>CM067341.1:134720000-136021250 GCA_034376525.1 Nicotiana benthamiana | reverse complement strand
GATATGAACTGGTTGCGCCAGTTCCAATTCAGGTTTAAGGAGAGTACCTCGATGTGATCAATGAGTGAGTAGAGGAGCGTGACCACACTTTCTTTGTTGAAATTTTTGGTGGCTGCAACCAATTTTTCCAGGCCATCCGCTTCGACGTTCCGTGCTTCGGGAATTTGTTCGAAGCGGCATTCGTCGAACGTAGCCATTGATTTGTAGATTTCTGCCTGGTACTTTTGCATCCTCTGCTCTTTGATTTAAGTCCCAGTGACCTGGTTTGCCACAATTTGGGAGTCGCAGCGGAGGAGGATTCGGCGAGCCCCTATTTGGTTAACAGTTTCATGCCTGCAATAACGGCCTCATACTCAGCCTCGTTGTTTGTCATTTCTGGGCATCGTATGGACTGGTGAATTAATTATCCCGTGGGGACCTCGAGAACGAGTCCCAGTCCCGATGCATTGGCGGCGCCATCCGTATATAGGACCCATAGGTCATTATTGTAGGATACATGTTGCGTCTCGAGTTCTGCTTTTGGCAGGACTTCCGTGCTGAAGTCGGCAAGGACTTGCGACTTGATGGCAGTCCTTGGGAGGTATGTGATATCATGCTCGCTGAGCTCAACGGCCCATCTGGCGAGTCGTCATGAGAGTTCCAGTTTGTGTAAGACGCTCCTTAAAGGGAAGGTCGTTACTACCCTTATGGGTGTCACTGGAAATAGGGCTGAAGCTTCCGTGAAGCTACTACGAGCGCCAATGCCATCCTCTCAAGGTGTGGATACCGGATTTTGGCGTCCACCAAGGTTTTGCTAATGTAATAGATAGGAGATTGCGTACCTTTATTTTCGCGCATCAGAACGGCGCTGACTGCAACTTCCAACACATCCAAATAAACCAACAATGGCTCACCTGGGTTAGCTTTAACCAGCAGGGGTAGCGTTGGCAGGTATGCCTTCAGACTCTTTAAGGCGTCAACGCATTCCTCATTCCACTATAGTCCTTGGTCCTTTTTCTATACACCAAAGAATTTGTGCCACATATTGGAGGAGCGCGAGATGAACCTGGAGAGGGGGGCTATTCGACCCGTCAACTTCTGCACTTTCTTTTTGCTACTCAGTATTTCTGGGATGGCTTCTATGGCCTTGATCTGGTCTTGATTGACTTCGATGCCCCTTTGTGATACCAGAAGCTCCAGGTATTTTCCGAGGCTACGCCGAAGGCCCATTTTTTTGGGATTCAGCTTCATGCCGTATCTTCTCAGTATTTTGAAAGCTTCCTTCAGGTGGTCGAGGTGATCCTCTTTCTTCGACAACTTTATTAGCATGTCGTCGATATAAACCTTTATTGTCTTGCCAAGTTGCTTTTTGAACATGGCAGTCACCAGCCCTTGGTATGTAGCCCCTACATTCTTGAGCCCGAAGGGCATTACCATGTAACAGTAAGTCCCTTGGTGAATGATGAAGGTCGTCTTCTCCTTATCTTATTCGGCCATCGTGATCTGATTGTAACCGGAATATGCATCAAGGAAGTTTAGCAGCTCATGTCCCGCTGTGGCATCTATCATTTGGTCGATGTGGGGTAGAGGGAATGAGTCCTTTGGACATGCTTTGTTCAAGTCGGTGAAATCAACGCACATCTGCCACATCACATTCTTCTTTTTGACCATTACAACGTTGGCGACCCACTCTGGATACTTGGATTCCCTGATGGAGCCATTAGCCAGCAGCTTGTCTACTTCTTCGCTCACCGCTTCATTGATGACGGCATTGAATTTTCTCCTCGCCTGTCGCACTGGTGGGCAAAGCAGGTCGACATTCAGCTTGTGGGAGGCAATTTCTTGTGGGATTCCTGGCATATCTGCATGGGAAAAAGCAAACAGGTCTGCGTGATTAGATAGAAATTCACGATACTTACTCAGATTTGAGAGACCGTGGCCTATGTACGCTTTCTTGGTGGAGTCGCCGTTGCTCAGCTGGACGCGATCGAGGTCTTTGACCGTGGCCTTGCTAGCTTCGACGTCGTCGGGATCTTTGATGGCATCTTCTGTCGGATGGACATTAGTCCCCAACAGGGCTGAATTCTATGCTTCTGCGCTCGCTCCTTTAAGCTGCTTGGTGTGAGTGTAATCTTGGAAAATTTTGTAACATTCTTGGGCGGTGCGTGGCTCACCCCGTATACTGTACACTCCCTATGAAGTTGGGAATTTGATCACTTGATAGAAGCTGGAGGGGACTGCCCTCACAGCATGTATCCATGGGAGTCCTGTGATGGCGTTGTATGCCGTTTCTTGATTCATTACGTGGAAGGTGGTTTCCATCGTAACTCCTCCTGCCAATACGGGCAGTGTTACTTCGCCGGAGGTTCTTTCAACTGCATTAAAACCAGTCAGCGTTATGCAACGCGAAATTATTTTATCCTAGATTCCCATTAATGCGAGGACTCTTGGATGGATGATACACGCACCGCTGCCATTATCGACCATGATCCTTTTTACATCAGTATCTACTATGCGCAAAGTAATAACTAAGGCATCATAGTGAGGGAAAAACAAACAGTCGGTATCAGACTTATCGAATGGGATACTATCTTCGAAGTCGTCATACTATTTGGGAGCGATAGTTCGCTTCAATTTGTGAGTGGTGGTGAATTTGACATGGTTGATCGCTGAGTCATTGCCGTCCCCAATGATCATGTTGATAGTGCGTGTTGGTGAGGGCGACCTCGATGGACCGTGAGGTTGTTCTCGCCCGCGCGCGAAGTTGAGCCTTCACTTGTCGCTGAGCAGCTCTATCAAGAACCCTTGGTTCAGCAACCGAACCACCTCCTGTCGAAGGCCTATGCAATCTTCAGTCTTGTGCCCCTGTTCCTGGTGGAACTCACATAGGGCGTTTGATTTTCTGTTGGCGGGGTCGGACTTCATCTTCGCTGGCCATTGCACTTTGTTGCCCAGCTTCTCCAGTGCGTACACTACTTCTGAAGGAGACACACAAATGTTATGTGTAGATAATGAATGAGGCATACCTTTTTCGTTCCTTATTAGGGCGACGTGCCGTTGCAAGGCTTCCACGTGTCTTGGTGGTTGTGAAGATCTGATGTAGGGTTGATGTCTCTCCATGTTCAGGTGTGGGACTTGTTCCGGTCGTCCCTCATTGTGTCGGTCCCTTCAGATTTCTGGGTTTACCACTATTAGCTACCTGGCCGGGCCATTGAGGTCGTCATCATCTCCACATACCCCGGCACAGTAGGCGTTATGGATTTCTTCCCAGGTGGTGGGGGGATATTTCATAAGACGGCTAAGCAATTTTTTGGTCGCCCGTGAGTCATCTCTCCTTAGTCTGTTCTGAAAGGCCGTGACTGCCATGCCCTCAGACACGTTGGGCAGGCTCATCCTGACCATGTTGAACCTGGCTAAAAATTCTCTGAGCCCCTCTCCTGAAACCTGTCGGACAGCGAAGATGTTGTTGACACGAGCTGTTGCTTTCTTGGCTCCCGCGTGGGCGGTGAAAAATTTGTCGGCCATTTCCTCGAACATGGAGATGCTTTTAGCCGGAAACTGGGAATACAATGTTAGGGCCCCTCATGTTAATTTTTCGCCAAACTTCTTCAGAAGCACGGATGATACCTGTTGTTTTGACAAATCATTACCTTTGACCGCCGGAACATAGTGGATTAGGTGGTCCTCGGGATCTGATATCCCGTCATATACCTTCAAATAGGGGGGCATTTTGAAGGTTTTTGGGATGGGATAAGGTGCAACTCCTTCTGTGTAGGGTTGTTCAACAAACATCCCCACATCTCGCTTTGGCAGCATTTTAGGTGCCCCCGGGATCTTGTCCACTCTTTCTTGGTGTTCTTTCATCTGGTCGCGAAGCGACCTGTTTTCATTTTCCATTTCTTCCATTTTTTCTTAGGATGGCTGTGAGCGTCCCCTCGTGAGCTGGTGCATCGGCGGACACGTTGTTTATTCGTGTGACTTCGAGCTCACTTTCAGTTATGGCGTGGTCCGTCACTAGTGTTGGTGTGCATCTGGTGTTGGATGGTTTTCCGGCTAGGCTGCTTAGAGCACTTGTCAACCATTCTTCCAATAGCCTCTTTACCTCTGGGGGTGCTTCTTTGGTTGTAGATGTAGAGGCCTCTTTTTCCCGTAGAACCACCAGATCTTCAGAGGGAGAATGTAGGTTTTCCACGCTTATAAAGGTGCTAGGGGTTGCGTGTGGAGCATCTCCTTCAGTAACTACGCTGAAAGGGCCCATGAGATCGGCTCTAGCATCCATGATAGCTTTCATTCTTGTGTCGTTTTCAGCCATTCTGGGTTGTAGGAGGTGGTTTTTTGAAAAATCTCTAGAAACAAACTACAACTTTGATTCACGAAATCCCCACAGACGGCGCCAAATTGTTTGGCTAAAAAGTTAAGTACTTTGTTAAGCTCGAAAACAATCGAAAGAATAATATGGGTTAATCGGAATCAAGCATAATATGAACTAGAGGATTCTACTTTGTTAAGATCTGAGATAATATTGAAGATAGCTTGATAGATAAGAAAAATAAAGTAAGAGAGAGTTGTTGCACTAGAAAAAAGAGAGAGAAAAAGAGTTGTATATTCTCAATAATAAGATATACATGAGTCATTTACAAAGGGAATGTCCCATTTATATACTAAAGGACCTTCCTCAAAATAAACAAAAAAAATACAAAGGCTTGGTGGGCTCAGTGTACGGGAAAGTAAGAACTTTAAGCAACGTCGTCATGTCGCTTTATCCGTTCGCTTGCTAAGGCCGTCCTTACTCGAGTCTGCCTCGATTTGGCCGTTACCTACGTCGTAAGCGTGCATGTATGTAACCTAATAACGTACTGGTTGAAAACTCGATTCTCATCATATTAAAGCTCCGCACCACAGCCAATTCATGAGGAAATGAAAACTATGTAAATGGCAAGCACTTTTACACAAATTTGGATAAAGCTTAATTGGACGTAACAAAGACTTCCCTGTCCTTGTCATTGGGTTTTTAAGACAAGTAACCCCGCCATGTGGATTGCTACAACTTAAAGAACATGAAGGTAGGGAGGGGTACAAGTTCAGCAGCCCATGTGATAGGACAGCAGCTCGCCCTTTCTTTGATTTTCCATACCCGCTCTCTTTCGATAATAATTAATGTCACCATTGTAAATAATGAAAGATGATCTTAATAACACCACTTATATACTTACATATATAATACTAATTTAGTTATTCAAAAATACGACATTGACATTCAAAATTTACATAGAAATTGGATGGATTGACTCTCGCAATCCAAACTCTACGCGTGTATGCAAATATTGTACGAACGAATGAGTATAAATTCTTCCATTGGGTGTAGTTCCTTTACTGTCAGAGACACCACTCTCAACTCCTTTTCATGACCAAATTCTCGAACTGGTGCAAAACTAAAGGGGAAGTGGGAACAGCCAAGAGTTATGGTGGGATAGGAGATTTCGATTTCAAAGTATAAAAGAAATTCTGATATAGAGCAATTTCCTTTTTAATGTGCTTTACGCAACTTTATACCGATTCTTAAAAAAATATATTGAATTCGAGCTTGGAATATAAAACAATTTTGATAGGAAATAATTTTCTTTTTAGTGGTCTTACACGAAGTGGGGTTGATCATCGGTCAAATTTTAGGGGAGGTCTGCGGCAGTGAATGCAAATGACTCTAGTATGTCCTACTTGGTTTGTTTTAAACATTTGGCGGTGAAGAAATGGACGCATTTATAGGCGACATCTGCGGCGAGATTTACCTGCCTTTTGGTAAAAGACGTGGTGGAGGGGTGTGTATCACAAATTCACAAAGGTGTGGAGCCATCCAAACTTTTGAATGGCCCCCCAATTGGCCCTACACTCACCAGCAGGTGATCAGCTGTTGAAAAGTTACTGTAAATGATAAAGTGATACCAAACTTGTATCACACTCGTCAATGAAACTGCAGACAGAATCTGGTACCTTCTTAACCCTTTTGGATTCAGTTGGTCATTTTGTACCGTCTAGGCCTACAGTATGAGGTTCAAATCTTCTTGCTTCATTTCAGGTGGTCTTCTAAAGGACATACAATAATCACAATTCATATCCCAAGGACTTGGATCAGTCAGAGGTCAAATAGTATACCATCTTGAAATTTTTAATTATTAGACTAAAAAATATAGATTTGAATTTATTTTTTTAACCAAAATATCCACCCTGACATACTAGCCGGGACTGAGGTAGAGTGCAAGATGCGGGTTCAGCCGAATTCAGTAACTTTTATTCAAACCATGTATTTGTCTTAAGAAATCTGTTCAATTAAATATGTACAACTTATTAATTTAGAATCCAGTAACTTAAAAGGATTACAATTTCAAACCCATAAGGTTTAAATCCTGGCTTCGCCTATCTATTCTCTACTTGTTGGAGGTGAGGAGTTGATGGAGAAGAGGAAGCTAGTAATAATTCAATAAAAAAATTGGGGAGAAGATGAACATTACTCACTCTTGCTGCTGCCAACTTCAAAATAATTCCCCGTCTGATCCCGTGATCCGCATGCCTCCAACAGTTCGTTTAAGGTTTTCAAGCTTTAATATATTCCGTTTAATTCATTGTACACTATCAAGCTGTAACTGCAGTCATTTTCTAATTCTTCAGCTTTCTAGCATGATCATGTTGCAAGACATGATAGTGTTTAGTTATTGGGGCCTCCATTTTAGGCAATTGGAAAGTTCATGCGGTCACTTGATGATAACATCATTATTTTTTCGATGTAGCAACTTCTACTAGTTAGGACCAAAACAGTCACCGACTCAAATACGAGATGGATATTTTTTTTTTTTTTTAGTTGAACGATTGCTTCTATTAATATCAACAATTATACAATAGAGTGTTCTTTTGTGATAGTATAGACTAACTATCACATCCTAATCCTTTAATCATGCTATACAATTCTCACTGCTATCAAGCTAAATTATTACAAATCACCTATAAACTGACAATAACTAAGGATAGTAATTGAGTTGTCGTAATCCTTTTAACCAAGTCTTGCATCTTCTACCTCGTGCATGAATGAGGATAGCAATTTCTCTGCACAATTTGTGTTCATCAAAAGGCTGTTTCTGAAATCGTAATGCATTCCTCCCTCTCCAAATCAATGAAACAGTCGTAACAAATGCAGTAGCTACCACAGCTTTTTTGAACTGTTTACTCCTTGCATTGCTACATATCCAAGTTAATTCAGCTTCCCAACAGGCAGGTCTTCTATGATATCCCAGCCAATGACAAATCTTGCACCAAATTCTGTTAGTGACTGAGCAATTAAAAAACAGATGTTCAAACTCTTCACTGTGATGGTTACAAAACACACATGCTGCATCCACTAGAATCCCACATTTGAGGAGTCTATCAACAGTTGGTAGTCTACCATGTGCAGCCATCCATATAGTGAACAAGTGTCGAGGCAAAACATTGGGAGTTGCCATCAAGTTCCTCCAATCCATCTTAGGAAATATTGGTAACAGAGAAAGGTAGAGAACATGAATTTGAAATTTTCCTGCCTTACATACCTGCTGCAACCTAGATATGAGATCACCTTGTAGGCTGTGAGTGTTCATTATATAAGATCTGCAATCAATGATCTTCCTAGACATCCAAGAAGCATTCTTAGGACTTGTCATTGTTTCAATGTCCCCATTTTTTATATAGTAAAAATGGATCCATTTAATCCAAAGACTGTCCTTCTTCCTTGCAAGATCCCACAGCAATTTAGATACAGCTGCTTTATTCCAGGTCTGGATGTCAATGATGTTTAATCCTCCAGCAGTAACAGGTCGACAAACTTTGTCCCAAGCTATAAGTAATCTCTTGGACACTATTCCATTGCCTGTCCATAAGAAGGACCAGCAAATGGCTTCAATTGATTTCACCACCTTCTTTGGCAATATAAAGATCTGAGACCAATAAGTTTGAACTCCAAACAGCACTGATTTTATAAGTTGACTTCTACCAGCATAGGACAGAAATTTTGCAGACCAACAGGTGATTTTTCCAATGATTTTTTCAATCAGAGGCAAGTATTGATGAATGTTCAGCTTCTTTGAGTGTAATGGGATGCCCAGATATTTGAAAGGGAGATGCCCTTCATTGAATCCCAAGTCTTCAAGAATAGCTTCCTTTTCAGCAAGAGAAAAGGATGAGAATGCATCTTGAAGAAGCTGAATAGAAGTAAGATCAGCCCTGCAAAATAGTAATAAATCATCTGCAAAACAGATGTGGGAACAGTTGAGTTTCCTGCATCTAGGGTGAAAATTAAAGTCACCATTTTTGTGAAGTAGGATGAGGTTCCTCTTGAGATATTCCATAGCAATAACAAATAGGTAAGGAGACATAGGATCTCCTTGCCTAACACCTCTTTTGGCTGAAAATGGTTTAGTGAGGCCCCCATTAATCACTAAAGAATATGTGACTGATGAAACACAAGCCATTATCCATTCCACAAACTTTGCAGGAAATCCAAGGTCAACCAACATCTGCCTGAGAAATCTCCATTCAATTGTATCATATGCCTTCCTCAAGTCAACCTTAAGTACACACCTAGGTGATATACCTTTCCTTCCATACCCTTTAAACAATTCTTGACTGAGTAGAATATTATCAAGAATACTTCTTCCTTCTATGAATGCTGACTGTCCCTTCCCAATGATATGATCAATTACAGCTTTAATTCTTCTAGTGAGAACTTTAGAGATAATCTTGTATAAGGTGGTGCAGCAAGCAATAGGTCTGAAATCCTTTACAGTTTGAGGAGTTTTCACCTTTGGGACAAGTGCAATGGCAGTGGTATTTATCATGTGTGGCATGTGACAAGTAGCAAAGAACTCCTTAACAGCAGCAAAGACATCCACTTTGACAATTTCCCAGTTCTTGGTGAAAAACTCCACAGGGAAGCCATCAACCCCTGGAGCCTTATCACTTGGCATTTCCTTCACAGCATCATTAATTTCCTCCATAGTCACTTCTCTAATAAGGATCTTCTGTTGTTCAAGGTTGAGACAAACTCCTTCTTTTACAACAGTAGAGTTTAAACAAGGAAGCTCACTAGGACTATTCCCCATCAAGGACTGGAATACTTCAATAAATTCTTGCTCAATAGCCAAAGGATCAGTAAGTTTTATACCTGTTTCTGTATATATAGAAGTGATGTTGCTTTGACTGGACCTTATCTTCCATTGTGCATGGAAGTACTTTGTATTTGAATCACCACAAGCTATCCAGGTTGCCTTTGATTTTTGTCTCAGGATCTGTTCCTCAACATTACTCCACTTTTCTATGCTACGGAGAGCTTCCTTTTCTGCTTTGTACAAGTGAGTTGAAGCAGGGTCCCTCATAATCTGACTCTGGATAATGTCTAATTGTTCCCTAGCACAAGTTAGTTTTTGCTGATAAGAAGCCATATGTCCATTTAAGCCCTTCAACTGTTGCTTCATACTTTTGAGTTTTTGCCAAATTAATTGCAGTGATGATCCTTGTCCTCCTTGATTCCATACCTGTTGTAGAATGTCACCAAATTTAGGATCCTCCATAACATTGTGGTAGAGTCTGAAAGGTTTGGGATGAATCAGTCTTTGCCTTCCAAATTTTAAGAAAATAGGAGTATGATCAGAGATAGAATGATTTAAGAAGTCAGCTTCTACATGGCTGTATTGTTGTAACCATTGAAGATTCCCAATTGCCCAGTCTATCTTACTATAGACCTGTTTGTTTGTCCAAGAATACCTCCAGCCTTTTGACCTGATGGGAGTAAGATTGAGATCATAAATCAGCTCCTTGAAGTCCTTTACCTCTGCATCTGTTACAGGTGAGCCAATCCTGTCCTCAGCTGATAGGACAGCATTGAAATCTCCACTAAGTAGCCATGCTTCCTGCCCAGAAATAGGAAGTCCCCTGATATCATTCCAAAGCTGCTTCCTTAGTGCTATTGTATTATATGCATAAATGATACTCAATTGATACTTAACTGCTGAAGCTGGATCCTCAACACTACAATGAATAAGCTGCTCTGTGGTTCCCAAAATATGAAGCTGTATTTGTGCCTTCCAAACACCAGAAATGTTGAGGCCTTACCAAACGGAGCTCTAAAGGATATTTTCTCGGTTATTTCTTATTTTCTAGTTCCATTCAATCCGACGTGAAGCTCAAGTTCTTTTTGTAATTACTTCTTAACACGACATTACCTACCATGGGACCTTTAGTTAGTTTTCCTCAAAGGGTCATTTTGAGGATCACCATACAACACACGATCTCGAACTCCATGGAAATGTCATTGTAGTAGTGACATACTTTCGCCTTTCCTTTAACTGGCATCAACACAGCAAGTGCGATGGTATCAGCTGTTGCTACTCTTAGCAAAACAAAATAATTGTACTCCATTGATTTCTAACGCATGCAAACTGAAAAGCACCACTGTGGAGTTTTAGTGCACAAAAGTTAACTTTTCCGTCAGTTGAAGAAATCTAATCAAGAATCTGTAAGCAAGCTGCATCTAAGGGGCAATTGCTCCTCCAAGCCTGCAAATTTCACAAAGAAAACGTTCCCTCCAACACCAACTGAAAAGTTATCTGAACCATTTCACAGTCGTGCTAACAACCCCAGAGCAAATGCTTTATTTATTTTCAAGGAACTGTACATGTGCAATAGCAGAAATATGCTTTATGTATCAAAAAGGAAAATAATATATGAAATATTTACAAGACAGTAAGATTGATCTCCTGCTTCCTTATTTCCCTGTATAATAAGCACATCTTAACCTATTCATTGAGAACTCATAGTTCTGATGTGGAGTCACCCTCGAGACTATGAGACTGATTAGAAGAAGATGATGCTCTTTCAGCAGAAAAGTAAGACCAGGCTAAGACAGCAGAGCCTAGTGTAATTGTAGCGGCAATCGACCCCCATATCCATTTCTTCTGCCTTCTCTTCCTTATATGCCTAAGACGCCGCGCTGTCTCTACACAGTCCAACAGAAACAGAGAAAACTGTCATTCTCCTAAATCAAACAGAACCTGCTGGTTGATGTCTTTCCAACCAATTAAAAAGCACAAAAAAATAAAAAGGTCACTTGTACACAAAATTTACCCTGATGGAGCGCAGCTACCAAGACTACATAATCAGAGCAGCAACCTGACCAGTTGTCACTCGGGAAACATAACTAAATCTGTAAGGTATTGGATGGACACACTCAGGACGGAGCTACAGTATTACCTACGGTTCGGATAAACCGACTAGCTTTTTCTTGGATTTGTATTTGTATTAGGAAATTTATTAAATGCGAACCCACTAAGTGTAACTAAAACGAGGTCTGGGTTCGGTAGCAAGTTTAAAACTTCAAATCCTGGCTCCAACTCTGGACACACTACCGACAAAATTCCCTATAAACTAATCTACTCCTGATGTAAGTCGAATGTTAGCAAGTCACTAACCTCAATATCAGTCTTTCATAAACTTCTGCAAATCGGATTAAATATGTGCATACAATCTAATTTGACAGATAATAAGCAGTCAATAGGTCTTGCATCTTAGTATTTTTCTCTCTTGGTTAAGAAATAATTGTCCTACTTTAACCATCACGATTACAGATATGAGAACCAAAATCAAGTCTATGTTTAATGTTTACTGGAGGAATGTGTATCGGCCATATGCCATGTTATTCTTTTAAGAAAAGAACACAGAAAAAAAACTGCATTTATTTGTGTAGAAGTGCACAATGAAGTTTGGGTGTAAAATAACCGACAGCCCAAGACATTATTCTGGATGCACTAAACACAAAACATAAACTTTTGGCATGGAACAGTGGGGAAGACATTTGCAGTTCAGAGGAAACTGCTAAATGATGAATTTATGCATCAGATCAGTTGGAGAGAAAAACACCATATCTGCATTACGCTTAACTTACATTTGTTGTAATGGAAACGAATTATTAGATTACCATGTTTATTTTGGGCCCTGTACTGTTTCTCGGTTTCAATACTGACAGGTGAATTTGCAAATTGAACAGAGTATTGTTCTATATGATAGCAGATGCCAACATAACTTTTAAGAGAGCTTAAGGATAAGGACATAGTTGTTACCGATAAGCATACCTATCTTGTGGAAGCAACAAGTCAAAGATGGATAGAAACAGAACTATAAACAATAAATGAAAGTTCTCATTAAACATTCGTCAAAAACAATGCCGAAAGAACATGCATACACCTATTTTGAGTGTGCAACATAACATGGCTGTATAGGCTAAATTTGGCTCATCACGTCCCCACGCCAGGTGGGCACGTCCCTCATGATAAGGGCGACCCAAGCAAGGGTGCGACCCAAACCAGGAACGACATTTTGCACCTGACTCCCTTTACTGAGTGGAAGCCACCAACCTTTGTATTTTTTTCTTATTATTTATTCGATGAGGGTTTCCTACTATATAAAGAAAACCTTCTTTTTGTCAAAGGATGATGAGTATTATTCTCGAATAATACAATCGCTATTCCTCTCTTTCTCTCTCAAGTTCATAACTATCGCTTACCTCTTAAGTTAGGTTTACCATTACCATCTATTAACAGATCAACGAAAATCCTCAAAGCGATAATTATCTCTAGGGCTCATTATATTCGATTACAATTTACCCTCACATATTTTTTTTGATTGTTTTTAGGCTTACAAAATATTAACATCATTTTTGAGCTAAACAATGGCCTCAAATTATAAGTAGTAACATGGAACATAAACTCACCTATAGCTTCCTGATTCCTCTGTGACATCTCTCGATTTACAGCTTCGTAATAATTCAATGGCCTCAAATGATGTTCGTAATAACATCATTTTTGAGCTAAACAATGGCCTCAAATTATAAGTAGTAACATGGAACATAAACTCACCTATAGCTTCCTGATTCCTCTGTGACATCTCTCGATTTACAGCTTCGTAATAATTCAACTTGTCCCATAGTCGAGCCATCTCAATGTTCTTCGACTCAATTTGAGCCTCCATTTCTATCTCCACCTCAGCCTTTGCTATTCCCCTTCCAATGGAATCTGATACAAACCGAACGATGTGGACTTGTTGAAATAAATCTTCCACCTGATCATCTAGCTGTTCATTATCCAATCCATCTCCAGCAACAGGACACGGAGGGAAGTTCAACCCCACAAGGGATAACTGTTCACGAATCCTTTGCCACTGAGTTTGCATATTACTTAGAGCTTCTTCTACATGTTTTCGCTTTTCAATTTCCATCAATAAGCTCAATCTTATTTCTCGCAGCTCATTTTCAAAATCATGTGTAGGTATCTGTGGGCCATTCTCTGAAGATAGTTCTGCGGATGCGAATAAGGAAACCAAAAATTGTGTCAAAATAGAATTACATTAAGTCGTGGCATATAATAGTCAATTACTTATTAAAAAGATTAGAAAAGGCACTCAACCGTCAAGGTATTTACGTAGAATACAAAAACTTGCATAGTTGACTGAAAAATGTAAATCCTACATCTATACATTAGGAAAAAGACATGAAAACCAAGTTGACAGCTAGGAGAAAGAAAAAGAAGAAAAAACAGGTAGCAAAGAAAACAGCCAAACCATTAGTGGAATAGGAACAAATAAACACCCCAGTTCAACAGAAATATAAGTATAGAAAGACATAACCATGAAAATTATCAGAATATGAAAAGGTGACTACCTTCCCACGCATCATAAAATTCTCCCAACGGAGTCATGGCACTTACAGAACGCTGCAATCCACCATTATTCTCACTCTCACCATTACTCTTGACACTCAAAGATTCCTGGGGGTCAAAGAAATCATCAGCTTCACCACCTCTCTGCAAATTGAATGCAACAGACTTCAACGTACCATTCTGCCCAGCTGAACCATTAGGCAAATCTTCGTGAAGAAGATCCCCATTAGAGAGGTCACTCACTTCACCACTATTAACCAGGTTATCAGTAGTGATTAGTAAATTATCCTCTTTCGCACAATTAACTGTATCCCTAGAAATGGAAGAATCATCAATGGATGTACCAAGGAGCTCCTTCTCCGTGTCTGTTACATTCTCATCTATCTTCTCTCCATCTAGAGCTTGTTGTTGAGTGCCGAAATCATCTTCGGCGAAACTCTTTGAAAGCCGTGGACCTCGACGCTTGTGATTGATTATGTAGGGCGATGGAGGAAATGACGAAGGAGAATCTGGAAGTGGAGTTGGCTTGGGAGTTGTGTATAGTGCAGGAGATATTTGAGTCCAGTGGTCTTTCCTATCTACTATGACAGAGGACTTACAATTTGTACCATCCAACTTTACATTAGACTCAACAATTTTTCTTTCTAGCTTTGAAGTAGAACCGTTCTTGCTCCTATCAATCCTTGAATTAGGAGTGTTGCTCCTCCTCGCAAACTTCGAGTCAGGAATGTTCTTGGAAGTTGCCATGGATTTTGAGCCCCCGGATTCTATTAATCTATCCATAGCTATTGCTGTATATGTCGGCATGGCTTACAATACCAGCAACACCTATACAAAATAACAGAAAAAACAAAATACAACAAGCAATTAATTCCTTTTCCACTAAGAGTGCATAAAAGCATGTATTAGCAGATAGTCTGGTCAGAAGATGAAAGATAAGCAGCATATAAGAAAGGAAATTGAATTTGTTCCAAACTTTGATATTAAAGGACTATGCAGAAGAAATTTCTAAGGCAAGTCGTCAAAATCTAGATATGCTGAAATTTATTAATTCAATTTTTGAATTCTTATGCCGCAAATCCCGACGAGATCTCAATTCACCTCAATTTTTACGTATCTGAATAAAATCAGTATGGTTAGCTAAACTTTTAAATCTATTCATCCACACCTAGAAGAAGAATCTATAAATAAATAAAAAAGTTGAAGTGGTAATTATAAGCCCAAATGATCAAATTAAACGTGTCAAAGCTTCAACAAACACACATCATAACAGCAACATAAAATATTCACAAGAAAATGATCATCTCATACACCAACACGCATCAGAGAGATAAAGAAAGTTACCTGAAGATGGGAAAGAAGCAGAAGAAATGAAGAAACCCTAAGGGAAGGGGACTCAGAAGAGCATTAAGATAAGGGGAGAGAATAGAGGCGATTTCAGATTTTGAGAATGACGAATTCGCGAATGTGAAAGGTCATGAAAATGGTGATATTTTGATAAAAAGTAGAAGGTTCAGTGTGGAACACGTTTCCATAGATGCACGGGACTAGTTCCTGTTTCGTCTCCTCTGGCCTTGACCCTGACCTTTCGGACAAGGCAAAGATGCCTCCCCAACCTAGAGCCAAAGTACACGGAATGCTTCTTTCTTCCTTCTTTCTCTGTGTGTTTGTTATACGGAGTAATTTGTATATTTTGGTTTGTATGTGTATGTTCCTAATTTCTCTAACTTTCTGGTGCTTCTCCTTTCACCACCTCGCCCCGCAGAATCAAAGGCCTAAATGCAAAGAGAACCTCCCCCACTTTATTCTAAACTAAAATTCTCTTATTTAGTCGTCGTACCATCAAGAGGCCCCCTTTTTTTAATAACACGTGTATTACGAGAATTTGTATTGGTGATGCTACAATTAAATTTATGATCTCACCAGCGAGAGACATATTATTAGAGTAAAAAAAAGTGAAAAGGATCACCCCTAACGTATTGACTTCAGTTTAAAAATGTCATCCGTTAACCTATTTTGAAAAAAATGCCCTTACTGTTAAAGTTCTGGCATATTTGTGCCCCTAATGTATTGACTCCAGTTTAAAAATGCCCCTACCGTTAACCTATTTTGAAAAAAACGCCCCTACCATTTTAAATATAAGTACAGTCAGTTGTAAGATTTAGGGGCACAAATATGCCACATTTTTAATGGTAGGGGCATTTTCTTCAAAATAGGTTAACGGAAGACATTTTTAACCCAGACTCAATACATTAGAGGCAATTCTGACCCTTTTCCCTAAAATAAATTACACCTTCACCACCCCCACCCTTAACTTTTTAGGACAGCTAAACAATATTCCTTTTACCTTTTGAGGGGGGGAAAAAAATCTCTTTTGACCCAAAAGTCAACCGGCAAAATTGAAAACCCCATGCTGAAATTTATAAAATGTTGTAACTATCTTTTGTTTGGAGGAAAACTAATTTCATTAATGCGGGGCAAAGAGAATAGGGAAGTTCTTTTAGTTGCCTTCTTCGTATCCTAGGCAATTTCTAATTCTGACAATCACAATATAGCGGTTTTGTCTGGTCTTAAACTATGGTTGTTGTCATGTTGGAGATGGTGGAAAATTATAAAAATGATGACAAATTTTAGATGTATATTGAGGAGAATATGAAGTTAAAAATAAATTTTGAGATGTAGAATTTATAGCAAGTTAGGTTTATGGTTTTTATCTCGACTTGGTCTAGCGATGAGCTTAGGAGGTGGACTAAGTTTTTGTCTCCGATTGTGATGGTTTAAGTGGTTGCGCCTAGTTTCACGAGGTCATCTGCCTCGACATTCTGTGCCTGTGGGATTTAGTCGAGATGACATTCATCGAACTCGGACAGTAACTTCGGTATGGTATATTTGCAACCTTTGTTCCTTGATTTGGAAAGTCCTCGTGACTTTATGGACTACAAGTTGGGAATCGGTGTGCAGTTTCAACCGTTTTGTTCCATATCTGAGTGCTAGTCTTAGATTTGTGATTACAGCCTCATACTTGGCCTCGTTGTTAGACATATTCGGGAATCTTATGGATTGGCGAATCATTTCACCTGTTGCGACTTTGAGTACGAGTCCTAGTTCGGACCCCGGCGCATTGGATGTGCCATCAGTGTATAGGACACAAAGATCTTGTGTTTGGAGGGACGTTTGGACAGCCTCCATTTCAACTTCAGGCATTATCTTTGCGCTGAAGTCAGTTATAAAGTCAGCGAATACTTGCGATTTTTTATCGTTGTTTGCGACTGATAGGTGATATTGTGTTCCCTCGACTCGATGGCCCATTTGGACAGTCTTCCCGATAGTTCAGGTTTATGTAAAATGCTTCTAAGGGTGAAGGTCGTGACGACCAAGATAGGGTGACATTGGAAATATGATCTAAGCTTTCATGAAGTTACGATTAAGGCCAAAGCTAAATTTTCGAGGTGTTGCTACATCGTCTCGGCGTTGATAAGTGTTTTGCTAATATAATAGATGGGAGATTGTGTACCTTTATTTTTTCGAATTAAGGCTGCACTTACGGCTACCTTGGATACGGCCAGATAGACGAAGAGACGCTCCTCCGGCTCAGGTTTTGAAAGTAGAGATGGAGATGATAGGTATTCCTTTAGTTCTCACAGAACCTGGACACATTCGAAAGTCCATTCAAGGCCGTTATCTTTCTTATGTACGCCGCAGAATTTATGGCACCTATACGACGACTGCGAGATGAACTTCGATATATCGACGATGCGACCAGTCAAACTTTAGACTTGTTTCTTGGTGGTCAATATTTCTGGTATCCCTTCGATGGCTTTGATCTGGTCGGGGTTGACCTTAGGGGTAGCATCGGTTGGTTTGGTTTAGTTATAAATATTATCGGTTTAGCATATCAGTTATTAGTTTACAAATTTGATAAATCGGTAACCGAAACGATAATATATTGGTTATCGATTATCGATTAATAGATTATCGATATATTAGTTCGATTATCGATTTACCTTATAAGATAACTCAATCTAGAGTTATGTAAAATAAGAGAAGACAATTCACTAAAGTTAAGCAAAAAAGAGAAGAATTCATATATAGTATACTACCCATTTCTGTGTTCTGGTCAATGGCCACAACTGGAATAGAACTAATTCTTCAACAACAGTTGTCCAAATATATTAATAATAATACAAATTAGTAGCAATTTTACCTTAGAATTAAAAGTCCAAACATATAGTACTAATAGTCCAAGATAAACTGGAAGTTGTTTGTCAAATGCCTAACCTAAAATAATAAACCATATAGCAAAACCTTGATCTATGCTTGGGCAATACTAACACAGAAATGAAAAATACTTAGAAGGCAAGAAAATATTGTCCTTTTGTCAAAGCTCAACATACTGTATAGAAGAATAATATTAAAAAAATACACCCGAAACTGATAAACATTGTCAATTGAGAATTGATAAGTGCGAAGAGAATTTGGTAGTTGTTATAGGCTGCACAACGTGAGCTCACAAAATTAAGAAATGAAAGTAAAAAAATAAAGAATTATTAACATTCAAAAATACCAATATGAAGAGGAATTTTGTTATAGAAATTAAAAGCCTAATGTATAAGACTAAAGACTTATGCTAGGAATAACTAGTAAGGTCCATGAACAATAAAGATGAAGCATCTGAAGGGTGCGACAGAGAAAGAATAAGAGAGAATGAACTGAAGACCTAGCTTATGTATATGATTATGGATAAATTTATAATTTTATTAATTCTTATTGGGTTACCAGTTAACATATTAACAAAATTTGCAACCCGAGGCCTAAACCAATAACCATTAACGAAAAAATTCTAAATCGTTACCGAACTGTTAACCCAATAATCCGATACTGATAATCCAATAAATAATTAACACTTCAATTTATTGGTTTTACCCGATATATGCTCAGTTCTAGTTGACCTCGATCCTTCATTTTGATACTAAAAACCCCAAGAACTTTCCCGAGGCTACACTAAATGCGCATTTTGTTCGGGTTCAGCTTCATTTTGTACCATCGTAGCATGTCGAAAATTTCTTTTAGATGATCGATGTGAACTTCTCCCCTTTTATACTTGACCAACATGTCGTTTGTATATACCTCCATTGTTTTGCTGAGATGGTCCTTGAAAATCTTTGTCACTAACCTTTGATAAGTAGCTCCTGCGTTCTTTAGTTCAAAAGGCATGACCCTATAGCAATAGGTTCCTTGGTGGGTGATGACGTGGTTTTTTCCCGATCTTATTCTTCTATAAGGATTGATTATACTCTCATTATGCATCCTACAAACTTATTAGCTTGTTCCTGGATGTTACGTCGATAAGTTGGACAATATGTGGTAACAGGAACGAATCCTTCGGGCATGCCTTGTTCAAATATGTGAAATCAACGCATATCTGCAACTTTACATTCTTATTTTTTACTATCACTATGTTAGCGACCCATTAGGATACCTCGATTCCTTGATGGAACCATTTTCTATCAGTTTTTCTACCCCATCGCACATTATTGGGGGTGGAGCGGGTCGACGTTTTATTTATGTGTGGCGATTTCTTTTGGGATGACCGACATATTTGTATGACTGAAAGCATACAAATCTGCATTAGTAGTTAAGAATTGACTGAATTTACTTGGTTCCTGAAGCTTGCACCCGATATAGGCCTTTTTTCTAGGGTCGTTAAGATCCAACTTAATACGGCTGAGGTCGTCTATTATCAAACTAGCGAATTCGGCCATCTCTGGTTCCGTGATGACATTCTATGCTTCCTCTTGCTCTGACCTCGACTTTGTTGATTGTTATACCTAATTTTCTTCTTTCTTTGTTGGGTGGTCGTGGCTGCTAAGGCAATGCGGTAGCATTATCATGATGTGTGTTGTTCTCCTTGTACACTAAAAGTCCCCCATGGAGTTTGGAAGTTAATTACTTGGTATAAGCTAGAGGGGATGGCTTTCATGGGATGTATCCATGATCGTCCCACTATGGTATTGTACGTGGTGGCCTGGTCTATGAAGTGAAATGTTGTCTTTGGAGTTACGTTGCCAGCGAGAACGGGGAGTGTAATTTCCCGGTATGTCTATTTAACTGCATTGTTAAAACTACTTAGCGTGATGCACCGTGGAACTATCTTATCTTCGAGTCTCATTTGGGTACGCACTCTGGGAAGGATGATGCAGGTGCCGCTCCCGTCATCTATAATAATGCGCTTAACATTGGTATCCAAAATACTTAAAGTAATAACAAGGGCGGCATTATGAGGAAGGGTCAAACCATCAACATCTAACTTGTCGAAGATGATACTCTCTTTGGGTTCGTCATACCGCTCGTGGGTGATAGATCGCTTGAGTTTGTGGGTAGTTGTGAACTTTACAAAGTTGATGGAAGCGTCATTGCTGCTGTCGATAATCATGTTCATAGTTCGAGCTAGTGGGGGTGGTTTTGGTGCTCCTTGGTGGTATCTCCTCTGGCAAATTTAGTTCTTCCCCTATCGCTCATTAACTCTTTAAGGTGACCTTTCCGCAACATGTTTACGAATTCTTGCCCCATGGTGATGCAATCCTCAGTTTGTGTCCTCATTCCTGGTGAAACTCACATATGACATCAGACTTTCTAGCGTTAGGGTCTGTTCTCATCTTCAGCAGTCACTTCACTTTCGATCTGTGTTTTATTAGAGTATAAACTATCTCTGTAGGAGACACACAAAAATTGTGAGCAAATAATAAGGGAGGCATACCTTGGTCGTTGCGATGAACTCCCGTCCTTGGTATGGATTGACCTTTTTCATAGAATGGGGAGGGAGCAACGTCCTCCATGTTATATGGTTGATGATGTTCCCTGCTAGGTCGTGGAATTGGATTATCTCTTCTGGCGTTATCTCTTTGATCTTTTCTTCATTCGACTTGTACCGAGGTTAGTCAGTGAGTTGGTGTGTTGAGGTCGTTTTTATCTGCACGGACCTCAGCACAGTAAGCATTGTAGATTTCATCCCAAATGGTTGGCGGATACTTCATAAACCGACTCAACAGTTTTCTAGTTGTTATTGAACCATATCTACTCAACCCATTCTGAAAGGTTGTGGCCACCATCCCTTTGGATACGTTTGGTAGAGTCATTCTCACTTAGTTGAACCAGGCAAGGAAATACGTAGTTCCTCTCCCAGGGATTGCGTAATAGTGAATATGTCGTTCACTTTTGCCTCGGACTTCTTGGCTCTGGCATGGGCCGTTACTAACTTGTCGGCCATTTCCTCGAAAGACTCTATGGAGCGTGTTGGTATCTGTGAATACCACGTTAACGCCCCTCCTGTAAGGGTTTCGTCAAACTTCTTCAGCAAGGTGGAAGATACTTGTTCTTTGGCAAGATCATTGCCTTTTACAGTGATGACTTAATGAGTCACGTGATCTTTAGATTCTGTTGTGTCGTCATATATCTTGAGGTAGGGCGGCCTTTTAAAGGTTTCTGGTGTAGCATGTGGGGATGCATCATCACTGTATGTTAATACGAATGTTCGACGAACCAGCCGGCATCCTTCTTTGGCAACAGCTTAGGGTTTTCCCGTATTTTATTGACCCTTTCTTGGTATTCTTTCATTGATCTCAGAGCACTTTGTTTCCATTCTCCTTTTCATCCATCCTTTTTAGAATGGCTGCGAGAGGTGTTGTACCTGCACTATCAATGAAATTGTGTGTAATACATGTCGTTGGAGGAAAGAGCTGGTTGCATTTCTTGTTCACTTGTTGTATCGTGCAATTCTTGCATTTTTTGTAGTCATGTCCTAAGCGGTCTTGTTAAGGAAGCTAGTTAGTGTATCAGCTGACCACACTCCGAGGAGCTTTTTTTATAGCTGGGGGGGGTCTCTTTTTCCATAGACATGGAGGCTCCTTTACCACGGGATTTTGTTATGCTGGAGTGAGGGAGCGGTTACCCATCTCGTCTAGGGGAAGCACTAGGAGTCGCCCCCTCGTCTACTATTTTATATCTTTCGTTGATGACATTCATGAGGTTGGTTAGGATGTCACTTATTATTCTTGTTATTTCTTCTCGGTTACCTGCCATGTTGGGGTTTGTGTATATAAAGAAATGAGATCTTCTTTTTTTAATTTAGTGACCCGTACTAATTGTTGATCTAGAATAAACTAAAAATTTAACTAAGAAATTCCCACAGACGGTGCCAAATTTTTTGACAAAAAATATAGTTCTTGGTTTAAATAATTAAATTTTTGTAATTATGATTTAAACTTAGTTAACAATAATATCTCTTGATGTAGCTTTCAAGGATGCAATAAACATTATATGAGTTCTGTCAAATAGTGATAACAACATGCAATAACTGTTCTAAAAATCATGAAACAATAATGTAGCATTTAATAGCAACAAATAACAATAAATGTCATTTAAGTAAATAGGAGGAATGATTCACCCAATAAATGATGAAATAGATGGATGTTCCTCCTCGCAATGATGAATGACTGACAAATCCTTGAATATTTGAGTTATTCTCATATCTGATGGAAAACTATGGAATAGTATTGATAAGAATATTGGTGAAAAAGTGGTGCTTGTATCTTAGCAAGAGAGAGAGAGAGGGAGAATCTTTCAGTCAAAGTGTGTTCTTACAGATGAATCTTATATGTCCTTATCAATATCTCTTTTTTCTATATATATGAGACATGCTACTAAAAAACCCTAATAGTACAAATGCAGAGAATATTCACTAGAATATTCTCTTTTAATATCCTATCCTGACAAACTAGTTGTTACAACTCTTATCAACGATATTCAACCTCGACCTTGACCCTTTTTGACATCTCGACCACGGCTCTTATCGACATATCGACTACGACTCTTGTTGACACTTTGGCCAGGGACTTTGCCGCTTCTTGGGTCATTTCGACTAATGACGACTAGAGAACTTTTCCCTTAATAATATCTTGGCTTAAATACTCTAGAGACAGATTTTGGCCCATACGACAGTGAGTTAAATTTTAAAAAGGCTAATTGTGCATAATAAAACTTAAAATATTTATAAATAAATAAATAAACACTCATTTCGAATATGGACTTTTTCTTGATTGAAATACTATTGAAATTTAAGTTTTGTGGTTCGGTTAACATGATCAAGGTCATTGAGTTACAAAATCTTATACTTTTGCTGACTTTAGCGAAGATTGAAATACTTTTCATTGGGTGTTTCCTTTATTTTATTCCAACTGAAAGAAAACAATTCTTTTTCCAATTAATGTGTTGAATGCGCCACGCGGAAGCTAGAAGCACCATATATTATATTCCCACAAATGAGCTGATGCAATTTTTTTTGAAACACAATTTGAAGAAATTTCATGCGTCACCACAAGAAGAGGTGGATCAGAGAGTTAATAGTTACGGGTGTCTCTGTATTTAATATAAATTTATCAGTAGTTAAAAAGTTTGAATTTGAGTATACATGCATTTGGTTGGTTCCCTATATTTTAAATTAATTCGATTCGGTTCGATCCATTTGAGTTAATTTAGTTTTCTTTACAAAAATTTTTGGTGTATAAATAATACATGATAACAAAACTAAATATTTTGCTCCTTTCAAGAAAAGAATAATTTTAACTAGATAAAAAAGAAAACTGATTAAAAGCATATTCAAAAAAAATATTTGAGAACTAGAACAAGAAAATAGAGGCAAATATACTTGTATAATTAAAGAATTAATAAAAATGAGATTGTATATAGAGAGAAAATATATAAATGAAGAATAAAAAAAGTTAAGAAAAAGAGGAGAAAAGAAAAAAATATGAAAAGAAGGAACATAAAAAAGTAAATATGGCTCAATATGAGTGGGAGAAGGATCAATCTTGGATATTGGGCTTGGGAGAGGCTACTTTCCCATGGCACTTACGACCATTTTGTGACTTGGAGTGCCATTAATTACATATATAACTTTTTTACGTGAGATACTAGGGAAATACTAATCCGTACATTAAATTCTACTCCTGCGATCGGGTGGCGTACCACCCCCTCACCTCTACATAGATCCGCCGCTGACCACAATGGATTTTTCCCCACCAGTTGCTGTAATTGGTGGCTCTTCGTTTTCTTTTTCTTTTTTAAGTTTGTTTTCGTGATATTACAGCTTTTGTATTAAAATAATAAAAGAAGAAGAAGAATATTGTAGAGAAAGAGGGAGGAAATTCTTATTGAATTTTGGGATGATTCACAATCGGGTAAGACCTCTCTATTTATAGGGAAAAATAACTTAGCTCCAAAGAAAAACTCTCTAAAAGATAGTTATAATTCTATTCATAACACTCCCCCTTGAGTGCCTATTCAATAAGTAATGTGCCTCATTAAACACTTAATTAAAATAAAACCCAATGGGAAAAAAATTCTAAAAAAGGAAAAAGAGTACACATGTTTAATAATACTGCTTTTGTTTGCCTCGTTAAAAACCTTGCAAGAAAAATCCAGTGGGACAAAAACTTTTCAGGGAAAAAGCGTGCAACATGTTGAAACACGTTCTCAAGTCGCTAAACTAAACGTGTGTTCATATTTGTAGGTTTTGATAAATGACAAACCAACGTGAACGGAACATTGACATATGCCGAAGTCCAAGCACAAGAGAAGCGAATATCAAGATTAAGTAAAGCAGCAAAGTTATACATGAGTCATTCTATAATTGTGATCTTGATCCGACAATTGATTCAAGACTTGGCTTCTCTCGTAAAATCATTTTTATCAAACCATGCATCTTTAATTTAAAGCAAAATGATTTTTCAAACATTTCATTTTAACCAAAATGAATTCTAAACATGTCTTTCAAATCTGGACAAACAAAATCGATTATGTACTTTATGATAATCGATTATGTTAAAGCAGTGTACACCAGATTTTACAAAGCTGCAAGATAATCGATTATGTACCTTATGATAATCGATTACGTTAAGGCAGTGTACATCAGATTTTACAAAGTAGCAAAATAATCGATTATGGCTTTTCTGGTAATCGATTATATTAAAGACTGTTGCCAAAGTATTTTCAAACACTGAAAGATAATCGATTATGTACAATCAGACAATCGATTATGTTAAGCTTAAAATCGGGGATTGATTTTTGAACGTTGTCAGGTAATCGATTATACGATTTGGATAATCGATTATTATGCTTAAAATCTAGGAATGATTTTTAAACGATGGCAGATAACCGATTATGCAGAATCAGATAATCGATTATCCTAGCACAAAATCAGCAATTTGTGATTGACAATTAAGCAACGGTTTTGGGTGTTTTGAGCACTATAAATACAACTCAAATTCACTCTTCTAAGCATAAAAACTAATTACATTCTTGCTAAAGCTTACATACTCTCTTTGCAATCATTTTGTATTCATTTCATAAGTTTTTGAGAGCCAAACTCTTGACGAAATTGTTGTGTTCTTGAGCGTATTATTTTTACTCATATCTACTCTATTAAGAGAGTCTTATCTTGAGTGCTAAGTGTTTGTACACACTTGAAGGGATATTCTAATCCCTTGTTGTAAGAAGGAAAAGTAGTTCCTTGGTTTGAAGTCTTGAGGTGCGGTATCCTCGAGCAGATTGAAGTCTTATAGAGTGTATATCTACGAGCAAGTGTAACGGTTTGTTTGGCACCCGTAAGCTTAACGAAGTTAGTGTAAAACTCGAGAGAGTCTCTCGGGGACTGGACTAACCACACGTTATGGTGAACCAGGATAAAATTCGGTGTGTTCTCTCCTTATCTTTTTAATTACTGCACTTACGTTATTCCTGCAATTTTTAATTCCGCAAATTTACATTGCTTTTTATTATATCGCTATTCACCCCCCCTCCCTCTAGTGTTAAGCGTATATTCTAACAATTGGTATCAGAGCTATACTCTCTGAAAGACTTAACAGTTTGAGAGAAACTTTCCATGGCTTCTACTCGTAGTGTTTATGCAGGACTAGGTGAAGGACAATGCTTCACAAGGCCACCACTTTTCGATGGCACCAACTACACTTACTGGAAGGAGAGAATGAGGATTTTTATAGAATCAAACAACTTCGAATTGTGGAAAATTATCAAAAATGGAGAACTACAACCTACCAAAAAGGTTGGAGAAGAACTCGTTCCAAAAACGGAAGACGAATATGACGCCGATGATATCAGAAAAGTAGAGAACAACGCAAAGGCAATCAACATGATGTATTGTGCAGTGAACCCCGATGACTATCGAAAAATATCATGTTGCACCACTGCCAAGCAAATGTGGGACAAATCAGAAATCACCTACGAAGGTACGGACCAGGTAAGGGAAGCTAAAATTGATTTCCTAACCCATGAATATGAACTGTTTCGCATGAAGGAAAATGAGAAGATAGATGACATGTTCGAACGATTTTCAAAAATCGTCAATGACCTACACGCCCTCAAAATGACATTCACGGATAAGGAGCTTGTCCGGAAAATTCTACGAAGCCTCACTCCGGAATGGCGTTCCAAAGCCGACGCTATCCAAGAATCAATCGGCATCACAAACGTCACCATCGACGGACTACGAGGTAATCTTAGAACTTATGAATCAACTATTCTTAACTCTCCTTTGGATGATCAAAGGAAAAGAAAGATTGCGCTCAAAGCATCAACTACTCAACCTCAAAACGATGAGGAGTCAAGTGATGAAGATGTCGAGCTTGGACTCGTTATTAAGAAATTTCACAAGTTCATGCAAAAGAAGTATGAACGAAAAGGTAAGCAACAAGGCGACCAATTGAAGTGCTATGGATGAGGAGAAATCGGGCATATCAAATCAAATTGTCCAAACATCAAAAAGGAGAAGAAACCATTCAAGAAACAAAGAGCATACATCTCTTGGGGAGGCGACTCCGGAGACGAATCAAGTGATGGAGAAGGAAACGAGACCGCAAACTTGTGTCTTATGGCACACGAAGAAACGCAAAATGAGGTATGTACTACTTCTAAGAACTACTTCACTTTAGAAGAAATGCAAGATGCATTTGATGAGTTGTATAAAGAGTTTATTAGCGCTTCTAAATCTATAAAAGATTTAAGAAAACATTTTTCTTCAAAAGAAAAGGATTTTGAAAAACTTACTCTTGAAAATGAGAAATTAAAAGAGGAAAACAAGTTTTATGGCAAAAGATGCGCCGATAAACCCGAAAGCTCAAATAAGGATTGTACTTCTTGCAAATCTCTAAAGGAAGAAGTAGAAAGTCTTAGAAGCACTTTGCACAAATTCAATTCTTCACACAAAAATCTCAATGAAGTGCTTGTAAATTTGAAATCCACTAAGCACGGTATAGGCTTCAAACACGAGCCAAAAGAAAAAGTTGAGTCCATTCCTAAACCACCTAAGACTCAATTATGCCAAACAAAATAAATGTCAATCGCTCAACCTAGAAATTTTAATCCTAGAATTGCAACTCATCCTAGAACAAATGCTAGAAGAAATATTGGAATGTATAGACCACCTAGACAAGATTTTCGAAAACCACATCAAAACTCTTTTCCTAAAAATAGAGTGGATGCTAGAAGAAATGTTGGCATGTATAGACCACCTAGACAAGATTTTTGAAAACTACATCAAAACTATGTTCCTAAAAATAGAGTGAATAAATTTAGACCCCCAAATTACTATCATCCTAGAAGAATGCACAATCCGAATGCCATTTGTCATTATTGCAATAAAATTGGACATATTGCTCCCGCATGCTTCACTAGACATAGACATTTCACTGCAGGACAATCACACCAATATGTTGCACCTAACACACAAGGACCCAAAATGGCTTGGGTACCAAAATCTCATTAATTTGTTTTGTAGGTGTGTTTGAAGGGATCAAGTGCACTTTGGTATCTTGATAGTGGATGCTCCAAACATATGACCGGGGATGCATCAAAATTCCTTCAACTAAACCCAAGGAAGGAGGAAATGTCATTTTTGGAGACAATAACAAAGGAAAGATTATCGGCATTGGATCGGTCGGTAAGGACGAATCCTCCTCCATTAAGCATATTCTGCTTGTTAAAGGTCTTAAACATAATCTCTTGAGCATAAGTCAATTATGTGACAAGGGAAATCTTGTATTGTTTGACTCTGAAGAATGCTTAGTTATCCGTCGTAGTGATTTTAAAATTATTCTTCGTGGCATTAGAATGGATAATATCTATATGGTTGATCTTGAAAATTCTTCATCAAGTTATGTGAATTGTCTTTTGAGTAAAGAAGACGACATGTGGTTATGGCATCATAGAGTAGCTCATGTAAATATGAATCTTTTAAACAAACTAGTTTCACGAGAATTAGTAATTGGTCTTCCAAACATGAAATTTGAAAAAGATTCTACTTGTGATTCATGTCAAAAAGGGAAACAAACAAAAGCCTCTTTTAAATCCAAAAATGTTGTTTCAACCACTAGACCCTTACAACTTCTTCACATGGATCTTTTTGGACCATCTCGTGTTGAAAGTCTTGGTGGAAATCTTTATGCTTTTATAATTGTTGATGACTACTCTAGATTCACATGGACGTTATTTCTTTCTCATAAAAGTGATGCCTTTCATGCTTTCAAAAGTTTTCTTAAACGTGTTCAAAATGAAAAGAACACAACCATCACTTCCATAAGAAGTGATCATGGGGGGAGTTCGATCACAATCTCTTCGCGAATTTTTGTGACGAACTCGATATTGAACATACCTTTTCGGCTCCACGTACACCACAACAAAATGGAGTGGTAGAACGTAAAAATTGATGTCTCGAAGAGATGGCTAGAACCATGCTCAATGAGGCTGAAATTCCCAAATATTTTTGGGCGGATGCCGTGAGTACCGCAAGCTATGTTCTAAACAGAGCTATCATTGGACCGATACTCATGAAAACTCCCTATGAAGGAAATGTACTCTTTCCCATCTTAGAGTTTTCGGTTGTAAATGTTTTATTCACAACAACGGAAAAGATAACTTGGGAAAATTTGATGCGAAATCTGATGAAGGAATTTTTCTTGGTTACTCATCACGTAGCAAAGCATATAGAGTGTTTAATAATCGAACCAAAACTGTTGAGGAATCTCCTCATGTAGTATTTTGTGAAAATGATGCTCGCTTGGCGAGAAAGGATTCTTGTGTTGATCTTGCAGATGCTTTAAAGAAAATCAATCTTCAAGACGAGGTACAAAAGGAGGATCCACAGGAAGTTCAAGATGAAGTCATGGAACAACCTTCGGAAGAAGTACCACCACAAGAAGAAGAATCGATGATGCCTAAGGCTTGGAGGACATCTAAAGACCATCCTCTTGACAAGGTAATTGGCAACATCGAGAAAGGGGTAAGTACACGAAACCTTCTTAAAGATACTGTAGGACATATGGCTTTTGTTTCACAAATAGAACCTAAAACCATTTCTGAAGCAATTGGGGATGAGCATTGGACCTTGGCAATGCAAGAGGAGCTTATCCAATTCAAACGTAATGATGTTTGGGAATTGGTGCCAAGACCCGATAATCACACCATAATTGGTACGAAATGGGTTTTTCGGAATAAATTAGATGAAAATGGTATAATCACTAGAAACAAAGCTAGGCTAGTTGCTAAGGGATATAATCAAGAAGAAGGCATTAACTATGAAGAAACCTATGCACCCGTTGCACGCCTAGAAGCCATTCGTTTGTTACTTGCTTTTTCATCATCTATGAATTTCAAATTATTTCAAATGGATGTCAAAAGTGCCTTCCTCAATGGGTTTATTCAAGAGGAAGTGTATGTTGAACAACCCCCGGGTTTTGAAGATTTTACATCTCCCGACCATGTCTTCAAGCTTAAGAAAGCTTTATATGGTCTTAAACAAGCTCCTCGAGCTTGGTATGAACGTCTAAGTAAATTTCTCTTAGACAATGAGTTTTGAAAGGGGGAAAGCTGACACCACACTTTTTATCAAAAATAAAAACAATGACATTCTATTAGTTCAAATTTATGTCGATGATATTATTTTTGGTGCTACTAATGATTTTCTATGCGAGGAATTCTCTAAGTTAATGACTAGCGAATTTGAAATGTCAATGATGGGTGAGCTAAACTTCTTCTTGGGGCTACAAGTGAAACAAATGAAAGAGGGAACCTTCATTTGCCAATCCAAATATTGCAAGGAGTTGCTAAATCGTTTTGAAATGAGCAACGCCAAAGCAATGGCCACCCCAATGAGTACATCCGACCATCTTGACAAAGATGAGAAAGGTAAGGAAGTAGACACCAAAAAGTATCGAGGTATGATCGGATCTCTTCTCTATCTTACTGCTAGTAGACCGGACATCATGTTTAGCGTGTGTTTATGCGCTCGATATCAATCATGTCCGAAGGAGTCACATTTAATTGCGGTAAAATGGATTATGAAGTATCTTGTTGGAACAATAAATGTGGGACTATGGTATCCCAAAGATTCTTCATGCCAACTTGTTGGCTATTCCGATTCCGATTTTGCAGGTTGCAAATTGGACCACAAGAGCACTAGTGGCACTTGCCATTTGCTCGGTAGCTCCTTAGTTTCTTGGTTTAGCAAGAAGCAAGTTAGTGTTGCGTTGTCCACAACCGAGGCTGAATATGTAGCCGCGAGGAGTTGTTGCGCTCAAATCCTTTGGATGAAACAACAACTCTCTAACTATGGTCTTAGTATCGATCATGTTCCTCTTCGATGTGACAATACTAGCGCCATAAGCTTGACGAAGAATCCTATTCTTCACTCAAGGACGAAACACATAGAAATTAGACATCACTTTATAAGAGATCACGTTCTCAAGGGCGATGTCAAAATTGAATTTGTTGAAACCAGAAATCAATTGGCCGACATCTTCACAAAGCCTTTAGAGAAAGAGTCCTTCTTTTGAATTCGTAGTGAACTCGGGATTCTTGACTCCACGTTGATCTAATTCATGCATTGCATTTTTATGTTTTAACGATTACTAACTTGAGCGTCAGAGGCGCCAAATTCTTTTTTGCAGGTATCGCCCCAAAGACAGGGGGAATTATCAGACACTGGTGTAGACTAATCGATTTCTCTAATGTCAATAATCGATTATTCCCCATTTACGTTTTATGTTTATTATGCTGGAAAATTGACATAATCGATTATACAACACTACAATCGATTATCTAACAGTTTTGGCTTTGCAGGATTTTAGCTGTTAAATATAAAAATCGATTATCACATATCCCTAATCGATTATGCTGACATTTATTTTCAGGTGTTAAGTCACTGTGTGACAATAATCGATTATTTAAAACAGTGTAATCGATTTTTATATTACCGTCTCGGATGTCCGTTACTACATTTCCTGAAATAATCGATTATCTCAAAAGCACAATCGATTATTCCCCGAGTCAGAAAATCACTGGGCACACTGTGTCAGAATAATCGATTACCATTATTCCATAATCGATTATTCTCAGTCAGTATTTCAAGATAGTTACCGTTTCTGACCGTTTGCTCCTTAAATTTTTGCAGATTTCTTAACTTTAATGCAATTTCATTCTTCACACTATAAATAGGTGCATTATTTCTTCAATGTCTTCACTCTAACATCAATCTTAGCTCCCAAATTCTCAAAAATCTCTCAAAACTCTTCAAAGGCTGTTACTATTTATTCAAGATGATGGGCAAAACTTCCAAACGATCTCGTTCCGGCAAAAATGTTGCCTCCTCTTCCGTCACTCGTCCACTAGTTCATTATTATAAAGATGGTTCTTATTTACGATTCAATAGTGAAGCCGAACTTATGCGCTTCATGGAAAAATTTGAAAATCGAGAAATCCTTCCTCCTCGATTTTCCACGGATCGTTTCCTTAATCAAAGCGCTCCTCCATCCACAACAAATATGCTTATACAAAGTCAACACCTTGAATTCCTATATCTTCACACTCCTTACATTCACCCTCCTCTAATTCGGGCCTTCTATTCAAATCTCGCGAAGGACGAAGATGGTGAAATTGTCTCGAACGTCAATGGCACTTCAATTCTTCTATCTGAGGCAAATATTCACGCCCTCACTAAACTCCCGCGCAATGGGGAAGCATTTCTCTCTATACTAGGGAAGAAGGCGCGTTATTTGACGAACAACTTCTCTTCACCCAAATTGGCATCGGTGAATTTATTGCAACTCCGGACCATCGTCGTCCAACCATCACAAACATGCTCCCGGAATATCGTCTAATTTTTTATTTCATCACCCGCGTTCTAAAACTACGAAAATTCAATCACACAACTATCTGTCATGAGGATTCAAAACTCATGCATGCCATTATCACCGGGGCTCGCATCAATTTGTGCAAGTTCGTCATGACTCACTTATATGATGCAATTGGGGAAGATAAGCCACTCCCCTATGCTTTTGTCGTTATGACCATTCTTGTTGCTTCCGGTATCAACACCTCCGTCGGCCCTCACAAAAAGGCGACAAAACATTGGGAAATTCAAGAATCTTCATTTCCCAATATCGGTGAGCATCCTCCTCCTCCACCTCAAGGACGTCGTCATCCGGCCCCGTCCGATGCATCCCTCCAATCTATTTCCGAGCAACTTGCCTCCATGTCCACATCCTTAAATCGTATTGATATGAATGTCAATCGATTGACTCACGAGCTCCATGGCTATTTTGATCACGTCAATTATCCATATGCCCAAATTGTCCTTCGGGAAGATGTACCGGATGTCGAGACGGAAGTCAATGATGATAATGAATAATGTCTTGTCACTTTGGTTTTCTAGTTTGCATAATATTCTGTCTTTTATTTTTATGTATTTGCAATTTTGTTTAATCAATAAAGAGTTAATTATTTTTTTGCTAATGTCAAAAGGGGGAAGATATGGGCTATGCACACTCTATGCACACTAATACATATTGGCATAAATTGAGGGGGAATTCATAACTTGAGGGGGAACTCGTTGCATATCTATATACTTGTCTTGGATCGTCATTATGAATTACTTAATATGCATATCCCGATATTGGTTTGCCATTATCAAAAAGGGGGAAATTGTTGAAACACGTTCTCAAGTCGCTAAACTAAACGTATGTTCATATTTGTAGGTTTTGATAAATGACAAACCGACGTGAACGGAACATTGACATATGCCGAAGTCCAAGCACAAGAGAAACGAATATCAAGATTAAGTAAAGCAACAAAGTTATACATGAGTCGTTCTATAATTGTGATCTTGATCCGACAATTGATTCAAGACTTGGCTTCTCTCGTAAATTCATTTTTATCAAACCATGCATCATTAATTTAAAGCAAAATGATTTTCAAACATTTCATTTTAACCAAAATGAATTCTGAACATGTCTTTCAAATCTGGACAAACAAAATTGATTATATACTTTATGATAATCGATTATGTTAAAGCAGTGCACACCAGATTTTACAAAGCTGCAAGATAATCGATTATGTACCTTATGATAATCGATTACGTTAAGGCAGTGTACATCAGATTTTACAAAGTAGCAAAATAATCGATGATGGCTTTTCTGGTAATCGATTATATTAAAGACCGTTGCCAAAGTATTTTCAAACACTGAAAGATAATCGATTATGTACAATCAGACAATCGATTATGTTAAGCTTAAAATCGGGGATTGATTTTTGAACGTTGTCAGGTAATTGATTATACGATTTGGATAATCGATTATTATGCTTAAAATCTGGGAATGATTTTTGAACGATTGGCAGATAACCGGTTATGCAGAATCATATAATCGATTATCCTAGCACAAAATCAGCAATTTGTGATTGATAATTAAGCAACGGTTTTGGGTGTTTTGAGCACTATAAATACAACTCAAATTCACTCTTCTAAGCACAACAACTAATTACATTCTTGCTAAAGCTTACATACTCTCTTTGCAATCATTTTGTATTCATTTCATAAGTTTTTGAGATCCAAACTTTTGACGAAATTGTTGTGTTCTTGAGCGTATTGTTTTTACTCATATCTACTCTATTAAGAGAGTCTTGTCTTGAGTGCTAAGTGTTTGTACACACTTGAAGGGATATTCTAATCCCTTGTTGTAAGAAGGAGAAGTAGTTCCTTGGTTTGAAGTCTTGAGGTGCGGTATCCTCGAGCAGGTTGAAGTCTTGTAGAGTGTATATCCACGAGCAAGTGTAACGGTTTGTTAGGCACCCGTATGCTTAACGAAGTTAGTGTAAAACTCGAGAGAGTCTCTCGGGGACTGGACTAACCACACGTTGTGGTGAACCAGGATAAAATTCGGTGTGTTCTCTCCTTATCTTTTTAATTACTGCACTTACGTTATTCCTGCAATTTTTAATTCCGCAAATTTACATTACTTTTTATTATAACGCTATTCACCCCCCCTCTAGCGTTAAGCGTATATTCTAACACAACACGTATTAACTCCCCCTGATGAGAACATCAATTCACTTCCCTGAGCATTCACATCCCTATCTTGCGCACTAGCTTCTTGAGAGGTTGATATCGGTAGATACTTGGTAAACAAACCAGCCATATTATCACTTGAACAAATTTGTTGCATATTAATATCACCATTCTTTTGAAGATCATGTGTGAAAATTAACTTTAGTGAAATGTGGTTTGTCTTATCTCCTTTTATGAATTCTCCCTTCAATTGCGCTATGCATGCTGCATTATCTTCATACAAAATTGTAGGTAGTTTGTCATATTTCAAACCACATTTGTCTCGAATACATGTATTATAGACCTCAACCACACATATTCTCGACTTGCTTCATGAATAGCAATTATCTCAGCATGGTTAGATGAAGTAGCTACAATGATTTCTTAGTCGATCGCCAAGATATGGCAATACCTCCACAGGTAAAAACATAACATGTTTGAGATTGAGCCTTGTGTGGATTGGATAAATACCCAGCATCGGCAAAACCAACAAGATCGGAATTGCAATTATTGCCATAAAATAAGCCTATATCAGTAGTTCCTTTTAGATACCGCAATATGTGTTTGATTCCATTCCAATATCTTCTTGTAGGAGTAAAGCTATATCTTGCTAAGACATTAAATAAAAAAGTTATGTCAGACCTTGTAGTATTAGCAAGATACATTAGTACACCAATTGCACTAAGATATGGCACTTCAGGACCAAGTAGCTCTTTATTCTCTTCTTGAGGTCGGAATGGATCCTTATTGCATCAAGTGATCGAACAACCATCAGAGTACTTAATGGATGTGCTCCATCCATGTAAAACCGTTTCAATACCTTTTCTATGTAGCCAAACAAAAATTTCATTTGCCAAATGTTCAATTTGCAAACCGAGACATAATTTTATCTTTCCGAGATATTTCATCTTGAATTATTTCTTTAAATAATCAATAGCCTTTTGGAGTTCTGTAGGAGTTCCAATTGTCACGACCCAAACCGATGGGCCGCGACGGGCGCCTGAGTCTTACCTGTCAAACTCCCCTAAGCATGCATCTAAAATATGAACCTAAATGACATCTGTTGCATTACAAAATTAACATACGTGAAAGAAGCATGTCATCAAGGCATATGTACATATACATGCAGAATATAGTGGACGAGCCGGCAAGGCTACTATAGACAACTATACATCAAAAACTGAAAGCCAACAAGGCCACATACAACCCAACTAGACATACTGTCTACAGACCTCTAACAGGAAAATAACTGTACAAAGACGGTACTGAGCAACGTCGTACCCGTATACATATATATGTACAAACATATCGTACCAATATCAAAAGCAGCTCCGGATCAAATGGAGCACGCAAACTCTCGCTAAATCAGGGGGCCGTCAACTTGTCTACCTGCACCTGCGGGTATGATACGTAGCATCCACAAGTAAAAGGGACGTCATTACAAAAAATGAACTGAGTATGTAAGGCACATAAATAAATACATAAGAGATATGGAAGACATATAGAGTACATGACTCAATCTGTAATTCTGAATCACTCGGTAAATCATAAATTACTTTTAGCGTCATGCGTATGCGTATGAATGTCATGTCGTGCATAGGTAGATGTTTCATAATATCATCAGCCTCTGAGGGGTATTCCATCATATCATATCGGCCACTGCGGGCAAAATCATCATCGTATACCAGCTGATCAGGCGGTAATGCGTATATAATGCCATAACCTTTCCCATATCCCATACACACACACACTTACACACACACACACACGTATATATATATATATATATATATATATATATATATATATATATATATATATATATATATATATATATATATATATATATATATATATACATACATACATACATACGCATATGTAACACCGTTTGATTCATATTTCAGTCACTGTGGGCAACATCATCATCATATTCCAGCTGATCAGGTAGTGGTGCGTATATAATGCCGTAACCTTTTTTCATATTCCATATACATATATTTACATGTATACGCGTATATAACGCCATATGGTCATGGGTCAATGCACATGTATAAATGAGTAAAATGCATGAAAAATACATAGTAATCTCGATATTCCTTCCGGATAATATTTTCCAACTGCATATTATTCTGAGACCCATGAATAGAAGATAATAATAATTCTCATGGGGAATTAAGAATATAGACACCCCTAATATTTCTATGAATAGAATAATTTATAAAAACCGTATATTTGCGTGTTTCTTTCGTATAATCTGGACCATGCCAAAAGAAAGAAGGGAGGACTGGTATGTTCCTGTGAAATTCTTGAACAGAACTTATATTTGGATTTGAAATTGGAACGAGTTCTTGACAGAATAATATGTAATCAGAAGAAGTTCTTGTATTGGGAAAAAACTGAAGTTGAATTAAAGATGATATGGCATGACACGTGGACTGGTCAAATAGTCAAAGAGCAATAAATGATTAAAAGGAACGGAAGATAACATGCATAGGAGGACAAAAGAAAATAGACACGAGAGGGAGTCTCAGATACGAGTCTCGTATCTATTTTAGTCATTTAATACCAACGGATAAAAAGGGGACTGAAGACAAGAATCAGATGACAAAAAGTAGTATATTTTCATTATTAAATACTTGACGTTAGTTAATCAGTATTTTATACCAATGATTGTGTAACGTCTCATTAAATGCTCTTTATTATTTAGACCAAGCCTTTTCTCCTAGACAACTATAAAAGGAGGATGTTTCATTATTTGTAAACACACAGAACATTCTTGACATCATACTGAAATACTAAATTGTTATCGCTTTATTTTTATTCTTTGAAAGCCTATTGGTCTCCAGATTATTAGTAACCCGATTTCTTTTCTCTAAATTCAAGCTTTGACCAAATTATATTTTACTTTTTTTGGTTAAACAAATTAGTTCCGTTACCGAGAATCTGTTAATCCATTCTTTCTGAAATAACATTCAACCAATTGCTAGTATGTCAAACAACAACTACAACAATAACCAGGAAAATCAGATCCATCAAGGGGATAATGATGAACTCAACAACGTTAACCCTCAAGCTTCTCCACGTGTATCTCGTGAAGGAACTCCAAATGATATGTCTGAACATGTTGACGGAGGAGCTGAAAGAAGAGATGAACTTTTAAAGAAAATAATCGACTCACGAATTGACAAAGCCTTGCAAGCTTTAGTTAATCGATTGCCTGTTGCAACAGCAATGCCAAACAACAACACGTTGGAAAACCCCTGCTCTGGTCTAGTTAATTATGGCAATGGAGCAACTACCAGTGACTCGCAAGAAGGGGAACCAGGTAATGAATGTAATTCTCATCTTCAAAATTTAGTACTAACCTTGGAGAAACAACTCAAGGAATAGAATGAGCGTATCGAGCAAATTCCTGAAGTTCCACCTGTGATAAAAAGAGTGGATATGGATAAATACTCGCAACAACCTTGGAAACCAAGTGCTGCTCCCCTACCAATTCCAAAGAAATTCAAAATGCCTGACATCGCAAAATATGATGGTACAACGGATCCTCGTGATCATGTAACTGCATTTACAACAGGAGTGAAAGGTAGTGATTTGACTAAACAAGAAATTGAATCAGTGCTAGTCAAAAAATTTGGGGAGACATTCACCAAGGGTGCATTAATCTGGTATTCTCTTTTACCTGAAAATTCTATAAATTCTTTTGCTGAGCTTCCAGATTCTTTTATTAAAGCGCACTCGGGAGCTCAGAAGGTTGAAAAAAGAATGGAGGATATCTTCAAAATCAAGCAAGAGAACTCTGAATTGGTCAGAGATTTCATTGATAGATTTCAACGTGAAAGAATGACGTTGCCCCGTGTATCGGATGATTGGGCAGCGATAGCTTTTGCAAGTAATTTGAATGACAAAAGTTCAGAAGCCACGAGAAAGCTTAAAGAAAGCCTTCGTGAATTTCCCGCAACTACTTGGAATGATGTTTATAACAGGTATAGTACGAAGCTCAGAATTGAGGAAGATACCGTAATTCAATCTCATCATGAAAAAAGGAGCGGGTCTAGAATATCTGAAGCCGAAAAAAGGTCAGGTAAGAACAAGTACGATCCATATATGGGACCTACAGGAAAGGACCCACGATCTAGACAGAACAATCAACATTATGATCATAGGTCAAGAGATAGGGGAACTGGATCTTCATCCAGGTTCAAAGGCGATCGAAACAACCAAGAGCCACGAGATGATGATAGGAATTTAATGGCACGATTTGCTGGTCATAGTTTTAATGTAACTAATTTCGAGCTCGTAGCTATTCTAAGGAGTATGGGCGATAAGCTACAGTGGCCAAAAGTGATGCGATCGAATCTAAACAGACGTAATCCAGACCAATGGTGCGAATTTCACAACGACCACGGACATATAACATCATAATGCAGATTTCTACAAAGTGAAGTAGATCATCTATTTAAGCAAGGATACCTCATGGAGCTGTTTAGTGAAAACGGAAATCAACCCTAGATGAAAAATAGGCATGAGCCACTGAAACCACCCTCACCTAAGAGAACAGTGAATGTCATCAGTAGAGGGGAAGATACATGCGGAGTAACATACACGGCTTCAAACAAAGTTTCCAAAATGACGATCACACACGACAAGCGATTACGGAAAACCTTAGAACATGAGAGCATAAACTTCGATGATGTAGATACGGAAGGAGTGATTACACCTCATAACGACGCTCTGGTAATATCTTTAGTTATACATGACACTAATGTAAAACGAGCTTTGATTGATCCAGGAAGTTCTGTAAATATCATTCTACTAAGAGTACTGCGGGAAATGCAAGCTGGAGATAAAATGATACCTAAGGCGCATGCTTTGTAAGGCTTCGACAATTCAAGCGTGGTAACAAAAGGCGAGGTAACTCTAATGACTTATGCTGAAGGTGTTATTAAAGAAACTAAATTTCAGGTAGTTGATATGGAAATGGCATACAATATAATTATGGGGAGACCATGGATCTATGATATGGATGCTGTTCCGTCAACCTTACATCAAGTTATTAAATTTTTATCACCCTGGGGAATATGTTAAATTCGAGGGGATCAACAAACAGCCAAGAGCATCAACGTAGTAACTGATACGAGTACCGCGCGTAAAGAGAAATAACAATTACTGGAAACAGTTGAAGGTGTCAGCAACCAAACTTCAACTGAAAAAACGAATTTAGATTCAAGACCTGATGTATTTCAAGAACCTGAAGAAAATGAGAACATCAAAACGACAATAGAGGAACTTGAGGTTGTGGTGTTATTTGAACAATGGCCAGAGAGAAGTTTACGTGGGGGACAATACAGATCCCAACATGTGAGGTATTTTAATTGAACTTTTAAAAACTAACGTAGATTGTTTTGCCTGGTCCCACGCTGATATGACAGGTATTCCACCAGATGTGATGACTCATAAACTTAATGAAAACCCATCTTTTACTCCAATTAAGCAAAAGAAAAGAAAGCAAGGAGCTTTCAAAAATCAAGTAATCCAGGATGAGGTCCAAAAGTTGTTGAAAATCGGGTCAATTTGCGAGGTAAAAACCCTGATTGGTTAGCTAACACGGTGGCCGTACCAAAAAAGAACGGTAAGTGGCGAGTTTGTGTATATTATTCTGATTTAAATAAAGCATGTCCAAAAGATTCATTCCCTTTACCTCATATAGATCAGTTGATTGACGCAACAGCTAGTCATGAACTTTTAAGGTTTTTAGATGCATATTCGGGGTACAATCAAATTAAAACGGCCCCAGTAATGAGGAAAAAACTTCTTTCATCACTGACCGAGGGACTTACTGTTATAAAGTAATGCCCTTTGGTCTAAAGAATGCAGGTGCAACCTATCAAAGGTTAGTCACCCAAATGTTTCAAGAACATCTGGGGAAAACTATGGAGGTATATACAGATGACATGCTCGTCAAAACCTTACGTTCTCATGATCATATCTCTCATTTGACAATTACATTTGAAATTTTACGGAAATTCAATATGAAAATTAACCCTGAAAATGTGCATTTGGAGTTGCTTCAGGTAAGTTTTTAGGTTTTCTTGTTTCTAACCGTGGCATTGAGTAAGTCCTTCTCAGATTAAAGCAATTGAAGAAATACCTGACATCCTAACCAATAAAAAGGAGGTTCAAAGATTAACTGGAAGGATAGCGGCCCTAGGGAGATTTATTTCTAAATCTTCAAAAAAGTGCTTCAAATTTTTCTCTGCTCTTAAAAAGCAAGATCATTTCGAGGGAAATGAAGATTTCCGACAAGCCCTTAAAGATTTGAAAGTTTATTTGTCAAATCTTCCTCTACTGGCAAAACCTAAGGAAGGTGAAAAACTGCTCATTTATTTAGCAGTTTCAGAAGTAGCAGTAAGTGCCGTCTTAGTCCGTGAGGTCCAAGGTAAGCAATATCCAATTTATTATGTAAGTAAAACTCTATTAGATTCAGAGACAAGGTATATGCAACTAGAAAAGTTAGCATTAGCTCTCATCATGGCATCTAGAAAATTACGGCCATATTTCCAAAGCCATCCTATTGTTGTTGTTACTGCTTTTCCATTACAAAATATCTTGCATAAACATGAATTATTAGGAAGATTAGAAAAATGGGCTATAGAACTAAGTGAATACGAAATAATTTACCAATCTCGAACTGCTATTAAATCCCAAGTACTTGCCGATTTCGTAATCGATTTTAGTCAAGGCATGCAACTAGAAGCAGAAAAAGAGTTACAAGTTTTTAATGGTGTAAATACACTTGGATATTATTTACTGATGGTTCATATAATGTAAAGGGGGCAGGCTTAGGAATTGTTCTTATACCACCTACATGTGAAGCAATTAGACAAGCTATAAAATGTCACCCTGTAACTAATAATGAAGCAGAGTATAAAGTTGTGCTTGCAGGTAGAGCTAGCATTAGAACTTGGCATCATGCAATTCATAATCAATAGTGATTCATAGCTCGTAGTAAATCAAATACTGGGGACTTATATGGCCAGAGAAACTTGAATACAAGAGTATCATGGAAAATACAGGAACTGATAAGACAGTTCCAAACTTGGAAAGTGATACAAATTCCAAGAGAAGAGAACTTGGAAGCGGATGCTTTAGCCAATCTCGCGTCTGAAGCAGAAATAGCAAAAGATTCAAATGTATCAATCATACATCTATTCCACTCCGTTCTTGACTCTGATAAAAATGAGGTAAACTTTAATCATTTAACTTGGGATTGGAGAAACAAAATCATATCTTTTTTGCAACACAGAATCGTACTTGAGGATAAGGTGAAGGCTCATGCACTTAGAAAGAAAGCTGCTCGTTATTGCCTATATCAAGGGAACCTTTATCGAAAAATGTTTGGTGGACCATTAGCCAGGTGTCTCAGACCATATCAAACAGAATATGTGATGAGAGAAATACACGAGGGACATTTTGGAAACCATGCGGGAGGCAGATCACTTGTAAAGACATTGATTAGAGTAGGATATTACTGGCGTAAAATGGAGGAAGAAGCAAATTATTTCGTATCTAAGTGTGACAAATGTCAAAGATATAGCAATAACATGCATAGACCAGCTTAGTTACTACATCATGTCATAGCTCCATGGCCCTTCATGAAATGGGGAATGGATATTGTAGGACCATTACCCCAGGCAAAAGGTTCCTACTCGTGCTTACTGATTATTTCACTAAATGGGTAGAAGCAGGGGCGTTTAAACAGGTACGAGAGAAAGAAGTTAAGGATTTCGTTTGGAGAAATATAATTTGCCGCTTTGGTGTGCCAAAGGAGATCGTCAGTGAGAATGGACCACAATTTATAGGAGCTCAAGTCATAGAATTCTTTCAAAGTTGGCAAATCAAAAGAATAACGTCGACACAGTATCATCCAGTAGGTAATAGGCAAGCAGAGTCCACAAACAAAGTGATTATCAATAACTTAAATAAAAGGTTACAAGAATCAAAAGGCAATTGGCCTGAAGTAGTACTAGCGGTATTATGGGCATATCGAACGACGGCAAAGACAAGTACAAGAGAAACACCATTTTCAATGGTTTATGGTGCGGAAGCTTTGATACCATTTGAGATAGGTGAGCCTAGTACACGACGTGTTCAAGCAGAGGAAGACTCAAACAATGAAGAGTTACGAGTAAATCTTGATCTACTTGAAGGGAGAAGAGAAGCCGCGTTGATAAGGATGGCAGCTCAAAAGCAAGAAATTGAGCGATATTACAATAAAAAGGCACACCTCAGGTTCTTTAATATTAGGGACTTCGTGTTAAAAAAAGTGTTCCAATCTACAAAAATAGCTAATTCATGAAAGCTAAGTCCAACGTGGGAAGGACCTTATAGAGTTCGTGAAATTGCTGGAAAAGGAGCATACGAGCTGGAAACAATGGATGGCAAGGTTTTACCTTCACATTGGAATGCCATTCATTTAAAGAGGTATTACTTCTAAGGAAGTACCCAAGGTCAGGTATCGCCATGTTATAATTTTTTCTTTGAATTGTTAAAATTATACTAACGATTTTAGATGCTGGAAAAAAACCCTAAATCGTGCCAAATGATGAGTCATGGCCTGCACGGCAAATTGGAATACTATTAAATTCCTAGCCCAGGGTTACATTAATCTGATGGAAATACACACGAGTTAGGCAGTCTTCATCTATAATCGCACCTCTGAGCCCCGTATATTTTTCTATTTCAGGAAAAGGACCGAAATTGAGAGCAAACACACAAGTGTTCAAGGCTTCATACTTCACAGCTCAAACACTTGGGGGACTATACTATATACACACGAGTTTGTGCAGAAGAATAGATGCAAGTGAGCAAGATTTAAAAAGTAATATAAAGCCGTAAGAAGTCAAGTGTCGAGCAAAAATCACCAAGTAAAAGAAAAAAGCATTCATCATAGTGTTCTTTCCCATGAGAATAATGGAGTCACCTCTCAAACCCTTCCTAGTATGTAAATATAGGGTCGTGACTATGTATTAAAATAGGCTATGAAAAACCTTGTTTATTTATAAATCTGTTAAAAGAAAACAGTTACGAGAAAGTTGTAGATGTACTTCAATACATGTAATTCTCAAAAGAACTTGTCAAAGTTCATGAATAAAGACTTGTCAAAACTTATTTCATACGAAACATGTATGTTCATATTTTCTTTCATCGTATTGTAACACCATTATGAAGTTGAGACGTCTTCTTCATTAAGTGTCGATAAATAAAAGGGTCCTCTTTTATTTTCCTCATGATGATAATACATGAGAAGAATCATAAAAGCATTTTCTAAAAAGATAAAAATGCTAACCTATCCTCTAAGTCCAAAAATGAAAAATAGGCAAGAATAGGGCAAATAGAAAACTATTATATAAAGTCTAGAACAAAGTAAAAAGACAAGAATAAAGTAAAGAAGTATTAGTCAAAATTTCTTAGCATAAAAGACTAAGGGAAAACTTAGTCAATACAATACAAATGTTTTTTAAAAAAGTGCCCCGTTATAGAAACTGGGGACTTTACTAAAAAGTTAAGAGATTACATCCTCAAAAACAAAAAAGAGGTAAGGTCAAATACTTTCACTGGTCACTAAGGAAATTGGAACATTAGAAGTTGCAGCCTCATTAGGCTCGGTAGTAACTTCTAAGGGAGCAGCAACATAGGCAGTCTCAGCTGAACTTGAAGTATTAACATTCTCGAGGGAAGCAGTAGTCACAGGAATTTCTATTCCCACAGACTGCGTTATAGATAAATCACCCTCGATTGCTGGAATCATAAAGTTCAACTACTTCAGTAGCTGCCTCAAAGCTCGAAGGCTCTTCTACCTCGGGAGTTCTAACTGTTGGAGAGGAAATGTCAATTAGCTGGTCAGGAGAAGGAATTTCAATAGGTTGGTCATTCTTCTAAATCATGTCTAAAACTTTGTCTAACTCAGATTGTAAGTTAAAATTTTCTTGAGAAGCCTCCATCAAAGCATCACGACAAGACTTCAAGAAAGCCTAGTTAACCTATTAAAATTATCTGCAAGAGAATTGTAATCCTTCTCCAAGTTCTCATAATTCCTTCCCCACGTAGCAAGGGTGTTCTTCATTATTTCTTGGTCAGCTAGGTGGGAATCAAGGGAAGTTTGAAGATTGGCACTGGAACTCTCCAACGCATGAACTTTATCTGAGGAAATCTTCAAGTCAGCCCGAGTCTGGTTCAAGCTCTGCACTAATTCCTTAGAATGTTCTTCTTTTTTCTCCATTAGTGCTTTAAGTTCCTTGATTTCTTCATTAGCATTTGATAAAGAGTTCTTCAAAATCTCTTTATCCTTTTTTAGTTGGCTTGTGGAAGCCGTGGAAATTCCTAGATCTGAGGATAAAGCCAGATTCTGCTACTCCAGTTGAGATTAATAAGATTGTAACTCCTCAATGTTCCCTTGGGAACCTTCAAATTGTTCCTTCCAATTTTAAGTCTCAAGCTGCGCTTCTTCAGCTATTCTCTTAGCATCTGCATCAGCCTTTGCAGACTCACGTGCTTTCTTCTCCAAAATGGAGATCCTCCCCATTAACTCGGTTCCAATCATGTTGGCCTATAAACATAAGGCAGAGAAATAAGAATTTAAAATCAACGAAAAGCTAATAGCCAATCCAAAAGAAGTTACCTTCAGTGTCGAATGAACTATGTCGTTCATTAAGGTACAACAGCTATGGCTCTTCATCTTTGTCCTCTCCACATCTCCAATGAGAGGATCGAGCCAAACATCAGCTCCACCATTCTTCCTAAAAAGGCTATGAGTAGCAGGAACTTCAAGTGTGACCTCTCTCATAGCCATACCTCTGTTACTGGGGCCAGATTCTAAATGAGTAACAGAGGAAGGAGGGATAGTGGAAGGAGGAGTAGTAGAAGAGGTAAAAATAGCAGGAGCTACAGAAACCAAGGAAGGAGCTGAAGGAATAGGCACGGGAGCAAAAGAAGGAGCGGGAGTAGGAGCATTTAAAGTAGATGAAGGAACAACAGAAGTCGGCAAAGGGGAAGAAACACTCACGATCGAAGGAGGAATAAAAGAAACATAGGAGATAGGAATTGAAGTAGATAAAGGAATTTCATTAAGAAGAGGTACGAGTTCCCCACTTTTAAAACCACTTACAAAGAGACGGTGAACAGATTCACTCATGTCTCTAGGTGTCAGATCTTCATCGGAGTGGATTAGAACAGGCTCGGTAGTGGAAGTATTAGCAGAAAAGGTATGAGCAAGAGCATCTTCAGTTTCTTCTTCAATAATAACGCGTCTCCTAACTCTTGGTCTAGATACCAATGAGGTATTATCTTCTTCCTCATTCTCAGTATCCACTACCACAGCTTTTCTCTTAGCTATTAACGCATTAGCCTTGTCCAAGCTAAGGGAGGTATTGGTAGTAGTACGCATAGCTAAAGCAACGTCAGCTGCCATCCCTTTTATTCCAAATCCTGACAAAAAGAAGGATTTAATTTTGTTATAAGGGTTTATTATATGTATCCAAAAAACATATACAAAAAGAGATATATACAGTGTATTTTCACTATCCACCCATGTAAGGAAGAAATAGACTTCCAAGTTCTATCTTCTTTAGGAGCAACCTTCAAAATCGAATCTACCCAACCACGGAAGTTGGGAATAGGCTCCACATCTCCCATGGTTGCTACAAAAAACCAAAAAGGGTTAAAATTAGAGAGAAAATCAAAACCTCAGAAAATAGGTACGGGGAAGTAAGCAGAAACTTACGTGCGAAGTTCCACTTCTCAAGGAAGGGAATGTTTGATTCACGTAGCAAATCCATATGAACAACAATATAACGAAGATACCACCCACGGTCTTTATCATCATCGGCGTTTACTAAAACTTTCTTACTTCTTGCAGTTAAGGTAAAATCTCTATGGCGCAGTAGGCTGGGATGGTATAAATGGATGAGATGGGAAAATGTATAATTGAATTTCAATTTAGTAGACAAAAATCTCAAACAAGCTACAACCCTCCATACTAAAGGGCCAACTTGAGCCAAGCAAATGTTGAAAAATCGACGGAAATTAAAGATAACTGGATCTATGGCAGGTTTGAATCCTAAAATGAAGGGGTAGGTGTAAACAAAAGAAAATCCCTGTATATAGGATGAAATTCTCTGACTTATGGAAGGAACTGATAAACGAACACCCTCTTTCAAATTGCAGTCTTTTCTAATAATAGGGACTGTGAGTTCATTATAAGAGAGGGGTAACGGTCAGCCTTTTCCAATTTCGCAATTTTCTTTTGAAGAGATGTTCTATCACTCGCAAAAGACAAATCATTCGGTATAATTTTTTCAACTGTGGGTTCTAGATAAGGGTCTGAAACTTCTTTACCTTACAAAGAGGGAGTTTTTGAAGAGGAACCTTTAACACTAGAACTTAAAGAAGAAGGAGCAGAACCAGTTAAACCTCCACGTGTAGATCGCAAACTTCAAAGTCTTCCTCCTCTGCCTCTTGTATGTTTGATTGGAGCAGATACATTAGGAAATTGATCGAAACGTAGAATATTTTTGGGGTTAGGGTTTGGAGATGCCATTGGTAGATAAGCTTGAAGTGAAGAGGAGTAAAAGAAGGAAAAGGTATGATTGATGAAAATCGATGAAGAAGATGACAAAGGAAGTGTGAATTAAAATGTTATATGGAAATAACCATCAAAATTAAAAGCTGCAATGATGGAAACCATATATTAAAGATAACTATCACTTCGTAAATAGAGAAAGTTGAACAAGCCTAGAAAAGTGGGTAAAAAATTGCAGATCCAATAAGAAGATGACACGTGTATGGAGCATTAAATGAGAAAGACAGATGGGACGTTAATACTGTTACACGCATTAATTGTGAAAAAAAATTTCTTTTATGAAGATACACTTCCTAGATATTTAATTGATAAATAAATAAGAAGTGGGGGGACTATCTGTATTGGGAAAAAACTGAATTAGAATTAAAGATGATGTGGCATGACACATGGACTGGTCAAATAGTCAAAGCGCAATAAAACATTAAAAGGCACGAAAGACAACATGCATAAGAGGAGAAATGAAAATAGACACGAGAGGTAGTCTCAGATATGCGTCTCGTATCTATTTTAGTCATTTAATACCAACGGATAAAAAGGGCACTGAAGACAAGAATATGATGACAAAAAGTAGTGTACGTTCATTATTAAATACTTGATATGTTAGATAATCAGTATTTAATAGCAATGATTGTGTAACGTCTCATTAAATTCTCTTTATTATTTAGACTAAGCCGTTACTCCTTGACAGTTCTATAAAAGGAGGAGGTTTCATGATTTGTAAACACACAGAACATTCTCAACATCATATTGAAATACTAAATTCTTATTGATTTATTTTTATTCTTTGAAAGCCTATTTATTTTGGTCTCTAGATTATCAGTAACTCGATTTCTTTTCTCTAAATTCAAGCTTTGACCAAATTATATTTTATTACACCTCCTTTTTCACTATACCCGCAAGGGCGTAAAGGAGTTTTCCAATTAAAGGACAATCAGAACAGGATTTGGTTATTAATTATTCAGAGTTGTCACTTGGGAGATTTATGGTGTCTCAAGACACTGATTTAAATCCCGAACCGAGGAAGATTATGACGCTGTTAGAGTCTGCGAACCAGAAATCCGAGTAAGGAATTCTGTTAACTCGGGAGAAGGTGTTAGGCATTCCCGGTCTCCGTGGTTCTAGCACGGTCGCTTAACTGATACATTTGATTTTATCTGATTTTAATACATGCTCACGTATGTGCCTTTATTTATAAACCGCTTTCCATAATTATTTATTTTAAAAGAATTGCGAGTCATGAAAACGCGTCTCCGACCACGCCGCCATCAAGGCACCCGTGGTCGTCAACACATTTCGACTTCGTCGAGATTTGGATTTGGGTCGCATCAATGCGCACCCGAGTTTAAGAAGTAACTTGATTAAAACGCGCTTAAAGGTACTAACGTAATATTATTTTGGGAAAGGCCGTTAAAATTCCCTAAATGGACCTTCCAAATTCTAATAGTTTTAAATAACCACTTATTGAGGGCCCCACATTTAGTCTTGTTTAGTGAGGCTCGTTTGCATTTTGAACCCCTTTTTAGATCATTATTTGTTAATAAGAATACGACATCATGAAAACGCGTTTCTAATCCCGTCTCCATCAAGGCACCAATGGTCGTCAACACATTTCGACTTCGCCAAGATTTGGATTTGAGTTGCATCAATGCACACGCGAGTTTAAGTAGGTATTTTAATTAAATGCGTCTAATGATTCTAGTGCGTTATTATTTCGGGGAAGGCCGTGAAATTCGCTAAAACGACCCTCCCATATTCTAAATTAATTCTTATAATCAATCATCGAGGGCCCCACACTTATTTTTGTTTGGCGAGGCTCGTCTTAAATTATTACTAACAATTTATAACTTAAGTAAACCAGACTACGATATTTCATGATTTGATTAAATACTTTCTAACGCTTGAGCGAATTTGCAAATCAATTATGGAAAAGGTGAATATTGGGTAATAATGAATCTACAGGTTGGCCTAACTCCATATCAGGAATTGAATTCTTATTTTTATAATGTCTAAAAGCTTAGCTGATAATAGTAGGCATCTTACAAAATAAATCACCTAACATGAACGAACAAAATTAAACTTTGGATGTAACCCAGAAGCACGTCGAAGCAAACAGTAGTATACTATATCCCGTTAGAATCCCAAAATTGCCATATAATAATAACATGCTCAAAACACCAAGTATTTCATCCAAATAATCTGAATATTTAGACTATCATGCATAGGATTACAAACACAAATTATTCACCAAATCTAATTTATTTAGACAAGAGAAATGGAATGAAGTAACAGTAACCTTCTAACCTCGACAACCAACGGACAGAACCTCGACCAATGACTTAACCAACGACGAACTCGAACGGACCTTCAACCGGAAGACCTCGAACCAAAACCTCGATCCACGACCTTCGACGACGGGTAAAGGGTGGTCAGGTGGACTGACTGGCGGCGTTGGCGAGCCGGTTGAGGGCTAGCTGGAGGTTGTTTGGATGAGAGAAATGGCGGGTTACTGGACGTGAAGGAGCAGAAGTTTCTGGCCAAATCCGTGCAAGTAGCGTTGTCATTCGCCGGTGATCACTTCCGGCGAAGCAACAGCTCGAGTGAGGAACTGGTGAACGCCGACATTGGTGGTTGGCGTGAGAGAAGAGATCTCCGTTTGGTTTCCGGGGTAGTGGGGTGCGACGTGGATGTAGTATCAGGGGGGGTGTCTGGTGTTGAGCTGTTGAAGGTTTTAAGAAAGATAGGTCATTTGGTGATGAAGCAGAACAATGAAGAAGGGGTCCATTTTTGGTTTAACGGCGCTCTTTTTTTGAGTGTCTGTATATCCCAAAAATGGCTGATGCCTTAGGTGTTGTATTTATAGGTACACTATTAGGTCTAGGTTTAGGGTAGTGGGCCAAGGATGTTGGGCTTGTGTATTATTGGACTAGGTCCGAAAGTTAAGTCTAAAAACGGACAGTTTGAATACAAATATTATTCTTTGCCGCAACCGAGAATAAAAATACGATCTTATTTAATTAATCATACGTAAGCAAAATAACTATCAAAATATGACTAACAATTAAAACAAAATTATTTTTTATTTTTTTCAAGATTTAAAGCAACTTCAAAACATTAATAAAACTATTTTTTGTAATTTTCGTTTTTATATAAAGGTAAATATAAAGTACTATTTTTTTGTATTTTTTAAGTTTAAAATAACTATAAAACATTAATCAAACTATTTTTGTAATTTTCGTAATTATAAAGAAAAAGATAAAGTATTACTATTTTTTTTCAAACTTATAAGAAATTCAAAAACTAAAGTTTACATACCTTTCTTTCTTCTTTTTTTTTTTAAAATAATTTTTCTTTTTGTATGACAAAATAAAGTAAAAGAGTCAAAATTAGCTAAAATAATTATATTAGGTCTAAATTAAATATTTACGCTAAAAATATAAAAATCTCGGAGAGGATCAAAAATAACATGTCTACGTATTTTATACTTTTTTGGTTAAACAGTTCTCGACTCTGTTCCAACGTAACTTGGACGAAATTACTTTGGTGAAGCTTTTAATATGCTTATGCTTCTTTGAATATTGAACGAAATGTTCCTTAATTTATGGAACCTTGGATGAAAATTGCTCCTTTTGAATTGAGATGAAGTGATTCTGTTTCTTGAGAGTTGAGAGAATACTGTTTCTATTCTTTAAATTGAAAAGAATCATATTCATTTGATTCTTAATAGACTCTGTGGCAGATACCTTGTTTAGTCATCATTGTGACTTCTTAGTCACATTCTTGATAGAGGATTCTTGCCACGTGGGGTGGATAGTATTTTAATAACTTTTTTATTTACTTATTAGTTAATTGGATAATATTTTATTACCTGATAATTAATCTATTACTCGGATAATTTAAAAATTATCATATTGAAATTTAATTTACTTTTCAAAATACTTTATATATACTTTATATATTATACTACCGTGGTCACATAGTATCTTACATGGTATAAGTTCATAATTATTGAGTATTATTGCTCGAACCGTATTTTATTCCAAATTGTCCATTTTCAATGAAACTCATTTTCGTTAATCCGTGTACTCCTTGATTCCTCATAACACTTATTTATCGCTTGTTAATACGTTAACGTCAAGATGATCTTATCCCCCATTCTACATTGGTTAAATGAAGACGAAACTTTTAACATGCGAAAATGCAAGTTGTAACACCTATAAGGTTTATGTCATCGACATATACGGGATGTACAACAAATTCCGATGTTATTTTCTTTATAAAAACACATGGGCAAATGTCATCATTTATATAGCCTCCCTTTAATAAATACTCACTAAGACGATTATACCACATTCGTCCTGATTGTTTTAGACCATACAAAGATCTTTGCAATTTGATTGAAAATATTTCTTGGACTTTAAATTATTTGCGTTAGACATTAAATCCCTTTAAATTATTTACTTTAGACATTTTAAATCCCTCGAAAATTTTCATGTATATCTCATTTTCAAGTGAGCCATAAAGGAAGGTGGTAACCACATCTATTATATGCATGTCAAGCTTTTCATGGACAGCAAAGCTAATGAGATAACGTAACGTTATAACATCCTTACCGGGTGAATATATCTCTTCATAATCGACACCAGGTCTTTGTGAAAATTCTTGTGCAACAAGGCGTGCCTTATATCTTTCTACCTAATTTTTCTCATTCCTCTTGCGTACAAACACCCATTTATAGCCAAGAGACTTAACACCATTAGGTGTTTGGACCACAAGCCCAAAAACATCACATTTTGCAAGTGATTCAACTCTGATTGGATTGCTTCTTGCCATTTTGGTCAATCACGTCTTTGTCGACATTCTCCAACAGATTAAGTTTTAAGATCCTCGCTATCTTGCATAATGCATGTAACATTATATGCAAAGACATAATCCACCACTATATCCAAACGATGTTTTAGGCGAGCGATACTATAAGATTGTCCAATAAGGACATCAATACAGATTGGAACATTCTCTGTAAGAATAAATGATTTTGTTATCTTTTTCATATCTGTAAATGTGTCTGGCATTTGATTTGATATTCTCTGCAAATGGGATAATCTTTTGCACCTGTTTTTTCACAAATAGAGGCACATATATCAAAATGAGATAATGATGTATTTTTTTTACAAAATTTTCCGTTTGGTTTCACCAATTTATCCCCTAATTTTGAGAAAAGTGTCTCATCAAATCGACAGTGTGAAAATCCCCTAATTTTTATATTGTTATTCAGATACTTTTATTATTACTCAGTTATGTTAGAGGCTCTAGACTCGTGACCCCAGATCTTATGGGTGTTTATCGGTTTTCGTATTTGTTCTTATTACTCTATTAATATTTTCGGATTATTATTCTAATATTACTATAGTATTCTTAAATTATCGGTTTGAGACTAAATGTTAAATTGAAAGCGATTGTTGGTTAGGCTTACCTATCTTTAGGGCTGGGTGCCATCACGATCGGGTTTGGGTCGTGACATTATGCTTCTCAATTTCAACATTTTTCGAATTTTCTTACCTTATTATAAATCTTTGAATTGGAGAGAATAATTATGTATGGGTTCCAGGCTTGATTCTTTAGGCCCGGTAGCACCGAGTTATCCTTAATTATTATGTTTCTCAATTTCAATATTTTTAAAATTTTCTTACCTTATTATAAATTTTTGAATTGGAGAGAATAATTATGTATGGGTGCCATGCTTGATTTTTTAGGTCCGGTAGCACCAAGTTATTCTTAATTATTATGTTTCTCAATTTAAATATTTTAAATTTTTTCTTACCTTATTATAATTTTTTTAATTGGAGAGAATAGTTATGTATGCGTTTCAGGCTTGAATTTTTTAGGCCCGGTAGCACCGAGTTATCCTTCATTATTATGCTTCTCAATTTTAACATTTTTAAAATTTTCTTACCTTATTTTTTGAATTGAAGAGAATAATTATGTATAGATTTCAGGCTTTATTATTTTAGGCCCGGTAGCACCGAGTTATCCTTAATTACTATAATTTTCAATTTCAATATTATTAGAATTTTCTTACCTTATTATAAATTTTTGAATTTGAAAGAATAATTATGTACGGGTTCCAGGCTTCATTTTTTAGGCCCGGTAGCACCGAGTTATCCTTAATTATTATACTTCTCAATCTCAACATTTTTAGAATTTTCTTACCTTATTATAAAATTTTGAATTGGAGAATAATTATGTATGGGTTCCAGGCTTCATTTTTTAGGCACGGTAGCACCGAGTTATCCTTACTACGCTGCAACAATCTATATTTTACTATGGTACAAGGCTCTATATTTTACTACGCTAAAAGTCTCTATATTTTTACTACGCTAAAAAGCTCTACTTTTTACTAAGCTAAAAGCCTATATTTTACTTCGCTAAAAGGCTATATTTTACTATGCTAAAAGTCACTATATTTTACTATACTACAAGGTTCCATATTTATCGCATTTTAAGCAATTTTTTCACAAAAATAATATACTTTCGGGTATATAAATCAAATATAACACAAATAATCCGGAAGCATTTTTTGTCACACACATAACATAAATTGTGGTAAGTAAATAAAAAATAACAAAAACAATCCGGTATAATTTTTGTTCACAAACATAACATAAATTCAGGTATCAAAAAAATCAATCCGGGTATATTAAAGAACAAAAACATAACATAAATTCACATATAAACATACTAAACAATACTAATATGCATGAATATCAGGTTTCGCCATAAAGTAAATTGAAATACCTTGATGTAAATTTTTTGAATATTTTTTGAATTCGAAATTTTGCACCCGAAATACGGAATCAAAATATTCTTTTGTGTGTGGGACCTACACTCCTTGTTCTTTATGAGACGGGTGTGGCTGAATTTTTTTTAATCAACGGATGTGGGGTGGGGAACGGGGACGGACCAGAACGGGAGCAATTGTTTTTATTGGCTTCTGTCTTTATCTTTGAGGAATACGACCATGCCTTTTTTTTTAAATATGCATTTCGCATTATATTACTGCGAATTGGGGTAATTCGCAGCAATATACTGCGAAATGCATATTTAAAAATGACCTGAGCCTAGCTTTAGTGAGATGCCTCATTTATATGTAATTCGCAGTATAATATTGCGTATTACATTAAAAAAATAATTTTGTAATATTTCACAGTATTATACTGCATAATGAGTTAACGGTAAAAATTCCATTAACACAATTCGCAGTAAAGTACTGCGAAATACATATAAAAATAACTTTTTTTAACATCAATTACGAATTCTGAGTCCAATTTTACATCATTTCGGTTTCAGACTCGTGGTATTTTAATAATTTTTATCCACTTATTAGTTAATCAGATAATATTCCGTTATCTGATAATTAATCTATTACCCGCATAATTTAAAAATTATCACAGATTACTTAATATTCTATTTATATTCAAAATACTTTATATATACTTTATATATTATATTACCGTGATCACATGGTACCTTGCATGGTACCAGTTAATAATTATTGGGTATTATTTCCCGACCCGTATTTTATTCCAAATTTTCCATTTTCAATAATCCGTGTGCCATTTTATTCCTCATAACACTTATTTATCGCTTGTTAAGACGTTAACGTTAAGGTGATCACATCCCACATTCTACATTGGTTAACTGAAGACGAAACTTTTAACATACGAAAACGCAAGATGTAACATCTTTCCCCCCTTAGAAACATGTGTCCTCGAATGTTCCACTCTCCGTGATTCATATAACTGTGGCAAAGTCACCTTTTGTAACAACACTACTACCAACTTTCTTCGTAGAAGCTTAATAATTTCGACGACACACAGGACAATGACAATAATCAACAGAAGAATTTATACACGCTCCTTGAGATTATGACGTCTCAGTCAGACCCTTCTCTGGAAGAGGAAATAGGCAGGGATATCTAGACTTCATATCTTCCTCGGCCTCCCAAGTCATTTCTTCTACATTGTTGTTTCTCCAAAGCACTTTCACGTAGGCTACTTCTTTATTCCACAGCTTGCGGATTTGTCGGTCTAGAATGGCAACCGGGATTTCCTCATATGACAAGTCCTCTATAATCTGTACATCATCCGTGGCACCACTCGGGTAGGATCACCAATGCACTTTTGTAACATAGATAGGTGAAAAGCTGGATGGACAGACTCCAATTCCGAGGGAAATTCTAACTCATAAGCTACTCGGTCCACTCTCCAAATGATCCTATAAGGCCCAATATATCGTGGGCTAAGTTTACCTTTCTTTCCAAACCTCATCACACCATTCATAGGCGACATATTCAAAAATACCCAATCATCAACCCCGAACTCTAAATCTCGACGTTGCACGTCAGAATATGATTTCTGATGACTCTGAGCTGTCAATAGTCGATATCGGATAAGATTTACTTTTTCTATGGCTTGCTGAACAAGGTATGGCCTGTGTAATCCTGATTCTCCAACGTTGAACCACCCTATGGGAGACCTATACTTCCATACGTAAATAGCTTCGGATGGAGCCATCTGAATGCTGATGTCTCGCAACATACCCTCAGTGTTTGAATAGTATGCTCAACATGCCCATCTGTCTGGTGATGAAATATTGTACTAAGACTTACTAGAGTCCCTTATCCCTTTTGGAAGGACCTCCGGAAGTTAGCTGTAAAGTGAGCTCATCTATCCGAGATAATAGATACAGGGACACCATGTAGTCATACTATCTCTTTAATATTAAGCCTCGCATAATCTTCTGACGAATACGTACTTCTAACAGGCAGAAAATGGGCAGACTTTGTGAGCCTATCAACAATCACCTATATTGAATCGAACTTACGCTAGGTACGAGGTAAGTTTACGATGAAGTCCATATTGATTATTTTTCATTTCCAAGTCGGAATCTCCATAGCCTGCAATAATCCACCTAGGTTTTGATGCTCAATCTTAACCTGCTGACAGTTAGGGCATTGAGCAACAAATTCTGCTATATCCTTTTTCATTCCATCGTACCAATATATTTCTTTGATGTCATGATACAGCTTTGCCGCTCCTGGATGGATAGAATAACGGGAATAGTGAGTTTCTCCCATAACTTGCCGACGCAACCCTGCAACATTAGGCACACATAATCGCCCTTGATATCTGAGAACCCCATCTTCGGTAATTTCAAAAGGAGTCTTCTCCTTCTGAAGAGCGGTATCTCTATAATGAATTAGCACATGATCCTCGTGCTGGCGTTACTTTACTTCAGTTACTAAAGATGATGTTGTCGTATCCTGAGGAGTAATTCTAATGTCACGTGAGTCCAGTAACCGAACTCCAAGACTAGCTAGCTGATGAACCTCATGGGCTTTCTCCTCTTTTCTGGCTGAAAATACGATAGGCCATCCATAGATCTACGGCTGAGAGCATCGGCAACTACGTTTTCCTTCCCTGGATGGTATAAAATATTAACGTCATAGTCTTTAAGTAGCTCCAACCATCTCCTTTGAAGAAGATTCATTTCCTTTTGCTTGAAGATGTACTGGACGCTCTTATGATCCATATAGATATCAACATGAATGCCATACAAGTAGTGCCTCCACATCTTTAGCGCATGGATTACCGCAACTAACTCTAAATAGTGGGTTGGGTAGTTTTTTTCGTGCTTTTTTAATTGTCTAGACACATATGCCACAACCTTACCATGCTGCATCAGCACATAGCCCAATCGAACGCCTGAAGCGTCGCGTTAGATAACATGACCATCAGTTCCTTCTGGGAGCGTTAGAACCGGCGCTGAAGTCAACATGTCCTTTAATGCCTGGAAACTCCATTCACAAGCATCCATCCATTGAAACTTTGCTCCTTTCTGAGTCAACTTTGTTAAAGGTGCTGAAAGCGAAGAAAATCCTTCCACAAATCTCCTGTAATAACCTGTCAAACCAAGAAAGCTACGAACTTCCGTCGGTATTGCGGGCCTAGGCCAAGTCTTTACTGCCTCAATCTTTTGTGTATCCACCCGGATGCCTTTACCCAAAATGATATGCCCAAGGAAAGTTACAGTGTTCAACCGAAATTCACACTTAGAAAATTTTCATACAACTTCCTTTCTTGTAGAACTCTGAGCACCGTACGTAGATGACCAGCATGCTCATCCTTTGAACGAGAATATACCAATATATCGAAAATAAATACAATTACGAACAAATCTAAGAAAGGTCTGAACACACGGTTCATCAAATCCATGAATACTGTCGGGACATTGGTCAGTCCGAACGACATAACCCGAAACTCGAAGTGCCCATATATAGTCCTGAATGCTGTATTCGGAATATCTTCATCCTTAACCCTTACTTGATGGTACCCAAACCTCAAGTCTATCTTTGAAAAGTACTTGGAACCTTGCAACTGATCAAATAAGTCATCAATCCTAGGGAGCGGGACTTATTCTTAATCGTCATCTTATTCAGTTACCTATAATCAATACACATTCTTAAGGAACCATCTTTCTTCCTTACAAACAACACAGGTGCTCCTACGGTGACGTACTAGGCCTGATAAAACCTTTTTCAAGCAAGTCCTTTAGTTGTTCTTTCAACTCTTTCAGCTTTGCGGGGCCATTCTATAGGGAGGAATAGATATTGGGTGAGTATCTAGTAGTAGGTCAATAGAAAACTCAATTTCTCGCTCTGGCGGGAGACACAGAAGTTTATCAGGGAAGATATCTGGAAACTCATTTACCACAGGAATGGACTGAATGGTTGGTGACTCTACTTTCACATCCTGAACCCGAACTAAGTGATAAATACAACGCTTTCTGATCATCTTCCTTGCCTTAAGATATGAAATAAATCTACCTCTTGTCTATTCCGTGTTACCTTTCCACTCTAATACAAGCTCCCCCGGAAATTGAAATCGTAATATCTTTGATCGACAATCAATGTTGGCATGACAAGAAGCCAACCAATCCATACCCATTATAACATCAAATTCTACCATATCTAACTCGATTAAGTCTGCTACTATAGATCAACCATGAACTATTATTATACAACCCCTATATACCTGTTTAGCTATTACCGAGTCCCCAATAGGTGTAAAATTCAGGTTTTATTTCAGTGCATACACATCGTAGGAGAAGACTGATAATATACTTGTAACAAAATCAGGCGATGACTCTTGGTCATGTCGTCCTGCCAACGCATTAATGCAGTTCGGAGGGCTGCTCGTGCTAGATGCTCCGCCTCTACCACGACTCATTGGTGCTTAGGGACCTTGCCCAGGGACGTACTGATGATGACGATCCAGCCAGATATCCTGCTGGCTGAGCTATGCTTGCATCACCTCTCATCGGACAATCCCTCATAATGTGGCCCGGATAACCACAAGTATAACAAATACCTAATCACATACGGCACTGCCTGGTATGCTGCTTACCACATTGAGTACATCGTGGCAAGGGTAGCCTCATCTGATTTGAATCACCCCTATACTGAGAATCTGAGGCCCTAAAATTTTGACCAGACCCTGAATATGTAGAACGATCAAATCTCTTTCCGCCAAACTGAGGGGGCGCGATAGGCGAGGGATGGGATGGATATCTCGAATACTGCTGCCTTAGACCACCTCAAAACTCACAAGAAGGACCCAAAGATCTCGTTCTCTTATTCTAGCCCTATCATGCTCACGATCAGCCCTCTGTTTCTGTTTACGCTCCTCTACACCCTAAGTGTACCCCTGAATACGAGAAATATCCATGTCTGGATGAAGTGAAACCTACATACAATCGTTAAGCAAGTGAGGCTCTAATCCCATTACGAACCGGTGAACCCGATCCTCTATTTTAGACACAATAGTGGGAGCATACCTAGCCAATAAATCAAACTAAAGACATTACTCCCGAACACTCATGTTTCCCTGTCAAAGGGTCAAGAACCTATCAACTCTGGCTCGCCTAAGCTATGGTGGTAGATAATGACAAAGAAAAGCTTCTGTAAACTCCTGCTATACCGCTGGAGGGGCATTCTCACCTCTGGACATTTCCCAAGACTCGTATCAATTAACTGCAACATCTCGGAGTCTATAGGAAGCTAGATCAACTGACTCACTCTCAATGTCCTACATTACCCGTAACGTCCTCTGCACTCTATCAATAAATACCTGAGGGTCCTCATTCGGGTATGCTCCAGTGAATACCGGAGGGTTTAAATTAATAAAGTCATGAACCCTCACACTTACGGACCTATCTGCATGACCAATACCTGCTTCTTGGCATCGAGACTGTGCGACTACTAATCGGGTCAATAACTGAACATCATCTCTCATTTCCTGACCCGGTGCATCCAGCTAAGGTGCTGAATGTACAGAGGCCGGCGCTGGGGCTGGTGCCCTTCAAAGCTCTTCAAGAAAAGATGGGATATGTGAAGTCTGAGATGGAACCTCACCAAGAGATTCCCCCCGAGACCTGGTAACTCGTGGTGCTCGACTAGTAGTCTCACTAGCCACGTACTTCCCCATTTGGGCGGTCGTACTCTTTGGAGGAACTGCTGAAAATATAATGTACCGCTAAGAACATGAATTCTTGTATTGCACGATCTGAGATAAAAAAAGAGGATAACATCCTATATGTCCTGTAGCATCCTGTTTATAAGTGTAGTGGAAGACACAATCATAAATAAGACTCTATTAGACACGGTCTGTACACAACCCTAAGATAGAACCTGGCTCTGATACAATTTTTGTCACGACCCAAACCGATGGGCCGCGACGGGCGCCTGAGTCTTACCTGTCAAACACCCCTAAGCATGCGTCTAAAATAAGAACCTGAATAATATCTATTGCATTACAAAACTAACATATGTGAAAGAAGCCCGCCATCAAGGAATATGTACGTATATATGCAGAATACATTGGGCGAGCCGGCAAGGCTGCTATAGACAACTATACATCAAAAATTAAAAGTCGACAAGGCCACATATAACCAGACATACTGTCTACAGACATCTAACAGGAATACAACTATACAAAGATGGTATTGAGCCACGTCGTACCGATATATATATATATATATATATATATATATATATATATATATATATATATATATATATATATGTACAAACATATCGTACCAATATCAAAAGCAGCCCCGGATCAAATGGAGCACGCAATCTCTCGCTAATCAGGGATCCTAGGAAGGGGGCCATCAACTTGTCTACCTACACCTCCGGGCATATAACGCATTGTCCACAGGTAAAAAGGACGTCATTACGAAAAAGGTACTGAGTATGTAAGGCACATAAATAAATACATATGAGATATGGAAGACATATAGAGTACATGACTCAATATGTAATTCTGAATCACTCGGTAATTATAAATTACTTTTAGCGTCATGCGTATGCGTATGAATGCCATGTCATGCATAGGTAGATGTTTCATAATATCATCAGCTTTTGAGAGCATACCATCATATCATATCTGCCACTGCGGGCATAATCATCATCGTATACCAGCTAATTAGGTAGTGTTACGTATATAATGCCGTAACCTTTCCCACGCACACAGACACACAGACACACAGACACACAGACACACAGACACACACAGACACACACACACACACACACACACACACACACACACACACACACACACACACACACACACACACACACACACACACACACACACACACACACACACACACACACACACACACACACACACACACACACACACACACACACACACACACACACACACACACATATACATACATACATACATACGCATATATAACGCCGTTTGATTCATATTTCAGCCATTGTGGGCAACATCATCATCATATACCAGCTGATCAGGTAGTGGTGCGTATATAATGACATAACCTTTTTCCTATCCCATATACATATATTTATATATATACGCGTATATAACGTCATCTGGTCATGGGTCAATGCACATGTATAAATGAGTAAAATGCATATAAAATACTTAATAATCTCGATATTCCTTCCGGATAACCTTTTCCAACTGCATATTATTTTGAGACCCATGAACAGAAAATAATAATAATTCTCATGGGGAATCAAGAATATAGACACCCCTACTATTTCTATGAATAGAATAATTTATAGAAACCGAGTATTTGCTTGTTTCTTTCGTATAATCTGGACCATGTCAAAAGAAAAAAGGGAATACCTTAACATACCCGTTCGTGCGAAATTCTTGAACAGAACTTATATTTGGATTTGAAATTGGAACGAGTTCTTGACAGAATAATATGTAATCAGAAGAAGTTCTTGACTCTGTTCCAACGTAACTTGGACGAAATTATTTTGGTGAAGCTTTTAATATGCTTCTGCTTCTTTGAATACTGAACGAAATGTTCCTTAATTTATGGAACCTTGGATGAAAATTGCTCCTTTTGAGTTGAGATGAAGTGATTCTCTTTCTTGAGAGTTGAGAGAATACTGTTTCTATTCTTTAAATTGAAAAGAATCATATTCATTTGATTCTTAATAGACTCTGTGGCAGATACCTTGTTTAGTCATCATTGTGACTTCTTAGTCACATTCTTGATAGAGGATTCTTGCCACGTGGGGTGGATAGTATTTTAATAACTTTTTTATTTACTTATTAGTTAATTGGATAATATTTTATTATCTGATAATTAATCTATTACTCGGATAATTTAAAAATTATCATAGTGAAATTTAATTTACTTTTCAAAATACTTTATATATACTTTATATATTATACTACCGTGGTCACATAGTATCTTACATGGTATAAGTTCATAATTATCGAGTATTATTGCTCGAACCGTATTTTATTCCAAATTGTCCATTTTCAATGAAACTCATTTTCGTTAATCTGTGTACTCCTTGATTCCTCATAACACTTATTTATCGCTTGTTAATACGTTAACGTCAAGATGATCTTATCCCCCATTCTACATTGGTTAAATGAAGACGAAACTTTTAACATGCGAAAATGCAAGTTGTAACACCTATAAGGTTTATGTCATCGACATATACGGGATGTACAACAAATTCCGATGTTATTTTCTTTATAAAAACACATGGGCAAATGTCATCATTTATATAGCCTCCCTTTAATAAATACTCACTAAGACGATTATACCACATTCGTCCTGATTGTTTTAGACCATACAAAGATCTTTGCAATTTGATTGAAAATATTTCTTGGACTTTAAATTATTTGCGTTAGACATTAAATCCCTTTAAATTATTTACTTTAGACATTTTAAATCCCTCGAAAATTTTCATGTATATCTCATTTTCAAGTGAGCCATAAAGGAAGGTGGTAACCACATCTATTACATGCATGTCAAGTTTTTCATGGACAGCAAAGCTAATGAGATAACGTAACGTTCTAACATCCTTACCGGGTGAATATATCTCTTCATAATCGACACCAGGTCTTTGTGAAAATTCTTGTGCAACAAGGCGTGCCTTATATCTTTGTACCTAATTTTTCTCATTCCTCTTGCGTACAAACACCCATTTATAGCAAGAGACTTAACACCATTAGGTGTTTGGACCACAAGCCCAAAAACATCACATTTTGCAAGTGATTCAACTCTGATTGGATTGCTTCTTGCCATTTTGGTCAATCACGTCTTTGTCGACATTCTCCAACAGATTAAGTTTTAAGATCCTCGCTATCTTGCATAATGCATGTAACATTATATGCAAAGACATAATCCACCACTATATCCAAACGATGTTTTAGGCGAGCGATACTATAAGATTGTCCAATAAGGACATCAATACAGATTGGAACATTCTCTGTAAGAATAAATGATTTTGTTATCTTTTTCATATCTGTAAATGTGTCTGGCATTTGATTTGCTATTCTCTGCAAATGAGATAATCTTTTGCACCTGTTTTTTCACAAATAGAGGCACATATATCAATATGAGATAATGATGTATTTTTTTACAAAATTTTCCGTTTGGTTTCACCAATTTATCCCCTAATTTTGAGAAAAGTGCCTCATCAAATCGACAGTGTGAAAATCGTGTATTGAACAAATTCCCCGTTAATGTTTCGAGGTAGCAAATAATTGAGTGTAATTCAATCCCAACATATATTCCTAACCTTCTTTGGGAACCCATTTTTGCGAACATGGCGGTGCTACAAGAACATATATTGCGCATCCAGAAATTTTTAAATGGGATATATTAGGTTCATGACCCAAAACTAATTGTATCGAGGAATATTTATGATAATTTATTAGTCTGAGACGAACAAACATTGCTGCATGAATATGAGTGACCCCAAGCACAAGTGGGCAGCCTCGTTTTCATGAGTAACGGTCTTGCTATCAATTGCAGACGTTTAATTAAAGACTCTGAAAGGCCATTTGAGCGTGAACATGAGCTACATGATGTTCCACTTTTGTCCCAATTGAAAAGCAATAATTATTAAATGCTTGGGATGAAAACTCAACAGCCTTATCAAGTCTAATAGACTTAATTGGTTATCGGAAAATTGTGCCCGTAATCGGATTATTTGTGCCATTAATTTTGCAGAGGTTACGAGATGACAATAGGCATACATGAGACCATCTTGAACATGCATCTATTAAGACCATAAATAATCTAAATGACCCACTAGGTGGGTGAATAAGTTCATAAATATCCTCTTGTATACGTTCCAAAAACGCGGGGGAATCAATGCCGACCTTTGTTGGTGATGATCTAATAATTAACTTGCCTTGATAACAAGAAATGCAAGAAAATTTGTTGTTTAAAAGACTATATAAATTCATTAGTGGATGCCCATTTAACTTTTTCTATAAATTGTCTTATCATAATTGAACCAAGATGTCTCAATTGATCATGCCAAAGTACAAAAGTATTGAAATCAGTAAGATTTTGGTTTACGGAAGAATTTGCATCAATTGCACTAATTTTTGTCCAATACATGCCACAAGATAAAGATGGAAAATTCTCAATAACCCTCTTCTGGCCAGAGACATTTTTGGTAACGATAAGATATTCAGGATTATTCTCATCTATATTGTCTCAACATGATATCGATCTCGATGGATATTTATAAAACTCAACAGGTTCCTCTTGGACTTGGAGGATAAGATTGCATTATCTATGATAAGTACTCACTACAAAAAAATGCTTAATTTGCGAAAGTTTTATTTACATATTGCGGCGGTCAGAAACCTCCTCAATTTGCTTTTACAGCGGTTTCCAAAACCCCGCAATATTATTCGCCGCAAATAATTTGCGGGGGTTGTTTGGTAGACCGCCGTTATCATATAGCGACGGATATTTGACAGCAGTATAACCTCCGCAATTTGGTAGTTTGGTTGTCACTTAATAAAAAAATAGCGGAGGTCTAAAACCCCCGCAAGTATTTTATTTAACCCCCATAAATTTTATAGCACAACATTATTATTATTATTATTATTATTATTATTATTATTATTGTGGCAGTTACAACCTCAGCTATTCATTGAATTTTGTTTTTCTTTTCCTACAATGTTACTCCACAATTGTTCCAATTTCAATTATACTAATATAATGAAGCATCAACAATTATATAAATTGCTTACTGGAATTAAGTAATATCAATATATTAATAAACCACAAAATACATTAAAGTAAATTATCATTAGTCTCAAAATTTTATTTTAAACTCAACTGCTCCAACTATTAAACACAACACATCAATATTATAGTAATTAGTCTTAAATCTAACTTTAAACAGAACATCTATTCAACCATTGTGGACAAAAAATTTACTATGACCATTCAATCGAGTACGATACTTAATTATCTAATACATTTGCAAGCAACTTTAATGGTTGTTGTTAAGACTATCCGGATGATCTTCTTATATCCACGGCTGAAATGGATCCGCTAGCCACGTCACTTGGCTACAAAACAATCAAAATAATATATAATTAGCGAAAAGTACCTCAACAATATCCTAACTAATAATCACTTAGCACTGCAATGCACTATAGTGAAGCAGCAGCAAGACCTTGTGTTTTACATATGCTGTTGCAAAGACCTTGGACTCTTTTGTGAGATCAAATTCTTTTGTGATACTTTTACAGTTTAGGACAAAGAAACTACAAAAGGAATGAGCAACTTTTAACATTCTTGGCATTCAAGCCATAAGTTCATATGATTACCAAGTGAAGCCATCCACATCGTAACTGCTTCAATTAGCACAACATACAATTACAACCATAGTGAAAACAGAATCTACGATTATACATGTTATGACATTTTCAAATCTTGTTTTACCAAATCATCATCAAAATAAGCAGCTGCAACAGACATATTAGACCTTAAACTATTAATCTTGACACCAACAATATTATCATTAATATTTCCAAACTCAAAATCTTGTACTGTATCAAATTCAACAGCAAATATATGATTAGAGAAATTACCAACATCAATTGTATTGAATAAACCTAAATACTGACTTGGAAGAGTTGTGCTTAAATCATTGGATTGAGAAATGGTAAAAGCAAGTCCATGTCCAACAAGTTCTGGATATTCAGGCACTATAGCAAGAGCAAAACATGTTGAAAAAGAAAAAGCAGTGCCTGTAGTTGAGTTCTTGAACTGAAAAGGTGAAGAATAGAAAGCATGACCCATAAGTCTACTTGTTTCATTGGTTAATTGAATAAATCATTTTGGCTTATTTCTGCAACTCCACTTAATGTCATAACATATATTAATTCCAACTTAAATGCAGTGGAATTAATATATGTTATGATATTTTCAAGCACTTAATAGTGTTATAAATAGAATCCTATTTAAGGTGAATGTCTATATTTAGAGAGATTCTAGGGTTTACTACTTGGTGGCTAAGTCACCATCTCCCTATAAATAAAGGGGTTCTCTCCCATTGTAAACCATCCCAAAAGTATCAATAAGAATACTCCTCTCTCTACTTTTCTCTATATTGTTCTTGTTCTTGTATTATTGTTCTTGTTCTTATATTATTTTATAACACGTTATCAGCACGAGCCTCTACTGTCTCAAGAATCCTCTTGAGAAAATTAAGGTATTTCCCTCTTTCCGAATTTGGTTTTAGTTATGTCTGATATTATGAAAAGAAAGTTCGTTGCCCTTGAAATTTCGGGCAAGAACTATATGACATGGGTGTTGGATGCTGAAATCCACTTAGATGCTATGGGTCTTGGAGACGCCATTAAAGACAGAGATAAAGCATCCACCCAAGACTGTGCTAAGGCCTTGATTTTCTTGCGCCATCACCTTGATGGAGGTTTGAAAATTGAATATCTCACAGTCAAAGATCCACTCATCTTGTGGAATGGCTTAAAGGAGAGATATGACAACCTGAAGTTGGTCACTCTGCCACAAGCACGATATGATTGGGCTCATCTGAGGCTCCAAGACTTTAAGTCTGTTTCTGAATATAATTCTGCAATGTTCAGAATTACTTCTAAATTGAAACTCTGTGAAGATAATATCTCTGATTATGATATGCTTGAGAAAACGTTTACAACGTTTCATGCCTCCAATATGGTACTGCAACAACAGTACAGAGAGAAAGGTTTCAAAAAGTACTCTGAACTGATTTCTCTTCTCCTTGTGGCTGAGCGAAACAATGACCTGCTCATGAGAAATCACGAAAATCGACCCACTGGGTCTACACCATTGCCTGAAGCAGATAAGGTGTATTCTCATTATGCCAAGCATGAAAAAGGCCATGGATCTAGTCATGGTCGTGGTCGTAATCGGGGTCATAGCCGTGGACGTAGACAAGGAAGAAATTCCCTAATGTCCGTCACCCCCCCAAAGAGAAATAACCACCAAAAGCAGAAACGGGATTATGAGAATCCAAAGGCAAATAGTTCAGAAACTATATGTTATCGTTGCGGTGGAAAAGGGCACTGGTCAAAAGCTTGCCGTGTACCAAGACATTTGGTTGATCTTTATCAAGCATCTCTAAAGAATAAAGGCCCTGAAACAAATTTTGTCTCTGACGACAATTTTGACATCACCCACCTGGATGTGGCAGACTTCTTTGAGCAACCCGAGGGAAAAATAGACCACTTAATCGATGATGGATCTGTGATGAAGGAAGATGGAATTGTTTGATTTTATTTTACTTATTTGTATTAGTTAGTGAATAAACTAATAGTCATTAGTATCAGCTCGTATTAGTTAGTTTATGATATAATGTTAGTATTAGTTCTTTAGAATGTTTCAATATGCTTAAATTTCAAAGATATTTTTATTTTTCAGTAGAGTTAATCGACTAACCTAACAGTTAGTCGATTATCTAATATTTCGCATTAAAACTGTAAAACAATCGATTATATACTTGTTAACAATCGATTATATTAAGACAGTGTGATCTGAAGTTTTTCAAAATAGCAAATAATCGATTATGTATGTTTAAACAATATGTTTAAACAACCGATTATATTAAGACAGTGTGATCTGAAGTTTTTCAAAATAGCAAATAATCGATTATGTATGTTTAACAATCGATTATATTAAGACAGTGTGATCTGAAGTTTTTCAAAATAGCAAATAATCGATTATGTATGTTTAAACAATCGATTATATTAAGACAGTGTGATCTGAAGTTTTTCAAAATAGCAAATAATCGATTATGTATGTTTAACAATCGATTATATTAAGACAGTGTGATCTGAAGTTTTTCAAAATAGCAAATAATCGATTATGTATGTTTAAACAATCGATTATATTAAGACAGTGTGATCTGAAGTTTTTCAAAATAGCAAATAATCGATTATGTATGTTTAAACAACCGATCATATTAAGACAGTGTGATCTGAAGTTTTTCAAAATAGCAAATAATCGATTATGTATGTTTAACAATCGATTATATTAAGACAGTGTGATCTGAAGTTTTTCAAAATAGCAAATAATTGATTATGTATGTTTAAACAATCGATTATATTAAGACAGTGTGATCTGAAGTTTTTCAAAATAGCAAATAATCGATTATGTATGTTTAAACAATCGATTATATTAAGACAGTGTGATCTGAAGTTTTTCAAATTAGCAAATAATCGATTATGTATGTTTAACAATCGATTACATTGAGACAAACGGATTGAATTTATTTATTCTCATGTTCGTGTATTTTCTTTTGTATGTCAAACCATGGGAAAGCAAATATGGATATCTCACAAAGCAAACTTGGATCAAATATTTGTTTAGTTGATTCATGTACTACACATACGATACTCAAAGAAAAGAAATATTTCACTCAACTAAGTATGTGTAAGGCAGATGTTACTACAATCTCTGGTAGTAGTAAATTGATTGAAGGCTCCGGAAGAGCAACTATAACTCTGCCTAGAGGAACAATGTTTATCATAGAGAGTGCAATGTTCTCCTCCAAGTCTAAGAGAAACTTGTTGAGTTTTAAAGATATACGCCGAAATGGCTATCATGTTGAGACAATAGATGAGAATAATCTTGAATATCTCATCATTACAAAGAATGTCTCTGGCCAAAAGAGGGTTATTGAGAAATTCCCGTCTTTATCTTGTGGCCTGTATTGGACAAAAATAAGTGCAATTGAGGCACATTCAACAGTAAACCAAAAGGTTACTGATTCCAATACTTTTGTACTTTGGCATGATCGATTGGGACACCCTGGATCAATCATGATGAGACGGATTATAGAAAGCTCATATGGGCATTCATTAAAGAATTTCAAGATTCTTTTAAATAATGAATTTTCTTGCACTTCTTGTTATCAAGGCAAGTTAATTACAAGACCATCACCAACAAAGGTTGGGACTGAGTCACCTACGTTTTTGGAACGTATACAAGGGGACATTTGTGGACCTATTCACCCACCTAGTGGGTCTTTTAGATATTTTATGGTCCTAATAGACGCATCCTGTAGATGGTCTCATGTGTGCCTGTTGTCATCACGCAACCTTGCGTTTGCAAAACTAATGGCACAAATAATTCGACTACGAGCACAATTTCATGATAATCCAATCAAGTCTATTAGACTGGATAATGCTGCTAAGTTTTCATCCCAAGCATTTAATGATTATTGCTTATCAATTGGGATAAAAGTGGAACATTCTGTAGCTCATGTTCACACTCAAAACGGTCTTGCAGAATCTTTAATTAAACGCCTGCAGTTGATTGCAAGACCATTACTCATGAAAACGAGGCTGCCCACTTCGGTATGGGGTCACGCCATTTTGCATGCAGCAATGCTAATTCGTCTCAGACCGACGAATTATCACAAATATTCCCCGTTGCAATTGGTTTTGGGTCATGAACCCAATATATCCCATTTAAGAATCTTTGGATACGCAGTATATGTGCCTATAGCACCGCCATAACGCACCAAAATGGGTCCGCAAAGAAGGTTTGTAATATATGTTGGGTTTGAATCGCCTTCCATTATTCGCTACCTCAAAACATTGACAGGGGATTTGTTCACTGCACGATTTGCAGACTGTCAATTTGATGAGACACTTTTCCCAAAATTAGGGGGAGAAGTCGGTGAAACCAAACGGGAAATTTTGTGGAAAAATGCATCATTATCTTGATCCATGTACCTCTATTTGTGAAAAAGAGGTGCAAAAGATTATCCATTTGCAAAGAATAGCAAATCAAATGCCTGACGCATTTACGGACTTGAAAAGGATAACAAAATCCCACATCCCCGCGGAGAATGTTCCAATCCGTATTGATGTCCCTGTTGGACCATCATCTAGTGTCATATCCAATGAGTAGAATGCACACCTGAAGCGTGGAAGGCCATTAGGTTCCAAAGATCGAAATCCTAGAAAGAGGAAAGCAAACGATCAAAATGACACTACGAAAGAATCTCATGAGGAAATTCATGATTTAATAAACTCTGAGATTCATGAAGAATCCTTTGAGCCCGAGACTCAAGAAAATAAGGAACTATCCATAAATCCAATCGATATTGAGGCAAATTTTAATCGAGTGGATATAGTGGTGGATTATGTCTTTGCTTTTAATGTCGCATCTAGCATTATGCAAGAAAATGAGGATCTTGAACCTCAATCTGTTGGAGAATGTCGAAAAAGACATGATTGGCCAAAATGGCAAGAAGCAATTCAATCAGAATTGAATTCGCTGGCAAAACATGAAGTTTTTGGCCCTATAGTTGAAACACCTAATGGTGTTAAGCCTGTTGGCTATAAATGGGTCTTTGTACGCAAGAGAAATGAGAAAAACGAGGTACAAAGATATAATGCACGCCTTGTTGCACAAGGATTTTGTCAAAGGCCTGGTGTCGATTATGAAGAGACATATTCGCCTGTAATGGATGCCATAACTTTTCGTTATCTTATTAGTTTTGTTGTCCTTGAAAAGCTTGACATGCATTTAATGGATGTGGTTACTGCCTATCTTTATGGCTCACTGGATAATGAGATATACATGAAAATTCCCGAGGGACTCAAAATGCCAAACGCTCATAATTCAAAGTCCCGGGAAATGTTTTCAATCAAATTGCAAAGATCCTTGTATGGTCTAAAGCAATCAGGACGAATGTGGTATAATCGTCTTAGTGAGTATTTATTAAAAGAAGGCTATATAAATGATGCCATTTGCCCGTGTGTTTTTATAAAGAAAACAACATCGGAATTTGTTGTACTTGCCGTATATGTCGATGACATAAACCTTATTGGAACCCCCATAGAACTCCAAAAGGCAATTGATTATCTAAAGAATGAATTCGAGATAAAAGATCTCGGAAAGACAAAATTATGTCTTGGTTTGCAAATTGAATATTTGGCAAACGGAATTTTTGTTCATCAATCTACCTATATAGAAAAGGTACTGAAACGGTTTTACATGGATGGAGCACATCCTTTAAGTACTCCGATGGTTGTTCGATCACTTGATGTGAATAAAGATCCATTCCGACCGCAAGAAAGCAATGAAGAGCTACTTGGTCCTGAAGTACCATATCTTAGTGCAATTGGCGCACTAATGTACCTTGCAAATACTACAAGGCCTGACATAACCTTTTCAGTTTATCCGACCCACACAAGGCTCGATCTCAAACAGGTTATGTGTTTACCTGTGGAGGCACTGCCATATCTTGGCGATCGACTAAGCAATCAATTGTGGCTACTTCATCTAATCATGCCGAGATAATCGCTATTCATGAAGCAAGTCGGGAGTGTGTGTGGTTGAGGTCTATAATACATCATATTCAAGACAAATGTGGTTTGAAGTGTAACAAACTACCCACGACTTTGTATGAAGACAATGCAGCATGTATAGCTCAATTGAAGGGAGGATTCATAAAAGGAGATTGAACAAAGCATATTTCACCAAAGTTATTTTTCACACATGATCTTCAAAAGAATGGTGATATCAATGTGCAACAGATTCGTTCAAGCGATAATATGGCTGATTTGTTCACAAAATCTCTACCAATGTCAACCTTCAAGAAGCTAGTTCACAAGATCGGAATGCGAAGACTAAAGGATATGAATTGATGCTCTTTTCAGGGGGAGTTAATGCGCGTTGCACTCTTTTTCCCTTACAAGGTTTTTGTCCCACTGGGTTTTCCTTGCAAGGTTTTTAACAAGGCAACCAATAGGCGCATATTCAAACATGTATACTCTTTTTCCTTTTCTTTAATTTTTTCCCATTAGGTTTTGTTTTAGTTAAGGTTTTAACGAGGCACATTATTGAATAGACATTCAAGGGGAGTGTTATAAATAGAATCCTATTTAAGGTGAATGTCTATATTTAGAGAGATTCTAGGGTTTACTACTTGGTGGCTAAGTCACCACCTCCCTATAAATAAAGGGGTTCTCTCCCATTGTAAACCATCCCAAAAGTATCAATGAGAATACTCCTCTCTCTACTTTTCTCTATATTGTTCTTGTTCTTGTATTATTGTTCTTGTTCTTATATTATTTTATAACAAATAGGAATATTTTCAAGTAATTTTTTTTCCTTTCCTCTTATCTCTTTTAACATTAATGCCAATTAACTACGGTGCCAAAATGCAAAATGTATCACCAGTTAGTGGTTATTAGTCCAACCTAGCAGTCAAGTTGGTGTTATCTTCATAAAAATGCATTCCCCAAGTTCAAAGCAGACCGGGAGTCGTTGATCTCCGTAGTAATTCAAATGAAAATTATCTAGTTATTCATCTAAGTCATTGTATATCTTAAAATAATATCAGATTAATATCATGATATTCATACTGTGAAATTCTAAAAGAAAGAAATATGATTAGATAGTTCAAATAAAGTAACAAATTATTATTTTGGTGCAATTGTGAATGTGAAGTGTGTTCAGACAATGCTTAAAATATAGCAAGAGGTATATCACTACCTATATATACACACACTCATCATTTTAGATGTTGGTTGCTCAAAGTTGGAGAAATGAGAGTCTTACACATATTTCCTTTCCCGCCTCATTAACATATGATCCATCTTCATTCCTAAGTGTAGCGACAGAAAGCTGTCCTCGTCCAGGCTTTTCTCCAGTCTCGGCCGTATATAATTAAAAAGGTCAAATTCACACTAACTTAACTAACAAGCAATAATTGCTCACAGTAGAGTCAATCACTGAAGAATTCTCAGGACATGCCATTTTTAGAAGCCGTGATTTGTTTTTCAAGCCATTACCAGCACAAAAAGTACTATTAGAAGGACAATCTTGTTATCGTTTGCCACTCAACATAGATCAATATAGTAGCAGTAATATTATTTAAATGGATAACAAGATTTGCATCAAAACTGTAAAGAACCTTCACAATATCCCTCCACAAAATGAAGTTAGTTTGTACTATGAAGAAAAAGAAAAAGAAATGAAGCTGCTGTTGTTGACCCTTCTCCATTCAACACAGTACATATTTTGAGGCCTCAAAATGAAATTACAACTCTCCAGAGAGTTTTTGTTTAAACATGGAGAAATTATAATTAAATACGAGATTAGAGAGATCCAATCTTAACGGAGAATTATCAATGTGTGTCAGGCATAAAATCACCATCAAATTGGGATTAAGAAATTGCAACTTCCTAATTATTCCATTAGTGACTATTTAATCATTTATTAGATACAACAGACTACAGTGGCGTATACATAATTATATACTACTACCAAGTTTCTGGACCATTCGTCCTTCCTTTTGTTGGTCTTTGAATTTGTATTCATTCATCCATGTTTCTGTATAAGTGAAGTTTCTAGAAAAACATAATGAGTATGGTTGATTCCTAAAATTCATTAAACCATGACTAGAGAGTGATTAAATCACAGCTACTATAACAGCTCAACTTGTTTATGTCTTGATTTCAAACACTTTATTTTTGATAAGTAACTACGCCTCATTCTGAATTTAATTTGTTTTTAACTATGCCTCATTCCCCAACTAATAAGGTTGACCATATAAATTCTCTTTCATCCAGACCACTCAGTCAGATGCAATCAATATCCAAACTTCAAAGATAACTTCGAATCTTTTTTCTATTATAACCCTTATGAACTATTTTCTATTTTACTTGAATCATAAAAATACAGTTATTCAGTAACCAGCAGCTGCGATACCTTCAACAGGCAATTTATAGAGCAACCCACCTGCATGAAGAAACAAGGGCAAAAGGCAGAATCAAAAAATGAAAGAGCAAAATCGAAGAGGAATTTGTATGAAAGAGCAAAAAGAGCAAAATCGAAGAGGAATTTGTATGAAAGAGCAAAACCAAATAAACTTACATCCAATTGATTGATAGATCTGAAGTTTTCTTTTATATCTCTTTCATTTTGAAACAGGGGAGGCACTGAAGAAAGAGGAGAGAGCTACACGGGCTTGAAATCAGAGGGAATGAAGAAGAAATGGAAGAGATTAAGTTTAACAGCTACCTGTAGAGAATTCGGCAGCAGTGAAGAAGATTGGAAGATTTCGGCTTCCCTTTGAGACTACACTATTTTCCTGTTCGTTTTCGTGGTTGTTTACCCTAATCATTCAAAATCTGTGTTGATATGATGTTTTACAGCTTCCATTTTTGGCATCTGCAGATTAGAAGAAAGCTCATATGAGAAGAAGCGATTTTGTGAGTAGGGGTTTGGCTATTTTTGATTAATAAAGTTAGGGTTTCAGAAAATTAAAAAGCGAAAATAAGAAAGGGGGTTTGGGAAAATAACAGCCGGAAAGGACTAAAACCCGAGGGAAAGATTTGGGTAAGTGGGCGCTATTTATTTTAATGGTTGCGGAGGTTATTGACCGTTGCAAATTTAATATATTTGTGGGGTTAAATTAACCCCCACATTTTTGAGTTGGGCTATCATGAACCCATAGCAGTGTTACTAGCTCCGCCCCTAGGTATAGATATAATAGCATAGATCCCGATTATTATCCCGTCATAAATAAATGAGTATAGAGTATATATACTAAACATGTTCCATACATGTGGAATGCTCATTGATCGCACATACTTCTAGCACGTTTAGTTGATGTCCATGCCACATACCGGCTACCGCGCTTGCTGCTCCAGTAGACTTACTTTAGCTTTTTTTTTACCCCTCCTAAAAAGAAATTTTCCTTATGATGTTTATATAGTTTGTATTGGATTTTGTTTTTTTGCGAATTCAAATTTAATCGAAGTTTAATACGAATATCGCATATGAGAAACCAAAAAGAACTTACATAGTAGGAAAGAGGGCGGTGGAGCAAAGTGGAGAAAATGAAAAGATCCATTTTGATTTATAAATTAAGAAGGAAAAATGAATATTATCCTACGTTTAGTTTATGTATTCAAGTTCACGGATCCACACTTTATCCCACGTTCGATTCAATTCTTCCCTTGGAGAAGGATAAAAAGATTGAAAATATAAAACATGTAATACCTAACAGGTCGGCAGGCAAAACCAGCAACCTGTGGCTTGGTGCATTATCAACATTAATTTCCAGGTAAGTTGGTGGAAGATCAGATTCATCTGAGCCTTTTTATATGTATGTACGATCAAAAAGAAACTTATATTGCGTATCTAAGATCAATTAATTAAATTTTCTTTTTAATTATGTATATATATTGGACAAGTGAGGTTGCTCCGATAGTAAGCAACTTTCATTTCCAACCGAGAGGTTGTGAGTTCGAGTCTCCCCAAAATCAAGCTCCCCAGACCCACTAAATGAGATTATACTTTGTTCTTATAATTATGTATGTATATATATGAGATGCTAAACTCCTTAACTTATCAGGTGTTTACCTTTTTTATTATTTTTGAATCCTTTTGGTAAAAAATCTTGACTTGCTTACATTAGCCATTCAGCTTTGCATTTACAACAGTTTACCCGAATCTCCGAAAAAGGAAGATAAAGAGTACAAACAAAACAAGCATCTTAATTTGTAACAACAATTTTACTTTTCATGATCACATGCAGTTGACAAGAATATCATCATGGTCATTTCACCTCCAGATTATAAGGAACTTTAAGACCACATGGTATGAATTATTAAATGTTACTCGTATGAGTTTTCAAACCAGAAAGTCAAGATCAAGATGCAAATCCTCATTGCCGAATTTCTTAAATCAGTTTACAGCGGTGTTGGAGTTGGAGGAGTCGTCTGCAACACATCTCCAAAACCTCCTTCTCTAACATACTCTATGTACCTCGAAAACTCAGGCCTTGCAGTTGCCTTCTTCTTCTTCTTTGTTTCAAATAGACTGAATATTGGATGAATCTTGCTCGCTTTTTTAGCTTCTTTATTCACCTGAGGAGTTGCCGGAAAATTCTGCTCCGACGTCACCTTCTTCGACGTACTAATGATTTTAGCTACAGGAACACTTCTATTTCTGATCAACTTTGTCTCTACTAGTGGAGCAGATTGTTCCTCCTCCTTTATCAATTCCTCATATCCTTTATAACCCCTTCGTGTACTCATTGCTCTAAACATGGCTAAATTAAAAATTAACAAAAAGAAATTAAAGAAAAATAAGCTCCTAGATCTCTTGACTGGCCGGGGGTAATTGAAATGATGAAAGAAAAGGGAGGAGATAGATTAAAGATGAAAAAAGGAAGAACTAGTACTAGCGAATTCCTAAATGTAGTGTAACAAGGATGGATTAAATAGTTTGGTTGGCAAGCTAGTTAGGGAAGATATTTAATTCAAAATTAGTTGAGGTATTGTGACTCAAGTGTGATGTGTGGCCTTAATTTTTCAAAAATTGCGTACGCTATATGGGGTGTTAGGGTTGAAATTTTGTTGCTAATTGGCGAAGTTAACACTTAACAAACTGAAGTTTTCCTTGTTGACTTTTCTGGTGCCAAAACAGACTAATTTAATGAAAGTGGGACCATGGGAAATTAAAGAAAATTGGAATTTGACCATGCTAGCTTGCAACAGCGCATGCTAAGGATGATGTTAGGCATGTGGAATGCTTAGACAATTTATTTTTATTTTTATTTAAAAGAAATTGATTATAATAAAGTAATATAAATTCATTAGCCAAAATCAGACATATATTAATGAGTAAGCTCTATTTGGAGAAAGCATGAAATTGAAAGATAGATAAATTAATAGTAATTGATTAGCCAAATAACCGACATGTTTGAATGACTATGCTCGTTCTAGAGAAAGCAAGAAACGGAAAGATTGTTCGTTCTATTATTTCAGTTAGATTAAGGGTGAATGTATGGGTCAAAACCTAGCCTCATGATATTGAATGAGATCGACGCATTTATTAAAGTCTATTTATGGGTAATAAATGGTATGACAATTTATTCACAAGATTATTGGGTAGTTATCCAATTTGACAACTAAGGTCACGGCCTGGCCGTCCTCACGAGGGCGTCCTCTCTATATGGTCTCAACTCCTTGGCGCCAGCTGGCAGATCTCCTAGCTATAAATACTAAGAGAAAGAATCCTAAAAGGGGGGCTTCTTCTTCTTCTTCTTCACATCTTCTTCTAAAAGAGGAGTGAATACATCATTGTAAGGCTCTGAACCTCTCCATGGAGAGGCAGACCAAACCAATATCACTAATAAAAGATCTTCCTCCTCCTCTCTTTAATCTATAACTGGTGTCTCTTATATTTTATTCCTTTAATCGTTGGATTTATTACGATCTGTTATAATTGGCCCTCCGTTTATTTTGATTGTTTTATGCTTCTAAAGTAAATGGAAACTTTGAGCAAAACAACTTGGCGCTTCTGTGGGGATTTCATAGCAGAATCGCGTAGTTTATCCTTAGACGAGAAAGGAAAAATGAACAACCCAGCTCAAACGAGCCCAGGCGGCGTATCGAGTCATAGGAAATCAAAAAACTCGAGAAGAGCTTGTTTCCACACCCCCTTGTCTTCTAGCAAAGGGAAGAATAAGAAGAAGAAGAAGCAGATACCCCGTTTCTATGGGAGAAATGAGCTCAAGGTACCTCACCCCTTTTCTTTCCACATAGAACCCTGCTGAAAAGGAGGATAGCACAAAAGCGTACCTCAAAGCACTTCAGCAATACGAGCGAGTCGGGCAAGGAAAACCACAAATGCAAGCTAGGAAAGATCTGAAACCAAAAGCAAATCTCAACCCCCAGCACGAAGCGGGTTATGTGGAAAAAATCACAAAGGTTCAACTGCGGTTGAACGTCAGCCCGGGCCACGCGCCTTCACATAAAGGTTCAACTACGATTGAACTAGACTTAGGCTATGCGCCTTCGACACAGGCTACACGCCTTCAAATATTATTAAAGTTCAACTACGGTTGAACGGCAATTCAGGCTATGCGCCTTCAATTTAGGCTATGCGCCTTCAATTCAGGCTATGCGCCTTCGACACAGGCTACGCGCCTTCAAATATTATAAAAGTTCAACTACGTTTGAACGGCAATTCAGGCTATGCGCCTTCGACACAGACTACGCGCCTTCAAATATTATAAAAGTTCAACTGCGGTTGAACGGCAATTCAGGCTATACGCCTTCAGTTCAGGCTATGCGCCTTCCACACAGGCTACGCGTCTTCAAATATTATAAAAGTTCAACTACGGTTGAAGGGCAATTCAGGCTATGCGCCTTCATTTCAGGCTATGCGCCTCGACATAGGTTACGCGCCTTCAAATATTATAAAAGTTCTACTACGGTTGAACGAAAATTCAGGCTATGCGCCTTCAGTTCAGGCTATGCGCCTTTGACTCAGGCTACGCGCCTTCAAATATTATATAAGTTCAACTACGTTTGAATGGCAATTCAGGCTATGCGCCTTCAGTTCAGGCTATATGCCTTCGACACAGGCTACACACCTACAAATATTATAAAAGTTCAACTACGGTTGAACGGCAATTCAGGCTATACGACTTCAGTTCATGCTATACGCCTTCGACACAGGCTACGCGTCTTCAAATATTATAAAAGTTCAACTACGGTTGAACGGCAATTCAGGCTATGCGCCTTCGACACAGGCTACGCGCCTTCAAATATTATAAAAGTTCAACTACGGTTGAACGGCAATTCAGGCTATGCGCCTTTGACACAGGCTACGCGTCTTCAAATATTATAAAAGTTCAACTACGGTTGAACGGCAATTCAGGCTATGCGCCTTCGCCACAGGCTACGCACCTTCAAATGTTATAATGTTCAACTACAGTTGAACGGCAACTCAGGCTTTGTGCCTTCGACTTCAAATATTACAATGGTTCAACTACGATTGAACGGCAGTTCAGGCCATGCGCCTTCGACTTCAAATATTACAATGGTTCAACTACGGTTGAACGGCAGTTCAGGCTATGTGCCTTCACACAAAAAGTTTAACTATAGTCGAACTAGGACTCATGCAATGCGCCTTCGACTCAGGCTGTGCGCCTTCACATAAAAATTCAACTACGGTTGAACGGCAGTACAGGCTATGTGCCTTCGCACAAAAAGTTCACCTACGGTCGTACTAGGACTTAGACTACGCGCCTTCGAAAGCTACAAAGGTTCAACTATGGTTGAACGACAGCTCAGGCTATGTGCGTTCACCCAAAATTCCGACTGCGAGTTGGACTAGGTGTCGGGCCAAATGCTTCCACCACTGTGAAGTACAAAAGCATTCAACTGTGAGGCGAACCAGAACTCAGGCTACACACCTCCGTCACAAATGCCGCAAACTCAACCATAGACGAACCCCAGGTCGGGCCAAGCACCCCGCCGTTCAAGTAAGTACAACTAACTCAAACTAAAAGTGTCGACCCGCGCAAAGCTCGGTCCAAGTCAAATTACAAGGCCGTGATTTACCTTACCACGGCCAGTAGTTCAACTAATCCCTAACTCGGACTAAGGCTATGTGCCGCCACTGCCCAGACACGGCTACAACCCACTCTCCCAAATGGAGGAAAGTGACGACCAAGAGCGTCTATCTATGGCCAAGGCCATCCGCATCAATCGCCTCCAAAGGCAAAGGGTCGGTCATTCAATGGTCAAAATTACTTAACCGGTTGAGACCATTAACATGCCCGCCAGAAGAACTCTAAAGCAAAACCCTTGCAAATGGGCACAAAAAATATATAATGTATTCAACACAAAACAGGTAGAAAAGAAGAAAACCTCATATATTCACAATATTTATACGGGGTTACCCCCAATTACATTGGCTTAAGGCCAAAGAAAAAAAAGAACAAAAACTAAACAAACATACAATATTTTTTCACTCGCCGCCCCCAGCGCCCCCTCGGCATTATCAGCGCCCTCAGCACCATCATCTTCCCCCGGGGTAGAAGGGTCAAAACCACAGTCAAGGCGGGCTTCACGAGCCTTTTGGCGTGCCTCCTCAAAAGTTGCTTCAGATACGAAGCCAGCCTCCCACAGCCGCCTGTACACGTCGAGCTGAGCCTCGGGCATACGTCCAAAGCTCGCGAGTAGGACCAAAAGCAGCGGCCTGATCCCTCAGGCGCTGGCTCTCGGCCTCCAAGGCCGCAATCCGATCCTCCGCAGCACGGGCATCCCAATCGCAGACGGCAATACGTCCCTCTAACGATCGTTCTCAAAAAGCAGCAGCGGCCCTCTCTAATCCACGCTCCCTTTCCTGGGCACAGTTGGTCACCTGCAGTGCCTCAACCCTCGCCAGGGCGTCCTTTGCCTGCCTCCTTGAAGTGGCAGCCTCAGATTTCAGGGCAGCCACCTGCCTGGTATAAGCCTCAGCGGCCTCCACCGCTGCGGCCAGATTTTGGTGCTTCCTCTCAGCAATCGCCCTCCTCTCAACATCCACCCCTTCGTTCGCCTTGCGGAGCTGCTCCTCAGAGTGGATACCCTATTGAGGGTCTGTTGCAAGTGAAGCTCCCTCCGTGCTAGCTCTTCTACCAACTTCCTGTTCCACGGGTCGTTCCATACGCGCTCGCACAAGCCACGACACTGGTCACAGTAGCGGCGATACTTCCCCAAAAGCCGCGCAAAAAGCACTGAACGAGCATTAGCCCGCCTATGCTCTCCACCTCTAGCAAAAATGTCTACAACGAATAAAGTGAAGGTTAGCACGAGAAGACATGCTAAGAAAGAGAACAAACCAAAGTTTTTTTGCACACACCTTAATACTTAGGGCGGCCACCTCGCCCATCAGTCCGACGTCCAAAATGCCCTTCACGGACGTTCTCTCCGCTTTCGAGCACAGGACCCCAAACATCGTCACTAGGTTCTCCTCCTCGAGAAGCAGGTTCAGGCCGTTAGAAATCTCCAAATAACGATAATCCCCCTCGGCCTGCACGGACGGGCGGGTATTACCCTCCTGAGCAAGACGGATGTCCTCGTGATCCATATCGGACTCCGAATCATCCCCCTCTCCTGAAATGCCCCTTCCTCCTGCCACCATGGAAGTTGAGGCTTCCATTACCCGAGACGTCGACGCACCCATATTCACCGTGACATCGTCACCTGTCGTATCCACCAAAACAGATGCCGAGGAACCACCTTCCCTCGCAGCAACAGGAACAGAAACTTGCGCCATCGACTGTATCACCTTGGCTTAATCCAACCGGGGCAACCCCCACAGAGCGCTAACCTTCTGGTACGAGGTCCACTATGCCCCCCTCCTCCGGTGATGGCAAAGAATCTAAACTGATCACTTTCGGGAGGGCCGGGGTGAATGCCACCCTGTGCCGGGCTAGCAGCCTCTCATCTTCTTCTTCATCTCCATTCGGCGATTGCTCCGCCCTAGAACGTACGACCCCTGGAGACTCGTCAACTCGGGGCACGGGCCGTACCGGAGAGTATGCAACTAAAGACTCCACCGAAGTCACCCTCAGAATCGGACGAGGTGCTAGCATTGTGATCATTCAGGAAGTCACCCCCGACCTACGGAAAGCAAGCTGAGGAACCCTCCTGCGCCTTGGTCGTTATAACCAACCAAAGAAAGAGGGTTAGGTCAGAGGAACTAAGGATTGCGAAGAAAAGGCAATAATCAACGAATCAGATTTTTACCAGCAGCCGGTCTGCAGCCATGGACCTCCCAGAAAGACGCCCACGTGCGAATCCCTATTGTAACAGGGAGCACGGCCTTAACCCACTCGCGATGCCTGAAATTGGCGCCGGTGGCGCACCTCCCGCTACGACACAAAAATAAGATCGTTACGTACAAACATAAAGTAGAGCCCTCAGCCTAATAGAAATCAAGGCCAACATAAGAGAAACTTTCGTGCATGGTTCTACTCCACCGGGAAGTCAGTGGCACACGCCACCAGGTGCTCAGTCCTGATGTAAAAGAAATACTCGAAGGGACGAGTAGCGACCTCATCATCGAGCTCCGCAGTCAAGCCGTCGATCCCACGATGAACCAACTGGATCATAGTGCCACGTACCCTCTTAGGAGCGTACAGAGTCAACACGTGCCCAAGTGTAACTTCCCTCCGTGCCAACTCCGCATATTTAATCAGCAACAAGGGGAGAGGAAGCCTAAATCCCAACTTGAAAGGGTAGGCGTAGAAGACGCAGTACCCTCGGTGGTCGATATGCACCCTGTCGTCGCTCCTGGCCAAGACGATGTCGGCAAAGCGAGGAATCTCACATTGCTCCCTCATTTGAGCTAAGCCAACCTCCACCATCAATGGAGCCTCGTCCACTTGATCTTCTCCCTCAGGGTCGGTAAAATCGATCGCCGTACTGCCGGGAAGGGAGTGGATGTCGGTCACCGACGGGAATCGATCAACGGTCGGCGAATCAGTGGCTCCCACCACCGTAGATGGACCCTCTTCTGCCGCAACCGCTACCGGAAATGCATCGGAACGGGAACTGCTCGCCATTATCAATATAACGGAAAGAACATAGTAAAATGCCTCGGAAAATTAGGAGAATACGAAGATCCGACGAGAATGACGGAGTATGAATCAACAAGAACTGAAAAACCAGACAATCTGTAAGCAAGAAAGCTTCTCTCTCTCAGAATTCCACTTAGATAGATATCGGAAAAGTGAGAACTGAGCAATACAACCCCTTATTTATAGGCAAAACGTGAATGAACCTCACGGATCCCAAAGGTCACCATTAACTACCCAAACAACCGCAAAATGGATCAGACCTACGGTAACGGGCACCATCATGACAGAAACCATTGAACGGTCATTTAACCGTCAATCAATACGTCCCCCATGAAACAATTATGACAACCCCCAAGGTGACATGGGCACGCCCCAAGCGTCACCTTGCGTATGATGTTCCCCTTATAATGCGATAAGCGCGATCGTACTCTCCCCATGCACGTAAAGAGACTACGGCCATTTCCAAAGTAAAAATGGTCACGACCATCTCCGAAGGTAAAAATGGCTACGGCCGTATCCAACAGATAAAACTATTACGGCCATTTCTAAATAAAAAACGGCTACGGCCACTGCTAAAATATTAAAAGGCTACATCCATCTCCGAAGTAAAAATGGCCACGGCCATCTTAGAAGTAAAAATGGCTACGACCATCTCCAAATCAAAAATGGCTACGACCATCTCAGAAGGTAAAAATGGCTGCGGCCATTTCCAACAGATAAAACGGCTACGACCATTTCTAAATCAAAATCGGCTACGACCACCTCCCAAGTAAAAAATGGTTACAGCCATTTCTGAGGAACTATGGGTTACGATCGCCCTCATCACGTAAACAACCACGGTTATTGTCGGAATTCGCTCATCGAGCTCGGCCCGAGCCTGACCTCAATAAGCGGAGGGACTATCTGTATGGGTCAAAACTTGACCTCATGATAATGAATGAGATCGACACATTTATTAAAGTCTATTTATGGGTAATAAATGGTATGACCATTTATTCACAAGATTATCGGGTAGTTATCCAATTTGACAACTAAGGCCACGGCCTGGCTGTACTCACGAGGGTGTCCCCTCTATGTAGTCCCAACTCCTTGGCGCGAGCTGGGAGATCTCCTAGCTATAAATACTAAGAGAAAGAACCCTAAAAGGGGGGCTGCTTCTTCTTCTTCTTCTTCTTCTTCTTCTTCTTCTTCTTCTTCTTCTTCTTCTTCTTCTTCTTCTTCTTCTTCTTCTTCTTCTTCTTATTCTTCTTCTTCTTCTTCTTCTTCTTCTTATTCTTCTTCTTCTTCTTCTTCTTCTTCACATCTCCTTCTAATAGAGGAGTGAATACATCATTGTAAGGCTCTAAACCTCTCCATGGAGAGGCAGACCAAACCAATATCACTAATAAAAGATCTTCATCCTCCTCCCTTTAATCTACAACTGGTGTCTCTTATATTTTATTTCTTTAGTTTTTGGATTTATTACGATCTGTTATGATTGACCCTCCGTTTATTTTGATTGTTTTATGCTTCTAAAGTAAATGAAAACTTTAAGCAAACAGTGAACTTATATTTCCTTTCAACATTGTTTTAAATATTATTTAATTTTTAGATTATAGACATTTTCGAACGAGTTCATCTTTTGAAGTAGTACCTTCCCAGCATGCATGTGTCTTTCATTCGAATCAGTTTATCAATTTATAAATTTGACTTTTTATTTCTTTCTTCTATACAAACAATACATAATTCAAATGATTTAATATCTTATTCCAAATTAACAAAAAATCTAATAATATTTTTAGTAATGTATTGATGTATTTGAGTCCCCTTCATTTATTTACAATCTTTTTAGATAAAATTTTGAGCTTTCACCATTAACAAACTTATTGATACGAGCAACTATATTTTTATAATTTTTATTTATTTATTAGCATTTTAATGTATGTTAATATTAATTATTACATTCACCTTAAAGTATATTTTGTAGACACATAACACGATATGCTTAAACCATAAATTTCAGAACTCCATTGTTAAAAATAATTTTGTGTACACTCAAACAACTTCATATAAAATAAAATGGAGAGAGCATTATAATAATACAAAAAGAGTTTATTGACTATTTAATGGAAAAAATGGACATTACGTGGATCAGGTGGGCGGGAATGGGAAAACGACTATAGTTTAACGTATAAGGAGAAAATTATGACTACGAAGTTCAGGCGAGGATCGAAAATGACTTTTTCCTGTTTGATTAGCAGTAGGAAAGTTTTGACATCAATTTCAGGCTGTTCACAGTAGAGTATTAAGTGACTGACTGACTGTACTGTCATCCTTTCCTAATTTTACATTTTGGTTTACAAGGCGAATATCTATCCAATCAGTGATCGATAACGCCTCACACTGATCAAAACATGCAACCACATGCGTTCTTTTATCTTTATTCCCAGGATGTTCAATATGCAAAATGCGGGTGGATTTTCGTTAGATCTTGTTTGATAAATAACATATGATACCTTCAGAAGTATTCAAGAATCTGTACTAAAAATATAAGAGGAAACATGTGTTTACTTCAAAAAATGTGAGAAATAATTAAAGATAATATGTGATTTAAAAGATATATGATATATTTTAATAGGCAGACTACATAAAATCGCAGCTGAACTTTTACCCAAATTCCCGTTACACACTTGTTGATCACGGGCAACCTTTTATACCCCCAACCTTTTAAAAGTGTGTCAAGTACACACTACTTTTTTCTTGACCAATTTTCCAAAATATGTGTGATTTCACGCTCCAATCAGATAGTGACACGTGTCACTATTTTTTAATTTAAAAAATAAAACACTTAAAATTGCACCTATACCCCTTAACCATCTTCTCCATTTCATATCTTTCTCTTCTCCATGGGAGATTGACGCCACACACCACCAAAAATTCACATTTAATCACCTTCATATTATAAAGTAAAATTAGGAACTCAAGTACATTAATCATGAGTTAGTGAGTCTAGATTCAAATCCGACACAAAAAATATAATACAAAACTCAAAACTCCATTAATGTTGGTTATGACCAAATCTATGGTTGCTCGGTTCGTGGTATAGACAAACCTAGATTTATAAAATTCTCTTGATATAGATTTATTTTAACTTTATTTACCAATTTCTTCCAATGCTATTTTATATTATTGCTATTCTTAAAATGGTGGACATGGAAGATGGAGAAAATGGATGGGGAAGAAGACGAAAATGGGAAAAGGGGGAAGGACAGCAACAAACTGGTTGTTTGTTTTGTATGGGAAAGGGAGGGAAGTTTTCTATGGTGAGATTTTGGAGAAAAAGAAAAGGGAATAATTTCTCCATTGTTGCAAGAGCTGGTTGCTTGTTTAAGCTCTTGACGAAGAAGATGATGTTTTTAATTAAAAAATAAAAAATGGACATGTGTCAGTTACACATGAGAGTTCATAGATTTCTTTTCCTATTCACTCGCCCAATTTGTGTGTAAAATACGCTATTGCCATGTAATCAAAATGGTGTGTAACTGACATACTTTTAAAAGGTTTGGTGTTTAAAAGGTTGTTCATGATAAACAAGTGTTTAACAGGAATTTGGGTACAAGTTCAGGTGCTATTTTATGTATTCTGCCTATTTTAATACTAGTGGTTAAACACGTAATATTGAGCTTAAGTAAGAAGAAATAATGAACCAAATAAATGTTGTTGATACTGTAGGGGCATCGAGCTCATCTATCCAGGGACCTCAAGGTCAATTAAGACAAAAAAAGTATGAACAATAAAGTAAATGCAATAAAGCTGAAGAGTAATTGCTGAGCACGTTAATCAAGACACGAATAAGAATGTTCTATTTCTCTGAGTGATCTGATGCTTACAAAATGATCGGGGTCCCCTTTATATAGGAGGAAAAAACTACAATATAGTACCTTGCTCATAAAATTAAAGAATCCTATTGGTACTTGTGTATAACGGTCTAGTAAGGTCTAATACGGACCTGTACTATTTTGTCCTCGATGCAGGCCGTGGCAGGCCTTTGATCAGCTTCCTCGAGGTAGGTTCCCCTTAGCCGGATCCGCCCCACACCTCGAGTCTCCCGAACTCGAGCCTATAGCCCGATTTAAGACTCCAAAATCATACTCCTCGATTTTAACCGCATACAGATAGTCCCATGTTTCTTAGAATGGAAGGATATGAAACGATTTTGACCTCGATTTCATCGAACCTCTAGTGATGACATCATCCTTGTGAAGCCGACGTTTGAAGGGACCGAAACGTCCCATCGGCCCACTTTCTCAAAAACATTAAATGCACGTCAGTGCTGGTAATCCATTAACTCCTCCGAACCATCGCTGCCCCTCTATAAATATTAGATGTCTTCTTTCCATAAATAACTTTACCTTTTTTCAATCTTTATTAATCCTCATCTCTTTCTTCAATCACTTGTTTCCTCCGCCTCTTTAAACGCCATTAAATACCAAGCTTAAGCCAGAAAAACCACATCCTTGTTCACCTGCACTCATTGTCTTACAACCATGGCAAAAAATTCCAAGACTTTCCCTAAAAAATACATCATCATCTTCCTCTGCCTCCCAGCCGGCCAAACTGGTGGTGCCGCCGACACTTGAAGAAATCACCCATGGTGATTGTATCATCAAATAGGACTTCAGTATCAAGAATCCTCCCAATGTCAAAGGCCGATGTGAGTATGTATCCTGGTACATTAGCCTGGTAACGGAGCAACTCATCAAGGATGTGAGGAGGGATTGCCGATGGGGGGACGAATTCAAGATTCAGATCCCGGAGCCTGTTGAAAGCATAACCACCCACAAGGAAGGGTTTTTGAGTGTTTACACTTACCCCTTCACATTGGCCCCCTCGATCCGATGGTGATCGACTTTTGCAAGACATACGAAGTCTCTCTCGGCCAAATCCACCCTTCACTTTGACGTATTGTTTTCATGTTGCGGTACTTATCTAAGAAGGCCAAAGGTTTAGAATTCACCCTCAGCCACCTAATTCGGTTGTATCGCCCCTAGTTATTCCGAGGGCTTATCAAGCTGCAGCGTCGAACCATGAAGTCCTTTTTCTCCAGCACTTATGAAACTAAAGATCGAGGTTAGATGAGCCGATTTGTTAGAGTCAGGACTTCGGACATCATCTCCGAGGAAAATATGTCATTCCTGGAGTGGTGGAATTTTAACCATAAGTAGAGATCGCATTTTCCTTTGTATCTATTCTTGTTTTTTCATTTTTCATTGCTTACTCATCTTTCTTTTGATAGCCGATGCTTGGGGCGCCCTTGGCAGTGCCTGAACTTGAGGAATGGGTTAGGAAACTAGCTACCACATCCTCTTATGACAAGCGTAAGTGGCGTGATTTGGCGAAGGGAAAATTGGAGACCAAGAACCACGGCCTTGGAGATGCGTTTGAGAAGAGGTCGGCCCCGCCTAGGGTAAAACCCAAGTCTTCAAATTCCAAGCTTGAGAAAGACAATAAAAGAAAGAGGGTCTCGACACCTGAAGACCCTCAAGACAAGAAAACCTCAACCGAAGACTACGAAAAAGGTTTGCTCGAACGGGCACCGACTCATCCCATGACTCCCCGGGTGGTGAGGAGGATGATGAGAAAAAATCAACATTGGTGGCTCGGGCCAGGAGGCCAGTCGAGGCTGCCAAGCCTTCTGAACTAGAGAGTCCACCTCGTGATGAAGATGCCCGAAGGGAAGGGATGGGCAATGCCCCTATATCTCCGGAGGTTGAGATTATCCCTCCGTTTTCAACAACTATAACAGATAGGGTAAATGATGAGGCCGCCGAGGTTAACAAGAATGCCCCGAGTGAAGAGCTCGGGGCCACGACAACATGTCATTCCCTTTCATTGTCAACTTATTCTAAGGTGGCAATCGATGAAGCCAACATTTTGCCTATGTCCGACCCAAGTAAGGTCATGGGGATAATCCTTTCCAGAGCTACTATGCTGGAGTTGAGGATGACAATGACTTTGATGATGCATCCTTCTTTCTTGAAGAGGCCCAGCATCTCTTTTCCCGTATAAGGATCTACCCTATCTATTGCAAGTTTTTCTCCCTTTGTTTTCCTCTTCTACTGACGCATTCTTATTTTATGTATAGGCTATTGAAAAGTTCAAGGCCTAGTTGAAACAATATAAGGTCGAGCTCAAGAGAGTCTCGTGTGACGAGAAGGCCTTGTGACTCCTTTGTAGTCATAAGGAAGAGGATCTTAAAGATCTCCGAACTACTTTGGCCAAAGCTCAAAAGAGAGAGTATGAGATGGACGAGCAGGTAACTTTAACTTTAACAAAGTTTGGCATTCTTTTCCCTATTTCGGAGGCTAATACTTCAATGTCTCCCTACAGTAGAAGCTGGACATGATTGGGTAGCTTTGGGTCGACGTGAATCAAGTTCGGGCTGATTGCCTCCAGTGGAAGGAGAACATGGATCGACTTGACACCGAAAAGGAATCCGCTAAGGCTCAACTAACCTCGGCTGAAGCTCAGCTCTGAGATGTCAAAGTGACAGGCTTGGTTCACACCAGGGAACTCGAGGGGTTGGGGGTCGAACTGGCTAAAGCCTGGACTAAAGCAGCACATGCTAAGGTCAAGGTTGCACAAGCTAAGGCCAAAGCTGAGAGGATGAAGACCACGACCAATCAATCCATCGCCATATACCAGAGAGAAGTCACGGCTTCAAGATGAGTTGAGGGAAGCCTCCAACCGGGCAAGACGGAACATGTGAATTGGCTAAGTCTCAAGCCCGGATAGAGACTCTTGAGGAAGTCCGTGCACGAGGTTTTTACCATGCCAAGGAGATAGCTGAAGCATAAGCATGGGAAACCAATACTAGATTTATTGTCTCTTTTGATAATTAGAACGTGGTGAGTGGCTCCGAGGATGAGAAAAGTGAAGAAGATGCTTCCGAAGGGGAAGAGGCTCTAGAAGATAAAGCTACCGGAGACGAATACGGCACTCTCGGGGATGTGGCCCCGAAAATATATTAGGTTTCTATTTTTGTATAATGGTCCTTTGTTGTAATATGTTTTGTAAATTTCCCAAATAAATATAAAGTAGCCTTTTGCTCTGTTCTTGATTTGTGCTGACTTTTTATTTTATCTCTGTTCATAAGAATTTCTGATGATTCACATGTTAAGTTCGATTATTAGTTTTGATTCACAATGAGACCTTAGGATTTTATTGCCCGAGATCATACCCCTTAGGGTTTTAGACTATCCCCGAGCCAAACTTAAAGTCAAATTACTGCGAGCTCGGGACCTTTGTGTCCGAGTTAAATGAGATTGGAGTTTCAGACTCCCATAAGTCTTTTACCTATCTTTCTTTTAAAGTTGGACCTTAGTCTCCTTTTAAAATTGGTCCTTAGTCTCTTTTAGGTTTGCCCTTAGGATCTTTTAGGTTGTCCCTTAGATTCTTTTAGGTTGGCCTTTAGTCTCTTTAAATTGGGCCATTTCGGCCTCTAAAATGGCTATATAGTTTTCCCTCACTTCGGCCAAAAGACTTAATGAAATTTTAGTTATGCCTTAGCATGTATTTTGTACATGTTGGGATTTTCGAATGCTCGACGTATCAGAACCTTATTAGTCATTTTGTTTGCATGGACATAACTGAATGATTCTTAAGGGTTTACAGAAGGCTGTTGTTATTGAAGCCTTTTGAATATTCAATGGCTGATTTATTGAAGCCCTTAAATTTTTTGGGGACCAAATTTTTTGAGGCCCCTTTTATTTTTCTTTTGCCAGGGTAGCTTGATTTAACCAATTATTCAATGTTTGAAGGCCTTTAGTTTTAAAGCGAAAATCAGACCTCTCCGAATCACTTCATTTTAGCCATAGCCTTTAGTATGGACGTAGCTTCGAGGTTTGTTACTTGGACTAGTTTCCCAATAACCTTCCAAACTTGTTCGAAAAGTTAGTCCCCGAGTGAGTTGGCCTTGGCCTTCGTTTCAAGAGGGGGCGCCTCTTTGAGTTCTTATGAGTCTGATTTTTCCATTAATCGGATATATCGACTGTGAATGACTGTCCCCGGGTATTTTGACGTGTTTTGTCCCTTGAGCCGCTTCCCGTAGGATTGTAAGAATAGAACTCGTATGAGGTAAATGCTTCTTTAAATGAGGTACACACTTCGCCATTAGGGCTCGACTGTTCTCTATGGACACAGTTCATTTGATCATTTGGCCCATTACAAAGTTCTCATGCCCAAGCCCTTTTAGATGTGAAATATCTTTCTTGGAGCTATAGCCTCTGAGGATGATGCCCTACAGTATTCCAGGTTGATTAAAAAGAAGACTTGAATACTCGTTGAGTGGCCCCTAGATAGCATATAGGTATTACCTTAAAAACCTTGTCGGTAAAACCCATCTGGGATAAAAACGAAATCTAAGGGAATGAGAGTGCAACACATGCTTTCAAACCCATTGTCTTTGAGGTCAGTAGTAATATCGCTTGAGCATTGATATATTCCAATTTTTTTTTTCATTTAACTGTCGACTTTGTATTACTATCAAGTAAAATATACAATGAGTCCTAAAGTATGAATTGCTATTATCTAGTTACAGTGTCGTACCTATACTTCATCAATCAGAACAATGACTATGTATATGCTTTACAGTTAGTAATATTCCAGCTAAGGGAAACTATTCAGCTGTTGTAATCCATGTTGCCATCTTCGATTGTGTATGCCACGAATGTGAATCAGCATTGCAACTTCCCTGACATTTCTCTCCTCATCATACACCATATTTTGAAATCTAATATTGTTCCTTGCCTTCCAAATTAAAGCAATGACATGAATGAAAGCAGCAGCTGTAATTGAGTTTCTCCATGCAGAACTCCTAACTTTCCTACATATCCATATCAGTTCCTCATCCCAGCTAAGCACCTGTCTCGGACTACCCAGCCAATAGCAAATACGAGTCCATAATCTCATTGTGGTACATCATTCAAAATAGAGATGATGGAATGTCTCCTCTTGTTGTTTGCAAAATACACACAGTAGAGGAATTTGGATTCCAAATCTAGCCAATCTATCCACAGTAGGTAGTCTTTGATGTGCAGCCAACCAAGCAGTAAACTTGTGCCTGGGAATTACATTACTCACCAGTAATAAGTTCCTCCAGCTGACTCTCTCAAAACTTGGCAGCATAGCAATATAGACTTTATGTATTTGAAATTTTCCCATATAACAGACTGATTTAAGTTTATCATAGAGTGATCCAGCCATCTGCTGATTCTCCATAACACTCTCTCTACACTGTATGATCTTTCTAACCACCCATGCAGCTTGCTTGGGAACATTTGTTGTATCAACTTCATCCCTCTTTATGTAATAGCAATGGATCCACTTCACCCAAAGACAATCCTTCTTTCTTGCCAAATCCCATAATAGTTTGGCCACTACTGCTTTATTCCAAATTGTCAAGTTCATAATATTCAGTCCACCTGCATTTAAAGGGGAGCAAATTCTGTCCCATGCTACTAAGGCCCTCCTAGAATAGTTTGCAGATCCAGTCCATAAGAATGTACGACAGATTGAGTCTATTACCTTGAGAACACCCTTTGGAAGAATGAAAATCTGTGACCAATATGACTGAATTCCAAAAATAACAGACTTTATGAGTTGGCATCTACCTGCATATGACAACAGCTTTGCAGACCAACAACTTATCCTTGCTGTGATCCTCTCAATGAGAGGTAGATATTGCTGGATAGAAAGCTTCTTTGAATCCAATGGAATGCCCAGGTACCTGAAAGGAAGAGCACCTTCACTGAATCCCAACCTTCTAATCATGTCTGCTTTGACTTCTTGAGATACCCCTGCTAGATAAATTGCACTTTTGTTTGGATTGGCCTCCAATCCAGAAGCCTTTAAGAATTTTAAGAAAGCCTGATGAAGAATCTGAATAGATATAGTGTCAGCCCGACAGAACATGAGTAGATCATCAGCAAAACACACATGTGAGCAGTTTAACTTCCTACATTTGGGATGGAAATTAAAATTCCCATTCCTATGAAGCTGTCCCAATATTCTACTCAAGTATTCCATAGCCATCACAAAAAGGTAAGGGGACATTGGATCCCCCTGCCTTACTCCTCTCTTAGCTTTAAATGGCTTAGTGAAACCACCATTCATCATAAGAGAGAATGAAACAGAAGTAGTGCAAGCCATGATCCAATTGACAAACTTTGCTGGAAATCCATAAGCAACTAGCATCTGTTTAAGAAAGGACCATTCCAAAGAATCATATGCTTTCCTCAAGTCCACCTTTAATACACATCTAGGAGAAACTCCTTTCCTAGAGTACCCTTTAAATATCTCATGACTGAGCAAGATATTATCAACAATACTCCTCCCTTCTATGAAAGCAGACTGAGACAATCCCACAATATCACTAACAACACACTTTAATCTTCTTGTAATGATCTTGGATATAAGCTTATACATAGTAGTACAACAAGCTATTGGCCTATAGTCCTTAACAGTAGTAGGAGAACTGTTTTTAGGAACCAAAGCAATAGCTGTAGTATTGATGAAATGTGACATAGTGTTGGTCTTGAAGAATTCCTTTGTTGCTGCTAAAATATCATACTTGATAACCTCCCAGTTTTTGGTGAAGAATTCCACAGGATAGCCATCAACACCAGGTGCTTTGTCTTTTGGCATATCATTCAAAGCATCAATTATCTCTTCCATACTAATGTCTCTGATTAACATCCTTTGTTGCTCTAGGTTCAAACATTTACCTTCCTTCACAATAGTTACATCAACACCAGTCAATTCTTCAGCACATCCTCCCAGCAACTCTTGAAATACTGGATAAATTCATGCTCCACAGCAGCAGGGTCAGTAATATGAGTTCCAGTATCAGTATAAACTGAAGTAATGGTGTTCTGACAATTCCTAATCTTCCATTGGGCATGAAAGTATTTAGTATTTGCATCTCCACATTCAATCCATGTAGTCTTTGATTTTTGCCTCATAACTTGTTCCTCAATATTGCTCCATCTTTTAATTTCTGCCAAAGCTTGCCTTTCCTCAATGAATAAATCCTGTGAATGAGGATTAAACTTCATTTGGGATTGCACAATATCAAGTTGCTCTCTAGCCTGTATAATTCTCTGTTTATAGGAAGCCATATAACTGTTGGTCTCCTTTATCTTCATCTTCAACAGCTTCAATTTAGACCAGATCTGCTGCATAGAACTACCTGTAAATTCCTGCTGCCAAACATCCTTGACTATAGCATGGAATTGTGGGAATTCCATTACACCAGTGTAGAACCTAAAAGGCTTAGAATGTAAGAGTTTCTGGCTGCCTAACTTTATACAAATTGGTGTATGATCAGACACAGAAGGGTTGAGGAATTCAGCTTCAATATGTCCATATTTCTGCACCCACTGAAAGTTACCCAAAGGCCAATCAATCTTGCTATATACTTGTTTATTTGTCCAAGTAAAATTCCAGCCTATCCTTTTGAGTGGAGTTAGTTGCAAATCATAAATGAGCTGTTTAAACCCCCTAACTTCAGCATCAGTCACTATAGAACCAATTCTATCCTCAGATAATAGAACATTATTAAATTCACCACTAAGTAACCATGTATCTTGGCTAGGAATAGAAACAGCTTTGAGATCAGCCCACAGCCTTTCTCTTAGAATACCAGTGTTATGAGCATACACTACACTAAGATGAGTCTTCACATGGCTATAAGGATCTTCTATATGACATTGTATCATTTGATCAGTTACACAGGAAATAGTGACCTTGATATGAGGCTTCCAGATCACCCAAATCCTGCCATTCACAGCCTCAGAATAATTGCAAAACATCTTCCAGCCTTTAGTTATTTTTCCTTGGATCTTCTGAGCTTTATGTTCTTTTACTCTAGTTTCAAGACACCCCAACACATCTACTTTATTTACATTCAAAAAACTTTTCAGTTCCTTCTGCTTATGGGCTAAGTTCAGCCCTCTTATATTCCAAGTAACAATTATCATATATAGGATGGACCAGGATCATGCTGGCATTTCCTACCAGCAACATTCACTTCCATTTTAGCTTTTCCCCTATTGCAATTGTCCACCAAGTCTGCTTCTATACTCCTAGGTATCCCATCATTAACCATTTCTACCTCTGAGTTGACATCAACAGCAGGATCCTCTGAAAGCTGCATAGAACTTTGACACAGACTTCCCCCATCATTTACCAATACTACCTCTGAGTTTACAGCACCATTTAACTGTTGAGTGAGCTGGTCCATTCTCCCCCCTGCATCTGTCTGAATTTCCACAATAGTAGGCTCAGCCATTTTAGAAACATTTACAGCAGGAGCTTTCTTCACAGTCCATCTTTGCCTAGTAACTTTGGTTGGTTTACTGGCCTCCTAGGTGCTTCCTGGACTTCAGTTTTTGTGCCTTCATCATCCTTTGCATTGTACCAGCACTCACTAGTATCATGACCAAACTTTAGACAATGATTACAAAAAGTGGGCTTCCAATCATAATCAATCAATTGTACTTTGTGGCCATAAGGAGTTTCAATGTCAATATGATCAGGTAGGGGTTGTGAGGCATCAACTTCCACTAATACTCGAGCAAATGATATTCTCTCACAATGTGCTGTGATCTTATCTGTGTACAATGGTGTCCCAACTGCACTAGCAAGTTTACTTAATACTTCTGCTGACCAATACTCAACTGGCAGCCCAGGAAATTTTACCCAAACATGTATAGTACTCAAGACATCACTCTGAAAGGAGAAATCAGTTTCCCATGGCCTCAATACCATCGGTTTATTCCTAAATGAATATGGCCCAGATTGTAACACCAGATCCATATCCATTTTGTTCACAAACCGAAAAATACAATAACCTTCTGAATGCATTAGAATCTGTGGCTCAGTGACAAAATTCCATACATGCAAAACGAAATTCTCCATTGATTTTTCAGTAGGATTATCCCCAATTATATACCCAATTAATGAATCCTTCCAATACTCAGCTTGTGGCTTCAACTCTTCCTCATTAATGGTAACTATCATCTTCCCATCCCTATTAACTGGAGGAACAAACTTAAGAGCATTTCCCATTTGAGTGAGACGATTACCTTGAACAGCTTCAGCAAAGGTAGGGGGAGGTGTTTCAGCATCAACAACATTCGAAAACTGCAATTTCCTCACAATCTCTTCCTTTTGATTCTCCGCTGCTTGCATGCAAGTATCTGTAACTTTCCCCAATTTTGCTTCAGTAGATTGCAGAATTGGTGGTAGAAAGCTACCAAACGTAAGTGGTTCTAGAGGTTTAATCTCCATTGGTGCTGGAGTAATTGTCTGCGAGGCGGTAGGAGGTTGAGGTCGACGTCGGCGATCCATAATCCGGCGAAATTAGCGCCTTGCTAACGTGCGCCAGTTGTGTTACTGTTTTATTGCCAAACGTGCGCCGAGAGCATTTTTATCATGCGCCCTATATTCCAATTATTTGGTAGCTGCTCGCCTTCCATTGTGCTGAGTTTGTAGGATCCTTTCCCTATGACTCTGAGAACATGGTACGGTCCTTCCCAATTGGGACCTAGCTTCCTTTCGTTTGGGTCTCGAGTGTTGAGAGTGAATTTTCTCAGTACCAAGTCCATGAGTTTGAAATATTGAAGGTTTGTCCTTCTGTTGTAATACCTTTTAATTCTTCTTTTTGCGCGGCCATTCGTATTAGTGCAGCCTCATGTTTTTCATCTAGTAGCTCAAGGGAAGTGGTCATTGCTTCATGATTTGAACCTTTGGTGGCATGCTTAAACCTCACGCTAGGATCCATGACTTCGACTGGGATTAAGGCTTCGGATCTATATACAAAAGAAAATGGGGTCTCCCTCGTACTTGATTTTGATGTTGTTCGGTATGCCTATAATACCTCAGGCAACACCTCTCTTTATTTCCTATTTGCATTATCTAGCATTTTCTTCAAGTTTTAAATAATGGCTTTGTTGGTTGACTCGGCCTGCCCATTTGCACTTGGGTGGCAAGGCACCGATAGGACTCTTTTGATTTTATAGTCCTCGAGGAATTTTGTCACTTTGCTGGCGACGAAATGTTTTCCATTGTCACATGTTATCTCGGAGGGTATGCCGAACTGGCATATGATGTGGTCCCATATGAAATCGATGATTTATTTTTCTCTTACCTTCTCGAAGCTTTGTGCTTCAACCTATTTTGAGAAATAGTCATTCATAAACAAAATACTTTACCTGGCGTCATTGGTAGGGGACTGACGATGCCTATCCTCCAGTTCATGAATGGCCATGGGGATAAGACCGAGTGGAGTTGTTCACCGAGTTGATGAATTATTGGTGCAAATCTCTGGCATTTATCACATTTCCAAATGAACTTCTCGTTATCTTTTCCATGTTGTTCCAAATTAATATCCTACTCTGATTACCTTACGAACCAGAGAGTCTGCACCAGAATGGTTCCCACAGGAGCCTTCGTGTATTTCCCGTAGTACATAATCTATATCCCGGGGTCCCAAGCACACTGCCAACGGTCCATAGAAGGTCCTTCTGTAGAATCGAGCCGCTTTGGCTCAGAGTATTCTTGACTCCTTTCGATTCGAGGGGAGCTTCCCATGCTTTAAATTAGAGGTGTGCATTCGATTTATCGATTCAATTTTGACCCTTATCGATAATTACTTATCGATTACCGATTTTACATATGCTTATCATTATCGTTTCAATAAGGTTTCGATTTTTTCGATTTTGATTTATCGATTTTTGGGGCTTATCGATTCGCTTATCGATTACACCAATAAGAAAATTTACGGGATTCCATGGAAAGTATATCTCTATAAACACACCCAACTAATACGGACAAAAAGAAGCTAAAATAAGACGAACACCGTTTATAATATCAAACTTGTATCAACAGGCACATGCAACGAAACTAAAGTAAGGGATCAATTGTATGTCACCAACACTCCAACGCTGTTAAAAAAACAAAAGTATATCATTACTACTAATTCTATTTTCCATTAATTTGAACTTCATTCCCTTGAGCTTTAAATATGATTATTCCTTAAATGTGGTGGATGAAATAATTAGGGGTGTGAATTCGATTTATCGATTCAATTTTGACCCTTATGGATAATTACTTATCGATTATCGATTTGTACATACACTTATCATTATCGTTTTAATAAGATTTTAATTTTTTCAATTCGATTTATCGACGAATCAATAACAAATAATCGATTCGATTTATCGATAAAACGATTCGAATGCACACCCCTACTTTAAATAATCAATGTACTTGTTCCTCCAATCCCATGTTAAGCTTGTAGAGTTAATTTGTGCATGGCCTTCCTCGATCACTGACTTTGACAACTAGATGACAGCCCCCAGGACGATATCATCTTCTTCGATTGATGATTCCAAGTTTGCTAATGCATCGTCCTCTCTGTTCTCATGGTACATGATCTAGTGTCCATTCTTTGAAGCAGTGCTCATTATTTAAAGTTTATCCAAGTACCTCTGCATTACATCGTCTCGAACCTCGAAGCTTTCTTTTACATGGTTTACCACTAAAAGGGAATCAGACTTTTCCTCGATGACCACGGCTCCAAGGCCCTTGGCTAATTCAATACCTATGATTAATAGCTTCATACACGACCTTATTGTTAGTCAATTTTGATGTTTTGATAGATTTCCTAATAACACTGCCGGTAGGAGATTTCAAGATGATACCGAGCCCGTACAAGAGGATCCAAACCCCCATCGATGTACCCGTTTTTAGCAAGAGTTCCTTTTCTACTTTGGGTACGAGAGCTGGTGCTACTTTGTGTTTTGGCTTGCGTCTCCCTTATGGTAGTTATTTATGGTAGTTACTGTATTATATTATTGCATGCTATTTTATTTATGTTTCATATGTTTACATAATTATTTACGCTATTTCTGCTGGAATTACTAATGCTCTCTTGTTTTTGTCTTTCCTTTCCTTTCCTTTCCTTCACTGAGCCGGGGTTCGATGGGCAACAACCTCTCTGCCCTTTCGGGTAGGGGTAAGGCTCGTCTACATATTACCCTCCCCAGACCCCACTTTGTGGGACTATATTGGGTAGTTGTTGTTGTTGTTGTACGAGAGCTGGTGCGAAGTCGGCCATGAAGTCTCCTAAAATTTGAGACTTGATGGCCCTCTGAGGTTGATATTCGATATCATATACTCCAAGTTTGATGGCCCACTTGGCCAATCTATCTGATAATTCAAGCAAGACACTTCAAAGCGGACATGTAGTTAGTTTACATATAAGATGGCACTGAAAATATGGTTTTAATTTCCTAGATGCGCTTGTTAATGCAAGAGCTAATTTTTTCAAATGTGGATACTTGGTTTTAGCATCCCCTAGGGTACGACTCACAAAAAGGAAATTTCGTACCTTGCTCTTCTCGAACCAACATGCCACTTACCACTACCTCTGACACGGACAGATACAAGTAGTGTGTTTCACCCTCTTTCAGATTATGGAGCAAATGAGGGCTCGAGAGATAACGTTTTAATTCTTCCATGGCTTCCTGGCACTCTGGGGTCTATGCAAAGTTGCTCTTCTTTTTAAGCGGGGAGAAGAAATAATGGCTACAATATGATGATCTCGAGATAAATCGAACAAGGGCAGCTATCCGTCCGGTCAGCCGTTGCACGTCCCCAGGTATATCTTTTATTCCGGAAGATGCTCGATAAATATGACCTATTCGAGATCTTCGATCGTGGATTTCATTGCATCTAATTCCTCGCGGGCAACAAATGTTCGAGGGGTAAGGAAATCTTTTTCTTCGTTCTCGGCTACCAGTTCGCCGGACGTTTGTCCCCTGGGCTCAACCGAGGGCACGAGCTGTGATTGCTATTTGGTCACATGTTCGTCCTTTGACTTCTGCGATGTGGATGGAGTCGACATCGATGCTGATTCGTGAACTGCAAACATTTCCTTGGTAGCATGCTGGTCTCCATATATTGTTTTCACGCCATCTTTCGTTGGAAACTTCTTCATTTGGTGGAGGATCGATGATACCGCCCTCATGGTATGGATCCATAGCTTTCCGAGAAAATAATTGTATCTCTTGTCACCTTTGATGACATGAAATTTGGTGTCTTGTATGGTTCTGGCCACATTGATTGGGAGGACGATTTCTCCCTTCGTCGTTTCACTTGCCATGTTAAAGCCATTCAAGACCTGGGATGCAGGTATGATTTGATCGAGTAGCCCGAGCTTCTCCACGAACCTGGACCTGATTATTTTCGCCAAACTACCTGGATCCACGAGAACAAATTTAACTTGAACTTTTTTAAAATGATAGAAATTACCAGTACATCACTGTGAGATTGAGATAAAGCTTCGATGTCTTCCTCGCATAATGTCAAGGTGTCCTCAGGAAAGTAATCCCAAGTTTGATTTTCCCTTGTGATGAATACTTTGGTGCATTTGAATATTGGTCCATGCGGGACGTCGACCCCGCCGATGATCATGTGAATGGCAAGCTGGGGTTCTTCTGGTTCACTCTTTCTACCTACATCCCTCTCCTTGAAGTGATTCTTGTCCCGATCACTTAGGAATTCTCGAGGATGGCCTTCATTGAATAACCTATCCACTTCCCCTTTTAGCTGCCAGTAGTCCTCCGTTCTGTGACCATGTGTGCCATGATACTTGCATATCAAGTTCGGGTTCCTTTGGGAGGGGTCGGTATGTGTTGGCCTAGGCCACTTTGTAATTTTATTCTCCCAATAGCCGAGATGATCCCTGATGCATCTACACAAAATTGCATTCTGATAACCGGGGGGCTTTGGTAGGGTAGACATGCTTATCGAACCCATTCTTGCTTATGAGCCCCCGAGAACTTGGACCTTGGTTACTTCCTTGATCGCTCCGAGAGGCATTGTGGTTTAGACCATTTTTTCTTCATTATATGGTTGGTACAATTCTTTGTTGAATCTTGGTCCCCGGTCTATGTCCCTCGGGGGCTTGGCTGTGAACCTGTTAAGGTGAATTGAGCCCGAGGGGGCTCCCAAATGGTCATCCTCGAACCTAATTTTTGATAGATACCGATTGTGCACATCCGACCTTGTCACAGCTGGATACTCGATCAAGTCTTATTTAGCCATCGAGATGCTATCGATCTTCTTTCATTCAATCCTTGCATGAAGTCCTGAAAAACCCAGTCGTCGAAGACGAGGGGTAGTTAAATCCGTTCCATCAAAAAATTAGGACAAGAACTCCCTTAGTATTTCGTTGTCCCTTTGCTTTATCTTGAATACGTCCGATTTTCTTGTGGCAACCTTTATGGACCCAACGTGTGCTTTCACAAAGGCATCCACCAACATAGCAAACAAATCAATGGATTTAGGAGCTAAGTTGTAATATCATATCATAACTCCTTTTGATAGTGTTTCTCCAAAAAAATTTTAACAATACCGACTTGATTTCGTCATCATTCAAGTCATTTCCTTTAATTCCACAAGTGTAAGAAGTAATATGTTCATTAGGGTCAATTGTTCCATTGTACTTCGGTATATCGGGCATGTAAAACTTCTTGGGAATGGGCATCGGAGCCGCACTTAAGGGAAAAGGATTTGCATAAATTTTTTGGCATCTAGTCCCTTCAAAACTGGAGGTGCTCCCGGTATTTGGTCTGTTGAAACACGTTCTCAAGTCGCTAATACTAAAAGTGTGTTCATCTTTGTAGGTTTGGATAAATGACAAACTGACGCGCATGGAACATTGACATATGCCGAAGTCCAAGCACAAGAGAAACAAAGAACAAGATCAAGTAAAGCAACGAAGATATACCTGAGTCGTTTTATATTGTGATCTTGATCCAACAAAAGATTCAAGTCTTGGCTTCTCTCGAAAAATCATTTTCCTCAAACCATGCATCTTTGATTTAAAACAAAATGATTTTCAAATGTTTTCATTTTAGCCAAAATGATTTTTAAACAAGTCTTGCAAATCTGGACAAAACTGCCAGATAATCGATTATGTGATTTGATAATCGATTATGTTAAGTCAGCTAAAACCGGAATTTACAAAATAGCAAAATAATAGATTATGTAATACGATAATCGATTATCCTTTTTATTCAGATTAAATTAGAAATTCCGCAGAGGTCAATAATCGATTATCCTATATAGCATAATCGATTATTCACTGACCGTTGCCAAAGTTTTTTTTAAACGTTGAAAGATAATCGATTATGCACGAGGCAATAATCGATTATGCTAGCATAAAATCAGCATCTGATGTTTGAACGTTAACAGGTAATCGATTATGCAAATTGAATAATCGATTATTCTAGCTTAAAATCAGCATATGATTTTTGAACGATTTGCAGATAATCGATTATGCAAATCAGATAATCGATTATTCTAGCACAAAATCAGCAATTGGTGATTGGCAATTAAGCAACGGTCTTGGTGACTTTGAGGGCTATAAATACACCTCTAAACCTCTCTTTTAAGTACAACAACTAAATACAATTCTTACATAAGCTTACATACTCTTATCTCAATCATTTCACGTTTATTTCATAGTTTTGAGAGCCAAATTCTTGAAGAAGTTGTTGTGTTCTTGATTGTATTAATTTTACTCATATCTACTCTGTAAGAGAGTCTTGTCTTGAGTGCTAAGTGTTTGTATACACTTGAAGGGAAGTTCTAATCCCTTGTTGTTGTAAGAAGGAAAGGTTAGTTCCTTCACGTGAAGTCTTGAAGTGCGGTATCTTCGAGCAAGCATCGTTGAGACTTGTGTTCTCAGTTTGTAACGGTTTGTTAAGCACCCGTAAGCTTAACGGAGTTAGTTGAAACTCGAGAGAGTCTCTCAGTAAACTGGACTAACCACACGTTGTGGTGAACCAGTATAAGTTCGGTGTGTTCTCTCCTTACTACTTTATTTACCGCACTTACTTTACTCCTGCAATTTTAATTCCGCAAATTTATCTTAATTTTTATTAAAACGCTATTCACCCCCCCACTCTAGCGTTAAGCGTATATTCTAACAATTGGTATCAAAGCCTAACTCTCTGAAAGACTTAACTGTTTGAGAGAAACAATCCATGGCTTCTACTCGTAACGTTAATGCAGGACTAGGTGAAGGACAATGCTTCATAAGACCACCACTCTTTGATGGCACCAATTACACTTATTGGAAGGAGAGGATGAGAATTTTCATTCAATCAAACAATTTCCAATTGTGAAAAATTATAAAGAATGGAGAACAACTACCCACTAAAAAGGTTGGAGATGAACTCGTCCCAAAGTCGGAAGACGAATATGATATGGACGATATCAAAAAAGTGGAAAATAATGCAAAGGCCATCAACATGATGTATTGTGCTGTAAATCCCGATGACTATCGAAAAATCTCATGTTGCACCACGGCCAAACAAATGGGACAAACTAGAGATCACTTACGAAGGTACGGATCAAGTTCGAGAAGCTAAAATTGATTTTCTAACCCATGAATATGAGTTGTTTCATATGAAGGAGAATGAGAAAATAGATGATATGTTTGAGCGATTTTCAAAAATCGTAAATGACCTTCATGCTCTCAAAAAGACATTTACGGATAAGGAGCTTGTCCGGAAAATACTACGAAGCCTCACTCCGGAATGGCGTTCCAAAGCCGATGCTATCCAAGAATCAATCGGCATCACAAATGTCACCATAGACGGGCTTTGAGGTAATCTCAAAACTTATGAATCTACTATTCTTAACCCTCCTTTGGATGATCAAAGGAAAAGAAGGATTGCACTCAAATCAACCATGACTCAACCTCAAAACGATGAGGATTCAAGTGATGAAGATGTCGAATTCGGACTCGTGATTAAGAAATTCCAAAAGTTCATGTAGAAAGAGTATGAACGAAAGGGAAAGCGGCAAGGAGGACAACTCAAATGATATGGATGTGGAGAAGCTGGGCATATCAAATCAAACTGTCCAAATATCAAAACAGAAAAGAAATTCGCCGAGAAACAAAGAGCCTACATCTCTTGGGGAGGTGACTCCGGGGATGAATCAAGTGACGGAGAAAAAGATGAAACTGCAAATCTATGTCTCATGGCACATGAGGAAACTCAAGAAGAGGTATGTGAAACTTCTTCCAAGAACTTTTTCTCCCTTGAAGAAATGCAAAATGCCTTTGATGAATTATATGGTGAATTTATTAGAGCTTCCAAAACCATAAAAGAATTGAAGAAACAATTTTCTTTGAAAGAAAAAGATTTTGAAAAACAACTTTCTTTGAAAGAAAAAGATTTTAAAAAATTGACTCTTGATAATGAGAAGCTAAAAGAGGAAAATAAATTTTATGGCAAAAGAAGCGCCGATAAACCCGAAAGTTCAAACAATGGTTGTACTTCTTGCAAAACTCTAAAAGATGAAGTAGAAAAACTTAAGGGCACCTTGAATAAATTCAATTCCTCTCACAAAAATCTAAATGATGTTCTTGTAAATTTAAAATCTACTAAACATGGTATAGGTTTCAAAAATGAGTCTAACGAAAAAGTTGAGACCAATCCTAAACAACCTAGAAATAATAATCCTAGGACCACTATGCATCCTAGAATAAGCACTAGAAGAAATGTAGAGCAATTTAGAACACCTACAAAAGATTTTCAAAAATTGCAACCTAGAAATATTCAACCTAGAAATAATAATCCTAGGATCGCTATACATCCTAGAATAAACTCTAGAAGAAATGTTGGGCAATTTAGAACACCTAGAAAAGAACTTCAAAAAGTGCATCAAAATTATACTTCTACAAATAGAGTTAATGAGTTTAGACCCTCCAAATATTATCATCCTAGAAGAATGCATAACCCCAACGTCATTTGCCATTATTGCAATAGAATAGGACATATAGCTCCTGTTTGTTTCACTAGACATAGACATCTCACTACATGTCAATCACACCACTATGTTGCACCTAACACACAAGGACCCAAAACGGCTTGGGTACCAAAAACTCATTAATTTGTTTTGTAGGTGTGCTTGAAGGGATCAAGTGTACTTTGGTACCTTGATAGCGGATGCTCTAAACATATGACTGGAGATGCATCAAAATTCCTTCAAATAAAACCCACGGAAGGAGGAAGCGTTGTATTTGGAGACAACAATAAAGGAAAAATAATCGGCATCGGCTCCGTAAGTAAGAACGAATCCTCCTCTATTAAGAATATCTTATTAGTAAAAGGGCTTAAACACAATCTCTTGAGCATAAGTCAATTATGTGACTAGGGAAATCTTGTATTGCTTGATTCGGAAGAATGCTTAGTTATACGCCGCAGTGATTTTAAAGTCATTCTTCGTGGTATTAGAATTGATAATATTTATATGGTTGACCTTGAAAATTCTTCATCAAATTATGTGAAATGCCTTATGGTAAAGATGACGACATGTGGTTATGGCATCGTAGAGTAGCTCATGTCAACATGAATCTTTTAAACAAATTAGTTTCACAAAATTTAGTAATTGGTCTTCCAAGTCAAAAATTTGAAAAAGACACTATTTGTGATTCTAGTCAAAAAGGGAAACAAATAAAAGCATCTTTTAAATCTAAAAATGTTGTTTCAACATCTAGACCTTTACAACTTCTTCACATGGATCTTTTTGGACCATCTCGTATTAAAAGTCTTGGTGGAAATCTCTATGCTTTTGTAATTGTTGATGACTACTCTAGATTCACATGGACGTTATTCCTTGCTCACAAAAGTGAGGCCTTTCAAAGGTTTAAAAGTTTTCTTAAACGTGTTCAAAATGAAGAGAACACAACCGTCACTTCTATAAGAAGTGATCATGGGGGAGAGTTCGATCATAATCTCTTCGCGGATTTTTGTGACGAACTCGGCATTGAGCATAATTTCTCTGCTCCACGTACACCACAACAAAATGGAGTGGTGGAACGCAAAAATCGATGTCTCGAAGAGATGGCTAGAACCATGCTCTATGAGGCAAAGATTCCCAAACATTTTTGGGCGGATGCCGTGAGTACCGCAAGCTATGTTTTAAACAGAGCTGTCATAAGACCGATACTCATGAAAACTCCCTATGAACTCTACAAGGGAAGGAAACCTAACCTCTCCCATCTTCGAGTTTTCGGTTGTAAGTGCTTCATTCATAACAACGGAAAAGATAACTTAGGAAAATTTGACGCAAAATCTGATGAAGGAATCTTTCTTGGTTACTCATTATGTAGTAAAGCATATAGAGTTTTCAATAAACGTACTTCAACTGTCGAGGAGTCCCCTCATGTTGTATTTTGTGAAAATGATGCTCGCTTGGCGAGAAAGGATGTTTGTGTTGATCTTGCAGATTCTTTAAACAAAATAAGTCTTCAAGACAAGGTACAAGAGGAAAATCCAAAGGAAATTCAAGATGAAATCTTGGAACAACCATCAGAGGAAGCACCATCACAGGAGGAAGAAACGGTGCTGCCCAACGCCTGGAGGACATTCAAAGACCATCCTCTTGACAAGATAATTGGCAACATCGAACAAGGGGTAAGTACTCGAAACACTCTTAAGAACACTATAGGACACACGGCTTTCGTTTCTCAAATAGAACCCTCAACCATTTCCGAAGCAATTAGGGATGAGCATTGGACCTTGGCAATGCAAGAGGAGCTTAACCAATTCAAACGAAATGACGTTTGGGAATTGGTGCCAAGACCCGATAATCACACCCTAATTGGTAGGAAATGGGTTTTTCGAAATAAATTAGATGAAAACGCTACAATCACTAGAAACAAAGCTAGGCTTGTAGCTAAAGGATATAATCAAGAAGAAGGAATTGATTATGAAGAAACTTATGCACCCGTAGCACAATTAGAAGCCATTCGTCTATTACTAGCTTTCGCCTCTTCTACGAATTTTAATTTATATCAAATGGATGTAAAGAGTGCCTTCTTAATGGGTTTATTCAAGAGGAAGTATATGTTGAACAACCCCCAGATTTTGAAGACTTTAAATCTCCCGATCATGTCTTCAAACTTAAGAAAGCCCTTTATGGTCTTAAACAAGCTTCCCGAGCTTGGTATGAACGTTTAAGCAAATTTCTCTGGGACAATGAGTTCAATAGGGGGAAAGTTGACACTACACTCTTTAATAAGAACAAAAACAATGACATCCTATTAGTTCAAATATATGTAGATGATATTATTTTTGGTGCTACTAATAATTCTTTGTGCAAGGAATTCTCTGAATTAATGACAAGTAAATTGAAATGTCAATGATGGGTGAGCTAAACTTCTTCTTGGGGTTGCAAGTGAAACAAATGAAAGAGGGAACTTTCATTTGTCAATCTAAATATTGCAAGGAGTTGCTAAACTGTTTTGAAATGAGCAACGCCAAAGCAATGGCCACTCCAATGAGTACATCCGACCATCTTGACAAAGATGAAAAAGGTAAGGAAGTAGACACAAAGAAGTATCGAGGTATGATCGGATCCCTTCTTTATCTTACTACAAGTAGACCGGACATTATGTTTAGCGTGTGTTTATGCGCTCGATATCAATCATGTCCGAAGGAGTCGCACCTAACTGCGGTAAAACGGATAATGAAGTATCTTGTTGGAACTATAAATGTGGGACTTTGGTATCCCAAAGGTTCTTCATGCCAACTTTTTGGCTATTCCGACTCCGATTTTTCGGGTTGCAAATTGGACACAAGAGCACTAGTGGCACTTGCCATTTCCTCGGTAGCTCTCTAGTTTCTTGGTTTAGCAAGAAACAAGTAAGTGTTGCGTTATCCACAACCGAGGCTGAATAATCAATTTTTCTTATTCAATAATCGATTATTAATTCTTTCTGTTTTTCGAATATTTTGCTGGAAAAATAAAATAATCGATTATCCAACTGACAAAATCGATTATAATACGTATCTGTTGTGCAGGAAAATGGCGGACACTTTGCATAATCGATTTTTAAAATACAACAATTGATTATATAACAATTCTGTTTTGCATGAATTTGGCGTCACTATGTAATAATCGATTATCAACATTGCATAATCGATTATGTTGAGGTTCTGTTTTAACCATCTGCTAATAAACGAAAGGAATAATCGATTACTGAAAAACAATAATCGACTATCTAACATTTCTGTTTTACAGGTTTCAGCCAAAGATAAAATAATCGATTATCGAGAAATGCGTAATCGATTTTGCTTTACCGTCTCGGTTTTCCCAGTTTAAACTTTCTAAAATAATCGATTATTCCCAAAACAATAATCGATTACTCCCTGAATCGGTAATTCAAGCTGCTTAGCGATAATCGATTATCAGATTCCAAAATCGATTATCAACGGTCAGTGTTTAAAATTTGTTACCGTTTTCTGACCGTTTGGCTCTTTACTTCTGCAGATTTTCTCCAATTAAATGCCATCACATCCTCCACATTATAAATAGGTGTTTCATGTCTTCAAATTCGTCACTCTAACATCACTCTTAGCTCCTAACATTCTTCAAAAGTCTCTAAAAATTTCTGCAAAGGCTCTCAAATTTTTTTAAAATGACGGGCAAGAATTCTAAACGAGCTCGTTCCGGCAAACATATTGCCTCCTCTTCCATTGCTCCTCCACCCGTTCACTGCTATAAAGACGGATCTTATTTACGGTTCGACAGTGAAGCCGAACTTCTTCGATTCGTCGAAAAATTTGAAAATCGAGAAATCCTTCCTCCTCGGTTCTCCACTGGTCGATACCTTAGCCACAGCGCCCCCCATCAACGGCAAATATTCTTATGCAAAGCCAACTCATTGACTTCATATATCTTCAATCCCCTTACATTCACCCTTCTCTAATTCGTGCCTTCTATTCCAATATACGGAAGGACGAAGATGGTGAACTTGTCTCAAGCATCAATGGAGTTCCAGTTCTTTTAAATGAGGAAAACATGCAACTCCTCACTAAACTTCCACGAAATGGGGAAGATATCTCACTCTACACTAGAGAAGAAGGAGCTTTATTTGATGAACAACTCCTTTTCAACCAAATTGGCATTGGCGAATTTATTGCAAGTCCGGAGCATCATCGCCCAACCATTACGCACATGCTCCCAGAATATAGTCTAATCTTTTATTTCATAACCCGCGTTCTCAAACCGCGCAAATTCAATCATACCACTCTCTCTCATGAGGATTCAAAACTCATGCATGCAATTATCACCGGGGCTCGCATCAATTGGTGCAAGTTCGTCATGACTCACATGTATGATGCAATTGGGGACGATAAGCCACTCCCCTATGCTTTTGTCATAATGGCTCTTCTTGTAGCTTCAGGTATCGACACCACCGTCGGTCCTCACAAAAAGACAACAAAACATTGGGAAATTCAAGAATCTTCATTTCCTAATATCGGTGAACAACCGGATCCTCCTCAAAGACGTCGTCCTCAGGCCCCTTCCGTTTCTACCCTCCAAACCATCTCGGAGCAACTTGCCTCTCTGTCTACGTCCATGACTTGTATTGATAGGAATGTCACTCGCACGGAACTTCACGTGCAAAGATTGACCCACGAGCTTCATGGATATTTTGACCACGTCCACTATCCCTATGCCCAAGTTGCCTTTCCGGAAGACGTGCCGGATGCCGAGGCGGATGTTGATGCCGACGATGAATAATATATTGTCTATTTTTTCCTTGCTTCCATTATGTCTCGTTTGAATAATATTTTGTCTACTTTTCTTGCTTTATTATGGATTTTCAATATTTTTTCCTCAATAAAAGTTTATTATTTTTGCTAATGTCAAAAGGGGGAAGAATAAGGGCTATGCACATTAATACATTTGGCATAAATTGAGGGGGAACTCATTCACATATTTATATACTTGTCTTGGATTGTCATTATCAATTATTTAATATGCATATCCCCATATCGGTTTGCCATTATCAAAAAGGGGGAAATTGTTGAAACACGTTCTCAAGTCGCTTAAACTAAAAGTGTGTTCATCTTTGTAGGTTTTGATAAATGACAAACCGACGCGCATGGAACATTGACATATGCCAAAGTCCAAGCACAAGAGAAACAAAGAACAAGATCAAGTAAAGCAACGAAGATATACATGAGTCGTTTTATATTGTGATCTTGATCCAACAAAAGATTCAAGTCTTGGCTTCTCTCGAAAAATCATTTTCATCAAACCGTGCATCTTTGATTTAAAACAAAATGATTTTCAAACGTTTTCATTTTAGCCAAAATGATTTTTAAACAAATCTTGCAAATCTGGACAGAACTACCAGATAATCAATTATGTGATTTGATAATCGATTATGTTAAGTCATCTAAAACCGGAATTTACAAAACAGCAAAATAATCGATTATGTAATACGATAATCGATTATCCTTTTTATTCAGATTAAATTAGAAATTCCGCAGAGGTCAATAATCGATTATCCTATATAGCATAATCGATTATTCACTGACCGTTGCCAAAGTTTTTTTTAAACGTTGAAAGATAATCGATTATGCACAAGGCAATAATCGATTATGCTAGCATAAAATCAGCGTCTGATTTTTGAACGTTAACAGGTAATCGATTATGCAAATTGAATAGTCGATTATTCTAGCTTAAAATCAGCATATGATTTTTGAACGATTTGCAGATAATCGATTATGCAAATCAGATAATCGATTATTCTAGCACAAAATCAGCAATTAGTGATTGGCAATTAAGCAACGGTCTTGGTGACTTTGAGGGCTATAAATACACCTCTAAACCTCTCTTTTAAGTACAACAGCTAAATACAATTCTTACATAAGCTTACATACTCTTATCTCAATCATTTCACGTTTATTTCATAGTTTTGAGAGCCAAATTCTTGAAGAAGTTGTTGTGTTCTTGATCGTATTAATTTTACTCATATCTACTCTGTAAGAGAGTCTTGTCTTGAGTGCTAAGTGTTTGTATACACTTGAAGGGAAGTTCTAATCCCTTGTTGTTGTAAGAAGGAAAGGTTAGTTCCTTCACGTGAAGTCTTGAAGTGCGGTATCTTCGAGCAAGCATCGTTGAGACTTGTGTTCTCAGTTTGTAACGGTTTGTTAAGCACCCATAAGCTTAACGGAGTTAGTTGAAACTCGAGAGAGTCTCTCGGGAAACTGGACTAACCACACGTTGTGGTGAACCAGTATAAGTTCGGTGTGTTCTCTCCTTACTACTTTATTTACCGCACTTACTTTACTCCTGCAATTTTAATTCCGCAAATTTATCTTGATTTTTATTAAAACGATATTCACCCCCCTCTAGCGTTAAGCGTATATTCTAACATGGTCCACCCGGGAGTTGGAAGTTTCCACCTTTTTATCATTGTCTTCTATCCTCTTTTCTCCTGACTCGATTCTTTTAGTCATTTCCTCGAGCATTTTTATGATTGTGGGATCAGTCCCTGTGCTGATTTTATTGGGCCTTTCAAGCATGGGTTCGTGCTGTGTGTTCACTAGTTCGGCGGTGTTAGGAGTCCTATTTTTACTCTGAAGCTAAGCGGTGGCGACTTGCTGAGCTTATTGCATCTCGAATATCACATTGAGGCTGACCACTTCTTCTTCCGATCCTCGTGTTTCCTGGCCTCCAGCCTAGGCTTCCCTATGTCCATTCCTTATGAGGTCTGCATCTGCTTCCATTTTTAGAGCGTTGTGGGAGCTAATATCAAGTGGCTCCACATTAGGCGCTCTTTCCGAGTTTATGGGTGGTACACCGAGCCCTTTGCTATTTTTTTCTCCAATTCCTTCACTATAATGAGCAGGTGCATTTTGTGTGCTAGACATATTTTGGCCCGAAATCAAAAAATCTTTGACAAGAAAAAGTGTGAAGAAAAATGTGTGTTATAAAAAAACTAGCACTACAATAATCACAATTATCTTTAGCCCCACGGTGGGCGCCAAACTATTTGTAAATGTGAGCAATAATTAAAGATAATTTGTGATTTTAAAGATACATGATATATTTTAATACTATTAGTTAAACAAGTAATATTTCGCTTAAGCAAGAAGAAATAATGAACCAAATCATTGATGTTGATACTGTAGGGGCCTCGAGCTCGTCTATCCAGGCACCTCGAGGTCATCTAAGACCAAAAAAGTATGAACAATAAAGTAAACGCAATAAATCTGAAGAGTAATTGTTGAGCACGTTAAGTAAGAAAAGAATAAGAATGTTCTATTTCTCTTAATGATCTGATGCTTATGATGTGATTGGGGTCCCCTTTATATAGGAGGAAAAAACCACAATGTAATACATTGCTCATAAAGGTAAAGAATCTTATTGGTACAGGTATATAACCGTCTAGTACGGACCTGTACTATTTTGAACAACCCTTATCCTATAATTAAAGCCCATATCCACGTGTGCTTGAGAAATTCCCCCTCTTTCTTGATTGCCTTCGAGATTATGTTTTCCTTGATGAAGGCCGTCGGTCCTTTGATCAGCTTCCTTGAGGTCGGTGCCCTTAGCAGGATCCACCCCACACCTTGAGTCTCCCGGACTCGAGCCTTGATAACTAGGGATTTTAATATATTTTATACTCCTTCTTGCTTAAGTTTTGATTAGAAATGTGTACAAAATAGTCCCAAAGGCTCACAAGTTGTGCTTGATTGTCAGTATGATCAACAAGGTGACAAGATGTCAAAGATCAGCTCAAAAAGGAGTGAAACTTGTTCAAGCACTAAGACAAGACAAAGCTTAGGAAAAACAAGGCCAGTGCGGCCGCACACCATTCTGTGCGGTCCGCACAAGTGATGTTCAGAGAGTGTGCATTTTCAGGAGAGTAGGCATTGCGGCCGCATGGGGTTTCATGCGGTCTGCATTGAGTTCACCGCGGCCACACTCGATTTAATATGGTCCGCAAATCTAGAGTTCAGAGAAGTGCCAGTTCCAAGTTTGCAGTCCAACGCGAGTTCGCGCTCCATTTCATGCGGACCTCAGTAAGAAGCCACCGTGGCCGCACTCGATTCTGTGTGGTCCGCATTGCTCGAGTTCATAGAGATAGATTGTTAAGTGAAGAGCCTTAGTGCGGCCGCACGTGATTTTATGCGGTCCGCACTATACCAGCAGGGGTATTTTTATTCAGATTTTTTAGCTTAGTATAAATAGCTTCCTTTTCAATTTTAGGTCATCAGACAGTTTTTGTACTGAGTTGCACTCGTGACTTCCGTTCTTTTAGCTATTTTAGGCAATTTTAGCTTCATTTCAACATTGAATCTTCTAGTTATCTTAGCAATTAATTAATAGGAGTTTTTCTTCATCTATTTCTTTATTTTCTTCTCTAATTATGAGTAGCTACACCCATAAGTTAGGATTGTGGCTCAACCCTAGTGTGGGTAATTTATGGGTCTTGTGTTTTAGGGTTTGATTGGCTATGAGTGTTTGATATTTGGGCTAATTTCATGTTTAATTGTTGAATTTGTGGTTGCAAACACTAGTTTGTGTTTAGTGACTTTGGCTCTTCTTGAGAAAGAGAGCCTAAGTCTCTGAAATTGGTCCAACAAGGAATTGGGGCATAATCAAGAGATTGATGACCCCAATTAAAGGGTAAACCTAGAGATAGTAATACTCGACTTGAACCTTGATTGCTTGTGCACATTTTCATACCCAATTGGTTTTGAGATAGTCAATTCGGGTAAAATTACTCGAATTACCGAGAGCTGAATAGTGAGTAGAATCGTTCAATGAGTATATCATACTCCCCAATTGTGCCGATTATGCCTTAGACGCGAGTATCCGTCAATTAACCACCTAGGCAAAAGTCACTATCTTAGTGCCTTTTAACCATTTGAACAACTCCCAATAGTTTAATCTTAGCTTACTTTAGTTATTTGAGCATTGTAGTCTATATAGTTAGAAGTAAATCAAAATCAAAAATATTTAGAAGTGCAATTTGGAACACATACACAACTCTCGATTAGATAGACATCCGACTCCAACTTCTAGCTCCCTGTGGAAATCGATTCCGACCTTAATCGAGTAAAAGCTGCTTCACCCTCTCTCGCTACTCAATAGTAATATAGGGTTGGCCTCGATCAAGCCTATAGCCCGATTTAAGACTCCAAAATCATACTCTTCGATTTTGCCCACATACAATAGGAACAGTAGATAAGGACCTCCAAACTAGTCCCAATTTTTTTCATTACGATCTTAAATTTTGCCGGGGTACAATTAACCCGATGAACAACTTCAAAGTGGTATTAATACCCTTTCTCGGCAAAACCTCGATTTTTAGAAAGAGGTGGTTGTCAAGCAACCGATCCTTACTTGCCACGTTTCAATTTCATAAAAATATATTTTTTTCATTTCTCCTTTTTGTTACCTATATGTACACGGGGCAATGTCTTGAAGTTTGTCAATTGACTACCCGAAAATTTACATTACATATATAAATAAAATATTATATTTTAGAGGTACATAACTTATATTGAACACTTTTAATTTTTTTTAATTTCTTTCAAGTTTGAATACTCTCGAGGAAATTTCTGACTTTGACGGCTGTATAAACACTTTATAACAAGAATACCATGCTCATCAACTCCATACTGTTTGGAACTGTGTTTATAAAATGTAATGAATGCTCTTTTCTACCGCAGAATCCAAATCACTTTACTGTCTCCATGTTGGATTTGGAAGTAGTAGTCTGCAACACATCTCCAAAACCTCCCTCTCTAACATACTGAATATACCTTGAGAATTCAGGCCTTGCAGTTGCCTTCTTCTTTTTTGTTTCAAAAAGGCTGAATATTGGGTGAATCTTGCTCGCTTTTTTCACTTCCTTTAACTGACTAGTCGCTCGGAAATTCTCCTCGGACGTCACCTTCTTAGACGAAGAACTAAAGAATTTAGCAGCAGCTGGAACCGTTCTGTTTCTACTCAACTTTGGTTTACCCAATATTGGAGCAGAAGGCTCCTCTTCCTTAATTAATTCTTCATATCCTCTATAGTCTCTTCGTGTACTCATTGCTCTCAACATGGCTTTAATTTTTACAAGTTAAGAAAAATAATACAGCTCCTGGATTTCATGAACTGTAGGCTTAAAATGAAGGAAGAGAGTAGAAAGATTTTGAGATGAAGAAAAGTAGAAAACAAGGATATGTTATATAGTTAGGCTGGGCTAGCTAAGGGATTTATTTAATTTCTATTAGTTGAGGTATTTTAAAGCAGCTGTACGTAGCCTCATTTGTTCAAAAATTGTGTGCTCCACATATGGTGGTAAGGCGTTGAAAATGTATTGTTGAAGAAAGCTGGAACTTTCCTTGTTTTGACTTCTCGTGCTAAAGTAATCCAAGTAATTAATATAATGGAACTCTGACCATATATGGTCAAAAAACAACAATAATAATTATGCATAGGGCTTGCATATTCCAACAAGATATACCAGGGAATGTTAGATGTTAAAGACAATATTTTTATTTTATTTTCAATATTTTTCTTTTGCTGAGAAGAAATCAATGTGAATAAACTATTTGATTAGTGAACACCAAAGTGCATGCTTGAACGAGTACTCTCCCATTTAGAGAAAAACAAAACATATTGATAGAAAGTTCGTTAGCTTACGTCAGATAATTATGTATATATAATTATCTGACGTTCAAGTATATATAAGCATATATACTTATAAGTGTTTCTTTATTTTTTGAGTGAATTCTTTTAACCAAAAACGTAAGATCCGATGCATATTATAATGTTTATACATGTATGACCCAAACATTTAGATATAGGCTTTTATACAATTAGATCTATAAAGAGAGGATTAATATTGATCAATATTAATATCCAAATAACAAATATAATGTATTTGTGAAGAATATCGAACATATATTATTAGTTAACAATATCTTACACTAATAATGGAGCAATAAATGATCAAAAACGTAAAGAATAGCAATAAATGACAATAAATGATATTTAAGTAGAATAAAGGATCAAGATTCAGTCGACATGGGTGAAATTTTACCTTTGATTTCTCTGACAATGATGGATAATGATAAGCATTTGAACAGTCTGACTCTTCTTGGATCGAGAGTGAGAGATAGAAAAGGAGACGTAAAGGTAACCTTTAGGTTGGACCCTTAAACTTGGGTCTTTTTGGTCACTTGAACACATAAATATAGAGTTGTTCCTATCAAACCGTTCAACTAAATTACATTTGTGCCAATTAGACACTGTGTAGTGACATGATTGAGTGCGTGGGGAAGGGCGCGTGAACATGAGAAAAGGCTGTTGATTATTATTATTATTATTATTATTATTATTATTATTATTATTATTATTATTATTATTATTATTATTATTATTATTATATTCTAATATATTATTCCAATTAAAACTAACTTTTATCCTATATTCTATTTCTTTTCTTCTTCCCGTGAACCCATCATTTTTCCACTTAAATTTTTTTAAAAGAAAGTTTAGTGTACATGGATTTGATTTTTCTCATTTGGCATGCTTATTCTCTTTACACGACAATTGTAAGCTACTGGAATAAAACTTTACAAAACTAAAACACACAAGTGATTGATAGAAGTTGCATTTTGTCATTAACAACTTTTAACAAAAATAGTACTTCAGAATCCTCTTCTACTGGACTAGCATCTAACTCTGAGTCCCTATCGTTACTGTCTAGTTCATCTTCAAGACCTTCTAGATCAGACAAATAAGCTACACCAACCTGCACCTCTTCTGTAACATCAGCTTTCCCCCTATGTGAGTCCAAAACTACAACCTCATTAACAACATCTAACACATATAAGTCCAATAGGTCACCATGTTCTAGAATCGACATGAAAAGCATCAACTTAGACGAGAAATAGAGAGAATAGCGTGATATTTCAATAAAATCGAAACAAGAAAAGTGAGATGAAGTTAAAAGGAGGATAGCGCACTAAGTCGCCAGATCAAGCCGACGATCAAGTTTTTCATTTTTTGTAGATGAGTTTCAATTTGTTTTGGGGGTTAATTTTATAAGGTGGAATATTTTAAAATGTTAGAGGCAACCGCAATATACACGTTTACTTTTTATAAAAAAAAAATTCAGATGGTATACAAAGTGTCTAATTGGCACATATGTGGTTTATCAAAGGGTCTAATAGGAATAACTTTATTTTAAGTATCCAAGTGACAATAAAGGCCACATTTAAGATTCCACTTATGTATTCTACGTAAACTTTATATGTATATGATAAAGAGGGAAAATCTTAAAAGAATGTTAATGTTGCTCTTTTCAAAAGTGTTCATTCATAACCCCAATCCTAGATAGTACAATAGAGGAGAATATTCGCTAGGGTATTCCCTAGGGAATCTAATCTTTAAACTATCTGTTACTGTACATCGAGGACGAATGCCCGTCCTCATCCTCGTCTTTGTCACGACCCAAAATACACTAAGGGTCGTCATGGTGGCGTCGGACACCTCTGTCAGACAAGTCAACTAAAATACTTAATTAAATTCTCGTTTTAATAATTTAAAAAATATTTCTTTTATACGGTTGAAACAACACACCAGTGTATTCTTCTGAAATAAATAATGGAATATCTAACAACTTGTAAAATTTTTAATAAAACCCAAATACATCCCAGAGCCCGGTGTCATAAGTGCATGAGAAATTTTCTAAGAAATACCAAATAAGTATAATAACTGTCCGGAATACAATTGGACAAAAGTAAATAGAATCCTGAAAGAAGCTACATTAGTTGCGGAACCGCCTCGAGGAAATATAGCTCACCTAGTCTCTGCGCCAACCATGCTGCTATGCCACTAAGCCACTTAGCCACACAATAAATCAGTGCAACAAAAAATGCACAGCAAGTGTAGTATGAGCACGAAAACAACATGTACTCAGCATGTACCCCGTCTAATCTCGAAGAAGTAGAGACGAGAGGCCGACTTTAATACTTGCTAGTGGTAAAAAATTAATATACTAAAGTGTGAGGAAATCATGGATTTATATAGCAGGTTCTAACTCACAAATCTGTAAAACAGGAAACACCTTTAACAATTAACAAAGGATTTTCAAGATTCCTTTTTATTTATCTTTAGCAGTTTATGTTAGGCCAAAAAGGCAATATCAACATCAAGTATTTCAGGTAAGCATTATGAACATGCGCATATCATGCCGTGGTCAACGGTCCGCTCCAACAGAAATATAAACTGTACACTGCCGAGGGTCGAACGGTCCGAACTATAGATGCATCTACACATACCCTGCTCGTGAATCATACATGCAACGCAGATACATATCAAAACTCACATGCAAATAGACAATAAGGAATTAATCCGAGAACTCTTATCCCAGTTAAAAGCCAATTCCCCTTTAACAATGTAATAAAAATGGAGTTTAATCTTTTTAGAAATTCATTTACTAATTCAATATGATCTAAGAAGTAAAAGCTGGCAATAAGATTTCAATTATTCCAAGTATAACATGCTTTTGGATCCTAGACTAACCGGACAATATAATAATAGTAGCTACGCACGGATTCTCACACCTCGTGCGTACATAGCCCCCTACAAATAGGAGCACATAACCAATTAACAAACCAATGGAGACAATTCCCTCTTACAAGGTTAGAAAGGAGACTCACCTTGCTCCGAAGATCCATAACCGGCATTCCACGCCTTTTCTGAAGACTTGAATCGATGCACAACGTTCCAAAACAAGCCAATATTTTTGTAAATCCATTAACATTTGCTCAATTATTCATTACAACCCAATTTATGACCATTCCTAACCCCGATCAAAAAGTTTACAAAAATACTCTCGGGCCCACGTGCCCGGATTTCGATTTTTTCGAAGATACGAACTCAAATACATGATTTTCTCTAAATTTCATATCCAAAATCATGGTCAAATTTCAAGAACAATAATTTTTTAGGTCTTCCCTCAAACCCTAAGTTTTTCTACAATTTTCATGCTCAAATCCATAAATAATTGAGGTATTTAACTCTAAATAGGTGAGGATAACTTACCTTATCATAAATAATGAAGATCCTCTCTTGAAAATTCCAAAAAATCGCCCAAGCCATGAAAATATGAGAGAACGTGGCCAAATCCTGATTTTAAAACACCCCTCTGCTCCCAGCTACTTCCGCTTCCGCGAACCCGCTTTTTCGGATCATCAGCCGCTTCTGCGGCTACTACTAGACTGGCCATTTTCGCTTATGCGTTCCGCCTTCCGCAGATGCGGTCTCGTTACTGCAGAATCTTGACCAATTCTGCAGTCTTCGAGCCTTGAACGAAAATCTGCTTTTGCGGCTCCTTTTCCTGCTTCTGCAGGGCCGCTTCTCCGGTCCCATTTCCGTAGAAGCGGATATACCAGATTCCAGATCCTTCAGATTCCCAAAAATCCCAATATCGATCCGTTAACCACACGGAATCCAACCGAGGTCCCCGGGACCCAAACCAATCATGCCAACTAGTCCCATAACACATTACGGACTTGCTCGAGGCCTCAAATCATATCAAACAACGCTAAAATCATGAATCAACCTCAAATTCAAGCTTTATGAACTTTGAAATTTTAAGCTTCTGCTTCTGATGCTTAAACCTATCAAATCATGTCCGATTGACCTCAAATTTTGTACACAAGTCATATTTGATATTATGGACCTACTCCAGCTTTCGGAATCGGATTCAGAACACGATATCAAAAAATATACTAAACTTTCAAATTCAATCTTTAGCCAAATGGTTCCAAAATGACCCACGAACCTCCGAATTCACTTCCAATCTCGCTCCCAATTCCAGAATCAGCATCCTGACTCTGAATCCCAATCGAACATCGATAACACTGAAATGCACTTCAAGCCAAACTTAAAAAATTTCTTCCAAAATGTTAATTTCCACAATAGGCGCCAAAATGCTCCCAGGTTATCCAAAACCCGAAATGCCCAAGTCCGAAATCAACATACAAACATGCCGGAACCTTCAGATCCTGATTCCGAGGTCATTTACTCAAAATTCCCATCCTAGTTCATTCCTTCAACTTTAGGCTTTCGAAATGAGAATTCTCTTTATAAATCAACTCTGAACTTCCATAAATTCCCGAAATTCAATTTCAACCACGCGTACAAGTAATAATACCTGAAACGAAGCTGCTCATAGCCTCGGACTGCTGAACGACGCGCTAGGTCTCAAAACGACCGGTCAGGTCGCTACATCCTCTCCACTTAAAAACATGTTCGTCCTCAAACATGCTGAGAACAACAGTGAAGTAGTCTGAAATCACTGTTTAACATCTCATGCACCTTCTCGTGTATGACAACTCAGTTGAGCACATCAGTTCGATCAGTTATGAAAATATTCCCCTTTATCCAAGCAAGTAGTCCTTAGATCCTAATTCCTACATTCGTAATTCTATGCCCGACCTGCTTCCAATAAACGATCACCATATCAATCACTACACGTTGTACCCACCATGACTGCTTAACCTTGCTGAATTCCCACCCTGCATCACTTAACTTACCAGGCCACAATAATATTTTCTGATAACTTAGCCAAACTTTAATGAATTAGATGCTCCCATTGCACCTCATAACATACACATGTCTTACTTTATTTCTTACAATACCACCACAACGAAAGAGATGCGCAGAAATTTATAATGAACTGCTGAGTCAATCAATGATTAAGTCTATACTTCTAACAAGAAACATTACCACATTCTGAACCAAATAAAGATCTTTGCTCCTTAATATACTTCATACAATCAGATTGCACTGATCCTAAATCCAATAATGTCGTCTCGCCCAGTACGAACTACTCAGGCAATAAGCCACCCCGAATGCGATCAAAAGTCTCATATGATGTCACAGTATGCCAATAATCCACCAATCCGAACGCGATAAAAAGGAAGTTGAACTCTAGAAGGAATCACCTAACTCCCGCACTAATACAGACTTTCCTTAGAAGGTAGGAAGCGAGACACACAAAAATAGCATATAGAAAACTATACTCAACATCACATTGTTGTGACATGCAACCCGATCCAACTAACATACCCATGGAGGCCTGCCACCCAATCCATACATAGATCTCACATAAGGAGATTGCACATCGAGCTAAATCACTCATTACAACAAAAATACTGAATATTGGTCATATAACACTATAATCCACAAACTCGAGCACAACTGAGGTGTGATACAAGATCTGAATCTCAAGAGCCATTATGCTCGTATAACATCATCTCCATGCAACCTCAACACATTAGAAATTTACCAAGCCGTCTCACAACTCATACGGCATAATACATCATTACCTGGAATAGCTGACGACAAAATAACACCCCGACTGCTCTTCGATAGAGAGCACATTGTTGATCTGATCACATCTAGCCTGCTATAAAGCCCCTGATCGTATTTAAAATCCATCCATTGATCTCAAGCCGATTTATGATTGTACCAACTAGGCTAGTAACCTTTCAAAGGTCCATAGTAAATCCCCTTTCTCATAATATATACAGACAACATCGCAACTGGAGAAAACCTCCTTAGCCCATAACCGAATAAACATAGTGCCCTCCAGGCATAAATTCTCAATTTAATGACACTAACACAATCCTCATTCTTTGTTTAAATCTTTAATCATCCAAGTGACTACTTGTCACACTTATACAATCTTCCAGTGGGACACGCTCCCACAATATCCCAAAATAAATAACGTGTCCGCACATCTAATCCAACGACCGCACTAACGCTGAAAAGTGATCAAGAATCGTTAACTAGGATGCAAATCCTCTTTCACAAAACATTGATCTCAGGAGACGCTGCAAACAATACCAATTTACTTTAAACATTCAACCCTTTCCTTGCTCATATGAGCTTGTGACATCCCTACCAGCACTAAACTGCAACTTTGATCATCACTTCGAATTTCCATGCTACTCATTGTACCCAACGTGCCAATATGCGATAGAACACTATTTTCATCATAACTCCAAAATTGTTAATATTTTAACACCCCATCATATAAGAGCTTTTTACTTAAATCATTTTAGGAGAACCATTGAAACACACATGTGAATTCTAATAACCAAAGAATATGAAAATATCTAAGTAGTGGCCAAAGCCACCATAGCGCCTTCCAGAATCTGCTTCTACATAACAAGCCATAATAGAAGAATTCTTCTGAATAACATCAATTACGGCAGCTGACAAGCCTCACACGTACCGCCACAAATCATACACATAACTTCATCACGCTAAATGAACTGATCATCGACCCCAATATGCCATTTCAACTATGGCCAATCAATCTACCTCCTTCCAATTTATCGCTGATTGCCTTGGAAATAATACTAACTCCATTCAACACATAACGTACTCCATCTACACTCACCCCGAGTGACCTTAAGTCACGAGACCATGCTATCTCAAATCCTACGAACCATTTCATACCTTCCAATTGCTACATCGCAAGCCGAAACATCACGGAACATTCTGTGCCTCTTCTCATAAGCTGCTTTCCAAACTTGATTCTTAGTCGTACCCATAGGCTCGAAATCGTAGGCATCACACCTTAACTTCTGAATTCACTAGGACCATTATTGAGAGCCACCCGCTCCAACTTGGTCCCGAATATAATTCACTCCATAAATCTTATAACATGCGAATACCCTCTTAACGAAGCACCCGACGAAACCACTTCCTTTGAAACCTGCATCTATACAAGGCATAAATCCTGAATCCTTCCTTAAGTTCGAACATGGGCCAATAAGGCCAACCATAGCGTGCATTCAACAATTCATCTACTCAATTTACCACTTATGGTCTTTTTCCATAGGTGAGATAACCCATCAATATATTAATAATTGGAAACCTCGCAAGTAGCTAACCATGCAACCCAAATCATAAGCTGTGGGGCTCTCCCACTTAGCTTGAAGCCATTATGACACAACGGTAGAATTCACCCGAGTTCTTTACCTCTTATTGCCATAACTATGCGCAATCAACCGCCAGAATTCCCCTCTTTTAAACACTGAATCATTCATCAATCACATTTGTACGACTGATCTCTTTGCTAGACACCCGATAGAATTCTTCACAAAAACTTTGCCAACCACGGGACTACTAACCTGCTCATAGGGGACAACCCACCCATAGAAATCACTTCCCGACATCTTCCAACGCTGCCGCACGGGGTACAATCACTATGACTCCGATAACCTATCCTAGGTCCGAGCTCACTCTCCAGTTGAACCGGTCCATTCCTTCCTGGTGGACATCAATTAAATGTGCCGCAACAGCTTTCCAAATTCAGAGTTATGATGCATCCTTCTTCATTTCAAGCAGCTCCTTTCTATTATACCAAATCTCCTATCACATAATGGCCCATACATCAATTTACATCCGCAGACTTCAATTGACAGTCGCTAAAATCCCAGATCATTCCAAGCTCTCGTTAGACGTGTAGTCATCCTACTACCAAAACCATATGCAACTTCGCCACTCTCCCACTTTGGGGAAACTTGATTTTTTAATCAACCAATCAACCTGTGCTTCTTATACCTAGCCTTCTAGAAGTTTTAATCACCACCTGACATTTCCCACTCGTTTTTCCTCATACTTTGCTGCTCATTTGCTGCCTTAAATAAACTATATCTTCGTGGCACTTGAACGCACAATTGCTGCTAACTTTTAAACATTTCCAAAGGTCATCTTTATCGAACCGTCAATATTAAAAATATAGATTCGATCCTAAACCACCGCACCGTAAGATATCTGAAAGCTTTATCTCCAATGCTATTTCACAATTTCTTTCCCCAAAGAAGAATTGTAGCAGATTATAACACCGCCCCACTTAGTAGGTTCAATTAGGAATGTGACACCCCATCGTAGAAGAAAGCTCCACCACGCTTGCAAATACCAAGTCTCATTACTTCCACCAGCCTGCATCCAACCATCATTAGTTCGATTTCCTTTCCCCTGCTGGGAATAAAATACCGAATCTCTAGATCATGCACGGAGTAAACCTCCCTTCAAGCCACTCACTGCCCCGACTCGTAGGCAAACATCCTACCATCAAAACAATACCGTGGAATGATCGCACATAAGCATCATGGCAACCTGTGCCTAGCCTCGAGGCTCTCAGAAGTTCTATTATATCCTTTCATAAGATGACTATAATAGTACAATCAACTATAGCGGGAGAATCATCCCACACCATATTTGTTGTGCCATTACAATCCTTCAAATTTTTTTTATAACAAGCGCTCGTGTCGCCTAAGATTGAGTAGGAAGGAATAAAAGGCATTATCCTCAAAGAAATAGAACCTCACGATGAGGAAATCAAATAGGGAACTATTCCTAACAGCCCTGTAGCCTCCCGAAGATAAGTACAGATATCACCGTACCGATCCGCGAGACTCTACTAGACTTGCTCATGACTCGTGAGACCAACAGGAACCTAGTGCTATGATACCATGTTGTCACAATCCAATATACACTAACGGTCGTGGTGACGCAGATATCACTGTCAGGAAAGCCAACAGAAATACTTGATTATATTCCCGTTTTAATAATTTTGAAAATACTTCTTTTATATGGTTGAAACAACACAGCAGTGTATTCTTCTGAAATAAATAATGGAGTATCTAACAACTTGTAAAATTTCTGAATAAAACCCAAATACATCCCAGAACCCGGTGTCATAAGTGCATGAGCAATTTTCTAAGAAATACCAAATAAGTACAATAACTTTTCTGAAAATAATTGGACAAAAGTAAATAGAATCATGAAAGAGACTATACTAGCTGCAGAATCACCTCAAAGAAATAAAACTCACATAGTCTTTGCGTCAACCATGCTACTATGCCACTTAGCCACACAATAAAACTGTGGAACAAAAATGCACAACAAGTGTAGTACGAGTACGGAAACAATATGTACTCAGCAAGTATCCCGGCTAATCTCAAAGAAGTAGAGGCGAGCGGTCGACTTTAACACTTGCTATTGGTCAAATAATTATATACTAAAGTGTGAGGAGATCATGGATTTATATAGCAGGTTCTAACTCACAAAGCTGTAAAACAAGTAAACACCTTTAACAATTAACAAAGGATTTTCAAGATTTCTTTTCATTTATCTTTAGTAGTTTATGTCAGGCCAAAAAGGCAATATCAACATCAAGTATTTCAGGTAAGCAGTATGAACATGCGAATATCATGCCATGGTCAACGGCCCGCTCCAACAGAAATATAAATTGTGCACTGTCGAGGGTCGAATGACTTGAACCATAGATGCATCTATTTAATCTATCGAGGCGTTCGGCCCGTTCTAAAATTTAAACATATACCATGCTCGCAAATCATACATGCAACGCAAGTACACATAAAAACTCATTCACAAATAGCCAATTAGGAATTTATCCGGGAACACTTATCCCCGTTAAAAGCCAATTCCCCTTTAACAGTTTTGTAAAAATGGAGTTTAATCTTTTAAAAAATTCATTTACTAATTCAATTTGATCTAAGCAGTACAAGATGACAATAAGATTTCAATAATTCAAAGTATAACATGTTTTTGGGTCCTAGACTACCCGTACAATAGCATAATAGTAGCTACGCACGAACTTTCGTTACCTCGTGCATACGTAGCTCCCCCCCCCCCCCCCCCCCACAAATAGGAGCACATAACTAATTAACTCACCTATGCGGATAATTCCCTTTTACAAGGTTACAAAGGAGACTCACCTCGCTTCGAAGATCCATAACTAGCATTCCACGCCTTTTCCGAAGACTCGAATCGATGCACAACGATCCAAAACTAGCCAATTATTATGTAAACACATTAATATTTGCTCAATTATTCGTAAATAATTCCTAACCCCGATCGAAAAGTTGGAAAAAATACCCTCGGACCCACGAGCCCCGATTTCAATTTTTCAAAGATAAACTTTACCCATAAACTCAATGAACACAAACATATGATTTTCTCTATATTTCATACCCAAAATCGTGGTCAAATTCCAAGAACAATAATTTTCTAGGTCTTCCCTCAAACCCCAAGTTTTTTCTATTGTTTTCATGCTCAAATCCATACATAATTGATGTACTTAACTTCAAATAGGTAAGGATAACTTACCTTATCATAAATGATGAAGATCCTCTCTTGAAACTTCCCAAAAATCACCCAAGCCATGAAAATATGAGAGAAAATGGCCAAATCCCGATTTTAAAACACTCCTCTACTCCCAGCTACTTCCATTTCTGCGGAAGATATTCCGCTTCCGTGGTCCCGCTTTTGCGGATCATCAGCCGCTTCAGCGACATCCACTAGATCGCCTATTTTCACTTCTGCATTCCGCCTTCTGCAGATGCGGTCCCGGTTCTGCGGAATCTCGATAGCATCTCCGGTCCTCGAGCCTTGACCGAAAACCCCTTCTTCGACTCCCTTGTCCGCTTCTGGGGGGCCGCTTCTGCGGTCATTTCCGCAGAAGCGGAAATACCAGCATCCAGATCCTTCGGCTGTCCAAAAATCCCAATTTTGATCCGTTAACCACCCGGAATCCACCCGAGGCTCCCGGGACCCAAACCAATCTTGTCAACCAGTCCCATTACACATTATGGACTTGCTTGAGGCCTCAAATCATATCAAACAATGCTAAAATTATGAATCAACCTCAAATTCAAGATTTATGAACTTTAAATTTTCAAGCTTCTACTTTCAATGTTTAAACCTATCAAATCACGTCCGATTGACCTCAAGTTTTGCACACAAGTCATATTTGACATTACGGGTCTACTCCAACTTTCGGAATCGGATTCCGATCCCGATATCAAAAAGTCTACTTCTAGTCAAACTTCTCAAAACTTTCAAATTCAATCTTTAGCCAAATGGCTCCAAAATGACCTACGGACTTCCGAATTCACTTCCGATCGCGCTCCCAATTTCAGAATCATCATACGGAGCTACTCCCAGACTCGGAATCCCAAACGAACATCGATAACACTGAATTGCACTTCAAGCCAAACTTAAGAATTTTTTTTTCAAAATGCTAACTTCCACAATATGCGCCAAAACGCTCCTGGGTTATCCGAAGCCCGAACTGGGCATACGCCCAAGTATGAAATCATCATACAAACCTGATGAAACCTTCAGATCCCGATTCCGAGGTCATTTACTCAAAATTCCCATCCTAGTCCATTCCTTCATCTTTAGGCTTTCAAATTGAGAATTCTATTTCCAAATCAACTCTTAACTTCCCGAAATTCAATTCCAACCACGCGTACGTCTCATTATTCCTGAAATGAAGCTGCTCATGGCCTCAGACTGATGAACGACGTGCTAGGTCTCAAAACGACCCGGTCGGATCATTACCGTCTTCTATTAAGCTACCTCGACCTCGATAATGATCTGTTCTCGTTGCGTGACGTCGACCTTTTAAAATCAGATTAACATGTCACATTGTCGACACGTTGCAGCGTTCAAAGGCCTTGTATTTGTAGACCTAGTCATCATATGACATGAAGTTTTTCACCCATACAATACTAAGCGTGTAAAATTTTCAATCTAATATTAAAAAGAAAAGAAGCTTTTGGCACATACTAAAAGTTACATTACAATTATCTTAAATAAATCATGATATTTTTATTACTATAAGTATATGTGATTAAGGATAAAATAAAAAGCTTGACGATGAAGTGTTTTCAAATATAAAAAGGGTTTATTTTTACAATAAACCAAAAAGAAAAAGCGCCACATAAGGTAGACAAAGAAGTATTCCTATACTTAATTCATGGATCTAATTTATACGGACGATGTAATGATTTGCACACGATTTGTTTAATTTTACTTGTTAATAACTTTTTATTCTACGTTATCAATTAATGCTATAGAATAGAGTTGTCTATAGTTACTTTTTAAATGATCCTCCTGTGTAAATATTTTTTACACTATCACTGCATGAAAATAAACTCTACATGGATACATTACAGTATTAAATGGTCGTGATCACGCAACTCAAACATACGCATCTTCGGCTTATTTATTTGTAAAGATTAGACTTTTAGTGCCAAATTGCCTATAGTTTCAAATCCATCAAGACCACACTGTTATCGCTTTGTTCATATCTTGTTGCTACAACACTTACATGTATATTTTTAAAAGAAATACCGTACTGTTCTATCATCCCTAGTTCTAATTCCAACTGTTAATTTCCAGGGGGTAAAGAGACAACTGGTCGTCAGGTAAAACGAGGACACGCAATACTGCAATAAATTTGTACTTAGTAACAACCAACACCTATCCAATAATCTCTCAGAAAGAGAAGTGAGAAGAAATAGAGCAAACAAACCAACATTCTTAATATATACACACTGTGACTAGAACATGGGCATGCTCATGATCCCCTCCAAATTCTATATATATGGGACTGTACTAAAACCACATACTAGCTATAATAAAATTGTAAATCGATGATCTTGAGAATTCAGGATTTGATGGAATTAATAAGTCGTCTGCAATACATCTCCAAAACCTCCTTCTCTAACATACTGAATGTACCTTGAGAATTCAGGCCTTGCAGTTGCCTTCTTCTTCTTCTTGGTTTCATATAGACTCAATGTTGCTCGCTTTTTTCGCTTCTCCTAAATTGTCCTCGGATGTCACCTTCTTGGATGAAGAGCTAAACAATTTAGCGGCAGCTGGAACCGTTCTGTTTCTGATCAACTTTGGCTCCATTATTATCAATGGAGCACAAGGCGCTTCCTCCTTAATCAATTCTTCATAACCTCTTCGTCTACTCATTGCTCTAAACACGGCTTCAATTAATTAATTACTACAACTTACAAAATATAACACAACTTCCAAATTTCTTTAACTAGCTAGGCTTATTTAAAATGTAGCAGGAGATTAAATTAGAGATTGTTAGATGAAGAAAACAAAGGATATGTTATATAGTTATATAGGTTGGGCTGGCTAATTAAGAGTGTTATTTAATTAACTCGTATTAGTTGATGTATTTTAAACTTTAGTTAAGGAAGCTGCGGAAAGTTGGAAAACTTTCGAGTTTGATTTCTCGTGCCAAAATCAAAATCCTAATAATGGAGTATATCTGGTCAACAACAATAATAATGGAAGTTTGACTCTGGAGCTTCAATATTCCACTAAGGCATGCTATGAAATATGAATGATATAGATGTTGAAGCCGCCACATTCATCTAGATCCAACGGCTATTAATGCATGAACTGGTCCATAATGACTACAATCTTTAACTTTTCTCTTTATATCTTTCTTTTTGTTGAATACAAATCAATTTGGATATATTATTTTATTAGTAAATGACCAACTTTGTTGAACGAGTACGTTCTGTTTTTGAGAGAGTAAGAAAAGTGATAGAACGTTCGTCTGCTTACAGCGGCTATATTAAAGTATAAGCAAAACCAAAATTTTAAGATGTTGACGGATGTAATTATCATCCGCTCCTTATTTTACACTATTGGTTTGCCCCGGCAGTGCCTTTCCTATCAAGAGTTTGTTCCATTTCGTACCCCCAAAGGTCTTTTGGTACGAGATATAAGAAGGCATAAAGATAATATAAAAATTTAATATTATTTTAATATAATATCTTGTTAGCAAATAAGATATAAATTATTTCATATTAATTTTAATATTGTGATAATTTATATTTTATAGAGGGTAGGATAATTAGCACTAGTATAACTTATACCTTCTTCTTAGAAATTATGCAATTGTCATTCTTAATACAACATATCAAACAGTGAATAAACAACAATCCCAACATAACTAATCTCAATATAATTTCTCCCAACATTACGTATACGGACATAATTTATATGGGCATAAGTCGTATTCCAACCAAACGAAACCCTAAAATGTATGCTTTCTTTTGTAATTTGCATTGTGTTCCATTATTTTTAATAATTGTATACATACACTTTTCTGTTGAATTATCCATGAAAGAAAAATACAAAGGAAAAAAAACACCTATAAGAATAATAAAAGATATATGGTACGTGCAAAATGGAAAAAGGTCAAGTCAAGTCAAATTAATGGTTAACACGAGAGTAAATATAGTCATTGGGTTCCTTCCACAGTTCGTCACCCTAAAACAATAAAAATAACACTGGCTAACGAGATTTCGTACTGGTCATTGAAAAATAGCCAGCATTTGCAAAGTCAATTAAAAATAATCATTATTTTGTTGCAATACGAAAAGTTCCAGCATAATATACTAGAGATCGATGCACATGCGTATGAACTTCCAGCATATTATGCTGGAACTCCAACATGCGGAAAGTTTCAGTATATTATGCTAGAACGGTATATTATACTATAACTCTAGTATAATATACTGGATTTCTAGCATAAGTATACTGAATATACTGGAATTCTGGTATATTATACTGGATATTTTTCCGGATTTTAAACAGTATTTTCGTTCAGATTTATCTTTACATGAAAAGTGGCTAAATTGTGATTACTTATAAAACTGTGACTATTTGACTCAAAAGATGTTAAAAACTTTTTGAATAAATCAATCAAAGATGAAGGGGTAAATCTTAGTCAGACATAATTAATTCCAGATCGGAAAGTTGACAACAATGATTACATATAGGAAGAAAGAAATATGATTGATCTCTTTAAGATTCAACATTGTGTCTCTCATCAATCGATGAGGAATTAGGCTTACATATTTACTTCGAGGTCATTTCCTCTTTTCCTAGGATACAAGAAGAGAGCTTTTAGTTTTCTTTTTGAGAGATCAGATAAGTTCCCCAATTGAGAGCTTTCCCTGGCTATATAGTCAGGGCATCCTTGCTCTTTGCTCGACTCGACATCTTCTTGCCACTAATGTGTCCTGGTCATGCTTTTAGGCGTCAATGTTACCAATTCGTCAGATATCGTAAGGGAGAAATGGAGTGGGTTCTATTGACTTTCACTACCCAGTTACTGAGGCGATGTGTCAGTCAACTTGGTCGTGATGGTCAGATTTTGACCAATACAGTTAGTCCCTCCGTCTGTCGGGGTCATCCTTTGTCGGACTGCAGACAGATCATGTTTGTTGCGAATTCAATAGAAATCTAACCTATGACTTTCCGTTCCTTAGTCACATTTTGTGGGTTTTTAGCGGCGTGGCGGCGTTCTTTAATTTCAATCCTCTTGGACCGTTGCGGCGGTTTCGAAATCGAAACGTCATTGGTATTGAAGCGTTGTTTCGTGGTTATCAGCATTATGACACATGTTTTTGGGAGACTGAAACGTTTCATGCCTTATCAGATTCGGTTGGCGACTCCTGGGTTTCGTGCTCGGGGGGATTTATGTCTCATATAAATAGGGGAATCTTTCCATTCGATTGACACATCATCTTTCACTTGGGAGAATCTTGCTGATATACTTTCTTTCTGATAACTCGAATTTCTTCGTGCCCCCCTTGTTTACTAAAACCTTTCATCTTTTCTTAGTGTTATTTCTTTGGCATACTTTCTGACTAGAATGGCTGGTGATTCTTCTTGTGACAATCTCTCTGCTGCTAATCCTCCACCGGAAAATGCTGCCCAGATCACTGGAGGGGCAGACGTGGTAGAGGATGAGGAGGTCCCCTTAGTGATTGAGATCTTGCCCCGCCTCGGGAGAGAGACAACTGACTTCAATGCTCCCACCAGGGTCTAACCAGAACATGTTCACTCTGTCATGAAGGAGAGGGATATTGCAGAGTTGAAAGAGAGGTGGGAGATTCCTGGTTACTTTGATATGCGGCCGACAGTGGGAAAGGACATAGTTCATTTCGATCGCCCTGGGTACTGTGTGTTCTATGCATACCCCTTCATCGTAGGGTATACACTTCCTCTTCCCATGTTGGTAGTGGATTGTTTTCGTTTCTACAGAGTGTGCCCCACCCAACTTTCGCCAAATTTCTACAAGGCATTCCTTATGCTACTCAAGTATGCGGAACTCGCCGGTCGTGAGGTCACTTTGGACCATATGCTCAGCATATTTTCTCCTCAACTTATTCGTGGTTCGATGATTCACATGCATCCTTGGGGGCCGAGGGGCCCGGTAATGAAGATGGACAACATGACCAACCGTTATTTCAAATGAGAATTACTTTTATGTGCGGACTGGACATATCGTGGCGGACCCCACGGGATACCCTGAGAAATGGAACTTCGCACGTAAGTTTGTAGTTTTAGTCGATGAAATGCTCGATCATTATTTGCGAGTACTAAACTTTATCTCGTCTTTGCAGCTGAGAGATTCCCCCCCCCCCTTCCGCCTGTCGAAGGTATCCGTGAATGGGTGGAGGCCATACTTCCCGATACGATGGGGATTCACACATGGTCGACCTTTCATGAGAGGTTCAGTCACAGGCCCCATACAAGTGAGATGACGTCTTTATCTACTGTCTTCCCCTTTTTTAGCCTCTTATGCGTCATTCGTCGTTTTCAGGGAAGGTGCTGACACCAAGGGCCCCCCATTAGCATTCAGCCAGTCGGTCGTATTTGCTTGCCCTATCGCAGTACCCATTATCCAACCTTTATTGATGGCTGCTTCAGTTGAATTTGCGGCCTTGGTTACTCCAACGAGGGCCGCTTCTCAGGATGAGGTTCTAGCCAATGTCGTTCGACCAACGGATGAGTCACCATCTAATGGAGAGGAAAATGGGTCGTCGAAGAGACGGAGAGTATAGTTTGAGACGGCGCTCCCAACAGTAATTCATCTAGATGACTCTCCCCAGATGGGCTTTGGAGAGGGTGTTATTGCGGCTCCCCCATAGGGACGGAGCAAACCATTGGAATTGTCGGTGCCCGCGATCATCAATCAAAAACTCTTGCCGATGTCTTAGCTCAATCAGAAATCCCTGTCCTTGTTGGTGACCAATAACTTGTCGCAGTGGAGAATCAGACTTCTGAGGTTGCTGTAATGATTTCGGACGTTCCCTCATCTTCTGGAGCGGGTCGTGCTTCCTCTTCAGCAGCAGAAAGGGAAAAAGGCGCGGTGGTTGATGACTATGAATCTGAGTCCGATATGGACCCAATGATGTTAGGATGTTTAAGGAGGGTCATACTTATTCGGTGGTTAGTGTGGGGGGCTCGGCTTGTACCTTTTAGATCCCTTCTGGCATCAATCTCTTGGCGAAAGGGGAGGGTCTGGACAATTCAGCATGTTATGCTCCGAAGTTGAGAATGAGTCCCTTCGGTTTGTTCCCGATGCTGAGTTGATGAACGAGGTGGCCGACATGGGCATAAGGTACGTTATATTCTACTTTCACTTTATGCTTTCGCCCTTCTCAAAAGTACTAGTCTAACCCCATATTTCCGTTTTCTAGACATACACGGTGGAAGTGGAAAGCATTCGCAGGGCTAACACCCGGGCAAGGATTTTCTTGAAGATGCTGGAGAAATATCGTCGATACCATGACAAATGTCGCAAGATGCATGAGCGGCTGAGGACGAACCCTCGTAATCGGGCTCTTGGTGAGGAGTTGGAGAAAGGGTACCAGCAATTGATGTAGACCATCCGCAGCAAGAGCGCACTTGAAGAGCAACTTCGAATTAAGGATGAGAAGCTCGAGTTGGGTAAGGGGCCGCAGCAGAATGTGAGCATCTGCAGGGTAGGTTAAGGTCGATGCAGTCGGAGATGGAACAAAACTTTGTCAAGGTCAAGGCGATAAGTGTGAAGTGGATGAGAAAATTAATTGCGCTGGAAAGAATTGACAGTGCCTGGTTCGAGGCTTCGGCGAGGGAGACGGGCCTGGAGAACACCATCAACGTCCTCTAATCCGAGCAGGAGTCAAAGAGAGCGACAACTACCTTCAGGGAGGCTCGGCTCGAGGAGCGCATCTGCGTGATTGCTCAGGAGGCATCGATTCTGAGAGATCGGGTCGCGGCTCTGGAGGTAGAAAATGAGCAATTATTGGCTCAGGTCAAGTCATCTTCCATTATTGTTCCCCGCCAAATGCATGAGCTCTGGGTTTATGCTGAAGCCCGGCGGGATATATCTAAAAGTTTGTGGGAGGCGTGCACCGTGGCTGAGGCTGCTTATCAAAAAGCACAAGCGAAAGCACAGGAGGCTAGCATCAATTGTGGGTATGACGCGGCGACGCTTGAAGCCAATGGGGATGCAGATGATGGTAATGAGAGCCTCTTGGAGGTGGTGATGATGGTAGTGATGGTCATGGTGCTGGTGACGGCGGTGATGACGCCGGATGAAGAATGTTGTCCTTGTTTGTTTTCATTTTCATTTGTTGGTCGATCGTCGTCCGTTCGTGTTTTTTTAGGTTGGCTTGGCCCATATGTAAGAGGAGGTAGCCCGCACTGTGACTTTGTATAAATTAGAGTTCTTTTTTTTTGCTATTTGTCATGTACTTCACTTATATTTCAACTATTTATGGCTTTGGTGCAAGATAGATGCCCGTATGACGAGTCCAAATTTTTCTTTCCTTCTGGTGGGTGTTGTTTCAAACTTATTAAAATGATGACATGTGGTCGTTCGATCGAGGTCGAACTCTTCTATTTTTTGGCGAAGGCCATTGGCCTTAATGGGCATTATTTCGAACTTATTGAAATAACAGCCTATCATCGTTCGATCAAGGTCAAACCTTTATCTTTTTTTGCAAAGGCCCTTGGACTTAAAGGGTGTTATTTTGAACTTAACAAAATAACAGCCCGTAGTCGTTCGAACGAGGTCGAACTATTTTATTTTTTTGGTGAAGGCACATGGCCTTAAAGGGTGTTATTTCGAACTTATCGAAATAACAACATGTCGTCGTTCAATCGAAGTCGAACCCTTCTCTTATTTGGCGAAGGCCCTTCTCCTTAAAATGTGTTATTATGAACTTACCAAAATAACAGCTTGTCGTCAGTTCGTCGAGGTCGAATCCTTCTCTTTTTTGGCGAAGTCCCTTGGCATTAAAGGGTGATATTTCGAAGTTATCAAAATAATAGCCCGTTGCCCTTGTCCCTAAAGGGTGTTATTTCGAACTTATCAAAATAACAGATTGTCATCATTCGATCGAGGTCGAACTTTTCTTTTCTTTGGCGAAATACCTTGGCCTTAAAGGCTGTTACTTCGAACTTATCGAGATAATAGCCCATAATCGTTCGATCGAGGTCGAACCTTACTCTTTTTGGGCGAATGGCCTTCGCCTTAAAGGGTGCTATTTCGAATTTATCGGACTAAGATCCCGTCGTCGTTCGATGGAGGCCAAACCTCTCTTTTTTGGCAAAGTCCCTTTGCCTAAAAAGGTATTATTTCGAACATAGCAAAATAACGGTATGTCGTCGTTCGATAGAGGTTGAAACCTTCTCTTTCTTGGCAAAGGCCCTTGGCCTTTATATGGTGTTATTTCGAACTTATCATAGAAACAACCCATCGTTGTTTGATCGAGGTCGAACCTTTCTCTTTTTTGGCGAAGGCCCTTGGCCGTAAAGGATGTTACTTCGAACTTATATAGAAAACAGCCCCTCGTTGTTCGATCGAGGTTGAACCTTTCTTTTTTTTGGCAAAGATCGTCGGACTTAAAGGTGTTATTTTGAACTTATCGAAATAACATCCCGTCGTCATTCGATCGAGGGCGAATCATTCTCATTTTTAGAGAAGGACATTGGCCTTAAAGGGTGTTATTTCGAACTTATCGAAATAACATCCCGTCATCGTTAGATCGAGGTCGAACCCTTATCTTTTATGGCAAAGGCCATTGGTGTTAAAGGGTGTTATTTTGAATTCTCGTAATAACAGCCCGTCCACTTTTGGTCAAAGTCGATCCCTTCTCTTTTTTGGCGAAGGCCCTTGGCCTTAAAGGGTGTCATTTAAAACTTATCGAAATAATAGCCCGTCCTCGTTCGATCGAGGTAGAACCCTTCTCTATTTTGGCAATATCACTTGGCCTTAAAGGGTGTTATTTCGAACTTATCGAAATAACAGTGTGTCATCGTTCGATCGAGGTCGAACCTTTCTCTTTAATGGCGAAGGTGCTTGGCCTTAAAGGGAATTATTTCGAACATGTCAAAATAACAACCTGTCGTGGTTCCATCGAGGTCGAACCTTTCTCTATTTTGGCGAAGGCCCTTCGCCTTTAGGGGTGTTACCTTGAACTTATCGAGATAATAGCTTGTCGTCGTTCGATCGAGCTCGAAATTTCTACTATTTGGCGAAGGCCCTTAGCCTTAAAGCGTGTTATTTAGAACTTATCAAAATAACAACCCATCGTCGTTCGATCGAGGTCGAACATCTCTTTTTTGCAAAAGGCCCATTGCCTTAAAGGGTGTTATTTTGAACTTTTCAAAATAACAGCTCGTCCTCATTCGATCAAGGTCGAACCCTTCTCTATTTTGGCAAAGGCCCTAAGCATTAAAGGGTGTTATTTCAAACTTATCGAAACAACAGACCGTTGTCATTTGATGTCAAACCTTTCTATTTTATGGCAAAGGCACTTTGCTTTTAATGGTGTTATTTCGAACTTACCGAAATAACAGCCAGTCGTCGTTCGACGAAAGGTCGAACCTTTCTCTTTTATGGCGTAGGCCCTTGGCCTTAAAGGGTGTTATTTAAAAATTATTGGAATAGCAGTCCGTCGTCTTTTGATTGAGGGCAAACCTTTCTCTTTTTCTGCAAAGGCCTTTGGCCTTAAAGGCTATTACTTCGAACTTATATAGATAACAGCTCCTCGTCGTTCGATCGAGGTTGAACCTTTTTTTTCGCGAAGGCCCTCGGCCTTAAAGGGTGTTATTTCGAACTTATCGAAATAACACCCCATCGTCATTCGATCAAGGTCAAACCTTTCTCTTTTTTAGCGAAGTCCCTTGGCCTTAGAAGGTGCTATTTCGAACTTAGAAAAATTACAGCCTATCATCGTTCTATAGAGGTCGAACCCTTTTCTTTTTTGGCAAAAAGCCCTTGGCCTTAAATGGAGTTATTTTGAACTTATCAAAAAAAAGCCGATCATCATTTGATCGAGGTCGAACCTTTCTCTTTTATGGATAAAGCCCTTGGCCTTAAATGGTGTTATTTCAAACCTATCAAAATAATAGACCGTCATTGTTCAATCGAGGTCGAACCTTTCTCTTTTATGGCAAAGGACATTGTCCTTAAAGGGTTCTATTTCGAACTTATCGAAATAGCATCTCATCGTCGTTCGATCGACATCGAGCCTTTGTTATTTCGAACTTATCTAAATAACTGCTCATCGTCATTTGATCGAGCTCGAACCTTTCTCTTTTTTGGCGAAAGCCTTTGACCTTAAAGGTTGTTATTTTGAACTTATTGAAATAACAACCCGCCATCGTTCGATCGAGGTCGAACCTTTCTTTTTTTTTTTTTTGCGAAGGCCTTTGGCATTAAAGGGTGTTACTTCGAACATATCAAGATAACATCCTGTCGTTGTTCGATCGATGTCAAACCTTTCCATTTTTTGGCGAAGGCCCTTGGCCTTAAAGGATGTTATTTCGAACTTATCGAAATAACAACCCGTCGTCGTTCGATCGAGGTCGATCCTTTCTCTTTTTTGGCGAAGGCCCTTGGCCTTAAATGATGTTATTTCGAACTTATCGAAATAACATCCTATCATCGTTCTATCGAGAGCGAACCCTTCCCTTTTTTGTTGAAGTCCCTTGACCATAAAGGGTGTTATTTCAAACTTATCAAAATAACAGCCTGTCGTCGTTCAATCGAGGCCGGTCCTTCTCCTTTTTGGCAAAGACCCTTGGCCATAAAGGGTGTTACTTCAAACTTATCAAAATAACAGCCCGTCCTCATGCGATCGAGGTTGAACCTCTCTCTTTTTTGGTAAAGGCCCTTGGCCTTAAAGGGTGTTCTTTCGAACTTATCAAAATAACATCCCGTCGTCGTTCGATCGCTGTCGAGCCTCTCTTTTTTGGCAAAGGCCGTTGGCCTTAAAGGTTTTTATTTTGAAACAATCAAAATCACATCCTGTTGTCGTTCGATCGAGGTCAACCCTTTCTCTTTTTGGCGAAGGCCCTAGGCCTTAAAGGGTGTTATTTCGAATTTATCGAAATAATAGCCTGTCCTCATTTGATCAAGCTAGAACCCTTCTTTTTTTTTGGCGAAGTACCTCACCTTAAAGGTTGTTATTTTGAACTCATGGAAATAACAACCCGTCGTTGTTTCGATTGAGGTCGAACCTCTCTTTTTGGAGAAGGCCCTCGGCCTTAAAGGGTGTTATTTCGAACTTATCGAAATAACAGTTTGTCATCATTCTATCGAGGTTGAACGTTTCTCTCTTTTTTGGAAAAGGATCTCGGCCTTAAAGGGTGTTTTTTCGAACCTGTCAAAATAACAGCCCGTTGTCGTTTGATCTAGGTCGAACCCTTCTCTTTTTTTGCGAAGGCCCTTGGCCTTAAAAGGGGTTACTTAGAACTTTTTGAAACAATAGACCGTTATCGTTCGATTGGGGTCAAACCTTACTCTTTTATGGCGAAGGCCCTTGGTCATAAAGGGTGCTATCTCTAACTTATAAAAATAATAGCAGTCGTTGTTAGATCGAGGTCGAACTTTTCTCTTATATGGCGTAGGCCCTTGGCCTTAAAGGGTGTTATTTCGAAATAATCGAAACAACAGCCCGTTGCAATTCGATCAAGGTCGAACCTTTCTCTTTTATTGCAAAGGCCATTGGCCATTAAGGGTATTATCTTGAATTATCGAAGTAACAGCCAGTACTTATTCGATCGAGGTTGAACCTTTCTCTTTTATGGCATAGGTCGTTGGCCTCAAAGGGTGTTATTTAAAACTTTTTGAAATAGGAGTCCATCGTCGTTTGATCAAGGGCCAACCATTCTCTTTTTTTGCGATGGCCCTTGGCTTTAAAGGATGTTACTCCGAACTTATATAAATAACAGCTCATCATTGTTCAATCAAGGTTGAACCTTTTTTTTGTCGTAGGGCCTCAGCCTTAAAGTGTGTTATTTCCAACTTATCGAAATATTAGCTTGTCATCGTTCAATCGAGGTCAAGCTTTCCCTTTCTTGGTGAAGTCCCATGGTCTTAAAAGGTATTATTTCGAACTTAGCAAAATAACAGCCTGTCATCGTTTGATGGAGGTCGAACCCTTCTCTTTTTTGGCAAAGGTCGTTGGTCTTATATGGGTATTTTGACCTTATTGAAAAAATAGCACATCGTCGTTCAATCGAGGTCGAACCTTTCTCTTTTTTGGTGAAGGCCCTTGGCCTTAAAGAGTGTTATTTTGAACCTATCGAAATAACAGTCCGTCATCGTTCGGTCGAGGTCAAACCTTTCTCTTTTATGGCAAAGGTCCTTGGCCTTAAAGGGTGTTATTTCAAACTTATAAATATAACAGCATATCGTCGTTCGATTGAGGTCGAACCTTTCTCTTTTTTGGTGAAGGCCCTTGACCTTAAAGGGTGTTATTTTGAACTTATTGAAAAAACAGCCCATCGTCATTCGATCGAGATCGAACCTTTCTCTTTATTGGCGAATGCCCTTGGCCTTAAAGGGTGTTGTTTTGAACATATCGAAATAACATCCTGTCGTTCTATCAAGGTCGAACCCATCTTTTTTTTGGCGAAGGCCCTTAGCCTTAAAGGGTGTTAGTTCAAACTTATCAAAATGACATCCTGTCGTTGTTCTATCGAGGTCGAACCTTTCTCTTTTTTGGCGAAGACCCTTGGCCTTAAGTGGTGTTATTTTGAACTCATCTAAATAACAGCCCGTCCTCGTTCGATCGGGGTCGAACCTCTCTTTTTTGGCAAAGGCCATTGGCCTTAAAGGGTGTTATTTCAAATTTATCAAAATAATATCCCGTTGTTGAATTGTCGAACCTCTCTTTTTTGGCCAAGGTCTTTGGCCTTAAAGGTTTTTATTTCGAAACTATCAAGATCACATCCTGTTGTCGTTCGATCGAGGTTGACCCTTTCTCTTTTTTGGCGAAGGCCCTTGGCCTTAAAGAGTGTTATTTCAAACTTATCGAAATAATAGCCCGTCCTCATTCGATTGAGGTCGAACACTTCTCTTTTCTGGCGATGTACCTTGCCTTAAAGGTTGTTATTTCAAACTTATGGAAATAACAACCCGTCGTTGTTTCGATCGAGGTCAAACCTCTCTTTTTGGGAGAAGGCCCTTGGTCTTAAAGGGTGTTATTTCAAACTTATTGAAGTAACAGCTTGTCGTCGCTCTATCGAGGTTGAACTTTTCTCTTTTTTGGTAAAGGCTCTTGGCCTTAAAGGGTGTTATTTTGAACCTATCAAAATAACAGCTCGTCGTCGTTCGATCGAGGTCAAACTTTCTCTTTTTTGGCGAAGGCCTTTTGCCTTAATGGGTGTTATTTCGAGCTTATCAAAATAGCAGTTCGTTGTCGTTTGACCAAGGTCAAACCTTTCTCTTTTATGGCGACGGCCATTATACATAAAGAGTGTTATTTCAAACATATCAAAATAATAGCCTGTCGCCGTTCCATCAAGGTCGAACCTCTTATTTTGGGCGAAGGCCCTTGGTCTTAAAGGTTGTTTTTCGAACTTACAAAAGTAATAGCATGTCGTCGTTCGATCGAGGTAGACCCTTTATTTTTTTGGCGAAGGCCCTTGGCCTTAAAGGTTGTTATTTAAAACTTATCGAAATAACAGCCCGTCTTCGTTCGATCTAGGTCGAACCCTTATCTTTTTGGCGAAGGCCCTTGGCCTTAAAGGATGTTATTTCGAACTTTTCAAAACAACATCTTGTTATCATTCGATCGAGGTCGAACCTTTCTCTTTTATGGAGAAGGCCCTTGGCCTTAAAGGGTGTTATTTCGAACTTATCAAAATAACAGCAGTCATTGTTCGATCGAGGTCGATCCTTTCTCTTATATGGCGTAGGCCCTTGGCCTTGAAGGGTGTTATCTCGAACTTATCGAAACAACAGCCAATACGCATTCGATCAAGGTCGAACCTTTCTCTTTTATGGCGTAGGCAGTTGGCCTCAAAGGGTGTTATTGAAAACTTTTTGAAATAGCAGTCCATCGTCGTTTGATCAAAGGGGAACCTTTCTCTTTCTATGAAAAGGCCCTTGGCTTTAAAGGGTGTTACTTCGAACTTATATAGATAACAGCTCATTGTCGTTCGATCGAGGTTGAACCTTTTTTTTTTGGCGAAAGGCCTCGGCCTTAAAGGGTGTTATTTCAAACTTAACGAAATAACAGCCCGCCGTCGTTCGATCAAGGTCGAACCTTTCTCTTTTTTTGCGAAGACCCTTGGCCTTAACAGTTATTATTTTGAACTTAGCGAAATAACAACCTGTCGTCGTTCGATAGAGGTCGAACCCTTCTCTTTTTTTGCAAAGGCCCTTGGCCTTATATGGTGTTATTTCGAACTTATCAAAAAAATAGCCCATCTTCGTTCGATCGAGGTCGAACCTTTCTCTTTTTTGGCGAAGGCCCTTAGCCCTAAAGGGTGTTATTTCGAACCTATCGAAATAATAGCCCGTCGTCATTTTATCGAGGTCGAACCTTTCTCTTTTATGGCAAAGGCACTTGGCCTTAAAGGGTATTATTTCGAACTTATCAAAATAACGGCTCATCGTCATTCGATCGAGGACGAAACTTTGTTATTTCGAACTTATTGAAATAAAAGCTCATCGTCATTTGATCGAGGTCAAACCTTTCTCTTTTTTGGCGAAAGCCCTTGACCTTAAAGGGTATTATTTTGAACTTATCGAAATAACAGCCCGTCGTCGTTCGATCGATGTCGAACCTTTCTCTCTTTTTTTGCAAAGGCCTTTGGCCTTAAAGGGTGTTACTTCGTACATATCGAGATAACAACTTGTCGTCGTTCAATCGAGGTCGAACCTTTCCCTTTTTTGGCGAAGGCCCTCGTCCTTGAAGGGTGTTATTTTGAACTTATCGAAATAACAGCCCGTTGTCATTCGATCGAGGTCTAACCTTTCTATTTTTTGGCGAAGGCCCTCTTATCGAAATAATAGCTCGTTGTCGTTCTATAGAGGTCGAACCCTTCTCTTTTTTGGTGAAGGCCCTTGGCCTTAAAGGGTGTTATTAACCTCTCGAAATAACAGCCCGCCGTCGTTCGATCAAGGTTGAACCTTTCTCTTTTTTGGCAAAGGCCCTTGGCTTTAAAGGGTGTTATTTCAAACTTATCGAAATAATAAGCTCGTCGTCAGTCCCATTTTCTTGAGAGTTGGACATCTTCCGTGGGGTTCCTAGTTTGTTTGATATTGCTTTTACCAGATGGTGCAACGCTGGTGAATACAAGGTGTTGACGTTTCGTTTATGTTCGTGTTGCGTACGCATTATGGTTTTCATGTCTGACTCTTGCCGTCCAGCTCGGATACGTTGCTGGCAGGATGTATTTCAACTATGTTGAAGCAATTTTTGTCCTTCAACTGAAATGTTCCTTTGTACATTCTTCCACGCGGGTCTAATGTCCTTGCTTGGTTAAAGGGTGGGAGGTGAGGATGATATTTTCTTCGCTCACGCCCTGTGGTTCGGTGGGGTATAACGGATTGGTAACACTATTTGCCTTGTTTAGTATATATATGGTTGATGGGGCGAGGATTTCTAAGCTTGGTAATCCTACTCGGCTCTCCTTCCCTTACTGCGCTGCTCCCATGTCTCGCATGGGTTGGATTCTCCATGCGTGCTTCTTTTGGTGGGTGATTGTGTTTCTTGGATTTTATCTAGGAGAAACTAGGAATTTTCACTAAGAAAACCCCACAGATGGCGCCAAATTGTTTGACTCAAAAGATGTTAAAACCTTTTTGAACAAAGCAGTTAAAGATGAAGGGTTAAATCTTAGTCGGACATAATTAATTCCAAATCACAAAGTTAACAACAATGATTACACATGTGAAGAAAGAAATATGATTGATCTCTTTAAGATTCAACGTTGTGTCTCTCATCAACCGATGAGGAAGTAAGCTTATATATTACTTCGAGGTCATTTTCTCTTTTCCTTGGATACAAGAAGAGAGCTTTTAGTTTTCTTTTTGAGAGATCGGAGAAGCCCCCCAGTTGAGAGCTTTCCCTGGCTATATATAGTCAGGTCATCCTTGCCTTTTGGTGGACTCGACATCTTCTTGCCACTAATTTGTCTTCGTCGTGATTTTAGGCGTTACTCTTATCGGTTCATTGGATGTCATAGAGGAGAAATGGAGTGTGCTCTATTGACTTTCACTATCCAGTTACTGAGGCAGGGTGTCGGTCAACTTGGTCATAGTGGTCAGGTTTTGACCAATACGTGACTATTTTTGAATGATCACTTGTAGATCTGGCTATTTTTGAATTTCGATAGAGCCTTCTTCTAGTATGAGGGGAGAAATATATGGTCTGCGGTAAATATGAAATAAAATGACAAAAATTATACACCGTTATAAATAGAATCTATTTATGGTGTATGTCTATATTTAGAGAGATTCTAAGCTTTATTACTTTGTTGGCTAAGTCAGTCTCTCCTTATAAATAGAGGGTTCTATTCCATTATAAATCATCCTATATCAATAAGAATTCTCTCTCTAACTATTTTGCTCTGCAATACTCTTCTTCTTCTTTTATTATTTTACAACACGTTATATGCAATACTTTTGTTCTTCTTTTATTATTTCATAATACGTTATCAACACGAGACTCTAACCAATTGAGTAGAAGCTTTGGGATTGAGAATAATGATCGTCAATTGTTCTATGATCTTCCTTCATGATTAAATTCTAGATTTAAGGTAAGTATTTTACTTTTCTCTTTCAAATTCTTGTAATTCTATAATTTGATTTTAAATACAAGCAAAGACGATAAATTTTAATTGCAACTCTAATGGAGTTTGAAAGAAATCATAACCACCCAAAGTGGTGAAATTTCTATGCATTGTCATGATCAAATTCATGTATGATTGTGGGCAAAGAATTGAAAACCCGTCCCATTGAATTTGCTCCATTCTCATTCCCTTTGGAGAATGTGATATCAATATGTGATAAGTCTGAAAGAAGACAAAATTATTACCGTGAAGGTATCAATGGATGTGGACGTGAGAATAGACGAAATTATAATCATCATCATTGTGATAATGAGAATAATAAGGATTTTCAAAATAATCATTCACTCTATGAAAGTAATATTGGTCATCAATTTGACAATATGAGATTTTATAAACCACATATAGATGATTATAGTCCATTCATGATGTGAGCGTGACAACATCTAATTTATGAATGCATATTCATTTTTTGGAAGAATATGAACGTGCTAGTGGCGGTGAATATACCACATTCACCTCTAAGAGGTTTGAGTTGATATAGGAAAATAATGTCATTATTATGGCACGAATAGTCATTGTTCACGTACCTATTGTACGCCAAAATATTTTGGCAATGTGATTATTAAAGGACAACAATAATGCAAGAAACATATCTTGCATATAATTTTGACCATAACCATAATTGTATAACTTTCTCTTTAAAAGAGATATTCACCATATAAATATTGATGAATAGTACCAAATTAATTGAGAACTCTGCAAGAGCCAATTATACTATTTTGGAGAAACACAATTGATTACCAATAAGGTATTGTATTGTAATAAGTCTCAAAAAGAAACTTATTCAGTTTCCAAAGTATACGCGAAAGCGGTTGATTATATTGAGACTATAAATAAAGGAAAGATTTGATATCTTCTATTACTATAACTTCTAGCGGGATAATATGCATGTGAAAAGCTACCCACTTTATTCTCCGGTTTGTACTACACAAACAAAAGAATGCAACAATAAAGTGGATGTTTATTGATATAAAAACTCATATTATAATAAACATGAAGTTTATTGATAATTGCACATGTCATGGTGTAAACCTGAACTTATCAATATTAATAATTTGTTCAGTTGGCATAATCAGTTTAGCCATATCAATTTAAATATGATGTGCAAAAATAATAGAGAATTCACGAGGGTAAATATCAAAGAACTAGAAAGTTATTTACGAATTCTCTTACATTGCTTGTTCTTATTATTAATTGACCCTATGCTTTATTATTTTGGTGGCTAAGTCAGTCTCTCCCTGATTCTATTCCATTGTAAATCATCCCAAAATTTAATAAAATTTTTCTCTCTTTCTTTACAATATTACTCTTGTTCTTTTATTATTTTATAACATACACTAATTACTGTTATGAAATTTTATAATAAAAGTTTAATATTGTGTAAAAAATGTAACATTATTATTACTAGTGTTCAAAGGGAGTATCATTTTGTATGTTTCAGACTTTCAGTAAAGCTTGTCTCCAATTGTCAATCCCAAGCTATTTAAATTTTGGAGATGGGATCTTAATTCTCGTTATCTCTTTCTCCCCATGTAAGTTGAAAGGTTGATGAATTCATTACTCCCTTCCCTTCGTCTGTGTCGTATTACTCTTTTACATAATTCTTAAAAAATATTAATTAAAAAAGGAATTAAACTATTATACCTTTATTTATGTCTTCCTTGCCAAGGCTGAGGTTGAGGGTTCAAGTCCCTCCTTCCGCTCCTAGCTTCGTCGTGTAGTGGTAACAAGTTCCGTGCATAAGCCACTTTAGAAATAGGGGCGAGCAGCAAGCAGCCCCTTATAATCCTTCTTCATTGAATATTTATTCTATTAATGTGTTATCTCCATCTTCAAGAATAATTGTTACTAAGGGTAAAAAGGAAAAAAAAACAATCAATTTTGTCTTGAACTTCTAAAATGACAAATACTTTCTCTGTTCACTTTTACTTGGCATGTTTTGACTTTTCACATCCGTTAAGAAATAATAAATGAGATGCATAATTTATCATGATAATCATATTAATTAATGCATATTTTATTGGATTTGATAAAGTGATTTGAAATGAGTAATTAATATAACAGAAAAAAAAATATTCTCTTGATATGCGTAAAGTGCCAAGTAAAAATGAAAATATATTTTTAGTATACATGCCAAGTACTCACTCCATCTCATAATATGTGTCGTAATTCCCTTTAAGTAGGAATAGTTTTGACTACTTTACTCTTATTAAATGTTTTCTCAATTTATGTCTCATCTCTATGAATGACATTATCCATATTTTTACCAAATGTGAATGCAACTGATTATGAAAGGTAAAAAAGGGAAAATAGAATCTATTTTGTCTTTCTAAAACAACAAATAATTAAAGTGAGACAACTATTTTTAGCAATCATGACACATATTATGAGACGGAGGAAGTAAAAGTGAACGAAGGGAGTAATTTGAGACAATTATTTTTAGTAATCACAACTGTTAAAATGAGACGGAGGGAGTAACCTTTAATCCTCTAAATTTGTTGACTATTTTGAGAATTTGGTAAAACGAAGGTGGACACGCTATAATCACTCAATTTCCAAAGAATACACCAAAATCCAAAAGGTAAGGCATACGGATAAGTAAGATGTTTCTTCAGCACGGTACATTTAATTCCATATATAGATAAGAAAGTGGCTGTCAAATAACCAGAATAAACCATTTTCTTCCTCTCACCAACCAGTCAGTCATATTTGGTTAATTCAATTAAGTAACCTAACGGTGCGCTGAGCACGTGCATACCATCTAACATTACCACTGCTAACACCACCTACGTTCATCTAGCATAAACACAACGACATAAACATAAATAAAGCTCATCTCGTTTTAATTTAACAACTAGCAAGTCCAGTCACATTAGGACTCCTCTACCTTTCACTTCTGAATATGGCAAGTGAAGCTCATGCAGCTGTTCATACCTCTTCTCCTCCGGCAACGCCAACAGTTTGCGTCACTGGAGCTGCTGGATTTATTGGCTCTTGGCTTGTGATGAGACTCATTGAACGTGGTTATAATGTTCACGCTACTGTTCGTGATCCTGGTACATTTTTCTCTCTTTTCCTTTTCAGCCACTCATCAATCCATACAAACTGCCTTATGAGTGTCTCTTTGTATGGCAAGACCCTAATGTAAAGATGAATGAACTTTTGCAGAGAACAACAAGAAGGTCAAGCATCTATTGGAATTGCCAAAAGCTGACACGAACTTAACGCTGTGGAAAGCGGACTTGTCAGTGGAAGGAAGTTTTGATGAAGCCATTCAAGGCTGTCAAGGGGTATTTCATGTGGCAACACCTATGGATTTCGAGTCCAAGGATCCTGAGGTACTATGAAGCTATAACAGTAACAGAGTAACTCATCTATACTTTATTGCATTCTCACATTTCTGGCTGATCAATTCTAATGTAACACTATGACATTGATACACGTGACAGAATGAAGTAATTAAACCAACAGTCAGGGGAATGTTGAGCATCATAGAATCATGTGCTAAAGCAAACACAGTGAAGAGGCTGGTTTTCACTTCATCTGCTGGAACTCTCGATGTCCAAGAGCACCAAAAACTCTTCTACGACGAGACCAGCTGGAGCGACTTGGACTTTATATATGCTAAGAAGATGACAGGATGGGTACGTTTTGGTTATTCTATAATCTTTTAGGAATACCATTTCTATGTACAAGAAACAGTATTTTTATCGTTACTGCCTTGTAAATTATTTTCGTTGCAGATGTATTTTGTTTCTAAGATACTGGCAGAGAAGGCCGCAATGGAAGCAGCTAAACAGAATAACATTGATTTTATTAGCATCATACCGCCGCTGGTTGTTGGTCCATTCCTCACGCCTACATTCCCACCTAGCTTAATCACTGCACTTTCACTAATTACTGGTATGGTGTAGTCTTTATATCTTATTACAATGTACAGAAGATGAATACTTCCTCTTCTAAGTAAACACCATACTAACTAGTTTAAGAAATAGTTTTTTACAATCAAGGGTTTAATCAGATTGAAAATGCAGGGAATGAAACTCACTACTGCATCATTAAACAAGGTCAATATGTGCATTTGGATGATCTTTGTGAGGCACATATTTTCCTATATGAGCACCCAAAGGCAGAGGGAAGATTCATCTGCGCATCCCATCATGCGATCATCTATGATGTGGCAAAGATGGTCCGAGAGAAATGGCCGGAGTACTACATCCCTACTGAGTAAGCTCTCCATTCCTCTGTATACCTTAGCCCCTTCGCTGACTGATGGCTTGGTAACTCAATCTTGGGTAAATAACAGGTTTAAAGGTATCGATAAGGACTTGCCTGTGGTGTATTTTTCATCAAAGAAGCTGATGGATATGGGGTTTCAATTCAAGTACACTTTGGAGGATATGTATAAAGGGGCCATTGAGACTTGTCGACAGAAACAGTTGCTTCCCTTTTCTACCCAAAGCACAACAGCTAATGGACGTGACAAAGAAGCCATTCCCCTTTCTGCTGAAAACTATGCAAGTGGCAAGGAGAATTCACCAGTTGCAAATGGAACAGGAAAGTCAACCAATGGTGAAATCTAGAACGGCAATCTTACAAAATAAAGAGGCGAGCATGCCTAGCAATATGTTTGCTTCTTGGTTCTCTAATGTAATCTTGCTCGAGGTTTTATAATACTAAATGAGTAAAATGTTCAACGAATATATGGAATTTCTCATCTTGCTAATTAAAGGCAGCTGCACAGTAGGATATCAAAGATCCTAGGTATATTTTGCAGAGAAAGAAAATCTAAAGTCACTGCAGGAAATCTGGATCCAAATACAAGGACGTATATTCCAATTTATAAGCTTTACAAAAGCAAGATCTTGTCTTAACTTTCTGGAAAAACTGTTTTCAAGGCGCTTGCATTCATTTGGCAGATAAACGATTACCATCTTTAATAATCATTGGAGGGAAACTAGCGATAACAACAACAACAACTACCCAGTATAGTCCCACAAAGTGGGTCTGGGGAGGATAATATGTAGATGAGCCTTACCCCTACCCAAAGGGCAGTGAGGCTGTTTCCAATCGACCCTCGGAAACTAGCGATAACAATAACAATAATAATAATAACAATAATAATAACAATAATAATAATAACAATAATAATAACAATAACAATAATAATAACAATAACAATAACAATAACAATAACAATAACAATAACAATAACAATAACAATAACAATAACAATAACAATAACAATAACAATAACAATAACAATAACAATAACAATAACAATAACAATAACAATAACAATAACAATAACAATAACAATAATAATAATAGTATAAAGATGATACTACCAATAAATATTATTATTATTATTATAAAGAAAATAACATAGTAGCACAATAGCACAGCCTTTTAACAGAAAGTTCCATTTTAATGAATAGCAATGCTAGCCCATTTTCTTTCAGGGCAGATTTCTAAAGCTTGCGCTCACATGCAGAAACTAAAAAAATAATAAGAAAGAGAATCTACTAACTACTGTGCAAATCATATGTTCAGCCGAGCAACCAAGTCTTCCACTACCTCTCCTCAGAGTTGAACCTGTTCCATGCTTCCTGTAGACACAGAAGAATGATGATAACTAGGAGAACTCAAAGAAGATACTAAAAGAGAAAGAAGTGTGGGAAGAGGGAGGTGTGAAAGCTGGCTGGAATTAAAACAAAAAAAAAAATTAATGGAGAATTAGAAATAAATTCTATGAGGTCAATGATGATAGTCTGTCTTTATCTCACCCCCTAATAAGGCCTTCCTGATTAGAGTAACAAATTTACAGAAAACAGATAATAGTAAGAATTTGACTTAAAGAAAAGGAGAGAGAAGGGGGAACAAACGAAATAAATAAGCCACGTGGTTTATCACATTACAAATTACCCAATGAAGTCCTTTTTCCCCAATAAGTTCTGCTACTGTATAGCTAAAATACTGCACTCTTTGTCCTATTTTATGTGACACACATTCCTTTTTAGATTGTCCAAAAATAGTGACACGTCTATAGAAACAATACATCTTTAAACTTCTCAGATTATACTCTAAAGAAAAAAGACTTTTGAAACTTGTGGTAGCCAGACGTTTATGTTGTCAGATTTGTCCCCTTCCCCCATTTTTATATGTCGTCTTGCAAGAACTTGAGTGAAAGTGATACGTTTACATCAATTACAAGTACCATACATCATACTCCAGTATAAGATATATGTCAAGTTTAGAGAAAACTGTGGTGCAGAAATTACCACATCATAGACGTTCTTTTATCTATGGTAACAAAGGTCCTAACAATAACAATAATTAGATCGATACAGTAAATATTCTCGTTCTCCAGCCAATTCAAACTAAGAGACATACTAGTCACCACTAAGCAGCAGTAGAGTCTTGCATTAGTATACAGAACATTGACAGGTAAGATAAATTAAGAGTAAAGAAAGAAAAATGAGAAAACACACCTTTAAAAGATCAAAGACCTTCTCGCATACATACTTCTGCTGAATACTAGCACCTCGCTGTTGTAATTTGTCAGGATGCACACAAAGAGTAGCTTTCCTATAAGCTTTCTTCACTGCTACCGAAGTTATAACTTCTGTTAATGGAATTGGCTGCCAACCGCTATTAGGCCCAAGAATCTGCAAACAAGGATGGATACATTGAGTTTCTACATTATGGAGGTTTTGGCCCAAAATCATATGATGATAATGTGTGAAAAAGGAGCTATAAGGAACTATCAAAAACTCTAAATTAATCTTCACATAAGAGTTTGAAAAATGGACGGGACATTCTTTCACATTTCTGTGTCAAAACTGCACCACTGACCTGTCAGCAAATGTTAGGAATGCTTGTTTTGATAGTTGCAGACACCCACACCAATTATTTAAAAGAGATAATTAAATGAAGAGACAAAGAAAATGCAAGATAGAAAAGGCTCATCTGAGTCAACGTTTAACTTTAGCCAAGTTAACATAATTTGACAAAGGATACTAGTAGAAGAAAGAAGCACTTCCTGACACATTAACTTTTTTCATTTGAAAATAACTACAAGTACATGAGAATGAAACACCTTTCACTTAAGCAGTCAAGTGACTAAGCAAGGTAAACCTGTAAAATATAAACCAAGAACTATTTCGCCTATCCTGATGAATATTCATTTGATAGAGTTAAACATGAACGTGGCAATATAAAGAAAATCCACAAGCACTTAATATTTTGATTAGCTAAAGCAAAGTATTTATCCATATAAAGAATTAGAATAGCAAGCATACATATTGTAAAGTTGAAAGCAATGCACGTAGATTGCCTTCTTTCCCGCTTGACCACCTTTTCACTTCAGCATCCAGAGTTTCAGACAATCTCTGCACAGGAATCCTCAAGTGAGACAACATGAAATCTAGATGATTCATGATATACAGTATTGCTCAAAGAGATGGACACATACATTTCTCTCCGCTTGCTCCCTCTGAGCTAGAAGATCACGCATATTTTTCTCTGCTAGGGCCTTAGCCTGAAACAAGAACAAGATAAAAGATTATGCAAAAGAAGAAAAAACCATAAAAAAGAATTTCTAATAGGAACAAGATGATTAAGAAGCACATACTGCACGCTCAGATGTTCTGCGGTACCTCTCCAACCGAGCTTTACATCGTTGAGGTGATTCACCTTCAATGCCTACAAAGCATTCAATCTTACTAGAAGCTTCAGTAGAAAAATCTAATCTTCCTAAGAAACCTGAGGAGAACTAGACTATAAACGAAAGGAAGGAGAAAAAAAACAGTATTGGTGCTTCATGTACATACCAGCATGAGCTGAAGAATATGAATATCTCAATTTTGAGGTTTCTGTGCTATGATGCGCATGTTGTTCCTGTCAACAAACCCCAATAAGTAGACAGCTGGCATGCATTTCACTGTTTAAGAAGGAAAAGAGATACTCACAGAAGAAGAGCTCTGCCTCATTTCGTTGGTCCTAGAATAAGCAGAAAATTTTTCTGAAGATGATCTTTCCACTCGTTCACGTGACTCCTGGATAGCTTTCTCAGCCATTGCTTTCTCGAAAGCTCGTTGCCTAGCCTCTGCAGTTGCTCTTTCTACTGCAGCACGCTCCGCCCTGAGCCTAGCCTCTACAGATGTCTGCTCTGCTAGAGATCTTTCCCTAGCCTCTGCAGATGCCTTCTCTAATCTTTCTCTGGCCTCCACCATAGTTCTTTGTCGTATTTCAGTTGTAACCCTCTCCATGGAAGCTCTTTCTACTCTCTCACGGGCTTCAAGATATGACCTTTCCAGAGTTTCACGAGTCACAGACATACGATCCTTCTCTCTTTCTCTTTCTCTCTCCCTCTCTTCTTCTAACTTTCTCAGATATTCTTCCTCCAATTCTCTTTCTTTTGTCAGTCTTTCGTCCATTTTTTGTGTTTCAGGAGTAATGATCTTATTTGAATTTCTCTCTTTCTTGTGGGGACCTCCAGTTGCTGTTCTCTGGTCTGTACTTGACAATACTTCAACATCCTCTAGCACAGCAGCCAAAGCATCTCCAATTTTCTTTGCGTTTGTGGCCCATTCCCTGGCAACCTGATGAGCTGTAAACTTTTCTTCCTTAACTCCCTGGTTAGTGCCAGACTGAACAATCTTGGAGTTCATTCTTGCCCCCTCAGAATATGTTCCATTCCTATGGTCAGGGTGATTAGCTGTAAACTTTTCCTCTGTAATTTCCTGGCTAGTGCCAGACTGAACTCCATCGATGTTCGCTGTCAGATATTCAGGAGGTGTAACATTTGTTTGATCAGAATGATTTGCCGTTTCAGGTGCTGTCTTCTTCATTCTATCAGACGCCTTACCTATGCAAATACCAGCTTCACTTGAATTGGTCAATGGCACATTTGAAGAAGTAGACCCTATTGCATCTGCTCTTCTGGTTTGGTCTTTTACATGTCCCAAGACATCTTGTCTCTTGCAAACAGAGTCGCATCCATCTTTAGGCAGCAGATTGGTCTCTCCAGTTTCTGATTCTCTATCACAATTTTGCAACTCAGTTTCCAATTTCTCATCTACTTCGTGGGAAAGAGCTGATTGAGTTGCTTCCAGCTTTCCAACGTTCTCCTCCAGCTTCTTCGACATTTTGTTCACACGTAAAGTCTCATCATTTTGTTGGTGGGCGCAATGAAATGCCGTACCATCCGTGTGAACTTCCACGTTGTTCTTCAATACAGATCCAACCATCTCAATAGGTGTGCTATCTTCGGTCTGTTCACGCAATTCTTCGCACTTATCATCACATGCAGTTGCTTGTTCAGTTCCGTCAAACTCACTGGACTCTTCAGATATTTTCTCAAATTCTACTTTGGTACCCATAGGGGATTTCGTCCTACTCTTTGGCTGCTCCAATACCTCAGTCATATCAACATCACCATATTCTCCTTCACATGCGCCATCCTCTCTTCTCTCAGTTTCTTCTCCTTCATAAGGCTCATTTTGTTCCCCCTCATGCTCTTTCTTGTAGAGAGCCACTCTAAATTGGCTCTCCTCTTGCACCCAGTCAAAAGAAACCTTTGCATCCTGATCCTTTGGGTTCCACTTGAAATCAGTCTCTTTGTCTCTCTCATTCTTCTCTTGTTTACAAGCCACCTCCGAATTCTCATCATTCTTTTCTGATCTAAAATCCTCCTTTGGGCTCGTTGCATTCTCCTCCTGGTGAAGAGCGCCTTCATCTCTTTCAGAAACTGCATCACGTTGCTTCTGCCTTTCCTGCTTGACTATATCATTTACTCTCTGTCCATTTCCTGTTTCATCCTCATCATCACTAAGCACTCCCTCAGATTCTTCAATCTCAGACTCTGCCATCAACTTTATATCAATATGCCTAGCATCAATGTTTATAAATCTCTTTTGATCATCTAATCTTCTACTGCCACCACTCACATTCTGGCCACCTCGTCTGTTGTCCTCAACGCTTTCATGAGAAGTGCTGATTAGCGTCTCACTTGTTCCCTCTTGCTGGTCCACTTTAACATGTTTCTCACTTGTACTAACGACAGATAAGCTTTCTGCTGCTTTTACTGTTTCTTTATGCTCCAATTGACCACCCAAATCTTCTTTTGATCTTTGATGCTTAATACCCCATTGGTAAGACCCTTTAACTACCTTTTCTTCACTTCCCTCTTCGCTATCCAGAGCCTCCTTTGCAGCAACACTGTTGCAAGTTTCTGGATGGTCAAGTCTGTCAATGGTTGCTTCAAATTGTCTGTATTCATGTGATTCAATATTTCTCAGCAAACCAAATTCATTCTTGACTTTCTCAGAAGACCTAGAAGATGGGTAAGTTTCAACTACTTCAAAAAATTCTGCACCTTCCCTCCAGGCAACTCTACCTTCAGCTTTATATGGTGGTTGAAATGACATATGAGGATTACCCTGGTCACTTTCTTCACTTTTTCCAGTAAACTTGAAATGTTTTTCTTCTTCAGTATTAACTGAAATAACCTCGGTATTCTTAAAGACTTCATCCATTTCTTCAACATGCATGTTTTGTGCCATGTCATCTTTGTCAAATGTCTTGCTTGGTCTTTCTTCCAAAATACCATTCTCCAAATGGAGTTTTGAGTAACATTTTAGATCTTGCTTCTTTCTCTCCATTAGCTCTTTTGCACTTCTAAGCTTTGCTTGAGCCTTCTCCATTGCATCTTTTATAGCTGCAGTAGACGCCGCTGCTGATGAACTTGCATATACGTCCACATCAAAGTAAGATTGTGAATTATCACCTTGCTTTTGCTCAAAAGCACAACTTTTTGAAGCTTTTGGTCTTGAATTCAGTCTATCGGGATTTCCTTTCTTGGCAGCCAGGCCAGGTGGCGGTCTTGATGGTGGTGGCAACCCTGAAGGCCTAGTTCTTAAACTGATATCCGACACAGTAAAGAATGGCTTATCTGGAGTAATACTAGCTTCACTACATGTCTCCGGAAGTTTTGAATCACTTCCATGAATGATATAACTGCTGCTCATATTTCGTGACGTGCTTCTTTTGAATCGCTTCTCTTCTAAAATTGATCCACTCAAGTCCAAGTTGTGCTTGAGATCAAGAGTTTCCTGTCTAGGTTGTGGCTCGGTGTCTTCTTGACTTCGAGAAGCCTGACTTCCACTGACCATGTAAGTATATCCGGGAATAGCATGTAAATGTGCTACATGCGTCATGCCATTTGAAACAACGCCATCGCTCCTCTGGAAAGTCTTGTGATATGAAATGTTGAACTGCTTGGTGCCATCAGATGAATGAGGAACATCAGCACTAGAAGAGCTCTGACTCCTTTCAGAAAAAGCAGAAGGATCTGATTCATCTGACAGGTTCTCACTTTGAGCTGGACTCCTTTTATCATGAAAACAAAACATAAATAAATACATAAATAAAAGATAAAACTATAAACCCCATTGAAAGGAGATGTCTTTTTTGTAACCAGTTCTTATTGAGAGCACTGAAAAAAGAATAAAACTGATCCTACTAATTTTAACAGGCAAATTGAAGAAAAACTTACCGCCCTAACTACCAAAGTGAAATGAGATTTCAATAATGAAATTTGATTGATACATTCTGTTGATTTGTTTAAGTTCAGACAGAGACATGTAAAAGACACCTATAACTTTTACCAGAAAAGGAAAAATAAAAGATAATTACGATTTTCAAATAAAGAAATTAGCTCTTTGCCTAGATAAACATATGAATTCATGTAAAATTGTTGCAAGAACGAAAATCCAGTATTAGGAAATTTGGACTCTTTTTTGTCTGACATTTTTTATCATCACACACGCCAGCACGCCAGCCTTTGGCACAACCGTTTAGATAAGTTCATTTGGTGAAACATAAACAAGCTCACATTTTTTTCAAAAGAATTGGAAAACAAAACAGAAATTGAAACAAAATAAAAGTGCATGATAGTGTTTTTTTTTTCTTTTCTTGCAAATGCACAAAAATGATCATACCAGGCCTCTTCAGAAGAATCATAACCAGAGGTACTCTGACGAACCAAATCCTCATAAGAGAGGGCAAAATTAACAACATTAAACCCTCCGAAAATCTCAGAATAGTCAAAATGAGAACTCTGTACATCGAATGAAACCTGATCATCGTCGTTTTCAACAAGCGGAAGATCCAAAATAGGAATAGAGGAAGCACGGGAAGAGTGAAAACCTCCGAAAATCTCAGTATAATCCTCGTAACGAGGAGCTAGTGTTGGTACCCCGAACTTCGGCGGACCACCAAAAACGTCGTCGTACAATGACTTGCTTGCCGTAGTAATAAACCCGCTTCCATGGTGGTAACTCTTTTTAGCAAATGAATGTGAGAGATTTTCCATGAGAAATGTGGAGAACTCTGAAGAGAAAACAGTACTACTTGTTCAGTGTGAAAGTCAAGAAAGAAGAGCGAAGGGGTAGTATGGGAATTATAAGAAAGAAGAAGCTTTTGCTTTTTTGAAACTTATGTTAAGGACATTTTAAGAATCTTGAATATCGAGGAAAACTTTTTGGTTAAAATATTTGAGAGTGATCGGCGATTATCGTTAGTAGGAAAAGATGAAAAAGAAGAAAGACAAAGATGGCAGTAGGCGTGGTGACAAAAGAGTAGGCCATTGGCCTAAACTCCGGCAGCTTTCTGGGGACGTTATGCTCTTCAACCTCCACAGTCAACTCCTTCTTTTCCTATTTATATAATGTACTTTAACTGAACATGAAATTTTTAAAGTAAACTATAAAAATGTCATATGTGAGTGACTATAAATTAGAATAAAATAATTGTTTAAAATTAATTCTTTTTTTTTTGAAATAGACGAAAGTAAATCACGTAAATGGAAATAAATGGAGAGTTTAGATTATGAAATGAGCCTTATCTAATTTTCTTTGTAAAAGTTGTTTAACTCTCCAAACAGTTATAGGGTAAAACAATTTAGGGATTTGAATTGTAATACCTTTTTAGTGCTCAACGAGTCATAATTTGAATTGTAATTTGTAATGTACAGTATTAGAATTTCGATACCACTGCTAATAATTCAATCTTTCCTCTTTTCCTGTTCAATAAGAAATTGTTTTAAAAAAATTGTAGAAACTGAAAATACCAACCAAGAATGAAATGATGCAGATAAAAATTCTTGGTTAAATTAATCAAAATGTTTTCTTATAGAAAGAAAACAAATTCGAGGACTATTTGAAAATTTTTCCTCGGTGATTTGGATATTAATATCTCTAGTCCCAAAAAATATTAATGTAATTTGATAAACTGCATTTGCTTGAAAATATTTGTTGTTTTAGTAAAACTATCTTTTCCAAATCTACCTTTATTGAATGACTATTAACTAAATGAAACGTTATGATAAATAAGAAAAACACTCTTTTAATTATGGTTATCTTTTAAGAAGATAAATGGAGTATAATACAGATATTTATAAGTGAAAAAATAAAATATTAAGGGGTCGTTTGGTTAGAATTAGAAAGATGCTATTTCAGGATTAATTATTTCAAGATTAGTTATTTCATTTTTTTCACGAGGATAAAAGAATACTACAATTTTGTGATAATTAATCCGAGATTAATTATACCGTAATTTTCTCTCAATCACACATGGGATACAATCTTATTAAATTTAGTTTCGAAATTAATTATTCCTTGTCCCTCGTACCAAACTAGTCATGGATTAAAATTAAGCAACTGTCAGGGTCAGACTTATTAAGCATTATGGACTGCACGTAGACTTGGCCCCATTCCATGTATCTCAATTTTTCAAACAACTAATCATATAACTGCTTCCTTGTTATGAAATAATATAAGAACAAGAAGAATATAGAGAAAGTAGATAGAGGAGTATTTTTATTGATACTTTGGGATGATTTACAATGGGGTAAGACCCCTCTATTTATAGGAAGAGAAAAGACTTAGCCTCAAAGTAGAACTCTTCTATAAGATAGACATTCACTCTAATTAGAGTTCTATTTTTATAACACTCCCCCTTGAATGTCTATTCAATAATGTACCTTGTTAAAACCTTAACTAAAACAAAACCCAATGGGAAAAAAAAACTAAAGAAAAGGAAAAAGAGTACACATGTTTGAATATGCGTCTATTGGTTGCCTCGTTAAAAACCTTGCAAGGAAAACCCATTGGGACAAAACTTTGTAAGGGAAAAAGAGTGCAACGCGCATTAACTCCCCCTGAAAAGAGCATCAATTCACATCCTTGAGCATTTGCATTCCAATCTTGTGCACCATCTTCAAAACGATCTTTTGTAGAGATTTGATAAATAAATCAGCCATATTGATTTGAATAAATATTCCGCACCTTGAAATTATCATTCTTGATAGATATGAACATCTTCATATAATGTCGTGGAATGACTCTTCAATATCTCCATAGAAGTATTCTCGATGCCATCATGCTTATAGTTATAGCAAGATACATATGTACACAAGTTGCACTTAGGATGTGGTACTTCAGGACCAAGAATTGTATATGCTTCAAGCAACTTCAATCATTGACTTTATACTTTCAAGTATTTGAACTACATGTCCAAAACTACATGTCTTTCATATGGAATCAATCTTGCTTGAATTGTATCTCTTCCATTTAGCCAATATTTTTGTTTGTATTCGACAAACATAAGATCCTCATCGATATTTAGCGCTATCATAGATGTCGTCGACGAACATTTTATATCGGTTCCAGTAAATTTTCATAAAGACATAACATGAAGATCTCTTTATTCATATATTCAGGTACCTGAATCTCTCATGAGATTTTATGAAGTGTTATGTCATGTGATCTTCTAGATCACTTGCCTCCCCATTATGATCACTTTGATCATTTGCTCATCTTCTTTATTAAGAAGTTATTTTGAAACCGATTTGTCTATACGCTTTAAGCGTATCAAAGACTTTGTCCATCTGGGACTTAATATGAGCATTTGCAGTGAGAATATAGTTACTTTCTTTGGGTCAGCAAATGTGTATAGCATGCTTTGCAATATGTTGCAATTGAATTATCCTTTTATGAACTTCAAGTTCATATTATGATATTCGAGGATCTATATGTACAAATGATAATTCATCCCATGTAACCTTTTCTCAAGTGTTTATCATGTCTCCCCCTCATGTTAGAAAAGCTAACTTGTTTCCTCAACTTTGAGAGTCCATCTTTGTGCATTATGGTGTTAATGAAAATATACACCGCACATCAATAATAATAAGATGAAATTATTTGGTTCCTGACCCTGAACCGCTTGTAAGGGGAGAATATAATATACTCTCATATACAAGGTATATCAAACTGATATATATAACTTTGTTCTCATAAGAAACAGTTTAGCTATTAAGTGGAGGCACTCCATAATTATCTTGCTAAACCAACTATGATATAAACCAACTTATCAAGATGAACTATCTTGAATAGAAAATCTGGAAATTATGCTCGAAGTTATATTACTGAGCAATTTACCTCGCAAGCACCGGCCAGGCTGCGGGTTAATAACAATCGCACATGTAACCATATCATAGATGCATCATATGTGGTATACATGGCAGGTGAATGGGCCCATATTCACCTTTGATATTTCCAGAATTTATGGGATTCAACCCGAACTCTTTAGTTGGTCAATTAATTAATGAGAACAAGTAATACAAGAGAATTCGTAAAGAACTTTCTAGTTTTTTAATATTTACACATGTGAATTCTCTATTACTGCACATCATACTTAAAATGATATGGCTAACCCGAATGCCAACTGAATAAATTATCAATATTGATAAACTTCAAATTTACACCATGACATTTGCAATTATCAATAAACTTCAAGTTTATTGTGATATGGGTTTTTATATCAATAAACGTCCACTTTATTATGGTATTCTTGTGTAGTACAAACTGGAGAATAAAGCGGGTAGTTTTTCACATACAGATTATCCCGCTACAAGTTGTAGTAATAGAAGATATTAAATCTTTCCTTTATTTATAGTCTCAATATAATCAATCGCTTTCGCATATACTTTGGAAACTGAATAAGTTTCTTTGAGACTTACTACAACACAATACCTTATTGGTAATCAATTGTGTTTCTCCAACATAGTAATAATTGGCTCTTCTAGAGCTCTCAATTAATTTTGTACTACCACAAATTCATCAACATCCATGTGGTGAATATCTCTTTTAAAGAGAAAGTTATACCATTATGGTCATGTCAAAATTATATGCAAGATATGTTTCTTGCATTATTATTGTCCTTTGATAATCACATTGACAAATTATTTTGGTGTACAATAGGTACGTGACCAATGACTATTCATGCCATAACAATGACATTATTTTCATATATCATCTCAAACCTCCTTCTAGGGGTGAGTATGGTATATTCAATACCAATTTCATGTTCATATTCTTCCAATAATGAATATGTATTCGTGAATCAGATGTTGTCACATTCACTGCGGGGATATGTGATTTTGTTATCCTTTTCAAATCTGTAAATGCGTCTGGCATTCGATTTGCTATTCTTTGCAAATGGATAATATTTTGCACCTCTTTTTCACAAATAGAGGTATGTGGATCAAAATGAGATAATGATGCATTTTTCCACAAAATTTTCCGTTTGGTTTCACCAACTTCTCCTCCTAATTTTGGGAAAAGTGTCTCATCGAATTGACAGTCTGCAAATCGTGCAGTGAACAAATTCCCTGTCAATGTTTCGAGGTAGCGAATAATGGAGGGCGATTCAAACTCAACATATATTCCTAACCTTCTTTGCAGACCCATTTTGGTGCAATATGGCGGTGCTACAGGCACATATACTGCACATCCAAAAATTCTTAAGTGGGATATATTAGGTTCATGACCCAAAACTCATTGCAACGGGGAATATTTGTGATAATTCGTCGTTCTGAGACGAACTAGCATTGCTGCATGCAAGATGGCATGACCCCAAACCGAAGTGGGCAGCCTCGTTTTCATGAGTAAACGAGGAATTCAAGATTATTCTCATCTATTGTCTCAATATGATATCCATTTTGAATGATATCTTTAAAACTCAACAAGTTCCTATTAGACTTGGAGGAGAATATTGCATTCTCTAAAATGTTGTTCCTTTAGGCAGAGTTATAGTTGCTCTTCCGGAGCCTTTGATCAATTTACTACTACCAGAAATTGTAGTAACATCTGCCTTACACATACTTAAATGAGAGTAATATTTTTTCTCTTTGAATATCGTATGTGTGGTACATGAATCAATTAATCAAAAGAGATATACGAACATGAGAATAAACAAATTTAATCCGTTGCTTCATAATTAAACAATATTTTCAAAATCTGCTGAGGTTAGTCGATTAACTTAGGTAATAGTCGACTAACTTGGGAAGCAGTCATTAGGTTAGTCGACTATCTTGCCTTGCTGAAAAGTCCAGTTTTAATGCGAAATATTAGTTAGTCGACTAACTTAGTAAACAGTCATTAGGTTAGTCGACTATCTAAATCAGATAGTCGACTAACTTAGCTTGCGGAAAAATCCAGTTTTAATGCGAAATATTAGATAATCGACTAACTGTTAGGTTAGTCGATTAACTCTACTGGAAAATAAAAATATCTTTGAAATTTAAGCATATTGAAATATTCTAAAGAACTAATACTAACATTATATCATAAGCTAACTAATACGAGCTGATACTAATGACTATTAGTTTATTCACTAACTAATACAAATAAGTAAAATAAAATCAAACAATTCCATCTTCCTTCATCACAGATCCATCACCAATTAAGTGGTCTATTTTCCCCTCAGGGTGCTCAAAGAAGTCTGCCACATCCAAGTGAGTGATGTCAAAATTGTCGTCAGAGACAGAATTGGTTTCAGGGCATTTACCTTTTAGAGATGCTTGATAAAGCTCAACCAAATGTCTTGGTACACGGCAAATTTTCGCCCAGTGCCCTTTTCCACCGCAACGATAATATATAGTTTATGAACTATTTGCTTTTGGATTCTCATCGCATCGTGCTTGTGGCAGAGTGACCAACTTCAGGTTGTCATATCTCTCCTTTAAGCCATTCCACAAGAGAGGTGGATCTTTGACTGTGATATATTCAATTTTCAAACCTTCATCAAGGTGATGGCGCAAGAAAATCAAGGCCTTAGCACAGTTTCAAACCTTCATCAAGGTGATGGCGCAAGAAAATCAAGGCCTTAGCATAGTCTTGGGTGGATGCATTATTTCTGTCTTTAATGGCGTCTCCAAGACCCATTGCATCCAAATGGATTTCAGCATCCAACACCTATGTCATATAGTTCTTGCCCGAAATTTCAAGGGCAACGAACTTTCTTTTCATAATGTCAGACATAAAACAAAATTACATCAAGAGCGTGTCCATACTTACGGGCTTTATTACAATTATCATATTCACTTCAGGGAATGGATCATAATCATCTGTGCTATATACAATCTCATGTCAAATATTACTTTCATAAAGTGAAAGATTATTTTGAGAATCTTTATTATTCTCATTATCACAATGATGACGATTATAATTCCGTCTATTGCCACGTCCACATCCATTGATACCTTCACGGTAATAATTTTGTCTTCTTTCAGACTTATCACATACTGCTATCACATTCTCTAGAGGGAATGAGAATGAAGCAAATTCAATGGGACGAATTTTCAATTCTTTGCCCACAATCATACATGAATTTAATCATGGCAAGACATAGAACTTTTACCACTTCACGTGGTTATAATTCCTTACAAACTCCATTAGAGTTATAATCAAACTTTGTTGTCTATGTTTGTATATGAAATCAAATTGTAGAATTTCAAGAATTTGAAAGGGAAAAGTAAATTACTTACCTTTAAGGTATACCAATAAATGTTGTGATATCAAATATACCTCTTGAGTTTCCATCCTGTTGCATTACTTTATGATGATACCATCTCTTCTATTTTTCCGTATAGAAATTCTGGAAGAAGGAAGAAATCAAATTCAATTGATTAGAGACTCGTGCTGATAACGTGTGATGAAATAATATAAGAACAAGAACAATATAGAGAAAAGTAGAAAAAGGAGTATTCTTATTGATACTTTGGGATGATTTACAATGGGGTAACACCCCTCTATTTATAGGAAGAGAAAAAACTTAGCCTCAAAGTAGAACTCTTCTATAAGATAGACTTTCACTCTAATTAGAGTTCTATTTATAACATTCCTTAAGTTTCTTTAATATAAATGTATGTCAGAACAAAAAAAATAGACTTGAAGCCTATTTTTAAATAATGTAAATTAAGGGATTTGAAGAACATAACCCATAGTTAATTTGGACTTAATTAAGTACATAAAGCTCGATTGAACTCACTACATAAATCAGTCAAGTTGTATTCATTAGTAGTTTGTTAATAAGAATACAAAAACCTTTGTCCAACGATTCCCTCTCTCCTCTGTAGGCCACGCATTTGCCTCACTTGTCGAACAATGTCACCCAATACAGACAAGAATATAAAAATACACGTTTTTCTTGTCATTTTTTTTTTTAATCTCTACTCTATATAGAGAGAGACATAGCTCCAAGGAGTGTTAATTGAGACTTATATGTCAAAAAATTACACCGTTTAAATGTGTATAATTTATTATTTATATGTATATATTATGTGTTAATTTTTTTGACTTCTGTATATATTTATCTCTTTAAACTTTGACATTCCTTAAAAAAAAAAATACGTGTGCTTGTCTTGATAAAATAACTTTAGATTGTTCTATTTCTTTCCTTTTTTTTCTAGTAGAGAAGAAGAAAAAAAGAAGTCAAAGTTGTTTATCATGACGAGCACAAAGTATTTGTTTCCCTTTTTTCACCTAGCCAACAAATTAAACAAATAAAAAGACATAATTGGACAACAATTTTCCTCTAAAATTCTAACATCAAGAGAAGCTAAAATACCCAAAAAAATATTGGAAGAAGGAAGAAATTGAAGATGAAAGTTTTTTTTTTACATTGTCGTCTCCCCACTATATATATTGAGGATAAATGAGAGTATTTTTCCTAATAACGAGACTACTGAAATCCAGATAATTAAGAGAGTATTACCTGTTTTGGTAGATGGCTAACGTGGACCACATTAATTAAATAGACAAAAATACATGAGGTGTGAACCTAAACGGGTTTCTCGTTTAAGTGCTTTAAATATTTTTGGGATAGGATTCTGATGGCCTCCTCACAACTCTTCTTGATGTAGAAATATGACCATTTACAACAAAATAAATCGAGGAAATTGCAATGATGGTACTAATTAGGTTACGCTTTGTCCCTTATAATTACTAAAATATGCTTCAACAAAAACCTATTGTACTAATAACACCAACTAATATGCTCTATAATTAAACTTGATAGAATTGGTCATATATGGGACCATCAACTCTTATTGCCAACTCTGTTATTCAACTAAAACCACAGATTTTCTTATCAAACAACGTCGGAATCAACTCAACTGTCATAATAATTGCAAATGAGTATTTTGTGCTATTTGCCGGGGCATTATTATCGCGACATACATATATATATATATATGGTGTGACATCTTTACAGCAAAAATCTCTCAAATCAGATAAGATATAGACTGGGGTCGTAGATATGAACACATGAAATAAATATTGTGTGCGATGTATATACATAAGCAATTCCATTGTTTCTTGATAGCAATTAGTAAGAGTATATAGGGTTATGTTTCAGTTGTTATGTGTGTTTACTATGTGTATGTCCATTTAGGGAAGCCAAGTAAAGTGAGTAAAACAGATACTCTCTCCGGTCTAAAATAAGTGATTTTTTAGCCTTTTTCTTGTGGTACAAAATAAGTGATATTTTAAGATTTCAAGAGTGAATTAATTATTTTTTTCCTACATTGTCTTTGGAGTAAATAGTGTTGGAATATGTGTTAGGAGTATCTATGTGAGATAATAAAAATTAATATAGTCAGTTCTATTATTAATTAATACTAAAAAATAAATTTCTTAATTTGTATGAAAAAACCAAAATAAATCACTTATTTTGGACCGAAGGGAGTAACACATTAATTTAACATGATGCAATTAAAATTATTCATAAAGGTCAACAACTATGTTGGATATATAAACCAAAACATAGGTGTTACAAACTTGGAAGAACTCGAGAGATGCCAAAAGTAAGAACCGACTTACCTACCACGTCATTAAGCAACTAGGAGGAAGACTATGTAAAAAAATAAGTTAAAATGTTAGAATATAAAGGCAAGCCTTATTATTTTGTATTCTTTTAGTGCTGTTACAAGGACAATAAGGATCTTTGGATTACTTTAACATTTCATCCTCTAACAGTACGCAATTAGCTAAATACAAAGAGAGATTTTTTTCTCTTTTTCAGCATTACCCTTTATGTTTTGTTCAAAGATTAAAAGAATTGTAGCATAGGAAAGACAAGATTTAGATCCAAACATGTCATTATTCTACTACTTTAGTATGTCTAAAAAAAGAAGAAATAGGCTCTTCTTCTTGGTTACTCTTTTTGCATCAACCGACCAATTATGAATTGCCAAGAGAGCAAATGATGAATGATTTTGCATTTCCTTATGTTGGAAAAAATATAGTAAAAGGAGGGCAAATGTGGATTATAGCAATTTGCAAGAGGCTATGAAGAAGAAAAGGCTCCTAAAGGCTAAAGGGTGAGTGGTTCTGGGTCCGATATGTTGGCTAACTTTATTCAAAGTCACATCTTGCTAAAGCCAAACACTCATTCCAATCATTGTCTGTAAACTTAATCATGTATAGAAACAGTGTGTACTTATTAGTTTAATCTTGTAGATTAAGCGTCTAGATATACATTTAATTAAGTTGCTGGAAGATAACATGATTGCATGGACAGGAACTGCAAATAAACACAAGCGTGCAGCCCTTTGTCCTCAACATACAAATCACCACTGTCCACTCTCTACTCCCTCTTCTCATGATTTTTATCACTTAGGTATTTATTTTTAATATTTTCTCATGTCAAATCAAATTGCTATTTCTAACTTTTCAAAATTTTCACTGATTGCATCATGGGAGTAGATCCTTCGTAGACCAAAAATACAGTAACAAGATATGGCAATCAAAAAAGTCAAGACCAGCAATGTCCAATCAATAACAATGCTTTACAAAAATTTTGAAAGAGAATGCATTTTGCAATCAAAGAGAAATTATGCCCAAATGAGAAGTACGCCTCTTCGAACTCGGATACTTAGCATTATTAGCTTAGCATTCCCTTCCACTGGACCATGTCCATGTTCTTTTGAGCAGAATTCTGTCTTTAGGAATTTGACGTGAAACCCTTCTTATATCTTGCTAACCAAAAAGTGAAGACATTAAGAAGAGCATATATTATTTTATCTTACCACTTTACAAAATTATATGCAATTCAAACTATCTACATAAAGAACAACGCCTATTGCCTCCAACGTACAAAAATTTACTAGTCAATCTAACTAACAAGAGAATGAATAGGAGAAACCCAAATAGATAGAGAATTTGTATTGCGGGCCTTAACTAGTTTGACTACTCTACTCTCATGTACGAACTTTAATGTTTTGTTGTAAGCAAACTTAAAAGAAAAATTCACGCTGTGTGCACAAATCACAAATGTATAAAGCTTTGAGGTGTGCATAAATGTACAAAGGGACTAACAGTGTTAAAATCTCTTTCAGGTTTTCACTTATTGTGGATTATAACATAAATCGGATTTTAAGATTTTTTTAATTGGCTGCCACCTCCATTGTCGATGACCCGGTGTGTGACACCATATAGTCTTTTAAAGCTTCTTAGAAAGGAAATGCGATTAAAAAAATTGAGGTCGAGGAGGATAACCGGGTGGAGTTTCTCATATTGCTTAAACAGTCAAAAATTTAAGCTCGACTGCAGCTTTGGTTTCTCATGAATAGTCAATAGGCTCTGGTTAACCAGACATGGTAAGTAAACAAATGCTAGAGCTGCATACTAATATTGATCTTTGATATTTCAGCCTGGCCTCAATTATTGGAAACTAAACGCAGGCATTTGCACCTTAATCCACCCGAAACAAAAGGAGTTGCCCGGTAATATCAGAAAACCCAGGGGGAAATCCAGTCGGAACCCACACTTAGGAGGCCTTTGGTGCCTTGCCTGGTAGGACATTATCAGGCAGGACAAGCTCTGGAGGTGTATCACGAACACCACCCAACATAGAGTCATACTCTTCTTCCTTACGAGTGAATTTCTTCCGCAGCACCTTCTCAAATTCAATCTCATCCAACTTATTTGCATTTTCAGCTGCATGGGCCTGTGCTAAATTGGAATAGTTCATGGCTGACTGGGAGATAAACATTATTTCTTCTTCTGTGAGCTTCCTCAAGAACCTTGCTGGATTTCCTCCCCAGACCTGTGTTTTTAGTGTCATAATTACACGTGTTAGCAAGTTAAATTTGCAACAAAAGAGAATTATATATTTCATAATAGCAGAGAGAGCAAGACAAAACATGGAAAGGATTTTGCCCTAGGAATTTACCAGTCCCACTCATCTTCACCTATTCTCTAGCATCAGTATGTACAGAATTTTACTTCTTCACCTATTGGTAAATACCCATGCAGAAACCTATACGCATGCAAACTACCCAAGATAATGGTATGAGTCGCATAAAGGCAGCCACATACCTCTCCACATGGAATCCTTGTATTCTGCCTGACAAGGGCACCAGCAGCAACCATAGAATTTTTCTCTACAACCGCCCCATCAAGCACAGTTGCACCCGTGCCGATAAATGCCTCATCTTCAACGGTACATCCATGTAATACAGCACTATGACCTTTACAGCGTGATGTCAAAAGTCAGACATCAAGCTTACAAAAAAATATGGTTGAATGTATATTATGCCCTAAATTGCCAGATAATTCTCACCTATGGTAACATTTTTCCCAATAGTCGTGGGCAAAACCCTTCCACTAATATTTGATTTAGCTACATGAATTAGAGAATTATCCTGGACATTGGTTCCGGCTCCAATGCTAACACTGTTCACATCACCTGCATGGAATCTCATGTTGAGCATGAACAATCATACCAAAGATCACAGATGTCCAGGGCACTCCACACACAAAAAAAAAAGACAAGTAAAAAACACCATGTAATTATAATTTGATTGAAGCCCAAACTTTTTAACCGAATTAGAGCCCAAGGCAAGCATATATTCTTCTCCTTAAGGTGCTCTGAAAAGGCGAAGGGATAATATATGAGGAGGTAGATGTAGGTTCATAAGAACCAAAAAGGAAAGTTAAAAACTGAAAAGGAACAAAATCGTATTCAATAATGTAAGACCTGTGAGCATACTCACTCATTCATTGTTGGCAGCATGCATTAAACAAGACACACAATTCCAAAGCATTTTATAGAGAGACCACAATGAGTGCGTACAAACCAAAATTTGCCTAACGTATAGTCATCAAGCTTAGTAGATTTGTAGGGGGAGGGTGTAAATTTTGCAGATTAGTTTTCCAGAAAAACAATAACAACATATGGATCTACGAGAATTAGCCTTGAAAAGGGTAAGATCAATGGAAATGCTCAATCCAAGAAATCAACAATCCAGTATCCAAGACGAGAAAAAGAAAAATTTGAATATAAAATAGTTATCTATTGATATGAAAATCAGCATCCCAATTTTAAAATCGAGACGGTACTGGAGCTTTTCAGAACGTAATGACTTCTTGGTACATAAATGATGATTCTTGAGACGAATTTTTTGTCTCAATATGATACACATACTTATTCTTGAAATTGATTTTTGTCTTAGAAGGTTATCGGATAGCGTTAAAAGATTTTTTTCAGGAAATAAGCAATCTCTCTTTGCTAAGCTAATTAACCTTTAACAAACAACATTTTATAAATAAAGATTTGGTATAGGACATTCTGTTGGTCCAACCATCTAGAGGACTCCATGATGTAGTTGTCTTCTAAAAGTTTACGTGTTCACATAATTCAAGAAAAGGCAAAGCCTTCATGAGACAAGAAAAAATGATTTGCTCACCCCTCCTTAAATACCCCCAGGAAAATTTTACAATGTAGAAAGCATATTTGCACCACTAAGTCTACAAGAGATATTTTAAGCACTGAAGCTAACATGGTATGTAGGAGCAGAACATACCTCGCAGAACACATCCATATCAAATAGAAGCACTACGAGCAATGCGAACATCACCAACTATAGAGGCATTTGGGGCCACAAATGCATCCTTTTCAACAACTGGTACTTTGTCAAACAGGTTCATCAAAGTTCTGTGCCTCGACAATGGAAAACAAAAGGAGGTAGAGATTCAAAAACTTTAAAGGAAGATGATGTACTCCACATTATACATAGCACATCAAGATGAAATATGAAAATATGCGGTTTGACTAAAGGGGAAAAACATATCATAACAAAACAGAGGAAAGAAAGTTGGAAGAGGAACTAATTCTAGAAGTAATAGCCAAAATATATAAAATAGAATGCAAAACTCAGATAGTGAGATTGGCTGATTGTGAGCAAATATGGGCATAAATAAGATCATCACAGTCAACAATGGCAATGCTTGTCTGAGATTCCAAGCGATCAGCTTCTTCGATATTTGACGAAGATATTTATAGACAGTTAATAGTTTATCACAATTGGCTTCAGGTAGATATGCTAATCACAACATTGTAAGCGGAGTTATGTAGAACTAGGTTAGATACAAAGTTTAAATCTAGCTCTTCAGATTATTGTTAGACATATAGTAAGACATATGATAAGTACTTGTATAATGAGTAGCCTTCAGAATAGCTACTCTATATGATCATTCTCGATAAGCTTGGATCAGCAAATACTAGTAATGAACCTTTTTTCTTGTACAAAAATTGTAGCTTCGCATACAGCCCAACTAATTCATCAGACAGCCTACTAGAGCCCACAAGCACAAGTGTCAGGCAATCCTATATACCAAGGCTGCACAATAGGCTCATACTGAGTGTTATTGAGGAATTCCAACCTAAGCTCCAGGTTGTTATCCTTTATTCCTATGCCTCAACCACGAAACCATCTTCTTGGGAATGATAACCAGTAAAATACATTGGAAAGAACAGTTTCAAAGTTAGAGAGCATTGAATGTCTATTTGGAATGTAGGAAAATAATAACACCGATCAAATGCATATCACTTATTCTTTTGCGTTCTACGAAGCAGTTGTACATGATGTATCAGCATAACAACATAATTTGTTGTTCCAAATTCATTAAAAAGTTATAGACAGAGTCGACAGTTATCAGGAGGAAATTATCACCTTAAATAAGAGCTAATCAAATACTAACAGCTTTATGCAGCTGAAAAAAACAATACCAAAGTTCAGTATTTTTCATCAAACATAGCAATGTCACCTTCACTGCAATACCCGATAAGAGGCGTAGGTAACAAAATCAATGTTCAGACAACATACCACAGCAAATGCAGCTAATAGGAACTGGCACAACCTGTTGGACAGTCCAGGCCCAATATATCATCAGCCCATTTATAAGATGAAGTAGTAAATTTGTACATGAGACACTCTTACATATAGTAGACACAATTCTAGCTATATTTTTACTTTTAATTGATAGCCACTTATACTTGTATATGAAGAGAACGATGGTTCTAGAATATTAGATAGAAAGACATTTTCAGTTGAACAAGATCAGATATTTCTATCTCTTCGTCTCTCATTTTCTTCTTCTATGATAATGGAGTTTTGCACTGTGATCGAGTTTTTCTTCACTTGACATGGTATCAGAGCACAGGATCGATATCAGCTCTCTTATGCGAGCCGAGCGATGTTACCCTCAACCTTAGTTTCACAAATTTTCGGTTTCATGTACAAACCCTAATATTCCAAAAATTGGGATTTTTTACACTGTTCGATTTCATCAAGGATGAAGCTTTTCTGAGTCTATTCATAGAGTTTTGACTGGATCTCGTTATTTCAGAAGAAGAGCGATATTATCTACTCTCACTCCTATTTATTACTGCATGTATATGATTCTGGTTTGAAATTTCCTTAGAAATATCATTTGGTCTAAGAAATACTAGATGCTATCATGACCATAGATGTTGAAACTACATCTACGACCACTACATCTGAGGGTTTTGCTGTTTTTAGTCTAGATCCCTTTACCAATTCTATGTTCATCTGACGGATAGTCCTGGTCCTCATTTAGTTTCTCCTCTGTTTGATGGCACTGGTTTTGTTGCATGGAGAGCCAAAAACAAATTGGGCCTGATCAATGGTCGACATGATAAACCTTCAGTAGATTCTCCTAATTATCCCTTTTGGGAAAGGTGTAATGACATGGTGATCGCTTGGATCACCAATTCTCTCTCTAGGGATATTGCTACCAGTGTGTTGGGGTATGACACTGCTTCTGGTTAGAAATAAATGAAAGATTTGAACAGTCTAATCGGTCTAAATTCATCCAGATTCAGAGGGAGATTGAAACTATATTGCAAGGGACTTCAGATATTGCATCTTATTTTACTAGGTTGCGAAGTCTTTGGGATGAAATGAGTACTGCATATGTGGGTCCTGTTTGTTCTTGCGGTGCACTACCCAAATTCATTGAAGAACTCAAGCTCTTTTGTTTTTTAGCTGGTCTTAATGAATCTTACTCTACAGTTAAGAGTAACATTCTTATGATGTCTCCACTCCCTACTGTTAGTAGACTTATTCTACGTTACAACATGATGAGAAACAGAGGGAATCTTCTGACACACCAGGCTTCTCCAATGAGTCAGTCTCTTTCTCTGCATCTTCTGCTCCTTTTGGTAATCAAAAAACTTTTAATCAAAGGGTTCAATTTGAGTCAAGAAAGCCTGGGCAAGGTGTGGGGGTTTCATGCAAGTTGCAAAAAGTCAGGACACACCATTGAGAATTGCTATAAACTGCATGGATTTCCTCCTGATTTCAAGTTCACATGGTCAAAAAGGTCTGCCTCATGTGTTCAAGCTGACACTTCATCCATTGAGTTTTCAGTTCAAGCTCCTCTTTCCCCACATGGGACTTCATCTACTCATGGTTTAAGCCAGGAGCAATATCAGCATCTTGTCTCTCTCCTACAGCAAGCAAATATTTCTCCTGGTACCAACAACAATGGTTCTTCTGGAGAAACTTTTGGCTTTGCTCATTTTGCAGGTTTGTTGAAAAGTTCTATGGTCAATTCTGTTGATTTTTATGTTTGTGCATCTTCTCAGTTAAGTGATGATACTTGGATTTTAGATTTTGGGGCTACTAACCACATGACACCTCATAGACAGTTTCCTCACAACTTAAAACCATTACCTAAACCATTTTTAATCACTCTTCCTAATGGATATAAAGTCAAGGTTGTTTCAACTGGCTCTTTACACCTAAGGGCTAACATAACTTTGCATAATGTTCTTCTTGTGCCTTCTTTTGAATTTAACTTGATTTCAGTATATCAACTCCTTCAACTTAATTGTTTTGCTACACTTACCATTTCTACTTGCTATTTACAGGGCCCTTCTCTGAAGAGACCACTGGAAATTGGTAAAGCTACTAATGGTCTGTATTTTCTCCACCTTGATGATACTGCTTCACCATCTCTGTTAGTCCCATCTGCTGCCTACAATGTGTCTAATTTGATTGCATCTTCTTCTCCTGTGATTAATAATCACTCTTGTAATGTTTCTACTTCTGTACATAATCATGTAACTCCTCTTCACCTTACTCCCCATTGTAATTCAAATTCTAGTATCAATAAAATTGATCTGTTTTGGCACCAGAGACTAGGTCACATACCTTTTGCTAGAATGAAGTCTATTCCCTTTGTTTCCAGTAAGGCTTCTTCTAAACAATCTTTTATTTGCTCTATTTGTCCTATGGCTAAACAACAAAGATTATCATTTCCTCATAGTTCTATCCACACATCTGCTCCTTTCCAATTAGTACATATTAACATTTGGGGACCCTAAAACACTAATACCTATGACGGTTTTAGATACTTCTTGACTTTAGTAGATGACTTTACAAGAGTCAATAATGCTTTTCTTCATGGAGATCAAGAGAAGAGGTATACATGAAAATTCCCCCTGGCTTGCAAGTTTCTGCTTCTTCTCCACAGACTTCCTCTACTTCTTCTCTAGTTTGCAAGCTCAAGAAGCCTTTGTATGGCCTCAAGCAGGCTTTTAGATAGTGGTTTTCCATGTTGTCTGAAGCTTTGCTCTCTAGAGGCTACATTTCTAGCAAAAATGATTATTTCTTATTCACAAGATGTGTTGTTGGTTCTCTCATTGTGCTGGTTGTGCATGTTGATGATATTTTGTTAGCCGGGGAAGAGTTTCTGAGTTGGATAGTGTCAAGGCCTTCCTAGATGCACAATTTAAGATTAAAGATTTGGGTTCCATTCACTATTTTTTGGGTATGGAAGTTTCTCATACTCCTCTGGGATTTGTCATGAGTCAACAAAAGTTTACTTCTGATCTACTTGCTGAATTTCAGTGTCAGCATTTCTCTTCTGTGTTGACACCTTTTGATCCTTCCATCAAATTGGTTACTGACATGGGAGAACCATTATCTGATCCCAGCACTTATCGGAGGGTCATTGGGAAGTTGAATTTCCTTCAACATACCCGGCCTGATATTGCTTTTTCAGTGCAACATCTTAGCCAATTCTTGCAGGCTCCTCAGATTCCTCATATGATGGCTGCTATCCATGTACTTAGATATTTGTCCGATGCTCCTGATGTTGGCATCTTACTCTCTAATTCTTCTGATTATTCTCTCATGGCCTATGCTGACTCTGATTGGGCTGCTTGTGCTCAGTCTCGCCGGTCTATCACTGGTTATTACATCACACTTGGTGGTTGTCCTATTTCTTGGAAGAGTAAAACGCAGCCCACCATTTCATTATCTTCTGCTGAGGCAGAATACCATGCTTTGCGCATGGTTGTAGCTGAAATTTCTTGGTTGACAAGGATTTTGACTGATCTTGGGCTATTGATATCTGCTTCTGTAGATGTTTATTGTGACAGTCAGGCAGCACTTCATATTGCTCGGAATCCTATTTTGCATGAACGTACGAAACATATCGAGATTGATTGCCATTATGTGGGTGACAGTCTGCATTCTGGCTTGGTTTCGTTTCATTTTGTTCCAAGTTCTGAACAAGTGGCTGACATATTGACCAAGTCTCTTGCTGATCATCTCCATCATCATATATTTGGCAAGGTTGGTGTGCTCTTGCCCTCCAACTTGAGGGGGTGTTGGACAATCCAGGCCCAATATATCGTCAGCCCATTTATAAGATGAAGTAGTACATTTGTACATGAGACACTCTTACATAGTAGACACAATTTTGTAATAGCAAGTCATATTTTCACTTTTAATTGATAGTCACTTATACTTGTATACGAAGAGAAAGATGGTTCTAGAATATTAGATAGAAAGACATTTTTCAGTTGAACAAGATCACATATTTCTCTCTCTTCGTCTCTCATTTTCTTCTTCTATGATAATGGAGTTTTGTACTGTGATCGAGTGTTCCTTCACTTGACACAACCAAACAAAATTTATAAAATTGAAAGCGCGCGTTCTCCGACTTGAACAGATGTGTGAAATAATCAAATACCTAAGCCCTAGTTTATTCTATTGAATAAATGGAGGAGAAAATGGAGATGAAGGTGATACTTACGTTGTTCATGGAAGTAATAGTTGCCTTGGCCCGTCTCTCGGATCCAGAAACCAACCGTGTAGATTGCTTTTCCCGCCAAACTCATCCTCTATTCGCTTCCAATTCCAGAATCGGCTTTCTCCAATTTACTGATGACAACAGGACTCAAATGTATATTAATTTATGTAAATGAGATGTTGAGCTTGGCGGACTTGAGAAAATGAGGAGTACTGTGGACGCCAAAAGCAAAAAGGGTGAAAATTGAAGTGAGCTGAACCTAAGACCCGAGTAGTACTGAGTTGACTCGCCCCGGTTTTTTTTTTGCTTTTGCTTTTTCTTTTTCTTTTTCTTTTTCTTTTTCTTTGATTACCATTACGAACTGCTAACATAATTGCTTTCAATACCATTAGTTAATTAGAATTTAAAGGTACTAAAATTTCACATATTCCTCAATATTTCATTCCTAATCGAGTTTTATGAAAAACTGTTAAGAAACTTAGCTCAAAGTAATAATATGAAACAAACAAATAAACAAGAATGTAGAGAGAAAGAGAGGTGAGATTCTTACTTCTTTCATATATTCAAGTATGTAGAATGTGATGCCCAAACCTTCTATTTATAGAATAACATTGAAATATATAAAGGAATATCATATACATGATATTACTATAGAGATATGGGAAAGATCATGGAGGAGGTTTTTGATATGTACGAGTTACAACCATAATGGTGAAGAATAGTGGAAGGTTAACGAAGAAGAGTAGTGGGAGTAACTTCTTTAGGAGTTATAGTCATCCACTACAAAATACAATATTTCATAACACTCCCCCCTTGGATGTCTACAAAAAATGTGCATCGTTAAAACCTTACTAGAAAAAAAAACGAGTGGAAAAAAATCCTAGTGAAGGAAAAAGAGTACACATGTATTGTAATACGCATTACTTGCCGCCTTATTAAAAATCTTGCCAGGAAAACTGATAGATCTTAAATACTCTTGCCTTATGTTTTAATGATCTAAAAAACTTAGTGATAAGAACCAGATATGGAACCTGGCCTACTTGGATTGCTGCAGATTTGAACGGATCCCAACTAAGGATAAACTGCTACAGATTCAGGAGCTAGGAACCAAACAAGGACCTGGTGCTCCTGTGGTTCCTATGTAGTAGTATAAAGTCATTTGGACATAACTGGAACTGAAGTGACTGGCGGCGTTGTTTCTGCTGCACTGCAATGTACTGTCAGCACACTCATTCTCTAACCAAACAAAGTACTCAGTGATCAAGATGTACCCAATGAAGCCTTATACAAAGACATCACTAAAAGGTTTCTATTTCTCATTCAAGCCTTTTACAAAAGCGGAAAAATCATTCTCTCAAGCTTGAAGAACAAGGTTGAACACCACTACGAACTAGTTCCTAAAAGATTGATTGTTGTTATCCTATTTGAGTTGTAACCTTGTTATTGTACTTACTATATCTCCTAAATCTCTTACTTAGAAGATACTGATTAGGAATCCTCTTGTAAATCCTTAAACTCGCTGAGTTTAGGTTGTGACTAGATTTAGTCATAAAGAAAAGTCTTTGTAATTGTAGAATTACAAAGTCGCTTGTGGTGATAGCACCACAAGTTAGAAAAAGCGTTTGTAACTAGGATAGTCACAAAGTGGCTTGTGGTAAAGGTACCACAAGTTAGTTGAGTAAATCCTTTGCAATGGGAAGTATTGTAAAGTGGCTTATAATAGACAAGATTACAAGTTAGTAAAGTTAAAAGCCTACAGGTGTAGGTCGTAGTTCTTTTATCCCCTTGTGCGGGATTTTTCCACGTAAAAATCCTCTGCTTCATTTACTTGCTGCTTTACTAAGTGCTCTCAGCAGAAATTTGTAAAGGACCACGTACTCTACGATTTGATGGACCCATACAAACTAACAATTGATATAATAATAGGTTCCTTCTATCATGTTAACACCTAGGAAGGATCCTCATGACGGCTACACTAAATCTTGAAAAAGGTCAATCCATATACCACCTACCCAAGTTTGATGGAAAATGCTATTGGTGGTGGAAAGCTAGAATGCATGATCTCATCATGGTTGAGGATTGCGAGCTTTGGGATGTTATCTGCGATGGTTCATTTGTTCTAATCAAGGTACTAAATGAGTTTCCATTTTCAATAAAAAATGACCAACGGAGAATACACTGAAGAAGACAAGAAAGCAATGGAGAAGAATTTTCGTGCCAAAAAAATTATGCTGTATGGTTTGGAGCCTAAAGAATACGATAGAGTATCTACATGTGACACTACCAAGAAAATATGGGAGGCTTTGCAAATAGCCTTTGAGGTAACTAAACAAGTAAATCAAGATAAATATAATACTGATGATAGTTCCATGATGGCAGTTGAAGGTGAGGAGATTGGATATGACTCAACACTTGTTTTGATGGCTCAATCACACGATGATGAAGGCAATGGCAACGAAGAGGTAAAGTTCAGGGATGTTCATAAAAATCTGAAATCCTATTCTCCAAAAAAACTCTCGTGTTTATATGATGTTTTAATTACTACCTTTTATAGTCTTGCGGAGGATACATATTCCTTGTTCTTAGAACTAGAAGAATCTGAACATATTAGAACAGACTTAGTGGCTGCAATTACTGATCAAAATAAGGCCATTGAAATTCTTAGAAAAGAAAAGAAAAACCTTTTGGCAGAAATTGCTGACCAAAGGGAACTAACAGCAAAGCCCTTAACTGAGTCAAAACCCTAAAGATGCTAAAAAGGAATGGAGATAGTAAGTGGGGAATACTTTAGTCTTGAAGATGAGGTGAAGGCCTTGAGATGTAGGATGATTGCATAAATACAGAAAAACGATCTCCTCCAGCCAATCTAGAAAAAATAATGAATAATCTTGAAAAATCTCTAAAGTGGACCTGGTCCTAGAGGCTACCACTACCTTTCTCAGTAATAACGGTGAAAAAGGCGGGGAGCAGGTTTCTAAGGAAGAAAGATCCTCACAACCCTCACAGTAAGAGCACCACTGCATTTGATAACTGGTCTCATACCCAACGTGGGAACACTGGGCACTCCAAGAAAGGTGTCCGGGCCAAGAATCAATCAGTACCAAAAGATAAAGTGGCTGCTGAAACTGTGATCACAAGAGAGGGACCAGGTTCCACTCTTAGAAAACGCACATTACCTACATGGACTAAGAGATCTCTTATTCATCCTATTGCTTACTACAATTGACCCAAACTTGTTTGGGTTCCTAAAACTAACTCCTAATTTCTTATGCATGGAACATTGAAGGGAAGTGGTCAACATGGTTCATGGATAGTGGATGTTCGAAACACATGACTGGGAACACCACAAACTTCCTTTCACTAAAAGCCCTGCAAGGAGGGATTGTATCCTTTGGCAATGGCAAAAAGGGGTTCATTCTTGGAGTTGGAAAAGTTGAAAAGTCACTCACTCACTCTATTGAAAATGTATACTATGTCAATGGACTTAAGTACAGTCTCCTGAGTGCCTCTCAAATTTGCGATAAGGGAAACAAATGGAGTTCATATAAAAAAAATATGTACAGTCACTGACCTTATGACTGGTGAAATAGTCATGGTAGCCAAAATATACAAGAACATCAATGTTAATGATTTTGACTATTTACAAAGTGGTGATCTGAGTTGTCTGAAGGCGGTCGATGATGATGCTGAACTATGGCACAGAAGACTGGGCCATGCAAGTTTCTCCGTTCTGAACAAACTAATTCAAAAGGACCTAGTCCATGGTTTGCCTATGTCTCAATTCAAAACTCAAAAGGTCTGCGATGCCTGTGCCATAGGAAAACATGTAAAGTCCTCTTTTAAGTTAAAAAGAGATGTGAGCACCTCAAAACTGTTAGAGCTCTTACATATGGATCTGTGTGGACCCATGAGGGTACAAAGAAGAGGAGTGAAGAGATACATTTACGTGATCGTGCATAACTATTCCAGATTCACATAGACTCTGTTTCTCAGAACAAAAGATGAAACGATTGAAGTATTTGTGTCCTTTGTGAAGAAATCCAGATGAAGATGGAGTCTAGAGTTAAATGCATTAGATTAGATCATGGGACAAAATTTGACAATGTCAAATTTGATTATTTCTGCAATAAAAATGGCATCTCTTACAACTTCTCAACTCCCAAAACTCCACAGCAAAATGGAGTAGTAGAAAGAAAGAATAGAACTCTGGAAGAAATGGCAAGCCCAATGCTGGTTGACAGTGGACTTGCAAAGAACTTTTCGGCTGAAGCTGTCAACACTGCCTGCTACTTAGTGAACGGGTGCATGATTAGATTAATTTTGAACAAAACCCCGTATGAATTGTTGAATGGAAGAAAGCCAACTTACCTAAGAACATTTGGATGCAAATGCTATGTTCTCAATAATGGAAAAGATCAGCTTGGCAAGTTCGATGCCAAAAGTGATGAAGGGATATTTCTTGGCTACTCTTCTCAAAGTAAGGCTTACAAGATATATAAAAAGAGAACTCAATTTGTTGAGGAAAGCGTCCATGTTATTTTCGATGAATCTCATACATCATTTGAGAAGACTACTAAGGAAGATCAAGATGGAGAACCCTTACTTGTTCCTGGTGAAGTCATTAACATGACAAGAAGAAAAGCAGATATGATGAGTCAAGTGAAGGAGGCAAATGAGGACAACGCTAGCTCATCATCAACAGAACCAAGCACTTTAATTACGATCATTGAAGCTGAAGAAAAAGTGGTTGATGCAGTTCAGGGAACTCCATTGGCAACTGAGTGAAGAATAGAGGAGAATCATCCAAACATACCTTCTTACTCTCAGACTGAACCACAGATTTCTAACTGGAGACATCAAATTTCTCACCCCATAGAAAACATAATTACTCCTCTAAATTCCGGAGTCCAAACCAGGTCAAGATCTAGAAATTTCACTTGCCTTCTCATCCTTTTTCTCCCAGATAAAACCCAAGAACATCAAGAAAGCCTTAAAAGATGTAAATTGGAATAGAGCCATGCAAGACGAGATACAACAGTTTGAGAGAAATAATGTTTGGCACCTGGTACCTAGACCCCTAAATAGAACCATTATATGAACCAGGTGGGTATTCAAAAACAAGCTCGATGAGCATGGAATTACCACAAGGAACATGGCCAGGATAGTAGTTCAAGGTTACAATCAGGAGGAAGGGATTGACTATGATGAAACTTTTGCTCCAGTGGCTCGCATGGAAGCCATCAAAATTCTGATCACCTTTGCTTCTCATATGGAATTCACGTTGTTCCAAATGGATATCAAAAGTGTATTCTTTAATGGATTACTTAAGGAGAAGTCTATGTGAAGCAACCCCCTAGGTTTGAACGTCATGAGCACCCTAAATATGTGTTCAAATTGGACCAAGCCTTGTATGGGCTACAGCAGGCTCCTCGATCGTGGTATGAAAGATTGTCAAATTTTATCTTAGAAAATGGCTTTAAGAGAAGGGAAAATTGACGACACTCTTTTCTTAAAGAAACAAGGAAGGAATATGCTCATTGCTCAGGTCTATGCTGATGATATCATTTTTGGAGCAACAACTGACTCTCTGTGTGAAGAATTTGCAAAACTTATGGGAAGTGAATTTCCAATGAGCATGATGGAGGAATTAAAATTCTTCTTGGGTCTTCAAGTAAAACAGTCCCAAAGGGTACTTCCATTTGTCAACAAAACTACATCAAGGAACTCTTGGAAAGCTTCGATATGGAAGCATCAAAGGTGATAAACACTCCCATTACAAAAGCTTCTGAGAAGTCTATTGTTTTCAGCGTGGGGCTATGTGCGATATTTTAATCAAATCCCAAGGAATCTCGCCTGAAGGCTGCCAAAAGAATACTGAGATATCTCAAAGGCACGCAGGACCTGGTGCTATACTATCCATCAGGTGACAATTTAAATCTAATTGGGTATGCTTATGTAGACTATACAGGTTATCTTGTGGACAGAAAAAACATTCTGGGATGGCTCACTTTTTAGGATCATGTCTTATATCTTGGGGTACAAGGAAGCCAAATTAAGTGGCTCTCTCAACAGTTGAAGCTGAATATGTAGTTGCAGCATCCTGTTGTGCTCAGCTTCTGTAGATCAAGCATCAACTGGAGGATTTTCGAGTTCTCACTGAGAGTGTGCCCCTTCTATGTGACAACACCAGTGCACTCAACATGGCAAAGAATCCAGTTCAACATAAAATGACCAAACATATTAATATGAGGCATCATTTTCTAAGAGATAATGTGCAAAAAGGGTTGATATGCATGAAGTTATGCAGCACCGAAGATAAAATTGCAGATATTTTTACCAAGGCACTAAGTAGGGAACATTTTGAAAGAAATAGAGTAAATTTGGGACTGTTAAGGCCAAATTAAGAACCTGATTCTTTTTTGAGCTAGCTCGAGCTATTAAGAAATAATAGGTTTAAAGTGTTTTCTGGCCTTATCTAACTCACTTCAATACTGTTGCAGGTAAACACGCATGATGAGCATAGAAGCAGTTGATGCAGTACAAGACTGATAAAAGAGGATTAATTCTTTTCAAAAAAATAGGGGCTTGAAGAAAATATTTTTGAAGAATCAGGTTCTTGTACTAAATGTTAGTGGTTCTATACATCCATTAACACACGTCTTAAAAGTCACAAAATATGACTTCTATGTCATCAACTTTTTAGATCCGACTATCACGTCCCTTCAATTTAAAACGTCCCATATCCCTCGAAACATCACAATTCTCCACGCCCAACCGCCCCTATTCTTCTCCCTTCCTAATTATCCTCTCCGTTTAAAACCCCTCTCTTCTACAATTCCTAACCATAAGCCCTATTCTAGATTCATCCAAAAGGAAGGATCATCACACCACCTCTTCCAATGGCTGAGAAACTTTCGGCCCATCCATGGAACCTCTCTCTTTCACTGAGTGTGTGTCACCCTCTATCACTCCTACTACTAAAATCACACTTTCCTAGTTTCCTAACCTTTTCCCAACTCAGAAACCCCTGAACGATTGTTCTGTCCTCTTCGTGGTGTGCTGGCCACACCAGTCAAACCCTAAGTGGAAAATAAGGTGAAAATACCGACTTCACAAAAGGCTCCACCATCGTTGGTGTATACTCTATGGTTGTGGAAGCACCTGTTGAAGAAGAGAAGATTGAGTTTGTAGTATCCGCAGATGGAATATTGCATGAAGTTATTTCTCATAGGCAAGAGTCACAAAGCATGTGGGTAGAAGGGGACCCTCTGGATATTGAAATGGATGCAGTAATATACACTACTGAGGTATCATATGAGGAACGTGATTCCTCTCCGGAGTACCCGGGTCAGGACTCTCATCCCTAGAATAATGTTGTACCTGCATTCGATGTTGTGCCCCGGGAAATTCAAGCACCATAAATGCGATCTAGCGACGAAGAAGGCCTGGACAACGTGGCCCTAGATGCATTCAAAAGTAAGCGCAGGACTGTCATCATCCCTGACTCTGAAAGTAAGAGGCCTACTACCAAGCTTCAAGTCAAAGTAGTCTACGATTATGCACTCCAAAAGAGCAAGAAAATAGTAAGAAGATAAGGATAAAGCTGGTAAAGAATGGTGTTCCTGTAAGTGATGAAGTTATCACTGTAGTTGTGGTGGAGGAAGGAACTTCTGAAGAACCTGGTTCCCTTGGAATGCGATCCTCAAAAAGGGTCGACTCTGTTTCCATGGAAAAAAGATCTACTTCCAAGTCCAAGACAAAGGAGGCAGTGAGCGATGAAGATATTCTTGTCAAGTCCAATGGGAAAAGTAAAGTTAGTGGAGAAAAGCATAGGAAATGCAAATTTGAAACTGTTGAAGAACCCAGTCGTGGGAAGAAAACCAGAAGTGACGTCTGCCTTGGCTCTGAGCGACTAAGGCATCAAAAGGTTTTACTGGGTCGTATGTTTGAACCAACAATCTTTGAGATGGCAAGAATGCGTCAGCTTTTAAAAATGGTGGAGTTTCAGCAATGGACGCATCTATTCTATATTGACGCTCCTAAAGTGTATGAGGAGGAGGTCAAGAGTTTATCCGCTAGTCTCTTTCCAGTTGATGCTGACCATGTGTGTGCTTTAGTCAATTGGGTGGATATTGTCTTTAACATGGAATTGCTTGGGGAAATTCTGCAGGTTCCTACAGTTGGGGTGTCTAGTGTACGAGATGTTTGTCAATACAACTTCCGAAATGCAGTCGTGAAAGATAATTCTAATCAGAAGGAGGACCATGTCCATAAGAAAACATTGCTTCCTATCTACGAGTTGTTGTTTGAGCTGGTCAACAAAGTCCTGTTGCCTCAAGCAGAAAGGCGGTCTATCACTTCAAAATCTGATTTATTCTTAATGAAGCAATTGGATAGTTTCAATCCTGTGAGTCTACCTGCCATAATGATTGAGCATGTGTAGAAAGTTGTTGATTTCAATGATGGAAATCACGGGCTTCGATATGGATTCTTGCTCACTCAAGTGTTCAAATACTTTGATGTTCCACTGGGAACAAGTAAAGTAGGGACCCTTAAGTAGACATTCCCACATACAACCTTGGAAGAGTGTGAGTGTATTAAGAAGTATGGGGGTGTACGAATCACTTCAACTGTGTCTCAGCTTATCAATGCCCAAAACAGCACAGTTGAGGAAATATGTGGACTGAAGACCAGGAATGCCATCTTGGAAGGCCAGCAAGCTCTAGCGGTTCCCATGTCGAATGATGAGGTGATTCATTTGACCTAAGAAAATGCTGACCTCGGGGCGCAAGTTGAGAACCTGAAGGTTGAACTGCTCAACGAGCAAAAGTCGGGAAACACCCGAATAGACCTTGTTCTCCAAACACTTGCAGTTGCTTCCAAGCCTGTCACGACCCAAATCCCGAACCTGGTTGTGATGGAACCTCTCGTGAAGACAAGACCAACCACTCAACCCAATTCATCCTTTCAAAATAGCTATTTAACAAAAATATAGTACAACATGGTTTTATAATACCAAATAGCGGAAGTTATAGATAAAATGCAAAAAATCCAACCCACACAACCCTAATCGAGGTGTCACAAGTCATGAGCAACTAAGAAATCTTGAAATAAATGTACTAAATACGAAATCTGAGATAATAGTTTGAATAACCTAAAAATAATAAGATAAAGGAGTCACGGGAGCTGCGGAGGCTAACAGCTACCTCGTAGTCTCCAAAGCACCGCCTGGACTGGAAGGATTAGCTCTCAGGAGTGGAAATCTGCTATGTCTGAATCTGCACACATGGTGTAGGAAGTAATGTGAGTACTCCGACCCACTGAGTAATAAAAATGAATAATGGCTGAAAGCAAGAAAACACTAAAGGCACAAAGAATTCTATACAGAAGCAGTAAAATGACTTAACATAGTAAATCAATGAAATATCAAATGAAATCTTTTTTAAAGCCAGTAAAACAGGTAATTTGGCAGTAAATGATAAGTAGAAATCTTCCCCTTAGGCTCAGTATCAAAATAACAAGTAGAAATATGCCCCTTGGGCTCAGCATCAAAATATCAAGTAGAAATATGCCCCTCAGGGCACAGTATCAGTCACTCAGTATAGTATCAGCTCATCGGGCTCACTGTCAAAACAGTATCAGCCCATCGGGCTACCTCACAATCCCTCATATCAGCCTTGCGGGCATAGTATCAATCACTCAGCATAATGGGTTCCCGCACTCATTATGGGTGTGCAAACTCCGGAGGGGCTGCTATAGCCCAAGCGCAATAAGGCTTGAAAGCCTTCTCACATAACTCACAAGGCCTGAAAGCCTCCTCACTTCCCTCATAAGGCCTGAAAGCCTCCTCACATCACCCAACATATCCTCACATATGGCCCTCGGGCTTACTCGGTCCGAAAATTATCATAAGCCCCTCAGGCATTTGTAAAACAGTAGTTCTCAGCCCAAAATATCATTTAGAATATCACTTGAGATTCAAATCACTATAAAAGTGGCTGAGTTTGCAAAACCATAAATACTAACAGGACTGAGTTTAAATGTACGTCAAACTGTGAGGAAATAGTGATAAAAATCCCCAAAGGGTTCAAATAATTGGCACGAAGCCCAAATATGGCAATCATCTCAAATCATGATGATAACAAGTCATTCTCCATCAAATATGTAGTAACATCATCAATCGGGATAGACTAAGTCACAATCTCCGGTAGTAAAAGACTCCACGCTTATTATCCAGCGCATGTTTCACCTCAATATAGCTCTACAATGTGCAATCCAGGGTGTCAAACCCTCAGGACATCATTTAACATCATTACTCACCTTGAACCGGTTATTTCTTTAACTTGCGACGCCTTTGCCCCTCGTATTGGCCTCCACGTGCATTGAATCTATCCAAAATTAGAATGAATACGTCAAAATATGTTATGGGAAAAATTCCCAATCAAAATAATCAAAAATACCAAAATTCTCAAAATTATCGAATACCCGAGCCTCGAGCCCACGTGTCATGCCCCAAATCCGGGGGCATGACTGGCACTCAATCGGGTATCCCCGGTTGAGTAGACCTGGGTGCCTTTCCTATTTCCCACGCATTACCCCACTTCATTCTTTGTTAATTGGCCAAAAGATACCAAATTTGCAATTGAAAGAACATATGATTTCTCTTTCATAAATACACATTATGATTAACAGGGAACGTCTTTTACAAAACATACATTATGATTAACATGGAACGTGGTATACAAGTTTACAGCACCCAAAACATACACCTTTATACATAAGTTCAAACCCACATATCACTGTCTACGGAGCCTCTAAGAGAAAGATAATACAACACATGCCGGCGACAAGGTCCCGGCTATACCTTAACAAACGGACACAAGACTCCAAAATACAACAACATGGGTGGCATGAGCCGCACAAGGCCCCGGAAGGAAAGGGGCTCACCAACACGAATACCGCCGATAGAGAGGACAAGGAGCTATGAACGGTGGACTAGAGTGCCCGCCACAGATCCACCTACAATCATAACAGGAATGTAGCGCCCCCGACAAAAGGGACGTCAGTACATTTGAATTGTACTGGCATATATGAACAAACTCTGTCCCAAGTAAACTCAAGCCAAATTGCATATACAAGTGTATAACTGAACAACAATAGTACAAGTACAACCATGGAGCAACAACCAAACATTTCACAAGAAATGATTAAAGTAGTCAAACAAAGGGGCAGTCAGTGCCCCACAGGTTACAAACTCTCGTGTTGTCTCCTTTCACAATTCCACATTTATCATTTCATGATTCATATTCATATCAATAGTGATATGTGATCACATTTTCCACCCTTATTACCTCGTCCACCCTTATTACCTCGGCCACCCTTATCACCCTAACCCACACCTTATTTCGCCGCGCCTGGCAGGTTTCAATTCACAACAACAAACAGCACAACAACAAATACAAGAATCAATCATGGCACATTGTTAAAATAGATCCACAACAAGGATGATGAAATCCCACAACTAGCAACAACAATTTCCTCATGTTTATCAAATTGGTACACAATTTGGGTTACCACAACCGTTGTTCACAACTATTCACACATGTTGTTCCACATTCCAATGTTCCACATTATTTCCATTTCCACTGTTCCACATTATTTACATTTCCAAACTCTTTCAATTACAAGATCCACAACTTCCATCACAATGTGTTACCACACATTATATACAACACAAAAGCTTCACAATGATTCCCACATGGATATCAACTATCAACAATTTCACAACTAGAACAGGGCAATTTCACAAGGATCATAGTTAGCCATACATACCCGGAGTTGATTATCCCCTTTAAACCTTTAGTCCAATTCTCCAACCAATCAAGGAGTCAATCTAGTTCATGATAAACACTTAGCTTTTAGAAATTAGACTCATAGTTACTACTCAATTCCCTTTTTACAAGATTTTAGGGTTTCGAAGAGATGCATGAAGATTTTATGAAGAAATTTCAAAGCAAGTGTATGGGGTTCCCTTCCCAAGCTAATTTCGAGATTTGGGGGAAATGTGTTAGGGATTTTACCTGAGAAATCAGTAGAGAAGACAATGTACCAAGAATTTTCCAAGCTCCAATGATTTTGTAAGACTAGATGATGAAGAATTTGCTTTCTCTCTCTCCTTCTCTCTTAGTTTGATCAGAAATGTGTTAGAAATGAAGGAGAAGGTGTTTTAATAAAAGGTGGGTCAGGTCTAAAATTTTAGAAAAATACCAGGCGAGCTCGATCTGCGACGCAATCCGCGATCGCAAAACAGACATGCGGTCCGCATAATGGACCACAGAAATGGCTCAAGTTGCAAACCTCTCGGGTTGGGAATGCGCTGAATATGCGGTCCGCATTTGAGTTCTGTGGTCGCAGAATGACCGCAGAACTGACCTTTGAATTTCCTCAGGGACAATATGCGATCGCAGATTTGACCGCATTTTCAACATCAAAAATTTGTTGCTCTCTGATTCACTCTGCGGTAGGAATGCGGTCCGCATAGCTGATCTGCGACCGCATTCTGGACCGCATTTTGACCATTTTCTGGAAAATTTTAAATTTCCCATTTTTAAGTACAAAACAGTAAAAAAGATCTTATCCATGTAGGTAGAACCAACTCTATGAGCTGCTAACACCTGATCACTCATTTTCACGGGGCCTTACACCACGTCTCGAAACTCAAAATTTTTTTCATCAACGGGTTCTCCCATGAATCTAGCCATACCAAAATTATCTGATTCCCATATCATTTCGATCCTCAAATCTATTCGAGAGGGTTTCTAATATTTTCCCACTAAATTCATGAATTTTACGCCATACTTGCTATAGATTCGAGTAATATAACCAACATTAAGTTAAGAACACTTATCCCGTTGTTTTCTCCAAAAATCTCCTGAAAAATCGCCTTATCCGAGCTCCAGATCGTCAAAAATGGGAAATGGGAACGAAGTCCCATTTCCAGAACTTAACCTCTCTGCCCAGGCCATTTCACTTCTATGGTCCACTGACCGCTTCCGCGGTCAAAATTCCGCTTCTACGGAATCCACTAGCGGACAAAATTTCTGCTTATACGGTCAATTGGTCGCTTCTGCGACTTCGCAGATGCGGTCCCCAATCTGCACCTATGATCCTTGGCTTCCTTCCTCCTTCTCGCTTCTGCGACTTTCCCTTTGCTTTTGTGGTACCGCTTCTGCGGTCCCAATTCCGCAGAAGAGGAAATGCCAGAAGCAGCAGCAGTAAAAGTTTCATAAGTCCAAAACTCTCTGTTTAGCCACCCGAACTCACCCCGAGGATCCCTAGACCTCAATCAAAAATATCAACACCTCCTAATATATTATTCATACTTGTTCCAATCACCAAAACATATCAAACAACACCAAAACCATCAAATTACATCGAATTCAAGCCTAAGTTCTTCTAAACCTTCCAAACGCATTCAATCAAAAAAACCCAATCATACCACGTTCGAATGACCTGAAATTTTGCAAACATATCCCAAATACATTAACGAAGCTACAAAAACTCTCAAAATTCCATTCCGACCCTCGGATAAAAAACTCACCTATCAATCGGAAATCGCTAAAATACTAACTTCGCCAATTCAAGCCTAATACTACACTGGACCTCATAAATCACTTCCGATCACACTCCTAAGTCACGAATAACCTCCCGAAACTAACCGAACCATTGGAATTCACATCCAACCCCTCTAACTTATAAGTCAACGTCCGGTTGACTTTTCCAACTTAAGCCTTCTTAAAAGAGACTAAGTGTCTCAATTCTTATCGAAACCACTCCAAATGCAACCCAATCAACTCGAACACATAAGACACGAAAAACGAAGCATGTAGAAAAATAAAATGGGGGAAACGGGGCGGTAACTCATGAGACGATGGTTCGGTTCGTCACATCTTCCCCAACTTAGACAAATGCTCATCCCCGAACGAGTCAAGAAACATACCTGAAGCCTCAAATAGGTGAGGATATTTGCTCCGTATCTCAAGATCAGTCTCCCTGGTAGCTTTCTACGTGGGCCGTCCTCTCCATTGCACTTTCACTGAAGCTATATCATTTGATCTCAATTTTTGAACCTGACGACCCAAAATAGCCACAGGCTCTACTCATAGGTCAAATCATCATCCAACTGAACCGTGCTGAAGTCCAAAACATGGGACGGGTCCCCAACATACTTACGGAGCATAAAAACGTGAAATACCAGATGCACACTCGACAAGCTGGGTGGAAAAGCAAGCATATAATCCACCTGCCCAATCCTTCTAAGTATCTCAAAAGTCCATGAACCATGAACACAACTTCCCTTTCTTCCCAAATCTCATAACACCCTTCATGGGCAAAACCTTCAGCAAGACCTTCTCGCTAACCATGTAAGATACATCTCGAACTTTTCGGTCCGCATAACTCTTTTGATGTGACTGCGTTGTACGAAATCTCGCCTGGATCACCTTCACCTTCTCTAAGGCATCCTGAACCAAATCTGTCTCCAATAACCTAGCCTCGCCGGGCTCGAAGCAACCAATTGGAGATCTACACTGCCTCCCATATAAATCTTCATACGGTGCCATTTGAATACTCGACCGGTAGCTATTGTTGAAGGCAAACTCTGCGAGCGGTAAAAACTCGTCCCATAAGCCTCCAAAATCAATTACGCAGCCAGGAAACATATCCTCCAATATCTGAATAGTACGCTCGGACTGTCCATCCATCTGAAGATGAAATGTTATGCTTAACTCCACCTGAGTACCCAACTCTCGCTAAAAATTCCTCCATAACTGAGATGTAAACTGAGTACCGCTATCTGAAATAATGGACAGTGGAACACCGTGCAACCGCACAATCTCTAGGATGAAGATCCCTTCCATCCGCTTCGAAGAATAGGTAGTACATACAGGAAGGAAATGTGCGGACTTGGTTAGCCGATACACAATCACCTAAATCGAATCGAGCTTCTTCAAAGTCCGAGGAAGGCCACTCACAAAATCCATAGTGACTCTCTCTAACTTCCACTTTGGAATAATCATTTGCTAGAGCAAACTACCCGATCTCTTACGCTCATATTTTACCTGCTGACAATTGAGACACCGAGCTACAAATCTGACAATATCTTTCTTCATTCTTCTCCACCAATAGTGCTGCCTCAAATCTTGATACATCTTCGCGGCACCCAGATAAATAGAATACCTTGAGCTATTGGCCTCCTCCAAAATAAACTCTCTAAGCCCATCCACATTGGGCATACAAATCCAGCCTTGTATCCGCAACGCACCATCATCACTGGTGGTCACATCTGTGGCATCATCATGTTGAACTCTGTCCTTAAGGACAAAAAAATGTGGATCATCATACTGGCGCTCTCTCATGGATCATACAAGGAAGACGAAAAGACCACGATAGCCAACACCCGACTGGGCTCCGAAATATCTAGTCTCATAAACCAATTGGCTAAGGCATGAACATCTACTGCAAAGGGTCTCTCTCTGACTGGAATGGACACCAAACTCCCCATACTCACTGCGTTTCGGCTCAAAACATCGGCACTACATTAGCCTTGCCGGGATGATACAGAATAGTAATATCATAATCCTTAAGCAACTCTAGCCATCTCTTCTGCCTCAAATTAAGATCTTTTTGCTTGAACAAATGTTGAAGACTGCGATGATCAGTGAACATCTCAGAAGATACTCCATATAGACAGTGCCTCTAAATCTTCAATGCATGAACTATGGAAGCCAACTCAAAATTATGAACAGGGTAATTCTTCTCATGGGCTTTAACTGACGAGAAGCATATGCGATAACTCTACACTCATGCATCAATACACAACCAATCCTAACTCTCGAAGTGTCATAATATACGGTATATGAAGTTGAAGTTTATAGCAACACCAACACTGGAGTTGTGGTTAAGGTGTTCTAGAGCTTCTAAAAGCTCTCCTCACACTCGTCATAAAAACGGTTCACCCTTCTGGTCAACTTCGTCAAGGGCGACGCAATGGATGAAAATCCTTGAACAAAACGACGGTAATAGCTTGCTAACCCAAGAAAGCTATGAATCTTTGTGGCTGAGTATGATATAGGCCAACTCAGAACTGCCTCTATCTTCTTTGGATCAACCTGAATACCCTCGGAGGACACCATGTGCCCCAAGAAAGGCACTAAGCTGAGCCAAAGTTCACACTTAGACAATTTTGCATAAAGCTTCTCCTTTCTCAATCTCTGCAACACAACTCTCAAATTTTCCGTGTGCTCCTCCTAACTACGCGAATACACCAAAATATCATCAATGAAGACTACAAAAAATGAATCGAGATAAGGCTGAAACACACTGTTCATTAGATACATGAATGTTGCTAGGGCATTGGTTAGCCCAAAAGACATAACAAAGAACTCATCGTGACTGTATCTGGTCCTGAAAGCAGCCTTAGGAATATCTGAATCCTTGATCTTCAACTGGTGATAGCCTGAACGAAGATCAATTTTGGAAAACACACTCACTCCTTGAAGTTGATCAAATAAATCATCAATACAAGGCAACACATATTTGTTCTTCATTGTCATTTTATTTAATTACCTGTAGTCAATGCACATTCTCATTGTACCATCATTCTTCTTTACAAATAAGACTAGTGCACCCCAAGGTGACACACTAGGCCGAATGAACCCCTTTTCTAGGAGTTCCTAAAGTTGCTCTTTCAACTTTACTGGTGCCATATGATACAAAGGAATAGAAATGGGCTGACTGCCTGGCACCAAGTCAATACTAAAATTAATATCTCTGTCCAGTGGCATGCCTGGTAGGTATGCAGGAAATACAACGGGAAAATCCCTCACAAATGGGACAAAATCAATACTGGGAGTCTCAGCTCCAACATCTTGCACAAAATCTAAATATTTCCCAACCATACGTTGGGCTTTCAAGAAAGAAATTACTCTACTAGGAACATAATCAGTCATACCACGCCACTTGATCCTTGGTACATCCGGCATGGCCAAAGTAACTGTCTCAGCATGTTAGTCTAGAATATCATGACACGGATATAACCAATCCATGCCCAAAATAACATCAAATTCCACCATGCTCAATAGAAATAGATCAAATCGGGTCTCCAGACCCCCAATAGTCACAACACATGACCGGTACACACGGTCTACAATAACAGTATCGCCCATCAGAGTAGATAAATGAACATATAAAGAAAGAAACTCCCGGGGCATACTCAAATAATGAGCAAAATACGAGGATACATATGAATAGGTGGAACCGGGATCGAATAATACAAATGCATCTCTATGGCAGACTAGAACAATACCTATAATGACATCATCTGAAGCAATAACATATGTCTTGCCTGGAATAGCATAAAAACGAGCCTAGCCACATCCTGATCGACCTTCTCTTCTAGGCGACCCCGGGATGCCTGACCTCCACCCCTATCTGACTGGGCAGGTGGTGAAGTAATTGGAACAGAAGTCGATGGATGACCCCTATGCTAGGACGAACAAGCAATACGACGAGGATATCGTCTCCACATATGCCATAACTCTCTATACTCATAACAACTCTCAAGTGCTGGAGAAGGGGTTTGATGGGAACCCCTAGCACTGGAGTGACCAGTTGATGTGCTCGACATAGAAAAACCCTGAACAGATGGAGCACGAGATGAAGTCTTGGCTGGAAGGGCACTTAGTGAAGGCTGGCCCTGCTTAGAACCATGATAACCACGACGGGCCGACTGAGCGGGCCTGAAAGAACGACCTCTACCATGCTGGAACTTGCCCCTCGAAGGAGCACCACTATAACTGTTCGGACCTCGAGGCCTCTTAGCCTCCTTCTGCTCTCTATCCTGACAGCGAGTCATTTAATTCTCACGAGCGATATCAATCGCTTCCTCAAATGAAGTACCCAATACTTTATCTCTAGTCATCGGAATATGGAGATGATAATTAAGGCCATGCACAAACCTCTTGATCCTCTCACAACCTATCAAAACTATCCACCCAGCATGATGAGCTAACTTAGAATACCTTGCCTCATACTGTGATATAGTCGTATCTCCCTGCTTCAGCAACTCGAACTGTCTACGCAATTCTTCATTGCGAGACGACAATACATATTTCTCTAAGAAGAGAGTGGAGAAATCCTGCCAAGTCAAAGGCACTACACCAACTGGCGTACGCCTTTCATATGCCTCCCACCAAGTGAAGGGAGCCCCTGTAAACTGGAAGGTAGTAAATGATACACCACTACTCTCGAGTATCCCTATTATACGGAGCATCTACTGACATTTGTCAAGAAAACCCTAGGCATTCTCGCCCTCAGCACCACTGAATGATGGATGATAGAGTATACCAAACCTCTCAAGTCGACGCTGCTCATCATTTGGCATGACTGGTACTATTACCCCTGAGCTAGTTCAACTGGCTGGGCTGGAGGTGCCTCTAGCGTCTGAAGTCCCTACTACCTTCTCGGGTGGGTGATTAACAGGAGTCTGGGTGCCTTCCCTGGCTTGTGAAGTAGTTGCGGTTGTATTAGCTGATACCGCCTGAGCTAGGCCAGTGCAAATTGATAAGATCTGAGCCAAGTCCTTCTGAAGACCCGGTATCACAATGGGCATAGCTGGTGCCTGATCTTGGGCTGGGGAAGCTAGTGGATCAATAGGTGCTGCTCTCGCTGCTCTACCCCTACCACGACCACGATCCCGTCCTTGACCTTTGGTGTTCACAGCTGGTTGCACTGGTGGTCGTCTACCTCGTCCAATAGCACGGGTCCTCGCCATATGCGGGAGAATAGAATACAAAAGTTTAGTTCTCGGATAAAAAAAGTCGCACAATAAGAATTTCAAGAATATGAAGTTTTTCTAAAGGTTATGCGGCCTACCAAGGATTAATACAGATGTCTCCGCACCGATCTGCGAGACTCTACTAAACCTGCTCATGACTCGCGAGACCTATGTAACCTAGGCTATGATACCAACTTGTCACAACCCAAATCTCGAACCTAGTCGTGATGGCACCTCTCATGAAGACAAGGCCAACCAGTCAACCCAATTCATCCTTTTAAAATAGTTATTTAACACAAATATAGTACAACGTGGTTTTATAATACCAAATAGCGGAAGCTATAGATAATATGCGGATAATCCAACCCTACACAGCCCTAATCAGGGTGTCATAAGTCATAAGCAACTAAGAAATACTTATATAAGTCTACTAAATACGAAATCCATTACAATATTTCGAATAACATAGAAATAATAAGATAAAGGAGTCACGGGGGCTGCAGACACCAACATCTACCTAGTAGTCTCCGAAGCACGACATAGACTAGAAGGATCAGCTCTCAGGAGTGGAAATATGCTATGCCTGAATCTGCACACACAGTGCATGGATTAATGTAAGTACTTCGACCTAGTGAGTAAGAAATATAAATAATGGCTAAAATCAAGATAACACGTAAAGGCACAAAGCATTCTATACAGAAGCAGTAAAATCATTTAAAATAGTAAATAAGTGAAATACCAAATGAAATCTCTTTTAAAGCCAGTAATGTAGGTAATTTGGCAGTAAATGACAAGTGGAAATCTGCCCATCGGGCTCAGTATCAAAATATCAAGTAGAAATCTGCCCCTCGGGAACAATATCAACCATTCAGTACAGTATCAGCCTCTCGAGCTCACTCTCAGAACAGTATTGGCCCCTCGGACTACCTCACAATAACTCATATCAGCCCCGCAGGCATAGTATCAATCACTCAGCATAATGGGTACCCGTGCTCACTGTGGGTGTGCAGACTCCGTAGGGGCTCCTACGACCCAAGCGCAATAATAACATAAGGCCTGAAAGCCTTCTCACATCACTCATAAGGCCTAAAAGCCTCATCACATCCCCCATAAGGCCTGAAAGCCTCCTCACATTACTTAGCATATCCTCATATATGGCCCTCAGCCTTCATTAGTCTGAAAATCATCATAAGTCCCTCGTGCATTTTTAAAACAATTGTTCTCAGCCCAAAATTTCATTTAGAATATCATTTGAGATTCAAATCTTTATAAAAGTGATTGAGTTTACAAAATCAGAAATATCAACAGGATTGAGTTCAAATATAAGTCAAAACTGTGAGGAAATAGTGATAAAAATCCCCAAAGGATTCAAATAATTTCCACGAAGCCAAATATGGCAATCACCCATAATCATGATGATAAAAAATCAATCTCAGTCAAATATGTAGTAAAATCATCAATCGGGATAGACTAAGTCACAATCCCCAGTAGTAAAAGACCTTGCGCTCATCATCCAGAGCGTGTTTTACCTCAATATAGCACTACGATGTGCAATCCAGGGTTTTAAATCCTCAGGACATTATTTAACATCATTACTCACCTTGAACCGACTATTTTCTTAACTCGCGGCGCCTTTGCTCCTCGAATTGGCCTCCACGTTGTCGAATCTGTCTAAAATCAGAATGAATATATCAAAATATGTTATGGGAACAATGCCCAATCAAAATAATTGAAAATTTCAAAAATTCTCGAAATTAGCGAAAACCCGAGCCCCAAGACCATGGCATTAAATTCAGAAATATTTACATCAACGGGTTCCTTATCTTCCCACGAGTCTAACCATACCAAATTTATCCAATTCCCATATCATTTCGACCCTCAAATCTATTCGAGAGGGTTTCTAAGCTTTTCTTGCTAAATTCACGGATTTAACCCCAAAAGTTGCTATAGATTCGAGTAATATAACCAAAATTAAGTTAAGAACACATACCCCATTGTTCTCTCCAAAAATCTCCCAAATAATCGCCTTATCCGAGCTCCAAATCGTCAAAAATGAGAAATGGGAAGGAAGTCCCATTTCCATAACTTAATCTCTCTGCTCAGGCCATTTTCGCTTATGCAGTCCACTAACCCCTTTCGTGGTCAAAATTCTACTTCTGCGAAATCCACTAGCGGATAAAAATTACGCTACTGCGGTCGATTGGTCGCTTCTGCGACTTCGCAGATGCGGTCCCCAATCTGCACTTCTGCGGTACCGCTTTTGCGGTCCCAATTATGCAGAAGCGGAAATGCCAGAAGTAGCAGCAATAAAAAATTTCATCAGTCCAAAATTCTCCGTTTAGCCACCTTAACTCAACCCGAGGCCCTCGGGACCTCAACCAAAAATACCAACATCTCCTAAAATGTTAATCAAACTTGTTCCAATCATCAAAATACCTCAAACAACACCAAAACCATCAAATTACATCGAATTCAAGCCTAAGTTCTTCTAATTCTTCCAAAACATGAATTCAATAAAAAAACCCAACCAAACCACGTCCGAATGACCTGAAATTTTACACACATATTCCAAATCACTTAACGAAGCTACGAAAACTCTCAGAATTTCATTCCAACCCTCGGATATAAATCTCACCTATCAACTAGAAATCGCCAAAGTACTAACTTCGCCAATTACAGCCTAATTCTACAACGGATCTCCAAAATCACTTCCGATCACACTCCTAAGTCATAAATCACCTCCCAGAGCTAATCGAAACATCGAAATTCACATCTGAGCCCTCTAACTCATAAGTTAATGTCCGGTTGACTTTTCCAACTTAAGCTTTCTTAAAAGAGACAAAATATCTCATTTCTTATCAAAATCACTCCAATTGCAACACAATCGACTCGACCACATAAGACATGGATAAGAAAACAAGAAGCAGAAAATAAGGAAAATGGGGGTATAATTCATGATACGATGGGTCGGGTCGTCACAAAGTCTTTACCTCCTATTTCCCCTAAGTTTCCCCTCAATCCATATTTTTTTGTCTCTTTCTTGATGATTGGTGGATGTTCTTGTTGTTGTTTTGAGTGGTTGAGATGTACTACTACTACTCCCGTGATCAAGTCCAAATGTTGCCTCTTTCTTTTTTAAAGGAAGAGGCATATTAAAAAATTATTAATATAAATCCTCTTTTAATTTGTCTAATACATTCTCTTTGTGTTCTATTTTTCCTCATGCTAGTGACCACATATGTGGCATAAGTTAGCTTTGTTAGACTTCTTTGTGCTCTTATTCTTTTTAATGATGCCAAAAGAGGAAAAAAAGACTAATATAAGACTTAGAGGGAACCAAATTGGGGAACTGGTTTTTTTATATAAAAATTGAAAGATAAATCGGGGAACTGGTTCTTATAGGACTCTTGAAAATTTGAAAGATTAAGGCATCATCTTATGGGGAACTCTTTGACACTACTTTCTGTTGCCTTAATTCTGAACATATAATTGTTAAAGTTTGTCATCATCGAAAAAGAGGAAAATTGATAAATCTTAAATACTATTACCATATGTTTTGATTATCTAACAAACTTACTGATAATAACCAGATAGGGAACCTGACCTACTTTTATTGTTGCAAACTTGAAAGGATCCCAGTTAAGGATGAAGTACTACAGATTCAGGAGCTAGAAACCAAACAAGAACCTGGTGCTCCTGTGGTTCCTATGCAGCAGTACAGAGTCATTTGGACACAGCTGGAACTGAAGTAACCGGCGGCAGTGTTTCTACCGCACTGCAATATACTATTAGCCCACTCATTCTCTACACAAACAAAGTACTCACATCACTTCAAGTGACATGATCGAGATATACCCAATGAAGCCTATACAAAGACATCACTAGAAGGTTTTTACTTCTCATCCAATCCTTTTGCAAAAACAAAAAAATCATCCTCTCAAGCTTGAAGAATAAGGTTGAACGCCACTATGGACCTGTTCTTAAAAGATTGATTGTTGTTGTCCTAGTTGAGTTGTAACCTTGTTATTGTACTTACTATATCTCCTAAATTGCTTACTTAGATGCATATTGATTAAGAATCCTCTTGTAAATCCATAAACTCGCTGAGTTTAGGTTGTGACTAGATTTAGTCATAAAGAAAAGTCTTTGTAATTGTAGAATTTTAAAGTGGCTTGTAGTGATAGCACCACAAGTTAGAAAACGCCTTTGTAACTAGGCTATTCACAGAGTGGCTTGTGGTAAAGGTACCAATAGTTAGTTGAATAAATCATTTGCAATAGGAAGTATTGTAAAGTGGTTTGAAATAGGTATGCTTACAAGTTTGTAAAGTTAAAAGCCTAGAGGTGTAGGTTGAGGTTTTTTATCCTCTTGTGCGGGATTTTTTCATGTAAAAATCATCTGCCTCATTTACTTACTGCTTTACTAAGTGCTCTCAGCAAAAACTTGTAGAGGACCAGGTACTCTACGATTTGATGGACCCGTACAAACTAACAAAAACTTAGTGGGATAAAACCTTAGCTAAGGGAAAAAGAGTATAGCACGTATGTGCCTTCCCCTGATAAAAATATCACTTTATTTCTCGGAGATAAAAAATTCCAAGCTTGTATAATAACTTCTCTAATCTTGAGACTATCAATGCCTTGGTGAATTATTCTGCCAGATTATCACTTGAATGAATTTTTTGAACATCTATTTCATCATTATGTTGAAGATTGTGTCTGGCAAAGAACTTTGATGAAATATAGGATTTATTCTGTCTCCTTCAATATATCTTTCTTTTAATTGAGATAAGCAAACATCAGGGTCTTCACAATTATTGGAATCTTCTTTTCAAAGAAAAGCCACACATCTGTAGTGCATTGAGTCATTTGCTTTATCAGTTGTTAGTATATTGACATAACTTGCATAATTATCAACAATTGACTGCCTTGTGAAATAGTATTATGGTAGTACTCTAACGTACAAATAGATTGTTGGATGAACGAACTTTAGAAAATGCCTGTAACCAATAAAACCTTGACGATATTTATTAGAACAAATAAATCTATATCAAGGATTCCTTTGCAATATAATACGAATAGTATTCCAATATCTTCAAATAGGAACAAAACTATATCTTGTTAGCATTATATATATATATACAAATAGATTGTTGGATGAACGAACTTTAGAAAATGCCTGTAACCAATAAAACCTTGACGATATTTATTAGAACAAATAAATCTATATCAAGGATTCCTTTTGCAATATAATACGAATAGTATTCCAATATCTTCAAATAGGAACAAAACTATATCTTGTTAGAATTATATATATATATATATATATATATATATATATATATATATATATATATATATATATATATATATATATATATATTCTTCAAATAGGAACAAAACTATATCTTGTTAGAATTATATATATATATATATATATATATATATATATATATATATATATATATATATATATATATATATAGTGCACCAACTGCAATAGACAAAAAATAAATCATCTATGCCTTTATTGCTTTAATTAACATGACGATTTGTTGAAGCTTTATTCAATAAATTTATTGAAACCTTGATATGCTTCAGAATAATTTAAAACCTTCAATGATTTTCATTATATGCATATCAAATATATTGTAAGACCAAAACCTGAAATGACTACATCTACCATAAGAGAACAAGTCTTCATATATTCAATAATCTTCTTGTGCCACAAGTCGTCTTTATGTCTATCGACTTGATTTTTTATTTAACCTTTTGCACAAGAATACATTTATACCACAACTGGTTTTATACTTTCAACTTTTAGGATTATCCTTCCAACTTCACACTTTTCATATGAAGTCAATTTTAATTGCGTACGTTTCATTTGGCCAATCATTTATCTGTCCAAATTTCATGACAGATTTGAGCTCAAGATCCTCGACAATATTAATAGAATTGACCTCTACAGTTTATCAACAATATCATCGACGATCATTTTATATCGGTTCCATCATCAATCAATAAAGACATAATTTATCGAGATCTCAATAGTTTCAGGTACTTGAGAATCTCCAATGAGATCTTATAAAATGTTATATCGTAATGGTGTTGTAGAGAACTTGCCTCCTTAGTATGGCCATCTTTATCATTTGCTTCTCTCCTTCTTCAAGGAATTTTATCTTTGGAACCAATTATTCCATTACGCTTCATGCATTCCATAGACTATGTCCATCTTGGAATTTATTCTATTTAGATCATTACCAGCTAAAATATAACATTTAGCTTTTAGGTCTGCAAATGCATCTGAAAATGTTTAACAATTTAATTATCACTTGAACTTCAAGTTCAATTTTCTTGTACGAGGATTTAGGTGCACTCAAAATAATTTATTCCATGTATTACCTTTTCAGCTGCCCATTTGTGTAACGATCCGACCGATCATTTTGAGCTCTAGCTGTATTTCACTAGTTTGGGGCCATGAGCAGCTTCACTTCAGGTATATGACTTGTACGTAGGGTCGGAACTGAATTCCGGGGAATTCAGAGTTGATTTGAAAAGGAAATTCTTATTCGGAAGCTTTAAGTTGAAAGAATTGACTAAGATTGGATTTCAGAGTAAACAACCTCGGAACCGGGATCTAAAGGTTCCAATAGGTTCGTATGATGATTTCAAACTTGGGCGTATGCCCGGATCAGGTTTTGGATGATTCGGGAGCATTTTGGCACATATTGTGGAAGTTAGCATTTTGAAAGAAATTTTATAAGTTTGGGTTGAAGTGCATTTCAATGTTATCGATGTCCATTTGAGATTCCAAGAATGGGAGTAGCTCCGTATGGTGATTCTGGAGCTGTGAGCGCGATTGAAAGTGAATTCGGAGGTGCGTATGTCATTTTGAAATCTTTTGGCTAAGGATAGAAACATGAAGGTTTTTGAGAAGTTTGACCAAGAGTTTGACTTTTTTATATTGGGGTTGGATTCCAATTCCGGAAGTTGGAGTAGGTCCGCAATATCAAATATGACTTGTATGCAAAATTTGAGGTCAATCGGACATGATTTGATAGGTTTCGGCATCGGATGTTGAAGTTAGAAGTTAAATAGTTCATTAGGATTAAATCGATGCGTAATTAGTGTTTTTGATGTTATTTGGTATGATTTTAGGATCGATCAAGTTCATGTTATGTTATGTAGTGGGTTGGTGTGATTGGATGGGGCCTCGGGTATGTTTCGGGTTGTATCGTGCTCTTATTTGATGTTTCAATATTATTTTTTGGACATAAAGGGTACCACATTAAGCAAATTATCTTCAAATTAAGATTTTATTGAACCATTATATCCGTATTATAATCTTGGAGCCATAGTAAAAAGAATCGTCAAATTTGGATATCGTGTGACGGAGTTATGCTCATTTTTGTCTCGGTAAATATTGATGGTTTCTAGTGTGAAGATTTGTTCTTCGCGAAGTGAGAGAGGTTCCTCGTACATGAAGAAGGATTTCTGGGTTGGCCGGTCAATACAAAAAATTGCCCTTCGCAAAGCGGACGTCTCCCGCGAATGCGATGAAGGAAAATCGCCTGGACAATGTTTTAAATTGAGAATTTTAGTATTTTTGGCATATCTTGAGTTCTAGAGCTCCGTTTGAGGTGATTTTCCGGCGTTGTTCTCGTCTCAACAAGTAAATATCTAACCTTTATTTTGATGTTTTCCTATGATTATTTCTGTTAGTTTCTATTTTTATCCGTGTTTTGGATGGTAGAAATTGAGATTTTGAGCCCCAAAGTTGAAAATTGGTAAATCCTTGATTTGATGGTCGATACATGGACGAATTTGGATGAGTTTCTGGATATAGACTATATGAGTTATGGGTAAAATTTATTTTTAATAAGTATCAGAATGCGGGCACGTGGGCTCGAGGGGTATTTTGATCGACTTTTCGAGCAGAGTTGGGAATTGATATAAATTGAATTGTTATGAGTATTTGAGCATATATTAATGGGTTTACATAATTGTTGGCTAGTTTTGGAGCATTGTGCAACGATTTAAGTCATCAGAAGAATGTAGAATGGCGGTTATGGATATTTGGGTGAGTGAATCTCCTTTATATCCTTGTAAGAGGGAATTATCTCCATAGGTGAGTTAATTGGTTATGTGCTCCTATTTGTGGGGGTTACGTACGCACGAGGTGACGAAAGTCCGTGCCTAGCTACTATTATGCCATTGTCCTGGTAGTCTAGGACCCAAAATCATGCTTACTTGGAATATTTATAATCTTATTGAAATTTGAATTCCTTAAATCACATTGAATTAGTAAAATAAATTTCTAAAAGATATAAACTTCATTTTCTTCAACTATTAAAGAGAATTGGTCTTTCTTTGGATAATTGCTCCGTGTTGACTTCTTGATTGACTGTCTGTCTTTGTGTTTATTTTTGGAATGGGCCGACGCCTAGGCAGATTAAATAGTTGCATTTATAGGCGCTATGTCGACCCTCGGCAAGTGCACAGTTATTTTTGCTTGATTGGGTCGTCGCCTCGACATGATATGCACATGCTTATATTGCTCGCCTGAAATATTACATGTTGATGTTGCCTTTTTGGCCTGATATAAATTGCTAAAGATAAATGAAAAGTAAATCAGGAAAATTATTTATTACTAGTAAAAGGTGTTTACCTATTTGCCTATTTTGTGATGTTAAAGCTGCTATATAAATCCATAATTTCTCACATTTTAGGATATTATTATTGACCACTAGCAAGTGTTAAAGTCAAGTTCTCGTCTCTAGTTCTTCGAGATTAGATGAGATACTTGCTGAGTATACGTTATTTTTTTACTCATACTACATGCTGTGCATTTTTATTGCACAGGTTTATTGTGTGGCTAGTGGCTCAGCGGCATAGCAGAATGGTTGACACAGAAACTAGGTGAACTGTATTTTCTCGAGGCGATTCCACAACTAGTATAGTCTCTCTCTCAGAATTTTATTTATTTTCTGTACAATTGTATTCCGGACAGCTATGTACTTATTTGTTTTTTTTTAGAAATTGCTCATGTACTTGTGACATCGGGTTCTGAGATGCATTTGGGTTTATTCAAAAATTTTAAAGATTGTTTTAAATATTTTATTATTTATTGGAGGAATACATTGATGTGTTGTTTTAATCGTAACAAAGAAGTGTTTTCAAAAAATTTAAAACAAGAAATGAATTAAGTATTTCAGTTGGCTTACCTGACAGCGGTGTCTGGCGCCACCACGACCCTTAGTAGATTTTTGGGTTGTGACAATTTTCATATCTCTTGATGGAAATTATTTGGTTCCAGACCTGAACCAGTTATGATAGGGAGAATTTATCATAACTTGTTGGCTAGATGCGGACAAGTGCTATTGTATATTAAATAATATACCTCATACCAAATTTCAATTTGGGAGTTTTATTCTCATAACAAATGGTTTAGCTTAATTGAGGCATACAATCTCTTGTAAACCAACTTGGATTTAAACCAACATTATCAAGACAAATTATCATAATTTTTATTCTGAAACTGTGCTCTAATAATTTGAACAAGAAATCTTGCAAAAGCCAAACTGCAAGTTGATAACAAATGCACATGTGACCATAGAATAGATGCATTTATTACAATCATATAATAGTAAACGGTGACAGGTGATTGGGCCCCTTCTCCCCCTCCCCTCCCCCCCCCCACACATATATACATATATATATATATATATATATATATATACATATATATATATATATATATATATATATATATATATATATATATATATATATACCATATATATTTTCGCATTCACTTTCAGGAATGAGTCCGCATTTATAATGCTTATCACAAGTCGCATTATTTCAAAAAATGGACTATAATCGTCTGAACGTGCCTCATATTTATAGACCATATTGATACACATTTCTTCACCTTTGAAGGATTATTTTGAGAGCCTTTATTGTTTTTTATACATTTACCATAATGATGACTATTATTATTGTCTTTGACATGCCTATGTTCATTGGTCAAGCACTTATTTTCATTTAGACTTATTATGCGCCGCTATCACATTCACTTTAGGAATGGATCAAATCAAGTGGGACAAGTGTTAGGACCCGAATTTACCCATTATCGGGAGTCGTGATGGCGCCTACTGTCGGAGATAGGCAAGCCAACCCCTATAATTATTATTTTTTTCACAAACTTAATCTAAAACAAGTTAAATACTAGAATAATTAATTAAAACAGGCAGAAGTCTTTTAATAACAGTAATAAAAACAAGGTGCGAAACAACTAACAAATGCCTCTACCCAGTATCTGGTGTCACTGCTCACGGACAACTAAAGAGCACTAAAAATAATAGTTTGAAAGACATACATCATATGTCTGTTTGATACAAATAAAACAAACTAGAAAGAAATGGATAGAAGAGACTCGGGGCCCGCGAACGCCAGCGAACTACCTTAGAGCCTCTGGACTGAAGGATTGCTCCATAACTATGGCTGCGGTCCATAGGCTGTGTCCTGACCTGTGCACAAAAAGGAACAGAAGCATAGTATCAGCACAACCGACCCCATGTACCGGTAAGTGCCTGGCCTAACCTCGACGAAGTAGTGACGAGGCTAGACAGGACATACCACAATTAACATGTGCAATAATGATATACAAGTTCGAGAAAGAAACAATAACAACATAATACGAACAAAACTAGGGGGGATACAAGATAAAGATGGAACATCAGTAATAACTATAACTCTATCTCAACCTTTCATGAACTACTCATCTACAGTGGACGGCGTGCCACACGATCCCATTATGCAATATATAAGTGGACGACGTGCCACACGATCCCACGGCATATCAAGCCGATAACAATAAGTGGACGGCATGCCACACGATCCCATAATGTATGTATATGTGGACGGCGTGCCACACGATCCCATAATATATGTATAAGTGGACGGCGTGCCACACGATCCCGTATTATAATTGGATAATTCCAACAATCTCCTCAAAGGAGGCCCCATTAGGGAAGTTCATCCACACAACAGTTAAACCCGACAAGGGTACAACTACAGCCCAAAATATCCCAGCAAGGGAGGATTTAATAATTATAACATACTCGTCCCGGCAAGGGAAAACAATTCAACAACAAGTCCCGACGAGGTAAGTCAATTCAACAGAAGTCCCGGCAAGGGATAAGTACTACACTTCCTTCATTGTCTCATTTACCTTTCATCAATCATTTCATAATTTAATTAGCGTCCAATTAACTCAATTATTTCAAATATTTCAAATTCCAAGGCAATTACGACTCACGGTCATGCTAGACACCGGTGTATAGATACTCGTCACCATGCCTCTACACCGTACTCGATCATTTAGCAAATAACAATCAAATACTCTAATCATATTCCCTCAAACCAAAGTTAGATCAAACACTTACCTCAAAGGCTTCCAACTCAATTCACTCTTCTAGGGTAGCTTTACCCCTCGAGTTACCCATTCCTCCACGAGTTCATATATGCAATTTGTTTTGAAATCGGACCCCAAATTAAGGTCCAAATCCCCAATTTTATGAAAACCTAGGTTCTACCCCAAATCCCCCATTTTTAACCATGAAAGCTTTGATTTAAGAATGAAATCATGTTAGAAGATGATAAATATTGAAGAAAACTAGTAAAAGTTGACTTACAAGTAGTTTGGGGACGAAGGGGTTCGAGAGAAATCGCCTATGATGGTTTTGGATTTTGAAAAATATGAAAGTGAGGTTTGTATAGGGTGCATATGTCGCAAATGCGACATTAACATCGCATTTGCAAACAGGAGAGAAATGAAGGAGACCTCGCATTTGCGAGAAAATGTTCGCAATTGTGAACTGTGCAGAGAAAGAGGGGAACTCGCATTTGCGAGGAAAAGTTCGCAAATGCGAACATGGGCTTTGGTCTAAGGAAGTCGCAAATGCGAGATTGGACTTCGCATTTGCGAAGTCTGGCTGCCATGGGGAAACATCACAATTGCGAGAAAAACATCGCATTTGCGATGTCCGGGCCAAACAGGGGATGTTCGCAAATGTGAACAAGTCTTCGCAATTGCGAAGACTGCAGACACCAGCAGTTAAAAAACATTTCAAATGAGCCAATCACCTATCCGAAACTCACCTGATCCCTCGGGGCTCCAACCCAAACATGCACCCAACCTCTAAAACATCCTACGGACTTACTCGTGCGATCAAATCGCCAAGATTACATCAAAATCAAAGAATCAACCTCCAAAACTCATGATTTTATTTTCAAATTCTAATCTTTCAAGTTTTTCCACTTTTAGTCTGAAACACGTCAAACGATGTCCGTTTTCAACCAATATTTACAGATAGCGCTTAACGCCCATTTAAGACTCGTACCAAGCGTCAGAACCAAAATACAAGCCTGATACCATCACTTTTGATCAAATTTGCATATCTATTCTACCTTAAGCATTTTCAAAAGCAATTTCACAGAAAAGCTCCGTACTCGGGCTTGGGACCTCGGATTTCGATTTCGGGAATACGCCCGGGTCCCAAATTTCATTACGGACTCTCCGGGACTGTCACATCATGGGTCTGGGTTCGTTTACCCTAAACGTTGACCAAAGTCAACTTTAGCAATATTAGTATCAAAATTCATAGTTTTTAACAAGAATTCAAATATTTTCACATAAAAATGTTCCGGCTTCGCGCTCGGACTGCGCACGCAAATTGAGGCAACTAAATAAGAGGTTTTCAAGGCCTCAGTAGTGCAAGGAAAGGGAGAATTACGGTGATGACCCTCTGGGTCGTCACATCCTCCAACTCTAAAACAACCGTTCGTCCTCGGACGGACAATAGAAATGAGTACCTGAGTTGGGGAATTGATGGGGATAACGGCTCCGCATATCAGACTCGGACTCCCAGGTCGATGCCTCAGGAGGCTGACCTCTTTACTGAACACGCACTGAAATAAAACTCCACGACCTCAACTGTCGAACCTGCCAATCTAAGATAGCCAGCCGCTCCTCCTCATATGACAGATCCTTGTCCAATTGGACTATGCTGAAATCTAACACCTGGGTGGGATCACCATGATACTTCCGATGATGGATACATGAAAAATCGGATGCGCGACTGACAAACTAGGCGGCAATGCAAGCCTATAAGCCACATTCCCCACACGATCCAGAATCTCAAACGGGCATATATACCTAGGGCTAAGCTTGCCCTTCTTTCCAAATCTCATCACGCCCTTCATAGGCGATACACGGAGCAATACTCGCTCACCAACCATGAAAGCAACATCCCTAACCTTACGATCTACAACACTCTTCTGCCTGGACTGAGCCGACCGAAGTCTGTCGTGAATGATCTTGACCTTATCCAAGGCCTCCTATACCAAATCTGTACCCAATAACCGAGCCTCTCCCGGATCAAACCATCCGACTGGGGACCGACACCGCCTACCATACAACGCCTCATACGGGGCCATCTTAATACTAGACTGGTAACTGTTGTTGTAGGCAAACTGCGCAAAGGCAAGAACTGGTCCCACGAGCCTCTAAAATCAATAACGTAGGCTCATAGGCTCAAAGCATATCCTTAAGAATTTGAATGGTCCTCTCGGACTGACCGTCCATCTGGGGGTGAAATGTTGTGCTCAACTGGACGTGTGTATCCAACTCATGTTGCACCGCTCTCCAGAAATACGAGGTAAACTGCGGACCCCGATCCAAAATAATAGATATGGGCACCCCATGAAGGCGAACGATCTCCCTGATATAAATCTCTGCATACCTATCGGATGAATAGGGGCAACTGGGATGAAATGCGCAGACTTAGTCAGCCTATCAACAATAACCCATATAGCATCAAACGTCTTCTGGGTCATCGGAAGGGCAGTAACAAAATCCATGGTGATTCTCTCCCAATTCCACTCGGGAAGCTCAATCCTCTAAAATAATCCACTGGGCCTCTGATTCTCGTACTTAACCTGCTGACAATTTAGAGAAGGAGCCACATATGCAACAATGCCTTTCTTCATTCTACGCCACCAATAATGCAGTCTCAAATCCTGATACATCTTCGCGGCGCCGGGGTGAATAGAATACCAAGAACTATGGGCCTCCGCTAAGATCGACTCTTGAATACCATCAACATTGGGCACACAAACTAGCCCATGAAACCTCAATATGCCATCATCTCCAAAGTAATCTCTGTGGCACGTCCCCTCAGCACCATGTCTCTCAGGACACACAAATGAGGATCATCCAACTGCCGCTCCTGGATACGCTCCATCAATGACGAGTGAGCAACTGTGCAAGCTAACACCCTGCTGGGCTCAGAAATATCCAATCTCAAAAATTTATTGGCCAAGGCCTGAACATCCAAGGCAAGTGGTCTCTGACTGACCGGAATATATGCAAGACTACTCATGCCGGCGGACTTTCTACTCAATGCATCAGCCACCACATTTGCCTTCCCTGGGTGGTATAAAATAGAAACATCATAATCTTTCAACAACTCGAACCACCTCCACTGTCTCAAATTCAACTCTTTCTGCTTGAACAAGTACTGGAGGCTCATGTGATCCGTGTACACCTCACACATCACACCATTCAAATGATGTCTCCAGATCTTCAAGGCATGAACAATGGCTGCCAACTCTAAGTCATGAACTGGATAATTCTTCTCGTAGATCTTTAACTGCCTCGAAGCATATGCTATGACCTTGCCGTTCTGCATCAACACCGCGCCAAGTTTGATGCGGGAAGCATCACAATATACAATATAAGGCCCGGATCCCGTGGGCAAAACCAATACCGGTTCCGTAGTCAGGGCTATCTTAAGCTTCTGGAATCTCGCCTCGCACTCATCTGACCACCTGAATTGGGCACCCTTCTGAGTCACTCTAGTCATCGGGGCTGCGATGGATGAAAACCCCTCCACAAAACATTTGTAGTAACCAGCTAACCCCAAGAAGCTCTGAATATCTGTAGCTGAAGCTAGTCGAGGCCAGTTCTTGACTGTCTCTATCTCATTCGGGTCCACCTGAATACCCTCTGCTGCTACGACATGACCCAGGAATGCTACTGAACTCAACCAGAATTCGCACTATGAGAATTTGGCGTACATTTGGCTATCCTTCAGAGTCTGAAGAACCACTCTGAGGTGCTGCTCATGCTCCTCCTGACTGCGGGAGTATAGATATCATCAATGAATATAATCACAAATAAATCCAAGTAAGGCCTGAACACTTTCATCAACTCCATTAATGCTACCGGGTCATTGGTCAACCCAAACGACATGACCAAAAACTCATAATGCCCATACCGAGTACGAAATATTTCCTTAGGGACATCAGACCCCCTAATCCTCAACTGATGATAACCAGACCTCAAATCTATCTTCGAAAACACCCTGGCACCCTGGAGCTGATCAAACAAATCGTCAATTCTCGGCAGTGGATACTTGTTCTTTATCGTCACCTTGTCCAACTGCCGGTAATCAATGCACATCCTCATCGACCCGTCTTTTTTCTTCAGAAACAACACTGGTGCACCCCAAGGTGATACACTGGGTCTAATGAAACCCTTATCAAGCAAGTCTTGAAGCTGCTCTTTCAACTCTTTCAACTCTGGCGGGGCCACGCGATATAACGGAATAGAAATAGGCTGAGTGCCAGGAGCCAGATCAATACAGAAATCAATATCCCTCTCGGGCAGCAAACCCAGCAGGTCTGAAACAAAAACCTCGAGAAACTCCCGAACAATAAGAACAGAGTCGATAGATGGAACCTCTACGCGGGAGTCGCGAACATACGCCAAATATGCTAAGCACCCCATCTCGACCATACGTCGAGCCTTGACATAAGAAATAACACTGCGGGTGGAATGACCTAGGGTCCCTTTCTACTCAAGTCGGGGAAAGTCTGGCAAGGCCAAAGTCACGGTCTTGGCGTGACAATCCAAGATAGCATGATATGGGGACAACCAGTCCATCCCCAATATAACATCAAAGTCCACCATGTCTAAAAGAAATATGTCGACACGGGTCTCAAGACCCTCAAATACCATAACACATGAATGGTGCATTCAGTCAACCACTATAGAATCACCAACCGGTGTGGATACATATACAAGAATACCTACAGCCTCACTAGGCATGATCAAATCGGGTGCAAAATAGGATGACACATAAGAAAAGGTAGATCCCAGATTAAATAATACTGAAGCACCCCAATCACAGACCAGTATAGTACTTGTAATCACGGCATCAAACGACTCGGCCTTCGGCCTGGCAATGGGGCTGGCCCCCACCTCCTTGCACCGCATCTCTAAGACGCTCTACTGCGGGCTGACCCCTTCCCCCGGTTGTCTGGGCTCCACCTATACGCTCCCTACCTCCACCTCTATGGCCTCTACCCCCGCCTCTAGCTGGCTGGGCAACCTGTGGATCTTCTGCTGCCTTAATCATATTACGAGGACCCTACTGCTGTGAACTACTGGAAGCTCGAGGGCAATACTTGGCAATGTGCCTCGGGTCGCTGCAAGTGAAGCAAGCTCTCGGCTTCCGAGAATACCAAAGTGGTGGTGCACTGATAGGAGCTGACGGTGAGCTGAAGAGCTGCTGGTCGGAGTACTATGGCTGAGAGCTACGACCACCTGGAGCACTATGTGAAGCCTGAAATAATGACTGGAAAGGTCTCGGGGGATGGCCCCTGTCATGAAAGTCCCTACCTCCAGATGAGGCACCATTAAATCTGCCAGAATGTCGAGGCCTCTTGTCTGAACCCTGACTACCTCATCGAGCCAATGCCATCTCTACTCGGCGGGCCGCATTGGCCGCCTCCTGAAAAGTAGTGTCACTGCCAACCCCCACAGCCATCTGTAGGCGAATGGGCTGAATCAATCCATTCACCGGACTCTCTCCCGATCTGTAGGGAGTATCACTACTGCATGGCGTGCCAAGTCAACAAACCTGGTCTCATACTGTGTGACTGTCATAGAGCCCTGCTGAAGATGCTCAAACTGTCTGCGAAGCGCCTCCCGCTGAGTGACGGGGAGAAACTTCTCCAAAAATAACTCTGCAAACTAATCCCATGTCAGAGTTGGGGACCCTGCTGGTCTAGATAGACAATAATCCCTCCACCAAGTCTTGGCGGATCCCACAAGCCTGAAAGTGCAAAAATTGACCTCATTGGTCTTTACTATCCCCATAGTCCTGAGGATCTCATGACAACTGTATAGAAAATACTGGGATCCTCCGATGAAGCACCGCTGAAAGTAGTGGTGAAAAGCTTGGAGAACCGTTCAAGTCTCCACAAACAAATGAGGGAATCATGGAAAGGGAATAAACATGTTAGAGCTTTAAACTGAACATAACAACCTCAGGGAAAGGGAGAGGGAGTTAAGTATGCCATAACTCAAATGAAGTACTGAAATAAACAAACAAGGGGGAAAGGGAAAGAGATTACATGTTGAATACTGAAAGTGTAACAGGCAAAGACATGGGGAAAGTAAACAAGTAGTTGAAAGATTAGTAATTGAGATTAGAACCTACCTGTTGCACTTGAATGACAAAAGTAAAGAGAAATTCTATAATTAGCCTTCGCTTTCAGCCAGCTAACCTTTAACTGAGAGAGCAAGTAGCAAAGAAGAGAGAAACGGAGAATCTTTTGTGAGTAAAGAGTAGAGATAACTCGAGAATGTGTGTCTTAAGTGAGAAAAGAGAGCACATATTTATAGCCGAAAGAGAAGCAACAGTAAGGCAAGGAAAATATTCAGAAATCAATTAGTATCAATTAGGAGAAGGGAACCCCTTCAAATAAGGAACCAGATGGAAAAATAACTAAACCTTAAGTCTAATATTGGAAAGAAAATATAGTATTGATCACATAATATAGGGTAAATACGCATAAGAAAACTCAAAAGTCACACGGTTGAACATGTAAGGTAAGTAATCACCCAGGAAATCAAGAAGTCAAGATTTTACTCGTTCAAATTTAGTCAAAGAACATGGAACAATTGGAGAATCACACAGTTGTACCAAAATAAATTAGGGTTTCAGAGAAAGGGGAAGAACAATACTATAAAAGATTCATAAGTTTGAACATGCAAAAACTAGGCATAGCAGAGTAGACATGTAGCAAAACATATACGAGAAAGCAATTAGGCAACTAGGGTTTCACAAAGAAAGATGAATAGAAAATACCCTTAGATATTAGGGTTTCCACCACCAGTCAGAACACAGAGATTATCATAGATGAAGACGAACAAGAGCAGGACACTACAAAGAAAGCATAGAACAAAGAAAATGAAAACCCTAGAAAGGTAATCAGTGAGGAAAATATTTAGAGCCAAAGTAGAAAATACTATGAATCGTGGACAAGAACACACAGTAGTAGGAAATAAACGACAAAATACAAGAATCAAACAATTCATAGAAACCCTAGGTTTTGAAAAAAGACGAGTACTCTTTGAAAACACAACTAGGCGAAGAAAAAGACGAGAAATACTTAAAAATCCTGGAAAACAAACAAAACTCAGAGAATATCGTGAATTAATACAGAGAATCATGAAAAAGAACCTCGAATCAATTAGGGTTTTCATAAAAGGCCTCAGAAATGGCGAGAAAAGCTTGAACGGCTCATCAGAGCCTGGTCATGACTCAAGGCTTCAAAGACTCGCCGGAGAAAAGCCTGACACGGCCGTGAAACCCCCATTAAAGGACCTCTGGTCCAGCTACCCTTACGAGAACGTCTCGATCTTAGAACTCCAAGGCCAGGGATGGTGATAAATGGTCGAGAATGGCCACTAAAGCCGGTGAAGAGAGAAAAAAAATGACTGGGTTTAGAGAGAGTTCGGAGAGCATTAGGGATTCAAGGGTCGCGAAATGAGAAAAGTGATAAGGGTTAAGGAGGTTTGGATGTTTAATTAGGTAAGTATTGATACAGGCCGTTGATTTATGGAATCAACAACCAAGATTAGAAGTGGGGAACCGGGTGGGTTTATTTTGGTTTGGGTTTGGTGCGGATATTTTGAATTGGGTCAGGTGGATTGGCTATTAAAATTGGGCTGGAATTGGTTGTGAAATTGGGGTTAGAATTGAAAGAATGGGGGCTATATTTTAAATAGCCAATATTTCTAAGTTTAATTTTATAAAAAATAGTAAACATTTTTATAAAAATCCGATAAAATTATTGAGATAATTAAAAATATATTTAGGAATTGATTAAAAATACTAGGAACGATTTATACTTGAAATACTTGGTAAATTAATAAATAGGGTAAAATTGTAATTTAATGAAATTTTAATTTAAAAATAGCTAATGGCTTTGTAAAATCCTGTAAAAATTACATGAATTATATTTTTATGTAAATGAGAGAATAAAATAGTTTATTTATTAAAATAACAAGATTTGATTCCATATATTGAATTTTATAGTGCAAAATAAGCTGTAAATTAGTTTTAAAATGCTTGAAAAAATTATAGAAAAATACCAAATTGTTTGTGGATGCTTATATATGCGTTTTAGAAGTTATTTTAAAAATATTTTGGTTAAAAAGTATATACGGAAAAATTGGGTATCAACAGTTGCCCCTCTTTACCCAATGAGGATGAAAGAGTTGTCGAGTAAAGATAAGTTGGCCAATTTTGACCAGAAGTGACGGTTGTAAGAGAATTTCAACCGCGCCCTGGCTTTTGAGCTGCCTACATATCCTGGTTTTACGGGAATCGATCCGTATGTAGTTCAGGAGCCATCGACAAAATATGCCGATGAAAATTCAGAAAAGGCGGACGCAACGAGGTTTGAGATTTGGCCAGGGTTTGGAGATCGGACAAGCCGCGCAGAACTGGAGCGGGATCATTCTTGCCGAGACGACCGTGCCAGCCGCTATACCTGCTAATGAAAGATGTGCATGTATATTGCATAATTTAAATGTGATGCAAGTTCCCATTGGACCACGAATATTGTCTTTAGACGATTAGGATGGCGTCCTCAGACTATGACGTCCGGGCTATGAAGAGCATGAAAGTAAAGATTCGCAGGCCATGAGATGGTGTTCTCGGGCTATGCAGATGGTGCCTCCAAACTATGACGCATTTAAATAAGTTGGCGATATTTCAACCCATGAGAAGGTGGCAATGTTTCAGCCGAATGAATGCAAGAGTGGTGATCTTTCAGCCGAGCAAGAATTTAAAATGCAAGGCGGCGATATTTCAGCCAAATGAAACATGTTGGCGATATTTCGACCAGAATGCAAAATAAAATAGGTAGAGTTAACCTCGGAAGGCAGGAGATAGACTTATGCAAAAATGTAAGATGGAGACATAGCTTAGTCTCGAAAGGCAGAAGATAGCCTTATGCAAGATGGAGGTAGAGCTTAAACTCGGAAGGCAGAGAATAGCCTTATGCAAAAATGCAGGATGGAGACAGAGCTTAGTCTCGAAAGGCAGAAGATAGCCTTATGCAAAATGCACATGGAGACAGGGCTTAGTCTCGAAAGGCAGAAGATAGAATTATGGATGATGGAGGTAGAGCTTAACCTCGGAAGGCAAAGAATAGCCTTATGCAAAATGCATATGGAGACAAGGCTTAGTCTAAGAAGGCATAAAATAGCCTGATGCAATGCAAAATGCAGATGGAGACAGAGCTTAGTCTCGACAGGCAGAGAATAGCCTTATGCAAGAATGCAAGATGGAGACAGAGCTTAGACTCGAAAGGTAGGAAATAGCCTTATGCAGCGTAACCATGCAGGATGGAGGCAGATCTTAGCCTCAAAGAACGTAGAAATACAAATGAGAGGATGGTGGTGATTTCTTAGCTGGTAAATGATTGTGCTATCGAGGACTGCTGGGGAAGCATTAAATGTAGATAGTAAGCCTTTGTCAAGTAGGTAGTGGCTTTGGTTAAGTAAGGCTCCTGCATCGCCTATTTGCATCTTGGATTCCTTCATCCAAAGAAAAATTGTGAGTTCTGTAAGGGGGAGGTTAGTCTGCATCCTTTGACCCGTGGCGTCTTGTACCATATGGGGTAGCGTTGCTAAACGATAGCAATCCAAATTGATTTATGCAAAATTTGACAAATATGATGCAAATGTATGTATATAAATTAAAGTAAAAGATAGTTTTTTTTATGATGAACCACAACTGCAACGTGGTTCAAGGTGCGACAACCTCGCTGGCTCCGGAATTTTTAGGGTCCTCCTCAAAATTCTTCCCAGTTTAACTAGGCTGGTGTTGTTGACGGTGGTGCTGAATGAATGAAAGCAGATTGACCTTGGAATTTTGAGGGTCCTCCTCAAAATTCTCCCCAGATTACTGGGTCGATGTTGATATGAAAATTGGTAAGCTGACTTCGGAATTTTGAGGGTCCTCCTCAAAGTTCTGCCCCAGTTCCGAATGTGGGGGAAAATGGAATTATATTAATGATGTGACCGAACCCAAATGGCTGCCTACGTATCCCCTCTTAAACGAGAATCAGGTCAGACGTAGTTCAAATTACATCATAAAGAAAAGCATACTGATTAAATGCAATATCTCTTCACTGTATCTGAGTTGATCGGTTTCAGCCAGATTTCTCCATCCATTTCTACAAGAATAAGGGCTCCTCCAGTTAGAACCTGGTGAACCATGTACGGACCGTACCAGTTGAGAAAGAACTTCCCTTTGGCCTCATCTTGATGTGGAAATATCTTCTTCAACACCAGCTGCCCTGGTGTAAACTTCCTTGGTCGAACTCTCATGTTGAAGTCTCTAGACATTATATTCTAATATAACTGACCATGGCACACGACGTTCATTCTTTTCCCATCTATAAGGGCTAACTGCTCGTATCGAACGTTGACCCATTCTGCGTCATCTACGGCTTCTTGAATGATTCTCAAGGATGGAATCTCTACCTCGGCGGAAATTACTGCCTCTATACCAAAAACCAGCATGTAGGGAGTTGACCCAGTTGATGTGCGAACTGTAGTACGATAGCCCAATAAAGCGACTGAAAACTTCTCATGCCACCGCATATGCTTTTCGATCATTTTCCTTAGTATTTTCATGATGTTCTTGTTGGCTGTTTCCACATCTCCATTCATCTGAGGTCTATAAGGTGTCGAGTTCCTGTGCCTGATCTTTAAAGTTTTACTCATCCCTTTCATCAAGTCACTATTGAGATTGGAACCATTATCAATGATGATCGACTCTTGAACACCGAACCGACAGACCATCCGATCTCGGAAAAAGTTTGCCACGACTTTCTTGGTTACTGCTTTGTATGAAGCTGCTTCAACCAATTTAGTGAAGTAGTCAATCACCACTATAATGAACCTGTGTCCGTTTGATGCGGCAGGCTCGATTGGCCCAATGATATCCATTCCCCAAGCGGCGAACGGCCATGCTGAGCTTGTTGCAGTGACCTCGTGTGGAGGTACTTTTATCATATCCGCATGTACTGACAGTGGTGACACCTTCGGACATACTGAATGCAGTCTTTTTCCATGGTCATCCAGAAATATCCTGCCCTGAGTATTTTCTTTGCCAGAACAAAACCATTCATGTGCGGTCCACAAGTCGCGGGGTGCACTTACTCCAGTAACTTGGTTGCTTCTGTCGCATCGAAACACCTTAACAGTCCCATTGTAAGTATTGTAAGAGCGTAATAACTCATTATAATTGTTGCTATAGGATTTGTTTTCAACGAGTGGAAAATGATGTTGAAGGATGCAATTACAACAATGAAATAAATACATGTATTTTCACGTTCATAATGATCACAATAAATGCTCGAAATTAAAGACGAAATTGAAATAAAGTGAGGTAATAAAGCAATAAAACAGTTAACGGAAAACAGAGACACGAAGAAACAAGTTAGTAATTGTGAAAATAAAAGAAAAGTAATTCAAGCAATAAATAAAGAAAGCGGTAAAGTCACAAAACACGTAGTGGTAAAAGCCTAAAAGAATTCCCCAGCAGAGTCTCCATGCTGTCGACGGCCCATTTTTCAAGAGCGAAATCGGATTTTACGACATTATGGGCAAAACAACTCTCATTCCCGTTTAGGAATTGGGTTATGGAATTGGAAGAGTCACCACCTAATGATTATAGTGCATTAAGACACATTAAGATGCAGAGAGTGTTTTCCAGAGAGAAACCAGAGTTGCGTAAGGGCTTGAAATTATCTCGAGGGGAAGGTGTTAGGAACCCCTCAAGATCCATAAATGTGGTTCCAGTGCTAATTGTGACTTTATAAAGATATGAAGCAGTTAAACAAATAAGGTTCACATATAAGGCATTCGCACATCTTTAAAGCTTTAAAGAAAGGGAAGGACATAATTTTGAAATAAGAGAGAGGATTAGGTTAAAAGGCATTAAGAAAGCATTTAAATAAAGTACATAAAAGAAAGAAGGGTCCTAGGTTTAACTACAATATGGATCATTCGATACAATATCCCGCACATATTCCCAAAGAGGGATTGCTTTATGATATTATTGCATCATCATCATCTCCATATTCTACCCTCCCACCCCATTAAGGTATTAAAGAGTGTTGGTATCATTTACTTATTGCATGCTAATATCCGCTCCAACCTGTTAGTCCCGGGGTATTAGGACTTCAAATCCTAAGAAAGGGGGAGACGGAAGTGTATATATATATATATATATATGGGGTATTCAAAATGCTAGAGCGACAGTCAAAAACAAGTAGCAAATAAGAAGGATGCAAATATACAATTAAAGGCTCAAGAAAACCCCATAACATACAACAAGTAGTTTAGCATGACTTCAAAATTACTGATTTGGTCATTCAAAAAGGTTAGGAGCGCTGGCAGATTAGTTTAACACATAAGAGTTGGATAGAAAATTTGCTTCGAGCTCCCCGGGCCCATTTTAGAAGTTGACAAACTTAGAAATCAGTAAGACTTTAGAGAAAAGATGCCAGCTGTAGACAAGAGTCTGCTTAAAGTATTTAGAGCTGCAGAATGGTTTTGGAAAAAGAAACACGAGCTTCAGGCGGAAGTCTTTTAGAATTTATAACTGCAGACAAGTTTTGGAGAAAAAGGTTGTAAATAAATTGTATAAGTTGAGTAAAAGGTTGTAAGAAGTTTTGAAATACTTTGAAACACATGAACTTAAGCAAACAATTGCAGTTTCAATATAGAAGACAGCTTATAGGCTCAGAATTTTAACGAAAAGGGGCAGACCTTGGCCCGTTTTCAAAGTAAATAGATTTAAGATAAAGTGACAAACTAAGTTGTTGGAAACATTAACTGATCTGGACTTAAAATTGTTTATTACCCTTTGATTACAGCTTTTACATAATTAGACGTCCTACTGTTTTGCCTAGCGTTTAAATAGTCCCTATTGGCATTCTTTCTAGGTGAGATTATAAGATGCAAACCTAATGGAATGGTTTCTATATGAAGTTGATGCAATACAAGGAGCCTACGGACATGGTATCTATATGATGGATGCAACATTGAAAAAAGTAGGCATGGTAACAGTACACATGGATAAAGTAAAGATCCTAAAACATGATTTCTACTGATGCAAAGATGAATGAGCCTATTGTCATGATTTCTATATGATATTGATGCAAGAAAAAATAAACTCCTATAGGCAGGTTTTCTAGGTGATACAGATGCATTATAGACATGATAACTATATAGAAAACTGATGAAATGAAGTAAAGTGACCCTATAGGCATGATTTCTAATGCACGTGAGAAAGTAAATTCCCCCACATCCCTTTCACTATACCCCCGAGTGTTTTACATTACACATTATTACAAACTGGGCAGAAAAGTAAAGACATTAAAAGAAGTAAAAAGATTAAAAGTACAACAGCAACTATAACAGGACCGAGGAGTCTCGAAGCAACTTTAATGTCCAACATATGCCTTTTACCAAATCCGAGCTCTTAAGATCCGAGGCTTTTCTCATTTTAGAGTGTTACAAAGTTCCAACGGCCTTCAAAAGAGACCCAGGCATTGCTTACACCCTAACTGGAATAGTGCAAGTGTGGAATTACCAGCTCTAAGGCATCCAAGTTCAGAGAAGACTCTTAAGGTCCCTAAGCATGGCTTACCAAAGGGGGGTAGGAGCATAAAGGGCTAATAATAAGTACAAAGTGAAGATTAGAGGGGAAACCAGTGTATGAAGCGGTCATACCCAGCCTATTGATTGAGACCGGCACACCCCAGACTCCTTACAAAGGTTGCAAACAGGAGCAGACTTGTAAACAAGTCAGACAAGGGCTTGGAAGGTGATCAGGACACCAACAGGCCTTTGTCAAGGCTCAAACACATAAGAAAGGAAAAAGGTAGCGGAATCATTCTGAGTATAGGCAATTAAGCCTTGGTTCTAGATTAGAAGTGGCAATGAGATGCCATTCTAATCCAAAACAAACTCGTAAGCAAACAGGGATTAAGAGTGGAAGGGAACTCATGCAAGATTAAATTGAAAGACTAAGAGGAAATAAAGCATAGTGATGAACAATACACAAGCAGAAGAAAGGAATTTAACATGCTAAGGTACTGAATATAAACAACCAAAGGGAAAAGGAAAAGGATTAGCATGCACAAACACAAACGGTAAGAGACAAGGGAAAATAGTTGGACATAAAAAATTATAAAACACACAAGGGAATGAGGGAGAGGGATTAAGCAGGCTAGAACTTAAACTAAGTGCACAAAACAAATGAGGGAATCAGGGAAAGGGAATAAACATGTTAGAGCTTTAAACTGAAACATAACAGCCTGGGGGAAATGGAGAGGGAGTTAAGTATGCCATAACTCAAATGAAGTACTGAAATAAACAAACAATGGGGAAAGGGAAAGAGATACATGCTGAATACTGAAAGTGTAACAGGCAAAGACAGGGTGAAAGTAAACAAGTAGTTGAAAGATTGGTAATTGAGATTAGAACCTACCAGTTGCACTTGAATGACAAAAGTAAAGAGAAATTCTATAATTAGCCCTGGTTTTCAGCCAGCTAACCTTTAACTGAGAGAGCAAGTAGCAAAGAAGATAGAAACAGAGAATCTTTTGTGAGTAAAGAGTAGAGAGAACTCGAGAATGTGTGTCTTAAGTGAGAAACCGGATGGAAAAATAACTAAATCTAAGTCTAATTTTGGAGAAAAAATACAGTATTGATCACAGAATATAGGGTAAATACACATATGAAAATTCAAAAGTCACACGGTTGAACATGTAAGGCAAGTAATCACCCATGAAATCAAGGAGTCAAGATTTTACTCGTTTGAACTTAGTCGGAGAACATGGAACAACTAGAGAATCGCAGAGTTGTACCAAAATCAATTAGGGTTTCTGAGAAAGGGGAAGAACGGTACTATAAAAGACTCATAAGTCCAAACATGCAAAAACTAGGCATAGCAGAGTAGACAAGTAGCAAAACATATACGGGAAAGCAATTAGGCAGCTAGGGTTTCACAGAGAAAGATGAATAGAAAACACCCTTAGAAATTAGGGTTTCCACTACCAGTCATAACACAGAGATTATTATAGATGAAGACGAACAAGAGCAGGACACTACAAAGAAAGCATAAAACAAACTAAATGAAAACCCCAGAAAGGTAATCAGTGAGGCAAAATATTTAGAGCTAAAGTAGAAAATACTCAGAATCGTGGAGAAGAACTCATAGTAGTAGGAAATAAACGACAAAATCAAAGAATCAAACAGTTCATAGAAATCCTAGGTTTTGAAAAAAGACTATCAGTCTTTGAAAACACAGCTAGGCGAAGAAAAAGATGAGAGATACTTAAAAATCCCAGAGAACAAACAAAACTCAAAGAAGATCGTGAAATAATGCAGAGAATCATGACAAAGAACCTCGAATCAATTAGGGTTTTCATAAAAGACCTCAGAAATGGCGAGAAAAGCTTGAACGGCTCATCGGAGCTTGGTGAGGACCCAATGCTTCAAAGACTCACCGGAGAAAAGCCTGACACGGCCGTGAAACCCCCATTAAAGGACCTATGGTCCAGATACCCTTACGAGAACGTCCCGATCTTAAAACTCCACTAGTGATAAATGGCCGAGCATGGAAGTTTCCGGTGTAGAATGACCATTAAAGCCGGTGAAGAGAGCAAAAAATGACTGGGGTTTAGAGAGAGTTCATAGAGCATTAGGGATTGAAGGGCGACGGGATGAGAAAAGTGATTAGGGTTAAGGGGGTTTGGGTGTTTAATTAGGTAAGTATTGATACGGGCCGTTGATTTATGGAATCAACGACCAAGATTAGAAGTGGGGAACCGGGTGGGTTTAGTTTGGATTGGGTTTGGGTCGGATATTTTGAATTGGATCAGGGGGATTGGGTATTAAAATTGGGATGGGAATGGGTGTGAAATTGGGGTTAGAATTGAAAAAATAGGGGCTATATTTTAAATAGCCAATTTTCCCAAATTTAATTTTATACAAAATAGTAACAATTTTATAAAAATCCGATAAAATTATTGTGATAATAAACAATATATTTGGGAATTGATTAAAAATACTAGGAATGATTTATACTTGAAATACCTGTTAAATTGATAAATAGGCTAAAATTACAATTTAATGCAATTTTAATTTAAAAATACCTAATGCCTTTGTAAAATCCTGTAAAAATTACATAAATTATGTTTTTATGTAAATGAGATAATAAAATAATTTATTTATTAAAATAACAAGATTTGATACCAAATATTGGATTTTAATAGTGCAAAATAATCTGTAAATTGGTTTTAAAATGCTTGAAAAAATTATACAAAAATACCAATTTTTTTGTGAATGCTTATATATACGTTTTAAAAGCTATTTTGAAAATAATTTGGTTAAAAAGTATATAAGGAAAAATTGGGTATCAACAACTGCCTCTCTTTACCCGAGGAGGATGAAGAAGTTGTCGGGTAAAGATAAGATGGACAATTTTGACCGGAAGTGACGGTTGTAAGAGAATTTCGACCGTGCCCTAGCTTCTGAGCTGCCTACATATCCTGGTTTTACGGGAATCGGGCCGTATGTAGTTCAGGAATCATCAGCAGAATATGCCGATGAAAATTCGGAAAAGGTGGACGCAACGGGGATTGAGATTTGGCCGGGGTTCAGAGATCAGACAAGCCGCGGAGAACTGGAGCAGGATTGCTTTTGCCGAGACGGCTATGCCAGCCGGTGTACCTGCAAATGAAAGATGTGCGTGTATATTGCATAATTTAAATGTGATGCAAGTTCCCATTGGACCATGAATGTTGTCTTTGGACGATTAGGATGGCGTCCTCAGACTATGACGTCCGGGCTATGAAGAGCATGAAAGTAAAGATTTGCAGGCCATGAGATGGTGTTCTCGGGCTATGCAGATGGTGCCTCCAAACTATGACGCCTTTGAATAAGTTGGCAATATTTCAGCCCATGAGAAAGTGGCAATGTTTCAGCCGAATAAATGCAAGGGTGGTGATCTTTCAGCCGAGCAAGAATTTAAAATGCAAGGCGGCGATATTTCAGCCAAATGAAACATGTTGGCGATATTTCGGCCAGAATGCAAAATAAAGGAGGTAGAGCTTAACCTCGGAAGGCAGAAGATAGCCTTATGCAAAAATGCAAGATGGAGACATAGCTTAGTCTCGAAAGGCAGAAGATAGCCTTATGCAAGATGGAGGTAGAGCTTAACCTCGGAAGGCAGAGAATAGCCTTATGCAAAAATGCAGAATGGAGACAGAGCTTAGTCCCGAAAGGCAGAAGATAGCCTTATGCAAAATGCAGATGGAGACATGGCTTAGTCTCGAAAGGCAGAAGATAGCCTTATGTAGGATGGAGGTAGAGCTTAACCTCGGAAGGCATAGAATAGCCTTATGCAAAATGCAGATGGAGACAGGGCTTAGCCTCAGAAGGCCGAAAATCGCCTTATGCAATGCAAAATGATGATGGAGACAGAGCTTAGTCTCGAAAGGCAGAGAATAGCCTTATGCAAGAATGCAAGATGGAGACAGAGCTTAGTCTCGAACGGCAGGAAATAGCCTTATGCAGCGTAACCATGCAGGATGGAGGCAGAGCTTAGCCTCGAACGTAGAAATACAAAGGAGAGGATGGTGGTGATTTCTTAGCTGGTAAATGATTATGTATTAAAATAACAAGATTTGATACCAAATATTGGATTTTATAGTGCAAATAAGCTGTAAATTGATTTTAAATGCTTCAAAAAATTATAGAAAAATACCAAACTTTTTGTGGATGCTTATATATGCGTTTTAAAAGCTAATTTGAAAATATTTTGGTTAAAAAGTATATAAGAAAAAATTGGGTATCAACAACACCCAAGTAACCTAGTGCTCTGATACCAACTTTGTCACGACCCGGATTTACCCACGATCGGGAGACGTGATGGCGCCTATTGTCGGAGCTATGCAAGCCAACCCTTATAATCATTTTTTTCACAAACTTAATCTAAAACAAGTTCAATACTAGAATAATTAATTAAAACCGACGGAAGTCTTTTAATAACAGTAATAAAAATAAGGTGCAGAACAACTAACAAATACTTCTACCCAGTATCTGGTGTCACTACTCACGGATAACTAAAGGGTACTAAACACATTAGTCTGAAAGAAATACATCATATGTCTGTTTGATACAAATAAAATAAACTAGAAAGAAATGGATAGAAGAGACTCAGGGCCCGCAAACGCCAGCGAACTACCTCAGAGCCTCTGTACTGAAGGATCGCTCCCGAACTATGGCTGCGGTCCATAGGCTGCGTTCTGACCTGTGCACAAAAAGGAACAGAAGCGTAGTATCAGCACAACCGACCTTATGTGCTGGTAAGTGACAAGTCTAGCCCCGGCAAAGTAGTGACTAGGCTAGACAGGACCTACCACAATTAACCTGTGAAATAATGATATACAAATTCGAGAAAGAAACAATGACAACATAATACGAATAAAACTGGGGGGGGGGGGGGGGGAGATACAATATAAAGATGGAACATCAGTAATAACAATAACTCTATCTTACCCTTTCATGAACTAGTCATCTCGTGCGACCAAATCGCCAAAATAACATCAAAATCAAAGAATCAACCTCCAAAACTCATGATTTTCATTTCAAAGTTCTAAACTTTCAAGTTTTTCCATTTTTAGTCCGAAACACGTCAAACGACGTCCGTTTTTAACCAAACTTTACAGATAGCGCTTAACGCCCATTTCAGACTCGTACTGGGCGTCCGAACAAAAATACGAGCCCGATACCATCACTTTTGATCAAATTTTCATTTCCATTTTACCTTAAGCATTTTCAAAAGCAATTTCACAGAAAAGCTTCGTACTCGGGCCTGGGACCTCGGATTTCGATTCCGGGAATACGCTCGGGTCCCAAATTTCATTACGGACCCTCCAGAACCGTCACATCACGGGTACGGGTCCGTTTACCTAAAATATTGACCAACGTCAACTATAGCAATAGTAGTATCAAAATTCATAGTTTTTAACACATAATTCAAATATTTTCACGTAAAAATCTTTCTGCTTCGCGACCGGACTGTGCACGCAAATCGAGGCAACCAAATAAGAGGTTTTCAAGGCCTCATAAATGCAAGGAAAGGAGAATTAAGGTGATGACCCTTTGGGTCGTCACAACAAGCTTCATGCTTTTTCATAAAAAATACATTATTTTTCTTTAGTCATCATTGTATCATCAATATGGTGCATTTGGACTCAAACCCAATACCTTATCCATATGAAGGCATGCGTGTATCCGTTGGGATTCCAACCCAACTTTTATCATCATAGTGCACCAGGACTCAAATCTGATGTCTTATTCTCGTGGTGCGTTGGGACTTAAACACACCGTCTTACCCTCATTTAATGACATAATAGACAAAAGTGAGCCTTGAACCATTGATTAGCTATACCATGATGGATAGCACTCTGGATCAATAGATTTTCTTTACCACCAAATCTTTACATAGAGTACATCATATACACACACATACAATATATATATATATTGAAAACTGCTACCTGAAAGGAACAATCCAAGAAGAATATATTGTCTCGTAAAATAAAGAACTACTAGTATATTCAATTTTCAGAAAGTTAATAAGAAGCAAGAATATCTTGCTCGACAGTTTATATAATCCAATAGGCTAGCTATCTATATACCATAATGATATCGCTATGGCCAAGTCCAACAAAGTCGTGTTACTTTTAATATTTTAAGCCTTTGCTTTTAAAGTAAACAACAAGGAAAGTATTAATTAGTTTAACAATTGTTATTATCAAACACATATATTTTTGTGAAATTAAAAGGCCATAAGAATTGTACCAAAGTATAAATTATTTTACAGTTTCTACTGGAATTAAGCTCTGAAGTTAAATAATGTAAAAATCGTTCCAGATTTCCACAATACAAGATGGAGTAAAAATGATACAATGCGACTTATTTGGAATATTATCCTTGTCCGATAAAAGATATAGCAAATAAAAATATATCTTTCCAGTTTCTTATTTCACCACTAGTCCAATACAATTTTAAAAAATCCTTCCAATTAACAATTGCACATAAAGTTATGCAAAGATACAAAAGAGTGAGTGGGTTTAGAAGGATGAAAAACTTATCTTTGCATTATCATCCCAGACATTTTTCATTATACGTGATCTCATTGTCTGCTTATACTTCTAATTCACCAACGATATGACATGTCAACTTATCACTTGACAAAGTACTGAAAACAATTGTAGCTCCCATGGAAGGCTTTTATCTCTTATATGAAAAATATAGTAATTTTTGATAGATAGTCAGAAACTTCATCTGGGTTGGAATCCTACTGAGAGGTCCATTAGGGATCAGAAATTGTTGAAGAAACAACAAGATTTTTCTTTTGCCCCTTCCAGGCGATCGGAAAATAAAGAAATGATTAATATATTCAAGATAATTACGTATTTACAAAATACCGTCTCAATTCATCCTATTTCATCAGATCCGGGATGTGATATGGTTCCGAAGGATGAACTTCGTACGGATAACGTGTTAAGAAACTTAGCTCAATATAATAATATGTAACAAATAAATAAACAAGAATTTAGTGAGAAAGAGAGGAGAGATTCTTATTTCTTTCATATATTCAAGTATATACAATGTGATGTTCAAACCTTCTATTTATAGGATGACGTTGAGATATACAAAGGGGTATCATATACATGATATTAATTATTGAGATCATGAGGAAGATTATGGAGGAGGTTATAGAGTTATGGGAGTTACAACCATAATGATGAAGAATAGTGGGAGGTTAATAGAGAAGAATGATGGGAGTAACTTCTTTAGGAATTATAGACATTCACTACCAGGTATAATATTTCATAACAAAAACTAAATTATTTTTCTTATTTTCAATGCCAAAATATTTAATGAATAATAAAGAGTTGTTGAATTTTTTCATATCATTGCCCATGTTGTTTTTCCATTTGCCTGTAACATACTTCATTAGTTTTGAATACCTTTGTTTCCAATTATAATATTCTTACATATTTTTAGGATTAAATTCTATTTTCACATTATTTTTAGAATTTAATTATATTTTCACATATTTATTCATGTCACTATTGTCTGAAAATAATAATTGTTTAGTAAAGATAATAATGATTCTAGAGGACTAATTTGATAGTCTTTTATCATTGATATTTGTGTTTGTACTTTTCAATTGCCACTATACATTGGTCATTTTAGAAAAATTTCAAGCGTTTCTAAGAAGCTAATGATATCATTTTGTAGATTATAAATTGTGTTTCCGAAAAAAAATATATAATTGAAGTTTTAATTTATGTAATTATCTAAAAGTTCTTGGACCCAAAAAAAAAAGATGAACTACCACTAAACTTTTTATTGCATGAGAAATTTTCTTTTCCTTTTTATTTTATGTTTCTGAGGCAAGAACTAAACCTTTCATATTTCCAAATAATACATGCCTTTCCTTTTTCTCATAGTTTAGTCCAAAATATGTTGTAATAAGCTTTTTCATATCTTGGGGAAGCATTCTTTCTACAGGATCAGCAGTGCACATTTTCCCCTGATGCTTCTTTTCTACAGCTTTTCTGAATTCATGCAAATTAAAAGTTCTACATATATTTCAAATATCCGATAATACCATGTTAAACTAAAGTAAGCCATATGAAGGTTGGAGAGCCAGCTTCAACAAGTCTATCAGCTTCTCTACTTAAATTTGCGGTATTGACCACAGCATGTTCTCAACAAGGTCACTTCCTCAAACTTTCCACAATGTAAGAAGCATACAGGTCCCTGTGATCACAGCCATAAAGATGAAATATTTTAGTGCGGCTTTCTGGTAACACAAAGAATAAGCAATTCCGTAACATGAGAGAACTCAAAAGCACTGACATGGAATACTTGATAGCATCAACAGCTGCTTCAGCAGGAAGAAAGTCCTCCACTGCAACTGATTTGTTCTCATTCTTTTTATCTGTGGACAAAGAGTCAAGGATGCGTAGAAAGAAACAGTAGAACCTAACAAACATTTGTCAACCCTTATGATATGCAAAGGGCGTAATACTCAAAGACATTCTTCAGGTTTACAAAGTAGACACCCATTACGCAGGCATATGAAGCCAGAAATTCAATTCATGTCCAGCAGCCTCAGAGACCTATCACTATCAGGTTGACTATGGAAAATTTCCTTCTTTATTTTACTAATTAAACGACTAAATGCAATATCAGAGGATACAGTCTTCAAAAAAGCGTCGAATTTCAGCAAGACGATGAGGTGGAAGCTCCTTGATGTCTGAGTAGTGGCGAAACTCGGGATCATCAGCACATACTGCTATTATCTTGTCATCTTTCTCACCCTGTAACAGAGTTATAACATCAATTAGTTACTACACATCATGCTAAATGACTAGCATTATTTTTCAAATGTTGTAATGCACTCAAATAAAACGGAAAATATAACTGTGGTGCCACTATGTCGCACACAGCAGTTATTTGGGGTCTGAATCTATTAAAAATTTTAACTCCTGTTTAACTGTTCCCTCTCATAGTTTTTCTATCAAATGTGCAGAAGAGAAGTTATCACCCTTATGAAAGTTGACAATTGATGGCAATGTTGCACGAACTCTCCATAATGATGTCGCACCCATGTCCGATCCTCTAAAGATGCACTACTTTTGGAGGATCTAACACACACCAGGTGATATTTTCGGAGATTCCGAGCAACATAGCTCAACAACCGCTTGACAAACAGCATCCCTTGCTTTCCAGTTCAATAAATTTTTAGTTTGAAGGAAAATCAGAAAAACATATAATGTGGGCTCTCAAGGTTAAAAATAGGTACACAATAAAACTTAAAAGGAAATAAAATAAAACATATTCCTATCAGAAAAATTAAAAGCAAATGCTTTTTTTAAAAGCATTTTTCACCATCTCATAAGTACATGTGGCAAAAAGTTTACATTCAAAACCCTTACCTGATCAATCATAGGCATCAATCCAATTGCACGAGCACGAAGAAAGGTACTAGGTAGCACAGGTTCCTATACAACATACAGTATGGATGTAAGAGTACCCAAGAGTAAGCTTACACTGAGACAAGTAATGCAAGATTGGGCCTGTGGAAAATGTGTGTGTGTGTGTGTATGTGCATGTATGCGTGTAAAAGGAGGCAAACCTGCATCAGTACCAAGACATCCATAGGATCACTGTCTTCACAAATGGTTCTTGGGATGAAGCCATAGTTGTGTGGATAAACAACTGATGAGTACAGTATTCGATCAACCTTTTTGACACAAGCTCAATTCAGTCAAGTGATTATCATCACAGTGAAAATTCTTAAATGAATAAATGCAAGTAAAAACCGACTAGATGGTACAAATATTCCTAGTTTCCAGTGCAAAGCTCTTAAGAAATCCATACTGTGAACAACTTTGCAGCATAGTTTATGTAACAAGCAATAGAGTAAATTGATTTAATACATCATGCAAAAAGCAGTAAAATCTCCGAAACCACATCCTTTGTTCCACATATGAAATGAAGCTAATCACTTTCGAATGAAAATAGATGCTGCATTTATTGAGTCAATCTTATCTGAGCAGACATAGCAAACAGTAAAATCTTATGAAAACTAACTCATTCGTGTACAAAGTTTTAGTACAAGTATTATTATGCATTATACTCCATGACAATCAAACAAAGATTACAGTTTATTTCTGCAACACAAAGTCACTAATGGTGTCATACATGGATGTATATCCGATACTTGACCATTCTGCCCGATGAACCTGTAATGAAGGTAAAGCATAGCAAATTCTCCAATAACAAAAGAGGAAATAGGAAATGACCTAGAAATGATCTTAATACAAGTTTCACATCGTAAGACATTTTTCTAGCCCATGGGAAGGGGAGTTATAAAAAGGAAAATAGAAATCGCCTTGAAAGAGAAATAGAGACAGATATTGTCCTGCCTGAAGAGAAATAAAGATAACTGGTCAAGATAGTACCTTTATAAGGCCACTTGCTTTGTCAAGCTCATACTTCACTTTGCTACCTTTGGGTATTTCAACCACCTGCCACATAAGTCCAAGCTTTCAGTTTGAATGAATCTTAACACCATCTGTTTAGTACTTGGGCATATCCCGCAGACAGATAATAACAGCTAGCAGGAAGATATAATATTGGCGTGCAAATATCACTTGAATTCTTTTACTGTATGTGACAGTGCCAACCTTTGTTATATTTTTCCAGTTGAGAATGGCCACCAGAGGCGGATTTAGTATATTACCTACGGGTTCATCTGAACTCATAACTTTTGACACTGAGTAAGAATTTGTAAGTAAAAATTCGTTAAAATTACAAAAATAGTAGATTTGAACCCTAACTTTAAAAGTATAAACAACAACATCCCAGTATAATCCCACTTAGTGGGGTCTGGCCTAACTTTAAAAGTATAACGTGTTTAATGCTAAAAAAACTTTAAAATTGAACCCATAAAATTTAAATCCGGGATCCAGCCACCAATTCAAAGATACATCAGTATGCATATATCAATACACTTTGCTACATTCAATAAATGCTAGCACTTAATCAAGGATCTCTTGGAAAGAATAAAAAGTCATATGCACTACATAAGCAAAACTTGGCAAGTACATCCAATATAAGAAGATTCTGGTTGCTGGAGTAACTTAAGTACCTTATCAAGAATATTCAAAAAAGAATTACTATAATCAGTTGTAAACACTTACACAGTTGAAGATTGCGGGTGCACCTGGCCCTGCATTTACAGAACATCAAGCATAAGTATGAAAGGACACCAAGCCCCACGCTGCGCAATGTATTAACAAGTCCATGAAATAATATTCAGACATTGAAATTGATACGCATGATATACTGATGCTGATTAAAAAGAAATACACATGAATAGCTTTCTACTTCTTTTCTTTTTCATTTTTCTTGTTATATGTAAGAAAAAAATAGCTATCCTTACCAATCTCTAAGTCATGCCATGGATGCGCAGCAACAGATCTATGTGACATAGAGGAGAGAATTCTTTCATTGAGTGCAACACGAGAGGTTACTGAATTTCTTCCGATTCCTTGTCCATTATTTTCAGCCATAGTAAGCTTAACAAGAGAAAAAAGAAAGGCAACATTAAGCATATATATGGATTCGGTGAAAATTCAATGTAAAAATGCAAAAACAATTATGATCAGACAATCAGAATATAATTTCCAGACCATGGTTACTAGCAATACCTTTCACATGAACAAATTAAATGCTTCAATAGCAGATAAGCATGTCTTTTTTTCCTGTCAGATTACCTTATGATAACAACAAAATCACAACCCAAATCACAGCCGACTTGACTGTACGGAATCAATCAGTAGTGTAGTCAATTTGCCACTTTTCTTGCATGTACCCCCCACCGCCACCGCCACAAGAAAAGCAATTAATAGATGGAATTTAAATTCAAAAAAGGTGTAAGATCAGCCATCCCGGAAATAAAAGAGCTTAAGAAAGTGAAAATTCCCAAAAGCTATATGCAATTGTAGATTAAAGCAATCAAAAGGTACAAGACGAAGCAAAATCTACTTGCAAAAATCGACCCAAAAACAGAAATCCAAAAGAAAAACTCAAAAACATATTAAAGGAACTGAAATCTAATCGTACCCATGAAGCAAGTCTGTTGAAAACAAACTTAAGAGCATCCAAAAGCAACCTATTTATACTAATGAATTAAAACAATCAAATGAAAAAAGGGAAAAGAACTAAACGATGAATAACTTACAGAAAGAAAATGGGTGAATGAGAAGCACAAGCTTTTCGATCGATGTTATGAGGTAGTGATAGAACTACTCTTGCTCAGTTGCTCTCATTTCTTCTTTTGTGAGTCGCAATATATAGAACTTTTGTGGGGGGTGCTATGTGTCATTTTCGCTTTGTGGCAAAAGTTTCCACTCGTCAGTCATTGAGTCAACATGAGTCGTTAGATGGTCAATTTGCTTAAATCCAACGGTTGAAAAGGTCTCACGCAATCGACCCCGTTATTTTATATTTTTGGCTTCTCGGGAAAAGGATCTTCTAGTGGTAGTAAAAGCAAAGGAACAGTTCCATAGGAAATTGAAAAACTAAGACGGCCAATCAGAGATCGCCACGTAGTTTCTACACGCTAAAACTGATGTAACGGTTTTCGCACCCCGGTGCTCACTATGAAAAGGATATTCCAAAAATTTCTTGGATTTAGAAATGGAAAAGTGAAGTTAAGGCAAATGTTCTACTTTGCGCTTGGGAAGGAAATAACACATAAATGCCTCTATCTTTTTCCACCGTACTCATTCCTTATTTTATTAGTATCTTCCTCATATTTTGAAGATGTAGTATAATCTACCTCAATCTAAATCTTTTTTTATCAACGTAATAGCAATAAATATTTATGACAAGAGGAGTTGCTCTGATGGTAAGCAATCTCATTTCCAATCGAAAGGTTGTGAGTTCGAGTCTTCACAAGAGCAAGGTGGGAAGTTCTTGGAGGGAAGGATACCGGGGGTCTATTTGGAAACAACCTCTCTACCTAAGTGTAGGGGTAAGGTCTGCGTACACACTACCCTCCCTAAACATGTTATTGTTGTGATTGCAATAAATATGTTCATTACTTTAAGTCCTTCCTTTTTGTTACTCATAAAATGGAAAGAAACAATCTTCTCATCAACATAGATGAAAAATTGACTTAAATAGCCGCTTACCCAAACAATAAAGTTAAAAATAGTATGACGGGGAATATTTATGTAAAGATCTCATATACTTAAATAAAGAAGGATTTATGACAATTGCCGTTCTTTTCTTCACATGCCTAATATTTGAATGAATACTATTAGAGATTCTTAATAACTTCTAATAAAATATTAATTATTATTTTTATCAGATTACTATGTTGAGTTGTCCTACATCGGAGGGATTTGAGGTCCTTGGTCTCCTTATATGGCTTGGGCAATCCTCACCTCATAAGCTAGCTTTTGGGGTTGAGTTAGGCCCAAGGTCCATTCTTATCATGGTATCAGAGCCAGGCCCATCCCAATTATTGTTACCGATGTTGGGCCCCCATTTATGTTGTCCACGCTCCAGAAATCTGGGCGTGAGGGGGGGTGTTGAGTTGTCACACATCGGAGGGATTTGAGGTCCTTGGTCTCCTTATATGGCTTGGGCAATCTTCACCTCATAAGCTAGCTTTTGGGGTTGAGTTAGGCCCAAGGTCCATTCTTATCATACTAAAAGTTAATAATTATCATAGAGAAAATATATGTAATTACCTTATAACTGATCTGTGAAAAAAAGCTCACGCCCTTGGTGCATAGGATCGTTTTGTTTCATATATTGTTTGCGAACATAAATTCTGACTTTTTAAAGTCTTGTAGAGTATTCCCTCTATCTCATATTATCCCTTGTGTTTCTCTTTTACACGCTTTTTAAGAAATACTTCATCCGGTTTAAAATAAGTGATCGTTTGTTTGTTTCGCACATATTAAGAAATCCAATTAGGAAAAATCACTTATTTTGGTTGTTTTCACACACAAAATTACTTGTTTTGGATCAGATGGAGTATCAATTAGGAAAGAGATTGGACTATTCTACCTTATTTATGTCGTAAGATATAATCTCTCTTTATTGAATTTTATTCTATTTTTGTGTTATCGCTATTTTCAAAAACAATTATTACCGGGGGGTAAAAAGGAAAAATAACCAATTTTGTCTTGAACTTTTAAAATAATAAATAATTTAAGATAATTATTTTTAATAATAATATGAGACAATGGAGTGATTATTAAAGTCTGTATAGTGTATCCAGTAGGTGATTTGTTTTTTGTTAAATAAGAAAAAGTAGATGTAAAGAAAGAACTAGAACTGGAAACAACGAACTTTTTTCTTTTCTTTCAGGACAAGATGTGCTAGTGCTTGTACAAAATTAATACCTTATACTTTTTGTTAAGACCGATAGAGAAAGTAGCTATTGCACTCTCAAACAAGATTTGACAATGCACACAGCAATACAAGAGACTAAAAAAGAATAGACTTTGTAGAGTGAGTCGACCATCACTTTATGATTCATTTGGAATGAATTCTAAATAATACTAGTATTGTTAAGCCCGAGCCCGAGCCCGAGCCCAATACTGAACATTAAATGGATTATTATCGTACTTATCATTTACGTATAATAAATTATACATAGATTGTATACGGCTATACACATATCAAATATATATATTATATATTCGCCGTCTATTTTAGTTGAAGCAATTGTGTAAATGGTAATTTGGTTTAATTCTTCTGATTATTTATAGACATAATTTCAAAAACTCTCTTGGTTTGCTTTAATAATACTAGTTACCTCTCATATGGTTTAAATACTATAATTACCTATTTTGTTTCTATTTTCTTGTGAAGAAACTGGTTTCAAGTAATATATATTGCTGTAATATTTCGTAATTACCTTCCTCAACTTTAATTATTAATTTTTAGGTTTCGTTACACAAATATATCTTTTATAAAATAGAAAAGGATACTATATTGTATTATGTGACTAATCTTTCAAATCTTTAAAAGATATAAAAATTAATTAATTATGAGATTAATTCAATGAAAAATAAAAATGAAAAGAAAGCTTCACAGCTTTTCATTTGAATTATTGTAGCGAAAGTTTATGTAGATTTAAGATGTAAATTTGTTAATATATAGCGAGGCAGTTGTTTATCTTTAATTTTACTTCAATATTACTTTTTATCTCTATTACTTTAAGACGCAGTTTATCGATAATTTTTTTTCTTGTTAGACATTTTTTACTTTATAGAAATAATTTTATATTTTTGTGCTTTCAAGTATTTTTATCTTTGATTATATACTTTTAATTATTAGTTATTATTTAATAGTAAGAACGTTTTCAATTTATGTTGGATGTTTATTACACATGGCTTTTAAATTATAGATTTTGTTTTCTCGTTCTTGATTTTTTTGCTTCTAGTGCTCTTTAGGTAAATATAATGGAGATCTATAACTCTAGCCAAGTAGTGTAATATAGCAACATTATCTTCTTCTTTATTTAAGAGTTGTGGAACCTTAAAAATAACAATAGATTACAAAAGGTTAAAACTTAAAAACATTGAAATTTATATTGTTACCAAAAATCATAATATGGAAGGTATATAACATTACAAATCACAAGGTTAACAAGTGTTATAACGGTAAACATAGTGGAGATCTTTAAAATCACCCTATTTATTTTTTCCCACTCTTATTTATATTATGTAATAAAATATGATATACAGGTTGAGAGGGATATCTATTGTATTACTGGCGAAGTTAAAGTGTCTATTTAATTATTGTGAACAATTTAAAGAGTGTTTGTATTTCTCCAAAAACTAAAAATATTTTAAAATGACTTTGAAGTTTTTTAATTTACCAAAATGGAAGTGTGAACTAAATAATAATAAAAAAATATAACAGGAGTAGAAAGGAGGCTTATGAAAAAGTTATAGTACTATCACCTTACTTGTAAAAGTTAGTCTAAGGGTTACTATGTCTTACCAAAAAGGTTTGAAAGTGACTTGATTTATAGACAATACATCTTAGTAAATAAAGTAATATAAGATAAATACAGGGTGAACTTGAAAGAGGAAGACTTTTAGTTGGAATGTGTCACACCTTTTTTAAAAACATACACCACTAAGCCCTCTTAAATTAATAAAAAAAATTTTAGATAAAAGCTTAAAAAGGGTTTTTCAATTGAAAAGTGATAAAAATTGCGTTTCAAAAGAAATAACTCAGTGTCGGCACCTGACATTTAATTTCGGTGTGCCAAGTCACCATTTTTAAAATAATTTTTCCTCTAAAAATGTTTCAGACTCTAAAACCAAGTCTGCAACAGAGATTCGGGTAAGGGGGTTCATTTGACTCGGGGAGAAGGTGTTAGGCACTCCCCATGTCACGTGAAAATCACGGTTGCGTACTCGATCTAGTTGGCTTTTAAAACATTCAAATTGAGGTAAAAACATGCAAAAAGAAAACAAAAAATACAAAGAGGCTCGAGGCCGTCCGCACCTAATAAAATAAAAATAAAAATACTATTTTATGCTTCCTCAAAGTGTTCCATCACTGGCCTTCAAATACAAATACTTCGGGGCATATCCCGGATAAAAATATGTACAAAGTCCTCAGGGTATTCCCCGGATATATTCAACTAAAGGAACGACCTCTTGCCTCAATACCAATAAAATCCTAAAGCTTGCCTACACAGGTGTGAAGGTGTGATCGACCTAAACATGTTATTAGCGGGTAATATGAAAAAAAATCATCTGAAACTGTCCAAATTTACAAATGTCCGCTAACAAGCATATTTGACATTGGCTACCGGAATCAACTAATCTCAAGTGACTAAACACGGATCAATTTCTTAGAACAGTATGTGCCCATGAGAAACCAAGCAATGAGAACAAACATGAACACATATTCAAATCACTAATATGAGTCCTAAACCAAGCACACTCAAATCACTAATTATGTAACACGATTGAATGCAATCTAACCAAAGCACCAAATCATATTTTTATATCATCAAATTAAAGAAGTAATAAGAGAAGGAAGAGATGAACCTTTACATAGCAAAAACGTTTTTGAAACAATGAACAAGCAACATCCGGCCAGAGCTGCGGTTGACAACCTCGACACACCGGTGTAAGATATATGGATTTATATCTAGATATATGGACTTATATCTACACACATATGAACAATATATGGATAATTATATGTTATGTGCTATCTTTTGGTTTGGCCTAATTATGTGGTCTTATGGACATTATGTTAAGGGGGCCAATGTATTGTCATACTAAAGTGTAGGACTAATGTGTAGATACCCAAAAGGGTAACCTTAGTTTATGATGGGCTAACTAAGGTTACATAAGTAACTATGGTTACTTGCTTGTGACTCTTGAGTTATGTAACTCTTGCAAGACATAACTCAAGACATAACTCTTGTCTTGTAACTCTTGTCTCTTGGGTTATGTAACTCCTAGGAGTTATAAGTGGGGTTATGGTTCCCATTCTAGTGCAAGACAAGTTCTTCTTTTTCCCATTGAATCAAGAACCATATTGTCCATTGTCTTGCAAATAGGGTGGAAAACCATATACCAAATTTGATTATTGTCATAACCTTTACTATTGTGAACAATTCACATATATTGTTTTAAGTCTTGTGAGGCATTTGTGGTGATATACAACTTCAAGAAACTCGAAGGAAGGATCAAGGAATTCACAAGAACATAAGGACAATCTTCAAAGGAGGTTCATCAAATTCCACATATGGATTCAGGTTAGCTTCCGCTCATGTAGTTTATGTATCCGAATTATTCAATATGAAGGTTGTTGTTTTTAGTAGGAATCATAATCCTAACAATTCGTATCAGAGCCACCCTTCAATTTTGGATAATTTGGATGTTCATAAGGTTCATGTTATATTAGGATTCATGTTAAAGTATAATTAGAATTTTGTTTATGAAATTCTACCATGAAATAGCATGATAGCATGATCTTATGAATGTTATGATTTGATTCAGTTTGATGTTTTTATATCATGTTAAAACGTTGTATATAGCATGATTTAGTTGGTAAATAACATGTTTTCATGTTTAAAGATTCATGTTAAAAATCATGTTATAATTCAGAAAAAGTATACACTGTACAATCGCTTGTATACACTCCAGTGAGATGAAATGTTTTTTAAAGTATACGTGACAATCGATTGTCTGGATTTGACAATCGATTGTCTGGTCCAGTAACTTAGAAAAATTTTTCCTTTTCACATCCAGTGACTTAAAACTTTTCAAGAAAAAACCAAACAATCGATTGTCTGGATTTGACAATCGATTGTCTGGTCCAGTAACTTAGAAAAATTTTTCCTTGTCACATCCAGTGACTTAAAAATTTTCCAGAAAAAACCAAACAATCGATTGTCTGTTTTGACAATCGATTGTCTGGTCCAGTAACTTGGAAAAATTTTTCCTTGTCACATCCAGTGACATCAAATTCAGAAAAAACCAAACAATCGATTGTCTGTGTTGACAATCGATTGTCTGGTCCAGTAAAGTTTAAGAAAAACGTTTCAACTCTCTTAAGTTTCAGTGAATGTTAATTGTTTTAAAGTCCATCAATTCTTATAATATATAGAATTGTCCGATTCAGTAAACAACGATTAATATTCAAGTGTTACACATCCAATCATGTAACACATTAAGTTGAGATTCATAAAATGGCTTAAGGAACTAAAGTTTATAGCATCTAATATTTTAGTTATTCAATTGAAGCACTATGTTGCCAAAGTAACCTCTATTGTGTAGATTGATTAATTTTAAAATATAAGATGACTGTGGATGTTAGTCTTCCATGCGTTTAACACCGGCCCAAAGGAAGGTGTTATTTGGCAGGAATTCGAACATTCTTGTGGTGGTAAATATGAGACGATTATTTGGTTTTCCATGTGAATATTAAATCGGCCCAAAGGAAGGTTTAATATTTGACAGGAGTTTATTGTCTATGTTTGATCACTACACCAAGAGTACCACTTACAAGTTGATTTTTTGTCCAAAGACTAAAATCAATGTTGTGCTAGGTATCTTGTAATGGGAAATGCCTAACTTTGAATCTATAAAGTTAAAGTTCAAGTTTTGTAAGCATGTATTTAGTAATCCTTTGTTCAATTTTCAGTAAACTCTTCTGCTTCTACGATCTCTGCCAATATCAATAGCATCCCTGTGCTTAACGGCACTAACTTTAAGGAATGGAAAGAGAATGTAATGATCGTTCTCGGTTGCATGGATCTTGACTTAGCCCTTCGGACTGAGCAACCTACTCCTCTTGAGGATACATCCTCTCCTAATGAAAAGAGAGCGATGGAGAAGTGGGAACGCTCGAATCGCATGAGTCTAATGATCATGAAGCGTGCAATTCCAGAATCATTCAGGGGCACTATGAATGATGAACCTAATGCCAAAGTTTTCCTTGAAAACCTCGAACAGCGTTTTATTCAAAACGAAAAGGCGGAAACAAGTGCACTATTGAGTAAACTTGTTTCTATGAGGTATAAGGGCAAGGAAAACATTAGGGAGTACATTTTGGAAATGTCTCATCTTGCTTCGAAACTTAAGTCACTCAAGCTAGTATTAACTGAGGAACTGCTTGTGTACTTTGTTTTGATATCTCTTCCTGCACACTTTAATCAGTTTAAGGTCAGTTACAACTGCCTGAAGGAGAAATGGACTCTAAATGAGCTCATTTCAAACTGTGTGCAAGAAGAGGAAAGGATTAAGCAAGATAAGACTGAAAGTGCTCATTTGGCATCTTCTTCTAAGGAAACTAAGAAGAGGAAAAATAAGGAAGTTGCGGTTGTAAGGCCCAAGATTAAGCAACATAAGGAACCTAAGGTTGAAATTACTGGATTAGGTTGCTTTCTCTGTAATGGGACTGATCATGTAAAGAGAGATTGTACCAAGTACCATGCCTGGCGTGCGAAAAAAGATACATTTCTGTCTCTTGTTTGTTCTGAAGTTAATTTAATTTCGGTACCTAAGGATAATTGGTGGGTAGGTAATGCTGCTCACATAAGGATATCTATGCAGGGTTGCCTGAACTGCCGAAAACCAAAAGATGGTGAAAGATACATCTATGAGGGTGACGGCAAGAAGGTGCCAGTTGAAGCTATTGGCAAATCTAGGTTGTTGTTTAAGACCGGTTTTCATTTAGATTTGATGAGACTTTTGTTGTACCGTCTTTTAGACGGAATTTAATTTTTCTGTTCCCCAATTGGACATATTCGGTTATTAATGTACATTTGGGGACAATAAAGTTAGTCTCTTTCGGAATTCAAATCTTATTGGTACTGGTGTTGATCAACATTTGAGAGCTTATATTTGGTTGATACAATAACTTCAAATAAAGAAACTTTGCATACAAGTTTAAATGGTACCAAAAGCAAAATTAACTAATGAGAATTCTTTTTCACTCTGGCATAAACGTTTGGGTCTGATATCCATTCAAAGAATTCAGAAACTCATGTCAGATGGAATTCTTGATTCTCTTGATTCCTCAAATTCGGAAATTTGTATTGAGTGTATCAAGGGAAAACAAAACAAACAAGACTAGATTAGGTGCTAAGAGAGCTTCGGACGTCTTAAAATTGATAGACGATTACTCTTGTTATGGGTACCTATATTATTCATGAAAATCCCAATCCATATTAAAAACTGCAACTTATATTCTTAATAGAGTTCCAACTGTAGCTACAATCTAAAAACCCCATATGAACTTTGGACTGGGCATAAACCCTGTATTCAGCATTTTCACATTTGGGGTTGTCCAGCTGAGGCAAGGCCTTATAGGCCGTTGAAAAGAAACTGGACGCTAAGACGGTTAGTAGCTATTTTGTTGGATATTCTGAAAAATCCAGGGGTTTTAAGTTTTATGATCCCACATCACGAACTATTTTTGAGACGGTAAATGCTAGGTTCTTTGAGGATATTGAGTTTGGGGGGTGGGGAGATAAATAAAGTTGTTAGAGATTTTGTCTTTGAGGAAGAACATGTGTCTTTCCTTCAAGTTGTTGATGCAACTCCGGTTCAAGACAATCTCGAAAATCTCCCCCATCAGGACCCTGATATAACTAATGAAAATCAAACTCAACAACCTCAAGAAACTGAAATGCCATTAAGGAGATCCACTAGAGAGAGGAGAAATGCAATTTCGGATGATTATGTAGTATTTCTCCAAGAACAAGAAAGTGATATTGGACTTGAGGAAGATGATCCAATCAACTTCCGTCAAGTCATTAAGTGTTCTAACTCTCAAAAGTGGATTGATGCCATGAATGATGAGATGAAGTCTATGAGCGATAATGACATTTGGGAGCTTGTTACATTGCCCGAAGGTATTAAACCTATTGGTTGTAAATGGATTTTTAAAACCAAAAGGGATTCAAGGGGCAATGTTATTAAGTACAAAGCTCGTCTTGTTGCAAAAGGCTACACTCAAAAGGAAGGCATTGATTGTAAAGAGACTTTCTCTCCAGTTTCATCGAAAGACTCTTTCAGGACTATAATGGCATTAGTAGCACATTTTGATCTTGAGCTTCATCAAATGGATGTTAAGACTGTTTTTCTCAATGGTGACATTAAGGAAACTTATATGGTGCAACCTGAAAACTTTGTTTCGGATGAATCAGAGAAGAAGGTTTGCAAATTAAAGAAATCCATCTATGGGCTCAAGCAAGCTTCTCGTCAATGGTATTATAAGTTTCATGCAGTCATTACATTTTTTGGGTTTTGAACCGAATATTGCTGATGACTGTATATACCATAAGTTCAGTGGGAGTAAGTATATTTTTCTGGTTTTATATGTCGATGACATACTGCTTGCCTGTAACGATATAGCATTATTACTTGAAACTAAGAAATTTCTTTCAAAGAAATTTGAAATGAAAGATCTTGGTGAAGCTTCTTTTGTATTAGGAATTCAGATATAACGAGATCGCTCCAAAGGTGTTCTCGGTCTGTAACAAAAGGGCTATATTGATAAGGTTCTGAAAAGATTTGGCATGCAGGATTGTAAACCAGTCAACACCCCTGTTGCTAAGGGAGACAAATATAGTCTCAAACAGTGCCCAAATTATAATTATGAAATTTCGGAAATGCAGAAGACGCCTTATGCTTCGGCGGTAGGTAGTCTGATGTATGCTCAGGTATGTACACAACCTGATATAGCATACATTGTTGGGATGTTAGGCAGATATCTAAGCAATCCGGGTATGGACCATTGGTAGGCAGCCAAAAGGGTCATGAGGAACATACATAGAACAAAGGATTACATGCTTACATATCGGAGTTCGGACCAGTTTGAGATCATCAGGTATACCGACTCCAATTTTGCCATTTATGCTAATAACATATGTAACCATGGTTGCATATGTTAATAACAACAGTAGTTTGACGAAAGCAAAACATAAGGACGTCAAATTTCGGGTTGTTAAGGAAAGAGTACAAAATGGACAATTGTGCATTAAGTACATAAGTACAAACTCCATGCTTGCGGATCCGCTCACTAAGGGATTGACACCAAAAGTATTTCTTGAGCATATTGCTTGTATGGGTGTCAAATCAGATAAGGATTATGTATTTTAGTGGGAGTTTGTATAGCACATTTACGTATTGTCCATTATATTCAGAAATTCAGTAATTCAGTTATATCTGCGCAGATATTCAGTTTTAAAGTTTTTGTACTCTTACAGTTTAAGTATGATCTCAATAAAGAGAACCAGTTGGAAATAGACATTCTATTGACCACACTTTATGTTATTTCCATGCGACATACCTACACTTGATCCATGTCGTTGGTTATATTGATATACGTGATCTATGATTGGTTCTAGTTACGAATGAGTAACGACGAGCTCTTAGGTCCTATGTTGGTATGATTGATGGACCGGATTGTTCATGACAATTTTATTGTGATAGCAATTTTGTGCACTTAAGGTTTGTAACATATAATATTAAGGATTTTACATATGTTTGCATATCTCGTCCAAGTGGGAGATTGTAAGATATATGGATTTATATCTAGATATATGGACTTATATCTACACACATATGAACAATATATGGATAATTATATGTTATGTGCTATCTTTTGGTTTGGCCTAATTATGTGGTCTTATGGACATTATGTTAAGGGGGCCAATGTATTGTCATACTAAAGTGTAGGACTAATGTGTAGATACCCAAAAGGGTAACCTTAGTTTATGATGGGCTAACTAAGGTTACATAAGTAACTATGGTTACTTGCTTGTGACTCTTGAGTTATGTAACTCTTGCAAGACATAACTCAAGACATAGCTCTTGTCTTGTAACTCTTGTCTCTTGGGTTATGTAACTCCTAGGAGTTATAAGTGGGGTTATGGTTCCCATTCTAGTGCAAGACAAGTTCTTCTTTTTCCCATTGAATCAAGAACCATATTGTCCATTGTCTTGCAAATAGGGTGGAAAACCATATACCAAATTTGATTATTGTCATAACCTTTACTATTGTGAACAATTCACATATATTGTTTTAAGTCTTGTGAGGCATTTGTGGTGATATACAACTTCAAGAAACTCGAAGGAAGGATCAAGGAATTCACAAGAACATAAGGACAATCTTCAAAGGAGGTTCATCAAATTCCACATATGGATTCAGGTTAGCTTCCGCTCATGTAGTTTATGTATCCGAATTATTCAATATGAAGGTTGTTGTTTTTAGTAGGAATCATAATCCTAACAACCGGAACTCGACGAACTCGACCGGGCTTTAACAGAATTCGAACTTGACTGAGACGCAGCTACTGCTGTTCGTTTTCCAGTGAGCCGGGCGTTCTTTGGTGGAGTTACGATGGTCTTCGATGGAGGAAGTCGTGGGCTGGAACGGGTTGGAGGTTTCAGTTGGTTGCTGGTCTGCTTAAAGGTGTTCTAAGGTTCAGGGTTTGGTTTCCGGTGGATTACATCCGAGGTTACCGCCGGATTTCTGACGTTTGCAACGGGGTGGATGTGGCTGTGTCTTTCTGTTGTGGCTGTGACAGAGGGGTAAGGTGGGCGACGAGTTCTTGAGGGTTTGGAGCTGTGGAGAAGATGAGAGATTCAGTGGGGCGGCTGGTCGTGGGTGGTGGCGTGGCTATGGTCTCTTCTCATCTAGGTTTTGCCTTGTATTATCTTGTTGATGAAGATGAAGTGACTGCCATTGTTTCCTTGAAGTAGAAATATTCATAGGGTTTTTGTTTTGGGATTTTTACGTATACATCCCATAAACCTTATAACCACCCATGTTTAAGGTTTGTATTTATTATATTTAAGTATACCATCTTTCAATTTATGTACCAAAATTATATTTAAGGTTAATGATCAACTCATTATTTATTTGCTTGATTTGTGGAACAAAATCTTTTCAAACTATTAATTAGAGGCTTGATTTGTGGAACAAAATCTTTTCATATTTTTTTTTTACACGTTCTCAAACCATTTTTCCTCCTCAGTTTGAGTAGAAATAATCCAACCTCTTCGTTTTTAAATTTGACTACTTAAATTTTCAGCTCCTCTTTAAGCCCTCTCCTGAGTAATTGATACTTAGAGTACTACACTTCTATTATTTTCACCATGTAGCTCTTCTCTTTTAATTCATTATTTAACGTTATGGTGTCATCTAACTGTTGTTAATGATATGTATCTGATCTAATTATTCCAAATTGTTAGGGGCTTTATTTGTGGAATAAAATATTTCCATATTTTCTTTCCCCGCTTTTTTCTCTTTCTTCCAACAGATTTTTAACCTTATTAATTACCTTATTAATTATCAAGCTTGCTAATTCTTATTAGGCGATCCTTCTTTTCTTCGTTTGCTTTGTGGCAGGTTGGAAGTGAGAGGGAGGAGCACTGGCTCTAATTTGTGTAAAAACATTAGAACTTTTTAATTTTTTTATACTTTTGAATTAAAAGAAATGATTTTCTGTTGTTTTTTTGTGTGTTAAATTAATGAATTTAAACGAAGCGACATGGACATTGAAAATTCATATAATTATTCCAAATTGTTAGGATTTGAGGTTTAATTGTTATTATTATTAGTATTTATAGTGCGTAGGTAGAACTTATCCCTCAACTACAAAGATACATTTCAATTGAATATTATTTTCATGAATTAAGTGGATTAATAGTTGAGGAGCTTTAACGGTAAATGTTTTGGATATTTACTACCAATCTTCTGTATAGAATTTAACTCTATTGATAATGATAATATTTTTAAAGGTAACTACAATTACCTACAATACAAAGTTCATATAACTACAAATATTGTAATTAATTGCTTAGATTTCATGGAAATTAACAACAATGTTTTTTCTTTATCTACAACATTTTGTCTTTACCTATTATTCGATAACACATTTCGAAATCACTTACAGTACATTATAACTACAATAAGCAAACAGTTTACATTACTCAAGTATATTAGTAAACTTCTTTATTATCGTCAAAACGTATTACAGTTACACATCAAATTCCGATAATCTGGAATAACTAAAATATGTTGTGAAACTCTCACCTACAATTCAAGATCAAAAAGAAAATAATAAGGTGTCAATAAGTTAACTATGTTAGCAACAATCAGTTAACTACAAACCAGCTACAAACAAACGGCATATAAACGTTAACTACTATTAACTACAATTATCTACATTTTTCTCTCTGGAAATACTACATAACAACATTTAACTACAATTATCTACATTTTAAAACTCTCTGGAAATACTTCATAACTACGTTTAACTACATTTAACTACAATTATCTACATTTTTAAAACTCTCTGAAAATACTTGATAACTACATTTAACTACATTTAACTACAATTATCTACATTTTTAAAACTCTCTGGAAATACTTCATAAAACATTAACTACATTTAACTACAATTGTCTACATTTTTAAAACTCTCTGGAAACAACTTCAACATCTACTACTTTTTTTGTTTTTTTTTCCTGCACCAAACCAGAATATATTAAACTACGATCTATGTTGAGAAAAAATGGTGACAACAAAATTTTTTATTCATCTACAAAACTTCTAGAAATAAACTACAAAATCAGTTTTAGTATTGTATAAAGCTGTATTGTTTTTAAAGGTATCTACAAAATTACTAATACTACAATTAAATAACAATCTATGTTGAAAAAAAATATTGACTACAAAATTTTCTCTTGACCTACAAAATTTCTTCAAAAAAAATACAAATAAACTGAAGTATTGTATAAAGTTATATTATTTTTAAGAGTATCTATAAAATATTATATTTATATTATAATTAAACAATAATTTATATTAAAAAAATATTGACTACAAAAAATTTCTTATGTGATATAAAAAATGCCCCAAAAAATAGGGTTTCCAGATCGATAATAGAGCTACTAATGTGCATAAACAAAAACAAGAAAAGATGAAGAAACAAGAAAAGATGAAGAAACAGAAAGAAGAGAAGAAGGATTTCTGTGCACAAGGCTTGAGGCGTAACTGTTTTGGACGAAAAAATAGACCAAGATAACAAAAAAAATGCAATAATATCTTGCGGTTGAGAATAGCCTAAGAATTATGAGGATACATCAATGTGGGATTAATTAGAAGCCATTAAGATAGGCGTTATTTTAGGCTACACTTTATTAAGAATCTATTTTCTACCTTAATTATCTGCGTTATTTTTGGATGGGAAATCAGCAAATATTCCGTTTGGAATATATTATGTAACAAAAACATGGGATATGAGAGTAATAACCAAACAAGGCACAATAATGGTAATAAGGTTTGCTATATTAGATGTTTAGGTAAAAATCCCTTTTGTTTTTGTATTAAGAAAAGAAAAAATAGTTGGGTCATGGGTTGAGTTTCATTATTTTTGGGCTCAAATTTTATGGGCTAGATTTCTTAAAATGAGCTGAAAATGAGCTCTTCTTTTTAAAAAAAGACAAGTTAAACTCAAAATTCACTCACATTTCCAAATATAAAAATAAATAGCAAAATACTACTAGAATACTAATAATTGACTTAAATAGAAAGATAAAAGATAAAATTAAAAAATATTTTTGTACTTTTGAATTTTATGTTCTACTACAACAACAACAACAACTACCCAGTATATTCCCACCAGGTGGGGTCTGGGGAGGGTAATATGTAGAGGAGCCTTACCCTTACGCGAAAGTGCAGGGATGCTGTTTCCAATCGACTAAAATAGGCTAAGTCATAATAAAATGGAAATAAGTAAATATCTTTAAAATACTACTTTTAAAAGTTGCGCAGGTCGAAAGAACTAAAAATTCAAATTAAATACCTATAAAAATTCTACTTAATTTTGATAAACTATTAGTATTAAAAATAGAACTAGAAATTAGAGTTGTAACTATTTTTGTATTTTCAAGGATTATATTAGAATTAAAATAGTCTAAAAGTAATATATCTTTCTAAAAATACCTAATACTGATTAAATAGAAAAGTCTTTGACTATTTTATTATTGTTTTGTATTTTTCGATTTTATGATAATAATAATAATAATAATATAAAAGAGTCAAAATTAGTTAAAATAACTATATTAAGCCTAAATTAAATATTTTATGTTAAAATGGATGAACTTTCGGAGATGGTCAAAAATCACGTGTCTACAGAATGTCTAGTTATAATAACTAGGATGACAAAATTTTTTCCATTGTCCCTTATTATATATATATAGTAATAACATAATAGTACGTAAATTGTCTCTCAGATATATGACGGACCAGTTCAAGAATTCCCAAAAAACTTACACCAGATGTGTACAAGCTTTCTGTTTGTATGCATCGCCACATTCACACAAGATATTATTTACAATCTGACATAGTTTCCCAAGAATGACTGTTAATGCATACTTTTTGGCAAAAGGGGAAGACTTGTTGCGCCAAAATTTGAGCCTTCCCTCAATCATAATAGCCTCCACGTAGTCACGAATTTTAGTGAAACTGCTGACGGTTGCCCAAAATTTTCCTGTATATGCTCATAAATTTGGCCACAAATTCTGCAGTTATACATATTAATCAATCAACAGTTAGGTGAATACAACTGATGAGTCTTAAAATGTCATATATATACACATAGCATAACAAGGTACCTTCTAATTTTAACAAAGCAGTTGTTCCAAGAGGGAGCCTTTTCTCCTGCAGATTGTCCTCAGTCATTCAATGAACATTTCTGAAATAAATATACTAATATAGACGGAGAGAACTTACATAATAAGCATGCCAATAATAAACTTCCCTTTTTATACCAGCATCAACCCTTTTAAGCAATTCTTCAACTAGTTTCTGCATGCATTGAACAATGATCATGTTATGAAATATTACCTCTTCAACCATCTTCATTAAAGTACATATACTTTACCAGGAGAATAAGTTTTGGATGCACAAACTCCACCAGAAGTTTTTGAAACTTTCCCCGGGCTGAGAATAACCTGTTGCATCAGTAGGAAAATGTCTAGTTTATGCATGTGTAAACTAACAGTCCAAAGTGAATCCTTAATTTCCTTAAAAACAAAATGAAGGAAAGAAAAAGATTGAAAAAGGAACTAAGGAAAGAAGTACCTCGTTGTGGTGGGATCAGCTAGAATTTCTGCTGCAAGTTCTATTACAATATCTTCCCATCCTATTGAAATTGGTTGGTCTTCGGCAAAGGGATAGCTATATTAAGTATGTGGATTAGTAATCCACAAACTAGCAAGAGCATAATCTGTAAGCAGTAGTCTTACTTGTGCGCTTTGCAGGCTTCAAGAGCCATAATTGCTCTCCTCAGGTTTTGCTTTGATTTGGCAGCTATCTTAGCCGCGAAGCCCATTGGTAGTTCAAAATCTTCCTTTCTTGCTATCTGAATAAGAACTTCCATGATCTAAAACAATGCAAAAGATTAATAAGAAGGAAATTTCTCGTGTCTTGTTGAAGATATGAACGATACTCATTTTTCGGATAGACATGTTACATTTGTAGTCAATGTTAATGTAAATTATTTTACAATGTACTACTTTGAGACTTACTTCATGAGTTACAGGAGCTGCTAGTTCAACAACTTTGGTGTGGATTTTCACTGAGTCAAGTATGGATACATCATCTTCACAGCAGAGAATGAGTTTGCAAGCATCTGAATAGCAGTCCATTATCCATTTTATTAGGTGCTGTATGTTCTCCGCAGCTTTGTCCAAGTTATAAAGAACTATTACTGTAAGCAGCAATTTATTTCTTAATTAGATATCAAGACTGAAGTGATACTACAATGTTAAAATAGTTTTTGCATTGATAGATATGATTACCTTTGTAATCAGCCTTCATATTCACTCTGCTGATTTCAGGGGTCAGTGCATACTCGCTACTTATTTGCTTAACGAAAGCCATTATTGCATATCTAGCATTAGGTTCCAACTGAACGTCGAGCTCTATATGGTGAGGACTTGAGCTTACTGGTACAACAACTTGCACTGGCTTTGCTTCCTATCAGCAAATAGGGGATAAGAGAAAAACAACACTTAACTATTTGGTACTGGTTAAGCAATAAAAATGGCATTCTTCATTATGGAATCAAGTTAAAGTGAAAAAAAAAAATCAAATTAAACTTCCTTTACACCTCAATAGTGCCAATTTACCAAGTAGATGCTAATTATTTTTACTTTTATGCGGTTTGGAAGATCAGAAAATTGAATAAATAGCAGAAAATAAATCAAAGCCTAAGGTACCTTAATTTGGAAGTATCTCAGATCATGGGATATCTGCGAAACAGAAACAGAAAAAAACTTGAAGATTTCTACTGATGAACCATAAAAGATGTAACATAGCTCTATATCTTCTAACAAATGTCCCCTTATGGTGTTAGTATGGTAGTTACTGCTTGTTACTATTGCATGCGACTGTATTTATTTTTCTTATGTTTACATAATTATTTACGTTATTTCTGCGGGATTACTTATGCTTTATTATTTCGTTTTGTCTTGCTTTGGTTTCTAATTTTGTCTTTGTTTTAATGCAGCTTTTCATTTTATCCTATGCGCCGATGGTCGATTGGAAACAGCCTCTCTGCCCCTTCGGGTAGGGGTAAGGCTCGTCTACATATTACCCTCCCCAGACCCCACCTGGTGGGAATATACTGGGTAGTTTTTGTTGTTGTAAATGTCATTCTACTTACATTGCAGATTGCATCACCATAGATCTCACGAAGAAGAGCAATCGCGAGCGTTCTCTTCCCAGAGCCAGAAGGTCCCTTGAGTAAGACCTGTGGAAGGGTTTCATTTGAAGAAACCTAAAAAAAAAAAGCATTAGAAAAGGCAAAGAAATTTGTGTAATCTAAGTAGAAAAATTTTGACTACAAAGTTTCCTCTTGTCTTTACCAAGTCTTTAAGTAATAAAGCTTCTTGCTTGTGGCAAGTGAATCCTTCCAGTGAAGCAGGTTGATACCTATCAGCCCAAAAGGGTCTCAGGCTTTCAACTATGCATGCCTTGGCAATAACTAAAGCTTCATCAATCGGGCACCCTCTTTCTGGAGATTCTTTTCTTGAGGTTCTACAAAATCCCTTGTTGAGACAAGAAAACCATGCTTCTGATTGCTTCTTTTGCCTGTTCGCGGTGAATCTTTTCATACTTGCAGTTGTCCTTCCACTAGCCTGACTCAAATTACTGCTCTGCCTACTTACAGAAGCGGTCCTCATACTTGGTCGAGTCATAGTATTACTAGATAAATTCCTTCTGCTACTCTGATTATTAAAATTGGCAGGTGTCTTCACAGATAGTACAACATTCCTATCAGTCAGTACCTGAGTCTTTTTATTGGATTTGTTTTCAGTAATTTGCTGCATAGTCAAGGCTGCATAATCCTGAGAAAAGAAAATATCACCAGGTGCAATGGTTTCTGTGCTTTCAAACATATGATTAGCGCCTGTACTGCTTCCAGAAATCTTTGCTTTGGCAATCATTTCATTAAGTTCACCTCCTGTAGGTCCATGTTTATTCGGAGTTTCCCTCTCTTTCCGCGACAAGCTCCTATTTGGCAATTGGGACGTCGTCTTATCTGCTTTCCTTCGCTCCTTGGAAGCATCAAACCTATGTTGTCTGTCAGGCCTAGGAGCAGAAGCATACCTGCGATTATAATTTGATTTCTCCCCAAGTCTACTATGAACATTGTTTTGCTTTCTATTTGAATCAGCAAATTCATCCTCATATTTATATGGAGATGTATGTCTATGGTACTCAGATTTTTGAAAAGGACTAACATTTCTACGAGAATACAAATCAGGCCTGCGTGCAAATGTGCTAACACTTCTTGGCAAAGCTTTTGCAGCAGAATGAACATCATCATCATCATCATCATCGGTATCTCTACGAGGCTTATAAGGAGACTTAGTAGTTCTCCTTCGAGCAGGACTTGGGACATTAGTCCTCCGGCTTACATTCAAAAAATTATTGTCCTTTGCTTTCTGCAATGCTAGATTTGGCTCTTGGCTTTCAGGCTCTTCAAGATGTATTTCTTTTCCATTGTTTGCATTTGCTTCCAGGTGTGGACTGTCCAACGTCCAGTCTGTCTCCGTATCTGATGGCTCGTAACCACTTCTTCTTTGCCTCATACTCGACGAGATTTTCAGTTGTAGAGCTCGGTTATATGTTGAAGCTCCCTCCATTTAGCAGGAGTTTAATTTTCTCTCTTAGCTATGATTCGAACACTGGAAATTCAAACAATCTGCTGGTCTAAAATGGAAAAAATAATCATAGGCGGGAATTAGCATCCAACATATTCTGTAAAGACAGCAAAGATACAGAGAATAGTAACAACAATTATACTCCCTTTTTTGTGAAAAGCACAAGGAAAACAAAACCACGGCGTTGGATATGTATAAATTTTTGGATAAAGTTGGTCACATAGTTTTTAAAATGGTATTACAGTAGTCATATGTCATGAGCTCGGTCTTGACGTACTTAAGGGGTAATTAAGTAAACAAATATATGTTCTGTATAATCGTTTAAGATTTTATATGAGATAGTCACCGTAATATGTGATTTCACATTGAGTGGAATCAGGATATTCTGAAGTGGCTCCTGAAAGGATGAAGAGAACTATGGCAGAGACCCAAGAGTTGGAGAAACAAGGAAACTTGGTGCTGAACACAAAGCAGAAACATTGGTGAACACGACGAGCTGGTGCTGAACTAATTAAATCCAGCTAATGTAGCATACGACTAAAGAAGAGCAAGCTTTTGACATCTTTTTAGTATTATACATGGGATGTTCTGAAATTTCTAAGTGCATTGTCGAGAGAGGACGACAAGTTGTTTTGTCTTCTGCATGGAACAAAAGGATTCCTCATTGAAACATTTCGGCAGCGCTGTCCGAGACTCACATTGTTCTTGGAAAAAGAGTGCACGAACACAATTTATTGAATTTCTCATTTTTTTAATAGATTGACTTATTAGATGAGGTGATCATTCCGTAATTTACATATTGTAGTAATGTTAAATAGGCCCATGGGAGGATTGTTTTATTTTATGTCTGCTTGTTCAAGTTTTTGACCAATATTGTCCTTATCTTTGAGGGTACATTTATTTTGGTCCCTCAAATATAATTCTGAGCATATTTTATCCCTTAAGTATGCTAAAGTGGAGCACTTTTAGTCTCACTGACACAATGTGTTAAAAACTAACGGTGTTACCTAATTCTTATTCATTTAGCAAATCTTCTGCTTTGAAGCAAAACGTTTATTCTTATTCATTAAGCAAATCTTCTGCTTTGAAGCAAAACGTTTCTTCTCCTTTTATTGAATAAATCAAATTATCACTTTAATCCTCATTTTTGGATAATTTCTTCTAAAATTTTGACCTTGAAAATATCCCCTTCTATGCTAGTTTTTAATGAGAAAATGATATTGTATAGTCGTTGTAAAAAGAATAGCTGAAAAATATATAAAATTTATATATTTTTTGTATATATATACATTTAATAATTAAAAAAATTAGAGCTGTCAGAATCACTTCTAGGCATATTATTGAAGCAAACAAATAACCAGGTTGTATTATTACATTTTAGCCCGTGCCAGAAACTATTTACATCTAGTAGCCGAAAAAGTATATAAAATTTGTATAGTTTTTGTGCGCGTGTGTATATATATATTATATATTTTTTCGGCTATTATGTTTACAGCACCTATACAATGTCATTTTCTCATTAAAAACTGGCACAGAAGGGGATATTTTTAATGTCAAAGAAGACATTATCTAAAAATGCGTAATTAAAGTGATAATTTGCGTTATCCAATGAAAGAAAACGTTTTGCTTCAGAGCGGAAGATTTGCTTCATGAATCAGAGTTGGGTAACACAGTTAATTTTCAAACACATTGCGTTAGTAAGACTAAAGGTGCTCCACTTTAGCACACTTAAGAGACTAATATGCTCAGGGTTATATTTGAGGAACCAAAATAGACCTATCCTCAAAGATAAGGGACAATATTGGCCAAAAACTCTTCAAGAGCTCATGATAATTTTCAAATTTACAAAACCTTTCTATTAAAATATTGCTGTAATGTTATGAAATCTCCTATTTAAGGTGAATGTCTATAATTAGAGAGATTCTAGAGTTCTATTCTTGGTAGATAAATCATCCCCCTCCCTATAAATAAAGGGGTCTTCTACCATTGTAAACCATCCCTAACATTCTCTAAGTATCAATAAGAAGAACTCTCTCTACTCTTCTCTCTATTGCTCTTGTTCTTGCATTATTGTTCTTGTCTTTTATATTATTTCATAACACGTTATCAGCACGAGTCTCTAACCAATTGAATTTAATATTCAGCAATTATCGCTCTCAGAATCTCGAGTTGCAATCAGATTCATCCACTCTAATTCGTGTTCCGTCGTTTGAATTTTTCTATTTGAAGTGAAACGAGATTTGCTACTTAATTGATGTTGGAGGAGTTAAGCGAAGGAGTGAACAATATGAAAATTAGCGGTGGAGACCTTCAGAATAAGAATCGTATTCAGGTTTCTAACACCAAGAAACCCTTGTTCTTCTACGTCAATCTTGCCAAGAGGTATATGCAGCAGTACAATGACGTGGAACTTTCTGCTCTTGGGATGGCTATTGCTACAGTTGTCTCAATTACTGAAATTCTGAAGAGCAATGGGTTTGCTGTGGAGAAGAAGATTATGACATCAACTGTTGATGTTAAGGATGGCTCCAGAGGGCGTCCCGTCTCCAAAGCCAAAGCGATTTTCCAAGCAAAAGAGTGTAATAACGATTGCTACTGTTTCATATGAGAATTTCTATACGAAAAAAATAGAAGAGATGGTATTATCATAAAGTAATGCAACGGGATGAAAACTCAAGAGGTATATTTGATATCACAACATTTATTGGTATACCTTAAAGGTAAGTAATTTACTTTTCCCTTTCAAATTCTTGAAATTCTACGATTTGATTTCATATACAAACATAGACAACAAAGTTTGATTATAACTCTAATGGAGTTTGTAAGGAATTATAAACACGTAAAGTGGTAAAATTTCTATGTCTTGCCATGATTAAATTCATGTATGATTGTGGGCAAAGAATTGAAAATCCGTCCCATTGAATTTGCTCCATTCCCTTTAGAGAATGTGGTAGCAGTATGTGATAAGTCTGAAAGAAGACAAAATTATTACCGTAAAGGTATCAATGGATGTGGACGTGGCAATAGACGAAATTATAATCGTCATTATTGTGATAATGAGAATAATAAAGATTCTCAAAATAATCTTTCACTTTATGAAAGTAATATTTGACATGAGATTGTGTAAAGCATATGATTATGATCCATTCCCTGAAGTGAATGTGATAATTGTAATAGAGCCCGCAAGTATGAACACGCTCTTGATGTAATTTTGTTTTATGTCTGACATTATGAAAAGAAAGTTCGTTGCCCTTGAAATTTCGGGCAAGAACTATATGACATGGGTGTTGGATGATGAAATCCACTTAGATACTATGGGTCTTGGAGACGCCATTAAAGACAGAAATAGTGCATCCACCCAAGACTGTGCTAAGGCCTTGATTTTCTTGCGCCATCACCTTGATGAAGGTTTGAAAATTGAATATCTCACAGTCAAATATCCACTTATCTTGTGGAATGGCTTAAAGGAGAGATATGACAACTTAAAGTTGGTCACTCTGCCACAAGCACGATATGATTGGGCTCATATGAGGCTCCAAGACTTTAAGTCTGTTTCTGAATATAATTCTGCAATGTTTAGAATTACTTCTAAATTGAAACTCTGTGGAGATACTATAACTGATTATGATATGCTTGAAAAAAAACGTTTCATGCCTCCAATATGGTTCAAATTTTATATTTTCTGCTTTAAGCTAGTAAAGCTAAGTATCAAGTAAGTATTCATTAAAATTATAATATGCTTGAAATATCGATATGTACCTTAAGAGTTTTATCAATTCAATCAATGATCAAATATCGATATGTACCTTAAGAGTTTTATCAACTTGATGATTCTAATCTGCTCGGTGTTAATGTGTTAGCACATTAAAGGTGCTATTATGCTAGTAGTATTATGAATTTTATACTTATATCACACCATGTGCATTATGTTGTAGTGCCAGCGTGTTGACTTACCTTTTATATATCCATTGCCTGTGCTTTGTTCTATATATTGCACATTGGTGACTGCACAAATTTCTTTGTCACAAATATGTCCTCAATGTCTAGCGCACAATTACAGTTTGCAGTCTATGTAGTGGCACTGATACTGTTCATATTTTATATGTTTGTATTGTGCAACACACACAGATATGTAGGCGTTGGTATTCCCATATTTGCAAAACTACTGTTTTTTTTATTACCGTTATTAGTTCAATTATTTGTATAAATCATCTCGTGTTTTATGGACAGATATGTTATACATGAGTATTGCAGTAATTTGTTTATACTTTGTGGTCTGCACATTTTCACTCATTAGTTACAAGTCATTTGTGTATAATACCCTACAACAGATACATGTTACTTCACTTCCGTGTCGTATTGCCAATATGATTAATTTGTATCGCATGCTTGCACACTTTCTGCATAACAGCTGTTGTCTTATTATTTATTTACTGTGCACTGTGTGTTATATCTGTAATTTAAGTGGGTACATAACAATGAAAGCACCATAAACCATGGGAAGCAAATATGGATATCTCACAAAGCAAACTTGGATCAACGTCCAATTGTAAAAAAAAAATATTTGTTTAATTGATTAATATACCACACATACGATATTCAAAGAGAAGAAATATTACTCTCATTTAAGTATGTGTAAGGCAGATGTTACTACAATTTCTGGTAGTAGTAAATTGATTAAAGGCTCCGGAAGAGCAACTATAGCTCTGCCTAAAGGAACAACATTTTAGAGAATGCAATGTTCTCCTCCAAGTCTAAAAGGAACTTGTTGAGTTTTAAAGATATCATTCAAAATGGATATCATATTGAGACAATAGATGAGAATAATCTTGAATTCTTCATGAAAACGAGGCTGCCCATTTCGGTTTGGGTTCACGCCATTTTGCATGCAGCAATGCTAGTTCGTCGGCTGCCCACTTTGGTTTGGGTTCATGCCATTTTGCATACAGCAATGCTAGTTCGTCTCTGACTGACGAATTGACACAAATATTCCCCGTTGCAATTGGTTTTGGGTCATGGACCCAATATATCCCATTTAAGAATCTTTGGATGCGCAGTATATGTGCCTGTAGCACCGCCATCCCGCACCAAAATGGGTCTGCAAAGAAGGTTAGGAATATATGTCGAGGTTGAATCGCCCTCCATTATTCGCTACCTCGAAACATTGACTGATGAGACACTTTTCCCAAAATTAGGGGGAGAAGTTGGTGAAACCATACGGGAAATTTTGTGGAAAAATGCATCATTATCTCATCTTGATCCACACACCTCTATTTGTGAGAAAGAGGCACAAAAGATTATCCATTTGCAAAGAAAAGCAAATCAAATGCCTGACGCATTTATAGATTTGAAAAGGATAACAAAATCACATATCCTCGAAGTGAATGTGACAACATTTGATTCACGAATACATATTCATTATTGGAAGAATATGAACATGAAATTGGTATTAAATATACCACACTCACCCCTAGAAGGAGGTTTGAGATGATACCACACTCACCCCTAGAAGGAGGTTTGAGATGATATATGGCATGAATGATCGTTGGTCACGTACCTATTGTACGCCAAAGTATTTTGGAAATATGACTATTAAAGGACAACGATAATGCAAGAAACATATCTTGCATATAAGTTTGACATGACCATAATGGTATAACTTTCTCTTTAAGAAAGATATTCACCACATGGATGTTGATGAATCTGTGGTAGTACAAAATTAATTGAGAGCTCTAGAAGAGCCAATTATTACTATGTTGGAGAAACACAATTGAGTATTGTGCTGTAGTAAGTCTCAAAGAAACTTATTCAGTTTCCAAAGTACACGCGAAAGCGATTGATTATATTGAGACTATAAATAAAGGAAGGCTTTGATATCTCCTATTACTACAACTTGTAGCGGGGTAATTTGTATATGAAAAGCTACCCGCTTTGTTCTCCAGTTTGTACTACACAAACGAAATAATGCCACAATAAAGTGGATATCTATTGGTATAAAACCCATGTCATAATAAACCTGAAGTTTATTGATAAGTGCACATGTCATGGTTACCAATATTGATAATTTATTCAGTTGGCATTCGTGTTAGCCATCTCATTTTAAGTATGATGTGCAAATTCACATAGGTGAATATTAAAGAACTAGAAAGTTCTTTACGAATTCCCTTGTATCACTTGTTCTCATTAATGAACTGACCAACTAAAGAGTTCGGGTTGAAGCCCATAAATTCTGAAAATATCAAAGGTGAATATGGGCCTATTCACCTGCCATGTATACCACATATGATGCATCTATGAAATGGTTACATGCGTAATTGTTGTTGACCCGCAGCCTGGCCGGTGCTTGCGAGGTAAATTGCTCAGTAATATAACTTCGAGCATAATTTCCAGATTTTCTACTCAAGATAGTTCATCTTGATAAGTTGGTTTATATCAAAGTTGGTTTAGCAAGATAATTATTGAGTGCTTCCACTTAATAGCTAAACTGTTTCTTATGAGAACAAAGTTATATATATCAGTTTGATATACGTTATATACGAGAGTATATTATATTCTCCCCTCACAAGTGGTTCAGGGTCAGGAACCAAATAATTTCATCTTATTATTAATGTGCTGTGTATATTGACATAATAATGCACAAAGATGATTTCCCAAAGTTGAGGAAACAAGTTAGCTTTTCTAACATGAGGGGGAGACATGATAAACACTTGAGAAAAGGTTACATGGGATGAATTATCATTTGTATATGTATATCCCCGAATATCATGATATGAACCTGAAGTTCATAAAAGGGATAATTCAATTGCAACACATTGCAAAGCATGCTATACGCATTTGCTGACCCAAAGAAAGTAACTAAATGGAAGAGATACAATTCAAGAAGAATTGATTCCATATGTAAGACATGTAGTTTTGAACCTATAGTTCAAATGCTTGAAAGTATAAAGTCAAAGGTATGTATAGTCAGTTTTCGATATCTTATCTGTCTAGCATGACATGGAAAACTTGATATGCATATAAAGTCTATTATATGGCTTATATGACTTAACTTGAAAGATTTAAGTTGCTTGAATCATATGCAATTCTTGGTCCTGAAGTACCACATCCCAAGTACAATTTGTGTACATATGAATCTTGCTATAACTATAAGCATGATGGCATTGAGAATACATCTATGGAGATATTGAAGAGTCATTCCACAACATTATATGAAGATGTTCATATCTATCAAGAATGATGATTTCAAGGTGCGGAATATTTATTCAAGTCAATATGGTTGATTGTCAAACGTCTACCAAAGATCGTTTTGAAAATGATGCACAAGATTGGAATGCAAATGCTCAAGGATATAAATTGATGTACTCATTAGGGGGAGTTAATGCGCGTTGCACTCTTTTTCCCTTTCAAGGTTTTGTCCCACTGGGTTTTCCTTGCGAGGTTTTTAACGAGGCAACCAATAGGCGCATATTCAAACATGTGTACTCTTTTTCCTTTCTTTAATTTTTCCCATTGGGTTTTGGTTTTAAGGTTTTAACGAGGCACATTGTTGAATAGACATTCAAGGGGGAGTGTTATGAAATCTTCTATTTAAGGTGAATGTCTATAATTAGAGAGATTCTAGAGTTCTATTCTTGGTAGATAAATCATCCCCCTCCCTATAAATAAAGGGGTCTTCTACCATTGTAAACCATCCCTAACATTCTCTAAGTATCAATAAGAATAACTCTCTCTACTCTTCTCTCTATTGCTCTTGTTCTTGCATTATTGTTCTTGTCTTTTATATTATTTCATAACATGTAACAAGTATTTTTCAATAATTCGAACTACACATTATAATACTTCATAGTTCATATCGACTAAATTTGACCATTCTGTTTACTTATACGTAAACTTATTAATGTAAGGGACGTAAAATTCTTAATGTAAAAATAAAACTTTCCATTTCATATACTTAACTTTTTGATTGCTAAGGCGTATAATAAAATCTCTCTATAACAATACTTTATCATAAAAGTCAAATTTTTTTGGAACTAAATACATATACATATATATATATATATATATATATATATATATATATATATATATATATATATATATATATATATATATATATATATATATATATATATATATATATATATATATCTTGTTATAATATATATATTTTCTATAATAATAATTCATTATAATATTTAAAAGTATCGGAGCAAATAAAACTGCTATAGACAGGTGTGAGGTAAATTCAAATATATGTAATCTGACCCAAAAGGCCTGTAACACTTAAAACCGGGGGAAACAACTGTGACTACTAAACTGCCACCAGCTGAAGAAATATAGCTCCGGAAAAAGACAATGAGAATCTTTTAAACTGCCATCAACTTACAAGTTCCACTTTCAACATTTTATAAAGTCCATAAAGAGTCTTGAATCCTCGGGCGCAAGGCTTTTTGGGACTTTCTAGTTTATAAGTAAAATCGATGTCAGCTTCTTGTGCTACGGCTGGAACAGAATGGTTGAATCCGACAGGTAACAGGTTAGCTGTACCTGGAAGAAATAATCAGTTCAGTAGGCTTTTTGTTCAATCTTACACCAGTTTCTTGATAACTATGTACAATTCATTGATGTTGAGTTTTGATCTCTATCTTTTCCCTATTCTTTTGGTACAAGGGGGCAGATGGGAATTAAATAGAAGGAATTCCGCTATTAATGGAATTGTTGCTACTGGTGCTTCAGTAGCAACAAGAGGGGTTGCTCCGATGGTAAGCAACCCCCACTTCCAACCGAGAGTTTGTGAGTTCGAGTCTCCCAAGAGCAAGGTGGGAAGTTTTTGGAGGGAAGGATGTTGGGGTCTATTTGGAAACAACCTCTCTACCCCAGGGCAGAGTCAAGGTCTGTGTACATACTACCCTCCCAGACCCTACTAAGTGGGATTATATTGGGTTGTTGTTGTTGTTGGTGCTTCAGTTATGCCCCCCTCTGTAGTTGCTGAATCCTCTCATGGTCAGTTCATCACCCGTTTGCAGCAATTATATATGAGAATTACTGCTTTATTTTCCTTCTTTTGGGGAACAGTTGCTTACTTTTGGAAATACTTGACAAAGAAATGATAATATAGGCTTGCAGCAATTACCTTTTAAACCAGAGGGTTATAACTATTGGACATGGCGAGGCCACAAAATTCATTATGTAGAGGAAGGGGAAGGGTTTCCAGTTGTTCTCATTCACGGATTTGGTACTTCTGCTTTTCATTGGAGGTAATTCGGTCTCTGTATTTGTATGGCATCGAGTTCATAAGATTTAGCGGGATAGAGTTGACATGGTGTTCACAACATTCCGTGGGATTATACTCTTCTTTCTTACTATTTGATATACATTTGTTCTCTAACAAAATTGCAAAAGAACTCTTGTGTTGTCACTCCTAAAATGGGCTTTTGCTACTATTAATCTTTATTAAGGAATTCCATTTTTTATTTTGATGTTCATACATTTTCCATGGTATATTTTTTAATGCTACAAAGACAGATAATATACTAGCTGGTGTAGCTTGCATATGCACATCCTTTTGGCATAGTACTATTTTATCTAATCTCCAGAAACCATTTCTTTCTTATCTCAGGTATAATATACCAGAACTGGCTAAAAATTACAAGGTTTATGCTCTGGATTTGCTCGGATTTGGCTGGAGCGAAAAGGCACGAATAGACTATGATGCCTTGATTTGGAGAGATCAGGTTGCCGACTTCATAAAGGAGATAGTCAAACAACCCACAGTTTTAGTGGGGAATGGGTGAGTTCACTCGTTTAGCAACTTTCCATTGCATGAATTAGCAACTGGTACTGTTTCAGTAACATATACTATTGGATTGAATTCAATTATGATGTCTATTGTATTATTTAACAGTCTTGGAGGATTTACTACTTTGTTAGCAGCAGCAGCACTGCCAGCTGAGCAAGTCAAGGCAGTTACCTTACTAAATAGTGCAGGACAATTTGGGGATGGCATTACCTCAACTGACAAAACTGAAGAGACAGCCTTACACAAGTTCATTGTAAAGCCAGTAGAGGAAATCTTTCAACGTGTTGTCGTCGGATTGGCATTTTGGCTATCCATGCGACCTGCTCAAATTGAAGCTCAGCTGAAGAGTGGTGTATGTTGCTCCCTAGCTGAATTTTCTTCTACAAACTTTTTTAAATGAACTTTAGTTTTGCTTTGCTTGCATATGCAAGTTGTCTTACCTTTTAGCTTTTACACACGTGTCTTAACTCAGAGAATCTCAATCTCTAAGTAGTAATAGCTGTTAGCTCTTTTTGCTCTTTTTCTGATATGGTAAATTGAGTCCAAATAGATAAGCAAACAAAAGAAGTCTTACATTTGGTAGTTGATTGGTATATAGGTCCAACTAACACATGAGTTCTTGCAGAAACTATGATTCATCAGTTTTGGACCAGTGAATCTTTTAATTCTTCTAAATTAGTCCCTCTGACCCAATTCATCTCTCTCTTCTAATTTTTCTAAAGTCGAAAAGTTTCACTTCACGTAATTTCCTTACCTTTTTAAAATATTTGAAATACCAAAGTTGTTTGTTGAGGTTCATGTGATCTAGGTTTTCAAACTCTAAGTTCATTTCATAAAGATGACATTTAACAAACGCTGAATCTCAGTCTTGGAATAGGTAAGCTGACTCTCTAAAAGTTAAAAGCGGCGATCATAGTGAGATGGAGCAAGAAATAGTTTCTTGCCTTCAAATAATGACGGATGGAACTTTCGCAGGATGATGCAACAGAAATGGATGGGTTGTTTTTGCATTTGCATTTCATTTGTTATTTAGCCACTGCTACTGACAATCTTCAGGAACTATTAGCAGAAAGAAGAACTAACTTTCTTGATGTTTATCTCTTGAAGGTCTGTAGAAACCATTCAAATGTGGATGATTACCTCCTCAATTCAATTGCTATTCCTGCTGCTGATCCAAATGCAGGTGAAGTTTATTACCGGTATGAATGCAGCTACAGCCTATAAATTTTTGCCTCCGTTTGGCAGCTAAAAGGACATTACTTTGTTTCCCTTGGAAGAAGCAGAAGTATTAGTAGAAATTTCACCACAATCAATGTGGAATATCAGTATAAAATCTTAGTGTAAATTTCATCATCATTCTTATCGATTTCCTTGACTCTCATGATTCAGGCCTGTAGATGAATTTGTGTATTGAACTTTAAACTGAATTTGTTGGGCTTATAATTATAAGCGAATACTGAAAAGTTGCAGATTGGTCAAAGTTCAAAGACAATGTTGAGCTACTAACATTCAGAAGTGTACAAAAAGTCTTACTCCATCTGCTTTATCACACCATTTCACTCCATAATTAGGGGATCATTTTGCCTAGTGGTTTCATACATCAAGCTTACTTCTAAGTTCCATATATCATTATATATATCCTATGTAGCCTGATAACTATGTGACCAGCACCAGATTTAGGTTGTTTGTAATGTCAGTTTTTTGGCGTTCATTTCATGCGAAAGTTCCAACTGCACTTTGTCTATAAAAAGTTTAGGTTCATTAAGAAACTCATCTGATGTTCTCTACTTTGCATTCTGCAGACTATTAAGACAACTTATATGGAACCCGAGAAAGTATACACTTGACAGTGTGTTGAGCCAACTCGCTTGCCCATTGTTGTTGTTGTGGGGTGACCTAGACCCTTGGGTTGATCATGCAAAGGCAAACCAAATTAAGGATTTCTACTCAAACACAACCCTTGTAAACTTGCAGGCAGGGCATTACCCCCACGACGAAGTTCCAGAACTAGTGAATAAAGCTTTATTAGATTGGTTATCAACCTTGGGGCTGTCAGAACCTTCTCTTGAAATAGTGCCAGAACTTTAGCCTCATTGCTAATGTATTATTATTGAAGTGTACAACCCTCTGACAATCAATGAAGTCAGATTGGTTCAAAGTTCTTGTGTACCCTTTACTCAACAAGCCATCATAGACTGTAACATTTTCTATCAGGCAGAGAGAGTTCTATGCTTCATCAAGTTCTACTGCTGGTTGTCTTCCCACTACATAATATTTATACATAGCAAAGAAAATGAACTGAGTTTTTATGATGAAAGTGATCGATTATAATAAGCAGCGGAAGTAATCCCGGTATCAAAATCACATGTAATCTAGACAACTAGCATAAACGAGATTTCACGGGTTACCTCTTGAAGCGTGAAATATCTCTTCTACCACGTGAGCCTTCTGTTCCATAACTTCTCAATGGAATCTCCATCACCCGCACAATCGTGATCCTCGAACGTTCCACGGTCTTCTACTGTGGTACCCAAATAATAATCGGAAATAGCAATTTCGTGTGGGCGAAATTTCTAGGAAAACTTGGCTGAAAATTTCAGCCACCATGTCCCTCTCCTTCTGGTTGGAAAATCTTATGTATTTATAGCACAAGTTTTAAGGATTAAAACCCTTTTCCAAAACCTATTGGGTTCTCTTTTCCACAAAAAAAGAATTCCTTTATTTCCTATTATTTAGGCACAGTATGGACCACATAATTTAATCAACAAGGCTTCCAATTATGGAATTAATTTATAATTTTCGAAATTAATATTTACCATAATTAATTACGAATTATTCCACTAAAAATTCATAATTGCACTCCTTATTCAATTTCCGAATTCATCCATTAAATCTTATTTAACTCTCCATGTTATGATTCAGATACGAATCAATTAAATTAAATTACTGACGATTTAATTTATTGATTATTTCCTTTAGACTCTCATTTAACTTATTTCATGTGTCGGATACAAAAGCCACCGGCCGGGTTTACACATGAAAACTTATAAGCTTTCATAAAGGTGTATCATCAGTCTCTAAACCGAGGCATGTATTCAATCAACTAACTATTACTTCGCCAATGTACATTATTATTATCCAATTTACCAGGCATATTGACCCACGAAAGAATCTCGCCTTTTAATAAATCAAAACAATAATACTTTACACAGCTAATAATAATTATATCAAGATTAAGAGTATAAGTACATTTAATAGCTAGAGAGTTTATTTTATTAAGTCAGCATAAAATACTTATCTCTACCTGGTCCGTTCAATACATAGAAAATGTACTAGCACAAGAAGTTGGAATTAAACCATTCACATAATCAAGATAAATTATATTTTATCTTGTGCTACAATCATTCCTGATGGTTTTCCCAATTCCATCATTAGATTGTGAACTCAAACTTTATACTTATAAGAACCGATGATTTAATCTTCTGTATATAAGCTAAACTCTATACACTAAATCATCTACTATACAAGCAACTGACACAGACTATTATATGATCTATTTAAAACTTTATTAAAATTGTATAAACAATTATTTCATAATAAATATTATATCTAAACCAAACACATAGTTAATAGTATATATCCCAACAGAAAGATCGAACTTGGACTTTCGATAGTAGGCTATTGAATATTTGAGCTATTCAATGAACTTATTCTACCCAACAGGTCGTATATTATTTTGTAGATATCAGATAGACCATTTTGGGAAGGTTCAACGCCAAAGTCACTTAAGTTTTTGTCGTTAAATCCTGAACTATGACGGTAACACATTAGCAGAATATTCAATTGAGATATATCAATAAATTAGATATACAATCTTAGTGATAGTTGTAGATAAGATACTTCATATGTCAAGTTTATGTAACACTTTTTATTTTTTTTATATATTCCAAAAAAGAAACTGACATATATTCTGTATTTGATAACCATCACGCAAGGAATAGTAACTTTCCTTGTTCCAAACGCCAAAGAAGAAGCACTGAAGCTAAAAACGGCTCAGGTAGAAAAAAGACGGTTGCCCAATTCATTTCTCTCAAACAGTCCACCACTACAAATAGCAACGCCTGGTACCTACTACGACTCAGCAAAATTCCCATGGAAGCCGCCCAAGTGTAGAATTTGCAGGGAGTGGTTACAATGGTCTATCTTTCATTATAACTTCCCATAAATTATAGGCTTTAAGATATGATTTCATTTCCACTGACCAAATCTGATATCTTTTACCAGTGAAAGTTTGTGGGGCATTCAAAGAGAGACTGTTGCTTGCCATATTTGAAAATAGGTTTAAAAAATTGATATTGGTTAAAAATGATTTGAAAATGATTTTTTGGAAGAACTCACAGATCTCGTAAGATCAATGAGGCTCTGATACCACTGTTGATTTTTTAAAATATGGGACAACAAAAAGATTAAAAGTGTTGATTGAAAAAGTCTCTCAATAATTTTATTAAGCATAACAAGGCTATAAATAGCCAATTAGGAACATAATTTAAAATTCAAAAACCCTAAAATATATTGACTAACTTAAACAATCTAATTTTAAATTTGAAATCCATCCTAAAACTAAGCTAACTTATTAAGCTAAAAAAATGCAATAGTAACTGAAGCAAATCACCAGCAGTATTGTTATCCCAAAATAATATTTATTTTGATTGTTTCATTAAAATTTATTGTATTGTATTGTTAAATCCATTGTTCCGAAATAATGAAAAGTATCCTTTTTTGAAATAATCGATTTGGTGTGGTGGGATTGTTTCCCATTTTCTTTATTACACCATAATTCTATTTTACCCTTTACCTTTTTTTCTATTTTAACTCCAAATCTCCAATCTATAACCTACATTATTTTTTTTCCAGAACTTCTGCCGCCGATGTTAAAGGTGTTTTATCGCTTTCTGTTTTATTTCTCCTTAATTTGTTTTTAACTAAATTCTAAATAGGTCTACTCATTTGTTTTGCCTTCTTCTGTTCAGCTCCTTTATTCTGCTTTCGTGTTTTGCCTTCTTCCCTGTTGTGTTTAAAAATTATTTTTATGCATAAATTCGATAAATTTAATATTGTTCATATAATTTAGGGTATTATAGTAAACCTATTGCAGCCGCTCACTACTCCTCACTGGGGCATCAAGACTTCTCCTCCGTACATGCCCGAACCACCTCAGCCTCGCTTCTCGCATCTTCTCATCCCCCAGGGCCACCCCCACCTTCTCTCGAATAACTTCATTCTTAATCTTATCTAACTCGGTGAGCCTGCACATCCACCTGAGCATCCTCATCTCCGCAACCTTCATTCTCTGAACATGAGAGTTCTTCACTAGCCAGCACTCCGCCCCATACAACATGACAGGTCTAACCACAACTCTATAAAATTTCCCCTTGAGTTTCACTGGAACTTTTTTGTCACACAGGACTCCTGATGCAAGCCTCCACTTTGACTACCCCGCTCCTATACAATGAGTGACGTCCCCTTCAATCTCTCCGTCCCCCTGAATCACCGACCCAAGATATCTGACATTGTCCCTCTTGGCGATGACCTGAGATCCAATCATCACGTCCCTGCCTACTTCGCTCGGCTTGGCGCTAAACTTGCACTCCAGGTATTCTGTCTTAGATCTGCTTATTTTGAAACCCTTAGACTAGAGAATCTTTCTCCATACCTCTAACCTCTCAATAACACCGACCCTCGTCTCGTCTATCAAGACGATGTCATCAGCAAATAGCATACACCAAGGCACATCCCAATGAATATGTCGGGTTAGAGCATCCATCACCAAGGCAAACAAGAGAAGGCTAAGCGCCGATCCTTGATGGAGCCCCATAACCACTGGAAAATGGTCTGAGTCGCCACCCACCGTCCTTACCCTAGTCTTAGCTCCATTGCACATGTCCTTGATTACTCTGATGTAGGCTTTCGGCACGCTCTTCGCCTCCAAGCACCTCCCTTTGGACCTTGTCATACGCATTCTCCAAGTCGATAAGCACAATGTGCAGGTCCTTCTTCTTATCCCTGAACTGCTCCATCACCCTCTTGACAAGGTGGATAGCTTCTGTAGTGGAGCGACCCGACTAGTACCTTGGGCAAGTTTTTCTGAAGCTTATCGGAATGTGTAGTTCTGTCGCGTCCTGCTGAAATCTGAACGGGAGTCGCCGGAAGTATTGTAGCTTGCCGGAAATCCTCGCCGGAAAAATAAAGTACATCTCCAAGAAAACATAACACACCCACACACACCCAAAAAAAACGGAAGAGAGAATAGGAATAAAAGAGTAGGGGTCGCCGGAAAAATCGCCGGCGAAAAGCAAGAATTCAAAAAATCTGTGAGAGAAAATGGCCAGCGAAAAGCTCTTCCAGCGAAGGATCAACTAGAAATAGCGAAAGTATAAACCTGTAGATCTGTGAGGGAAAATGGCCAGCGAGAGGCTCCCAAAACTGAAGAGCCGGAGAGGATTGCGAGGAAGTGTCGAAAATGCGAATGGAAAAAAGGAAGAATCAAATTTGGTCACTGAAAGCAGCGACGACCGCTTTCTCCTCCGTAATCAGTATGCTCCGCTCTGGAGTTCGTGCACTGAACCGGTGGTTTTTCCAAATATATTAACAATATTAATAAGTGAAGTAGTAACATGAACCAAGAAATTTCAATAACTCAACTAGCTTTCAAAAATCAGAAAATATGCAGCAAACACTTTAAATTCGAAAAAAAAAACTTTGACTCTTCTTTTGTAAAATTTTCCTTATTTTTGATTTCCGAAGTTTTGTTCTTCAGATAATGAGAACAGATCTCTGAGAAAATACAGAACGAAAAAACAAAATCGAAAAAACTAAAAGAAAAAGGCAAAAGTTAGAACCTGTTTTTATAGGAGAGAATAATATGTTGTCTGAAGATTGATTTTTTTTTGTTTTTGGACAATGGTGATGAAGACGGAGAGGGAGAGGATAATACAATATGTAACAACAATCTAAATAAAGTATACGTATTTATTAAATGATACGATACATTATAAAATGAGGGAGAACAATGATCCAAACAGAGGGTAAGTTAATAGCTTCTGTATTCATCATTTTTATTTGACAACGGCTTATTACATTTGACTGGTCGTTTAAATTCAGAGACATGTTATGCAATGATTGTAACGGAGGGATTATAATGCAAGAATTGTTATGCAGATGTGTTTTGTTTACTTTTTTAAAATTGCTTAATACATGAGAGTTAGTTTGGTCATTTTAATAGTTTTAATCTGTGTTTACGTTTCTTATGTCATCTTCTATTTTGCGTAAAATAATACATAAATTATGCAAGTATTGTTTATGCGCGAAAGAAGTCACAACTAGACAGTGTATTAGCAGTGATGAGTTTTATGCAAGTATAGAAAAAATACACTGCATTACTAGTGCTAAAGTTTATACAAGTATTACAGAAACTTATACATGCAGCCAAACGAGTCCTAGGATCTGAGAGTGACGCGCTCTGACTCCACTTGGGCTTTCTCCATTTGCCCTCCACAACCCCAGAATTAAACATGCCCTATTCTCCTCTTCTCTTACACATTCTTATACATGTTGTTTTGCCTTCGGGTGCTTTACCAAAGCAAAACCATGGACTTGATATGTATGGGTCAAAACTAGATTCATAATAATTAGCGCGTCTAATTAGCTTCTAAGCTTGTTCGGCTAATAAAAGGTATAATTATTCGCTGACTAAAATATTCTGAGGTTACTCAACCTGACTAACAGGACCACGGCCTAGTCATTGTTCACGGACGTCCCTTCGACGCGGCCACAGTCGTCCCTCTCCAGCTTGCAAGATTCACAGCTATAAATATTAAGAGAAAGAACCCTAAAAGGGGGGCTGCTTCTTCTTCTTCACCTTCACTTCAAAAGGGAGAGAATATATCATTTTAAGGCTCTGAACCTCTCCATGGAGAGGCAGACCAATTCGATATCATTAACAAAAGATCTCTACCCTCCTCCCCTTAACCAATGACTATTGTCTCTTACATTTTATCCGTTTGATCTTTTGGTTTATTATGATCTGCTATGATTGACCCTCCGTTGATTTCAATTGATTTATTCTTATAAAGTATCTGAGAACTTTGAGTTAAACAATTTGGCGCCGTTTGTGGGAATTTCATAGCAGTATCGCGTAGTTTATCCTTGGACCAAAAAGGAAAGAAAATAACCCAACTCGAACAAGCCAAAGCGGCGCGTCAGATCAAAGGAATTCAAAAGCCTCGAGACGAGCTTGCTTCCACATCCTGCGTCTCCGAGAAAGGGGAAGAAGAAGAAGTAGATCCCCCATCCCTATGGGAAAAATGCATATAAGGACCTCGCCCCCCTTTTTACACGGGATCCTGCCAAAAAGGAGGAAAACACAAAAGAATATCGAACTGAGATCTGTAACGGGGTGACTTGTGCGAACCAGTCGAGAAGACTACAAGAACAAGTTAGGCAAGATCCTAAACCAGAATCAAATCCCAACTCCCAAGACGAAGCGGGTTATGTGGGAGAACAAAGGTTCAACTACGCTTGAACAATAACTCAGGCTATGTGCCTTTGACATCAGAAAAATTACAAAAGGTTCAACTACGGTTGAACAACGACTCAGGCTACGTGCCCTCGCCCAAAAGTTCAATTACGAGTTGAACTGGGACTCAGGCCAAGTGCCTTCGCCACAAAGAATTACAAAGGTTCAACTACGGTTGAACAACAACTCAGGCTACGTGCCCTCGCCCAAAAGTTCAACTACAAGTTGAACCGGGACTCAGGCCAAGTGCCTTCACCATTAAGAATTACAAAGAATCAACTGCGGCTGAACAAAAACTCAGGCTACGTGCCCTCGCCCAAAAGTTCAACTACGAATTAAACTGGGACTCAGGCCAAGTGCCTTCGCCATTAAGAATTACAAAGGTTCAACTACGGTTGAACAACAACTCAGGCTACGTGCCCTTGCCCAAAAGTTTAACTACGAGTTGAACTGGGACTCAGGCCAAGTGACTTCGCCATTAAGAATTACAAAGGTTCAACTACGGTTGAACAACAACTCAAGCTACGTGCCCTCGCCCAAAAGTTCAACTACGAGTTGAACTGGGACTCAAGCCAAGTGCCTTCGCCATTAAGAATTACAAAGGTTCAACTACGGTTGAATAACAACTCAGGATATGTGCCTTCGACATCAAAAAAATTATAAAAGCTTCAACTACGGTTGAACAACGACTCAGGCTACGTGCCCTCACCCAAAAGTTCAACTACGAGTTGAACTAGGACTCAGGCCAAGTGCCTTCGCCATTAAGAATTACAAAGGTTCAACTATGGTTGAACAACAACTCAGGTTATGTGCCTTCGACATCAGAATAATTACAAAAGGTTCAACTACGGATGAACAACGACTCAAGCTACGTGACCTCGCCCAAAAGTTCAACTACGAGTAGAACTGGGACTCAGGCTATACGCTTCCATCGCAAGAGTCACAAACTCAACCATGGATGAATCAAAGCCAAGAATATATGTCTCCGTAGCTATGAGCCGGGGCGCGATCAGGAGAGGCCGAGCGCCGCCAAATGTTCAACCAGCACCCCCGCCATTCAAGTAAGTACGACTAACTTAAACCTAAAGTTTCGGCCCACGTAAAGTTCGGCCCAAGTCGAACTATAAGGCTGTGCTTTTCATCACCACGGCCAGTAGTCCGACTAAGCCCGAACTGGGACTAAGGCTATGTTCCGCCACAGCCCAAACATGGATACAACCCGCTCCCACCAAGTGGAGGAAGGTGAGGACCAAAAGCGTCTATCTATGGCCAAAGCCATCTACACCAATTTTTCCTTAAGGAAGGAACCAATTCGATAATGGTCGAAATCACCTAACCGGTCGAGACCATTAGCATGCTCACTAGAAAAACTCTAAGGCAAGGCCCCCTCGAACGAGAACAAAAAAGAAACACACGAAATTGATACAAAACAAACAAAAAGGAAGAAAGTCGCATATATATATTTACAATATCTACAAGGGGTTACCCCCAGTTACATTGGCTCGGGGCCTAGAAATACCCAAATGACAACAAAAAATAAAAAAGAAAAAGAGAATGAAAACTAAACAAATATTACAAATGTATATTATATGTAGTATAATACTACATTTTAGGTAGAAAAGTACCTAAAAGTACTTTTATACTACGTTTTTTATATATTATATTATATAAACAAGACGAACGACATTTCACTAATGGTCTTCGTGCTCTTAATATAGTATACAGATGTATATTATATATAGTACAAGTATTTTATGAGAGAAGACCTGATTTTACTAACTAAAAGGGCATCAATTTCAAGAAATCAATTTTCTAAGCCCCCGTTTGGCCATATATTTTTCCAAATTTAATTTGAAATTTATTTTCAAATCCTATGTTTGGCCATAAGTTTGACCCACATTTTGCCCAAAACTCAAATCACATATTTGAAATCTCAAATTCAGCTAATAAGCTGAATTTGGGCCAAATTATGACCATTGTATTTTCCCCAAATTTCAATATCACCCCAAACGTTTTCATTTAATAAAAAACCCAACTACACCAAAATAGTAGTTGCTTGTGCTGTATTACATAATCATTTGCGTGAACATCAAAGCGGCGATGGAATATTCATCGAGTATGAACATGATGATATGGATGTTGATGAAACTGAACAACAATCGACTCAAAGTTACAATATCGCTTCGTCTTCTTGGTCATCTGACAGGGATATGCATGCTCGTCGTGAGGAGATTGTTTGTGTACTTTGGGATGAATATATTACAGAATAGCTAGTTACGATAATTTTTTATGGACCGGTGGATCTGGTAATATTATTGCAATTTGACGAATTGTAATAGCTAGTAATTGTGTTAGTTATTAAAAAAGATAATTTTATACCATACTTATTTACGTTCGGCAATATGGTTTGTGATAATGATAATGCATATTATTGATGAAGGTTATGTATATACAAGATAGCAAGTTTATTTGCATGGTACTGTTGGGTATTTTTTATAGTTTTTAGAACTTGTGGGTATAAGTTAGCCCCATGTTTTGTCAGATAAAAAGTGAAATATATTCTGAAATAACATGTCCAAATACATTTTCATCTTCAAATTAAACTTCACTCAAATCAAAATTTTCAAAATAAATTTGAGATCTATGGTCAAACGCTAGCTAAGAATAAGTCAAACCTTTCTTTATAATTTCTTTATGATTCTCGAGACTATTACCAAACCTTTACCGAAAAATACTGTTTTTAGTGGCCGTTGGGCAAAACAAAACGCAGTAAAATTGTGCGTTTATATGCTAAACGTGGTATTGTACTATGTTTTACTTTAACGGCTAAAATTCTATTGAAATAAAATGGTAGTATAATACTACGTTTTAGGTAGAAAAGTACAACAACAACAACGACAACAACAACGACAACAACAACGACAACAACAACGACAACAACGACAACAACAACAATAACAACAACAACAACAATAACTGCCCAGTAAAATCCCACATAGTGGGGTACAGGGAGAGTAATGTGTACGTAGACCTTACCCATGCCCTGATAGGGAAAAGAGACTATTTCCGATAGACCCTCGTCTCATAAAGAAGGAAATGAAGAAAAACAAGGAAAACAAGAAAAGAAAATTCATTAGTAACTCCAGTAAAAACCATTATAGTAAAAGAAGTATAAAAATCAAAAGATGAATGACATGCAATAATAGTGACCAGAGTCTAAGGCATCTAAGATAAACATCAAGAATGATATGAGTTCAATATAAACTACAAGCCATCTAAGATCAACCATAATCCAACCCCGCTTCACCCCTGGTATGCAGTAAGGAAATCTCTAATACCTCTATCATACGGCCAACGCTCTGCTCCATACAACATAGCCGGTTTAACCACAACTCTATAAAACTTACCTTTGAGTATTGGTGGCACTTTCTTGTCACGCAAGACTCCAGATGCAAGTCCCCATTTCATCCAGCCTGCCCCTATGCGGTGAGTGACGTCCTCGTCGATCTTTCCGTTCCCTGGATCAACGACCCAAGGTACTTGAAGTAATTTTTTAAAACTATAGAAACGTATTTTGAGTAAAAAAAAATTGCTATTTAGGTTTCGGACTCTTAGAAACAACACTTTAGGTCAGACTTACATTTGGGATTTCAAATAGTTTTAAGTGTAAATAGCAAATCTGCATGTCTTCTAAGAGGGACACGTGGGCCAATTACTTTTAGCAAATCATGTGTACTACACTTATATTTATTTAATAAATTATCCATGAGATACTGGAGTCAAAATCAAAAGTGACAAGAACAAATGAACTTACCTTCGCAGAAGTTGGCACTATCACAAATTTATGACAAAGAACTGGACTATTGGCCTCTTCTATAGAAGCGTTCATCCTTATTCTAAATGGTTTTGATTTTAAAATTCTAGAAAATGAAATTGACTTTGTTTGGTAGAAGAATTTTAAACCTAATATGACATTACTTCCCCTTGTTCGATATTAGTAAAATAATACTAAACCAAAATAAAGTTAATAATAGTTGCTGCTCTTTATCGGTTTTGGTTCTAAAATTCTAAAAAATTAAAAAGTCACTTTGTATCTTACGATAATTATGGTAAAAGAATATTAAATCTAATGACATTAGTTGCTTCTTCTTATAATTGTATCACACAGCAATTATAACCAAAAATAAAATACTAAACATAAACTAATATTAATTGCACAGTGAATTTGGTAAAAGAATCATAAACCTAACATGACATTAATACTATTAAACCGACTTTTTGCTAAAACCTAAGGTAATGTTAATTGCTGGACAATTTAATTTTGGATTTTCTAATCTGTGTCTATATTTACAATTTTATCCAATATAAAATACATTTTCGAAGGGTAAAAACGACAAACGACATTTCGCTACGGACCTTCGTACTTTCAATATAGTACTAGTATTAGGGTACGTGCGTTGCGCGTGTTGTAGAGAGATTTAGGAGAAGTGATTTTCTTGTATTGCTCACAAAAGTATATATAGAGTACAAATAGGTATCAAATCCTACCAACTATAGGACTGTACAATAATGGAAGAAATCGAATCCTACCAACTATAGGATTGTACAATAATGAAAGAATATTTTATCAATAATAAAAAGATACACAATATATCCTAATACGCCCCCTCGAGATGGAGGGCCGGAGGACACGCCAATATTGGACATCAGCAGAAGAAGCCGAGGACGAGGTAAGTGTTTGGTGAGAGCATCAGCAAGCTGATCAGCAGAGGATACGTGAGCAACACGAAGAGACCCATTCTGAACCAATTGACGAACAAAGTGATAATCAATGGAAATGTGTTTAATGCGCGAATGAAATACAGGGTTGGCACATAGGTAAGTGGCACCAATGTTGTCGCTGTAAATGACAAGAGCGGCTGGAAGAGGGACATGAAGCTCGCGGAGCAAAGAGTGAAGCCAGCGGACTTCAGCGGCAGAAGAAGCAATGGCACGATATTCATCCTCACTAGAAGATCGTGCAATGGAACGTTGCTTTTTGGAGCTCCAGAAAATAGGATTAAGCCCCAGAAAGACAACATAGGCACCAGTTGAGGAGCGATCATCACCGTTTCCACCCCAATCAGCATCATAGAAACAATAAAGAGGTATAGCAGATGAAGGACGCAGCCAGACGCCAAAGTCACGCGTCCCATTCAGATACCGGAAGAGGCGCTTGACTGCACCCCAATGAGTGACAGTAGGAGCGTGCATGAACTGTGAGAGTTTATTCACAGCAAAGGAGATATCCGGACGAGTGAAGGAGAGATACTAGAGGCCCCCAAGGGCATGTCGATAGGCGGATGCGTCGGCAGGGGCCGAGCCGTCGGCCAGATGAAGGCGGGTTGACACTGCTGTTGGCGTCTGAACAGGATTTGATTCCAGCATATTATGACGAGTCAAAAGATCAACAACATATTTACGCTGAGAAAGAAAACACCCCTTGGAGCTGCGCAGAACTTCAACACTAAGAAAGTAGCTTAGATCACCCATGTCTTTAAGAGAAAACTGAGTTCCAAGAGAGTCAATCACACGGTTCAAGAAGGTAGAATCATTTCCAGTCAATATGAGACCATCAACATATACCAAGAAATAGGCCGTAATACCAGAATGCTGAAAGACGAAGAGCGAAGTGTCAGAGGTAGTGTTGACGAAACTCATGGTCAGAAGACACTGGCGGAGCACTCTGTACCATGCCCGGGGTGCCTGTTTGAGACCATAAATAGCTTTCTGTAACCTACAGACATAAGATGGATAGGCTTTGTCAAAAAAACCCGGTGGTTGTGCCATATAAACATCCTCTGTAAGCCTACCGTGGAGAAAGGCATTGTTCACATCCATTTGATGAAGAGGTTAGCCCTTGGATACAGCTATACTGAGAACCAAACGCACAGTTGCCGGCTTAACAACCGGACTGAAAGTCTCCTGGAAGTCTACACATGGACGCTGATGAAAGCCCTTTGCAACAAGCCGAGCTTTGAACTTATCCACAGTACCGTCAGGCTTTCGTTTGATACGATAAACCCACTTGCAACCCACAACATTCTGTGAAGAATCATGCAGAACAAGATCCCAGGTGCCATTGCGTAGCAGAGCATCAAACTCTAATGACATAGCAGCGTGCCAGCGCTCATCAGACATAGCACTAGACAAAGTCTGAGGTTCAGTAACATCTGGAGAGGTGACAGCAGACATACCAAACTTCTTGTTGGGCGTAAAGATGTTATTTTTGCTGCGAGTTTGCATATGATGACCACCCTGAGAGGATGCAGGTGGCAGCATAATGGGTGTAGCGGCGGTAGGGGCCGCTGTCGGTGCCGGAAGGGGCGCTGGTGGCACGGGCGGTGGCGCCGGCAGTGCATCCGGTGAAGGATCGCTAGTGGGAGCGGCGGCAGGTACTGGTGGCGGCAGCGGAAGGGACATCTAGGGAGACCGGAATGGGTACAGGGGGAGACTCGGGGTTAGACAATTTGGAGAACGGGAGGACATCTTCATGGAAGGTGACATGAAGCAAGACGAAGATTTTAGACGTTGAGAGATCAAAGCAGAGATAGGCGCTTTGAGTAGTAGAGTAGCCGAAGAGGAATCCGGCACGAGATCTGGGTTTCATTTTGTGTGAGGTGTAGGGCCGAAGCCAAGGGAAGCATTGACAGCCGAAGACACGTAGTTTGGCAAGGTTGGGGCGCTTATGGAAGAGAGACTCAAAGGAGGAGAGCATCGAGAGATTTGTCTTGGGAAGACGATTAATGAGATAGACTGCTGTAGCAAAGGCATAAGGCTAGTAAATGAGAGGTACAGAGGCATGATGAAGGAGAGTGAGACCAGTATCTACAATATAACGGTGACGGCGTTCAGCATAACCATTGTGCTGAGGAGTATGAGGAGGTGAAGTGAGATGTGAGATGCCATTGGAGGCAAGAAAAGAGCGTAAAGCGAGGAATTTAACCCCGTTATCAGTATACAGAGTAATGATTTTAACAGAGAAATATTTTTCTATAATGGATTTAAAAAGGGGGAAGGTTTGTAAGACATCTGATTTACGGCGTAAGGGAAAAAACCAAACATACTTAGAAAAATGATCAACAAAGATGACATAATATTTAAATCCTTTATTAGAAATAATCAGAGAGGTCCATACATCAGAGAAAATAAGCTCCAGGGAAGCAGTAGAAGATAAACTTGACTCGGAAAAAGGTAACTTATGACACTTATGAAGCTTGCAAGAGACACAACCAAGATCAGACACATTACTAGACGTTATACTGCTAGAAGACACTAAATGACGCTGGATTTTAGCTGACGGGTGACCAAACCGAGAATGCCACAATGACGCAGAGAGCTTTTGTGCCGTGAGGGCGGACGGGAGACTGGGAGCCGCCGGCCAGTAGTAGGTGTTGCCCCTAAGCGGCCCGCGAACGAGCGTTGCCCACGTGCGATGATCCTTCACCTGAAAATCAGTATCAGAAAGAATAACATTAACATTATTGTGACGACATAATTGGGCAACAGAGATCAAATTTTTACGCATATGTGGAACATAGAGAGCCCCAGGTAATAAAAGAGAGGAATGACTATTAAGTTGTCCAGTATGTTTAATTGTCAAACCTTCACAGTTACCAATAACCACATTGTCGAAACCAGTGTAAGGACTGTGAACAAACATGTTGGCAAGATCAGACGTTATGTGATGAGAGGCACCAGAGTCCAGGATCCAATCGGATGCAGAGGGAATCGTCGGAGAATGATGGGCTGTGTGAGTAGAAGGATAAGGCGGCAAAGCATAAGCTGGCCGCGGCAGTGCTCCACCGTAAGGGGGCTGAGTGGCGCTGGAGATGGGATAGGACGGGCAGCGGCGCGCGGAGTGGCCAAATTCACGGCAGAGCTGGCACTTCCCATTGTACCCGCGAGATTGGCATTGCTGGAGTAACCACCGCACCGGAGGCTGAACCGTGGCTGCTACGGCCGCGCCCGCGGCTACCGAAGCGGTTACGGCCTGGCTGCTGCCCGGCGACGAAGGCAGCCGACGGAGCCAAATCAGATGACGGCGGAGGTGGCCGGCACACGAGCAGTAATCCGAGCCTCCATGCTTAACAGCTTGTCATGTAATTCAGCAAAAGAGATGGGAGATTCGTGGGCTTGGATGGCATGAGAGAGTTCCATATATGGATCATCAAGACCATTTAGAACCTTAATGACAAGATCCTCAGAATCAACAGTAACACCCAGGAGAGATAATTCATCCACAATTACGTGAATACCGTGCATAAAATCAGTAACAGATTTAGAACATTTTACCGGATTATGGAGTTGTAGTTTGAGAGCCATGATACGACCACGAGAAGCAGTGGCGTATGTGCGCGCGAGGATGTCCCAGGCCTCTTTAGAGGTTTCCACAGCGGCAATAAAGGAGATGATCGTCGGTGTGATCGACGAGATGATGGCACTGAGGATAAGATTGTCCTGGCGAATCCAGTAAGGATATGGTGGATTGGGGTAAGTCACGTCCTTGTCGACGATAGTGGCTGGTGGGCACGGCTTAGATCCATCCAAGAAGCCGAGGAGGTCGTAACCCGTAAGAAGGGTTCGAAATTGGAATTTCCACGCCAGGTAATTAGAGGAATCCAATTTGAGTGGGATTTGAGCCGATGCATTGATGGCAATCGGATGGAGAGGCTCGATTGACGTCGTAGCGGCCATGAAGCGCGAGGCAAATGAGAGGAGGCGCTGAACGACGTAGAGAAAAAGAGGGCTGCCGATTAGTGCAGCGTTGGTGGCGGCGGCGACGGGCTGCCGATAAGAGCAGCGGCGGCGTCTGCGGCGCGGGTAGGGTAGAATTAGGGTTTGTTTGGCGATAAGCCACTGGCGTATTATACCATGTAGAGAGATTTAGGAGAAGTGATTTTCTTGTATTGCTCACAAAAGTATATATAGAGTACAAATAGGTATCAAATCCTACCAACTATAGGACTGTACAATAATGAAAGAATATTTTATTAATAATAAAAAGATACACAATATATTCTAATACGTGTATCCTATATTAATAAGTATAAAATTTTAAAGAAACACATAAATATTAATGTGTTTGAGTATAAAATAAGAAAATAAAAAATATTAATTTATAAAAATGATGAATGTTGATTTTCAACTATAAACTTCATTTTATATTTGTGGCGTTCAATATGATTTTTCTCTATATCATAATGTCATGTTTCTCATACATATGTAACCAAAATTAAATTCATGTTGGGATTCAGAGACAAAATTCTTAAATAAAATATTTGCATCAGGGAGCCATTTAAGAATAGATTCATGCAATTCTTCGTCTTATGATTCTTATTGCTTGTTTTTTATTTTACAAATAAAAACAATATTTTTACTTGCAATTATTTTTAGAATAGGCAATTATTCAAATTCAATTTTCTTGAGCTCGACAGTTTAGAGGCACAACTAAGTCTTTAAAATAAAATAATTTCATAATTTTTATGGCATTAAATATTAAAACATATTTTCATCGATTTCTATATCTTTCGGCTGTGGCTAGCTGGTATTTCAGTTAAATTATTATTATTGATCTTTAATTTAATTTTAGTTCGATGAAATTAAATTATTTGTTTAAGATAGAATTAGTGTGGCAGCAATTTTATGTATATATATATATATATATATATATATATATATATATATATATATATATACACACACTAAGAGGGCTCAGCCCGGGCCCAACATTATTTAATTTTATATAAAATGATTATTTACATTTATTGTGATCATAATATACGTCTACATCCATGAGAGTATCTGATTAAAGGATGATTAGAGTGTTATAGTAGTTATATGGATCCAACAAAGTAAGTAGACAATATTGTTTACATTCGTTGTGATCAAAATATACATTTATATCCATGAGTGTCTGTCTAAAGTGCCATAGTAGTTACAACAGATATGACATAACTATTTACATATTAACAAAAGGAGATGTGATGTGCGCGGTGTTTGGTCTTCTATCTGGTCTTCTTTTTAGTAGTTCTTGACCAAAAATGCCTGCCAAAAAAATAAATATGTTATATTTAATAGTCACAAGAAGAATGTATTTTCAAGGTGAATAAAGTGTTGTAGGTTAGTAATAAATAGTCAATTAGTAAACATACGAAATTATATCAAATTTGCTTCATCTTTAAAAGAATGTGCTGCTCCTGCCAATCGTCGTGACACTTTGTGCTTTTTCTCAACTTCAGCTATAGATTTTTCTCTACTGTTAGCTGGAGTGATATCTCTGTGGAGGTAACTTTATGTGACCTTTTATAGGAATAGTTAATTGATTTGGATTTGGTGCCTTCTTTTAGAATAGTCCACAATTTTTGAAAATCTAAATTTGTAATCAAAAACATTATTTAAAAAAAAATTTAAATGGCTAAAATTTCAAATTCATAAGCTTCAAATTCTAACTCATGTACATAAATGAAGGGGAGACTTGAAACAACGGTAAAATTTGTGACCTATAGGTCATGACTTCGGCCATTAGAGTAGAAGTGCGGTTCTTCTTTAGAAATAAGCAAGTGAAAGCTCACTTCTCACTGCTTTTGCACTTAAATATAGACATATGTTCACTATGTTCAAACAAAGATTGGGGAATGAGTGAGATTCATGGACGTTTCCAAGCAAACAGGAAAAGGGAATGATTGAGAGAAATTGAAATAGAATTTTGTAAGGAATGATTGAGAGAAGCTGAAATAGAATTTTGTAAGGAATAGAATTTTGTAAAACTACTTACAAAACAAAATTTGCAAAATGCAGAACTAATATTTTCAATTATTTGGTTCACGTTAAACGTCAGTTGATGAAGGGATTACAGGTTTGGTCAAATATGAGGAAAAGTATATTGTAAGAATTGAGCTTCTAACTCCAAATGTTAGACTCTAATCAATATGTATGCTTCTTCTCATTCTTGAGAAATCATCTTATCATGTTTTTATTTATTTATTCATTGGACATATCTTTTTCCACCATTACATAGTCATGACTGTCCTAATTTATTATGCAGTTGGTTGATGTGGTTGTAGCTTTGATGCTTTCAGTATATGGTCTAAGATTTGCTTAGAACTATAGAAGGAAAAATAAGGAACTATTAAGTAACTTGTAAATAAAGTTAGTTGTAAATATAATCTGATCATCAAGTGAATTTGTTTAAAAAATTCACGGCAGCAGTTACAACAATTGTGTTATTCGACTAATTCCTGGTGGTGTTGGGAAGAGCATGAAGCAAGGAAAAGCAACAGGCCTCTTTATGCTTAAAGCGTGAAGCGAGAAGCAAAGCGCGCACTTTCTTTGGAAAAATAGAATTTTTTTTAAAAAAACATAGTTTTTTAATCAACAACAAAGCTCAGATTAGCAAACAAAACTCATTATAACCACAACAATGTTTTTTTAAATTTATACATTATTGTAATTAAGACAACAACAACAACCCAGTATAATCCCACTTAGTGGGATCTGGGGAGGTAGTATGTACGCAGACCTTACCCCTACCCTGGGGTAGAGAGGTTGTTTCCAAATAGACCCCCGCCATCCTTCCCTCCAAGAACTTCCCACCTTGCTCTTGGGGAGACTCGAACTCACAACCTCTCGATTGGAAGTGGGGGTTGCTTACCATCAGAGCAACCCCTCTTGTCAAATAAATAGTTGAAGAGATGCATGCACACTATAGCAGCACAGAAAAATATTCTGGATGGTTAGAGTGGGCAAGCATGCTTATTTTTGCTATTTGGCTAAGAGGCAGAAATAGTGTAAAATCAAAGAGGAAATAGAGAAACCCAAAAATCAAAAAAATATTATTGACCAGAGGGAGAAATAGTTCAGCAAAGAACACAGGGATTGTGAAAAAATGAAAGAAAGAGTTGTGAGTGAAACCAACTGAAAAATAAAATTCAAATCTGAACTCCTTTCAATTTCTGTAGAAAAATTATTTAGCTATAAAGCACAAAAAAAATTGGGCAGCATTTCGCTGCAATTTTAAGAACTGATAGTTTGAAATGAAAAGAAGAAAGAAGAAGAAGAAGAAGAAAAACTTGCAGTTTTTTCGCCGCTTTTTTGAGGATTGATATAGTGAAACGAAGAGAAAAGAAGGAGAAGGAAGGCGCATACCTGGGCTAATGATGATGTTTTGAAAAAGATGTAGCTTTTTGATTTTTGTTGCTGGCAGTCACTTAAAAGATCGCTTCTCGCTGTCGCGTTTCTCGCGTTTGTGGCAGAAGCATATGCTTCTTTTTACAAAACATAACCTAAAGGCGACTTTGTGGCTGCCTCGCTTCACTTCTTGCTTTAAGCGCTGAAGCAAGTCCTTTTCACAACACTGCTAATGTCTTTCTGCCCTTTCGGGTAGGGGTAAGGCTCGTCTACATATTAACCTCCCCAGACCCCACCTGGTGTTGTTGTTGCTAATGTCTTTCTCGCGTTTGTGGCAGATGCTTCGTTTCTAATTAAAACAACATAATATATATAATCTATCTCAAGTATGTTAATCGATCCATTTTATCAGAAGAATAAGCTTCTAAAGTAATGAATTCTTGGCAACTGTAATAGCAAGTGGTGGAGATACAGTAGCACTTGCACCTGCACTTTGGCTATTTATTGATGAAGAAGAGGTATATATAAATGTGTTTTTGGTTGCCCATTATACAAAAGAGAGTTTTCTTCACATAAAAGTGTGAGCAATTCCAATAAGGCTTTGCAAGTTAAATGTGTAAATTAGAAAATTAGAAGTAAAATGTTTACCACTTAACGTCCTAAAGATGTCAAGACACTGTATAAGGCTGAATATAACTTGGGTGATTAAAATTGCAGTAGCTTTATGTATGTTAGTTGGTATCAAGGATTTTGAGAAAACCAAACATAAGTTGTCACTTTACAGGTTAAAGTTTGTTTTGTGGTAATTGAACTAACCTCGTGTTGCAGCGATATATTCTGACTATTGTGGTATCCAAAACCAGAGGCAAAACTGGAATTAACCGCATTCAGATATAGCAGCAAGAAGTGGATTCAGTGCATCCCAAATTTGTATACAGCTTTTTCAGTTGAAGGTTAAATATTTTTCCGCTCAGTTACTTTTGCGCATTCACAAGAGGTGGCAGTTCTTTTTGGAAAAAAAAGATTGGTCGTTTATATGCGAGAGGAGACTCAAATTGTACAATTTGTTTGTAACTTTTTTAGGTTAACAATGTACCTTGACATTGCAGATATTATAGAGCTCTTCTGAAGTGAGAAGTAATATGTTTTCCACATGCTCATCAGAAATAGTTGCTGTAGTAGAACCACTTTGGTCTGTGACAGTGACCTCGAATTGGCATCTATTGAAAAATAGAATAAATGTTTAGCAAAATTGATGGATAACTTATAATATTAAAAAATGTAAACAATTATGTAGAAGAATGTTCTTCGATTTTTACTTGGGAACAAGCTGAGTAGATCGGCGGCAATTAGTGCAGTAAAATTTTTTCCGCAAGACAGTTCTTGTGAAGTGTTGTTTACAGTCTGAACAAGCTAGGATACAGAATCGTTGCTTCTCATTTTGTAGTGCGACTTCAGCTTATATGGAGAATATTTGGCCCTAAAAAATGCAAAGATGGCGCATATGTATTTTTTGCTATTAGAAAAGAAAAGTAAATATTTGAAACAATACATATGAACATTTAGTGTTCTTACCGGAGATTGTTGTTGGATATCTGCAATTGGCACTATCTTTTCCTCAAAAGGAAGAAATAAAAGAGAGTCTGTTGGACTTGTGCTTTTTATTGTGTATGCAATAAGCATTTGCTCATTTTCTCTGGCCCTTCAAATATTTTGACATCTCAACATTAGTTCTTTTATGTGTTACGCATATGCATGATCAAAATTTTATTCATAGAGAAGCATATCTGCAATACCATGTTCTCAGCACATTTGCTTGCGGGTATGGCGGATTGATTTCGATTGTTGTACTAAATCTGTTAGTCAATCCTGTGTGTTATGCTGAATCTGTTGGTGAATCCAGCATGTGTTTGCATGTTCAGTTTTAATTATAAAAGGGTAAAATATAGTCATGTGTATACTCACCTGAACCTGAAGCTGAACTGGAGGACGACTTTGGTCTTCCAATTTTTCTAGCAAGTATGACTGGGTACTCTTTAAGTTGTTTGAATAGTTTTTTTCCATCATGATCAATAAAATCTTCCCAAAGTGTGAATTTGGTTGGTTTTTTCCTGTATAAAATGGAAACATAATGTTTAATACCTATATTAAATTATCATGGGAATCGTAATGCTTGAGCAGTACGAATGAGTAACAATTCGAACACTAAAGGGCTAGAAATGATTAAAAGAAATGAACACATATAGTTTTTTAATGTGTAGCAGTTTCGGTAATATGAGACAAAAAACCAAGGTTAAACTAAGAAAACTGACCATAAAAAAGAAAGATGTAGTACATTGCCGTAGTTTATACCCAAAGTGTAGCAGAATGTCTTCAACTCATTGCTCATATGTTGCAGAGAATGTTTTCAGTTCATCAGAGATAACGGAACGTTTTCAGTTGTACAGAGTTACTATTTTCCTTTCACTACAAAGGTTTAAGTTTGAATAATATTCTAATTCCAAATTGATATGTTGGAGAGAATGTTGTAGTCCTTCTATAAATTTGCTATTAGGACTAACAGGTGTAAAACAGAATAACTTTCCAAACCTAATATAGATAATTGAGAGTCTGTTGCATTCAAAATTAATGAGAGAACAACATTCAACATTCTCCAATTATATATTAGCATACACCACAGACAATTAGGACTAACAAATTAACTAAGCAATAATTTGTGTTATGTCTCTTTATACCTCACCAAATATTGAACAAAATTTCCTACACTGATTGATTATTTTAGGTTTGTGTTTTTCTTTAAGTTTTCTAGTAGAAATACCAGTATAACATTAATATCAACTTGTGATAAGTGCTAACTTTCAACTCACTTCAAAAGCAATAAACTAACATGTGTGCAGATGAAATATCTTGAACCATTTGAGTATGTGCATATCCTACTAAAGCACATATTGTAGCTGCATCAATAGAAATCCTAAAAGCGATCATTATATTGAACACCTGCTGAAAAACACATGCTGAAAGCACATAAATCTGATTTTTCTTATCAGCTTACAGCCACCTATACCAAAAATGGCATGTCCTTTCTTCATAGATAAAGCAGCTCGTATCAAACTTATGTATCAATTCTATAAAGACTAAAGTGCTAACAACTTTCAAGTAAAATAGACATACACTTGTTATTTCGAGTCTCTTGATGTCGTATGAACCTAATAATAAGTGAAGATACAATGATATTGCATTGGCAATATGAGATTTTTCAGTTGAAAAAATCTTCTTTTATCTAAAGGTCATAGCATATCATAAGCATGTGTACATATAGCTTGAGTACTTGAACAAACAGAATCTAGCGCAAAATATCAATAAGACCAACTTAAAAAAAGGAGGGGAAAAAGGTCGATGTAATAAATGCTTAAAGACCTTTCAAACTCTTTTGTGTTTTCACTATTTCTGTCCAAATAAAATAATCAAACCAACCTGTGAAGTGGAACTCGGAATAAGCCTTTAATCCAGTGAAAATATAAGTTTTCTTGCACTATGATCATCCATGATGATAAAATCTTGAACTCTCTTCCCGTTTGAAGCATATGTTGAAGAGCTGCCGTTGAGGACAATAGCAAGGACATCTTGAATTTAAAAATAACAGTGAATAAGCTAAGAACAAATATGACTACATCTAATAATATTAATGATAAATAAATTTTAGATGGAAAAACAATATAGATAGTTCAATTACCAAATTCAGATCCCTCATGTTGATACTCGAAGTTGTCAAATGGTGTAAGAGTTAGCCGCGTTGGCGGTGGCAGTGGATCTTCGGGAGGATTGATAGTTTCTACGGGCTCAACAATCGTGTTCCTATCAATTGTCCAAGTAAATTTGTTGACTGGATTTCCATACATATAATTTGAATCTTTGACTTGTGCAACTGACACCAAGTAAGTGTGGAAAGGACGAAACAAATCTTCAAAATGCATTATTTCAGCATTGAATATAATGCACTCGACTTGGTTTTCCTGTGACAAAATACAGAATAAGACACAATTAGGATACCTAAATATGCGTAAATTAAACAAATATATAAGCAGCAATAATATTAGTTCATTTACTATTGACAGAGTTATGAGTGACAAAAGAGCACCTGTTCATCCTAAAGAATCATTAGTTGATATTTTTTTGGTTTCTCTCTGATGTCTCTAGGTCTGCCTTTATCAACTACTTGGACTTTGCAGGTCCATTCTTCTGTTTCTGGAGTAATTGCATTAATGTTAAGCCTTTCTTCCATCTGGATAAAATCTACAAGCAAACCACATCATAATATAACAGTAAGCTTATGTTACGTTGGCAAGTGAGCGTTTATAATACAAAATGAAAGAATACATTGGATGATCAAGTTGTATATCGAACTTACTGTTGGGAATGACGATTTAAGTTAAAGAAAGAGCTTTTTCGATAATTTCATCATAAACTACATTATATGTGGAATGGTCATCATCTTATCAGCTCTAGGTGGTCTAATTAATACCTTGACCCAATAGAACCTTTAGCTCTCGATAAAGCAACGTATAATTGAACATGAGAAACTACAGGTTCTCGCAAATAAATGCCAACAAAGTCTAAAGTTTGGCCTTGAGCTTTATTTATAGTCATGGCGAAACATAGCCGTACAGGAAATTGTGTTCGTTTAAATTGAAGAGGTAGTTTTTCATCTTCGGATGTTAATAGTGGTATTCGAGGAATGAATACATGTGTATTTTTAAAATCGCCACTGGATATTGATAACATGAGATTTTTTAAAATCGCCACTGGATATTGATAACATGAGATTTGAAATCATTACATATTAATCGCGTGCCATTGCACAAACCTTCGCAGGGATTCAAATTTCTTAATAATATGATTGGACAATTTTTTTTAGAGACAATTTATAAGGGGGTAAACCAGGAGGATTTAGAGTGTGCAAAAAGTCTTCATACTCACTTTGATCTTTTGGATCAATTGTTTCATCGGTAGCCAAATATACTTTTTTATTAGTTGGGAATTGAGCAATTCGCATATCATTTATTTCATCAACAAAATCATTTTTTTTAGTTAGAATTGCACGAGAACTAATAAAGGAAATATTTGAATGAGTTGAATATAAATCAGGATAAGTAACTTTAAATAGATGATTCAAGGAATCTTTTTCAGTTGTGAAAGGTATAATCAGAGGACGGGGAATTTCAACTTTGCTCTTATCGTTCTTTCTTTCTTTTCCATTGCCGATTCTCATTAAATATTCACAAAAAGTTGGGTCTGTTTTTGCACGCATATTTTCAGACAATTGTAGTTTTTCAAGTTGATGCCAAATTTCAGAACATAATAAGCTTTCGCGAACAAAATCTTCCTTTTTTCCACCACGGACGACGGGAAAAGTTTGTCTAAAATCGCCACTAAATACAACAACCTTTCCGCCGAATAGTATATTTGTTTCCATTAAATCTCTCAGAAGCAGATCTAGTGCTTCAATCATTTTCTTTTTTGCCATAGAAATTTCATCCCATACTATTAGTTTCGCATCGCGAATCAATGATGCTAGTGAACTTTGTTTACTAATATTGCAACTAAAATTTCCATCAACATCAATAGGTATTTTAAATCGAGAATGGGCAGTTCGGCCTTCGAGAAGAAGTGAAGCAGCAACTCCTGAACTTGCAGTCGCCAAAGCTATAAATCCTCTATGTCTCACAGTAGCTAATAAGGCACGATATAAAAAGCTTTTTCCAGTTCTGCCCAGACCATCAATGAAGAATGCCCCGGGTTTAGTTGAAATATCTATCAAGGATTTTATTGTAAGCTCTTTTTTGTTCAATGTTTAATTTATGTGGCAATAATAGATCTTGTTCATTGACGGTAATATTTCTTTCAAAATGCACATCTTTAGCCTCTTTGGCTGCTACAGATGGTTGAATTTTATCTTTAGTCAGTTGGAATTCGTTGATACCACGACCCATTGAATGAAGAATATCATTAATATGGCTTAACACTTTGTAACGAATTTCCCTTGTATGCATGTTCGGGTATTGTTTGAAATCTTCAGAAATTGGACTTCCAAAATTTTCCCATAACTCTCTTGGGTTAGCGGGATTGCAATAAACTAATAATACATCAAATAAGTGTCTTAAACTGGATGGCATCTGGTAACTTACTGCTTCGGACATGCATTCTATTAAATTATTATCACAAAGTAATAGTCCTCTTTTTTCTGCAGCTTCTCTAAATGTGTCACAAGTTACTCCGTTTATAGTTCGTAAATCTTCATACGATTTTGGTCCTCTTACATTCATGAAGAGAAATCGAAGATAGTATCTTTCTCCTTCAGTTGGATGACATGTTACAACTCGGCCAATAGCATATCCTTGTTGGCGGCGTGACCACATTTTGTACGTTGTTGACCATAATTCTGGAAATTCTCGATATAATAAATTCATATTCATAGCATCTTTGTTTTCTCTATTCATTGTAAAAAATTCAGTTAACATTGTTTTTTTGAAGGAAACAATTTGGTGGCCATCATGATGGAGCTAAAGATGGTATACAGTTGGATTCATCTCACTGATAGGAAAAGCAAATATACGCCATGCTGCCTCTGGTTTTCATAGCATCTTTGTTTTCTCAATTCATTGTAAAAAATTCAGTTAACATTGTTTTTTTTAATCATAGGATTATTTATAATTATGGTAATCCTTCTGGTAATACAGAAGGAAACAATTTGGTGGCCATCAAGATGGAGCTGAAGATGGTATACAATCTCACTTATAGGAAAAGCAAATATACGCCATGCTGCCTCTGGTGGTGTTACCCATCTAGCAGACTAGTATTCCTTTATTTCATCTATTTCTATGTTCGTATCCCCAGACCCCACTTTGTCCCAGACCCCACTCTGTGGGACTATACTGGGTAGTTGTTGTTTTTGTTCTATGTTCGTATCATTTGGGTGTATGTGGAATGCAATTTTATCGTGCCCTTTGCAAATATACTTATAAATGTATTTAACAACTTTAATATTAGAGCAAACCTCAACATTCATATGACAATTAAATCTATATAGTAAGAATGGATTGTAAGGAACGACCCATGAGTTATCAAAAAATTGTCCTCTAATTTCTACAATCTTTCCTGTATTTCGTCTTCTATAAATAGGATATGAATTTTATCCTTTGGTTGTCTGTTCAGTAAACTCCTTTGGATATTTGAATTTACATTGACCCATTTTTTTCTTCATACAGGGGCTTGACGGATTTAATTGCCCACAAGGACCATGCAGCATGTGTTGTGTAACAAGCTTAAATAAATCAGGATTTCTTTTTGGGTCTGGCAATTCAGCACATACAAATTGGTCATATGCCTCAGGAGTTAATAGTTTGTATTTTTTATCTAGTATGATAAGGAAACGAGCATGCGGAAGTCCTCGTTTTTGGAACTCTACCGTATACATAAATGCTGCAACTTTATCAAATATTTGTCTTTTCAGTATACTTTTTTTTTCTATTCTAATTTTGCTCGAAATATTCGACTAACTAAATCAGGTCTATTTTGGACTTCACCTGTCGATATTAAGTTCTCTTCTATTTCAGGCCAAGAAGGGTTACATGTCATAGTTAGAAATATATCGGGTTTTCCAAAAACGTTGTACTAATGCTATAGCATCCATATATCGGCGGCGCATATCTCTTGGACCTCCCGTGAAGCTAAGTGGTAATTTTCTGTTCTTGCCTACTTGAGAACCTTCTCTCTCACCACGACGTAAAAGATCTAGAAGTCCTGTTAACACATCTATTCTAAATAAATCTTGATTGATTGAAAGAAACGAAATATAATCTTTGAGTTTCAACTTTTATCCATTCGTCTACAACATATTGATGAAATAATCTTCCTGCGTGTAAGATTATATTTTCATCATCTCTTATTTGGAGTTGATAGCAATAGTATTCACGACAAGAAACAGTTTCTCTTTTCCGTTAGCATTTTTGCATCATTTCATCTTCCAATCCATCAATTGAAGTCATATTGGTTACACTTGGCAATTGTTCATATTCACAGTATATTTGTGTTCTAGAAAGAGTTGTTGGAGGCTTAAGTTTTTTAATACCACAATGCCAACCATTTTGTCCGTACGGGAACAATAATGGATATTGCAATGGGTCATAACAGCCGTAATAATAATTTACGGCTGGCTTCTATCGCTTTTTGTATAAATTTGAATATGTGGAGTAGGGATACAATTATTGGCATCTTGTTCTACCCATATCCCTGCCACTTCTGATGTAGTTGGGAGGTTGTATATCTGTTGATCTAAACCAGCGTCACACTTAAGCGCAATATAAAAATCTAATAATTGTGGGATATTTATTAAGGATTTTAAAAATATAGAGTAGGGATTGATTTTTAATATTTCCATCAAACTTTTCATAGTACACTCGTTCAATTTATCGGAACATGGCATTCGATTTCTCATTTATTTTCACTGTCAAAGAAATATAATTGTAGATTTCTTCCCTTTTCATTACTTGGTATCAAGTCATTTATGAAATGATACATCTGTCCTTGAACTCGAAAGGTGTAAATACCTTTGTTTCTCTTTGCCAATTCTTTGTCGTAGGCTACTCCCAAGGATGTGAATGCAAATATATTATTATATGTTCTTATGTAGGTTCAAAAATTCTTTGATTCCTCAGTATTTCCTAGATATAGATTTCTCAACTCTGCTGGTACTTGGTATGAACTTATCTTAACAGTGCCTTCGCGACAACAGAATGCGGGCGACTCGTATTCAAATTTTTTGGCTCCGCAAAATTCACAGTTGGGAACTGTTTTTAACATAATGTATTGAGGTCACACTTGGGTTGTTACTGATATTGTGTTATATTGTTCATGATTTGCATTAGATGATGATCCTGGCATATAATAACAATAGGTATAAGTACATCATTTCGATGGTAAGCAATACACACATGTATTCCTAATTGCATACCACCAAGAAATGATAATTTGGATATCTTACCCGTTTCATATAAAATTGAATATCCCATGAAAGGAGCACACTGCTCGCTTGAATTATTAGCACTCATAGAGGATGATGGGTTAGCAGAACTATTAATAAGCGAGGAGGCAGCAGGTTGCCGCCTGCTTGATTGAGCTTTGTTTGCTAGCGCTCGTGTTAGAAGGGCCTCTTTTTATCGGTTTGCATCATTCCGTACATTTCGCGTCGCCTACCTTTCTTGTCGGCATGGACTTTTACGAGGTTTTCATTTTTATGATTTTTATTCGGCATTTCGGTCGACTATTCCCTGAATGCGAATATATGTTCAACATGGATAATATGTATATGTTATAGTAATATTTTCATAACTATATGTAAATGATGAGAGATCAGAAACTTACCTTTCAGTTGGAATGTTACTGGATAACAGAAGTACACCACAACCACACAGTGGAACGCAACAACTGCAATAACAGAAAGAATAAATTGACATGGTGAAAGGTCAAAAAGCAAAGAGCAAATGGAAAAGGGGAAAAAGCAATCACTCAAAGACTTTGCCTCATCGATTGCTTGGAGAAGGGGATCTTTTGAAAATTGATCCTAATGGAGTTTATTTATCGTTTACCCACAATCAACATGCTTAAGAGGAGCTACTAAATATATGCTACCAAAAAATTAGAATGACCAGAAATAGAATTTTTACCAAAGGGTTCAAAAAATAAACAAAAAAGAACTCCTTTTAGAAAGTGTTTAATTGGATAACGGTATCACCCTGATAAACCTTTTGTTTCTAATATCATCCGGTGTGCTTCAAAATAACCTTTCTCTATTGCAATTCGAGTATTATTTTTGAATGGTCATAATTTTAGGAAATTGATGCAATATATGCATTTGGACATATGCGCCTTGAAATATAATTTTTGAGCCAATGTTGTTACACATCCGCTTAAGTCCTAAAACTCGAAAAAGATCAAGTTGTGTGCTTCGCCTTGATATTTATAGAACTAAACTTGATGCTAACAGATCAGAAATCAAAGATCAAATCTTTGTAATTTTGCCACTCAACCCATCAGATACATATAACAGCACTTCATTAAATCACAAAAGCTCCATAAAAACTTGGAGGGTGGAAGTTGATAATCCAATAAGAAAGAATTATCTCACACGCTTCATCTCAAATCACCAAACATGATTTACCAGGAGTTTGAAAAAGAAAGATTTTGGAGCACGTTACGATTAAAGAGTTTCCAAATTTATAAAAGTGGCAATCTTTTAGAAAGGTATCCTACAAAATGATTGTGCCAGCACAAATCCGACGCAACATTAAAAGCATTATAGTATTTACTCGAAAGAAATCATGGTCGTAATGTAGTTGAACTTTGTATATGTAAAGTTCATTTTTATATCCTTCTCAAATATAATAATTCTGGTTGTTCTTGTGGTTGTAGCAGCAAATTCAACCTACAATTATACTATCAGTCATCAGATACTTAAGTATTCTGCCAATGTTTAACTCCCAAATTTATCTGACGACATATTACAAAGGAACATGAAAGATTAATATGTAATGGGTAAAAACTTGGAAGGTGGCCACTGATAATCTGTTAGATGCAGAAAATTTATGAAAGAAACTGAGAAGAGAAGGAAATCCTATTTGCAATAGATTGTGCAAGAATCTTAAACACAATTTACAACCAACAAATCTGTCTGTATGGAGTGGACAAAACTCTTAGATACTAATATTTAGACTGACATAAAGTTTCTCCTGTAGAGAGCTATTTCATGTCATAAAAATAACTTAAATCATTAATCTTAGTTGATAAAAAGTACAACCAAAAGAAACCACAAAGGCTGCTACATTACGGTAAAGTATTACAGAAATTGATGGGGAAAAAGATCATGAATGCATCACAAAGTAAAAGATAAGAAAATTGACTCTCAAAAATATAATGAAATCATTAAGCGTAACTAAAATCCAAGTTAATAAACACAAATATGTCATTAGTTCCTGTTTAAGACTGCCTAGTAAAATAAAACCATAATATCGACAAATTTCTGTCGACTAATATGATAATAGACTCCAAAGCCCTAATAGGATGATTAGCCGTAAATATAGTTTGTTATAACATACTTCAAATAAAAAAGGGAATTCTCATAAAGTAAAATGTGTTATGAAATAGAAGATTCTTACACTTCTATTTAAGGTGAATGTCTTTAATGTATCTAATTAGAGAGATTTTAGAGTTCTATTAGTGGTAGCTAAGTCTTCCTCTCCCCTATAAATAGAGGTGCCCCCTACCATTGTAAATCATCCCTTGAGACCCCTCTCAACACAATAAGAAGAACTCTCTCTACTCTTCTCTCTATTGCTATTGTTCTTGCTCTATTGTTCTTGTCTTTTACTTTAGTTTATAACACGTTATCAGCACGAGATTCTACCGTCTCAAGTATCATTCTCGAAAATCCAAGGTATTTCCCTCTTCCTAATTTAATTTTCGATTGTCTTAACTTTTACTTGTGTAGGGTTTTTCTTCAAAGAAAGAATGAAGAAAGAAAAAGAAAAAAAAAAAAGGAGGAGGCAGAAAGAAACGAAAAGTTGAAAAGAAAAAGGAAAGAAAGAAAGGAAAGAAAGAAAGGAAAGGAAGAAAGGAAGAAAATATTGAAAATATATTTGGTATACCTTAAAGGTAAGTAATTTACTTTTTCTTTTCAAATTCTTGGAATTCTATAAATTTTATATACAAAGTTTGATTATAACTCTAATGGAGTTTGTGAGAAATTATAACCACACGAAGTGGTAAAATCTCTATGTCCTGCCATGATTAAATTCATGTATGATTGTGGACGTGACAAAGAATTCCGTCCAATTGAATTTGCTCCATTCCCTTTAGAGAATGTGGTAGCAGCTTGTGTAAAGCACATGATTTTGATCCATTCCCTGAAGTGAATGTGATAATTGTAATAGAGCCCGTAAGTATGAACACGCTCTTGATGTAATTGTGTCATATGAAAAGAAAGTTCGTTGCCCTCGAAATTTCGGGCAAGAACTATGGTGTTGGATGATGAAATCCACTTTGATGCTATGGGTCTCGAAGACGCCATTAAAAACAGAAATAGTGCATCCACCCAAAACTATACTAAGGCCTTGATTCTCTTGCGCCATCACCTTGATGAAGGTTTGAACCTATGCTAAGGCCTTGATTTTCTTGCGCCATTACCTTAAGGAAGGTTTGAAACTGTATGAAGGCCTTGATTTTCTTGCGCCATCACCTTGATGAAAGTTTGAAGATTGAATATCTCAACATCAAGGATTCACCCATCTGCCACTAGCACGATACGATAAGAATCCAAAAGCAAATAGTTCATAAACTATATATTATCGTTGCGGTGAAAACGGGCACTGGTCTAAGTCTTGCCGTATACCAAGACATTTGGTTGACCTTTATTAAGCATCTCGAAAGAGTAAACGCCCCATAACGAATTTTGTCTCTGACGACAACTTGAATATGGCAGACTTCTTTAAGCAACCCGATGGGAAGATAGACCACCTAATCGATGATGGATCGGTGATGAAAGAAGATGGAGCTGTTTGATTTATTTGTATTAGTTAATGAATAAACTAATAGTCATTAGTATTAGCTCGTATTAGCTAGTTCATGATATGATATTTGTATTAGTTCTCAATATGCTCAAATATCAATAAAACTTTTATTTTCCAGTGGGGGTAATCGACTAGCCTGAAAAACTAGTCGATTATCAACTATTTTCGCATTAAAGTTGAAAAACAATTGATCAATAATCGATTGTCGTTGACTAACAATCGATTGTCTTAAAACAGTGGTCTGGAAATTTTCAAAAATCATCCACAATCGATTGTCTTTGTCTAACAATCGATTGTCTTGAAACAGTGAGGTCTGGAATTTTTCAAAAATAACCAACAATCGATTGTCTATGTCTAACAATCGATTGTCTTAAGACAGTGTGATCCGAAGTTTTTCAAAAATAACAAATAATCGATTGTGTGTGTTTAACAATCGATTGTCTATGTTCAAACAATCGATTGTGTGTGTTTAATAATCGATTGTCTTATGAAAAACGCTGAAATTTTCAAACTGCAAAGGAATTGATTATGGATAACATATCTGATTTTGTTAGCCAACTGTTAGTAGCAGATTTTGAAAATATTATGTGACACAAAAGAATTGAACTTGTTTATTCTTATGTTCGTGTATTTCTTTTGTATGTTAAACTATGGGATAGCAAATATGGATATCTCACAAAGCGAACTTGGACCAACGTCCAATTGTAAAAGTATTTGCCTAGTTGATTCATGTACTACACATACAATACTCAAAGAAAAGAAGAGTAATTGTGTAAGGCAAACATTACTACAATCTATGGAAGTAGTAAATTGATTGAAGGCTCCGGAAGAGCAATTGTAACTCTGCCCAAAGGCATGACGTTAATCATAGAGAATGCAATGTTCTCCTCCAAGTCTAAGAAGGACTTGTTGAGTTTTAATGATATCAATCAAAGTGTTCTCCTCCAAGTCTAAAAGGAACTTGTTGAGTTTTAAAGATATCATTCAAAATAGATATCATATTGAGACAATAGATGAGAATAATCTTGAATTCTTCATGAAAACGAGGCTGCCCATTTCGGTTTGGGTTCACGCCATTTTGAATGCAACAATGCTAGTTTGTCGGCTGCCCGCTTCGACTTGGGTTCACGCCATTTTGCATGCAACAATACTAGTTTGTCGGCTGCCCACTTCGGTTTGGGGTCACGCCATTTTGCATGAAGCAATGCTAGTTCGTCGGCTGCCCACTTCGGTTTGGGGTCATGCCATGTTGCATGCAGCAATGCTAGTTCGTCTCTGACTGACGAATTGACACAAATATTCCCCATTGCAATTGGTTTTGGGTCATGAACCCAATATATCCCATTTAAGAAGCTTTGGATGCGCAGTATATGTGCCTGTAGCACCGCCATCCCGCACCAAAATAGGTTTGCAAAGGAGGTTAGGAATATATGTTGAGTTTGACGCGTCCTCCATTATTCGCTACCTCGAAACATTGACAGGAGATTTGTTCACTGCACTATTTGCAGACTGTCAATTGGATGAGACACTTTTCCCAAAATTAGGGGGAGAAGTTGGTGAAACCAAACGGGAAATTTTGTGGAAAAATGCATCATTATCTCATCTTGATCCACATACCTCTATTTGAAAGAAAGAGGTACAAAAGACTATCCATTTGCAAAGAATAGCAAATCAAATGCCTGACGCATTTACGGACTTGAAGAGGATAACGAAATCCCACATTCACGCGGAAAATGTTCCGATCCGTATTGAAGTCCCTATTGGACAAATATCTAGTGTCATATCCAATGAGTCAAATGCACGCCAGAAGCGTGGCAGACCATTAGGTTCCAAAGATCGAAATCCTAGAAAGAGGAAAAAGAACGATCTAAATGACACTATGAAAGAATCACATGAGGACGCTCATGATTTGATTAATTCCGAGATTCACGAAGAATCTATTGAGCCTGAGACTCTTGAAAATACGGAATGCAAGAATGTGAGGATCTCGAACCTCAGTCTGTGGTAGTACAAAATTAATTGAGAGCTCTCGAAGAGCCAATTATTACTATGTTGGAGAAACACAATTGAGTATTGTGCTGTAGTAAGTCTCAAAGAAACTTATTCAGTTTCCAAAAGTACACGCGAAGGCGATTGATGATATTGAGACTATAAATAAAGGAAGGCTTTGATTCTCCTATTACTACAACTTGTCGCGGGGTAATTTGTATATGAAAAGCTACCCGCTTTGTTCTCCAGTTTGTACTACACAAAAGAAAGAATGCCACAATAAAGTGGATATCTATTGGTATAAAACCCATGTCATAATAAACCCGAAGTTTATTGATAAGTGCACATGTCATGGTGTAAATTTGAAGTTTACCAATATTGATAATTTAGTCAGTTGACATTCGTGTTAGCCATCTCATTTGAAGTATGATGTGCAAATTCACATAGGTGAATATCAAAGAACTAGAAGTTCTTGTTCTCAGTAATGAACTGACCAACTAAAGAGTTCGGGTTGAAGCCCCTAAATTCTGGAAATATCAAAGGTGAATATGGGCCCATTCACCTGCCATGTATACCACATATGATGCATCTATAATATGGTTACATGCGCCATTGTTATTAACCCGCAGCCTGGCAGTGCTTGCGAGGTAAATCGCTCAGTAATCTAACTTCGAGCATAGTTTCCAGATTCTCTACTCAAGACAGTTCATCTTGATAAGTTGGTTTATATCAAAGTTGGTTTAGCAAGATAATTATTGAGTGCTTCCACTTAATAGCTAAACTGTTCCTTATGAGAACGAAGTTGTATATATCAGTTTGATATAAGTTGTATACGAGAGTATATTCTCCCCTCACAAGTGGTTCAAGGTCAGGAACCAAATAATTTCATCTTATTATTAAGGTGCTGTGTATATTGACATAATGCACAAAGATGATTTCCAAAGTTGAGGAAACATGTTAGTTTTACTAACATGAGGGGGAGACATGATAAACACTTGAGAAAGTGTTACATGGGATGAATTTTCATTTGCATATGTATATCCCCGAATATCATGATATGAACCTGTAGTTCATAAAAAGGAAATGCAATTGCAACATATTGCAAAGCATGCTATACGCATTTGCTGACTCAAAGAAAGTAACTAAATGGAAGAGATACAATTCAAGAAGAATTGATTCCATATGAAAGACATGTAGCTTTGAACCTATAGTTCATATGCTTGAAAGTATAAAGGCAAAGGTATGTATAGTCAGTTTTCGATATCTTATTTGTTCAGTATCACTAATGAAAGCTTGATATGCAGCTAAAGTTTATTATGTGACTTACATGACTTAACTTGAAAGATTTAAGTTGCTTGAAGCATATGCAATCCTTGGTCCTGAAGTACCACATCCTTAGTACAATTTGTGTACATATGTATCTTGCCATAACTATAAGCATGATGGCATTGAGAATGCATCTATGGAGATATTGAAGTGTTATTCCACGACATCATATGAAGATGTTCATATCTATCAAGAATGATGATTTCAAGGTGCAGTATATTTATTCAAGTCAATATGGTTGATTTGTCAAATCTCTACCAAAGATCGTTTTGAAGATGATGCACAAGATTGGAATGCAAATGCTCAAGGATATAAATCGATGTACTCATTAGGGGGAGTCAATGCGCGTTGCACTCTTTTTCCCTTACAAGGTTTTGTCCCACTGGGTTTTCCTTGCAAGGTTTTTAACGAGGCAACCAATAGGCGCATATTCAAACATGTGTACTCTTTTTCCTTCCTTTAATTTTTCCCATTGGGTTTTGGTTTTAAGGTTTTATGAGGCACATCATTGAATAGACATTCAAGGGGGAATGTTATGAAATAGAAGATTCTTACACTTCTATTTAAGGTGAATGTCTTTAATGTATCTAATTAGAGAGATTTTAGAGTTCTATTAGTGGTAGCTAAGTCTTCCTCTCCCCTATAAATAGAGGTGCCCCCTACCATTGTAAATCATCCCTTGAGACCCCTCTCAACACAATAAGAAGAACTCTCTCTACTCTTCTCTCTATTGCTATTGTTCTTGCTCTATTGTTCTTGTCTTTTACTTTAGTTTATAACAAAATGTTATTTGATTTTAAAGTGCTAGATTTAGGAATTTTTACCTAGTTCAAATAAGGAAAAATTTAGTAATCACAATTTTAATTGCTTTTAATATCCTAAATATTAGGAAAAAATTACTAAATGACTATTTTGCCCAGTAAGATTTCCAATTTTAAAGGATAAAAAAAGCGAACAACATTTCGCTAAGGGCCTTTGTACTTTTAATATAAAATTAGTTTTAGGTTATGCGCGTTGCATGTGCACCCAACTCAATTATAGTATAAACTTCTTAAAAATTATATAAATATTATATTAAAATTAGAATAATAGAAAATTTTGACTTCTAAACATGAGTTCAAAATTATCATGTAATTGATTATTGAATAATTCAATTATCAGCAACTCTCAATAGCTTTATCAAGCTTGCTTCTTTCTCTAGTTTGTTATCAAATTTCTTTTGTATCTTGTGTAGTGAAAGCACAATTATTGTCCCGGCTACCAACACAATGGTAAATGAAATCAATTTTGAATTTTATATATACCCATTCGTCAATGCCTAAAAGTTTTTCAAGATCGTACCAAAAGTTTGAATTAAGTTTAGGATCATACCAAAAATTTGAAATCTTTCGGATAGTTTTGCATAAAGACAATTGCTTTTTTATACCCTTATTTGATTTATTGGCAAGTCATTGCTGCAGCTTCCCCCATTGCATAATTTTTTCAAAAATTGTTGATTAATTAAGATGGATTAAATACCCGCATAAAAACTAATATAATATTAATGTAATGAGCTAAACGCGATACAACAACAACAACAATAACAACTATCCAGTATACTCTCACCAGGTGGGGTCTGGGGAGGGTAATATGTAGACAAGCCTTACCCCTACCCGAAAGGGCAGAGAGGTTGTTTCCAATCGACCCCCGGCTCATAGGTTAAAAGGAAAAACAGCAGTAAAACAAAAACAAGGACAAAAACAAAAACAATAGAGCATTAGTAACTCCAGCAGAAATAGCGTAAATAGCGTAAATAATTATCTAATACGAAACATAAATACAATCGCATGCAATAATATCATACAGTAACTACCATAACTAACAGTCATAAGGGGACATAAGCTAAAACACAAATCATCTATGGGTAACCTGCTGACCCACACCCAACCCCGGATGAGGAGTACGAATATCTTTTTTGGAACAATTTTATGTTTATTAGACAAAAAGAAAATTACTATTACAACTACTGAAATGAAAGAACTCCTAATCAGACGCCATTGTTGCAGAACCTGAAGAAGAAAGAAGAAGAAGAAGATCAGTGAGTGAAGAAAGAGAGAATGAAGAAGAGAGAAGGGAAAGATTCGATGAAAGAGGGAGAGGGTATTACCTCTTTTAATATGCCTCTACTGTCCGTCTTCAGTTGGTTATAACAACCTGCTGTCGACGTGACATGATTTGGACCGTTGCACCTCATTAATTCGAAATCTAATCTCGTCCGTTCATTACCATTTTCAGTTACCCTCTGTTCCTAATTTCCGTTAGAACTTAAACCATTCCTTCAGCTTCGAACTCCTATGACAACCATTTATTCAGGAACTTCTAAGGATCATGACAATTAAAAATCATCAAACATAGTTAAAGAATAACTACATAGCAAAATTAATCAAGCTTCTACAATTATGAAAAAAAAATCTTTGGCGTTCATTATTCTTTAATGAAATATAAACCTGTTTGCATCAATCTGTAATGCAATTTACAACATAAAAGAATAACAAAATATTAAAATACCATCAAACCAAGTTAAATAAGAATTGTATTAAATTAATCAAGCTTGTGCAATCACGAAAAAAAAAATCTTCTACGAAAAAAAAAATCTTCTCCAATGCTGATTGAGGTGGAATTCGGGACCCCAAAAGCGCCCGCACCGATTGAAGTTACTATGTTGTCTCAAAAGGTGCCCATTTCGATCACCATGTCAGATGAAATCCCATTTCAGTCCAAATCCATACCCTAGGACTACACAGCTGAGGCGAGAAGGAAAGGAAAGGCACGCGCAGGTGAAGCAATTGTCGCACAGGGTGTGACTAGAACAGGCAGGGTGTACGCACCAGAGCACCTAGCTGAGTCCAGCAAGCAGGCCTTTGGACGTCCTATGGAAACCGGACCTGATGATCTCTGGAGAAAGATACAGGCTAAGGAATATTCAGTCGTTGAACAGCTAAGCAAAACTCCGGCACACATTTCCCACTTGGCATTGCTGCAGAGTTCCGAGGCGCATAAAAATGCCTTGATGAAGATATTGAGCGAGGCTTATGTCTCGGGCAACATAACGATGGGAAATGGCAAACATGATAGGGCAGATATTGGGAAGTCACAAAATCACCTTCCTTGAAGATGAATTGCCGCTTGAAGGGCTCAGTCATAACAAAGCACTGCACATCACTATGCAATGTGAGGACCATTTCATCACCAGAATCCTAGTTGACGGAGGTTCTAGTCTCAACATTTGTCCACTGATCACCCTCAAGAAGTTGGGCAAAGGGTTGCACGAGATAAAAGATGGGGCTATCAATGTTAAAGCTTTTGACGGTTCTCAGAGGTCCACTCCCGAGGAGATTAGCATGTGTTTGCAAGGACCTACTTGGTTTGATGTTGAGTTCCAAGTCATCGACATACCGGCCTCTTACAACTTATTGCTGGGACGACCCTGGATCCATGCCGCTGGGGCTGTGGCATCAACTTTACATTAGGCAGTGAAGTTCGAATGGAACCATCAGGAATTAATCATCCATGGTGACGATAGCAATCCCATATACAGTCGCCAGACCATTCCAATGATCGGAGGCAGAAGAAGAATAGGCGGGGAGACATATCATCATATCGAGCAGGTCAACGCGGTGGATAAGGACAAATGGTGGAGAAATAAGGTTGAGAGCATTCTTAATTGGAGTGGGTATGAACCGTGGAAAGGACTTGGTAAGAATCTTCAAGGTATTACCAAACCCATCCAATTGAAGAAACATGGTACTACCTTCGGACTGGCGTACGAGTATACTTTGAAAGAATTCCAAAACTGGTCACCGCTATGGCGCGTACCACATTATCCATTGAAACACCTCATACCTCAGTTGGAGCAGACATTTGAGCGAGCCGACACTCTCTACGGTTCAGAGTAAGATGAGGCTCTTGCAGCGATGAAAAACCTGTTTCTGGAAGATGACATGGACTGTTGTGTAACCTTTGAAGAGGAAGGAGAGGAAGGCCCTTCCATTAAGGCTGTGAACCGAGGGGAGCACCTCACCACTAGTCAATTAGGACCACCATCGCTTGGAAACCTTCGGGGTAGCAAGGCTGAACAAGCATCATGCATCTTTATTTTAGTTGTTTCCTTTATTTTCCGCATGTGTCTTTACTTTATAAAAGAGCCCCGATGTTTTGAACATTTTGAATTCAATCTAAAGCATTTTCAGTTTTCTCAAATGTCTCACTATTCATTACTTTTCTCTGCTATTTACTTTATTTTTCACACAACATTACTATTACGTATCTTGATGATGAACCAACAACTGTAACTTTCAAGGAGGCTATACAACAAACGGATGTAGACTCAGAAGAAGATGATATGCCCGAAGAGGTTGTCAGAGAGGTCAAAAATTTTGAGAATAGGCCCAAGTCCAACTTGGATGAAACCGAAGTCGTCAATTTAGGAGATACAGAGAATGTCAAAGAACGCGCATCAGCGTGCACTTACTATAGACAGAGAAAGAGAAATATGTAGAGTTCTTGAAGGAATATGAGGATATATTTGCATGGTGTTATGACTATATGTCCGGACTCAGAACGTCCATCTTCGCTTACAAACTAACTATAGATCCTGCATGTCCCCCGATAAAACAGAAGCTCAAAAAATTCAAGCCAGATATTGAGTCTAAAAATCAAAGAGGAGGTCACCAAGCAGGTCAAAGCTAGAGTTCTTCAAGTGGTAGAATATCCAACTTGGTTAGCTAACATTGTGCCAGTGCCGAAGAAGGATGGGAAAGTTAGAGTTTGCGTCGACTACCGGGATCTCAACCGGGCCATTCCCCAAGACGATTTTCCCTTGCCAAACATACACATCCCGATCGACAAATGGCTAAGCATGAATTCCAGTCATTCGTCGATTGTTTTGCAGGGTATCATTAGCTATGGATGGATGGAAATGTAGAGAAAATGGCGTTCATCACGCCTTGGGAAATGTATTGCTACAGAATGATGCCGTTCGGGCTGAAGAATGCGGGGGTTACCTGCATGAGGGACATGACTGCCCTCTTCCATGGAATGATACATAAGGAGATTGAGGTATATGTGGACGATGTCATCATTAAATCCAAGAAGGCTGCAGATCACATGGAGGACCTCTGAATGTTTTTCGACAGACTAAGGAGGTATAACTTGAAACTGAATCCCGCCAAATGTGCATTTGGGGTACTTGCGGGAAAGTTGTTGGGTTTCACCGTAAATCACCGAGGAATAGAGCTAAATCCATCCAAGGTCAAATCTATTAAGGAGTTTCCACCGCCGAAAAGTAAGAAAGAGGTAATGAGTTTCCTGGGGAGACTTAATTACATCAGCCGGTTCATTGCTCAATCTACCGTCATCTGCGAACCTATCCTCAAGATGCTGAAGAAGGATGTCGCCACCAAGTGGACCGATGAATGTCAAAAGGCTTTCGACATGATCAAGGAATACTTGTCTATGCCTCCAGTTCTGGTCCCGCCTGAGCCTGAGAGGCCTTTATTGCTCTATCTCGCGGTTTTGGATGAAGCATTTGGTTGTGTCTTTGGACAACATGATGAGACCGGGAGAAAGGAGCAAGATATTTACTACCTCAACAAGAAATTTACCCCGTACGAGGCTCGGTATTCCTTACTAGAACGCACATTGTGTGCTTTAACTTGGATAGCTCAGAAGCTGAGGCACTGTTTTTTTGCTTATACCACCTACCTTATATCAAGAATGGACCCACTAAAATACATTTTTCAGAAGCCCATGCCCACTGGCAAGCTCGCCAAGTGGCTAATTTTGTTGAGTGAGTTCGACATTGTCAACGTCACCCAAAAGGCAGTCAAAGGACAGGCTTGGCAGATCATCTCGCAGAAAACCCTGTGGAAGGGGGATATGAAGCATTGCAGACATATTTTCCCAACGAGGAGATACCTTTCATATGAGAAGATATTGCAGAATCCTACGATGGGGTTGGAGGATGTTTTTCGACAGAGCCGAGAATTTCAAAGGAGTTGGTATTGGAGCAGTCCTGGTATCAGAAACCGGTCATCATTATCCGTTATCTGCCAAGCTCAGGTTCCCATGCACCAATCACATGGCTGAGTATGAAGCTTGCATCTTGCGGCTTAAATTGGCCATTGATATGAACATCCAGGAGCTGCTAGTGGTTGGGGATTCACACCTACTCAAACACCAGGTCTCAGAGGGATGGGCAACCAAGAATTCCAAATACTCCCTTATTTGTATCACATACGGGAGTTGAGAAAGAGGTTCAGAAAAACAGAATTCCAGCATGTTCCAAGAGTACAGAATGAGTTCGCTAACGCCTTAGCCACTTTATCATCCATGATTCAGCATCCCGACACAAATTTCATCGACCCTATCCAGGTCAGAATTTGGGATCAACTGGCTTATTGTACACATGTTGAGGAAGAAGCCGACGGGAAACCTTGGTTCCATGACATCAAAAAGTACCTAAAAACAGGAGAATATCCAGAGCTTGCTAATGCTACTCAGAAGCGCTCACTTCAAAGGCTATCCTACAATTTCTTTTACAGCGGAGGAATCCTGTATCGGAGGTCTCCCCATTTGGGACTATTAAGCTGTGTCGATGCAACAAAAGCAACCAAGTTATTGGAAGAAGTGCACTCAGGGACTTGTGGACCACACATGAGCGATTTTGTTCTAGCAAAGAAGATACTCAGAGCAGGTTATTTCTAGATGACCAAGGAAACAGATTGCATTCCATATTTCCGAAGGTGTCACCGCCGCCAGATACAAGCAGATATGATAAAGCTACCTCCAAATGAGCTCATTGCAACGAGCTCACCATGGCCGTTCGTCGCCTGGGGAATGGATGTTATTGTACCGATCAAGCCTGCCACATCAAAGGGAAACAGGTTCATTCTAGTGGCAATTGACTACTTTACTAAATGGGTCGAGGCATCATCATACAAAGCAGTAACCAATAAAGTCGTGGCAAACTTTGTCCGAGACCGGGTTGTCTCTCGGTTCGGTGTTCCAGAGTTAATCGTCACTGATAATGGTTCCAATCTAAACAATGACTTAATGAGTGTGAAACTTTCAAGATCAGACACAGAAACTCTACAGCTTATAGACCTCAGATGAATGGAGCTGTGGAAGCAGCTAACAAGAACATCAAGAAGATACTTAGGAAAATGATCGAAAGGCATAAGCAGTGGCATGAGAAGTTGTCATTCGCTTTATTGGTTTATCGTACTACAGTTCGCACATCAACGGGGACAACTCCCTACATGCTGGTTTATGGTACAGAGGCAGTGATTCCCGCCGAGGTAGAGATTCCGTCATTGAGAATCATACAAGAAGCTGAGTTAGATGACACAGAATGGGTCAAGGTTCGATACGAGCAGTTAGCCCTTTTAGATGGGAAAAGAATGAACGTCGTCTGCCATGGACAATTATATCAGAACAGGATGTCTAGAGCCTTCAACAAGAGAATTCGACCGAGAAAGTTTACACCAGGACAAATGGTGTTGAAGACGATATTTCCACATAAAGACGAGGCCAAAAGGAAGTTCTCTCTCAACTGGCAGGTTTCATACATGGTTCATAGGGTCCTAACTTGAGGATCCCTTATTCTTGCAGAAATGGATGGGGAAATCTGGCCAAAACCAATCAACTCAAATGCAGTGAAGAGATACTACATTTAATCAGTATGCTTTCTTTATGATGTAATTTGAACTACATCTGACCTCATCCTGTTTAAGAGGGGATACGTAGGCAGCCCTATGGGTTCAGTCACATCATTAATAAAATTCCATTTTCCCCTGCATTTGGTACTCTGGCAGAATTTTGAGGAGGACCCTCAAAATTCCAAAGTTATTTTGCCAACTTTCGTATCAGCATCGACCCAGTAAACTGGGGCAGAAATTCGAGGAGGACCCTCAAAATTCTAAGATCGATCCGCTTTCAGTCATTCAGCGTCGCCTTCGACAGCACCAGCCCAGTAAACTAGGGTAGAATTTATAGGAGGACCCTCAAAATTCCGGAGCCAGCGAGGTTGTCGTGCCTTGAACCACGTTACAGTTGTGGTTCATCATAAAACAAAAACTATCTTTTGCTTTACTTATATACTTACATTTGCATCATATTTGCCAAAATTTTGCATAAAATCATTTTGATTGCTATCATTCAGCAATGCTGCCCCAAGGGGGTACAGAACACCAGGTGTCGAAGGATGCGAACTAGCCTCCCCCATACAGAACTCACAATTTTTCTTTGGATGCAGGAACCCAGGGTGAAAATAGGCGACGCAGGAGTCTTCCAAAATAAATCCGCTACCTACCCGACAAAGGCTTACTATCTACATTCAATGCTACCCCAGCAGTCATCAATATCGCAATCATCTATCAGCTAAGAAAATCACCGCCATCCTCTCCTTTATATTTTCTGAGCTCTTGCATAAGACTCTCTTCTGCCTTCCGAGGCTAAGCTCTGCCTCCACCCTTGCATAAGGCTATTCTCTGCCTTCCGAGGCTAAGCCCTGCCTCCATCCTTGCATAAGGCTCTCTTCTTCCTTCCGAGGCTAAGCTCTGCCTCCACCCTTGCATAAGGCTATTCTCTGCCTTCCGAGGCTAAGTCCTGCCTCCATCCTTGCATAAGGCTACTCTCTGCCTTTCGAGGTTAAGCTCTACCTTCATCCTTGCATAAGGCTATTTTCAGCCTTTTGAGACTAAGCTTGTCTCCATCTTGCATTGCATAAGGCTATTCTCTGCCTTTCGAGGTTAAGCTCTACCTCCATCCTAGCATAAGGCTACTCTCTGCCTTTCGAGGCTAAGATCTGCCTCCATCATAGTATAAGGCTATTTTTCTGCCTTTCGAGACTAAGCTCTGTCTCCATCTTGCATTCTTGCATAAGGCTACCGTCTGCCTTCCGAGACTAAGCTCTGTGTCCTCAATAATTTGCATCTTTGGCTGATATATCGCCGCCCCGCATTTAGATTCTTGCTTTGGCTGAAACATCGCCATGCTTGCATTCATTCGGCTGAAATATTGCCACATTTTCATGGGCTAAAATATCGCCAACCTATTCAAAGGCGTCATAGTTTGGAGGCACCATTTGCATGGCCCGAGAACACCATTGCATGGCCTGCGAATCTTTACTTTTATGCTCTTCATAGCCCGGACGTCATGGTCTGAGGACGCCATCCTAATCGTCCGAAGACAGCATTCATGGTCCAATGGGAATTTGCATCATGTTTAAGTTATGCAAAAATATCCGCCACATCGTTCATTCGCAGGTACCCTGGCTGTCTCAGCAGGAGCACTCCCGCTCCAGTTCTCTGCGGCTCGTCCGATCCTCGAACCCTTGCCAAAATCTCAAACCATGTTGCGTCCGCCTTTTTAAATTTTCATTGGCATATTCCGCCAATGGCTCCTGAACTACATACGGCCAGATTCCTGTAAGACTAGGGATATGTAGGCAACTCAGAAACCGGAGCACGGTCAAAATTCTCTTGCAATTGTCACCTCGGGTCAAAATTGGCCATCTTATCTTTACCCGATAACTCTTTCATCCTCCTCGGGTAAAGAGGGGCAACTGTTGATACTCAATTTTTTTGTACGTATTTTTGTACCCAAAATACTTTCAAAATATCTTGTAAATGCATATATAAGCATCCACAAAAAGTTTGGTTCTTTTTCTATGATTTTCAAGCATTTTAAAATTAATTTACAACTCATTTTGTACTATAAAATCCAATATTTGGTATCAAACCTTTCCATTTTAGTAAATAAATTATTTTATTCTCTCATTTACATAAAAATATAATTTATGTAATTTTTACAGGATTTTAAAAAGCCATTAAGTTGTTTAAAACTAAAATTGTATTAAATTGTAATTCTAGCCTATTTTCTCAATTTAATAAGTATTTCAAGTGTAAAATCATTCCTGATATTTTTAATCAGTTCCCAAACCTTTTTTTAGTGTCTCAGTAATTTTATTGAATTTTTTTATAAATCATCTGCTATTTTTTATAAAATTATATTTGGGGAAAATTGGTTATGTAAAAGATAACCACATTCTATTTTAAATATGGCCCAATTACACCCCTATTTTCAGCCCAATCTTATAACTCAACCAACCCACTCTCCCCTTTGATCCTGTATCAACGGCCCACGTTGCTTAGTACCTTAATTAAACAACCAAACCCCTTACCCTAATTTCATTACCCTCAATCCGCCGCCCTTGTAACCCCCTTTCACTCACAGATGCTCTCTAGAACCTTCTGGTTCTCCCATGGCCTCCATTGCCACATCGACTCACTCCTCTTGATTCCCAGCAACCATGACATTCCTGTATCATGGTCTTCTCTCAAGCTTGAAGCCTAGCAACTTCCGCCATGGAAGACGGTCACTGAAGCTCTCTTTTAAGGACTGTTTACGGTGTTTTTCCGATGATCCTTGAACGAGGATGCCTTCTACGGCATCGTATGCGAGTGTCACAGCCAGGTTCTTTGTTTCTATAATCTGTTTGAAAACCCTATTTTTTCTCTTAAATCTCGCCTTTTCAAATGACTTTCAGTTTGATTTCCTTGTTTTCTACTCTACATCTACTTAGTTTCTCGAAGTACTTCATATTTTTTTTGACTCTTCTAGACTAGGGTTTCTAACCTTTTCTTCAAAACTGTTCCTCTACTGTTTCTGAGTGCCATATAGTCATTGGGTTGTTTATTTTACTGGTTTGTTTGTTTCTTTGATGACTGGCTTGTTTGGTTTCTTCGATGACTTGGGTTTACAGTGCAGTTTCTATTTCTACGGTTTCATGAACCCTCTTTAAAGTACTCTATTCTTCTGATCTTTAGCATTAGTCCTTGGTTTTCAGTACTACTTCGAAGTATCGTGTTAAAATTTGATGAAAACCCCTACCCCTACATGTTTGTACCTATGTTTGCCTACTTGCATGTTTTTCAATGTGCTCTGTGTCCTTTTACTTTGATTCTTGGTGCTAATTGTTTCATTCCCATACCATGTTGATAGTTCTTATTTTGAGAATTTTGGTTATGACTTTATACTGACTCTTGTGAGGCTGGTATTACCAGCCTCAAATCGTGATTTGTGTATTTTCTTACAGTCTGGTATTGATTTTCCTTAATCAATAGGATACGTTCCCTAATTAATAATTGATTTCCTAGGTTTTCAATCTCAAAATTATTTGCCATAATTAAGGTGATATTTTCCTTATATATGAACACAAATACGCTGATTTACTTGATTGATATGCTTTTTTGGGTTAAGTATCATGCACCTAGTCTTTATTAGATACCTGGTTCTATTCTTGTGTTCTTATGTGATCAGGCCATACTTTATGATTCCTTTCCTTTATAAAATGGCTACTTATTACCATTTCCCTATGACTCCTTAATTAAAGGGGAGTCCCTATGCGTCTGTGATTATGATTGATATCAGTTCCTTAAATATGAATTGATACCTTATTTGTTTACTCTTGTAGTATTATAAGTACCCTCCCCCCATTCTCTTTAACAGGAAACCAGCACATTGCATATCTCTCATACTAAGGCATTACAGTCTCTCTGAACTTTCTTTCAATAACACCCAGTGCTCTCTATCTCTCTATTGTTTTGTTTCTTTCCTACAAACTCTCTCACTCAATCGGCTGAAAGCCAAGATTGAGTAATCTTGGCTGTTTACTTCCGCACTACTAAGGTTCTGCTACATTATTTGCTTGGGTTTGTCTGCTGCCCTTTTTGCTGCACACTGCCATTCTCTCTTTGCTGTACACTGCTGCTCTCACGTTGATGCTCTTATTCTCCGCATACTTAGCTCTTTATTGTGCACTACTGCTTATTATAATTGTGTTCTCTTGTCTGTAACCGGTATGTTGCCTATTTAATATAGAGTTTCCAAAGCAACATGCTTTTACTAGTTTTGCATTTCTTCTTGTTTCTTGTGTGCTTTTATCTATGGTTCTGCTGCTCTTGCTGTCACTAGTATACACTTTCCAGCCAATTAATATTAGATTAGTATGCTCCCCTTACCCCTTCCCTGTCTCAATGAATGTTTACTTTTCTTTGTGCATTATTACTATGTGTCCAGGGCTGCTAGGCTACTTGATTAGCCTAAAACCTCTTTCTGAGGTTAAGTGTATTGGGGTTTGGTGCTGTAAGAACTGAACCCCTATTTATTCTACAACCATGTCTAGTTACTGTCTACCCATGTGTTGTTTGTGATTAGTTTGTATTGCTTATTTGTTCCCTTCCCCTGTCCTTGGTCATGTGATGCTCTGTTGGTTTCAAAACTGGCCAGTCTACATGTTTTTCAGAAGGATTTTTGCAACTCTTCCAATTGTTTTCTTAAACTCTTTCTCAACTTCTCTTAAACTACTTTCTCAAACTGTTTCTCAACTTGTTTTTCTTAAACTGACTCTCAATTGTTTTAAAAGTCCTGTCCCAACTTCACTACTCTTAGAACCTTAGGTCCTGCCTCCTTGGTGTAAGCACTTCCATGGGAGCCCTGAGCACCCATGGAACTCTGATGCCCAAGGCTGGCTTTCAACGTTTGAAACTGTTCAATTGGGACATCTTTTGGGTGCCTGGTATTGGCCAGGGGTTCAAACGAACCCTTAGGGAGCTTTGCCGCACCCAAACCTTGGTACTGGCTGTGAAATTCGAAAGAAGTGAGGTTGGAGATTTTTGGGCCTTGCTGAAGGCTCTTTATAGAGTAACTTCTTATTTTCTTTTCTCACTATTGTAGTTTCAGTTACTTGGTCTGTAATAACTTGTAAAAGAATAATGGGATTTTTAGTGAAATTGGGAGGGTGATGCATGTTTAATTAAGGGAATGGGTAAAAAACATGTCCATATGGCTTATTTACTTGCTTGTGCAATAGATTGCATGCTTTAGGACATGCACCGCTGCATATAGAAATCATGTTTCTAGGCCTTTCACTCCCAATTGTTATTCTGTACATTTTTTCATAATCGTAACCAATCAATAATCAATGAGTCATCATCATCACATTTTGATACCATGCTTATAGGACTTGTGTGCATTAGATACCACGCCTTTAGGACTTTTATCTGCAGTTGTTTAAGTACTTCGTTAATCTGGGTTAAAATTGGTTAACAACTTTCCCTGAAACTTGAAGCAAATCTGTATATTCACCATCTTTAATAACGCTTAGGCAAGCCTTAGGCTGGGTAAAAACTGACTAATCGCCTTTAAGTCGTCTTCTAATTGATCCACCTCTGTTTGAATCATTTGTCTATGAAGCTCTCTAAAAATTTTATACTTCTGCCCTATTTTAAACTGTCTATGCAAAGGTTTCTATCGTCCAAAATTAGACTACTATTTTCAACTATCTGAATCTGTAGTTTTTTGAAAGTTCAAAAACTGATATGTTTTCTTTACACTTTTGCAATCTTAAAAAAAATATATCTTTACACTTATTTTTACTCTGCCTATCCGGAAACTGCTCTACCATATGTTCCAACAAATGCTCTTGCGTGATTTCTGCAGATTCCTAAAAAATTGCTATTGCTTTTTTTTTTTTAAAAGTTTCTGAACGCTTTCCTCACAACTCTCAAGTTTTCTGTTTTTGTTAAAACTTGTACTCCAGTTTTAAGAACTCTCTCTTCCCTAGATCTCAAATGTGTTTGAGTCGTGCTCATTACGTGTTCGTTCATAGAGGGATATTTGAGTCTTTATATGTTTTACATGATTCCTTTACGTGCAAGTCCTATTTGCTTTTGTATGTCGCCTAGCATTTTAACCTTTGAACCTAGGGGTTCAGCCTAGTTCCCACCTTATAGGAAGAGTGATCCTAAGTGCTCTCTAGGATCTATAGAACGGGACGGGTAATAACACGCAATAAGTATTCGTGACCAATCCACACGCTTAAATAACCTCTACGGAGTGGGGAAGGGTAGAATATGGAGATGATGACGATGCGATAATATCATAAAGCGACCCCTCTTCGGAAATATGAGCTAGATATTGCATCGAATGATCCATATTATCGTCAAACCTAGGACCCTTCTTTCTCTTACGTGCTTATTTAAATGTTTTTATCAATGCTTTCCAAACTAACCCTCTTTTATTTCAAACTTTGTCATTTTCTTTAATGCTCTCAAATTATGTGAATACGTGTACTTCATGCGTCTACTTGCTTCATCTTCTTTGTAAAGTCACAATTAGCACGGCTGGGAACCACATTTGTGGATCTTGAGGGGTGTCTAACATCTTCCCCTCGAGATAATTTCAAGCCCTTACCCAACTCTGGTTTCTCTATCAAAACACTCTCTTCATCTTAAAGTGTCCTAATGCACTATAATCATTAGGTGGCGACTTTTTCAATTTCCATGACCCAATTCTCAAACGGGAAATAGAGTTGTTTTGCTCATAATATCGTGAACCAGATTTCGCCTTTTGAAAAAGGAGCGTCGACAATGAAATATAAACTCGTATGCATCAATCTACAATGCAATTTTCAACATAAAAAAATAACATAATATTAAAATACCATCGAACATAGTTAAATAAGAGTTACATTAATTAATCATGCTTGTGCAATCACGAAAAAAAATCTTCTACGGCCTAATATTATTCTTTAATAAAATATTACTAACCTGTTTGCACCAATATGCAATTTTTGCGATTTGCAGCACTAACTGAAACTTATGAATAACTGCACACACAAAAAAGATGCACGTAAAAATCTTAAGCAAAAAATAAATAAATTAAAGAATAACATAAAAAAAGCCACACAATAAAGGATCCTATCCTAAAGAAAGAGTGAGACTAACGAGTAACGACTCCTAATAAACCTAAATATACCGCACCAAAGTATTCGGCAATTTAAAACAAAAGACTCCTAAACCTAAATACAAGTTAAATAAAAAGTCGGCAGTTTTTTGTTTTTTCCTAAAAATAAATTTTAGTACTAATTACAATTATATTCAACTTAAAACATACCTATTAAGGTTAAAAAAGGCGAATAACAATTTGATAGGGTTTTCGTGCTTTTAATATAGTATAGATATATATAGATAATCGTGTGAGTTTAGAGTCCTACTTCGCTCTCACATACACGCACGACTATAAATGTATAGTGAGACTTTTCTATAATAACATTTTTATAAAACAACCATTCATTATAAAAACCAACTCTTAGAATCGATTTTTTAAGTTCTGTTTTATCTCTCCATAATAGCTTTTGACCTATAACAGCAACACTTTTTGTAAAATTATCCATCTATAACAGCTATATAGAATCTTTAAGATTACTAATAATAATTCTTAAAATATGCACACAATCTATCTTGCATAAGACATAAGATTTGAAGATCTACACATGATATATTTGCTATGGGTTACCTTTTTACTGGAAATTTAGACAGGGATCTTCGCGAATTCAAGCGTTATATCGGTGGTAAGAGAATAAAATCTATGAAATAGCTATAATTACAATGTTATCTCATCAATCTTGAAAGAATTTATTTTTCTAATAGCTTTAAAATGTATACCTTATAGTTAATCTTTGTACGTTTAATTATGAATTTATTAATAATGTAGCTTTCTTCAATATATACATAGCAAAATATGCATATCTACTGAGATTTTAAATTTGAAGAATTTTCTTATCTTTTATATCTAACATTAAAAAAAGAAAAATAATTAAGTTTTAGATAAGTTTTATCTATAACAACCAATATTTGAACGTCAAATGATGTTGTAGGTGTATAACATTCATTCGCTATAAAAAGTAAAATATCATAACAAACAAAACTATTATAGAGATGTTTAACTGTATGTGTCAATTTTTATTTGGATGCCACAAATTTACCAGTAATGTTTTTTGTCGTTGACTATGCCATGCATAGGCCTCATCTTTTTTTTTTTTTTAAGATTAAGACGTCAGAATCTGAATACACATCTGAATATCAAGATGTGTATTAAGATTAAGACATATAAATCTGAATACACATCTGAATATATTAAGATCTAAATAAAAATAATTAACGCTGTTTGATTTTTAACATCTAAATGTATAGAATTTATCTTTATTTGAAAATTAATAAACATAAAATTTAAATGAAATACTAACTAATCTAATATTCTATCAATTAAATATATAGTTTATTAAAATATTTAATTGTTGGTGGTGATGGAGAACGGGTGAATGCCGATTAGAGGCGGTGGTTGGTGGTAGTTTTGGTTAATGATGGTGGTTCATACTAGTAGCTATTAGTGATGGTAGTGGTGACGATTATGATTGAGAATGGTGGTGGTGAGTGGTTATAGTTAATAATGGCGGGCGATAGTAGTAGTAGTAACTGAGGAAGGTGGTGGGTAATTAGTGATAGGTTATAATGATGGGCAGTGCCGGCTGTGGTTGTTGATGGTGATAGGGTGGTCAGTTGTGGTAGTTGAGGTGGATGAGTGTTGATTGTGAGTGAGAATGAAGATGGTCGGAATGGTGGGGATAGTAGGTGGTGATGGTCGATAATGGTGACAACTATAATTGAGGATGATGGTGGCGCGGTGGTGGTGGTGGTGGTAGTGGGGGGGGGGGTGGTTGAGTATGGCGGTGGTGGTGGCATGGTGGTAGTTGATAATGGTAGGCGGTGGTGGCAGTTAATAATGAATATGTGATAGCATCTTAATGAAATTAAGTCTCTGTTATAGATTTTAATCATACAAACATGTTCACACTCATTAAGTGGTTGTGAAGTAAAAAAACAAATACACTTAATAATTAAGATCTACGCTGAGATCTGAGTGATTAATATTCAGGTCTCTGTTTAGTGCACACGAGGCCTAAATATCGATATAAATTTTTTAAAACAATTAAATTTAACGAAATTTTTTACTTTGGTCTTAAAATGAGTCAACCCTTGGAGTCAAGTCAGTGATTTTTTTCTCCTCTTCTTCCTTGGGATTACTAATTGATTCGGTAACCGTCACCGACTTAAGCGGGACAACTATTTAACGACTACTTGTCATTTCTGCCTTACGTAACTTTCAAATTTTGAAACTCTTGAGAATCCAGTTCCCCTTCTCTTGCCCATAAGAAGGAGAAGAAGAAAACTTACACCATTTTCTTCATCATCTGGGATTAGAGAAGAACTGCAAAGCTCTTCAAAATTGGATAATACCCCCACTTCTTTTCCATCAGAATTTTAAGTGTATGGTTTCTTCTTGAATTCACTCATTGCATTCTTTGTTTTCAAGACGCCATTTTTTAAAAAGTTCTTTTATCATGTTTTCTTGGTGTGGAATTTCATTAATCGGATTATTTCATAACAAATTGCCATACTGAAAAAGAAATGGTAGAAATCTATTCTTGCATGCAATTCCTTCCACTGCTGTAAACTTCTTTTCTGGTGTATTTATAAATTTGTTCTTGATTAATTGTAGAGTTTCCAGAAAGTGGAGTGAAGATGAACGATCTCATGACGAAATCGTTCTTAAGTTATGTGGAATTGAAGAAACAAGCCCAGTTGGATCTTGAAACAGAGAGGGATTTGGAGATGGGCCAACTCAGCCGCACAGATGAAGACAATCTTTCCAACTTCTTCCATGAAATCGAGACAGTGAAAGTTGACATTCAAGAGATTACTAATCTCTTGATTGATCTTCAAAGTCTGAATGAAGAGACTAAAACCACTCACGGCCCCAAAGTTCTTCGTGGCCTTAGAGATAGAATGGATTCAGACATGGTTTCTGTCCTCCGCAAAGCCAAGATTGTCAAGGCAAAACTTGAAGCACTTGACAAATCCAATGTGGCTAATCGAAAATTGTCAGTGGCATATTCAGAAGGCACTGTGGTTGATCGAACGAGAGTTAATATGACTAATGGATTGAGGGTCAAGCTTAGGGACATTATGAATGAGTTTCAGGCTTTAAGAGAGAAAATCATATTAGATTACAAAGACTGCCTTAGAAGGAGATATTATAACGAGACGGGTCAGGAGCCAACAGAGGAAGTGATTGAGAAGATGGTGTCAGGAGGAAGTGGGAAAGTTGAAATATTTGCAGGAAAGACAGAGATGAATGTGGAGGAGAAAGATAGGCATGAGGCTGTAATGGACATACAGAAGAGCCTGGAGAAACTTCATCAAGTATTTCTTGATATGGCTGTTTTAGTTGAGACACAAGGTGAACAGATTGATGATATTGAGCGCAATATGGCTACAGCTGGAAGTTTCATCAGTGGTGGAACTAACAGTCTTTTCTATGCTAAGCAGCACCAGAAGAAGAGAGTGACTTGGGTATGCTGGGTTTTGGCTGTGGTGTTTATCATTTTGATGGTTTGTTTCATTGCTATGTTGATCTCTTGATAATACTCAATTTCATTTTAGTTTCTGCTTTGTGAGCTTGAGACTTTTACCATTCTAAGAGATAGTTGGAAATATTTCGAATGCAACAATCATAATGTAGGACTCATTTCAGAATGAATCAAGAACCTGCATCTCTCTTTTCTTTTCCTTATACATAGTACATTTTCCCCTTAATTAGAAAAATTGGAGAATTCAACATACAAGTTTTGCAGCTTCATTTCCTAACTTTGAGGATTTGGCAAATAAGGTGGAGATTAAAGTGGGAGAGAAGAGGGGAATATGAAAGTATCACTTCAACACTCTAATTGCCATGCAAGATACAATATTATTTTTTATTGTGTATTGCCTTCTCAACCATTGTCCAGAGATGAGTCTTTTAACTTGAAAAGCAGCAAAGATTTTCTCCAAAAAGTTGATTCTCTACTCAGCCATCTTTAAGCAACAGTTAGATGTTGTACCGCCGTCCAAGATTGCTCCGGTTCCAGCTGAACTTTTCCAATCTGATATGAACGAGGGAAAATAATAAAAAGGAATAAATAGCAAATGAGGTCAAGCATTCGAAGCTTTTCAACCATAAATAAGAGAAATAACATGCAATTGGGTAGGCAACAGGTTACTAATTTTCAATTAGATCAAATGTATGTGGAAATCACATGCAGAATGTCAAAGGAAATGGGTCGAAGAAATCTAGAAACACATTTCAATGTAGTAACACAGAGAGATCCTATACATTACCTTGGCATTTTCAACGCAAACAAAGTCTTTGTAGCTTTGTTCCATGGTCAGATGAGGGTTCCATAGAACAGCATCAGACCAGCTGCATGTACAAAACACATTCAACTTGCTAAATTAGACAACTGGGGGTAAAGATAGTACTTTGACCAAATAACTCCCTGACAACAAAGTGGCTGAGAAGTAGTAGCTCACTTGCTGTTTTTGATGGATATCTTATCACCCAAACCATTATCTAGCTGTAACTCATTAGGTGCATCAAGATAAACACAGTCCACAAATCCAGGAAATGTCACCACATCCCTGTAGCAGAGAAAAACTGTCAGAACGTGGATTAGTTTCTGCAGAATGCATGAACATATACCATTAATCTGAGAAATACATAAAGAAGGTATGTTCTTATTTGCAGTCATGAAAAATGATAATAAGTATATCCTGGTAGAAGAGAATGACTCTTTCTTGATCTATTTGAGATCTCATACTGACCTTGCCTCCTTACCCTCCACAGGATTTGTCGGATCAGGAACTTTGTTTAGAGTTTTGCAACCTTTTAAGCCACTAACTGATGCACCTGTTACAGAAGCCTGGAGAATAGAACATTGGATGAAAAAGGTTTTTCTTTTTGGTATAACAAGCTTACTGATGATCATGAATCAATTTTATGAGAAAGACAATGAAATTCTTAAGGAAATGAGTTAACTTTCATCACCCCCAAAGCCAAAATGTTTGAGGGGAAAGAAAGAAGAAAGAAAAAAGGAGAGGTTTATTAGAGAGAGACAGCAGAACAAGATTATTCACTATTGACATCTTATTTACTCTTTTGGGATTAAACAATATCTTATTATTCCATTTCCCAACACTATAATTTGACAGTCCATGAATTCCTGATAAAGGTCAAAAGTTTCAGGAGATGTGCCCCAATTATGGAAATTTCTACTCATAAGTTGCCAGAGAAATACTTACGCGGAAGTAAGTATGAAGAGCAGTAGTAAACGAAAATGGTTTGTTGTCAGTATTTGTAACTGTGAATTCCGTGGAAAGGGTCTTCTTATCAAGAGTGATCTGCAAGAATTGCAAAATGCAAAGTTAAGAGTTTTATCATGTATCATGCTTGATCAAAAGAATCTGGATTGTAACTACGCATTGCCGGAAATGGATACAGTATACCATAGCCATCTATCATATCAAATAGGTGTTTCACCAAAGTACGTAAATGAGAGTCCTTTATCAGATTTCTTTACACAAAAGTCACATACCAGTGATAGAGTTTGGATTTGAGAGTTGTGGACCAATAGATATAGGGAAGAGGGTAAAATAACTTTCTCAGAATAATTGGAGGGGGTTTGGGGGGGGGGGGTGGTACTTTTGAAAATTGTTTACTTCTGTTTTGCAGAACCTCTTTGGTGCTTACATTAACAAAATTTACTTACCTTTTCAAAAAAAAATGTACTAGTTAGTCTTGAAAAATTACAAATTAATACGGGCAAACATCATTTTGAGATGCAAAGGTAGCTGGGCATTTTCCCCATAGCTCTGCCAATAGCTTTCAACGTTTCTTTATACTCAAACAGGTATTTATCCAGTTTAGCTCTCTGTGACTGGCTAATTAGCTACAGAAGCAATCTAGGAATATGAGGATAAACAAGACGAAGGTAAATGCAAAGATGCTAAAATTCTACTACTCGAACCTTGTAAAGAGCGTGGAAACTATAGTCCCACATCGCACGGCTGTAAGGGCCATCCTTTAGCTCCACAGTAACAATAGGATTCCCTTCCACATTTTCAGAGCTAACAAGAGACCAATTCATGTTCCTTCCAAATCCGTGCTGTCAATCAGATGAGCACATGTAAAACTCAAAACCAGCATCCAGAAACTGATCAGATAACTTGTCCAAGAATAAGTTGACATATTGCATGCCGTAGTTACCAATATAACTCTAAGTGGAGCTTTAAAATATTTCTATAGCATCTAACTAAGTGCTAGAGTTTGTTGGCAGAAGATATTGTCAGTTGAAGATTTTTGTAAAAGAGTTGCTTCTCCAGTAAGAGATGCTGAGCTCTCTAACTATAAGTAGTCTAAACTATATACATCGAAACACGTGAAGCTATTTACCTGCTGGATTGGGCCAGGTCCAAATTGGGGGAAACAATGCGGTATTCCTCCACTATACAACGTAGAATAGTCAGTAAGGAAGGTGATACAACTTCTTTAGCTCTTTCAGTTTCAAATAAGAAATTTAAGATACTGCAGCTACTACAAAATTTAAGGAAAACGGAACATGTACAAAACCTGATTGGTTTTTGACCATTGAATACAGCATCCGGTCTAACAAAAAGAAGATCTTTACTGTCGACTTTCCAAGATGTGAGACAAGCTCCAAATAGATATAGCTCTGCCTCACTGCAAAATAAGGGGAAAAAAAAATTTTGACATCCGACATTTTTCAGAACAACTTGTTTTTTGTCCAGATTGTGATCAGTTCAACATTAAGAACTTGGAAGATCTTCACTACCCTTGTCATTACATTTCTTTTTGCTTATTCATCTTTGAGAACATTGCATAGGGTCAAATTTGGCCCTCAACGTCCCCATAATTAACGGGTACGCCCAATGAGTAGACGCCGACTAGAGTGAGGGCACGGCCTGGACGTGGGGATGAAGGCGACGTTGTATAGAATCTAACTTCTTCACTAAGAAAAAGTCACCTACTTTTGTACTTTTTCTTTGATTATTTTGTGGAAGGCTTCCTACTATAAAAAGGAGACCTTCACATTGTAACAGGCATGATCATTATTCTCAAATAATACAACTTCTCTCTACTCTGTCTCTCTCTCCTACAATTGCTTCTCTCTTAAGCTAAGATTATCTTTTTATCTTTGAGATCTACAACAACAATATTGTTCACTTAACCTCTAGGTCATATTATATTTGATTACGATTATCCCCATTTATCTTTTGATCGTTTTCTAAGCTTACAAAGTACATCGATAACTTTTGAGCCAAACAATGTGGCGCCGTCTGTGGGGAATTCGGGAATCAAAACCATAGTTTGCACCTAGAGAACAACCAACAACTATTCTCTACACCACACGAACAAAAATGACTGAAAACAACGCAAGAATGAAAGTGATAGTAGATGTTACAACCAACATCATCGGTAAGCCAGTGAAGAGGGTGTTTTGATTACAACCCGTAGCACCACAACGAGTGGGGAGATCCCACCTCCCCCACCTGGAGATCTGACGATCTTGCACAAAAATGGTGCTTCTACATCTGCGACCAAGGAAGCACCCTGGGAGGTCAAGAAGGTACTAGAAGAATGGCTGACAGGTGCTCTAAGTGGCTTGATCGAGAAGTCACCACAAGGTAACATTAGACGTGCACCGACAGTTGAACTTACCGCTGCCATGGCTGAACCTGAAATTGCACGGGCAAATGAGGTGCCAGGCGAGGTACAGGCCAACGATGGCACGCTCACAGCCATACTTAAGAAGATGGAGGAAATGGAAAACGAAAATAAGTCACTTCGTGATCAGATGAAGGAACATCGGGAGAAGGTAGACAAGATCCCTGGTGCCCCCAAGTTGCTGCCAAAACGCGACGTGGGAAGATTTGTTGAACAACCCTACACGGAGGAGACTGCCCCGTACTCCATTCCAAAGACCTTCAAAATGCCACCCTACCTAAGAGTATACGACGGAACCACAGATCCCGAGGATCACCTGATCCACTATGTCACGGCTGTGAAGGGCAACGACCTATCAAAGGAACATGTACCATCCGTGCTGCTGAAGTTCGGCGAAACGCTGACCAGAGGAGCCCTGACGCGGTACTCCCAGCTACTCGCTAAGATCATTTCTACATTCGAGGAAATGGTGGATAAGTTCGTCACCGCCCATGCAGGAGCAAAAAAAGCAGAAGTAAGGGTTAACGATATCTTCGCCATTCGCCAAACCGCAGGAGAGGGACTCAGGAACTTCTAGCCAGGTTTAAGAGGGTGAGGATGAGCTTACCAAACGTATTGGAAGGCATGGCGGTGGCCGCTTTCCAAAATGGACTAAGTAGAGACGGTTCGAAGGCGACAAAAAGCTACTGAGCCGTCTCATGAAGTACCCCCTACCACATGGGAAGAAATCCATAATGCCTACTGTGCCGAGGTACGAGCAGACGAGGACGACCTCAATGAGCCGACCCAACGGTTAACAACAATACATCCGGAAATCAGAAGGGATCGACGCATCGAGGGACGGCGGGAACAAATCCCATATCTCAACAGAGAAAGGCACTAGCCTTACGTCAGATCCTCCCATCCGCCACCACAAAGACACACGAACGCGCTACAGCGACATGTCGCTCCACTCCGAAACAAAACAGGTATGCCTCCTTTATTATCTGCCTATAACTTTTGCGTGTCTCCTTCAGAGATAGTGTACGCACTGGAAAAGTTGGGCAGCAAGGTACAATGACCGATGAAGATGAAATCAGACCCCACCACAAGGAAATCGAGCGTCCTATGCGAGTTCCATCAGGAACGAGGGCACAAAATCAAAGACTATAGGCCTGCGGCAAAAGTGGTCAGAATGCTGAATCAGGGGTACCTGAGGGAGCTACTCAGTGACAAGGGAAAACCAACTTTGCACGCGAACGTGAGCAACCCCATGGGCCGCCGAAGCAGCCGTTCCCAACACGTACGATTAACATGATCGTCGGAGGCAATGACGACTCAGCAATCAACCACGTCAAACTCACCAACATGCACAAACTGAAGCGAACCATTGCCCACGAACGGTATGACAACTTCGAAGATAGTATCACCTTCGATAAGTCCGATGCCGACGGTTTGTCTTTCTATCACTATGATGCTTTAGTTATCACTTTACATATCGCGGATACAGATGTTAAAAGAATCATGATTGATGACGGAAGTGGCACCTATATTATCCACCCGAGGGTCCTCATACAAATGGGACTCGAGGACAAGATAATATTGCACTGCATAACACTAACTGGTTTAAATAACGCAGTGGAACGGACCTTCGGAGAAATATCCTTGCTCGTCTTAGTGGGAGAAGTCATGCTGGAAACAACTTTCCACGTGATGAACCAGGAAACGACATACAACGCTATCATAGGACGCCCATGGATACACGCCATGCGAGGAGTCCCGTCAAGCTTTTATCAAGTGATCAAATTCCCTACCCCGTGGGGAATATTCAACATCTGAGGCGAGCCACGCACCGCAAGGGAATGCTATAAAATAGCTCAAGATTGCGCCCACACCAAACAACTTAAGGGGGCAAGTGCAGAGTCATAGCAATCATCCATGTCGGGGACCAAGGTCGACCCGACAATGGACGCCATTAGAGATCCTGATACCGTAGAAGCCTCTAAAGCTACGGTCGAAGATCTCGACCCAGTCCAACTGGACGACGCCGACCTTACGAAGAAAGCCTACATCGGGCACGGCCTCGCTAATCCAAGTAAGTATCATGAATTTTTAACTAACCATGCAGATCTGTTTGCTTTTTCCCATTCAGATATGCCAGGAATCCCGCGAGATATCGCCACTCACAAGCTAAACGTTGACCCATTACACCCGTCCGTGCGGCAAATAAGAAGGAAATTCAACGCCGCTATCAACGAAGCGGTCAGTGAGGAAGTAGACAAACCACTGGCCAACGGCTCCATCAGGGAATCAAAATACCCCCAATAGGTCGCCAATGTTGTCATGGTCAAAAAGGAAAATGGGAAGTGGAGAATGTGCGTGGACTTCACCGACCTGAACAAGGCGTGCCCGAAGGATTCATTCTCACTGCCCCACATTGATCAACTGATTGACGCCACCGTAGGACACGAACTGCTAAGCTTCCTAGACGCTTACTCCGGCTACAATCAGATCATGATGGCCGAGGATGACCATGAGAAAACGACTTTCATCACCCACTAAGGGATATATTGCTACAAGGTAATGCCCTTCGGGCTCAAAAATGCAGGAGCTACGTACCGGAGGCGGGCCACCAAGATGTTCAAAGAACAAATCGGTAAGACCATGGAGGTCTATATCAACGATATGCTGGTAAAATCAGAAAAGAAAGAAGACCACATCGACCGTCTGAAGGAAGCCTTCGTGATATTGAGGAGGTATGGGATGAAGCTGAACACTGAAAAATGCGCCTTCGGCGTGGCCTCGGAAAAATTCTTAGGGTATCTCGTATCACAACGAGGCATCGAGGTCAACCCAGACCAGATCAAGACAATAGACGCAATACCTGAGGTATTGAACAGCAAAAAACAGGTGCAAAAGCTGACAGGGCGGATAGCCGCTCTATCCATATTCATATCACGGTCCTCCGACAGGTGCCATAAATTTTTCAACGTGTTGAAAAAAGACCAAAGTTTACAGTGGAACGAGGAACGCGTCGAAGCCTTGAGAAAGCTGAAAGCGTACCTATCCTCACCGCCCCTGCTGGTCAAAGCAAGCTCAGACGAACCCCTGCTAGTGTATCTGGCCGTGTCCGAGGTTGCCGTTAGCACAGTTTTGGTCCGCGAAAACAAAGGTACTCGTGGACGCCGAAACACAGTATCCACACCTTGAGAAATTGGCGTTGGCGTTGGTCATAGCTTCACGAAAGCTCGGCCCTATTTTCAAAGTCACCCTATAAAAGTGGTGACAACTTTCCCACTGAGAAGCGTCCTACACAAGCCTGAGTTAGCAGGCCGACTCGCCAGATGGGCCATTGAGCTCAGCGAGCACGACATCTTGTACCACCCAAGAACCGCCATCAAGTCGCAAGTACTTGCCGATTTTATAGCCGATTTCAGCGCAGAGATCCTGCTAGAGGCGAAACTTGAGGCACAACGTGTCTCCTCCAATACCAACCTATGGGTTCTCTATACTGATGGTGCCGCCAATGCATCGGGATCGGGATCGGGACTGGGACTCATTCTCGAGGTTCCCACAGGCGAAACAATTCGCCAGTCCATACGATGCCCTGAAATGACTAACAACGAGACCGAGTACGAGGCCGTTATTGCAAGTATGAATTAGTCATCAAGTATGGGGCTCGTCAAATCATCCTCCATTGCGACTCCCAACTCGTGGTGAACCAGGTCGCTGGGATTTAACAAATAAAAGAACAAAGGTTACAGAAATACCAGTCAGAAATCCACAGGCTAATGGCCGAGTTCGACGAGTGCGCTTCGAGCAAATTCCGAGGGCACGGAACGTTGAAGCAGACTGCTTAGCAAAACTAGCCACAACCACAAAATTTCAACATAGAAAGCATGGTCACCCTCCTCCATTCAGCCATCGACCATACTGAGGTATTCTTTTTAAATCTGACTTGGGAGTGGTGCAACCAATTTGTATCCTATCTGTAGGATGGAACGCTGCCACTCGACAAAAAAGAGGCAAAGAAACTCCGCGTACAAGCTGCCCGGTATTGCCTAATGAACAATGACCTCTACAAAGAGGACGTTTGGCAGACCCTTGGCCAAGTGCCTGGGGCCGCACCAAACGAGGCCAGTACTCGAATAAGTGTACGATGGTCACTGCGGCGCCCACACAGGTAACCGCGCCCTCGTGCGGTGCCTCATACGGGCCGGTTATTACTGGCCTACTATAAAGAAAGAGGCAGCGGAATATGTTCGCCGGTGCTAATAGTGCCAAAAGTATGCCCCCATGATACACCAACCAGGAGAACCCCTCCACTCGGTCACCTCCCCATGGCCCTTTATCAAAGATAAATGGGGAATGGAGATAGTCAGACCCCTACCCGCGGGACGAGAAAAGGTACGATTTCTACTAGTTTTAACTGACTATTTCTCCAAGTGGGTGGAAGCAGGTGTGTACGCCCAAATACGCGAACAGGAAGTCATCGCCTTCATATGGAAAAATATCATATGCCGCTTCGGCAGAAATCAGCTGCGACAACGGACGATGAATTCTTCGAAAAATGGCATATCAAGCGAATACTCTCAACGCCATACCATCCCACCGCCAACGGCCAAGCATAATCCTCCAACAAGACAATACTAAATATACTGAAAAAAGAAACTTGAGGAGGCCAAAGGGCTATGGCCCGAGCTACTGCCAGAAGTACTATGGGCCTATCGGACCATACCCAAGTCTAGCACAGGGGAAACGCCATACTCACTGATCTACGGAACCGACGCGGTCATACAAGTCAAGGTTGGTGAACTAAGCTTGAGGTATTCGCACACCAGTGGAATAGAAAACGACATGAACAGGCTCCAAGACCTCGACGAAGCCGAAGAAAAAAGAAATATGGCCCACATAAGAATGGTGGCCCAAAAACATGTTGAAAGATAATGCAACAAGAGGGCCAAGATAAGACCATTCAAAGTGGGAGACTACGTCCTCAAAGCCAAGACATTGGCATCCAAAGACCCAAGCGAAGGAAAATTGGGCACTAATTGTGACAGACCCTACAAAATCACGGCAGCAGCCAACAAAGGAGCATTCCAATTGGAAACAATGGAAGGAAAAATACTACAATACAATTGGAATGTCGCCCACTCAAGTATTTCCATTTTCTGAAAGGCGTCTCCCGAGTCGTACTCTTTTTTCCCTTACCTAAGTTTTGTCCCAATTAGGTTTTCTCGGGGAGGTTTTTAACGAGGTGGCGGAGGGGACACTCGGAGATATTTGCGGAACAAGTTTATCATATCAGCCTCTCCACATGCTCTCAAGGCCGACATGGTAAAAGGACTGGACTAGCATGATCTCCAATGTACAAATAGCTACGGCTATCTCCAATGTATGAACGGCTACAGCCATCTCCAATGTACAAATAGCTACGGCTATCTCCAATGTATGAACGGCTACGGCCATCCCCAATGTACAAATAGCTACAGCTATCTCCAATGTATGAACGGCTACGGCCATCTCCAATGTAAAAATAGCTACGGCTATCCCCAATGTATAAACGGCTACTGCCATCTCCAATGAACAAATGGCTACGGCTATCTCCAACGCGTAAACGGCTAAGGCCATCGACTCCATCATGACTAAGGCCATCGTCGCCAATAGCCGGCCCAGTTCGACTGCGGTAAGCAAGTGATTCGACGATAGTCGAAGTCACCCATATGGCCAAGGCCATCAACAAGATATGACCAAGGTCATCAACTTAATTCTGGCTAAGGCCATCAATTACATCATGGCTAAGGTCACTGCCGCCAATAGTCGATCCAATTCGACTGCGGTAAGCAAGTGATTACGACAGTCGAAGTCACCCATATGGCTAAGGCCATCAATTACATCATGGCTAAGTCCACCGCTGCCAATAGTCGATCCAGTCCGATTGCGATAAGCAAGTGATTCGACGACAGTCGAAGTCACCCATATGTCTAAGGCCATCAATTACATCAATGCTAAGGCCACCGCCGCCAATAGTCGACCCAGTTCGACTGCGGTAAACAAGTGATTCGACAACAGTCGAAGTCACTCATATGGCTAAGGCCATCAATTACATCATGGCTAAGGCCACCGCCACCAATAGTCGACCCAGTTCAACTGCGGTAAGCAAGTAATTCGACGACAGTCGAAGCCACCCATATGGCTAAGGCCATCAATTACATCATGGCTAAGGACACCGCCGCCAATAGTCGATCCAGTTCGACTGAGGTAAGCAAGTGATTCGACGACAGTCGAAGTCACCCATATGGCCAATGCCATCAACAAGATATGACAAGGTCATCAACTTAATTCTGGCCAAGGCCATCGACTTCATCACGACTAAGGTCATCGACTCCATTATGGCCAAGGCCATCACTGCCACTAGTCGTCTAATTCGACTACAGCAAGCAAGCGATTCGACGACAGTCGAAGCCGCCCATAAGGCCATCAACACAATATGGCCAAGGCCACCGCCATCAAACGTCGACCGAGATCGACTACGGCAAACAAGCGAGTGACTCAACGACAGTCGTAGTCATACACACGACTAAGGCCGTCGAAATTATATGGCTTAAGCCATCCACGCTATCATTGGTCAAGGCCATTGAGATCGGCTACGACAAATTACCAATCCGACACAAGTCGAAGTCAGATGTATGGCTAAGGCCATCGATGTTAAAATAGCGACCTAGTTCGGTCATTCTCCACTAATTGCCGACCCAGTTCAAACTGCGGTACAAAACACTTGAACAACAAGCAGAAACGCAATAAAAGTCCAACAAGTAAATGAGCACCCGTTCTACGGAGACGGGGCACCAGAGAAACAAAAGAGCAAAGAAAAAGAATAAATTAGCAGAAAAGCTATGTTTCATTATCTCCAAAAATACATGTACATCCGACCCTGAAAAAGGTCCCGGTTACATCCAAAAAAAAAGGAGAGAGAAAAATATACACAAATCATAAGAGCCTTCGCCGCTTCGTCTATCACGCCCGCTTGATCGCTATTTTGTCCACCATCGCCCCCGGGGTGGTAAGTCTTAGAGATCCAAGAGCCGGACTCTAGACGATTGACGTCTTCAGAGTTATAGCCCGCCCTATCGGGGGAATCAGAACTATAACCACAAGTGGCACGGGCCACACGGGCTAAGCGTTGTTGCTCCTCAACCTCCGCCTCAGTGGCTCGACCTGCAGACAAGTACTCATCGAGTACGACCAATCTAGACTTGGCATACACCCACATTTCGTGCGCCTCACGATGCGCGTCATCTTCGGGCTTTGACAAACAGCCTGCTCAAGGGCCTCAACCTCAGCCGCCTTAGCATCGAACTCAGCGGTCAAAGCAGCGACTTTTGTCTGCAACTGAGCCGCCTCCGCCACTACCCCGCGGCTAATCTCCAACTCTTCTTTTGATTGAAGGAGAGTCTCTAGCTCGATGTTCCGAACCAAAGCAGCCATCAGCTGCTCATCACCCTGCTCCAACTCGGTCACCTTCCGTTTCAATTGAGCCTTCGATTGTTCAAGGCCCTCAAGGAACACCCGAAACTGAGGGTCCTGCTTGAACACATCTGCCAACGCCTGATGCGCGGCACTGTATTGTTTGTACTTCTTTGGCATTTTGTTGAAGGTGGCGGCCTTCTTTTGCTCACGCCGCCTCCTCTCCACCTTCAAGATGAGAGTCTAAAAAGAAAAGGAAAAAGAGGAAATACAAGTCAGTACGTACCAAAGTCATCTTTACGACCCATAAAAGGAAAGCTGAAAGCTACCTGCAAGGCTGCACTAGCGACCCTTCGAGACAGGTCCTTGTTACTGACGCCCATCAGAGTCTCATGCTCTGCGTCCGCACATAGCAAGGTCATCTTCGCTGCGGCCTTCTTGTTGCTCTCCAGTAAATTATACCCTCTCGGGATCAAGATTCGGCGATTAGACCTACCCGCTATCATCTCCAACTGGATCCCCCGTTACATCTTCAAGAGCGGCCTCAGGGCCCGTCCTCTCAACCTCAACGCCCGTTTCTCCAACTACAGACGACGACCCGCCCTCTGGGACGCGGGCTAAGCTGGCAGCGGAGGCAGTTCTCCTTCGAGAAGCCAACCTCCCTGAACAGATGGCCTCGGCCATGAAAACTAGCCTTGGCTCTCGACGCGGCTCGCTAGTCCTCACATCCTCAGTCGCAATCCCCTTACCCATAATCAGCCGCCCCCTCTTTCTCTCTAGAGGCGCTGCACCTTCAGAAGCCTCCTCCACAGGTTTTGGGGACGGCTCTGAAGGAACCACTTCATTAGCAAGCACGACCTTAAGCGTCATCACAGGCACAGCTTCAGGCACCGACTCGGATGCCGCCACCGGCACAGCCCCTTGCTGAGAACCCGCAGGAGCGCTGTCATTGGGCTAGCCGCGGGACACGACTCCGTTATCACAGTCAACCTCCGCCCTAGACGGGGCAGCTACGGCCTTCTTCTTTTTGGAAACAGCCCGACCTGCCAACACAAGCGAGTCATGTGACAAAAATTAAAAGGACCTTCGAAACCAAAGCCAAAAGAAGAAACTACCTTGCGGGCCGTATTGTTCACAAAACGCAGCCCAAGTACCTAACTCCTCCGCGTAAGGTATCAACCTCTCCACCCATGATCTAATATTTTCAACGAATCGGGGTGGAGAAGCCGCCACTACAAAAAAACAGGAAAAGAAAGTCAAACGGTTGAAAAGTCAGGACCCCAAACAATCATGAAATCCACACACAAGGAAACTTACATTCTGAGTTCCACCTCTCTGAGAACCCTTCACGATCAGACACCAAGTGCTCCGTTCTAATGTAGAAGTATCTTTTTCAGAAGTCACGATTGGTTTTATCATCGGACTTTACTACAAAGCTCTTCGTACCACGGCTCTTCAGATGAAGCATGGTACCTCTTAAGTAGCTTGGGCTGAACATCTGCAAAAGGCGATGAACCGAAACCTCACTCCCCGCCTTGGCTGCGTACATGGTAAGGATTCTACACACATTCAAAGTATAGGGCTTAAGTTGAGCCGAACACACCCTATAGAATCGGCAGAGCTTCTCTGCTAAAGGGTTAAACGGTAGGTTGTACCCGTTCCTAAACGGATACTCATAGAATGTACAAAACCCAGGCCTATACACATTAACATAGTCCATTTCAGCTGAAACCATTTCTACGTGGGCCGGAATGTTGTCTGTTGATCGAAGGGTGTTTAAGTGAGATTGCTGCAATCCACTGTTTCCCATATTTATAGAGTTAAGTTACACAGAAATTGAAGAGGCATGATTCAAAACGGATGCGGGAAACAAAAACGTCATATCATCTGAACCGCCTCGGGAACAAGGGTAATAATGACGCATGCGACCAATGACGTAATTCCGAAAAGAGGCTATATGTCAACGGCTCAAACGTGTCGTGCACTTTTGTCTCATTCGTGCTAACGGCCAAGTATGCGGCCAAACTTCCTTAAGACAAGGCTTGCAATTCTGTCCATTGAAGACACCCATCGAGCACGTCTCCAACGAACGGAGGGACTAATTGTATAGGGTCAAATTTGGCCCTAAACGTCTCCATGATTAACGGGTACGCTCAATGAGTAGACGCAGACCAGAGTGAGGACACGGCCCGGCCGTGGGGATGAAGGTGACGTCGTTTAGAACCTAACTTCTTCACTAAGAAGAAGCCACCTACTTTTTGTACTTTTTCTTTGATTATTTTGAGGAAGACCTCCTACTATAAAAATGAGACCTTCACATTATAACAGGCATGATCATTATTCTCGAATAATACAACTTCTCTCTCTATCTCTGTCTCTATCTCCTACAATTGCTTCTCTCTTAAGCTAATATTATCTTTTTATCTTTCAGATCAACAACAACAATATCGTCCACTTAACCTCTAGGTCATATTATATTTGATTACGATTTACCCATTTTTATCTTTTGATTGTTTTCTAAGCTTACAAAGTACATCGATAACTTTTGAGCCAAACAAACATAGCCCGATATATTTAATCCTTCAAGATTAGACCTTTTCTGAGTAACTAATATAGTACCATTATGGTTTAGGATTAAGCTTCTACATCAAATGGCTGACTTCTTTAAATCCTACTTGGACAGAATTACAATTTTAGCTAGCCTTCACAATCAGCAATTAATAAATTAAATCTAATCTGAACCATTAAGCTAAAAACTAAGAATGCACCTTCCATGAGGAGAAGTCAAAACGACCTTGGGTAAATTCCCCAACCCTTCAGTAGATTTCACACTTGCAAATGCCATCCCTGGATATCTGTAACCAACCGCAACCCGTTAATTCAACCAATAACCATCCACTTAAAAAGATTGCATTTTTAAGACTTACAAAGCAAAAAAAAGATTGTCTTTTTGAAGAATGAATCAGTTGATTAAATTTGATCGATAAAATGGGTGAAATGAAAGAAGAAAATAATACCCAAAAACTATAATTAAAAGACGGAATGGAATTTGATATAGAGAAATGAATGTAAAACTCACCGGTTGACTCGCCTAAATTTGGAGGAGGTTAAGGGAGAGCAAGACCAAGTCATAGATAGTGCTGCCATCTTCTATTTGATGGCAAAATTTGAAGAGATTTGCAGAAAGTACGTCCTTTTTTTATATGTTTAACTGGTAATTGCTCTCGTTTTTTTATTTCTGTGTGTAGTTCCATGTTGTCCACTGAACTACTTAACTGGATATTGTGCCTTCCAACGACTCGAATATTCTTTTATTCTTTTTTTCTTTTTTCACTTTAATTTTATAGTTTTTTATTGTTTATTGAAGATAATTCTTGAAATTGCACTAATATTAAGTAGCAACAAAGTTTTACCATTTTCAAAAGGGGCTATTTTTATAAATCATTATTACTATTATTATTATTATTATTTATTGTTATTATCGCATTTACTGTTGCAACTTTTTGCCATTTGCATTTTGACCATTTCTTTCTTAAACTAATTTCTTAATTATTCAAGTTATTTGGCTTAAAGATGTCACGACCCAGATTCCTAACCTTGGACAATGATGGTGCCAAACATCTACTTAGGGCAAGCCAACATTAGATAGCTATTGAACCATTAACAATTTAAAGCCAATATTAGATAACCATTTAACCATTAAAAATTTAAAACATAGTGATAACAGTTGTTAACGATTAATAAAGTTATAATACATAAAATAAACCCGTCATAGCACGTTCTTGTCTAATCACAAAAATCTGGAGTCACTCGTACATGAACAACTGGAATACTACAAGTATGGTTTAAACGAAATACAGTTGTTTGAAATGAAATAAACCGTAAAGACATGAATGGAAAGGAACTTCAAAAATTGTGAATGCTAATAATGTTACCTCAAGTCTTCGCTGGAGAAATGATCCGAGTAGAAGCACCACTAGACGTCGTTGGGACCAACATGAGTATCTGCACAAGAAGTGCAGAAGTATAGCAGTACAACCAACCTAATGTACTCCTAATGTATCTGAAAATGATGTTTGCCCGAAAAGGTGGTGACGAGGCTATGACAAGACATCTACTAAGATCCTGAACAAATACATACATGAAGCATCAGAAATAACAGATAGGGCATTTAACAAAATAACGGGAAGGGAACGTGTGGAAAAGTAAAGTACGATAAGAATAGCAAGTACAAAGTCACGAAGTAAATTTCTTCCAAGATAAACAACAATGCAACCCACAAATCACAAAATTTGAAACTCAAATAAAGCAATAGAATCATCAATAGCACAACATCACTCTTTGTGCTTTTATTCTCAACCTCACAATATAATAATGATATGATAAATGAAATGGCACGGCATCACCATTCATGTTTTACTCTCTTCCTCACATAGTTTGATAAATGATAATAAGAAATCAAGTGCATAGCATCACCCTTCGTGCTTTAATCCTCACAATCTCTCAAATAAATGATAGCATATGCAAATAAGGCACGACAACATGCTTCGTTCTTTTCACTCTTCCTCATCAAGCAACAATAATAAACCAAGGTATCAATGCAAGATGGAGAGTAAATTTCACTTCAATCATACTGCTATGATAAGCAATTCAACCTTCAATATCCCAACAACTTAAAAATAAACGATGAACACGAAAGTGTATAATTAACGAGATAATATTTAAATTGAAGCATGTAAAGCATAGACAATTATACAACATCAACTAATCAATTTCCACCCATATGCTTTAACCCCAATGACAATGCATATATACTCGTCACCTTACATAGACGACGTTCTCACATATAAATCGAGTAGCAAATAGGCCAAATAAGTCCTAATTTCCTCAAGTCAAAGTTAACCACAATACTTGCCTCACGGCGCAATCAAGTAATCAACCAACCATAGCGTTGCCTTTTGAACAAGCCTCCAAATCAACCAAATCTAACCAATTATCGATCAAAGAATTCAAAATAAGTTTTAGAAACAATTCACGAAGGAAAAAGGTTCAATCTTTGATTAATTTGGAAAAGTCAACAAAAGTCAACCCGAGGTCCGCTTGGTCAAAACCCTAGAATCGGACCAAAATTCGATTACCCATTCACCCCCGAGCCCGATTATGTGATTTGTTTCAAAATTCGACCTCAATGTGAGGTCTAAATCTCATTTTTATAAAATCCCAATTTTTACTAAATCTCTAATTTCTACCATCGGAATTCTATAGTTGATGTTATAAACACATGAAAAATAGTGGGTAATTAAAATGAAATTCGTTAAAGTTGCTCATCAATAATTGTGGGAAGAAGAAACTCATGAAAAATTGCCTCTAGAGTGTTTAGGGTTGAGGAATGATTTAAAATGAGCTAAGTCCCGATATGTCACGACCCAATTTCGGTCGTGATGGCGCCCAACCCTAAAGCTAGGCAATCCTGACCAACGATCGCTCTCAATTCGACAACAAGTCACAAAATCGACAATTTAAGAAAAATGTAGTAGTTTTAGAATAATAATCCAATATTTATAGAAAAAATAATACAAAGAGATAAGAATAACCGATAAAATACTCTCATAAGATCTGCGGTCACGAGTCTAAAGCCTCTATAACAAACTGGATGAAAATATCTGAACGAAAATATACAAGTCTGGAAATGTATATAATAATAAAACTGAAATAGGAAGAGTAGTCAGGTCCTGCGAACGTCAAGCAGCTACCTCAACGACTCTGATAAGCTCTGGAGACAACGACTACTCAGCTAAGCCTCCGGTGCACCTGAATCTGCACACAAGGTGCAGGGAGTAGGGGTGAGTACTACCGAGTCAGTGAGTAATAAGCATATAAAATGTCTGAAGATAAGAAATCCACGAAATGCCACAAAGCAAAACTAAAACTAACAGTCCGACAACTTAACTATCAACTAACTGCAAAATAACATCAAGTATATCAATCTGTACACATAAAGTTTGACGAAAACGGAGTTCAAATGCCCCTTCAAATTCCATTTTTACATCACAATTTCTCAAGCCCTAACTTACCCTATTTTGGTGATTTTCCACTGATTTCTATTATAATATAGCCACACACTCGAATACTTAGGCTAATAAACTTACCTTCAATTGTTTCTCAGTCAATTCCCTCGAAAATCCTTGTTTAAAGCTCGTGAAGGGGTCAAAAATGGTGGAAAAAATGATGAAGTTCGCGGAGGTTTTAATTATAAAATCCCTTCTGTCCACCTTTTCGTGCTTCTATGCGATTGCATCACTACTCCTGTGATCGCATAGACCAAAAATTCGGGCCCTCAATTTCCTCTTACGCAATCACAGGTAAGACCACGCGATCGCAAAACACTGACCAAAGACCCTACGCGATCATACGCGATCGCACTGACCAAACACTTAAGCCTACACGATCGCAGGACCAAATTAGCACCCCCTTCAGAAGCTTCTATGCTATCGCAGCCCCAAGCTTGCGATCGCAGAGAGTAATTTTTGCTGCACTTTTCATGTTCAAAATTCCCCGTTAGCCATCCGAAATCACCCCAAGGCACTTCGGGACCTCAACCAAACGCAAAGATATGCTCTATTACTTCATTCAAACTTTCTCGTAGCATAAAAACACTATCAATAAACAACAAAATCATCAAATCACCAAGGATTCAAGCCTAAGTCAAACTAAAACTTTCGAAACCTGCATTTGATCAAAAACCCGACCTAAACACCTCCGAATGATCTAAACTTTGTACGCATATCCAAAATCACCTAACGGAGCTACTGCAATTACCGTAATTCCATTCCGACCCTCGGATCAAAATCTCACCAATCAACCCGAATTCACCAAAATTCAAACTTAGCCAATCCTAATTCTACACCAGACCTCCACATTCAATTCCGATTGCACCCCTAAGCCTTAAATCATCACTCAAAACTAGTCGAATTATTGGAAATCCATTTCGAGCTCTCTAACTCAAAAGTCAATATTCGGTTGACTTTTCCAAACTAACCCTCCCTTAAAGAGACTAATTGTCTCATTTCTAACCGAACTCTATCCAAATTACTTCAAATTCACCAAGCACATATGATGAAATATATAGAAGCATAAAACTGGAAAAACGGGTCAGAGATACCTGAGACGATGGGTCGGGTCGTTATATCCTCCCCAACTTAAACAAACGCTCGTCCTTGAACGTTCCCAGAGTTGTACTAGGAGCAAACCAATACCTGAACGACCTTACCAAACATATATCTGGGGTGATCCCACGTCACCCTAACTCACATAGTCCCGTTAATACAAAACAACTAAAATTTCACAGTCCATCTAGACCATAACCGTAGAACCACATTGCTCTTCCGAAACCTTACACAAGATCAGAATCTCACATTTATACTCAAAATAGGCCCGGACGAGCTGTAATAACCTATACCTACAACCTCAGGTGAACCCATGCAGCAAACCACACAATACAACACTCGAAATGATAATCTCTATTCACAACAGTTGCCCAAAATACTCATTTATCGATAGGAACCTATTATTAGCTAAGGTCTCATTCCAGCACTTTCATATACTGCCAATGATGATGAAACACGCAATAAATTGTGACAATTTCTCAGACCAATCATTCATGAAGTCACTCCATTTTTGGCTACTACAAAAACAGATTTACTAGCCGAACATAGATATTAACATACTAACAAGATGAACCCAAATCCGTTTGTATCCATTTATGACTCCAACGATCCCATCGAATCCAACACACCACTCTGGTGATAATACATCCCAACACGGGCTGAATCCAGCGCTTGCATCGTATACGCACCAATAAGAGACGGTCCGAACACACATGGCGATTGATTCAAATGAAAAAACTGTACCTCAAGCTCATCAGTACCATCACAACACAAGGCTGAGACACCGTCTCACATCATATGAATACAGTACCTGGAACCTCCTCGAAAGGTCATAACTTCACGTAGCCTCCACCACAACGTGTGATCTTATCCAAACACTATTACACTTGAAGCACCTCGAGTCACCCTGCTCAAATATAGTCAGCCACACATAGATTGATGCCTGAAACTGAGCAATCCATCACACCCACGGTGAAGCAAGCAATATACCATCAACTCCTGAAAGGACACCACCGACGCGCTATTCGCCGAGCAACTCCCAATACGGACTTTCCTCATAAACAAGGAAGCAAGGCATACAAAGTAACATATGGAAACCTATTCTCAACATCAGACTATTGCAGAGCGCAACCCGATCCAGATAACATACCTGTGGCAACGTTCCATCCAATCCACACAAATATCTCACATATGGAGATGCTCATCAAGCCAAATTTGCTCATAATAACAGAATACCGAGTATCGGTCGTAAGCACACCGAGTGCATAATCATATCTACTTGTAGCGTTGTAAGCTACAAAAACTCAGCTTCCACTATGAATCTCGATAGCACCGCAATATATGTGCCACTACCAAAAAATCATAATGCCTCGCAGTACAGAAAAGCAACTCATAGATCTTCCCAGATCACTAGTAGGTCCAATAACGATCGAATCAACCTATCCTTTATTAATACAATTCAGGGCTAACCAAGCCAACTCAGGCTAAACATGTATTCAATCAGCTTACGAACAAACTCATTACAAGAAGCCTGAAGCTGCCTATTCCACTACTATAACTCATGCCAAAGTTGTACGATACGGTGCCCGACACCAAATAAATATTGAAGTCCACAATCTCGTCCAGCGACATGCCCGGCCACCAGGAATGCCTCCGAAAAGGTCCTTCAATACCGGAACTGAATCACTGGCAGAAACCTTTATACTGACATCTGTCACAAAGGCCCAATTAAGGGAGCAATTCTTCTCGAATGCTCGCTAGGTCTTTAAAAGATAGATCGTTCCACAAGAACATAACCCCATGCACGTCTCCACTCAAACCGTGGCGTTTCCAGCATAGTCCATAACACAATAGTCCCGAATCAATCTAACACTGAGACAACCAGTCTGAACTTCAACACCACATCCAAAATCCAACATACCAGCAACGAAAGATTCACCCAGCTTCCAAATCATAATAGTCACTAACGGTACCACTACACACGATCCACAACCACTGCATAGAGTGTATCAGAGAACTCCCAGTCTCTAAATCCATACAACATGCAAATCACTATACCTGATTTCCGCGTTCCGTCATATGAATGCCTGTCACACATCAAGTACCAATTCCTTCCACGAAAAATATTCTAAAATTCCCCGTATCATTAACAACTCAACATTAACAGTCGATCCAATCAAGAGAATGCCGCAATCCCACCGAAGTATTATCAACTTAATCACCTTGCCCTTTTTCTAGAACATATACCCTCGTCAAATCACTGTGATTAGCAACACCTTTTCCTTGGTCATATGAGGACCATTCACCCTAATCATCTGAAGGTCAATTCTTGGATCACTTGCAGCTGCCCCTGCTACTTAAGAATTTAATGACTTTCCATTGCGAATTGAACAAATCCTTACACACACAAATCTCAATCCTCCGCAACATATCACATCTACCATACCACACTTGGAAATATGAGAACTTTCATCTTCCTTCCGCGCCGCAGACATCGACACACTCAACTAGTCGAGAACTTTCATTGGACCCATTTAGAAGAAAATCATTACATACTCCATGCTTAGCATACCCGCAAAAATATACTCCTTTTCAAACCACGATAAAACCCAACAAGAACATATATTCCAACTCTATTTGTACAAGCTAAACTACCAGGACTGGATCCTTCTATCTAAACCAAGCTGAGCAAGCCGTCAAAACCCAAGAGCATTGATGCGAAGTGCCTGAAAAAAACTCACTACCTCAAACACATACAAAGGATTAATCATACCCTTACCATACTAATTCGATCTATTAACAAGCTACTTCATTTGTCTAAATATCCTTCTGATTCATTTTCAACTTGATATACTCTCTTGTTGTAGCACCACAATGCCTTAATCCAGACTTACCGCACGAGACTCGAACGTAAGACCATGCTGTCTAAGACCAATTGGCCACTATATACTCTCTCAAACGTTCCCAAAAATACCACCTTCTAAAATACCCTTCTTTGAAGAACTTCATGCGAATATAACTCCGCTACCTTTACTTCCCAGATATTGATACATAGAATCCCGTAATTAACTTAATAATATCACAAGTCTTGACTTGTTCTAATGAAGACACTGACTTGGTCACATACTCAACTTAAAACACCTTAGTGCTACATATAGAATCTTGAACACATCAAAACCACTCTCAAGAGTCATCCACTCTGATACACACTGCAAATAACTCAACTTAACGAATCGAACCACTCGTACCTTATCAGCACTCTGACACCGCAGGACATGATCTCATTCCAATACAACCAAACCACTTCCTTCTCTTTATGCTAAGCATTCTTTATCAACAACTCAAGACACCAATTATTTTTCTCACATCTACTAAGAACCATATGACATTCTTCGAAATTTTGCTTCACTCGTGCCACCCTCGGCTCAGTTTCTAAAACCAGAACTGATCCACCCACATGCATCAAATCGAAACTAACATAGTACATAACCGTACAATCAGCTAAACAACAGCAACCTCCCAACTTAGCTCGAAGCCATATATATCACTACGCATATACTCTATTGTTGTCGTAATATCATGGTGAGATTAAACTCACTCTTTCATAAGCATTTGGAAACATGAATCATCAGATTTTTTTAACTCCTCTACAATTCTTGCATTCATTCACACAATAGTTAAGCCCACTTTGTAGGCGACAAAGTTTTTACTAAGTACCAAATTTTTCAAAATTTTCGGCAGAATTTCCTTTGTAATTGAGCCTATCCACCTGCTAGAGAATCACCAAAACTATCCCAACAACACGTCCACAACTTGACGAAACATCACAATGTATATCAACAACATTGATCTCAATACTACATGTATTCTATATCAAAATTAATATATGGACATGCGTTGCACCTATTTGATTCTTAACACATAGAAAATACCTTTCAATTACAAATGGGATCTTCTAACATACACATATAAGAATCACATCACTTCATATCACTCCGCAAGAGATCACCCACCTGCTTCTCCTCAATATAGCATTTCGGTATACCTTCCACCATCATACACATTATATAGCTACTTAGTCTTCCTGAGTCTGAACTCATATCATATCATGCAATTTACTTCACTTCCACTAGGATACTCGAAAAGACTCTTCACGCACCCATAACTCGGGCTACTCATCAGACCATAATAAAATGAATCACTTGACAGTTCATCTATTGCCCAACAGACTTTTTTGTCACTACCAAGTCATATAATTTCATCTTGCAGTACTAACATACTATCACACGGATACCAAACTACCATTCCGGCTAATAACGACAATACCAAACATCTAAGTTTAAAACACTTGCTCACACGATCATCACCTCAGCACTCAAGCCCTAAGCAAGATCCGGCCTCAAGTCCTCCAGACTGGCCAAACATCAACCTCACGAAGATTACATCTCGCCCCTCGATCGGGGTATCGGAAGCCATTGAAGCACATATAATACCGAGCGCTCATGCGCGCATGCAAACACGTGGAAAGAATTCCAATAGTTACTCTTTCAATCTGAATCAAGGACGCACGATAAGAATTCAAGAAAGTGAAGTGTTTCCTAAGGTTCTATAGCCTTCCGAGGATAGATACTGACGTTTACGTACCGATCGGCGAGACTCTACTAAACCGGCTCATGACTCACGAGGCCTAGTAACCTAGGCTCTAATACCAACTTGTCACGACCTAAACCCGGTCGTGATGGCGCCCAACCCTAAAGCTAGGCAAGCCTGACCAACGATCGCTTCAATTCGACAGCAAGTCTCAAAACCGACATTTTGAGGAAAATGTAGTAGTTTTAGAATAATTATCCAATATATATATAGAAAATATAATACGGAGAAATACAAATAACCGATAAAACACTCCCATAAGATCTGGGTTCACGAGTCTAGAGCCTCAAAAACAAACTGGATGAAAATATATGAATGAAAATACACAAGTCTGGAAATGTATATAATAATAAAACTGAAATAGGAAGAGTCGTCAGGTCATGCGAACGTCAAGAAGCTACCTCAACGACTCTGATAAGCTCTGGAGCCAACAACTGCTCAGCTAAGCCTCCGGTGCACCTGAATCTGCACACAAGGTGCAGGGAGTAGGGGTGAGTACTAGCGACTCAGTGAGTAATAAGCATATAAAATGTCTGAAGATAAGAAATCCACGAAATGTCACAAAGCAAAGCTAAAACTAACAGTCGAACAACTTAACTACGAACTAACAACAAAAAAACATCAAGTATATCAGTCAAGTATAATGCAAGAATGCAATATAATGCACATGATCCCGCTGCAGCGTACAGACCGATCCGTTAAATGTTGACGACGCTCACTGGGGGTGTGTACAGACTTTGGAGGGGCTCCTAAATCCCAAGAGTAATATTATCATATCACTACTGTGGCGTGCAACCCGATCTATACTCAGGCCAAAGAATGCATATGAGTCACATAACATATTCAATTTATTTTTCAATTTCCAATTTTTAAAAAGAATATAATTTAGTTATTTAATCTTTCAGGAAAAGGTGACTTAGCATTTCATAACAGTGACTGAACACAGGACTGAGATCAATGATTATACAAATCATGCTATCACAATGATATTCATCCTAGACGGATGCTACAAATCGGCATAAGGCCCCAGATATGGCAATAAGCCCAATTTTCAACAATACAATGCGCGTATCAGCTGCCAATAAATTATTTAGCACTTGGGAGGGACCAAGTCACAATCCCAATCATATACGATCCCGCACCTGCCACGGGGTGCGAGTCACTCCCTAACATAGTGTCACAATGTGATAAGCCATCATCTATACAAACTACTTACCTCTAGTCGGCCGTAGACTGGTCCGTAATGCCTTTTCCTCTTGTATCGACCTCTTCGTGTGTCGAATCTAGTCAAAATCACAACGAATACATAAATATGGGTTAAAGAAACATAACTCAATAAAAAATACTCGAAAAGTACTAAAATTCACGAAGTTGGTAAAACCCGAGCCCCGGGTCCACTTCTTGAAAAATTCCAAAAAATACATCATCGGATTCCTCGTCTCGCCGCGAGTCCGTACATATAAAGTTTGTCAAATAAGGAGTTCGAATGCCCCTTCAAATTTCATTTTTACATCACAATTTCTCAAGCCCTAACTTAACCCATTTTGGTGATTTTCCACTGATTTCTACAATAATATAGCCACAAACTCGAATACTTAGGCTAATAAACTTACCTCCAATTGTTTCTTAGTCAATTCCCTTGAAAATCCTTGTTCAAAGCTCGTGAAGGGTCAAAAATGGTGGAAAAATGATGAAGTTTGCTGAGGTTTTAATTATAAAAACCCTTCTGTCCAGCAGTTCGCGCTTCAATGCGATCGCATCACTACTCTTGCGATCGCCTAGACCAAAAATCCGGGCCCTTATTTTCCTCTTACGCGATCGCAGGTCAGACCACGCGATCGCAGAGCACTAACCAAAGACCCTACGCGATCGCACGCGCTTTTACACGATCGCACTGACCAAACACTTAAGCCTACGCGATTGCAGGCAGACCTACGCGATCGCAGAGACCAAATTAACACCTCCTTAAAAACTTTCTATGCGATCGCAAATCCAGGCTTGCGATCACAGAGAGCAATTTATGCTGCACTTTTCATGTTCAAAATTCCCTGTTAGCCATCCGAAATCATCCGAAATCACCCCGAGGCCCTCGGGACCTCAACCAAACGCACATATATGCTCTATTACTTCATTCAAACTTGATCGAAGCATAAAAATACTATCATAAACAACAAAATTATCAAATCACCACAGATTCAACCCTAAGTCAAATTAAAACTTTCGAAACTTGCATTTGATCAAAAGTCGTGTTCGCATTTGTGAATAGATCATCGCAAATGTGAAACCTACATCCCAGCACCAGAATTGAATCACACCAGCAGTCTTCAACTAACCCAAACTCATCTGTAGCACCTCCGAAACTCACCCGAGTCCCTCGGGCTCCAAATCAAATATGCATAGAAGTGTCATAACATCATATAAAATCGTTCACACTATCAAAATACCAAAATAACACCTAGAACCATGAATTAATCAGACATGAAAACTCATGAAATTATTAAAAGAAAAGTCAAGAACCTCTTGAATTACAACCAAGTGTCCAAATCCTATCAAACCAACTCTGAATTGCATCAAAATTTGCTGATAGATTTCAAATTGAAAAACAGACCTATTCCAAGTTTTAAAACCAAAATCCTAACCTGGTAACCATAAAGTCAACATAGGGTTAAACCTAGAAAATTTTCAAAATTTAAATTACTAACTTTCGGCAAAACAAGTCAAGCCAATATAGGGACCTCCGAATTCAATTCTGGACATACACTAAAGTCCAAAATTACAATACAAATATATTAGAATCGTCAAAATACCGATTTGGAGTCGTTCACCCAAAATATTGGCCATGAAACCTCATTTTTAGTCAAAAATTTATTCTTCAAAATTTCACATAAATGCTTTACGAAAAGTGACATGGACTATACACTCAAATCAAAAAATATCAAATGAAGTTATGGGAGGTCTCGAATCATGAAAATTAAGGTTAGAACTAAAAACGACCCATCGAATTGTCATAAAGCAAGAGTAAAACCTCTCTATAACAATCTCATCTGTTCCAAAATTTTTTTACTGCTATTGTAAAGTTCTGTTATAGGGAACATATATTATAGTGTACTCGTAGCATTATAAACGGTTTTGAGAAAAAATTAACTTTTATATTGAATGACTATTGTGAGCACATGATTTGTTTTTATATGAATTATTCTCAAAAATTTAAAACCAAATAATTTCTTTCAGTATTTGCAATTTTGTGAATTTTTGTGGTATTTTCTGTTGATTATTTACAATTGTATGTGCATTCTTATTTTTTTCTTAATTAATGAAAAATACAAAAAGATATGTTCATTTAGGGTCCTATTCATATTTTTTAGGATAATTAGTTAATCAATTATGACAAATATGAAAAATAGAAAAAATAGTTTATTTTGCATTGTGGCCTTTAAATTTTCAAATTTCGTGGTTTTTTTAAATTTAGGACTTAGTTTATTTTGGAAAAATACAATTAGTTAATTTTTATGTTAGAGTTAAATCAGGTCTTTATTTTATATTTACCAATATCTAAAAATAAAAAAAAAAGAGAAAAGGAAAAGAAAGTGAAAAGAAATGGGTCATGTTAACAAAGGATAATGTGTTCGGGCCACTTCAAATCAATTTCCCCCAGCCCAAAGATGCCCAGGCCCACGCCCCAAACTAAACAGGACCCGACCATTTGGTCTCACACCCAAGTCCAAAAACCACCCTGACCCGGTCGCAGTCTCCCCTAACACGAATCAACCCCGTTTCCCGTCCCAACAATCTCAGCCGTAGAATTATTTTGATCTAACGAACGAGAAGTGAACCTTGTTAAGTATTTAAGTGTCCTAACAACACCCTAACCCCTCCCAAGACAGCCTCTCTCTCACCCCACCCCTCAGAGAACCTCCACCGTCTCTGCCGGCCACCGCCGATCGGAAATTATCTCTGTCGGTGGCGTTGCTCCAATCTCCACCAAAATTACACCCTAGCTTCTTCTCTTTCTCCTCCTTCCAAATCTGCACCCCTTTTCCCTCAAATCCCAACCAAAGTGCTCGAATCTTGAATAGAAGAGGGGTGGTCTAACCCTAATTTTCCCAATCAACCCCAAATTAACACTCCGAGACCTTCTCCCTCCCCTCATTCTGAATAGCCACCCCATTGCACTCGAATCACTTTACAACCCCTCGAGACTTAGATCCAAGTTGAGATCTAAAATCTCAGAGAATCATACTAGCAAGACGTTTCGGAATTTAAGGTCGAAATCGACCTTAATTGCATGTTTTCAGTCGAAAACACCTGATTAGGGTCCATTTCGGCCAATAAGTTGACGAATCATCAAAGATCAATCCATTTCATGGTTCGTTCAGTTGGTTAGGTATTCCAGGTTTCTTCTTTTCCATTATTGTTTGGTTATCTTCCCTTATTTTTTCGGTCATGTCGTTCTCTTAGAATTATATGGGCCTGTCTTTTCCTAGTTTAATGTTTAGGCTAATTTTTGTTCTTCCTTTTATATTAATTAAATTCATTTGTTTTGCTTGTTCCTTAATCTCTTTATTTTAAATTGTGAGTCAAATTTGGAACATTAGTCCGAAAGTTTATTGGATTTCAGTGTCACTGTGTTTGTCTGCCTTCTAGGATTATTAGTTTGAATTGCTAAATTGTTCTTGGGTCCAAATGATAAGGGTTCAGCGCAGGCTCCAAATTGGAGCAATTGGGCCAAATTTACCCATACTCGTCTGAGTCTAATGTAATTTCAGGGCATTTTGGGGGGTAATTTAGGAAGTCTAGGTGGGGAATCTTTTGGTAACTGATTTGGAAACTTCTAGCGAGGGGCATTAATGAAATTTTACATCTATAGTTATTAAAACTCGGGTAGCAAGTTAATAATTTGGGATCACCTAAGCTAAAATAAAAATTCAAAAGGGGGCAAAGGGTAAAAAATAAAATCCGAGGGTTGCCTTGGCTTGGCCTATAAAAGCATATCATTCTTGCCTTTCAAGGCAAGAATTGGAGAAGAAAAATGCAGAAAAAAACTGCCACTGTTTCCCATTGGAATTTAGCTCTACATTGGAAATTTTGGTTTCTGAATTAGTTTTTTCCCCTTATTTGCCCAAGCTTTGAAATGGTTTGAGAATTAGTTAGTAAGGTCGGATCTGGGTGTTTATCGAGTGAGCTGGGTGTTTGAAGTTGGTGTTAGCTGGTGGAATTGCAGTTTTTCTAGGTTTTTTATCTTGAATCTACTGTTCCATTGGATTTAGAACCAACTCTATGGTTTCATTACTGGATTTGGGGCTGTGTGTTGCTGTTTTCAATCTCTGCTGAAACTCAACCTCTAATCTCTCTTTGTTTACTATTTCTTTAAACTTCAGGTACTCCTTTCATCTTCCAATGTATGAGAATAGATAAATATGGAGGATGGTTCATTTGAATGAAGACTTTTGCTAATACAATTATTTAGCCTATGTCTTCTGCACTTTCTGTTTTCTTCACTTTCAAAAATTACCTAACTTAGTATAATTTCATTATGTTTCCTTTTTCAGTTATTCTCAGTATAGATTGCCGTAATGTTAATCAATTTAGTAGTTCACCGTGGGTTGTTAGATGTGTAAGAGAGGTCTTCTAAATGTTTGGCATTGTATGAACTTGTATGGGTTCACAAGTACAGACAACTAGTCTACTTGTTCATATCATTGAAAGGAGCATGTTAGTATAGAATTCATGTTAAAAAGTAAAGCATGATTATATAGTTAAATGTTTTGTAGATTTCAATTTGAACATGTGAATGTCAAATAAATGTGTCAAGCATAACATGTAGCTTGGGTCATTGTTTCAACACTAATTACTGTTGTCTAGAAGTTAGTCGTTGATAGTTTGTTTTTGGTTATCAATTGATTGATACTGCTTATGCTCTAAAATCAAAGATACCTCTTTCATGATTGGAATGGTCCATGAGTGAATCAATGTTCTGTTTGCTTCAGGAATTTGATCCTAATTTCCCTACTTACAGTAGGTGTTGGTTGGAATGTGTGGGCCCTTTGGGCCTGAGGGTTATCAAAATTCTTTCAGTTTAAGGCATCCCCATTACGTCTGCCAGCCTAGTGATTTAGAGATTTGGGCCTGAGTTTTTCTTATGCAAAGTTTCGTACTTAGCCCATATGAGCATTAGAGTTAAAAGGGCTAAGGATACTAGAATCAATTAAGTGATGTGTACCATCCACCATTAAATCACATATGGCCCTCGTATTGATTTCCTAACCTAGTTACAAAAATGGCAAATGTTCGTAGTTTGCTTTAGGCGCGTTTAATGTACCATCGTGGTTGTGTACATGTTCGCGTGACATGATCCTGATTCTAAAAAATAAAATCGGAGTATGCATTCGCACAACTTCGATCAAACTTTCTTAATAATAATAAAGCGTTATTAATTATGGACACATACGCATGATATGATTTTTGACGCACCAAAAAAATGGGTACACGTATGCGTGACCTCTTTTAAGATAATTTTCTTAATTTAAAAGCGGTTTAAGTAAAAGCTCATAGGTTCTAAAATGAGTAATTAGACAATTTGATAAGCCAAGTATGATCAAAGCGACCATGCTAGAACTACGAAACTCGAGAATGCCTAACACCTTCTCCCGGATTAACAGAACTCCTTACCAGATTTATATATTTGCAGACCATAAATAAAGTCAAATTTCCTCGATTCGGAATTTGAACAGGTGACTTGGGACTTCATAAATATCCCAAGTAGACTCTAAATCTTTTATTAATAAATCTCATTTTGTTTGTCACGTTAATTGGATAAAAATCCTTTATACCCTTACGATGTAGGAAAAAGGAGGTGTGACAACTCTGGCGACTCTGCTGGGGAACCAACCCCAGAATCTCTGGTTCAGGGTTCAAGAATTCGAGCTTTGTTAATGATTTTTGCTTGGATTTATTTATTGTTGATATTACTGTAATTTGTGAAGCTTTTTTTGCTAAATGCTATCTGTTTACCGCTTTAATGTGTTGAATTGTATATAATTATCTTCTTACGCTACCCCTCTGAGTCTTCTGAAAATGGTGCATAAGTTCGCGTCGCCCGCTTTTTCTGTAGAAATTATACCAAATAGAGCGAGACTGGGCAAGAGACAAGGCCGGGCAGAATTTTGTGCTTCCAGTACGTCACCCCCTCTTCAGACTCAATTGTCCGCTCGGGTACCCTAAATCTAGACTCAAACCCCAGAATTAAAACCTAAAAAAAATACATCTTCATGCCTGATTCCTAGTAGGATCGTTTGTTTGCATCATGTGCATTTGACTTTGGGGATTCAAAACAGGAGTTGGGCCCGTCTAGGACAGGTGTACCAAGAATAACAGACCATCTTGATGCATCGTATGTGCTACATGTTGTATTTCTTCAAGGATAAAAGGATCATTTGGCAGACCAATGATAATTGAGAGCAAATAAAAAAAGAAAAAAAAAGAGGTTTAAGTGAGAAAATCAAGCAAGTAGGGGCCAATTATGTTTCTGTCGCATTCTTGTTAAGGGAAAAAATAACGAAAAATTCAAAAAAAAGGATTTTGCACTTTTTCATCATTTTTCGAAAATCAAAAAAAAAAGGAAAAGAAAATCCAAGAAAAAAGAGTTTACAAGTTTCATCATGTTTCAAAAAAGACAAAAAATATTTTTCTCTAAATTAGTTTTTTTTTAATTCTTGCCCGTATCTAATCTGCCCGAACTACGCGTACTTGATTCTCGTGTCTCAGGGCGGGATACGTAGGCAACCCACATAAGATCCAGTCTTCCTAGTATATCTTAGGTTCTTCGCTTTGCGGGGTCTTAGCCAAATTTTATACTGCTAGCTACCTTTTGGCTAAATAAGCCAGTTTACAAAAATAGCCTCAATCATGTCTTGCATGCGTCTAGTAGGGAGTGTTGTTGTCTCACATAATGTTACGACCCAACCCGTCGTCTCAGGTATCTCCACCCATTTTCCCCATTTTAAGCTTCTATATGTTCTATTATATGTGTTTGGAGAGTTTGAGGTAATTCGAATGGAGTTTGGGTAGAAATGAGACAATTAGTCTCTTTATGAGAAGGTTAGTTTGGAAAAGTCAATAGAATGTTGACTTACAAGTTAGAGGGCTCGGAATGGATTTTCGATGATTCGACTAGTTTCGGCTGGTGATTTGTGACTTAGGAGCGAAATCAGAACTGAATTTGGAGGTCTGATGTAGAATTAGGCTTGAATTGACTAAGTTAGAATTTTGGCGAAGTCCGGTTGATAGATGAGATTTTGATCCGAGGGTCGGAATGGAATTCTGACAGTTTCAGTAGCTCCGTTAAGTGATTTTGGATGTGCATGCAAATTTTCAGATCATTCGGAGGTGTTTAGGTCGGTTTTTGGATCAAATGCAAGTTTCGAAAGTTTTAGTTTAACTTAGGTTTGAATCCTTGGAAATTGGATGATTTTAATGTATATGATACTGTTTTTATGTTGCGAGCAGGTCTGAATAAAGTAATAGAACATATCTGTGCTTTTGGTTGAGGTCTCGAGGGCCTCGGGGTGATTTCGGATGGCTAACAGGAATTTCTGAAGTTAAAAAATGCAGTAGAAAATTGCAGCAAACTTTTGTTCTATGCGATCGCATGAGCATCATTGCGATCTCATAGAGGAAAGAAAGGGGGTTCAGAATTTGGTCTATGCGATCGCGTAAGGGGTGACGCGATCACATAGGTATGGGACTGTGTGCAGTGCGTTTGCGTAGAGGTAGATGCGATTGCGTAGTTGTAGGGCTAAGTGATATGTGATTGCATGGGGAGTTATGCGATTGCGTAAGAGGAATTGGAGGGCCACAATTTTGGTCTATGCGATCGCATGAGTAGGGAAGCGACCGCATAGAGTAAATCACTAGGCCGACAGAATATTTTAAGGGTTATTTCACCCGCAACTTAAACATATTTTCCTCCACTGTTGAGCAACCAAAGGAGCTATTTGAGCGATTTGAAGTGTGTTTTCAGTGGGTATCGATTGGAAGTAAGTCCCTTGCTTAAAAACACCATTTTTAGGAAGAATCAACCCTCAATTCCATGAAATTGTGAAGAACTAGGACTTAGTTTTTAGAAATGAATTTTGGGGATTTGAAGGGTCAAACAGACTCCATTTTTGGTGCACTTTATATGTACGAACTCGTGGTGAGACGAGGAATCCAAAGGTGGGTTTTTTCGAATTTTTTGAAAAGTGGGCCCGAGGCTCGATTTTACCAACTTCGTAATTTTTAGCGTTTTTCGAATAATTTCAATTGGGTTATGTTTATTTAGCCTATAATAGCGTATTTATTGTGATTTTGACTAGATTCGACGCTTGTAGAGGGAGATTCGAAGGGAAAAGGCATTGCGAACCCATCTACGGCCGATTAGAGGTGAGTAGTTTGTATAGATGATGGCTTGAGGGTTTGAAACCCCGGTTTATCACATCGTGACGCTATGCTAGGGCGTGACTCTCACCCCATGGCAGGTACGCGGTTGTAAATGATTGGGGATTGTGACTTGGTCCATTCCGAGATCTGAATATAAACTACTGGCGTCTGATACGCACATTTTGTTATTGATAATATGGCGAAATGCCATGTTTGGGGCCGTGTGCCGATCTTTAGTACCCGTCTAGGGTGAATTTCTGTGTGATAACATGATTTTCATAATCATTAATCTCAGTCCTGTGCTTAATCACTGTCATTAAATGCTAAGTCACCTTATTTTTGAAATTGACTAATTAAATTATATTCACCTTAATAATTGGAAACTAGCAAAGAATCAGATTGAATATGTTATGTGACTTACATGTATACTGGGGACTGAGGATGGGTTGGGCTGCACGCTGCAGCGGTTATATATTGATATTGCACTTGGGTTGAAGGAGCCCCTCTGGAGTCTATTAACACCCCTAGTGAGCGCCATCAATGATAAATATATATGGATGGCTCGGACTGCATGCCACAGCGTATTCATGTGCGTTACAGTGCATCTTTGTCTGATACTTGACTGTTACATTTGATATTGTTTTGTTGTTAGTTCGTGGCTAACGAATAGGACTGTTAGATTTAGCTTTGCTTTGTGGTATTTCGTGGATTTCTTACTTTCAGACATTCTTCTATGCTTATTATTCACTGAGTCGGTAGTACTCACCCCTACTCCCTGCATCTTGTGTGCAGATTCAGGTACACCGGAGGCTTAGCCGACATTCGTAGTCTCCAGATATTTCCAAAGTCGTTGTGGTAGCTGTATGACATTCGCAGGACCTGGGTGCTCTTCATTTCTTCCAGTTTATTATTACATACATTTCAGATATTATTATCCAGTTTTGTTTAGAGGCTCTAGACTCATGACTCCATATCTTATGGGTGTTAATCGGTTTCCGTATTGGTTCTTATTACTCTATTATTATTATTTTTTGAGTATTATTCTAAAATTAATGTAATATTCTTAAATTATCGGTTTTGAGACCTTAACGTTAAATTGGAAGCGATTGTTGGTGAGGCTTACCTAGCTTTAGGGCTGGGTGTCATCACGACCGGGTTTGGGTCATGACACATTGTGTTGGTTTAAAGTTTTCTCATACAGGTGTGGATTTATTTACAGGAGTTTGAGCATGAAGGATACCCCGTGACCATCTAGTCAGGATCACTCTGTTTTGAGTTTCTTAAAGAGATTTATTTTATTTTTATGTTTTGATTCTGTTCTTCATTTTCTGTCGTCTTTTACTTTCTAGTTTTGTACAGTAATGCCAAGTCTTTTATTATTGTATTTTTTGCTTTATATTTGAAAAAATGTGATGTAACTCAAAAATCCAAAAAAATAGAGATGTTGTATTATATATTTATGTTATAGTTTTCTTTAGAATACTAATTCTGGAAATGGACAAAAAATATAATAAATTTGTGGTTGTTTTTCCTTTAGGAAATTAATATCTAGGACTTAAAATGAATAGTTTTTATGTTTCCTTTAAGTATATTAGGACCAAAATTCAAAAAAAAAAAAAGAGAATTTTCTTTTAGTACTTATTTATGCTTTCTTTAAGGTGTTAATTCCAAAATCCAAAAAGATTTTCTTTTGAGATGTTTCTTTGGGAAAGTAGCGAGAATGGAAAAGAATATTTTTATTTTCATTAGAACTTTAGGATATTGTACATAAAATAAAAAGACGACATACTTTATCTTTGGTTTATTTTCAGATTTTCTCTTTTAAGTAATCGAAATTGAAATCCCAAAATATTTTTTATTGCTTGGTCCGAAATCTTGTATTAGGATATCGAATGAAAATTTAAAATATTTTTTGTGGTTTATTCTTTAGATTTTCTTCCTAAAGAAAAGAACCAAAAAATATTTTTCTCTTCCAGGATATTTCCTTAATAAAGTATTATTTGTTTCAAAAGGATAAAAACACGCTCGTTAAGCTTGAGTTCAGAATAGGTCATAGAACGTTAAGTCTAAAAAATTTAAAAAAAAGGATTTGCTGGTTTTATTTCTCTTTTCTCATCAGAGTAGTCGTTAAGGTAAAAAAGAAAAAAGGAGAATGTCAGTTTGTTTATTTTATTCCCGCTCTTCAAAAACTACGCTTGGTCTGATTCATGCGGGGTCATGATACGTAGGCAATTTCCGTAGGAATCAACCATAACCAAAAGAATGAAAAAAGAAAAAGAAGAGAAGAAAAAGAGAGAAAATAAGATACCATGAGAAGGAACAATGGCAAAATAAGAGAGGGAAATGAGAGAATAAAAACAAAGAGAAAGCAAAAGCAAGAATGAAAAAAGAGAAGAAAAAGGGAAAAGAGAAGTTGCAAATGGAAATAAGGAAAAGCCGGGATGACACAAGCAGCCGAGCAAATGCATAATAGAAACTGTTAACTGCTTAGGAGCATTCATTCCCCCAAATGTGAAGTTACCAATATGTTAAATGCCCTAACACTAACGTGACAGTTTTATTTTGTCCTATTCATAGTAGAAATATGGTTGGTTTGTGATCTTTGAAGTTGTAGCTCTTCTCTACAATACAAAGGCAATGGCAGAGAACAACATAAGTGAGTTGGTTGATACCATTCTAGAAAGCAGTTGGTCAAACTGGACAATGGGCTAGTAGAAGAGGTAAAGATGTTGGACGACACATGGTGGGCATGTATCAGGCCTGGGTGACTGGGAAGGCACAACCCCCACCACCACCCAGTTGCTTAGATGTTGCCTATACCCAAACTCCGGACGCAATTCCAAATGATCCCTCACGCTCTCCAGATTCACCCGCTTATCACAGCTTTCCTGACCACCCCAGTAGCTCCATCTCTCGTCCTCCAACTATCTTTTCCCAATAGTTACCTCCTGTCACATCCACTATACCCAACAAACAATACCCACTCAAAGCTCAGGGCGTTCGATATCACTCCTCATCGCTGCCCATAAGGTTCCCAACTCATACAAGCAGGACCTACGGGATGAGACTCATGAAAAGTTCACAGGAAGGGAAGGGCGAGATAGGGTACCCAGGAAGTTGAAAGGCATAGAACGGTCCTTAAGGGACAAGCGAGGAACGGGAGATCAGGGTAGCGTGTATTATAAAGAACTATATGTGTCTCCTGGCATATGCCTTCCTGTGGGATTTAAAGGGTAAAAATATAACTTGTATAGTGGGTTTGGAGATCTGGTAGAGCACTTGAAGGTTTATTGCAATGAAATGAGAACTTTTGGAAAAAAAGATAACTTGATGATGGCACATTTCAGTAAGAGCCTGACTGGGGCAGCCTTGGACTGGTATACTCGTCAAAATATTGGTAAGTGGCTTACATTGGGTAACATAGCTCAAGATTTTGTTCGATACTTTCAATGCAAATCAGGAATTACCCCAGACTGTTCTTCCCTATATAGAATGGAAATGAAGCCGAAGGAAAGCTTTAGAGAGTTCGGGCTCACATGGAGGGAGCAGGCTGCTCGAATGAATACACCGATTGGTGAAGAAGAGATGGTTGAGCTTTTCCTACGGGCACAGGGTCCCACCTACTTCAGTCATTTGATCCCGTCCTTGGGAAAGCCTTTCAATGATGTGATAAAAATGGGGGAGCTAGTAGAAGAGGGAATCAAGTCAGGCAAAATCATGAGTTGTTCGAAAGACATTCAGAACATCCCAGTAAGCTTGGGTGGAAGGAAGAGAAGCATAAAAGATGATCCAATGGGCTTTTCTTATCAACACTTCCAACCTCGACATCGTCCACGCAGATATCCTTGTGCACCATATGACCCTTCCCAATGCTACTTATATCCATAGAACTCCCAAAGTCGTACAATTCTTTCCCGGTACCCAGCTCCACAAAATGCTTATCTACCCCCACGAGCCTACCGAAAACCCCCTTGATAAGGTTTCTGGCCCAATCAAGCACTAAGAATGAGAAGTTGGAGAAGAAGAAAACCTACACTCCATTGGGAGATTCATATGCCAATTTGTTCAAAAGGCTAAGGAATTCGGACATGTTGAAGCTGATTCAATAAAAATGCCAAACCCTCTTCCAAAGAAGTTTGATATTTCTCAAAGGTGTGCATATTGCTCAGATGCCCCAGGGCATGATATAGAGAAGTGCTGGAATCTAAAGAATGCGATTCAGAAGCTTATTTATGCAGGCGACATTGTCGTGCAAAATCTAGATGCATCAGACACTAGCCAAAGTCCACCGAATGTGCATAATGAGACACATATGGTGGGTATGGTTTACTTTGAAAGAAATGTGATAATTCTTTCAGGAGCCTCGGAGGCCCACGTGCTACTAAGCTTTCAGCGCTATCAGAGGTTGACCTTAAGAACACACCTGCGAAAGGAACCCAAAAGCAATTTGTTAAGAACAATGTGATGAAGATTTGTGAAGTTGCTAGTGCTGTTAATGCAGAAGTCAGTGGCTAAGATGTTGAGTTTGAGGATTGGAAAGACACTCTTTTCTTGGTTAGCCAGGGAAGAGTTTGGTGGTTTATTTTGTTGTCATTTTTGTCCAGGTTATTTCAGGGTTGTAATCCGGATATTGTCGTGTGACTCAATCCCTTCTACCTTTTAATTTTACCTAGTTTGTTTAGTCATAGTAGCTCGTTTAGTGCTGTCTAGGGTTGTAACTCCAGTCTAGTTTGCTTGTCTTGTTATTTGAACCGCTTCACCATCTGTCTAGTACAATTTCCTGTTATTGTTATTTCTAGTCATTTTCTGTTGTTTAGTTATCTTTTCTTTCTATAGTTCTTTTCCTGTTAGCTGTAGTGACATGACGATCACGCGTAATTCTCAGCATGGTTTAAAAGTCAGTTTATAAGCAATGAAACAATGTTGAAGATGTAAGGAAATTTAAGGGAAATAAGTAAAGGAATTTTGAGAGCACTTCAAGCCCGAATTGTGTGAAATGAGGGCAGATAGAACATAAAGAAACCTTATGCTTGATTCCGCATCGATTTGAAGTTAAAGGCAAGTTTTCCCAAATTGGCAGGGGTCGTTCGTGATAATGAGAGTGAGAGTGTTGCCCAATGGTGCTTTGTATTTTACAAATGAAGAAGGAGAATGTGTGGATATGGTTATCAAGTCTGGCACAATCAGAAAATGTTACGAATGTTTGTTTAGTTGTATTGTTTGAACTTGGCATGTTTTGGAGATTGGAATGACGAAGGAATTTTGTTCTGCTATCTAAACATCTTATCCTTCGCCACCCCTTTTGAGCCTTACTTATTTTCTTTCATACCTCTCTTTCGGAATCAGTAGCAAAGATCAGAAATAGAAACGTGAAAGATAAGTAAAGGAAAAAGAGAAGGGAAAATAATGAAAGGAGGAAAAATAAAAAAAGAAGAAAAAGGAAGAAAAGAGAAGAAAAAAAGCAGCAAAAACAACAAAAAAAGAAACAGAAGAAAGAAAAGAAAAGAAGAGAAAGAAGAAGAAAAAGAAAAAAAAATCACAACAACAAAGTAAGTTCTATAACATGAACTACGTTCGACATGATTCCTTTTAAGGATATATAGGCAGCTCACGGTTCGGTCTCATCAAAAGAAAATCCAAAAGTCCCCAAGTAAGAAACCGGAGCAGAAGTTGTGGTATTTGTAAGAAATATAATTCCGAAAGTTGTAATTTTAAACTCAATTGAGTTGTTTTGAGCCTTTTGATACCCTTTCTTCCTAACCCACCCAAAGCCCACATTAGGCTCCAAAGAAAGACCTTCCGACCAGTCTTCGAGACATGCCAAGTCGAGCAACCAGAGATGATTCATATAAAGGGCAACACTCTGGTTCAAGCAGGGAAAAAGGAAAAATGAGAGAGTCTTATTGATGAAAACCCTCACGGGTATTGCAATGCGATGGAAGCTGAGAGAAATAAAAAATGAGATAGTCTTATTGGTGAGAACCTTCACGGGCACGTTGAGGTGACAGTAAGTTGAGAGAAAGCACAAAATGAGAGAGGATTTATGGTGATAACCCTTCGGGCACTACAAGTCGAAGAAGGATCGTGAATCAGATTGGATAATCGGAGCATTGAAGCCCATTTTCACGATTTTGGGGGGATAACAAGAGCTGAGCATCAAGCCTCAAATGCATGTCAAGATCATTAGAGTCGTATCCACATCCGATAGGTTTCTACTTTGTAGTTTTCTTATTAGGAATCCTCTCTTTCCATTGTCCTTTACTATGTTGTTTTTGTCTCATTACTTCCTCTTTTCGAGTTAGTTTGGTCATAATAAGTGAGAAACGATTTTAAAATTTTCCATCAGCTTTCTAATTGCACAAAACGAGGTCTGGCTAGCACATCAAAGTGTCTCAAGTCAGGAAAAAAAACAAGATCACTGAGCTGGTAACAATCAACATGCTTTGGTATCCTTGTGAAATACAAAGGCTTGGTACATATCAACTCATGAATAAGGCAACAAATAGAGGATATTGGGTCTGAATGGATCAAAGGTAATTTAAGTGATACGACTAAAAGAAGGGTAGTAAACCAGTGACAAACAGGGTCCTCGAGTGGATATCAAAGTTATCATGGCAAGTGAAGGAACAATAGACCCCAAGGCCAAGGCCAGCGATTTAAATCAGGAAAGAACAACATGCACACCGAGGTTGGTAACAATCAATATACTGTAGGGATCATGTGAAACACAAAGGTTTGGTAGATGTCAGTCCAGGAGCAATGCAGCAGATAGAAGGAATTGGGTGTAAATGGAGAAATGGTAATTTCGATGATAATGACGACAAAAAGAGTGTTTAGTAAAAAAACAAGCAAGGTCTTCAAGAGGAAATCAGTTATCATGGGAAGTGAAGGAGCAATTTTCCTCAAAGTCAAGGCCACAAACTAGCTATCATATTTTAAACTGATAAGATTTTTCTTTGATTGAAATACGGGCAAAATTTTTTATTTTTTCGGAGAAACCCATCGCTAGGAAAGGCGGACACTGAACAGATTTGGCAGTAAATTTTCAGGACCTTCCTGAAAAATGGGGCTTAGTTTAAATTTCAAAACGATCATGAGTAACATAATTTTTGCATAAATGTATCCTAGGGGAATATAAGTTAGTTTCAAAGTCTGAACGTTTAAGATAGGATTCAATTAGGAATTTTCAGGACCCTCATAAATAATGGGACATAGTTTTAATATTTCCTTTAGATAACAAGATATGGTGGAAGTCATCGATATAACTTAGGTTACAACGGTCTTTTAACTAGAAGTTGTCAGGACCCTCCTGAATTATGGGGAATAGTATAAGACCCTTTTAGCTAACATGATTTAGAGGAAGTCACACCTTTAGAAGATATAACTTAGATTTATAATTGTCGTTTAATTAAGAGTTGTCAGAACCCCCTGGATAATGAGACCTAGCTTTCAAATTCTTAGTAATATTTGGTAATATGATTCGGTTTTACACATACATCTGTGTCCAACCACCAAACTGGGGTAGAAAATTTCCTTTGTTTTGCAGTTTTCATTGATCAGGTACTCTCTTGGAGAATAGGAGAAATAATTCAAGTTTAGCAATCAGGACCCCGCCTAAAAAGCATGGGAATACATTTCAAGTGTAGCGGTCAGGAGCCCACCTGGAGAACAATGGAGTATAATTTAAGTTTTAGCATTCAAATTTTTTGTTTTGTTTCTTTTGAAGTCAGGAGCCAGCCTGGAGAGCATGAGAATACTTTCAAGTTCAGCAATCAGGAGTCCGCCTGGAGAGTATGGGAATACGTTCAAGCGCAGCAGTCAGGAGCCCGCCTAGGGAACAAGGGAGTAAAATTTAAGTTTTAGCTTTCAAATTCTTTGTTTTTTCTATTTTGAAGTCAGGAGACCACCTGGAGAGCATGGAAAAACTTTCAAGTTCAGCAATCATGAGCCCGCCTGGAGAGCATGGGAATACATTCAAGCGCAGCAGTCAGGAGCCTGCCTAGAGAACTAGGGAGTACAATATAAGTTTTAGCTTTCAAATTATATGTTTTGTATATTTTGAAGTTAGGAGCCCTCCTGGAGAGCATGGTAATACATTCAAGTTCATTAATCAGGAGCCCGCATGGAAAGCATGGGAATACATTTCAAGTGCAGCAGTCAGGAGCCCGCCTGGAGAACAAGGGAGTACAATTTAAGTTTTAGATTTCAAATTATTTGTTTTGTCTATTTTGAAGTCAGGAGCCTACCTGGAGAGCATGGGAATACATTCAAGTTCAGTAATCAGGATCCCACCTGGAGAGCATGGGAATACATTCGCAGCAGTCAGGAGCTCTCCTGGAGAACAAGGGAGTACAATTTAATTTTTAGCTTTCAAATTATTTGTTTTGTCTATTTTGAAGTCAGGAGCCCGCCTAGAGAGCATGGGAATACTTTCAAGTTCAGCAATCAGGAGCCCGCCTGGAGAGCATGGGAATATATTCAAGCGCAGCATTCAGGAGCCCCCTGGAGAACAAGGGAGTACAATTCAAGTTTTAGCTTTCAAATTCTTATTGAGATTTGGCAATGTGGTTCGTTTTACACTTACATATGTGCCTAGATACCCAAACTGGGGTAGATAATTTTCTTTGTTTTGTCTATTTTGAAGTCAGGAGCCCGTCTGAAGAGCATGGGAATACATTTCAAGTTTAGCAGTCAGGAGCCCATCTGGAGAGCATTGGAATACATTCAAGTTTAGTAGTCAGGCATCCACCCGAAGAAAGGGAAAACATTTCATTTTACAACTCAAGGCGGCAACAAATGGATCCCACCAGGAGAATACAAGTCAACAATGCAGCAAGAACTACAAAATCAAGTTTGAAGATATAGATAGGACTTTTGTAATTCATATATCATAGCTCAGTATAGCTTCTTTATACTTCGATATGGTGTAAAAATGGGGTTCAGTAAGCAGTAGCAGCAACAATAGAAACAGTGAAATCACAGCTTCATGGTAGTCCCAGCTACCAAACATTCATGAACTATACTGACCTAATTCCTTTTTATCCAAGGATATGTAGGCAACCTCGGAAGCAGGGTGCAGTCAAATATTTAAAAAATGCTTTCCACGAAGTATTCAAACGGGCAAAAATCGCTTGTATTCGCTCACTTTATCTTTGCACGAAAAATCTTCGTGTTTCCGAGCGAAGAGGGGCAGCTGTGAGCACGTGATTTTCGCCCTATATGAATTACTCCTTTAAATTCAAAATAAAATAATTTCTTTCAGTGTTTGTAATTTTGTGGATTTCTATGGTATTTTCTGTTGATTGTTTGCATTTGTATGTGCATTCTTATTTTTTGCTTAATTAATGAAAAATATAAAAATATATGTGCATTTAGGGTCCTATTTCATATTTTTTAGGATAATCAGTTAATTAATTGGGACAAATATGAAAAATAGCAAAAATAATTTATTTTGCATTTTGGCTTTTAATTTTCAAATTTCATAGTTTTCTTTTAATTTAGGACTTAGTTAACAACAACAACAACAACTACCCAGTATAGTCCCACAAAGTAGGGTCTAGGGAGGGTAATGCATACACAGGCCTTACCCCTACTTGAAAGGGCAGAGAGCTGTTTCCAATCGACCATCGGCTCAGAAAAAGAAAAGGATAATTTAGGACTTGGTTAATTTTGGAGAAAGGCAATTAGTTATTAATTTTTGTTTTAGAGTTAAATCAAATCTTTATTTTGTATTTAAAAATATCTGGAAATAAAAAAATAAAAAAGAGAAAAAGAAAAGAGAGTAAAAAAAAAGGGTCATGTTAATAAAGGATAATGTGCTTGGGCCACTTCAAATCAGTCTCCCCAGCCCAAAGACGCCCAGACCCACGCCCGAAACCAAACAAGACCCGGCCATTTGGTCTCACACCCAAGCCCAAAAACCACCCGACCCAGTCACAGTCTCCACTAACAAGAAATGACCCTGTTTCCTGCCCCATCAATCTCAGCCGTAGAATTTGTTTAACCCAACAGACGGGAAGTGAACCTTGTTAAGTATATAAGTGTCCTAACAATACCCTAACCCCAAGCCCATCTCTCTCACCCCACCCCTCAGAGAACCCCCACCGTCTCCGCCACACACCACCGATAGAAAATCATCTCCGCCGGTGGCGTTGCTTTAATCGCCACCAAAATTACATCCTAGCTTCTTCTCTTTATCCTCTTTCCATTTCCATATCCGCGCCCTTTTTCCCTCAAATCTCAACCAAGCCGCTCGAATCTTGAGAAGAGGGGCGACCTAATCCTAATTTCCCCAATCGAACATAAATTAATACCCTGAGACCTTCTCCATCCCCTCATTCCGGATATCCACCCCGTTTCCCTCGAATCACTTCACAGCCCCTCGAAACTTAGATCGAAGTTGAGCTCTAAAATCTTAGGGAGTAATACCAGCAAGACGTTTAGGAATTTAAGGTCAAAATTGACTTTAATTGCATGTTTTCAGTCAAACACACCCAATTAGGATCCATTTCGGCCAATAAGTTGATGAATCCTCAAACATTAGTCATGGGTTCGTTTAGTTGGTTAGGTATTCCAGGTTTCTTTTTTTCTATTATTGTTTGGTTATCTTCCCTTATCTTTTTCCGCCATGCCGTTCTCTTAAAATTATTTGGGCCTACGTTTTCCTAGTTTAATTTTTAGGCTAATTGTTGTTCTTCCTTTTATCTTATTTGAATTCATTAGTTTAGTTTGTTCCTTAATCTCTTTATTTTAAATTGTGAGCCAAATTGGGAACATTAGCTCGAAATTTTATTGAATTTCAATTTTAGTGTGTTTGTCTTCCTTCTAGGCTTACTAGTTTGAATTTATAAATTGTTCTTGGGTCCAAATGATAAGGGGTAAGCCCAGGCTTTGAATTGGAGCAATTGGGCCAAATTGAACCATACCCGTTTGAGTCCAATGTAATTTCATGGCATTTTGGGAGGTAATTTAGGAAGTCTAGGTGGGGAATATTTTTGTAACTGATTTGGAAACTTCTAGTGAGGGGCCTTTGTGAAATTTTAGAGTTATAGTTATTAAAACTTGGGTAGCAAGTTAACAATTTGGGGTCACCTAAGCTAAAATGAAAATTCAAAAGGGGCAAAGGGTAAAAAAAAACATCCGAGGGTTGCCCTATTGCTTGGCCTATAAAAGCATATCATTCTTGCCTTTCAAGGCAAGAATTAGAGAAGAAAAATACAGAAAAAAGCTGCTATTGTTTTCCATTGAAATTTAGCTCTACATTTGAAATTTTGGTTTCTGAATCAGTTTTGTTCCCTTCTTTGCCCGATCTTTGAAATGGTTTGAGAATTAGTTAGTAAGGTCGGATATGAGTGTTTATCCAGTGAGATGGGTCTTTGAAGTTGGTGTTAGCTGGTTGAATTGCAGTTTTTCTAAAATTTTTTTTATCTTGAATCTACTGTTCCATTGGATTTAGAACCAACTCTATGGTTTCATTACTGAATTTGGGGCTGTGTGTTGCTGTATTCAATCTCTGCTGAAACTCAACCTCTAATCTCTCTTTGTTTACTATTTCTTTAAACTTCAGGTACTCCTTTCATCTTCCAATGTATGAGAATGGATAAAATTATTTAGTCTATGTCTTCTGCACTTTCTGTTTTTTGCACTTTCAAAAATTACCTAGCTTAATCAAATTTCATTATGTTTCCTTCTTCTGTTATTCTGAGTGTAGATTGTTGTAATGTTAATCAGTTTGGTTGTTCACTGTGGGGTGTTAAATGTGTAAGGGAGGTCTTTTAAATTATTTGGCATTGTATGAACTTGTATAGGTTCACAAGGATAGACAACTAGTCACTTATTCATATCATTGAAAGGAGCATGTTAGTATAGAATTCATGTTAAAAAGTGAAGCATGATTATATAGTTAAATGTTTCTGTAGATTTAAATTTGAACATGTGAATGTCAAATAAATGTGTCAAGCATAACATGTAGCTTGGGTCATTATTTCAACACTAATTACTGCTTTCTAGCAGTTAGTCGTTGATAGTTTGTTTTTGGGTATCAATTGATTGATTCTGAAAGTTACCAATATTTTCCCTTATTATAATTTTAAATATCAAAGTAACATGACATTTATATGTGAAGAGTTTCGTTCAAATGTTAAAATAAGGGTAGTGCTTATGCTTTGAAATCAGAGATACTTCTTTAATAATTGGAACGGTCCATGAGTGAATCAATGTTCTGTTTGGCTTCAGGGATCAATCCTGAATTCCCTGCTTGCAGCCGGTGTTGGTTGGAATGTTTGGGCCCTTCGGGCCTGAGTGTTATCAAAATTCTTTAAGTTCAAGGCAGCCCCATTACGTATAGCGGCCTAGTGATTTAGAGATTTGGGCCTGCGTTTTTTTTATGCAAAGTTTCTTACTTAGCCCATATGAGCATTAGTGTTAAAAGGGCTAATGATGCTAGAATCAATTAAGTGAGGTGTTCCATCCACCATTAAATCACATATGGCCCTCGTATTGATTGCCTAACCTAGTTACAAAAATAACAAATATTCGTAGTTTTCTTTAAGCGCGTTTAATGTACCATCGTGATTGTGTACACGTTCGCGTGATATGATGCGATTCTAAAAAATAAAATCGGAGTATGCGTTTGCGTAACTTTGGTCAAATTTTCTTAATAATAATAAAGCGTTATTCATTGTGGACACGTTCGCTTGACATGATTTTTGATGCACCAAATGAATGGGTACACGTACGCATGACCTGTTTCAAGATAATTTTCTTAATTTAAAAGCGGTAAAATGTAAAAGCACATAGGTTCTAACATGAGTAATTACACAATTTGATAAGCCAAGTATGATCAAAGCGGCCATGCTAGAACCATGAAACTCGGGAGTGCCTAACACCTTATCCTGGGTTAACAAAATTTCTTACCCAAATTTCTTTGTTTGCGGATCGTAAATAGAGTCAACTTTTCTCGATTAGGGATTTGAACCGGTGACTTGGGACACCATAAATATCCCAAGTGGCGACTCTGAATCTTTTAATAATAAATCTCGTTTTGATTTTCACTTTAATTGGATAAAACTCCTTTATACCTAACGAGTGTAGGAAAAAGGAGGTGTGACAACTATTATACGAGAGTGCTGTTATAAAAACATGTGACTAGTATCTTTTTCACCCATATTAATGCGTTTAAGGTTTAGCTCCTTCCTTAATGAACTAGAATACGGCCTCAAGCTGGAGTATAATAATATCTTGAAAATGGAGGAAGATTTTTGGAAACTAAGATCTAGAGTCAACTGGCTTAATGAAGGGAAAAAGAATTCAAAATTCTCCCACATATGTGCCACTAATAATAGAAGAAAAAACAAAATTGTCTTCTTTAAAGACTTAGAAGGTAATTGGATAGATGACCCTCTACAACGATGGATCATACTCTATCCTACTTTGAACAAGTATTCACTACTAATCATTGCTACTCCAACTGGTCCTATATCAAAACCGACCCCCTTAGCTACAAAGATTTTAATCTATCATCTCTAGACAACCCCATATCCCCCTTAGAGATTGAAAATGCTTTATTTAGTTGTAAGCTTTTTAAATCTCCTGGTCGAGATGGCTTTCACCCATTTTTCTTTCAAAAGTATTGGGATACCCTAAAAAGCTCTGTCTCAAACCTTGTCACCAAGCTTTTGATTTGGTCAATCTCCATGAAGGAATTAATGACACTTATTTTTGCCTCATTCCCAAAATTCCAAATGCAAATAATTTGAAAAACTATCGGTCTATTGGTCTATGTATTACAATCTACAAAATTATTTTCAAAATCACTGCTAATAGACTAAAATCCTTTTTAGGGAATATCATTAGTCCTTACCAAGCCAGTTTTTTAAAAGGAAGACGTACTAATGATAATACCATCATTATTGAACTAATGCTTAAAATGCACAAACAACTAGGTCTTAATGCAAATATGGTCATGAAAATAGACCTAAGGATTTTGACCGTCTTATGGTCTTTCATATACAAAACCCTTCGTCATTTCAAATTGCCCACAAAAATCACTTCCCTCATTATGTCTTGTATCACAACAAGCAAGATATCAGCTTTAGCCAATGGTAGCAAGAGTAAAGTTTTCTCTCATAGTAGAGGTATTAGGCAAGGAGATCCCCATTCCCCATACATCTTTATCCTCTGTATGAAATCACTCAAATCAACTATAATGTTGACATTGAAATATAGTCTCCTATCATAATGGAAAAAAATAAATGTCAGTTATCTCATTTATTCTATGCTGATGATAACCCTATTGTGCAAAATTGACAAAAAAATCCTCTAATACCATCCTTAAATTCCTAAATTCTTTTGTAACTTATTGGGCGAAAAAATAAACTTCTTCAAATAAAAAATTAGTGTATTCAAAAATTTCCCTAATCATACCTCCAATGTTTTAGCAAAACTCTTTAATATTAATATTCGTAACAACTTTTATAAATATCTGGGTTACCCAATTACAAATACCAAACCCAAACCATATGATTATCAATTTATCCTTGATAATATGTCTAACAAATTAGCCTCTTGGAAATCAAATTTCTTAAGTATGGTAGGAAGAGCGAAACTTGCTTCATCTTCTCTAAACAGTATTCCAAATCATGTCATGCAGTATAACTATCTACCTACAAAGATTCTTAAGCATATAGACAAAATTCAAAGAAATTTCATTTGGGGTTCCGCAAACATCTTTAACAAAATTCACCTTGTCTCTTGGGAGAAAATGATAAAGGACAAGACCAATGAGGGTCTTGGTATTCACTCAAAAAAAATAAAAAAACTGGTAACCTTGGCAAGTCTCACCTGGACACTTATTCAGAACTCAAACCATCCTTGGTAAAAATTCTAGCCTCTAACTATGGCTCTATCAAGAATCTAAAAAATTCTTCCTTCATGTGAAAAACTGTGGTAAAAGGGTGGAAAATATCTAACAAAGATATAAAGTGGATCCCACACACAAATTTATTATGAACATTTGAATTTCGAACTGGATCCCAAAAGCACCAACCCTTAGACAACTATTGGAGGGTCCACTCACAATGTCTTGCAACAACCTTACCATCAAATATTTGGAATAACAATAAATGGGGTTTTAAAATATCACCATTGATCTTCTCCAACACATTAAGAATAGTATCCTATTTATTCATCCTATAAAGAGGCTGTATGACTTAATATACTAGGAGCTTTGGGGAATGGAATCTTTTCTTTAAAAGGTTGCTATAGTTTAATTTGCTCTAATCACAACAAGTCGCTACCCAAATAAGATAAAACTCTTGTTGTGAAAATGTCTCCATAACAAACTTCCCACTCGATCCTATCTAAATCATATTGGCTTGAACGTTGATCCCATTTGCCCAATATGTAAAGAAGATATGAAATCATTGAGCATAGTTTTACTAAGTGTAAAACACTCCTAAATTACTGGACTAATAGAGGATTAATTAATCATGAGGATAGCCACTGACTTCATAATATCAGGTATTAACACTCTCCTCCCCCCTCATCTTGCATGAGAAGACTTATACCCTTTTGTTCTTTGGAGTATCTCGCTAAATCGTACTAACAATAATCACTCTAATACTAATATGTATTTTAACCCCACCTATGCAATATCTTTAGCTATAGAATAAAACTCATCACCCAAAAGGAGCAACACACTGTTCATTCCCATGCAGTTGAAGTTGCATGGCACAAACATCTCCCTAATACCTACAAACTAAATATAGACGATGCTTTCAGAGAAAAATATATGTGGAGTATTTAGAAACTATTATGGAAAATGGATAATGAGCTACCCGCACTCCTGCCCCTCAAGCTCCCCCCTACAAGGCCGAGCTAGAGGCTCTCAAGGAAGGACTCAATCTTGCACTAACACACATATACACATCTTTGGTGGTTGAAACTGACACAACAGAGTTAATTAGTGTACTACATTCTGACTATGTTCCTCTCAACACTATTATCTACACTTACAGGTAGTTAATGCATCAACTGAAGTAGCCGTTGATCAACCATAACTTTAGGGAGGGGGAACAAAGTGGCCCATAAAATGACAAAGGAAGCACTCAATTATGCAAGGCAATATCAACTAAAGGAAGCACTCAACCATGCAAGGCAACATCAACTACTTGGCAAACCACCTACTTATGTGTTAAATAATTTAGTACTTAGTAGATAAGGATGTTTATGTTTATTTTGTTAAAAACATTAGTACTGTTGTATGTTGTAAGTTAGCCAGTATGTATAATACAAATGTCCTTTCTTTGGTACGTGGATAAGATATTACTGAGATATGATGTAAAATAATATCATATTTAATGGGATAAGATAGGATAAATGGAACAATACGTGAGATTAAATTTATACTTTGTTTGATTGGGGTATAAATGTATCCTAGAATTAATTTATACCTCCAACCAAATAAGGTGTAAATTTAGTCACATCCCACCAATTCTCCGTTGCCAAACCACTACTTAAGGCTTGTAGTATATTGAATGATGTAAAATACAATATTCCGTAAAACTTTTATATATTATCTTTTTTTGTAAAAAAAAAAAGTACACTTTCCCTTTCTCTCAGATAAGGCTGTAAATTTGGCGGTTCCGAACCGGAACCGGAATCGGACTGGTTCTGGCGGTTCCAAACGGTTCTGCCGGTTCTGTAATGGGTATTTTTCAAAAAAAAAATTTTTTAAAAAAAATAATTTCCAAACGGCTTTTTGCAGAAAGTAGCCGTTTGGAAGTTTAAAAAATAGCCATTTGGCCCCCAAACTTTAATTTAACCCCAAACTTTATATAATTACACTATTTCACATTTCTCAACTATAAATACCCCCTCATTCTTTCATTTTTATTCACCAATTCATCAATATCTCTCAATCTCTCTTTCAATCTTTCTAGTGCAAGTGCTTAATTTATTACGATCCAAATAAGGATCGTGAAGAATTAGCGAAAATGATTACTGTTATGTGTTTGCATTATTCTTTTGCTTCTAATCCTGCATGGATTCATTATATTAGACGAGTATTTAATCCTAGGTATAAAGGTTGGCCTCGCGCAACAGTTATGACCGATATTTATAAATACAAGCATGAATATGAACAATACTTGCGCTATTTATTTACCCATATAACTAATCGTATTTCTATTACAACTGATATTGGTAGAAGTAATAATGATTGTGATTATCTAACCGTAACCAGTCATTGGATAGACGAAGACTGGACAATGCAAAAACGTATTATTGCGTATAGGATAATTAATTCACGGCACACGGGTAGGTTTATAGCTAACACTGTTTCAGATGTATGCAGATATTTTTGTTTTAGTGATAAAATAATGTCAATTTCTATGGATAACGCTTCTAGCAACACTAGTGCAATAAGTATGCTAACTAGAACACTTAATCCTGCTTTTACTAATATTTTCCATGTTAGATGAATATGTCATATTTATCATTTAATTATTGGTGATGGTATGAGAATATTAAACTCAGAAATTGAAAAGGTTAAAATGGTTCTTAATTGGCTATTTTATTCAAACCGTAGAAGTAGACTTAGAGAATATTTTAAAAAGTGTGACGAATATGGCCTTAGAGAAAGAAAGGTTCCTAAACCTTGCCCGACTAGGTGGAATTACATGTACGAAAGCTTAGTAGTAGCATACGAATATAGAAACCCAATTAACGCTACGTATAATTCTCGGGATTGTGGTGAGGAAGATAATGACATGCTAACTACACAAGATTGGACTAACGTTAAAATTCTTTTAGATTTTTTAGAATATTTTCATGTGGCTACAAATGCTTTATCTGGCCAATATTATCCAACTATTTCTAACTGTTTAGTTTATATTGCCACACTTGCTAATTTGCTTGTTGATTTTAGCGAGGGAGGGGACATTTATGAACTTGCAATAACTGAAATGAAAAAGAAGTTTAAAAAATATTTTTTTCCAATCCCTCCTATATTTGGTGTGTCTGCTATGTTAAATCCAACTATGAAATTAGGAGGTACTCACTTTTGGTATTCTACTATTTATCAATCTTTAGATCTTTCAGAAGTAGAAATTGCTACACTAGCTGATGCGAAAGCATCAATTAAAGTAAATGCTCAAACTGTTTATAATGCTTATAAACAGGTGTTAGAGCATGCTAGGCCTAATATTCCAACCCCTACTTCGTCTACATCACCGCGTCTAAAAGAGTTGCTGGCTTAACAGATCTTAAATCATGGACGGAGTTCAGAGGTACTCAAGGTGATAATTTAGATGAAATTTCCCATCTAAATGAGCTTCAAGTTTATTTGTCGCAGGGACTAGAGAATGAGAATCCAGACGGCTCTTTCGACCTTTTGGAATGGTGGAAGACAAGGGAAAAGCATTTTCCCGTTCTTGCAAGGATGGTTCGGGATGTTTTGTCGATTCAAGCGTCAACTGTTGCATCGGAGAGCGCTTTTAGTCAAGCAAGACTACAAATAGGTGATCACAGAGCGTCGATGCGAGACAGCTTGGAAAAATCAGTGCTTTTTCGAGATTTGATCCGCGCAGAAAGAAGGAACTTTGGCCTAGCAGAATCACAACCAGAATAGATGAGTGCTATGAATAAATAATAGCAGAACTTGCTTAGGAAGCAACTTCACCTGGAAGTGGTGATGAACAAGCTTCATTTCCACCACCGCCAACACAACCACCTCCAAACCTTGAAGGTTTTATGAGATTTGTTAGAAATAATGCATAAATTATTATGTAACTTGTACATTGACACGTCTTTTTTTAGTTTTTTTCCCTTTTAATGGTGGTATTAGTGTCATGTTGTGCTCATTCCATTGGGGGAAGGAAGACTAAGAAAGATATGCCATTTTGGTCAATAAATATGCTCTTTAGCATATCCTTGAATATCTTTTGTCTCAATATTTCTTTGTCTTTACTTCTATATCAATCCTTGAATATTTATATAACATACAATATATAACATACAACACAATATACTAATAACAACATTCTTTTATCAATATATACTACTTATATACAATTTATACTAATTACTAACTACAACACAATATACACAACTTATATACAATATATACTACTTAAATACAATATATACTACTTATATACAAAATATATACTACTTATACACATTATATACTAATTACCAAACACAATATATACTATACTAATCACATAGTACACCATATAAAATATATTCTACAATATACTAATGACTACTATACAAGATATTGATTTAAAAAAAAAAAAAATCAGAACCGCCGGAACCGCCAGAACCGCCGGAACCGGAACCGCTGGAACTGGAACCAGATGGTACCCGGAACCATCACGGGCCGGTTCCACCTCCGGAACCGTTAGAATCGGAACTGCCAGAACCACCGGAACCGCCAGAACCGAAACCGCAGACCCAAATACACCCAGAACCGAAACCAAATACAGCCTTAGTATTATAGCAAGCTCATCTGAGCTACATTTGATGAAAACGTACGCGAATGCAGTCCTTTCCTAATTTCTCTCTTTCTCTTTTTAAGTGCAAGCTTATCTGACCTAAATTTTGATCAACCCAACATGATTTTTTTAAACATATTTCATGTAGGCTACTTAAGATTCTAGGTATTTTGCTCCCATTTATTGGATTACTTGCCGATGTCTCTTTCGATTTTTCGCAATTACAGGTGGGTTATAAATGAGAATGATTTATGTTGCAACCCGTTATTTCTCTTTTTCTGCTGCATCTTTTGGCCGCTTCCACATTAATAATCTCAGTAGCAAACATCATATAATTCGCAAACTGTAGGACATCAGATGTAGAAATTTCATCTTGTTCATTACAGCTAAACTATTCTTCATCCAAATGGCATGCAGTGTTTGATATCATGCCCAATACACAATAATGGGGAAGTGAGACAGAGAAGCCTTTGCAACTGTGCAAGTTTTTATGCTCGCTTATATGATTATGTACGTATCTGTAATTGCAGTATATATATGTACATATTTTCTGATGAATTGGTTTAGAAAATATATGAATTCCTACACTAATATTTGAAGTTTAGCAAGCATAGCTTTCACCAAGAAAGTGATCAAATGCTCTATTATGGAGGGCTTGCTTCACAACTTCATGTCTTATCTGATTAGTTGATCGCTTAAATGCTTCTGTTAATTAGTATAATCTCGTAAAATTGAACTTTTATGTGGTGTATTGAAAAATATATCTATTTTTCTAGAAAGAAAGAAAAGAACTTTGATTGAATTCTATGAGTACTTTCGACAAGAACATGTTGTTGTATGTTAATAAAGAAATGATTTATCGATAGGTATAATAGTCAACATCAATGGAGCCTCTCCGCTGATAGAAAAACTTCTCCTATGATACCAACACGCGAGCAAGATTAATTCTTAACACTGCTGACAGAGGAGGCAGTTGTCAAAGTGTTTGCTTCAACTTAGTCTAGCGTGAAAGCTCAGGACTAACGTTTGCATTCTCCACTAACATCTGCTGATCATGCATTTATATTTCATATTTCTCTTACTGCAAATGTGTTTTCTGCCTACCAATAAACTATGATACAATAAGAATCTAAAAGCATTAAGCTGTATGTAACTTTAAAATGGAAACATTTAAAGCATTTAAACATCACTAGAATTATTGACTTCAAAGTCCTCATCAAAAAATAGATCTAAAAGCACTTGATGTCCTTTCAAATGGCACCCATCAACCCCTATAATTGGTCTTCATCCAGCTAAGAACCCTTGTTTACATGCTGCATAGCAAAAATAGAGCCTAAAAATCTTTTCTTACATCTGACAATTATTTTTGGATACTCATCCATCATCCAGCTTCAGAATACATGTAGTCCTTGGATTACTCCTTCATAGCTCCGCGCAATGGTCCTACAACATATTAAGTTGTTCTTCTTTGGTCTTTGTAATCACATCTCGTGCCTTCCTCTTTGCCCTGAGATTGATATCTACTAAGTGTACACTTAGTTCTTTTCACATGAGCTTGAAATTCTTTTACTGCCCAGCTAGGACTAATTCTGAACTCTTCTATATACTTCTTAACCAAAAATATCAATAGCCCTATTGTCTCTTTGGTCACCACATGAATGTTTGGGGCCTATTGTCTTGATCTTGAAAGGTTCATCTTGATCTGCTTTTGATGTGAATTATGAACCATATTCAGCTTGGCACGTTACGAATTGATCTTGGCATTCTTTACAAACTTAATGGATTTTTCTTCATCATAGCTTGTATGTGAATTATTGCAACTTTTTGCCAATCGCATTTTGACCATTTCTTTCTTAAACTATTTTTTTAATTGTTCAGTCTAGTTGACTTTAAATTACCTTATTCACCCATATTAATCCATTTAGGTTTACTGATATTTTCAGACACAATAGGTGTACAAACCAATTTTATTAAAAAAAAATTCAAAATATGCAAATTATCTCAAAAGCCAAAGTCAAAACTAATTCTCCCAAAACCAAACATAAATCAAACCAATCAAATGCCAACTTAGGAAATTAAAATGTCCTTTTCTTCTGATGTTTTTTAACAAAATAGCTGGGATGTTGGTTTTCCTGAAGTATAAACTGTTACTTCAAAGTGTTTTTTTGTGGGCATCTAGGCATTATCTTATATGGATGATTGAAATATTTTAGGAGATCCAGGTGCTTAATTAGATTAATTCATGTTTCCTATAGTTGATAAACTTATCAAGTCAAAAGCAAGTATCGACATACGTATTTCAATGCAACTAGTAGATGTTAAATGAATCAGGGAAGTTCATAAAAACAACAGTCCAAAATCTTGTGGACTTTATTACAACTCAAACTACAAACGAATCTCTTTAATTTTCTCGATAGAAACTCCTTTCTTAGATGTGTGTGATCCTCGAAGCCTTTTGCCTCCATATGGAACATGAAGCAAAGTTTGTAAAGATGCACGAGATACCCGTACAAATAAGAACGAAAGCCTGGAGACTTAGCAGTGTGGAAGATCCTTGGGTGGAGGCAGAATATTATGATCTGATCCTGGTCCATTTTCCACTAAAAATGCTGTTTTTAGTCCCCATCCTGTGTGCAACTCTAGATGACAGTGGAAAAACCAGACCCCTTCACAAAAATTTGGATATGTTAAGAATAAATGAGAAACAGTATATAGAAAAGGTTCATTAACTAAAGTTGGTTGTAAACTAGGTACCTGGATTATCAGCTCTGAACCGAATAGCAGTCCAACCACCCGTTGGAACACCTACAGTATTTCTTTCTACAGGATCAACCAAGTTATATTTTGCTGGATCCTTTTTGGGATCAAAGTTTCCGACGCCACTTCCAACCACAAAGAAATTGTAGCCGTGAAGATGGAAAGGATGTGATTCCACTGATAACAAGTTGGTGTCCTGAATTACTATTTCAACTGTGGAATTGAAAGCAATTTTACTAAGCCTTGTGCCTAGATTTGTCCTTAGGTTGGCTGTAAGAGGTGCCCCTGTAAAATTGAATGGAGTAGGTGGTTTGTCTGGGAAATCTGGAGTGTACACACCCTTAATGTTGAAGTAATGAGCTTGAAGAAGTGCAGTTTGTGGCATGCTAAAGGTAATGTTGTTGAGAGAAGCTGTAAACCGAGTTCCATTTAGACAGGTGGGACAAGGATTTATTCCTAAGCCTACTGTAAATAAGAGGTGTCGATCAACATTTAGGGGAACGTTTGCTGGATATTTAGGGGTATTTAGGCTTTTGAGTTTAGAGTTATAGGTCAAAGCAAAGTTTGTGTCATTTTGTTCAGGCAAGGTTGGAAGTTTTGGAAGTACACTTTCTGGGATTCCCTTGTACTGGAATATAGCAGTAGCAGTCTTGTTATCCACAGAGATTGGAGCATCCATAAATGCTCTTGCAGCCATGAAGTATCTTCCTGGAACTTGGTTGGCACGAATCAGAATGTTTGTTGTCTGGCCTGGCGCAATCAGGATGGCCTCTGTGCTGAATGGTTTCGTGTAGACTGCATCAATTTCCACCACTGTGAAGGTATGATTAGCCAGCGCAAAAAACAGCTCATCATTGAGAGCAGCATTGACGATTCTCAACAGGTATGTCTTCCCTTTTTCAACTTCCATGGCAAAAGTATCTGAGAAAGAAATATAAATATTAAATGATGTTGGAGCCATATTTTCTCATATACAAGGTTGAAATTATGAAATACTCCGGTCAATGTCAATCTCTTAGTTCTTACGTTTCTCAGAACATGGAAAAAGAGGCCCTGGCTTTCCGTTGATTGTATGGGCATCAGACATATTAGGAGGTATGCCCAAGGCGTTTCCTTGTTTCTCGACTTCTTCAACATCAGCATTCCACCATTCTCCTGCAGCATGATCAAATGAAGCAACGTCATGTTTTATTCATGCTATGCCATAAAAGAAGTTCAACAAATTTCGGGGTATACTAACGAATGCCACACTCACCTAGTACAAGTACTTCTTCCCTATCAGGTTGAGGGAAAGGGAAGGGAGTTCCTTGTTGTGGCATGATAACTATAGCACCATAGACTGTTGCCCGTAGCCAAAGAATGTGTGCATGCCACCATAAGGTTCCTCTTTGTCCTGTTATATTGAAGTCATAAACATAGCTATTTCCTGTCTGAATAGGGCATTGTGTTATGTAAGCTGGCCCGTCTGCCCAACCATTGCGATATTGTTTCAATCCATGCCTGCAATAAAAGCACACTGTTTGAGCCTCTACAATTTGACAGACTTCAAAATGTTTTGCAATTTTTATCTGAATTTACTACTGTTACCAGTGAATGGACAAGTTATATTGTGCAAAGTTAGTAACATTGATTTGAACTCTATCTCCTTCTCTTGCATAAATAGTTGGCCCGGGATATCTCCCATTAACTGTAACAATTGGTTTTGCATGGCACAATCTGCTCACATTTGCCACTAGAACCTGTAAAACACAGAGAGCTGGTAAATGAGTGGACAAAGAAACAAAAGCACATTTTGAAATTGAAGACACTAACATCAAACTGATATTTCTTAAGGGCAGCCTCAGCAGGTTGACAAATGAAACAAAGAAATCCAGTGACAAGGAAGCCTAGGAGCGGGAAAAAATTTGTCTGCCATGCCATTTTTCTTGGCTAGAAGCTCTCAAACAGTTGTTAGAATGGATGATGAGAAAAGGAATTAAGAGGCATATTTATATAAGTGAAATGGTAGAGACAATTTTGTGAGTGTTTAGTTTGTTCAGGGGGAAAGGAGGTTGTAACAGAGATTAGGTAGAAAAGGATTTCAATGGGCTGTACTACAAAGCTTTTAAGCAAAATTCAGATGTAGACATTTTTAAAGCTTTGACTAACGTAGAGGCTAAATTCAAAATCCACCACACTCAAGTTAAAAACGAGGAGTAGAAAAATAAATATTAGTATATGAACTTTATCTTAACGGTAAAGAAAAGAAGCTTGTCTAGATTGTTTGGTGCTATAGTATAAGAAGGTGCATGTTAATTAGCATGTAAAATGAGGCAGACATCAAGGAATATTTGACGGCAGTTTCATTGGCTGGTCAAATCATAGCATTTGATTTATTCGATTATGTTTCCGAAATCAAAACATTATACAAGGTTTAAATAGACTAAAGCACTATATAGATTACAGAAAAGATTACAAATTAAGTAACGAACTTTATGCAATTAATCAACCATCTTTATCATTGAAATATAGTACTAAAATCTGTATTACTATTTTGATTAATTTGAGAAAATAGCTCAGTGAGTGAGGCACAAATCTCTCCCTGCAGGCTGTAATTAGGTTACTTAAGAATAAGCAAAGACACTAGAGAATCGACGTTTCTAAAAACTTCGTATTAATTTCGTCATGCAGTCCCCTAAGATGTTTATTTTCTCTTTGATTTTGTCTCACTTAATTTTTTAAACAAATGTTACCGTCTAACCCCTCTAAACCGAAACAATGGATAATTGACAACTACTCCCAAGGTTTAGAATTTTCGCATATATACACGTGACTTTACACTTATCCGATTTGTCCAAGTCATTATATTTACAGAAAATAACTAAAGGTTTTTACAAAAAATATACAACTTTGGTCAAAATCTATAATTTATCTACAACTTAAATATAATTTTTTTTGCATAGAATCCGGTCAAAATCTACAATTTACATACAATTTATATATAACTTGTATACAATTATGTAAGTTGTAGATATTTTGTCTATTGTTTTTACACTCGATATAGAAAAATTATACAATTTGTTCGTGTCTTCTATTTTGACTTTCAATATGTGATTCCAACCAAATTCACCTCGAATATTCACCAATTTTTTTCAAAATTGAGATATAAACTTCAAAAGATATTTTCAATCATTTGCACAACAATTCAAACACAAAAATATTTGCAAATTTTGATTTTCTGCCACGACGAATTCCCATATTGGGGACCGTGATGACGCCTAATATTTCACTTGCTAGGCAAGCTAACATTAGAGTAATTTCTTTTGTCAATTTTAAACACTTTGAAAAATTTAACCAATTAAACAGAAATGAAACCAAAAATGAAGTACAAGTAACATAATAAAGCAATTATCTAGAACAATCCGGATATTGAGTCACAAATACACGAGCTTCTAGAAGTTCTACAAATAGGGCATGTAATAAGTACATGTCTCGAAGAAATGAACAGTAAATAGGGAAAGAGGAAAGAGGACTTCAAGGTCAGCGGACGCTAGCAGATCTACCTCGAGTCTCCAAATAAGCTAATTCGAGCTGATGCGCCTCACAGACAGTTTGGACCAGTACCAAAATCTGCACAAGAAGTACAAACTGTAGTATTAGTAGAACCGATCAAATGTATGTCGTAAGTGTCAAGGTTAATCACAATACTTACCTCGCTCCAAAATGGACGCAAAGCTCATCCACGACTTTGCTTTTCGAACAAGCTCCCAGACAAACCAAATATAGCAAATTATCAACTAAACGATTCAAAATAAGAGGAATTACCCACGAATGAAAGATGTTTAATTTAGGTCATTATTAAAAAGTCAATAAAAGTCAACTCCGGGCTTACTTGGTCCAAACCTGAAATTCGGATCAAAACTCGATTACCCATTTACCCGAGACCGATTATGTAATTTATTGTGAAATTCGGCCTCAATTTGAGGTCTAATTTCTAATTTTACAAAAGTCTCTAATTCTACCCAAATCCCCATTTCTACCATGAAATTCCTAGATTTTAGATTGAAATAATGATATGTAATGGATAATTGAAAGAAAGTAGGTTAGAATCACTTACCAACGAATTGGGAAAGAAGAGTTCTTGAAAAATCGTCTCTAAGGTTTATAGGGTTGAAAACTTGAAAGAATAAGAAAATTCCGTCTAACTCAGCTTTTACTCGGCTGTAGATGTTGCAATTGCGAGAAAGAGGTCGCAATTGCGAACTCATCTCAGAAGACTAGTCATCGCAAATGCGATGTATTGGTTGTAAATGCGAACCCATCGGCCCTCACAAATTAGGACATATTCTTCGCAATTGCGAATATTACCAAGAACATGCTGAGTAGAAATTGCGACTATGCCTTCACAAAAGTTGAAATGGCAAGTTTCGCAAATGCGAACTTTACCTCGCAAATGTGAAGGTCCCCCCAGCCTGCTCATGCTTGCAAATGCGAATCCATGTTTGCAAATGCGAGCCATATCTCGCAAACGCGAGATCTGCAACAAATACAAGAAGCACAGAGGCATCAGCTATGATTCTAAGTCCAAATCCACTCTGTAGCCTATCCGAAACTCACCCGAGCTCTCGGGGCTCCAAACCAAATATGCACATAAGTCCAAAAACCTCATACGAACTCGTCATGCGATCAAAACTCCAAAATAATACCTAGAACTACAAATCGGTCACCAAATCAAATGAAATTTTCAATGAAACTTAAAAATTTCTATTTTAACAACCGGAAGTCCGAATCACGTCAAAATTACTCTATTTTCACCAAATTTTACAGACGAATCATAAATATAGTAATGAACATATACCAAACTCCAGAACCAAAATCGATACCCGATAGCAATAATGTCAAACCTTAGTCATAATTTTAAACTCTTTAAATCTTTAAACCTTAATATTTTGACAAAATGCGATAACTCTAGCTAGGGACCTCCGACTTCAATTTAGGGCATATTCCTAAGTCCCAAATCATGATACAAACCCAATGAGACCGTCAAAACATCCATCTAAGTCCGTTTGCTCAAAACATTGCCCGGAGTCAACTCAAATAGACCTTTAAAGCACAAATTCACATTTTAATCATTTTTTCACATAAAAGTCTTCCCAAAAAAGACATAGACCAAGCACACAAATCGAAGAAGGCCTAAATAAGCTATTGGAGGCTTTGATATATAGAATTGAGGTTTAAAACTCTAGATGACTTATCGGGTCATCACATTCTCTACCTCTAAAGCAACTGTTTCTCCTCGAACGAACATAGAAAAGTACATGGACTGGTGAAAAGGTGGGGATATCTACTATGCGTGTCCGAATTCCCAAGTTGTTGCGTCGACCGGCTGACCTCTCTAATGCACTCGAACTGAAGGATAACTCTTTGACCTCAACTGTCGAACCTCTCGGGCTATAATAGCATCTAGCTCCTCCTCATAAGTCAAATCCTTGTCCAACTGGATTGAACTGAAATTTAACACATGGGAAGGATCACCGTGATACTTCCGGAACATAGACACATGAAACAGTGGATGTACTATGGCAATGCGAGTCTGTAAGCCACCTCACCCACTCTCTCAAGAATCTTAAAAGGTCCGATATACCTAGGGCTCAACTTTCCCTTATTCCCAAACCTCATCACACCCTTCATGGGTGAAACCTGGAGTAATACCCTCTCTCATACAATGAATGTAACATCACAAACCCTGCGGTTGGCATAACTCTTCTGCCTAGACTGAGATGTGCAAAGTCGATGCCGAATAATCTTGACCTTATCCAAGGCATCCTGTACCAAATCTGTACCCAATAACCGAGCCTCCCCCAACTCGAACCATCCAACTGGCGAATAACACCGCCTCCCATATAGTGCCTCATAGGGAGCCATCTCAATGCTCGACTGGTAGTTATTGTTGTAGGCGAACTCTGCAAGTGGAAAGACATCCCAAGAACCCCCCAAAATCTATAACTCAAACGCGAAGCATAGCCTCCAATATCTGAATAGTGCACTCATATTGTCCGTCCATCTAGGGATAAAATGTTGTGGTCAACTTAACCTGCGTGACCAACTCACGTTATACTACGCTACAGAATTGCGAGGTGAATTATGTACCTCGATCATAAATGATAGACACGGGCACACCGTGAAGATGGAGGATCTCGTATGTAGATCTCGGCCAACCGCTCTGAATAATAGGTAACTTCCACTAGAATATAGTGTGCTGATTTGATCAACCTGTCCACATGACCCATACCATGTCGAACTTCCTCTGAATCCGTGGGAGTCCAATAAAAAAATCCATAAATATATGCTCCCACTTCCACTCAAGAATCTCTAACTTCTGAAGCAAACCACTAGGTCTCTAATGCTCGTACTTTATTTCCTGACAATTTAGACACCAAGCTACATATGGAGCTATATATTTCTCCATCCTTCTCCACCAATAATGCTGCCGCAAGTCCTGATACATCTTGGAAGCACCCGAGTGAATAGAATACCGGAAATTGTAGGCCTCCTCAAGAATCAACTCACGAAGTCCATCTATATTGGGCACACAAATACTACCCTACATCCTCAAAACTCCATCATCTCCACTAGTTACCCGCTTGGCACCACCGTGCCGCACTATGTCCTTAAGGACACGCAAATGAGAGTCATCATACTGATGGTCTCTAATGCGCTCAACCAAGGAACATCGAGCGACTGTACAAGCTAGAACACGATTGGGATATAAAACATCTAATTGCACGAACTGACTGGCCAAAGCCTGAACACCCGATGCAATCGGTCTCTCACCAACTGGGATGTACGCAAGCTACCCATACTCACTGCCTTTCTACCCAAGGCATTGGCCACCATATTGGCCTTCCCGGGATGATAAAGATGGTGATATCATAGTCTTTCAATAGCTCCAACCACCTCATCTGCCTCAATTGAGATCCTTTTGTTTGAACAAATACTGTAAGCTCCGATGATCAGTAAATACCTCACACGACACGCCGTAAAGATAATGCCTCTAAATCTTCAGCGTATGAATGATGATTGCTAACTCTAAGTCATGAACAAGGTAACTCATCTCATAAACCATCAACTTCCGTGATGTATATGTGATCACCATGCCATCCTACATCAACTGCACCGAGCCCAATGCGAGACACATCACAATACACCATATAAGATCCTGAACCTGTGGGCAACACCAACATTGACACCATAGCCAAGGTAGTCTCAACCTTCTAAAAGTTCGGCTCATACTCGTCTAACCATCTAAACGGGCATCCTTCGGGGTCAATCTGGTATGAATGAAAACCCCTCCATGAACCAGCAGTAATAACCTAACAAACCTAGGAAACTCCCAATCTCTATAGCTGAAGTGGGTCTAGGACAATTATGGATTGCCTCAATATTTTTAGGATCCACCTTTATGCCCTATGCCGATTTGACGTGCCCCAAGAAAGTGATCAAGTCCAACCAAAACTCGCACTATGAAAACTTGGCATTAACTGACTGTCTCTCAGAGTCTAAAGTACAATTCGAAGATGCTGATCATGCTCCTCTCGACTCGGGAGTAGATCAAGATATCATTAATAAACACAATCACAAAGGAATCCAAATAGGGATTCACCACCTGGTTCATCAAATCCATAAATGCTGTGGTGCATTTGTCAGCCTAAATGACATCACTAGAAACTCATAATGCTCATACCGAGTCTGAAAAGCTGTCTTTGGGACATTAGATGCCCTACTCTTCGATTGAAGTTAGCCAGACCTCAAATCAATCTTTGAAAACACCTTGGCGCCTTGAATCTGATCAAACAAATCATCAATCCTTGGCAATGGATACTTGCTCTTGATGGTGACATTGTTCAACTGCCGATAATCTGTGCACATCCTCATCGACCCATCCTTCTTATTCTCGAACAACACAGGTGAACCCTAGGGCGAGACATTAGGTCTAATGAAGCCATTATCAAGTAAATCTTGCAACTGCTCCTTAAATTCTTTCAGCTATGGTAGGGCCATACCATATGAAAGAATATAAAATAGGCTGAGTGCTTGGAGACAAATCAATGCAGAAGTCAATATCTCTGTCAGGTGGCATCCCCGATAGCTCTACAGGAAACACCTCTAGAAACTAATGAATAAATGGTACTGAATCCATGGAAGGAACCTCTTCACTAGAATCGCAAACATAAGCCAGATAAGCTAGACACCCCTTTCTGACCATATGCCGAGCCTTTACATTAGAGTTAACATTGCTGGTAGAATGACCAAGGGTTCCCCTCCCCTCTAATAGAGGAAACCACAGCAAGGCTGAGGTCATAATCTTGGCGTGGCAATACACAAATAGCATGATAAGGTGACGGCCAATCTATACCCAAGATGACATGAAAATCTACTATATCAAGAAGTAAGAGATCTATGCTAGTCTCAAAACTCCCAATAGTAACCACACACAAAAGATTGACATGATCTACAATAATGGAATCTCCCATAGGTATGGACATATACATAGGAGCACTCAAAGAATCAGAAGGAACAACTAGATATGAAGCAAAATAGGATGACATATAGGAATAAGTAGATCCTAGATCAAATAGAATTGAAGCATATCTATGAAAAACTGGAACAATACCTATGATTACAGTGTCAGATGACTCAGTCGTAGGCCTCGCTAGAAAACCATAAAATCGGGACGGGGCCCCACCACTCTGAACTACGTCTCTGGGACAAGCCCTATAATGGCCTGACCTCCACCTATAATGGCCTGACCTCCACCTATAATGGCATGTCCTCCGCTTATAATGGCTTGACCTCCACCTCTAATGGTATGTCCTCCGCTTATAATGGCTTGACCTCCACCTCTAATGGCATGGCCTCTACCTCTAGCTTCCTGACCCCTAAGCTAGATGAGTGGGCTGTAAAGCAACCAATGCCCGCAACATAGCACGAGAACCCTGATGTTGTGAGCTACCTAGTGCCTGAGGGAAAAATCTAGCAATGTGCCTCGGATCACCACAAGTATAATAGGACCTCGGGTGCTATGACTGCTGACCTTAAAACTGACCCTGTCGACCTGAGTAACCACCCTAACAACTATGGAGCGGAGGTTCACTAATAAGATCTAGTGGTGCACTATAGGCTAGCTCGCCGGAATGAGACATATGTGAACCACGACTGCCTGGTGTCGACACCCCCTTTTTAAACTACTAAAACAAGCTAAAATCGGGTTTACGACATTATGGACAAAACAACTCTCATTCCCGTTTGGGAGTTGTGTTATGGAATTTGAAGATTCGCCACCTAATGATTATAGTGCATTAGGACACTTTGAGATGAAAAGAGCATTTTTGAAAGAAAACAGAGTTTGGGTAAGGGCTTGAGATTATCTCGAGGGGAAGGTGTTAGGCACCCCTCAAGATCCACTAGTGTGGTTCCCGGCCGTGTTAATTGTGACTTTATAAAGAAATGAAGCAATTAACCAAATAAGGTTCACATATACAACATTCACACAGCTTGGAGGTTTCAAAAGAAGAAGGAAGGACATAAGTTTGAAATAAAGAGGGGGAGGGATTTGTAAAAGCATTACTATTGGAAAACATTTAAATGAAAGCAAATAAAAGAGAGAAGGGTCCTAGGTTTAACTATAATATAAATCATTCGATGCAATATCCCGCACATATTCCCAAAGAGGGTTCGCTTTATGATATTATCGCATCGTCATCATCTCCATATTCTACCCTTCCCACCTCGTTAAGTTATTTAAATGCGTTGGTATCGTTTACTTATTACATGCTAATACCCGTCCCAACCTGTTATTCCCAGGGTATTAGAACTTCTAATCCTAAGAAGAGGGAGAGAGATATGATATGTATGGAGTTTTCAAAGGTAAAAATGCAAGAGTGATAGTCAAAACACAGAGCACATAAGGGGTATGCAAATAAATAGTCAAAGGCTCAAGTAACCCCGTAACATACATCAACTAGTTTAGCACGACTTCAACTACTGATTTGGTCTTTACAAGAGTTTAAAAAAGCGAGCAGATATGTTTAACACATAAGAGTTGGATAGAAAATCTACTTCGAGCTCCCCGGGCCCGTTTAGGAGTTGACAGGATTTATAAAACCAGTAGGCTTTTGGGGGAAGACATTAATTTCAGACAAGAATCTGTTTAAAAGATTTACAGTTGCAGAAAATTTTAGAAAATGCCTAAGAGTTAGCCGGACTGTTTGAATACAAAAGATATGCAAGAAGAAAGTTTAAAAGACCTTCAAGCATTATACTTAGGCAGACAAACAATTGAAATCAAAGACTTAGCATTTAAAAGATGTTTACAGGTTCAGAGTATTGTGAAAGGGGCAGACATGGGCCCGATTTGAAAGTAATCAGATTTAGGACAGGTTGAATTAAAATGTTTGAAGAATTAGGCGAGTTTGGACTTATAACATACTTATTAGCCCTTTTTGTTACTGGTTTTACACAGTTAGATGACCTATTGTTTTGCCTAGCGTTTACATAAGTCCTATAGGCATATTTTCTAGGTGGGATTATAAGAATGCAAACCTATAAGCATGGTTTCTATATGAGTTTGTAAGAATGCCAAACCTATAGACATGATTTCTATTATGAAGTTGATGCAATAACGAAAAGCCTATAGACATGGTATCTACATGATATCAACGCAACAGTGAAACTTACGAACATGGTAACTGTATGAGATGGAGTGCATAAAGTAAAACCTATGGACATGTTTTCTATATGGAATTGATGCAAGAAAGTAAATACTTATAGGCATGCTTTCTATATGATGTTGTTGCAATAATGAGAAGCCTATAGACATGGTATCTATATTGATATTAAACTAATGCAAACCTATAGGCATGCTTTTCTAATTGATGCAAGAAAGTAAATCCCTCCCATACTGCCTTTCACTATATCCCCGAGTTCTTTTATTACAAGTTATTACAAATCTGGACAGAAAATATTAAAAGGAAATAAAACTGAATACATCAATAACTATAACAGGCCCGAGGAGTCTAGAAGCAACTTTAATGTCCAACATATGCCATTTACCAAATCCGGGCTCCCTAGTCCGAGGCTTTCTCTTTACAGTGTTACAAAGTTTCAATGGATTTCAAGGAAACCCAGACATTTCTTACACTCTAATCTATTGGAGTAGTGCAAGTGTGGAATTACCAGCCCTAAGGCATCCAAGTTAAGAGGAGACTCCATGGTCCCTAAGCATGGCTTACCAGAGGGGGGTAGAGCTTAAAGAACTAAGAATAAGTTCAAAAGTGAGGAACTAGGGGGAAACACCTATGCAATAGGTGGTCATACCTAGCCTATGGAGTGAGACTGGAACACCCCTAACCACTTACAAAGGCTATCAAACAAGAGCATACTTGTAATCAAGTCAGACAAGGGTCTGTATGCTGATTGACACCAACATGCCTTTGTCAAGGCTCAAACACATAAGATAAAGGATGGGGAATGTGATTACTTTGAGTATAGGCTATTAACAACCTAAGTTCTAGACTAGGAGTGGCAATGAAGTGCCACCCTAATCCAGGATAGACTCATATGCAAACAAGGACCAAGGAAAATGGGAATCAAATAAGAATACTTGAAAGATAGGCCTAAATTATTGGGGTTCAAGAACTCAAGCCATAATGATGAATAATATACAGACAAGGGGGAGGGAAAAGGGGTTAGACATGCTAACTTAAACTGAAAGCATAAACAGACAAGGAACAGGGTCAATGATTGAACCTGCTGAACTTAAACATAACATACAAGGGGAATGGGGAAGGGGATTAAACATACTAAAGCTTAAACTGAAAAAACAAACAGACAAGGGAAATGGATTGACATATTGAACATAACAGACAAGGGAAAAAGGAAAAGGGATCAAACATGCTAAAACTCAAACTGAAATACATAAGCAGACATGGGAAGGGAGTTAAACATGCTTGAAACTCAACTGAAATACACAAACAGACAAAGGAACATGACTAAGAAATAGGTAGTTTAGAGACTGGTAGTGTAAAATAGGATCCTACCAGTTGCAAACCTGAGTAACAAAGTAAAGATGGCAGTTTATAACTTAGCCTTGGCTTTCAGTCGGCTAATCTCTAACAAGAGAACAAGTAATCAGAGAATAATATAGAAGAGAAGAGAGTTTTCAGTAAGAGTAGTTCGTGTATCAGTGTGTGTTAGTGAGAAAAGTAAAGGCCTATTTATAGTTTTGAAAGGATGCAGCAACAAGGTAAGAAAATATTCAACAATACCAATCATAAACAATTAAGGAGAAGGCTCCCTTAATTAAGGAACCGGTTGGAAATAAATAAACTTTGGTCTAATTTTTGAAAGAGAAATCACGTACCAATCATAGAGTTTAGGGTAAATATATGTAAAGAGTTTGAAAATTACAGGGTTATAAGGTAGATAATCAACTAGAAAATCAAGGAATCGTGATACTAGTTTATTCGAACTTAGTCAGAAAACAGGGGTAAATTAGAGAATCAAACGGCTGTAAAAAATCAAGTTTTCCAATTAGGATTTCAGAGAATGGGAAATGTGATAATATAAAAGAGGTTAGAACATACAAAAACTTGAAGTAGCAGAGTAAACATGTAGCAAAACACACAAGAAAGCAATTTGAGACGGCTAGTGTTTTACAGAGAAAGAAATGGAAAATCCTCTTAGGACTTAGGGTTTATATTACACATAGAGCATAAAGAAAGTCATAAATGAAGATGAACACAACGAAGAACATCATAACGAAAGCATAGAACGCATGAAGTGAAAACCCTAAAAAGTAATCAGTGGAGAGAAACACCTCAGAGCCATGGTAGAAAAATGCTTAAGAATCACAGTGAAGGATAGAGAAGAACACACAGTAGAAAATAAAGCGGAAAAACCAAGGAGATCAGAGAAGTTATAGAGAAACGTAAGTTTAAAAAGATGAATCGTTTGAACAAGAAATAAGCGAAGAAAAGATGATAAATACTTTAAAATCTTCAGAAAATAACTAGGAATCAGAGAGAATCGTAAAAGTAAACACAGATAAGTACCGCGAGAAATTAGGGTTTTCGGAGAAAGGTCTCGAAGCATCGAGAAAAGCCTGAACGGACTCGTCGGAGTTGGCAAAGGGCTCAGGGCCTTAAGGCTTGCCGGAGAAAGGCTGGAAACGGATCTAGAAACCCCATTGGAGGACCTCTGGTCCGATCATCCGTGAAGTAAGGTTCTGATCTTCGAACCCAGGACCAGGAGAGGTGAGGAGTGAACGGATGGGGAAGCTTTAGGGCTTGAACGACCATGAACGTCGATGAGAATAAGCCAGAGACGATTAGGGTTTGAGAGGGCTAGAGAGCTTTTGGGATTCAAAGGCGAAAGGTTTGGAAGAATGAGTTTTGGGTTAGGGGTGTTAGGGGTTAAATTATGGTAAGTGAAGTGTGGGCCGTTGATCTATGTGATCAGCGGCTAGGATTAAAAGAGCTGGGGCGGGTTAGTTTTCAGTGGGTTTGGGTCGGGTAGATTCAAATTGGGTCAGGCAATTGGGGGGTTAATTTTGGCTTCAATTTGGCCTATAATTGAAAGACTAAAGGGCTACAATTTAAATAGCCTCTTTTTCCCATTTTAATTTTATAAAAATAGTAAATAATCCTAAAAGAATCCAATAAAAATATTGAGTTATTAAAATAAGTCTAGGAATTAATTAAAAATATTAGGAACGATTTTGTACTTGAAATCTTATTAAATTGAGAAATAGGCTAAAATTGCAATATAATGCAATTTTAATTTTGAAATATTTAATGGATTTGTAAAATTTTGTAAAAAATATATAAATTTTATTTATATGCAAGTGAGAGAATAAAATAAATAATTTATCAAAATAAAAAGATTTGAGACTAAGTATTGTATTTTATAGTATAAAATAAGTCGTAAATTGGTTTTAATATACTTGAAAAAGGAAAAAAGGAATGGCTCTCGGCGCACGTTAGCAGCCAATAGAACAGTGCTAAATTCCGGCGCACAATAGCAAGGCAAAATTGTCGCCGGAAATGGCCAGAAAGAGACGGAATGGTGCTCCGACGACTGCTGCTGTTCCTCCCAAGCTTGTTACACCTGCACATGGAGTTACTACATCACTTGAACCATTGACATTCGGAAATTTCCTTCCTCAAAAGTACCAATCGAAGGAAAATTTGCATGCAGATGAAGAGAAGGCTAGATCGAAGGGTAATGAAGTGGCGATTGAAGCAACTGCAAGGAGATTACAATTTTCAGCAGTATTGGATCCACCAGTACCAGTACCTGTTGAAGTAATTGAACCAGTAAAACCAAAACCAACTATTGTAGAGGTAGTCAAAGGCAACAGTGACATGCAGAAGGGTAAGACTCTCTCCTTTGTTCCTCCTACTTTGCGCGATGGGAAAAAAGTTGTGAAGATATGTGAAGAAGATTTGGAATTGCAATTAGAGTATTGGCAAAATGCTTTGATTGGATTTGTAATTGGAGATCGACCTAATGAACAAAACATGGAGAATTTTGTCATGCATGTTTGGAATTTTGTTTCCAAACCAGAAATTCTTGTTCATTCTGAAGGATATTGTATATTCAAATTCAATAGTATTGAAGATAGAGATGCAGTCATGCAATATGGTCCCTACGCATTTAGAGGTAGGCCTATGGTGTTAAGACCATGGGAGGTGGATTTCAGTTTTCAGGCAAGCATTCTAAGCACAGTTCCTATATGGATCCGATTCCCAGGATTACCTGTGGGATATTGGTCTGCAGAAGTATTAAGTAAGCTGGCAAGTGCGATTGGGAAACCATTGTATACTGACAAGTATACTGCTTACTATGATAAAATCTCCTTTGCTAGAGTACTTGTTGAAGTTGATGCTGCTTATGATCTTCCAGATGAATTGGAACTTGAAACTCCTTATGGCCCTAAAATTCAAACTGTGGAGTATGATTGGAAACCTACTTTTTGTAATCATTGTCTTAAGTTTGGTCATAAGGAAATTGAGTGTTGGTACTCTTCTGATAACTCAACAAAACACAAGGAGGAACCTGAGAACACCAGAAAAGTAAATGATGGAGATGAGAAGCAAGGAAAACAGAAAAAGAAGGAATGGATTGTTAAGAAGCATGTGCCAACTGAAGCAGTTCAAAAGTCAGCAGATCAGGAGATTGAACAGGAGGCAAGTGTGCCAATTGAAGTACAAAGTGCTATGCAAAAGGAGCAAGGAAGTATGTTGCAGGGGATAGAAAGTATGCAGCAGCATGAACAGCAGACAAATGGAAAGCAATTGACAGATATCACTACTAAAAGTGGTGAGCAGGTGGATGTTGCAGGGGATAGAGGCAAGGCAACTATGGAAGTAAAGAATGGAGGGCAACAATTTGATCCAGGACCCTCTTACATTCTAGCTGATGATAATCCATGATAGTGGTTACTTGGAATATTAGGGGACTTAATCAGTCTCCTAAACAGAAGGAATTGAAGCAATTCCTTACTGATAATAAAGTAGATGTAATTGGTATACTTGAAACTAGAGTTAAGGAGCATAAATCTAAAAAGATCTTTGATAGAATTGCAAAAGATTGGAAATGACAATGCAATTATGCTAGGGCTATCAATGGAAGAATATGGCTATTATGGAGGGCTCACATACATGTTCACATAACAACAATATCAGACCAATTTATTCACTGTCTTATTGAGGATACAAGGAGTGTAATCAAAATTCAGTTTACTGTTGTCTATGCATTTAATACTGCAGTCCTTAGGGAACAATTGTGGAGAGACCTGAGAACAATTCCTATAAATCAGCAAGATGCATGGCTTATTAGTGGAGATTTCAACTGTATTCTAAGCTCTGAAGATAGGCTAGGATCTCCAGTTACTGAAGCTGAAAGAAGAGATTTTAAAGGCATGGTTGATGACTTGCAATTGACTGCTGTAAGAGCAACAGGGTGGCATTATACTTGGACTAACAAACAAGACTCTGATTCAAGAGTTTATAGCAAAATAGACTGGGCTTTTGGTAACTATCAATGGTTACAGCAGTTTGGGCATTTGGAAGCAGATTATATGAATCCTCTAATATCAGATCATTCTCCTATTTTGATCAAGTTTGGTGTGTATAAGCCATTACACCCCAATCCTTTCAGGCTTTACAGCAATGTTATGGAGCATGAGCAGTTTCAAGATATTGTTGAGAAAGTGTGGAACAAGGAGTATCAGGGTTCACATATGCAGCAAATCTGGAGTAAGTTGAAGGCACTAAAGCAGAATCTAAAAGGGTTAAATGAATACTTAGCCAAATACAAGCAGCAGATTACTATGACAAGGGAGAGACTTGACATTCTTCAAATGCAAATGAAGAATAATTGTCTTTCACAGGAGCTGATTGATGAAGAAAGATGTTTACTTGAAGAGCTTGAAAAGTGGAATACTGTGGAGGAGCAAGTAATGAGGCAGAAGTCTAAAGCTACATGGATTGATTGTGGAGATGCAAACACCAGATATTTTCATGCACAATGGAGGATAAGAACAGGTCAGAATAATATTACATCCATCTATACAGACACAGGTATCAAGTTAGCTGAGCCTATTGCAGTGGAGCAGGAATTTTTAAAGGTATTCCAATCATTAATGGGAGAATATACTACTGAGATTTCTTGTGTGGATACTAACATAATGAAAGGAGGAAGATGTCTCACAATTGACCAACAACATGAGCTTATCAAACCAGTTACTTTGGAGGAAATTACTGCAGCTGTTGCAGAGATGCCTAGGGATAAGGCACCTGGAGTTGATGGATTTCCTATTGAATTCTTTACTAAGAGCTGGAGTATAGTAAAGCATGATGTGTTTGCTGCTACTAAGGAGTTCTTCGAGACAAGCAAGATGCCAGACATGATTAATACTACTGCAATAGCATTGGTGCCTAAGGTTAAAACTCCTATCACTGTAAAGGATTATAGGCCAATTGCTTGTTGTACTACAATGTATAAGATCATTTCCAAAGTTATTACAAGAAGGATGAAGGGAATTATTGGAGAATTGATTGGTCCTGCCCAATCTGCTTTCATTGAGGGAAGAAGCATTATGGATAATATCTTGCTGAGTCATGAAATATTCAAAGGACACATTAGGAAAGGGGTTTCACCTAGATGTGTTCTTAAAGTGGATCTAAGGAAGGCATATGATACTTTAGAATGGAGATTCTTGAAGCAAATTCTTATTACATTGGGCTTTCCTGCCAAGTTCACTGGATGGATAATGGCTTGTGTATCTTCTGTTTCTTATTCTCTAGTAATGAATGGTGGCCTTACTAAGCCATTCAATGCTAAGAGAGGTATAAGGCAAGGGGATCCTATGTCTCCTTATCTGTTTGTCTTGGCCATGGAGTATTTAAACAGATTGCTTCAGCAACTTCACAAGGATGGAAACTTTAACTTCCATCATAGATGCAGGAAACTTAATATTTCACATGTATGCTTTGCTGATGATCTCTTAATGTTCTGTAGGGCTGACATGGTATCTATTCAGATTCTACACAACACTTTCCTTATATTTTCAACAGCTTCTGGTCTGCAGGCAAATGTGAGCAAGAGTGCTATCTATCTTGCTGGTGTTACAAAGGAAAATAGGGAGGAAATTATTCAGGCTTTAGGCTTTATTGAAGGGCAGCTTCCATTCAAATATCTTGGAGTTCCTCTGGACTCTAAGAAATTAGCTATTCATCATTACTTGCCACTCATTGAAAAGATTACAGCTAGAATTACTTGTTGGTCAGCAAAGTTACTTTCCAATGCTGGAAGAGTTCAACTGATCAAGCAGTGGTATTTGGAATGCAAACTTATTGGGCACAGGTGTTTATCATTCCTAAGAAGGTTTTAAAAGCTATAGAGGCTGTGTGTAGATCATACTTATGGACAGGGAAAGCAACAGTTTCAAGAAGGGCTCTTGTGGCTTGGGAAAAGGTTTGTCAACCTATCTCAGCTGGTGGCTTAAATATAATGAGACTGGATATATGGAATAAAGCTGCTGTAGTAAAACTACTTTGGGATTTGGCTAGAAAAAAAGATTGTCTATGGGTTAGGTGGGTACATGCTTACTATATCAAGAATAGAACACTTGAAGCAGTTACTGTTCCATCCAATTCCTCTTGGGTGGTGAAGAAGATACTGAGTTGTAGCTTAATGGTGATGGGGACTGCTCAACTTCAAGGCAATCTGATGATCAGACTGCAAAGTGTATGTAAGCTTGGGAAGTTTCATATTCATAAAATGTACACTGCACTATTGCCTCAGCTCCCTAAGGTAACATGGAAGAATATAATGCTTGTCCCTACTGCTCTTCCTAAACATAAATTCATAACTTGGTTGGCAGTTCATCAGAAGCTTCCCACTATAGAGAGGCTTCAGTATATGGGAATTCAAGTTCCAACTGCCTGTGTATTCTGCCAATACTTTGCTGAAGATTTCAGTCATCTATACTTTGAATGTGCCATTACTAGTAGAGTATGGAGAAGAATTTGTATATGGTTGGGCCATACTAGAAACATTGGATGCTGGGAGGATGAATTGAAGTGGATTTGTAGCAAAGTCAAAAGCAAAAATTGGAAACAAGCCATTACTGCCACAACATTTGTAACCACTGTTGCATTGCTGTGGAGAAGTCAAAATTTAAGCAGATTTGAAGACAAGAGATTTGATGAAGATCAGTGTTGTAAGGAGATAGCAATCTTAATACATGCAAAGAATAGGAAATGTAAGAGGTGGAAGGATGAGTTACAAATGCTCAATTTTTATCCTTAGATTTGGTTGTGAAGATGAACTACTTAGCATTGTTAATTGAATAGGAATAGTTAGAGTTGAGAAAGTAGAAATTGTATATAAATGAGTAGTAGGAGTCCATACTACTACCATAGGATTACATTGTATACTTTTCGAATATCAATATAAGTTGACAGTTAAGTTTTAAAAAAAAAAAATACTTGAAAAAGATGTAGAAAAATACCAAACTTTTGTGGATTCTTATATATGTATCTACATGTTGTTTTGAAAGTATTTTGGGTACAAAAATACGTGGAGAAAAATTGGGTATCAACAGCTGCCCCTCTTTACATGGGGAGGATGAAAGAGTTGTCGAGTTAAGACAAGATGGACAATTTTGACCGGAAATGACGATTGTAGGAGAATTTAGACCGCGCTCTGACTTCTGAGCTGCCTACATATCCCTGGTTTTACAGGAATCAGGCCGTATATAGTTAAAGAGCCATTGGTGTAATATTCCAATGAAAATTTTGGAAGAGGCGGACACAACGGGGTTTGAGATTTAGCTAGGATTCGGAGATTGGATGAGTTGTGGTGAACTGGAGTGGGATCGCTCCCGGTGAGACGGCCGTGCCAGCCGATCTTCCTGCAAATGACTGATGTGCGGATATTTAGAATAATTTAAACGTGATGCAAGTTCCTATTGGACCATGAATGCTGTCTTCGGATGATTAAGATGGCGTCCTCAGACTATGACGTCCTGGGCTATGAAGAGCATAAAAGGAAAGATTCGCAGGGCATGAAATGGTGTTCTCGGGCTATGTATATGGTGCCTTCGAACTATGACGCCTTTGAATAAGTTGGCGATATTTCAGCCCATGAAAATGTGGTAATCTTTCAGCCGAATGGATGCAAGGGTGGCGATGTTTTAGCCAAAGCGAGAGTTTAATATGCAGGGTGGCGATATTTCAGCCAGATGAAATAGGGTGGGGATATTTCAGCCAAACAAAATAAAGGAGGTAGAGCTTAACCTCGAAAGGCAGAAGATAGACTTATGCAAGATGGAGGCAGAGCTTAGCCTCGGAAGGTAGAGAATAGCCTTAAGAAAAATGCAAGATGGAGACAGAGCTTAGTCTCGAAAGGCAGGAAATAGCCTGATGCAGGATGGAGGTAGAGCTTAACCTCAGAAGACAGCGAATAGCCTTATTAAAGATGGAGGCAGAGCTTAGCCTTGGAAGGCTGAAAATAGCCTTATGCAATGCAAAAGTGGAGATGGAGACAACGCTTAGTCTCGAAAGGCAGAAGATAGCCTTATGCAAGATGGAGGCAAAGTTTAGCCTCGGAAGGTAGCAAATAGCCTTATGCAATGCAAAAGTGTAGATGGAGACAAATCTTAGTCTCGAAAGGCAAAAAATAGCCTTTTGCCGGATGGAGGTAGAGCTTAACCTCAGAAGGCAGAGAATAGCCTTATGCAATGCAGAAATATAAAGGAGAAGGCAGTAGCGTTTTCTTAGATGGTAGATGATTGTGCTATCGTGACTTCTGGGGAAGTATAGGGTGTAGCTGGTAAACTTTGTGACATGAGTAGTCGTTTCGGGAGTTTCAGTTCTGTGAGGCACATGCCTCGCCCATTTGTATCATAAATTCCTGCATCCAAAGAAAAATCTTATGTTCTGTAAAGGGGGAGGTTAGTTCGTATCCCTCGACCCGTGACGTCTTGTACCATTTGGGGTAGCGTTGCTGAACGACAGTGATCCAAATGATTTTATGCAAATTTTGGAAAACATGATGCAGGTGTATATATATGTAAGTAGAGAAAAAGATAGTTTTGTTTTATGATGAACCTACAACTGCAACGTGGTTCAAAGCATAGAAACCTTTATGGCTCCGGAATTTTGAGGGTCCTCCTCAAAATTCTGCCCCAGTTTACTAGGTTGGCGCTGTTGACAGCTTTGCTGAATAGCTGAAAGCGGATTGACCTCGGAATTTTGAGGGTCCTCCTCAAAATTCTGCCCCAGTTTACTGGGTTGATGCTGGTACGGAAACTAACAAACTGACTTCAGAAATTTGAGGGTCCTCCTCAAAATTCTGCCCCAGTTCCAAATGCGGGGGAAAATGGAATTTTATTAAAGATGTGACCGAACCCATAGTGCTGCCTACATATCCCCTCTTAAATGGGAATTAGGTCAGGCGTAGTTCAAATTACATCATAAAGAAAGCATAATGATTAAATTTAGTGTCTCTTTACTGCATCTGAGTTGATCGGTTTTGACCAAATTTCTCCATCCATTTTTGCAAGAATAAGGGCTCCTCCAGTTAGAACCCGGTGAATCATGTACGGACCTTGTTGGTTGGGAGAGAACTTCCCTTTGGCTTCCTCTTGATGTGGAAATATCTTCTTCAACACTAGCTTCCCGGTGTAAACTTCCTTGGTCGAACTCTCTTGCTGAAGGCTATGGACATTCTATTATGATATAATTGACCATGACAGACAACGTTATTCTCTTTCCGTCTATAAGGGCTAACTGCTCGTATCGAACCTTGACCCATTCTGCATTATCTAGCTTAGCTTCTTGTATGATTCTCTAGGACGGAGTTTCTACCTCGGCGGGAATTACCGCCTCTGTGCCGTAAACCAGCATGTAGGGAGTTGCCCCGATTGATGTGCGAACTGTAGTACGATAACCCAGTAATGCGAATGACAACTTCTCATGCCAGTGATTGTGCCTTTCGATAATTTTCCTTAGTATCTTCTTGATGTTCTTGTTGGCTGCTTCCACGGCTCCATTCATCTGAGGTCTATAAGCTGTAGAATTTCTGTGCCTGATTTTGAAAATTTCACACATCACTTTCATCAGATCGCTGTTGAGGTTGGAACCATTATCAGTGATGATCGATTCCGGAACATAGAACCGACAGACGATACAATCTCGGACAAAGTCTGCCACGACTTTCTTGGTTGCTACTTTGTATGATGCTGCTTCAACCCATTTAGTAAAGTAATCAATTACCACTAGAATGAACCTGTGTCCATTTGATGCGGCAGGCTCGATTGGTCCAATAACATCCATTCCCCAAGCGGCAAACGACCATGGTGAGCTCGTTGCAGCGAGCTCGTTCGGAGGTACCTTTATCATATCCACATGTATCTAACAACGGTGACACTTTCGGACATACTGAATGCAACTTGTTTCCATGGTCATCCAGAAATATCTTGCTCTGAGTATCTTCTTTGGCAGAACAAAACCGTTCATGTGCGGCCCACAAGTCTCTGAGTGCACTTCCTCCAACAATTTGGTTGCTTCTGTGGCATCGACACATCTTAGTAGTCCTAAATCGGGAGTCCTCCTATACAGGATTCCTCCGTTGTGAAAGAAATTGTTGGACAACCTTCGTAACGTGCGCTTCTGAATGGCATTAGTAAGCTCTGGATATTCCTCTGTTGTCAGGTACTCTTTGATGTCGTGGTACCAGGATTTACCATCGGCTTCTTCCTCAACATGTGCACAATATGCCAATTGGTCATGAATCTTGACCTGGATAGGGTCGATGAAATTTGTATCTGGATGCTGAATCATGGATGATAAAGTGGCAAGCACATCTGCGAACTCATTCTGTATCCTTGTAACATGCTGGAATTCCATTTTTCTGAACCTCTTTCTCAACTTCTGTATGTGGTGCAGATAAGGGAGTATCTTGAAATTCTTGGTTTCCCATTCTTATCGAACCTGGTGTATGAGTAGGTCTGAATCCCCAATCACTAGCAGCTCCTGAATGTTCATGTCAATGGCCAGTTTAAGCCCCATGATGCAAGCTTCATACTCGGCCATATTATTGGTGCACGAGAATCTGAGCTTGGAAGATACTGGGTAGTGCTGACCGTTTCTCAGACCAGGACTGCTCCTATACCAACTTCTTTGAAATTTGCGACCCCGTCAAAAAACATCCTCCAACCGTCATATGATTCTTCAATATCTTCTCCTATGAAAGCTACTGACTCGTCGGAAAAATACGTCTTCAATGGTTCATACTCCCGTCCTACAGGATTTTCTACGAGATGATCTGCCAAAACCTGTCCTTTAACTGCCTTCTGGGTGACATAGACAATGTCGAATTCACTCTTGGTGAGCTTGCCGGTGGGCATGGGCTTCTGAAAAATATACTTTGGTGGATCCATTCTTGATATAAGGCAGGTAGTGTAAGTACGGAAATAATGCCTCAACTTCTGAGCTATCCAAGTCAAAGCACAACAGGTGCGTTCTAGAAAGGAATAACGAGCCACATACTGGGTAAATTTCTTGCTGAGGTAGTAAATAGCTTGCTCCTTCTCCTCATGTCATTATGTTGTCCCAAGACACAACCAAATGCTTAGTCCAAAACTGCAAGATAGAGCAATAAGGGCCTCCCAATCTCAGGCAGAACCAAGACTGGAGGCGTAGACAAGTATTCCTTGATCTTTTCAAAAGCCTTTTGACATTCATCAGTCCATTTAGTGGCGGCATCCTTCTTCAGCATCTGAAGATAGTTTCGCAGATGACGGAAGACTGAGCTATGAACCGACTGATATAGTTGAGTCAATCCAGGAAACTCATTACCTCTTTCTTGCTCTTCGGCGGTGGCAACTCCTGAATAGATTTGACCTTTGATGGATCCAGCTTTATTCCTCAGCGACTCACGATGAAACCCAATAAATTTCCCGAAGGGACCCCAAATGCACACTTGGCGATCAGTTTCAAGTTATACCTCCTTAGTCTGTTGAAAAACTTTCGGAGGTCCTCCATGTGATCTGCAGCCTTCTTGGACTTAATGATGACATCATCCACGTATACCTCAATCTCCTTATGTATCATGTCATGAAAGAGGGTAGTCATGGCCCTCATGTAAGTAGCTCACGCATTCTTCAATCCGAATGGCATCATTCTGTGGCAATACATACCCCAAGGCGTGATAAACGCCATTTTCTATGCATCTTCTTTGTCCATCCATATTTGATGGTATCCCGCAAAGCAATCAACAAATGACTGCAACTCATGCTTGGCGTAGTTGTCGATCGGAATGTGTATGTTTGGCAAGGGGAAATCGTCTTTGGGACTGGCCCGGTTGAGATCCTAGTAGTCGACACAGACTAACTTTCCCATCCTTCTTCGGTACTGGCACAATGTTAGCTAACCAAGTTGGATACTCTACCCCTTGAAGAACTCTGGATTTGACCTGCTTGGTAACATCTTCTTTGATTTTTAAACTCATATCTGGCTTGAATTTTCTGAGCTTCTGTTTTACCGGCGGACATGCATGATCTGTTGGCAACTTGTGAGCGACAATGGATGTGCTGAGGCCAGTCATATCATCGTAAGACCATGCGAAGATATCCTCATATTCCCTAAAGAACACTGTATATTCCTCTTTCTCTGTCTGTGATAAGTGCACACTGATGCGCGTTTCTTTGACATTCTCTGTATCTCCCAAGTTGACGACTTTGTTTTCATCCAAGTTGGACTTAGGTCTATTCTCAAATTCTCGGCCTCTCTGACAACCTCTTCTGGTATATCGTCCTCCTCTGAGTCTATGTCTATTTGTTGCATAGCCTCGTTGCAAGTTATAGTTGTTGGTTCATCATCAAGATACGTAATAGTAATGATGTGTGAAAATAATGTAAATAGCAGAGAAAAAGTAATGAATAGCGAGATATTTTATAAACTGAAAATGCTTTTAATTAAATTCATTAATGTTCAAAACATCGGAGTTCTTTTGGAAAGTAAAGACAAATGAGGAAAATAAAGGAAACAACTAAAACAAAGATGCATGATGCTTGTTCAGCCTTGCTACCCTGAAGGTTTCCGGGCGATGGTGGTCCTGATTGACCAGTTGGTGAAGCGCTCCCCTCGATTCACAGCCTGAATGGAAGGGCCTTCCTCCCTTCCTCTTCACAACTCACACAACAGTCCATGTCCTCTTCCAGAAACATGTTCTTCATTGCCACAAGAGCCTCGTGTTCTTCTTACCCGTAGAGAGTGTCAGATGGTCGAAATGTCTGCTCCAACTGAGGTATGGGAGCGTTCCAATGGGTAATATGGGCTGCGCCATGGCGGTGACTAGTTTTGAATTCCTGCCGGGTGTACTCGTACCCCAGTCCGAAGGTAGTACCATATTTCTTCAACTGGATAGGTTTGATGATACCTTGAAGATTATTACCAAGTCCTTTCCCTGGTTCATACCCACTCCAATTAAAAATGCTCTCAACCTTGTTACTCCACCAGTTTTCCTTGTCCACTGTGTTGACCTACTTAATATGATGATATCTTTCTCCGCCTATTCTTCTTCTGCCTCCGATCATTGGAATGGTGTGGCGACTGTATATAGGGTTGCTACCATCGCCATGGATGATTACTTCCTGATGGTTCCATTCGAACTTCACAGCCTGATGTAAGGTTGATGCCACAGCCCCAGCGGCGTGGATCTAGGGTTGTCCCAACAGTAAGTTGTATGATGCTGGTATGTCGATGACTTGGAAGTCAACATAAAACCAAGTGGGACCCATTTGCAAACACAGGCTAATCTCTCCGAGAGTGGACCTCTGAGAACCGTCAAAAGCCTTAACGTTAATAGCCCCATCTTTTATCTCGTGCAATCCTTTGCCTAACTTCTTGAGGGTGATCAATGGACAAATGTTGAGACTAGAACCTCCGTCAACTAAGATCCTGGTGATGAAATGATCTTCATGTTGCACAGTGATGTGTAGTTCTTTGTTATGACTTATCCCTTCAGGTGGCAATTCATCCTCGTGGAAAGTGATTTTGTGACTTTCCAATACCTGCCCTACCATGTTTGCCATCTCTCCTCCTGTTATGTTGCTCAGGACATAACCCTCGCTCAATATCTTCATCAAGGCATTTTTATGCGCATCGGAACTCTACAGCAATTCTAAGATGGAGATCTGCGTCGGAGTCTTGCTTAGATGTTCAACAACTAAATATTCCTTATCCTTTATCTTTCTCCAGAGATAGTCAGGTCCAGTTTCAATGGGACATCCAGAGGCGTGCTTGCTGGACACAGATAGGTGCTCTGGTGTGTGCACCCTGCCAGTTCTAGTCATACCTTGCGCGGCGATTGCTTCACCTGTGCATGGTTTTCCTTTCCTTCTTGCCTCGGCAGTGTAGTCCCAGGTTATGGCAACGGGGTTATGTCTGACATGGTGGCCGGAATGGGCACCCTTAGGGGCAATATAGCAACTTCAATTGGTGCAAGCACCTTTGGAGTCCCGAACTCCACCTCAATTGGTTTTGGCATTTTTGCAGGAGGTGCCTCCAAATCAAATGGTACAGATATATTCACCACGTTGCCCTCAGAGGGCTAAATTTGCACAACAATAGTATTGAGAGTGACTGCCGGTTTCTTGAGCTCATCTCATTCAGATATTAAACCAATTGACCCTTCGGCGTCCCAGTCGTCCTCAACCTCAATCATGTGGATGCCTCCACCTTTATGATCTGGTAGAGGGTTGTTACGAACATTAGGAGCAAGCTCCTTAGCTAGGATGACCTTGTTGTCAATTAAGGTCTGAATTTGTCCTTCGACGAGCGGCACTCGTCGATGATATGGACCTTCATCCCCGAATGGTATGTGCAGGTTTTATTTGGGTTGATCCATTGGGAGGGGTTTTCTGGGGTTATGGCTGGGATGGGTGTAACATGTCCAGTGGCTTTGATCTTCTCATACAGTTGGTCAATGGGTTCAGCAATAGCAATGTATTTTCTGGGCAGTTTGCGGTCAAAGTTTGGTCTTGGTCGTGGGAAGTTTTGGCAGGTAAGTGGTGATGGATAGCGAGGAGGTTTGGAGTTTTAAGCTTGGTATGCAGGTGTGGATTAGGAATATCCTAGAGAGGTGGGCTGATATGTTGGTGATAGAGATGTTTGGTAGATGGGATGTGGGTTTTGATAGGTAGGTGAAGGTACCTGGTAATTTAGATAGGGTTGGTATGCGAGTGGAGTTGGAGGGTAGGGTTGATATTTCATGGGAGAGTGGTTTCTTTGCGCATCCATTACGGAGTTTACATTCTTTTTCTTCGACGTACCACCAGATTGTAAGGCTTTGTTGGTGGCATGCAGTGCCTCAAGGTTAGTAACCATACCATTTTTGATCCCTTCTTCAATTCTTTCTCCCAGTTTGATGATATCAACGAAATTCTGCCTCTCTATCAGCATCAATCTTTCGTAATACTGTGGGTCCTGAGCACGAACGAAAAATCTGTTCATTTGTTCTTCTTCCAAAGCCGGCCTAGCCTTGGCCGCTTACGACCTCCAATGAGTAGCATACTCGTGAAAGGTTTTGGTGGGATTATTCTTCAAATTATGGATATAGAACACGCCCGGCGCGTTTTCAATGTTGAACCTGAAACGGTCCATGAAATCGGATGCCATGTTTACCCAACTAGTCCACTTCTTTGCATCTTTACTGATATACCAAGATAACGAATCACCTTTCATGCTCCTCATGAACAGTTTCATGCGGATCTTTTCATCTCTACCAACTCCCACTAACTTGTCACAATACGTCCTGAGGTGAACCCTGGGATCACCTATACCATCAAACATCTCGAACTTAGGAGGTTTGTACCCTTCTGGGAGTTCGACATCAGGTTGAACACAAAGGTCTTCATAATTTAGACCCTCTACACCTTTATTACCTTCCACTCCCTGAACCCTGCTAGTGAGTTTCTTAAGTTCCGCAGCCAAGTTCTGAATGAGTGAGTTTGGTTCTGACACATCTGATATTAGCTGTGTTTAGTATGGCACAGTATCCACAAAGATAGGGGTATCCTGATGATTTGGAGCATTCTGGGGCTCTTGGATGAGTGGTGGAGCATTGTTGCGCGCTTGGGTTGGTACCTTCTGCGGAAGTGCAGGGACCTGGTTGTTGACATTTGCACCATTAAGGGAGATGGAAAAGCTTGCCAAACTCCGGACATGGTCTAGTTCCTCTCGGAACCTTAGCAAAGTTTGCTCCAAATGAGCAGCAGTTTCTTTGTTGATCGGGGTACCTTGGGAAGTTCCTCTAATTTATTTTCTTGCTTCATTATCTCCCATCTTTCCTTTGTTCCTGTTTCTGGGAGGACTCGTAGGAGGAGGAGGAGGGGGACCCTTAGATCTTGTTGAGTATGCTGATGGTGCCAGAATGCAACGAACTAATCTTTGGGGAGGGGAAAAAAAATAAAAGAAAAACAGAAAGGGTAAAAAGTTAGTGCCGATTCTGAAAAAGAAAACATTATAGTATTTAAATACATTGTTGCAAGAATATAAGTCGTTTCCTATTTGGGTGTCTCGTTGTGCCCGACGTAGGCCTAGCGACAAATATGATTTGGAGAACTCGTAATATCAAATGCCTCATTTTATCGATAGAAAATACAACGAGTCAAAACAAACTGAAATAAAGAGGAATTGTCACTAATGGCCAAAGGCCTTATTACATCAAGAAAGCAGTAAAATCCTAACTACTTGGTCCCAGAAGGACCTTCCCCAGATTTGGTATCTTTGCTTCCCTTGTATAGTTTCATCAGCTCGCGCAGTCCTAGAAACAAGTAAGCCCGAGCTAGGTGCCCACCTTCGTTACCTTCAGCTTCCTGACAGTCGTTGATCCTTTTCAGAAACTTGCCTACCGGCTCCACTAGACCCCATTCCAAGTACCCTAAACGGTTATTTGCGCGGACTGCCATGTCTTTCCAATCATTGATTCCATTTTCTTGTGCCTCTAGTATCTCCCGATATTCACTTTCACACTCTCGCATCCGTTTGCGCAGCTGATTATATTTGACCTTTGATGCAGCCTCCTCATCAATAACATTGTGACCATGGACGAAACCCATTTTTCCAAGCCAATGTGATCATATTCCCACCCCGGAAAAAGCAACGCATGCCCTGCCTGATACCTGTATGGCTCCATAGATTCCCTTTCCAAAATGAGTTTGGAGTGCCACATATGCTGAGCCCGACACTTGTGTGGGCTATCGTCATCTTGGAAGTTAGCCCTGTAGTGATTCATCTTTTCCACCCTTGGTATAGTCTTCTTCCTTCCCTCTTGCCTCATGACTCGGAGGGGGACATAAGGGTAAGTTCCTCTTAATCTGATCAGTACAAGGAATGGTGCATCCCTAGACCGAATGATAAACTCTCCAGTTGGAAACCACTCGTATATCCATTGTACATGCTCTTCTCTCAGATTCCCTAATAGTTCCACCTATCCACTGGCGTCTTCCGAGTGAGCTAACATATCCTGTTAGGATTATTTTTGAGCCCCATCATTTTCAAGAACCCTCTACCTTTGCGGTTTTCCGGCATAAGCAACCCCTGGATATCCCAAGGAATTCAGGCTAGACCCTCAATTTCTTCCAATAGCGGCGTCATTTCAATACCCCCAAAGCAAAAGACGGACCATTCACTATCCCAAAACATAGTAGCATCTTCCACAATCTTGTTATCTGGCCTAACTTCCAGGAGTGAAGGAATATTTCCTAAGTGCTTGCGGAGAAGAACCCGATCACTACCATGCAAATCATCCCACCAGCTTAGCAACTTTGGATGAATGTTTGATACCATACCGAATCTGGGGACCTCATGACTCATTTTCCTGCAAAATAGAGAGTTAGGCCCTTAACCCTCATTTTCCTGCTAACTATTTGAATCAATAATTAGCAAAAGGAATTTAATTATCTAAATCAATGCGCATAATGTGAATGCCCGTTTGGGTTTCGAGGAAACTTGATGGACTTTTGGTTTAGGCTATCCTAACGAGTCATTATGCGGACGATATAACTGATTTGGCTAAGTTTGACCATGATGCATGAACAGTTAAACAGAGTAAAGTTTCTATTTTTGAAGTGCTAGACAAGGTACCCTTGAGCGTATAACTCAAGATGGAAAGGCACGAAACACTCGACTACACCGTTGATCGACTGGTTTTACCGGAAATATGCCTTTGCCAAATTTAGGGGGTTTGTAATAATGGAAGAGCGCAACCACTCATTATAAGCGTTGCTATATCATTTGTTTGGCACGAGTGGAAAATGATGTTGAAGGATGCAATTACAGCAGTTAAATAAGTACATATATTTTCACGTTCATGCAATAATGATTACAACAAATGCTCGAAATTTAAGAAGGAATTGAAATAAAGTGCGGTAATAAAGCAACAAAACAGTTAACGAAAAATAAAGACACGAAGAAACAAGGTAATTGTGGAGAAATGATTAAAGCGATAAATAAAGGTAGTAAAGAAAGAAATAAAGCAACGAAACACGTAATGGTAACAACCTATAAAGAATTCCCCAAAAAAGTTGCCATGCTGTCGACGCCCCCATTTTCAACTACTAAAACAAGCTAAAATCGGGTTTACGACATTATGGACAAAACAACTCTCATTACCGTTTGGGAGTTGTGTTATGGAATTTGAAGATTCGCCACCTAATGATTATAGTGCATTAGGACACTTTGAGATGAAAAGAGCATTTTTGAAAGAAAACAGAGTTTGGGCAAGGGCTTGAGATTATCTCGAGGGGAAAGTGTTAGGCACCCCTCAAGATCCACTAGTGTGGTTCCCGGCCGTGTTAATTGTGACTTTATAAAGAGATGAAGCAATTAACCAAATAAGGTTCACATATACAACATTCACACAGCTTGGAGGTTTCAAAAGAAGAAGGAAGGACATAAGTTTGAAATAAAGAGGGGGAGGGATTTGTAAAAGCATTACTATAGGAAAACATTTAAATGAAAGCAAATAAAAGAGAGAAGGGTCCTAGGTTTAACTATAATATAGATCATTCGATGCAATATCCCGCACATATTCCCAAATAGGGGTCGCTTTATGATATTATCGCATTGTCATCATCTCCATATTCTACCCTTCCCACCTCGTTAAGGTATTTAAACGTGCCGGTATCGTTTACTTATTGCATGCTAATACCCATCCCAACCTGTTAGTCCTGGGGTATTAGGACTTCTAATCCTAAGAAGGGGGAGAGAGATAGGATATATATGGAGTTTTCAAAGGTAAAAATGCTAGAGCGACAATCAAAACACACATCACGTAAGGGGTATGCAAATAAACAGTCAAAGGCTCAAGTAACCCCGTAACATCATCAACTAGTTTAGCATGGCTTCAACTACTTATTTGGTCTTTACAAGAGTTTAAAAGAGCGGGCAGATTAGTTTAACACATAAGAGTTGGATAGAAAATATGCTTTGAGCTCCCCGGGCCCGTTTAGGAGTTGACAGGATTTAGAAAACCAGTAGGCTTTTGGGGGAAAATGTTAATTTCAGACAAGAGTCTGTTCAAAAGATTTAAAGTTGTAGAAAATTTTAGAAAAGGCCTATGAGTTAGCCGAACTATTTGAATAAAAAAGATATTCAAGAAGAAAATTTTAAAACACCTTAAAGCATTATACTCAGGCAGACAAACAATTGAAATCACAGACTTAGCACTCAAAATATGTTTACAGGTTCAGAGTTTTGTGAAAGGGGCAGACCTGGGCCCGATTTGAAAGTAATCAGATTTAGGACAGGTTGAATTAAAATGTTTGAAGCATTAGGCAAGTTTGGACTTATAACATACTTATTAGCCCTTTTTGTTACTGCTTTTACATAGTTAGACGACCTACTATTTTTCTTAGCGTTTACATAATTCTGTAGGCATATTTTCTAGGTGGGATTAAAAGAATGCAAACCAATAAGCATGGTTTCTATATGAGTCTGTAAGAATGCCAAACCTATTGACAAGATTTCTATTATGAAGTTGATGCAATAACGAAAAGCCTATAGACATGGTATCTACATGATATCGATGCAACAGTGAAACTTACCAACATGGTAACTGTATGATATGGATGCCATAAAGTAAAACCTATGGACAGGTTTTCTATATGGAATTGATGCGAGAAAGTAAATATTTATAGGCATGTTTTATATATGATGTTGTTGCAATAATGAGAAGCCTATAGACATGGTGTCTATATTGATATTGAAGTAATGCAAACATATAGGCATGCTTTTCTAATATATGTAAGAAAGTAAATCCCTCCCATGCTCCCTTTCACTATATCCCCGAGTTCTTTTATTACAAGTTATTACAAATCTGGACAGAAAATATTAAAAGTAAATAAAACTGAATACATCAATAACTATAACAGGCTCGAGGAGTCTCGAAGCAACTTTAATGTCCAACATATGCCTTTTACCAAATCCGAGCTCCCAAGTCCGAGGTTTTCTCTTTAGAGTGTTACAAAGTTCCAAAGGCTTTCAAGGAAACCCAGACATTGCTTATACTCAAATCAATTGGAGTAGTGCAAGTGTGGAATTACCAGCCCTAAGGCATCCAAGTCCAGAGGAGACTCCAGGGTCCCTAAGCATGGCATACCAGAGGGGGGTAGAACCTATGCAAGAGGTGGTCATACCTAGAGTGAGACTAGCACACCCCTAACCACTTACAAAGGCTATCAAACAAGAGCAGACTTGTAATCAAGTCAGACAAGGGTCTGTATGGTGATTATGACACCAACAGGCCTTTGTCAAGGCTCAAATACATAAGATAAGGGATGGGGAATGGATTTACTTTGAGTATAGGCTGTTAACAACCTAAGTTCTAGACTAGGAGTGGCAATGAACTGCCACCCTAATCCAGGACAGACTCATATGCAAACAGGAACCAAGGAAAGGGGGAATCAAATAAGAAAACTTGCAAGACATGCCTAAATTATAGGGATTGAAGAACTCAAGCCATAATGATGAATAATAAACAAGCAAGGGGGAGGGAAAAGGGTTAGACATGCTAACTTAAACTGAAAGCATAAACAGACAAGAACAGGGTTAAGGATTAAACTTGTTGAACTTAAACATAACAGACAAGGGGAATGGGGAAGAGGATTAAACATACTAATGCTTAAACTGAAATAAACAAATAGACAAGGGAAATGGATTGACATATCGAACATAACAGACAAGGGAACAAGGGAAAGGGATTAAACATGCTAAAACTCAAATTGAAATACATAAGCAGACAGGGGAAGTGAGTTAAACATGCTTGAAACTCAACTGAAATACACACACAAACAAAGGAACATGACTAAGAAACATGTAGTTTAGAGACAGGTAGTGCAAAATAGGAGCCTACCAGTTGCAAACTTGAGTAACAAAGTAAAGATGACAGTTTATAACTTAGTCTTGCCTTTCAGCCGGCTAATCTCTAGCAAGAGAACAAGTAATCAGAGAATAATATAGATGAAAAGAGAGTTTTCAGTGAGAGTAGTTCGTGTATCAGTGTGTGTTAATGAGAAAAGTGAAGGTCTATTTATAGTTTGATAGAATTCAGCAACAAGGTAAGAAAATATTCAACAAATACCAATCATAAACAATTAAGGAGAAGCCTCCCCTTAATTAAGGAACCGGCTAGAAATGAATAAACTTTGGTCTGATTTTGGAAAGAGAAATCACGTACCAATCAAAGATTATAGGTTAAATATATGTAAAGAGTTTGAAAATTACACGGATAAACATATAAGGCAAGTAATCAACTAGAAAATCAAGGAATCGAGATACTAGTTTATTCGAACTTAGTTAGAAAACAAGGGTCAATTAGAGAATCAAATGGCTGTACGAAATCAAGTTTTCCAATTAGGGTTCCAGAGAAGGGGAAATTTGATAATATAAAAAAGGTATAGGTTAGAACATACAAAAACTGGTAGTAGCAGAGTAAACATGTAGCAAAACACACAAGAAAGCAATTCCAGACGGTTAGTGTTTTACAGAGAACAAAATGGAAAATCCTCTTAGAACTTAGGGTTTCTATTACACGTAGAGCATAAAGAAATTCATAGATGAAGATGAACACAACGAAGAACATCATAACGAAAGCATAGAATGCATGAACTGAAAACCCTAAAAAGTAATCAGTGGAGAAAAACACCTCAGAGCCATGGTAGAAAAATGCTTAAGAATCACAGTGAAGGCTAGAGAAGAACACAAGTAGCAAATAAAGCATAGAAATCAAGGAGATCAGAGAAGTTATAGAAAACCCTAAGTTTAAAAAGACGAATCGTTTGAAAACAAGAAATAAGCGAAGAAAAGATGAGAAATACTATAAACTCTTTAGAAAATAACTAGGTCTCAGAAAGAATCGTAAAAGAAAACATAGAGAAGAACCTCGAGAAATTAGGGTTTTCAGAGAAAGGTCTTGAAGGATCGAGAAAAGCTTGACCGGACTCGTCGGAGTTGGCAAAGCGCTTAGGGACTTATGGCTTGCCGGAGAATGGCTGGACACGGTTGCAGAAACCCCATTGGAGGACCTCTGGTCCGATCATCCTTGAAGTAAGGTTCTGATCTTCGAACCCAGGACCAGGAGAGGTGGGGAGTGAACGGATGAGGAAGCTTTAGGGCTTGAATGGCCATGAATGCCGGAGACGATTAGGGTTTGAGAGGGCTAGAGAGCTTTTGGGATTCAAAGGTGGCGGGTTTGGAGGAATGAGTTTAGGGTTAGGGGTTTAATTATGGTAAGTGAAGTGTGGGCCGTTGATATGTGTGATCAACGGCCAGGATTAAAGGAGTTGGGGGCGGGTTAGTTTTAAGTAGGTTTGGGTCGGGTAGATTCAAATTGGGTCACGCAATTGGGGGGTTAATTTGGGCTTCAATTTGGACTAAAATTGAAAGACTAAAGGGCTACAATTTAAATAGCCTCTTTTCCCCATTGTAATTTTATAAAAATAGTAAATAATACTAAAAATATTGAATGAAAATATTAAGTTAATAAAATATGTCTAGGAATTAATTAAAAATATTCGGAACGATTTTGTACTTGAAATACTTATTAAATTAAGAAATAGGCTAAAATTATAGTATAATGCAATTTTAATTTAAAAATATTTAATGGATTTGTAAAATTTTGTAAAATTTATATTAATTATATTTATATGCAAGTGGGTCACGCAATTGGGGGGGGGGGGTTAATTATGTTGTTGTTGTTTTTATATGCAAGTGAGAGAATAAAATAAATCATTTATCAAAATAACAAGATTTGAGACAAAATATTGGATTTTATAGTACAAAATAAGTCATAAATTGGTTTTAAAATACTTGAAAAAGATGTAGAAAAATACCAAATCTTTTGTGGATGCTTATATATGCATCTACATGTCATTTTGAAAGTAGTTTGGGTGCAAAAATACGTGGGAAAAAATTGGATATCAACACCTGGAGCACTATGAGATGCCTGGAGTGATGCGTGAAATGGCCTGGGAGGATGGACTCTACCACAAGTAGCCTTGCCTCCAAAACAGTCACCACTAAACCCACCAAAAAACGAGGCCTCTGATTAGACCCTTGACTTCTCTCCTATGCAAGAACCATCTTGATCCACATAGCAACATTAGCCGCCATCTGAAAGGAAATCTCACCCTCAATCTCCTTGGACATCTGTAGCCTGATAGGGTGAGTGAGTCCATCCATAAACTTCCCCACCTTCTCACTCTCATAAGGGAGAAGGATAAGAGCATGATGAGCTAGATCCATAAAATGGTCTTGTACTTAGTAACAGTCATACTACCTTGCAGGAGACGCTTAAAGTGCTTGTGGTAATCCTCTCTCGGCGTGATAAGGAGGAACTTCTCTAGAAATAGGTGAAAGAACTGGTCCCAAGTAAGAGCAGGCGACCCAGATGGTCTGGTTGACATATAATCCTTCCACCACCTCTTGGCAGAAGCCATCATCTGAAACACATCAAAATTGACCCCCTTGGTCTCAACTATACCCATGTTCCGGTGCACCTTATGGCAGCGGTCAAGATGATCCCGCGGGTCCTCAAAAGGTGCACCACTGAGATCGAGACAATAATGCCAAAAAGTGATCGAGTCAAATACTGCACTACTATTGAGTAGCAAGAGATGTCGAAGCAACTTTTTCCCAAGAAGGTCGGCGTTGATTTCTACAGGGAGCTAGATATTGGAGTTGAGTTTCTATCTAAAGTGGAATTGTGTATTTGTTCCTAATTTCACTTCTAAACAGTTTTGGTTTTGATATTAATTCTACTTTTATAATACTACGTTGCTAAATTAGGATAAGTAAAGCTAAGATTAAACTGTTTAGAGTTGTTCAAATAGATAAAAGACACTAGGGTAGTGACTTTATCCTAGGTGGTTAATTGACGGATTGTTGAGTCTAAGGCTAGATTGTCACATTTGGTGAGTATGATATTGCCATTGCATGATTCTACTCACTCTGTACCTCTTGGTAGTTTGAGTGGTTTTGTCCGAATTGACTTTCTCAAGACCAATTGAGTATGCAAAATTGTGCAAGCAACCGAGGTTCAAGTCGGGTATTACTATCGCTAGGTTTAACCCTTTAATTGGGGCTATCAATCTCTTGAATACACCTCAATTCCTTGTTGGACCAATTTCATGGACTTAGGCTCTCTTTCTCAATAAGAGCCAAAGTCTACTAGCCTAAACTAGTGTTTGCAACCACTAATTCAATATTAAAACCCTAAATTAGCCCAAATATCAAAGACACGTAGTCAATCAAGCATCAAAACACAAGAGCCATCAATTACCCATACTAGGGTTGAGCCACAACCCTAGTTAATGAGTCTAGCTACTTATGCTTATAGAAGAAAACAAAGAAATAGATGAAGAAAAGCTCATAATAGTTAATTACTAGATAAAACATGAAGATTAAATGGTGAAATTAAGCTAAAATTACTCAAAATGATAAAAGACAAGAAGTCACGAGCGCAACTCTGTCCCAGAATCTATCTGATGACCAAAAAAATGGGAAAATAAACTATTTATATTAGGATAAAAATTCTGGACAAAAATACCCCTGCGGGGCTAGTGCGGACCGCACAAAATCGAGTGTGGAAACACTAAGGCTCTTGGCTTGGCTATTTTTCTCTCTCAAGTTGGCTACCACAGACTGCACAAAACGCACTGCGGTCGCTGTGGCTTCTACTGCAGTCTGCACAAAATAGACCGCGAGCTGCATTGGCCAGTTCCTCCAAAATGTCACCTCTCTGAATCTTCAGCTATACGGACCGCATGAAATCAAGTGTGGCCGTGGTTGAATCAATGTGGACTGCACAAAGTCTTTTGCGGCTGCATTGCCTGGCTGACTGAGAAGCACACTATTTGATCTTCATCTTTGTGGACCGCACAAAATGGTGTGTTTGACTGAGCTTGGTCTTGTCTTGGTACTTGTGCAAGTTTCGCTCATTTTTGAGCTAGTTTTTGATACCTTATCACCTTGTTGATCTAACCTTAAATCAAGCACAACTTGTGAGCCTTTGGGTCAATTTTATACACATTTCTATTCAAAACTTAAGCAGGAAGGGGTGTAAAATACATCATAATCTCTAGTTATCATCTCCGCCAAACTTAAGCTTTTGTTTGTCCTCAAGCAAACAAAATAAGACCCCCCCATAAGAGTTAATTCCAGGAAAATCCAGCCGACCTAAAGTGATCTTATCTAGCATTAATTGGGAATAACAATTGCCCACAATTCAAATGAATCATTAACAATATTCACTATTTTAAACACCATGGATTTGTGCGACACAAGAGCATCAAGAGTTGACTCAACACATCGAATAAACTCTCTTTATTACTTTGGTCATCGTGGAACCCAAACTCACACATCCTCGACTCTTCCTAAGTAACCCTCACCTATAAGATAGTTGCACTCAGAACGAGTTTAATGGAAATACACTCATCTCTTACAATTAAAAGTCACAAGTCCGACTCTAAGTACCATATGTTTGCCCCTTATGTGAGTCACCACTAATGTAAGTTTCATTCAACTCAAGATCATATCGAGCTTTTGTGGAGACATAGTGAAGTCTTTTGGTTCAGGGTAGGAAATGTTTGGCCTAAGTAGGTTCCATCTTCTCTTTAGCACTTCTTTTGCTTCATTTTGGAATACACTCACTCAACTTTTTGAGTCATTTAACTTCTTTCTAAGGGGTTAGAGAGACACTGTCGCTCATCCTTGTTCATTTCAAATAATTTCTCCTTTCTCAACTTTCCACACCTTTCATTCTTTGCTTTCATTGAATCCCTTTATTCATTTCTGCATTGAACATTCTTTTTGGGTTTTTAGTTTTCTTTCTTTTTCATTGCATTTCCATTTCTTCATTTTGTGCCTTTTTACCATTTTGTTTCAATCCTCGTCTCTCCCCCCGAACTTATACTTTTTCCATGTGCTAAGGAAAGATCGGGTGCCGAGAGAGGGCATCTTTAGAACGGGTCATTTCCACACCTTTCATTCTTTGCTTTCATTGAATCCCTTTATTCATTTCTATATTGGACATTCTTTTTGGCTTTTTACTTTTCTTTCTTTTTCATTGCCTTTCCTTTTCTTCATTTTGTGCCTTTTTACCATTTTGTTTCAATCCTCATCTCTCCCCCCGAACTTATACTTTCGCCATGTGCTAAGGAAATATCGGCTTCCAAGAGAGGGTATCTTTAGACTGGGTAAATGCTTGAATTGTGGTTCTTGAAGGAAAAGGGTCTAAGGCTCAAAAGGGTTGACTAGGGATTTTATCATTGGTAAGCTATGAAAGTCTTCAATCTATCATTTGGATCAAGGAGAGCCATAATCATGTCTCAAATCAAATTCCACTTAGAATTTCGCCTACACAAAAATTCAAGGCAAGTTCTAGACCAATGGCTCGAGACTTGGACTTGCAATGTAATTTCTCACCACACAAGCTTATGCGATTGCTAAAGACACAGAGTTGGGGACCCACAACAATCTTAGATAAGATTTGAGCTCACAATGGTCCTGAAAAACCACTTGATGATTATCGATCAACACAAGAGTCTCAAGGTCACAACTTTCACCATCCTATACATAACGATTTGTTTTTGACCATAGGATCGAAGGCAAATGAGTTAGGCCCAAGTGAAGCTTTGCTTGAGGCACCCTTACCACTAACTACTAAAAATCAAAAAAAGAAAAGAAAAGCAGACTCAAACCTTTAAGAAGGTTGTCATGCCATCCATCATCAGGAATAGCCTCTCGATTCACACAAATTCTACCTTTGGAAATAACCATGGCATGATAAAACCAACGAATTATTGCAAAAATTCAAAACAAGAAGCTACAAATATAAAATAAGAAGCTAAGAAAAGGAAAATTGTGGTATGTACAAGAGGGGATTTAATAGAATATACAATAGGGGAGATGAATATGTACAATGGAACATAACGTTTATATACAAACCCATGGTAAAAAGTATGAAAAATTTTATAAAATGTTGAAGTTATATGCATACCAAATATGAAAAAGAAAGAAAGAAATAATACAATTTGTCATATATATACAGTCGTCCAAATCCAAATAAGGCCTACCCTTCAAATGAAAGGTATCATTATCCTAAATGCCAACTAAGCAGAATAAGTACAAAATAGATGAAAGAGGAAAAAGAGACTCCCTATGGGTCGTCCGTCTGCATGGGGTCCTGAATGTGGGTCCCTGGGTCCTCTATATGCTTGGGAGCCTGTGACTAGCTCCTTGCGGTCAGTGGCTATACTGCTGGGACCTGGGCATGGAGTGGCTCCTAGGATGCATCCTGGGGCTGTGTAGAGGAAGTCTCCGGTGGTCCGCCAAGTGGATAACTGCATCATCGGACTAGGTGATCACTCCTTCCTCTTAGGAGGCCTCTGAGACTGCTCTATCTGGGGATGGGCTGCTGGCACAGGGTCATCTAGTAGAAAATCTAAAGGCATGTGATCTACCTTCAATCTCTCAACCTCGACCCATAAATCCTTCACCGACTCTTTGGAAGCTCTAGTCTTCCTCATCTTCTTGGCCTCCCTAGTAAGCTCCTTGAGATCCTTTCAGTGTGAATCAACAGTGTCCGTGAGCTATTTCTAGTTCTCAAGGATCTTCTTCTGATTGTCCAGAAGATCCTTGAAAGTGTTCTAAATAGATTGTGGGACCTATGGATGAGTTGATTCTAACTGAGCTTCCATGGTAGTAGATAATATAGACATCTTAGAAGTAGTTGTCTGCATTAAGTTGTTGATACTGGTGAGGGCCTGGCTCAGATGGTGGGCAGTCAATGGATAGGCAGTGGTGGAGGGTATTTCGGGAGTTATGAAGGTGGATGGACCTGGGGCCATGTATACTCAAGTAGAAGGAGGATGTGGAGTAGTCACTACCACTACTGGCTTTTCAAACTGGCCAGTTGAAGTAGTGGATTTTCCCTTGAAGTGCTTGCCCTTAGGGTTATCATCACACTGTAGGCTATACATGAGAAGGGTGCCTTTGCCTTAACTTTCACATCGAATCTGTGCTTTTCCACGTTCAGGTCCTCCAAGTACATTGTCAGAAAGTTGGAGAATGGGTAAGATCGGCCACCCTCACTCAGTACCCGTGTAATGACCTGGGACATCAGATTCCCGATAATGATCGGGTACCCCGCCATGATGGATGCTACTAAGATTACCCGGTGAAGTGGGAGTGATTTTTCATGAGTGGTAGGGTCTAGCCTGCCGCACACAAATGTTTCCCACCCCTTGGCCTCAAAGTTCAATATCTTCCTCAATATTTTCACCCCCGCAGTAAACCACTCGGGGTGGTACCTGGGATTGTTAAGTACTCCGCCAACCACAGACGGGCTTCTTCACCCAACTTCATCTTCTCCAAGTATAGGGACTCATCCTCCTCCATGAAGTCTAAATAGTCATTGGTGGTCGTGCCATAAAACTTCACTTTCAAGTTCCGCACTTTGGTGACCGTGGTACCCTTTTTGATGTGGGCCATGTTGGTGTAGAATTCTTTCACCAAATGCTCATTAGAGTTATGCACATGACCTACGAAATAGTCCCATCTGGCTATATCTCTGAATTACCTCAACACATTTAGGTTGTGAGGCTGAAGATCCCGGGTAATAATTTTTCTCTCAACTATCAAACCTCTTTTCTGGTCATCACTCTCTAAATTTGTGGTAGGCAATCTCACTGACGAACCGGTCCTTCCATGCCTCCGGGTTCCTAGTTCGCTCTACCCCACCAAATTGGGGCTCACCCCTTCTACTTCTTCCCTATATTCTACTACTGGGCCCTCTCCGGATAATGAATCTGTAGGAGAGGTAGAGTACTCATCCCCACTAGGTGCAGCTGAGCCCTCAGATGACCCAGAAGATACATGCACTAAAGACTGAGCAGTCAGTGATGCGGAGGTGTTTGTCAACTTGTGTCTCTCTGGTTCGTTAGGAACATATTCTGGAACGGAGTCTAAAGATGCCTCCTGGGAGGGCTCGTACTCACTCCCCGACAGATCAATTGCAATGTCAATAGCTTTAATGATTTTTCTTATGTTTTTAATGTTTTGTCAGACTTGTGAGGTCAACTTTATCATTCTTTATTTCCCAGCCCCGGAGGACTCTCCTCTGCCTAGTTGTTTAGCACATTTGCCTCTTGATTTTACCATTGTTTGCAAAACAACATTCATTCATGCTTTGTTAGTGTCCAAAAAAAAACAATGAAATTCAAATTGTTGAAGAAAAATGTTGCAGACAGTTTAAATTTGCAGAGTACGGACTGCATAAAATGTAGTGCGGCCGCAAAGAGGCCATTGCGGACCGCACAAAATCCATTGCGGTCCGTATAGAGGTGGGGTTCAGACTACCCACTAGTGATACCCAATTTTCCCCTCATGTATTTATTCTTATACCAAAACACTTCCAAAATAGCGTATATGTGCATATATGAGCACACCCATGAGTTTTTGTATTTTAATGATTTTAAACCAATTTACCGCCTATTTTAATATTACAAAAATTATCAAAATTATTGTCAAAAATTATCTTTTGGTGAATAACTTATTTTATCCTCATATTTGCATTAAAATAAAATTAATATGATTTTTTCATATTTTTACGAATTTATTTGGCATTTCTAAAGCTAAATTGTATAATTGCAATTGTGGCCCATTTTGTAATTAATCGTATTTTGTGATTGCGAAATTATTCCTAATATTTTTAGATTATCATTTATATATTATTAACTATTTCAATACTTTTTAATTTGTTTTTAAAATACTTTTACTATTTTTAATTAATTAAAAAGGGAAAAAGTGGCTATTTAATATATAGCCTATTTTTATTTCACTTATAGCCTCAATCCACCCTAATTTTAAGCTTAATTCAAGCCAACCCACATTCTATTTGTATCGACCCATTAGCCCGACCCAGCATTAGTTCAATCTGAATCGTTGATCAAATGAGATCAACGGTCCAGATCAAGTTACCTAAAATAATTCCTAATCTACCCCCCCCCCCCATTTCATCAGAGACCAGCCTCTCTCTCTCTCTCTCTAGCACTTGCTCTCTCTTCTCTCTAAAACCTTCTAGTTTCTCTCCTTCTTCTCCAACGAGCTTCATAACCTCTCCGGCCTTGCTCCGTCCCCACTTCTATCGACCTCTAGCCACCATGGAATCCTATATCGCTGCTTCTCTCCAAGGTTTGAAGCCCCAGAAGCTTCCACCATGAATAGGGTCTCTGAAGCCTCACCGGGGTCCGTTTCCGGCCTTTCTTTGACGGATTTTGGTTCGAAGATGCTGAAAACATCATTATCCTTGAGCTTCACAGCCAAGTTTTTCTTACCCCTCTCACTGGTTATGAAACACTAATCTTGACCCAAACCTCTCAAATCTCTGATTTTTTAAACAATTTTAACTCGTATCTTTTATGTTTTGCACTATTTTTCTACTCGAGCTTTACGATTACTCCAGCTTTAAATGATTTTGTTCCCTTTTGAAATTAGGGTTTCTGAATCCCTTTTCGAAATCATTTTACCTTCTGATCTTTGAGTACTATTCGTGATCCTTCTAAATATTTTGCTTAAGTCTGATAAAACCCTAGCCTTATATGTTTGTGTTTGTGTTGTTTGCTTATTTGTATGTTCTTCTGGGTTCTCCTCTATGTCCAGTGTTCTTTGCTTCAACTTTTGTTACTAGTGTTTCATTCTCCTACCATTCTCTATTCTCCATTCAAAGTTTCTCTGACTGTTTGCATGGCGATTTTATACTTATTCTTACGAGCCTCTTTTTGAAATTGTGATTCTTGCTTTAAAATTTGATTTCGCTTATTGTCCTTATAGTTTGGGGTTAATTTCAAAATTTCCTCCTCAATCTGTGGGATACTTTCCTCTATTAATATTTTTCTCCCAGGTTCTCAATCTCGTTCCTTATTTTCTGGGGATTATCGTCCTAATTGGAACAGTATCCCACCCTATATGTGTGCATGAGTATGTTGATTGATTTGCCTGACCTGTTTCCCTAATTAGACTATCATGTACCTAGTCTCTATTGCATACTTTATGCTATTATGTTCCTTATGTGATCATACCTTGTGATTTCTTTCCTTTTAAGTAGTTGCTTATTACCATTTAACTTTGACTGCTTAATTAAAGGGTAGTCCTTCTACTGATTTGATTATGATTGATGCCAGTTCCTTAATTAGGGATTGCTGCCTTGTTTGTTTACTCATATTCAGTACTATAAGTACCCTCCCCCATTCTCTTTGCAAGACACCAATATATTTCTTAACACTTGACATACAGACACAAATAAACTCAGTGTTCTAAACCCTTTCTCTTTTCACACAAACATCTTTGTGCTTTTTGTTTCTACACAATTTTCTTTCACTTTCTTGGTGAATGATAATCACTCAATTGGATGCAAGCCAAGATTGAGTAACCTTGGTCACTTTTATCATTCTGCTGGTCTCTACTGTATTACTTGCTTTGGGTCTGCCTGCTGCTCACTTCCTGCACACCGCTGCTCTGCTCTCTACTTCTCTCTGCACAATATTGCTCACTTCTCTGCACAATATTGCTCACTACTGCTTTGTGTTTACATTATTTCCAACTTGTATGCATCCTATTTAAGCTACAGCCTCAAAAACAATATGTTTTTATTGGTGCTGCACTCTCTTTTGTTCCTTATGTGTTTCTACTTGTGGTTCAACTACTCCTATTACAACTAGCATGCATCTGTGTTAATTAGTAAGCCTATTATGTTCATTACCCCCTTTGTCTACCCCAATTCATGTCTCCCCTTTGCTTCTGTATACTACTAGCATCCTCTTGGCTACTTCATAGCCCAAAACCTCTTTTAAGGATGATTTGGTTTGGTGCTGTAAGAGATGAACTCCTGTTTGAAGCATTAACTCTCCTTTTAATGTGTGAGACTGGTTGTCTTGTTTGTAAGCGTTTGTTCCCTTTACCTTTATCTTTGCCTGTGTGACTGTTGCTTTCAAAACTAGCCTCAAAGTAACTGTTTTTCAAACATAGTTAAAATTTTCACTCTTCTACTTATTTTCTCAAACTGTCCTTCATGTAAAAAAAATTTCCAACTCAACTCCTTCAAATTTAGTCACAATCATACTACTCTTAGAATTAGGTTCTGCCCCCTTGTGTATGCATTGCTTTTGGTACCTTGAGTACCCGTTGAACTTTGATGCACAAGGTTGGCAATTCCACACTTGCACTTATCAATGGTGATTTATTTTGGGTTCCTTGTATTGGTCGGTGTATCAAGAGACCCCTAGGGAACTTTGGCGCGTCTAAACTCTTGGTGAAGGTTGTGAAGCTCGAAAGAAGTGAGGTTGGAGGTCTGGTCCTGGCTGAAGGCTCCCTATAGAATAGCTTCTTGTTTTACTCTTTACTATTGTAATTTAATTGCTTAATTTGTAATAAGCTGTAAAGAACTTTGGGATTTATAGTGAAATCGGGGAGGGTTATGCATGTTTATTAAGGATACAGGTAGAGAACACGCCTATAGGATTTTATTTATATATTCACGCATTGGAAATCATGTTAAAGAATGCATTCTACATATAAATATCATGCTCCTAGGATCCTTTGCTTTCAATCTGATGTCTCTCATGACCATAATCAATTAATAATTAAAATCTACTACTGCATTTAGATATCATGTCTTAGGACCGTCACGTGCATTAGATATCATGCACTCACTTGCAATGTTTTGGCCATCCTATTAATTATTCAACCGCATAAACTGGTTTTCTAAAACTAAAGAACGATGTGCATGTCTGTTATAGCGCCTAGGCAAGACTTAGGCCGGATAAAACTGACTAATCGTATCAAGCCATTCCACCTCTTTAAAATTGCCCAAACTAGCCTGCCTCTCTGAAGTCTGTTTGTTTTACTACTCAATTCCTGTCTTATTTTTTTACCTATATATTTTCAACCAAGTTGCCTTATTTCAGTTCAAGACTGGACTGCTATTCTCCTAAAAATTTATAATGACCTTTGTAATTTGCAAAGGCTATATTTAGTATTTTGTAATTCTAAAAAATAACTTTTGCATTTCCACTATATGCTATTTTCAGTCTTGCATTAAACTACTATTTCTAATAGCATGATACTGCATACGTATATGGCTTCAAATGTGTTTGAAAGAATAAATATTTTCTCCTACACGATGCGCATTTTACTAATTTACCTTCAGCTTTTTCTTCAACTTATCCTGCCTAATTCTGCCCAGAACTTCAGCTTTCTGCATTCAGATTTTTTAAACTCTCTCTCTCTCTCTCTCTCTCTCTCTCTCTCTCTCTCTTAGACCTTAAATGTGATTGAGTCATTTTAATTGTACGTATATTCATGAGAGGGGTACTTGAGCCATTTACATGCATTTTTTACGTGATCTCGTGTATGAAGTCCTACTTGCTTTTTGTATGTCGCTTAGTATTTTTCCTTTAAACTTAAGAGTTCAACCTAGACCTCACCTTGTAGGAATAGTGGTCCTAAACACCCTCTAGAACCTATAGGATGGGATGGGTAATAGAACGCGCTAAGCACTCATGACCAATACACACGTTTAAAATAACCTCTACGGGGTGGGAAGGGTAGAATATGGGGATATGATGACCGGTGCGCTAATATCTCGTGTGAGAATGATTGCTGGGTATTGCACCGAAGTGATCCATATTACGTTTAACCCTAGGACTTCTTGTCTCTTTCATTTATTGATATGTTCTTATATTAACATTTTCTTCCACCAAGCTTTTCCCTTTTTTGAAAATCACTTGTGTCTTCTTTCTTAAAAAATTCTGAACTTGTTTATGCTTTCTATATTCAAATTTTATTTGTTTTAAAGTCACAACTAAGCGCGGTTGGGAACCACACTAGTGGATTGAGGGGTTCCTAACACCTTCCCCTCGAGATAATCTCAAGACCTTACCCGAACTCTGGTTTCCTTTCAAAAAATCATTTTTTGCTTTCTTTAAGTGTCCTAATGCACAATAATCATTAGGTTGCGACTCTTCGAACTCTTCAAACCCGCTTCCTTAAAAGGGAAAAGAGTTGTTTTGTCCATAATGTCGTAAACTCGATTTCTCCGCTTTTTGAGAGGGAAAAAAGGGGTGTCGACATCATGGCGACTCTGCCGGGGAGTTCTTTAAGGCTTTTACCATTATGTGCTTTTATGACTTTATTGCTTCCTAATTGCATTTACTTTCTGTCCTTAATTGTTTCATGAAAAATACTAACTTGGCTCTTCATGTTTTTCTTTCTTTTTAATGTCTTCTTTTATTGCGTTATGATTTCAATTCCGTTGTAATTTCCAAGTATTTATTGTAATCTTTATGAACGTGAAAATACATGCAATTTTCTTCATTATTGTAACTGCGTTCTTCAACATCATATTCCACTCGTGCAAAAACAAATCCTATTGCAACGCTTATAATGAGTGGTTGCGCCCTTCCAATATTATAACCCCCTAAATGTGGCAAAGGCATATTTGTGGTAGAACCAGTCGATCAACGGTGTAGTCGACGATTTCGCGCCTTTCCCTCTTGAGTTGTCCGCTCAAGGGTACCTTGTCTAGCACTTCAAAAGTAGAAACCTTATTCCCTTAAATTGTTCATGCATCATGGTCAGCCCTTACCGAGTCAGTTATTTTGTCCACATAATGACTCCATAAGTTAGTTTAAACAAAATTCCAGCGGGCTTCCTCGAAACCCAAACGGACGCCTCCCCGTTATGTGCATTTATTTGGAGAACTAAATGCATGCTTCTAATTATTAATTTAAATAGTCGAGTCTAGTGGGGTAAGGGCCTAACACTTTGTTTTGCAGAAAATGAGGCATGAGGTCCCCATATTCGGTTGGTATCCAACATTCACCCAAGGTTGCTAAGTTGGTGGGAAGATCTTCATGCCACCGATCAAACCCTCGTCTGCAAGTACCTAGGAAAATTTCCCTCACTTTTGGAAATCCATCCTAAATACAAGATCGTAGAGGCTGCCACTTTGTTTTGGGATAGTGATCGATTGGTGTTCCGCTTAAGAGATTTGGAAATGAACCCTTTACTAGAAGAGATAAGGGGTCTAGCTGGTATCCTTTGGGAGACTCCGGATTTGCTTATGTCAGAAAATCGCAAAAGTAGGGGCTTCCTTTAAATGATGGGACTCAAGAGAAATCCTAATTTGACTTTTCTGGAAGATTCCTACATACCATTTGACTTCCTGTATGAAAGGTTTGGCCATAGCAAGTCCTATCGCAGCTACATGGACGAGTTCGCCCTCACTTCTTTAGTTCATATGCATAGAATGGTCTTTGTGTTCATGTTTTCCTTCTTGGGTATGATAATCTTTCCCATGAAGAAGGCTAGGACCCACACCAAACTAGACATGGTGACCAAGACCCTAATGGAGGGTATCGATGGGCATTCTTTCAGCATAGTACCTATGGTCATCGCTGAAATCTATCGAGCCTTGGGAAAGTGTCAGTAAGGGGCTCCGCATTTCGAGGGTTGTAATCTTCTACTTCAACTTTGGCTCATAAAACACCTTCAGAAAGGTGACTACAGATATGAAATCGTCCATAGGGATTGAGATGAGCATATCGCTTTTCATCACCCAAAGAATGAACTTCATGCCCAACATGTTCGCTCAGCTAGAGGATGCTAGTGGATGGATAGAGTTGTTTAAAAGTCTAAAGGAAGAGTAAGTTCAGTGGATGTTCGAGTGGTTCCCAATAGGGGAGTTCATTGTCCGTTCTCGAGACGTGCCATTTCTCGTGCTCATCGGTTTGAGGGGAACTTATCCTTATGTCCCTCTCCGGGTCATGAGGCAAGATGGAATAAACAAATCATACCCATGATAGAGAAAATGAGGTATTTTAGGGCTGGCTTTCAAGATGATGATAGCCCACAGAGGTGTCACGCTCAGCATATGTGGCACTGCAAGCTCGTCTTAGGGAAAGAGTCTATTGAACCAAACAGGTATCATACCGGGTGTGTACCACACTATACAGGTTGGTTGGAAGTTGATCACAATGGTTTTGGTCGTCCAAGATTTGTCCACGCACATATGATTATTGATGAGAAAACTGAAGCACAGGTCAAATACAATCAGCTGCGCAAGAGGATGCGAGAATGTGAGAATGAACATCGGGAAATATAGGAAGCTCACGAGAAACTGATCAATGAGTGGAAAGATATGGTTGTCAACTCCAACAACCGTTTGGGATATCTGGAGCGAGGTATATTGGAGTTAGAAGGAAAGTTCTTGAAAAGAATTGAAGATTGCCAGAATGCTAAAGGAAGTGCAGGCGGACATCTAGCTCGAGCTTATCTGCTGTTAGGAATGTGCGAGTTGATGCAGCTGTACAAGGGAGGCAAGAGTGTCGAATCTGGGGAAGGTCCCTCTGGGACCAAATAGTTCGGATTTTATTTCCTGCTTTCTTAATATAATAAGGTCACTGACCATTAGTGGCATCTTTTACCATTTAGTTGTTTTAAGACTCGTCTTGTTTTATCAATAAAATGAGGCATTTAGCATTATAAGTTCTCCAAATTTAATTTGTCGCTTGGCCTACTTCAGGCACAACGAGGCACCCAAATTAGGAAATGACTTATACTATTGCACAACTTGTTTAAATATCGCAATATTATTTTTTTCAGAATCCGCACTAACTATTTACTTTTTTGTTTTTCTTTTATTTTTATTCCCCTCCCCAAAGTTAGTTCGTGCATTCTGGCACCATCAACATACTAAAAAAGATCCAAGGGTCCTCCACCTCCTCCTCCCCCGAGTCCTACCAGAAACAGGAACAAAGGCAAAATGGGAGATACAAGCGCTAGAAAGGAACTTGAGGAATCTTCTTAGAATGCTGCAATTATCAAGGAGACTGCTGCTCATCTGGAGAAAACTTTGCTAAGATTTCGAGAGGAATTGGACCAAGTTCGGAACCTGGCAAGCTGTCAATCACTCTTTTCGCTCCTGATATTAACACCCATAACCCTACACCTCCACAAAACACCCCACAACCTCCAATACAACCGATTCATGCTCAAGCCTGCAGCACATGCAATAACACTCCACTGCTCATTCCCGAACCACAAAACACCACAAAACACCATAACACTCCTATCTCTATGGACGTTATACCCCACTACATTCAACCTGAATCAAATGACAAGGGCTCCCTCATTTATAATTTGGCCGCTGAGATCAAGAAATTGACTAGCTAGGATCAAGGTTTTGAAGATAACAATGGTGTTGAAGGGTTGAATTACGAAGATCTCTGTATCCAGCTAGATGTTGAACACCCAGAGGGGTACAAACCTCCCAAGTTCGAGATGCTTGACGGTACAGGTGATCCCAGGGTTCACTTGAGAATGTATTGTGATAAGTTGGTAGGAGTCGGAAGGGACGAGAAAATCCGCATGAAGCTATTCATGAGGAGTCTGAAGGGCGATGCTTTATCATGGTATGTCAGCCAGGATGCAAGGAAATGGATGAATTTGGTGAACATGGCATCTGACTTTATGGACCGATTTTGGTTCAACACTGAGAACGCACCAGATGTCTATATCCAGAATCTAAAGAAGAAACCCATAGAGACCTTTCGCGTGTATGCTACTCGTTGGAGGTCAGAAGCTGCTAAGGTCAGGCCGGCGTTGGAGGAAGAACAATTGAACAGGTTCTTTGTCCGTGCTCAAGATCCGCAGTACTACTAAAGGTTGATGCTAATAGAGGGTCAAAAGTTCTCCGACATTATCAAGTTGGGAGAAAGGATTGAAGAAGCCATCAAAAATGGTATGGTCACTAAACTCAAGGCTTGAGAGCTACCAACAAGGTTTTAAAGTCAGGTGGCTCGTCAAAGAAAAAGGATGTAAATTCTGTAATGGCTACGCAATGGAACAATTCTCCTATGAAGTACCAAACCTATCCCTCAGCTCAACTCACATATCAACCTACCATAAATTACCAAGCACCCTCGCCCACATACCAAGTACCACCATCTGCCTACTAATCACCTCCACCATCCACATATCAACCCACTTCACCCAGATATTCCCAACCGGCACCCGTATACCAAGCATACAACTCCCAACCTTCTCTCTACACGTCACCACCTACCCACCAAAACGTTCCTCGGCCCAGACAAAATTTTGACCATATGCCTCCCAGACAATATACCGCCATAGCCGAGCCAATTGACCAATTATATGAAAAACTCAATGTAGCCAGTTACGTTACCCATATCCCAGTCATAACTCCAGAAAATCCCACTCAATGGATCAACCCAAGCAAGACATGCGCCTACCATTATGGGATGAAAGGTCATACCATCGACGAGTGTCGCTCGTTGAAAGACAAGATTTATAATCTAATTGATAACAAGGTCAATGTAGCAAAGGAGCCCACTCCTAATGTCCGCAACAACCCTCTGCCTGACCACAAGGGTGGAGGCATCCATATGATCGAGATTGAAGATGATTGGGACCCCAATGGGTCAATCGGTTTGATAGTTGAAGGAGATGAGCCTAAGAATCCAGCAGTTACCCTCAATCCCATTGTTGTTCAGATTCTGCCCTCTGAGGGCGATGTGGTATATGTGTCTATACCACTCGAGTTTGAAGCACCTTCTGCAAAAGCGCCAAAATTGATTGAGGTTGAGTTCAGGATTCCTAAGGCACCTGCACCATTTCAAGTCACCTTTTTACCTCCCAGGATGCCAATTTCGATTTCTGTGACAAGCGTGACCCCATTCAAGACAAATGCCATACCTTGGGATTACACAGCCAAGGCTAGAAGGAAGGGAAAGACATATAATGGAGAAGCAATCGCCGCACAGGGCATGACCAGGACAGGCAGGGTGTACACCCCGGAACATTTAGTTGAGTCCAGCAAGCAAGCCTCTGGGTGGGCTATTCAAACTGGACCCGATGACCTTTAGAGGAAGATCTAGGCCAAAGAGTACTCAGTCGTTGAGCAACTGAACAAAACACCAGTGCAGATTTCCATCCTAGTTGTTCTGCAAAGCTCTGAGGCGCATAAAAATGCCTTAATGAAAATATTGAGTGAAGCTTATGTTCCCAGCAACATAACAGGAGGCGAAATAGGAAATAGGTGGGGCAGGTGTTGGAAAGCCACATGATCACCTTCCACAAAGACGAGTTACCACCAGAAGGGCTTAGTCATAACAAGGTGTTGCACATCACTGCGTAATGCGAGGATCATTTTATCAGCAGGATTTTAGTCGACGAGGGATCCAGCCTCAATATATGTCCGTTAATATCTTTCAGGACATTGGGTAAAAGATTGCATGAGATCAAAGACGGAGCTATCAGTGTTTAAGCTTTTGATGGATCTCAAAAATCCACCATCGGAGAAATTAGCATGTGACCACAAATGGGGCCCACCTAGTTCGATGTGGATTTCCAAGTCATAGACATGTCGGCATCCTACAATTTATTGCTGGGATGACCTTAGATCCATGCCACTGGGGCTGTGGAATCAACTTTGCATCAAGCCGTAAAATTTGAAAGGAATCATCAGGAAGTGATCATTCATGGCGACGGTAAAAACCTTATATACAGTCGCCAAACCAGCCCGATGATCGGAGGTAGAAGGAGAATAGGTGGAGAAATATACCACCACATTGAGCGGGCTAGTGCCATAGACAAGGACAAATGTTGGGATAACAAGATCGAGAGCATTCTGAATTGGAGCGGACACGAGCCCGGAATGGGACTTGGCAAGAATCTCCAAGGCATCACCAAGCCTATCAAGTTGAAGAAGCATGGTAGTACTTTTGGCTTGGGTTATGAGTATACTTGGGAGGAGTTCAACCATTGGTCACCACCATGGTGCGGTCCGTACTATCCATTGGAACACCTCATATCTCAGCTAGAGCAAGACCTTTCAGCCGGTCGGCGTTATATATGGATCACAGGAAGATGAGGCACTAGCAGCAATGAAGAACCTTTTTCTGGAGGATGATATGGATTGTTGTGTTATCTTCGAGGAGGAAGGGGAGGAAGTCCCTTCCATTCAAGCTTTGAACCGTGGGGAAAGCCTCACCAATTGGTCAGTCAGGACCACCATTTCCTAGAGAGCCTCAGGGTAGCAAGGCTAAACGACGCACTATGCATCACATTTTTACTTTTTAGTTGATTTTACTTTTCCGTATTGTCTTTACTTTTGAAAAGAGCTCAAATGTTTCAAACAGTTATGAATTTAATCAAAAGCATTTTCCAAGTTTATCTTTATAGCTCGCTCTTATTACTTTTCTCTATTATTTACTTTATTTTACATAGTATTACTGTTACATATATTGATGATGAACCAACAAATGAACTTGCAATGAGGCAATGCAACAAACAAACATAGATTTATAAGAGGATGAAATACCAGAAGAGGTTGTCAGGGAGGTCGAGAATTTTGAGTACAGGCCTAAGTCCAACTTGGACGAAACTAAGGTTATTAATCTGGGAGACGCAGGGAATGCAAAGGAAACACGTATCAGCGTACATTTGTCACCACTAGGAAAGAAAGAGTACACAGAGTTCTTGAAGGAGTATGAGGATATCTTTTCCTGGTCATATGATGACATGATCGGTCTCAGCAAATCCATTGTGGCTCGCAAGTTGCTGACAAATCTGATGTGCCCGCCAGTAAAACAAAAGCTCAAAAATTTCAAACCAGAAATGAGTTTGAAAATCAAAGAAGAAGCTACCAAGCAAGTCAAAGCTAGGGTTCTCTGAGTGGTAGAGTATTTGACATGGTTAGCACATATCATGCCAGTACCAAAGAAGGATGGGAAAGTTAGAGTCTGTGTTGACTACAGGGATCTCAACTGGGCCAGTCCTATGGATGAATTCCCTTTGCCAAATATACAAATATTGATTGATAACTGCGCCAAACATTAGCTACAGTCATTTGTCGATTGTTTTGCTGGATACCATCACATATAGATGGATAAATAAGATGCAGAGAAAATGACATTCATCACGCCATGGGGAATGTAGTGTTACAAAATGATGTCGTTCGGTTTGAAGAATGCTGGTGCTACCTATATGAGGGCCATGACCACTATCTTTCAAGACATGATACATAAAGAAATCGAGATGCATGTGGATGACATCATCGTCAAATCCATGAAAGCAGCATATGACATGGAAGATTTGAGGAAATTCTTTAACAAATTAAGAATATACAACTTGGAACTAAATCCAGCCAAATGTTCATTCGGGGTCCTAGCCAAAAAGTTATTGGGTTTCATTATAAGTCGCCGGGGAATAAAATTGGATCCGTCAAAGGTCAATGCCATTCAAGAATTGCCGCCACTGAAGGACAAGAAGGATGTAATGAGTTTTCTGGGAAGACCCAACTATATCAGCCGGTTCATAGCCTAGTCCACTGTTATTTGTGAACCTATCTTCAAGATGCTAAAGAAGGATGCTGCCACTAAATGGACTGATGATTGTCAAAAGGCTTTCGACAGAATCAAGGAATACTTGTCAATGCCGCCAGTCTTGGTCCCACCCCAGCCATGGAGACCTCTATTGCTTTATTTAGCAATATTGGACATTTGGTTGTATTTTGGGGCAACAGATGAAACAGGAAGAAAGGAGCAAGCCGTCTACTACCTCAGCAAGAAGTTTACCCCATTAGGAGGCTCGGTATTCCTTATTAGAACACACTTGTTGTGCTCTAACCTAGGTAGCTTAGAAATTAAGGCTCTATTTCTGTGCTTACACCACTTATCTCATATCCAGGATGGACCCATGGAAATATCTCTTTCAGAAAACCATGCGTACCCGTAAACTCGGCAAATGGAAATCCTGTTAAGCGAGTTCGACATTGTTTATATTACCCAGAAAGCAGTCAAAGGGAAAGCTTTGGCAGATCATCTCACCGAGAATCCTGTGGGAGGAAAATAAGAGCATTTGAAGATGTATTTTCCTGATGAAGAGGTAGCTTTCATAGGAGAAGACATTGCCGAATCCTATGATGATTGGGGGATGCTTTTCGACGGAGCCGCGAATTTTAAAGGAGTTTTTATAAGAGCGATCCTGGTGTTAGAAATTGGTCAGCATTACCCGGTATCCGCCAAGATCGGATTCCCATGTACCAACAATATGGCCGAGTACGAAGCCTGAATCTTGGGGATCAAATTGGTGATTTACATGAACATTCAGTAACTATTAGTGATAGGAGACTCAGACCTGCTCATACACCAGGTTCGAGAAGAATGGGCAACCAAGAATTCCAAGATACTCCCATATCTACACCATGTACAGGAGTTGAGGAAGAGATTCAGAAAAATGGAATTCCAGCACGTTCCCAGAATACAAAATGAGTTCGTCGATGCCTTAGCCACTTTATCGTCCATGATCTAGCATCCAGACACAAACTTTATTGATCCCATCCAGGTTAAGATTCACGACCAACCAGCTTATTGTGCTCATGTCGAGGAAGAAGCCGACGGGAAGCCTTGGTTCCATGATATCAGAGAATACTTGACGACACAAGAATACCCAGAACTTGCCAATGCTACTCAGAAACGCACACTTCAGAGATTGTTCAGCAATTTCTTTCACAGTAGAGGAATCCTATAGGAGGACTCCTGATCTAGGATTATTAAGATGTGTCGAGGCGAGAGAAGCAACCAAGCTACTGGAGGAAGTACATGAAGGGACCTGCAGACCTCACATGAATGGTTTCATTTTGGCAAAGAAGATACTCCGAGCAGGGTATTCTTGGATGACTATGGAAACAGGTTGCATCCAGTATGTCCGGAGGTGCCACCATTGTTCAATACATGCAGATATGATAAAAGTGTCTCCGAATGAGCTTATTGCAACAAGCTCACCATGGCCGTTCGCCGCATGGGGAATGGATGTTATTGGACCAATCAAACTAGCCGCGTCAAATGGGCACAGGTTCATCTTAGTGGCGATTGATTACTTTACCAAATGGGTTTAAGCAGCATCATACAAAGAAGTAACCAAGAAAGTAGTAACGGATTTCGTCCGCGATCGTATGGTTTGTCGGTTCGGGATTCCAGAGTCAATCATCACCGATAACGGATTCAATCTCAACAGCGACCTGATAAAGGCAATGTGTGAAACCTTCAGGATCAAGCATAAGTACTCTATTGCTTATAGACCTCAGATGAATGGAGCTGTACAGGCAGCCAATAAACATAGAAAGAAGATACTAAGAAATATGATCGAAGCCACATGAAGTGGCACGAGAAATTGTCATTCGCCTTGTTGGGTTATCGTACCATGGTCCGCACTTCAACTGGGGCCACTCCCTACATGTTGGTTTATGGTACAGAGGCGGCCATTCACGTTGCGGTAGAGATTCCCTCTTTAAGGATCATACAGGAAGTAGAGTTGGATGATGCGGAGTGGATAAAAAGTCGCCACGAGCAATTATCCCTCAAATATGGAAAGAGAATGAATGCAGTTTGCCACGGCCAATTATAACCGAACAGAATGTCCAGAGCCTTCAACAAAAGAGTTAAACCAAGGAAATTCACGCTAGCGCAGCTCTTATTGAAAAACAATTTCTGCATCAAGATGAAGCCAAAGGGAAATTCTCTCCCAATTGGTAGAATCCGTACATGGTTCACCGGGTTCTAATTGAAGGAGCCCTTATTCTCGTAGAAATGGACGGAGAAGTCTAGCTGAAGCCGATCAACTCAGGCGCAGTAAAAAGATACTACATTTAATCATACACTTTCTCTTCCTGATCGTAATTTGAACTACGCCTGACCTAATTCCCATTTAAGAGGGAATGCGTAAGCAGCCCTATCTGTTCGGTCACATTTTAATAAAAATTCCATTTTCCCCTTCAATTGGAACTGGGGCAGAATTTTGAGGAGGATCCTCAAAATTCTAAAGCCAGCTTGTCAGTATCTCCATCAGTGCCGACCAAGTAAACTGGGGCAGAATTTTGAGGAGGAATCGACCCGCGTTTGGTTACTCAGCACCAGCCCAGTAAACTGGGGCAGAATTTTAAGGAGGACCCTCAAAATTCCGGAGCAAGCAAGGTCGATGCTTTTTGAACCACATTGCAGTTGTTGGTTCATCCAAAATAAATTCATTATATATATATATATATATATATATATATATATATATATATATATATATATATATATATATATATATATATATATATATATATATATATATATATTACTTGCATTATATTTATTAAGTCATGCATAAATATTATTTGCATCACCATCGTTTAGCAATGCTACCCCCGTGATACATGACGCTAAGAGCTAGAGGATATGAACTAACCTCTCCTCTATAGAACTCACGATTTTTCTTTCGATGCAGGAATTCAGGCCACGGATCAAAGTACATTTGCTCTTCATAATCAAAACCCTCAAAGAATCACTATCCACACCCAACATTCCCCAACAGTCCTAATATCGCAAATGTCTATCAGCTAAGAAAAATTACTATTAATCGCTCTTTTACATTCCTGCATTGCATAAGGATACTCTCTGCCTTCTGAGGTTAAGCTCTACCTCAGTATTGCATACGTCTACTTATCTGCCTTTCGATACTAAGCTTTGTCTCCATCTGCATATATTTGCATAAGGCTATCTTCTGCCTTTCGAGGTTAAGCACTACCTCCATCCCGCATAAGGATACTTATCTGCCTTTCAAGACTAAGCTCTGTCTCCAGTTGCATTTTTGCATAAGGCAATCTTCTGCCTTCCGAGGTTAAGAACTACCTCCATCCTGCATAAGGCTACTATCTTCCTTTCGAGACTAAGCTCTGCCTCCATCAGCATTTTTTCATAAGGCTATCTTCTGCCTTTCGAGGTTAATCACTACCTCCATCCGGGATAAGACTACCTATCTGCCTTTCGAAACTAAGTGTTGTCTCCATCCTGTATGGCTGAAATATCGCCACTTTTATTTTTTGAACGAAATCGCCACCTGCATCTTAAATTCTTGCTCTGGCTGAAAGATCGCCAACCTTTGCATTCATTTGGCTGAAAGATTACCACCTTCTCATGGGCTAAAAGATCGCCAACTTATTCAAAGGCGTCATAGTTTGGAGGCACCATCGGCATAGCCTGAGAACACCATTTCATGGCCTGTGAATCTTTATTTTTATGCTCTTCATAGCCTAGGACATCATAGTCCGAGGACATCATCCTAACCGTCCGAAGATAGCATTCATGGTCCAACGGAAACTTGCATCGTATTTGAATTACGCATAATATATGCATTTGTTCATTTAAAGGTACCCCGGCTATCGAATAGTCGTCTCAACAGGAGCGATCCCGCTTCGGATTTTCCTCAACCCATATAAACCCAAACCTCTTTACAAGCTCAACCATTGTGTCTGTCCTTTTGAACCTCCATCGACGCATTCTGTCAATGGATCCCGAACTACATATAACATGATTCCTGTAAAGCCAGAGATATGTAGGCAGCTCAGAAACTAGAGCACTGTCGTAATTCTTTTACATTCGCCGTTTTCAATCAAAATTGGACATCTTATCTTTACCCGACAACTCTTTCATCCTCCTCAGGTAAAGAGGGGCATCTGTTGATCCCTAATTTTCTCCCATGTATTTGTCTTATACCAAAACACTTCCAAAATAGCGTATATATGCATATATGAGCAAAACCATGAGTTTTAGTATTTTAATAATTTTTATGCCGATTTACCACCTATTTTAATATCATAAAAATTATCAAAATTATTCTTAAAAATTATCATTTGGTGAATAACTTATTTTATCCTTATATTTACATTAAAATATAATTAATTTGTTTTTTCCATATTTTTTAGAATTTAATTGGCAATTCTAAAGCTAAATTGTATATAATTACAATTGTAGCCCATTTTGTAATTAATCATATTTTGTGGTTGTAAAATAGTCCCTAATATTTTTAGATTATTTTTTATATTTTATTAACTAGTTCAGTACTTTTTAATTTATTTTTAAATTATTCTTACTATTTTAGTAAATTAAAAAGGGGAAAAGTGGCTATTTAAGAACTAGCCTATTTTTATCTCAATTATAGCCTCAATCCACCCCCAATTTTAAACCCAATTCAAGCCAACCCACATTCTATTTGGACCGACCCATTAGCCCGACCCAGCATTGGTTCAATCTGAACCGTTGATTAAATGAGATCAACAGTCCAAATCAAGTTACCTAAAATAAATCCTAATCTACCCCCCTGACCCCTCATTTCATCAGAGACCGGTCTCTCTCTCACTCTTTCTCTAACGCTTGCTCTCCCTTCTCTCCAGAACCTTCTGGTTCTCTCCTTCTTCTCCGACGAGCTTCATCGCCTCTCTGGCCTTGCTCCGTCCTCATTTCTCTCGACCTCTAGCTATCATGGAATCCTATATCGCTGCTTCTCTCCAAGGTTTGAAGCCCCAGAAGCTTCCACCATGAAGATGGTCACTGAAGCCTCGCCGGGGTCCGTTTACGGCCTTTCTCCGACGGATTTTGGTTCGATGATGCTAAAAACACCATTATCCTTGAGCTTCACATGCAAGTTTCTCTTACCCCTCTCACTGATTTCTTATGAAACCCTAGTCTTGACCCAAACCTCTAAAATCTCTGATTTTTTTAACAATTTTAACTCGTACCTTTATGTTTTGCACTATTTTTCTACTCGAGCTTTACGATTACTCCAGTTTTAAACGATTTTGTTCCCTTTTGAAATTAGGGTTTTGGCCCCCTTTTTGAAATCATTTTACCTTCTGATTTTTGAGTACTATTCGTGATCCTTCTAAATACTTTGCTTAAGTCTGATAAAACCCTAGCCTTATATGTTTGTGTTTGTGTTATTTGCTTATTTGTGTGTTCTCCTCTAAGTCCCGTGTTCTTCGCTTCAACTTTTGTTACTAGTGTTTCATTCTCGTACCATGCTGTGTTCTCCATTCAAAGTTTCTCTGACTATGTGCATGACGATTTTATACTGATTCTTACGAGCCTCTTTTTGAAATTGTGATTTCCCTTAAAATTGGTTTCCGCGTATTGTCTTTATAATTTGGGTTAATTTCAAAATTTCCTCCTCAATCTGTGGGATACTTTCCTCTATTAATATTGGTCTCCTAAGTTCTCAATCTCGTTCCTTATTTTTTGGGGATTATTGTCCAAATTGGAGCAGTATCCTGCCCTATATGTGTGCATGAGTATGTTGATTGATTTGCCTGACCTGTTTCCCTAATTAGACTATCATGTACCTAGTCTCTATTGCATACTTTATGCTATTATGTTCCTTATATGATCATACCTTGTGATTTCTTTCCTTTTAAACAGTTGCTTGTTACCGTTTAACTTTTATTCCTTAACTAAAGGGTAGTCCTTCTACTGTTTTGATTATGATTGTCACACCTCCTTTTTCTGCACCCAGCGAGGCGCAAGGTATTAAGGGAGTTTTTCCAATTAAAGGACAATTGAAACGGAATTTATTATTAAGATTCAGAGTCACCACTTGGGAGATTTATGGTGTCACAAGTGACCGATTGAATCCCGAATTGAGGAAAAGAATGACTCTATATTACAGTCTGCACACCAGAAAGCCGGATAAGGAATTCTGTTAATCCAGGAGAAGGTGTTAGGCATTCCCGAGTTCCGTAGTTCTAGCACGGTCGCTCAATTGTCATATTTAGCTTATTTATCTGATTTTTACAATTATGAACTTATATGCAAGTTTTAACTCTTTACCACTTTTATTATTATTATTATTATTATTATTATTATTATTATTATTATTATTATTATTATTATTATTATTATTATTATTATTTTTATAGAGAATTGCAACGGTGTGAAAAGGTATCTCGAATCATGTCATAATCAATGTACCCGTGGTCGTTGATACATTTCGACTCCGTTGAGATTTGTATTTGGGTCAAATAAATGTGCACCCGAGTTTAGGAAAGTAATTTAATTAAATCGTGCCTAAAGATTCTAACGTAATATTATTTTGGGGAAGACCGTGAAATTCGCTAAACGGCCCTCCCAAATTCTAAGTATTTTTATGAAACACCATTGAGGGCCCCACAATTTTTAAGCTTTTTATTTAGCGAGGCTCATCTCATATTATTTAAAGGGCAATCCTAAAGTGACTACATTCTTCTATTTTTTGTCCGTCTCTACAAATAAAAGAGAAAAAGTCTTAATTTATTTATATGCTTGGCAAGTTCGAGCCTCATATTAGTTAGTAGGTTTCAGAAAATGCTAACAGAAGATGTACTCGAGCTCGCAGAAATGGAAAATTATTTCATGTCTTATTCTATAAACGAACTACTAAAGCTGAAATTATAATATGCATACGAGATTTACAAAATGCTAAAAAACAATATAACCATTCTCCATGTTGATTTAAACTAACATTCTTAGGTGGTTGAGACTAATGGAATTAAACACCGGTCTATTTAAATTCTGCCTTAAATACCAAAATCAATTAGAGATGATATCTAAGCAACTAATCCATTAACTATTTGTTCATTGTACAAACTACATTACTCACTACATTACATGTACAACTGACTACAGATTACAATTTTTAATCAAATGAAGTTTCAGTTAAGTACAAACTGCTCAAAGCATCTTTATTGAGTAATGGAAATAGACTATACAAATACTTATCACATAATCTATTAAACTATAGATACAACATATGATTCATCAATTTTCTAGCATTTCATTTCACTTGTACATCTTATAGCTACATCGTAGTGATTCGAAAGTGTACCTGGTATTAAAAGCAAAAGAAGAGGAAGATGAGAATCAGCAGAGCAGTAGCAAACAATAACAACAATAGTAACAACCAACACAGTAGTTTCAACACCGCAATCCAGAAATCCCAGCAACACGGAGAAAACTAGTAAAAAATAGAGAAGAAAAATATTCAGGAAATCTCTCTTTATTTTCTCTTTCTAGCTTTTAACTCTCTTAAACTCTCCAAAATTAAATTCTGTCCATGTATACCAGGTGTATCCAGAGTTATATTGAGTGTATACTGCTGAAATTCTCCAAACATTAAATTCTGTCAGCGCATACAGAGTGTATCCAGAGTGTATATCAAGTGTATACTGCTCTTTCCTCTCCCTTCTTTTTTCTTCTCCTCCTATTTTTCCTTCTCTTTCTTTTTTGTGTGTTTTTGCAATTCTCCTCTCTGCCTTTTGGAAGTGTGATTCCATCTATATATATCACAACAAATAGCTATTTCAAAAATTCAAAAAATAATCTTTTTATCATATTTTCTACAAAGTCTGCTCTTAAATTCAAAGAACAAGACTTTTTTCATCAAATCTTGTCAAAAAGAGAGTATTTCAAACAAAAATGTACAGTTTGTTGTTCAAGGATAGACTTTTGTTCAAAAATTGTCCAAAAGTCTATATTTCTTACGAAACAAATGACTTTTGAATTTTGTGCTCAAAAAGTCTTGAAGTAGTAAATAAACAAACAAACAAATACCATATACTCTTAAGTATTTTTCACTATTTCACTTTTATCAGTACAAAACTATTTTACTATTTCAACAAGTGCAAAAACAGAAAATTTAACATTTCAAACTTTAAAAACTAACGCTAAATAATTAATAATAAATAAAAATCTGAAAAATAAAAATTAAAAATAAAAATCAGCCATAAAAAGGAATAGTATTTTACCATTTTACAATTTAAATGGCCGAACAAATGGTGGTATGCCAAGAAGGATGTTCGGAGAGGTCGCCGGAATTTGGCCGGATTTTGGTCGCCGGATTTTTGAAGTAGAATTGACATCAATAGCTAGGTCTTGAGGAGCTCTATCTGTTGATGTATGTATTGTGGGGTGGTAGTGGCCAGAACTTCAATAACTTGGGCAAAAAAGTGATGGAAAAATTTCTTAGATCTAAGATTCAAGAAGTTTGAGAGTTTTTTGAAAGATATGGTTTGGAGATATGGAAAGAAGAGGTGATGGAGATTACATGATTAAATTTTAGGGTGGATTGGAGGTCGGCCGTTGCGGGTGGACGATTTCCAACGGCAGCGATGGGGCGGCATCAGTAGTCTTGGGAGAGAGAGAAGAGAGAGTGATGGAAGGAAAGAAGAGAGAGGAAATAATGGGAAAATGAGGTAATTTTTTGGGAATTTAGGCTTTAAATACCTAGGATGAAGTTCAAACTAGGACCGTTGGATCAAATCAAGATGGGTGGATGAGATTGAATCTTGTCACTTAACCAAAACGATGTAGTTTCAAGACAAAACTACGTCGTTTTAAGCTCTTCTTGGCAGCCCCCCTTTTGGACCGGATTTGGGCTCTTTGGGGCATTTTGGTTTGGGCCTAGGATTTGTTAGCCCAGTTCCGATTTTGCTCCTCATTTTCCATTTATGCTTTTTTTTTTCTTTCAGTTTCTTTTTAATTCATAATTACAAAAATTCTAAAATAAATTGTAGAGCCAAAATTAACTTAAACAATACTAACTAAGCCCGAATATTAATTATAACACAAAATTAAACAACAATTAAAACAAAATCACACAATTGAACAATAAAAATGACAAAACTACCAAAATACATATTTTTGTGATTTTCATTCCGTTCAAACAAAATATGGTTTAATTAATTTCAAGATGGTCAATTAAATCCTAAATATGCATGCAACACATATTTTTCTTTGTATTTTTCATTAATTTAACAAATAAACACGCACAGACAAATGTGAAATAATAACAGAAAATAACATAAAATTCATAACAATTGCAAACAAACAAAATTATTTTGTTTTTGATTTTTTTGGGAGTAACTCTCAGTATGGGCAAAAATCACGTGCTCACAGTTGCCCCTCTTTGTTCAAAAACACGAAGATTTTTCGTGCTAAGATAAAGTGAGCAGATACGAGCGATTTTTGCCTGTTTGAGTACTCCGTATGAAGCATTTTTGAAAATTTTTGACCGAACCGATGATTCGAAAGTTTCCTACATATCCCCGGCCAAAAGGGAATCATGTCAATGTAGTTCGGAGGAAAACATTTTTGGTAGGTGGGACTACCATGGGACTGCACTTCGCTGTTACTGCTGCTGCATGCTGTTATTACTGCTTTCTGATCTCCTTATCACACTTTTTTATAAAGAAAACAAGAAGCTAGGATAGCCTATGGATCACAAGATCTTATTTATCTTCAACTTGTTCTTGCTGCCTTGCTTTCTTGTTGGATTGTTGTTTCTTCCGCCGCTTCTTTCTTCCGCAAACTTGGGGATGACACTGGCCTTTTTCTTTTCCGAATACCAGTTTTCATCGTCTCGTTCGGTCCACTGGGGATGTAGCTTCCTTCGTTAAGCTTTTGCGGTTCCCCTGGGGATACAACTTCTTCGTCGAATTTATTATGCTGGGAACAGCTAAGGTTCAAAGGTCGCTTCTTTCGAGCTTTGTCTTATCTTCCTTTTGACTCATGCGCTTGAATTTGCATTGGGGACCTATTGTTGTAACCTTCTGCTTTCCGGTGGTTTACTGGTTTCAAGACCTGAAATGTAAAGACTGAAAAATATTCCTCTTGTTATACAGGTGGGCGCCTATTTATCTAAAAACATGAAAAATATTCCTCTAGTTATACAGGTGGGCGCCTGTTTATCTAAAGACATGAAAAGTATTCCTCTTGTTATTCAGGTGGGCACCTATTTGTCTAAGACATGAAAAGTATTCCTCTTATTATACATGTGGGCACCTAAATATCTAAAACATGAAAATCTTCCTCTTATTATACAGGTGGGCGCCTAACTTCATCAACAACTTTGAAGATAAAATACATTTGGCAATAATTTATGAAATATATATTTTGGCAATGTTTATACAAGTAGGACCATTTGGGTTGAAATGAATTAAATGTCCTTTTGAGGAAAGATTCACTTCAATATCCTATTTGAGGGCGGATGGACCCATCGTATTCTATTCGAGGGCGGATAGACCCATCGTATCCTATTTTAGGGCGTGTAGAACCGAGTGTATCCTATTCGAGGGAGGATGAACCTAGAATATCCTATTCGAAAGCGAATGAACCTAAAATATCCTATTCAAGGTGGTCAAACCTATAATGGCCTGTTCGAAGGCGGACGAACCTAAAATATCCTGTTCGAAGGCGGATGAACCTAAAATATCCTATTCAAAGGCGGATGAATCTAACATATCCTATTCAAAGGCGGATAAACCTAGAAATCCTATTTGAAGGTGGACAAACCTATAATATCCAAATATCATATTCGAAGGTGGACAAACCTATATCAAGATATCCTATTCGAAGGCGGACAAACCTATGATATCATATTCGAAGGCGGATGAACCTAAAATATCTTATTCTAAGGTGGACAAACCTATATCTAAATATCCTATTTGACGGTGGACAAATCTATAATATCCAAATATCCTATTTCAAGGCGGATAGAACCATAATATCCTATTCGAAGGCGGATGAACCTAAAATATCCTATTCGAAGGCGGATGAACATAAAATATCCTATTCGAAGGCGGATGCACCTAGAATAACCTATTCGAAGGTGGAAGAACCTAAAATGTCCTATTCGAAGGTGGACAAACCTATATCTAAATATCCTATTCGAAGGTGGACAAACCTATATTCAAATATCCTATTCGAAGGTGGACAAACCTATAATATCCTATTCGAAGGCAGATGAACCTAAAATATCCTATTCGAAGGCGGATGAACCTAGCATATCATATTCGAAGGCGGATGAACCTGAAATATCCTATTCGAATGTGGAAAAACCTATATCAAAATATCCTATTTGAAGGCGGACAAACCTATATCCAAATATCCTATTCGAAGGCGGACAAACCTATAATCAAAATATCCTATTCGAAGGAGGATAACCTATATCCAAATATCCTATTCGAAGGTGGAAAAACCTATATTCAATATCATATTACAAGGCGGACAAACCTATAATATCCCATTCGAAGGCGGATAAACCTAAAATATCCTATTCGAAGGTGGACAAACCTATATCCAAATACAAAATTCAATGGTGGCCAAACCTATATTCAAATATCCTATTGGAAAGTGGAGAAACCTATAATATCCAAATATCCTATTTGAAGGCGGATAGAACCATAATATCCTTTTCGAAGGCGGATGAACCAAAAATATCCTATTCGAAGGCAGTGAACCTAGAATATCCTATTTGAAGGCGGATGAACCTAAAATATCCTATTCGAAGGTGGACAAACCTATATCTAATTATCCTATTCGAAGGTGGACAAACCTACATTCCAATATCCTATTCGAAGGCGGACAAACCTATAATATTCTATTCGAAGGCGGATGAACCTAAAATATCCTATTCGAAGGAGGATGAGCCTAGAATATCCTATTCGAAGGCTGACGAACCTAAAATATCCTATTCGAAGGTGGACAAACCTATATCTAAATATCCTATTTGAAGGCGGACAAACCTATATCCAAATATCCTATTCGAAGGTGGATAAACCTATTTCCAAATATCCTATTTGTAGGTGGAAAATCTATATTCAAATATCCTATTAGAAGGTGGACAAACCTATAATATCCTATTCGAAGGCGGATGAACCTAAAATATCCTATTTGAAGGTGGACAAACCTATAATATCCTATTCCAAGGCGGATGAACATAATATATCCTATTCGAAGGCGGATGAACCTAGAAAATCCTATTTGAAGGTGGACAAACCTATAATGTTCAAATATCCTATTCGAAAGTGGACAAACCTATATCCAGATATCCTATTCGAAGGCGGGCAAACCTATGATATCCTATACGAAGGCGGATGAACCTAAAATATCCTATTCGAATGTGGACAAACCTATATCTAAATATCCTATTTGAAGGTGGACAAACCTATAATATCCAAATATCCTATTTGAAGGCGGATAGAACAATAATATCCTATTCAAAGGAAGATGAACCTAAAATATCCTATTAGACGGCGGAAGAACCTAGAATATCCTCTTCGAAAGCGGATGAACCTAAAATATCCTATTCGAAGGTGGACAAACCTATAATATCCTATTCGAAGGCGGATGAACCTAAAATATCCTATTCAAAGGCGGATGAACTTTGAAAATCCTATTTGAAGGTGGACAAACCTATAATATTCAAATATCCTATTCGAAGGTGGACAAACCTATATCGAGATATCCTATTCGAAGGCGGACAAACCTATGATTTCCTATTTGAAGGCGGATGAACCTAAAATATCCTATTCGAAGGTGGACAAACCTATATCTAAATATCCTATTTGAAGGTGGACAAACCTATAATATCCAAATATCATATTTGAAGGCGGATAGAACCATAATATCCTATTCGAAGGCGGATGGACCTAAAATATCCTATTCGAAGGAGGATGAACCTAGAATATCCTATTCGAAGGCGGATGAACCTAAAATATCCTATTCGAAGTTGGAAAAACCTATATCTAAATATCCTATTCGAAGGTGGACAAACCTATATTAAAATATCCTATTCGAAGGCGGACAAACCTATGATATCCTATTCGAAGGCGGATGAACCGAAAATATCCTATTCGAAGGTGGACAAACCTATATCCAAATATCCTATTTGAAGGTGGACAAACCTATATTCAAATATCCTCTCGTGAAAAACCTATAATATCCTAGTCGAAGGCTGATGAACCTAAAATATCCTATTCGAAGTGTTAGATAATACGCTTAACGCTAGAGGGGGGGGGGGTGAAAAGCGTTATATTAAAAATTAGCGTAAACTTGCGAAATTTAAAAATTGCAGGAAATAAATAAGTGGTATAAATAAGAAAGAACGCACCGATGTATTCTGGTTCACACAACCCGTGGCTAGTCCAGTCCCCGAGAGACTCTCTCGAGATTTCCACTAACTTGTCAAGCTTACGGGTGCTTAACAAACCTTTACAACTTGAGCACATAAGCCTCAACACCTTTGCTCGGAGATACAACACTCCAAGACTTCAACCAAAGGAAACACAAGTTCTGTTACAACTTGAGGGCACAAGCCTCAACTACCTTTGCTCGGAGATACAACACTCCAAGACTTCAACCAAGGAAACACAAGTTCCTTTACAACTTGTGGACACAAGCCTCAACTACCTTTGCTCGGAGATACAACACTCCAAGACTTCAACCAAGGAAACACAAGTTCCTTTACAACTTGAGGACACAAGCCTCAACTACCTTTGCTCGGAGATACAACACTCCAAGACTTCAACCAAGGAAACACAAGTTCCTTCTTACAACAAGAGAATAACAATTCTCTTCAAGTGTACAAAACACTAAGTACTCAAACAAGACACTCCTTTATGAGTAGATATGAGTAAAAGAATACGCTCAAGATCGCAACAACTTTCGACAAGAATTTGGCTCTCAAAAACTTATGTAATGAATATAAAATGATAAGCAATAGAGTATGAAAGCTTATAGCAATTATATGATCAGTTGTTGTGTGTTGTTGTACTCAAAAGACTGAATTGAAGCTGTATTTATAGTTGAAAAACTTGTATTACCGTTGCCTAATTGCCAATTAAGAACTGCTGATTTTACTCTATGACAATCGATTGTCAAGAATCCACAATCGATTGTTTGCCAATCGTTCCAGAAATCAATCCCAGATTTTACGCTTAACAATCGATTATTTAAGATCAACAATCGATTATTGGCAACGTTCAAAGAATCATTTTCAGATTTTACGTAAAACAATCGATTATACAAAATCAATAATCGATTATTCAGCAACGTTCAAAAAATCCTTTCCATATTTTAATTACAACAATCGATTATACAAAATCAATAATCGATTATTCAGCAACGTTCAAAAAATCCTTTCCAGATTTTAATTTCAACAATCGATTATAGAATATAAACAATCGATTACCTGACGGTATTTGAAAATATTTTGGCAACGGTTAGTTATACAATCGATTATACTAAGTTAACAATCGATTATATATCAGTCTTGAAAAATCAATTTAGACACTGCCTCGTGACAATCGATTGTTATATACTCAGAATCGATTATTTAATAACTTTGAAAAGTCTGGAAGACACTGCCTCAACACAATCGATTGTCATATGTGCACAATCGATTATTTTGTGACTTTGAAAAATCTGATGGACACTGTCTCTTCACAATCGATTGTCATTAACTTCACAATCGATTATTTTGAGCGTTGAAAAACTTTGATGGACACTGCCTCATCACAATCGATTGTCATAAGGTTCACAATCGATTGTCATGCAGATTTGAAAAATCTGATGCTCACTGCCTTAACACAATCAATTGTCATTAGTTCACAATCGATTGTCAAGCAGCTGACTTAAACATAATCGATTATCATAAGTACATAATCGATTATCTTAGTCTAGATTTTAGAGGCATGTTTAAAAATCATTTTGACTAAGGTAAATATGCATTATTTAAAATCATTTTGCTCTAAATTAAATATGCATGATTTAAAATATTTTTACGAGAGAAGCCAAGTCTTGAGTTTAAGTTGTCGGATCAAGATCACAATTAAATACCGACTCATATAAAACTTAATCTCGATCTTTGTCTTGTGCTTGAATCTCGTTATATATCAATTTTGCGCTCGTGCTTGGACCTCGTCATGTGTCAATTTGCGCATAGTTTGTCATTCATCAAAACCTACATATGAACACACGTTTAGTATAATGCCTTGAGAACGTGTTTCCAACAATTTCCCCCTTTTTGATAATGGCAAACTTTAATCGGGATATGCATAGTAAGCAATTCATAATGACGATTCAAGACAAGAAAAGATATGCAACAAGTATATGGATATGCAATTTGTTCCCCCTCAACATATGATTCCCCCTCAATTTATGCCGATAAGTATTGAGAGTGCATACCCGTTATCTTCCCCCTTTTGCCATTAACAAAAAATATGGAATAGTTAGAAAAAAACTTGTTTATTTAAAAAAACACGGGTACATAATGGGAACAATACAGACATAGAACAATAAAATAGAAAGACATAATAAAGAAATTATTCATCATCATCTCCCGCATCATCGTCCGGCACTGCTTCAAAGGGAACAAGACCGGCATATGGATAATGAACATGGTCAAAATATCCATGGATCTCATGTGTCAATTGACCGACAGAGGTGGTCAATGAAGCGATTTGGTCGGAAATGGATTGAAGAGTAGGTTCTTGAGGCTGACTCGACCGACGAGTTGGAAGAGGAGCAGGAGCTACATGATCGCCGTCATGGGGAAAGGAGGATTCTGAAATTTCCCACTTCTTGGTGCTCTTTTTGAGAGGACCGATGGAAGTGTTGAATCCGCAATCTTCAAGAAAATTCATAATAAGGAGGGCATAGGGAAGAGGTCTATCATCTCCGATGGCGTCACGCATGTGATCTTGATGAACTTACACCAATTGATGTGAGCTCCGGTTATAATTGCATGCATGAGCTTGGCGTCTTCTTGGGAAAGAGTGGTGTGATTATGCTTCCGAGGTTTGAGGACTCGGGTGATGAAATAGAAAATCAAACGATACTCGGGGAGCATTCCCGTGATAGTAGGACGCCGAGTGGATAGATTAGGATCATAAGATGTAATACCTATTTGGTTTAGGAGAGCTTTCTCATCAAATAAGGCCCCGGCCTCTCTAATGTATTGAGTAATGTTTTCGCCACTTCGAGGAAGATGGGCAATGGAATGCAGGTTTTCATCGGATAAAAGAATTTGAACACCATTAATATTTGTCACAAGCTCACCATCATCATCCTCATGAAGGTTTGAATAAAACGCTTGAATCAATGGAGGATTAATGTAAGGGTAGGTAAGAAATAAGAAGTCAAGAATTTGACATTCATTAAGCATGTTGGCAGCAGGGGCGTATGATTCAAGATACTTGCTTGTTGAAAAGCGGGGAGGAAGAATGTCGCGCTTTTCAAATTTTGTCAAAAACCGAGTAAGCTTGGTGTCAGAATTAAATTGTAAAATGGACCCATCTTGGTAAGGGTAATTTGGAGGAGGTGGGGCAGCAGAGGAGGATGCGCCAAGCCTAGCTGAACGGGAACGTTTAGAGTGACGGCCCGACATTTTTAATAGGAAGTAATGAGCTTTGCAAGAAACTTAAAGGAGTTTTGATAGTTTGAGAGCTAAAATTGATGCTTGAGTGAATAAAATGAAGATATGAGGTGCCTATTTATAATGGGGATAGTGGCTTTTCATTGATGGTGAAAATCTGCAGAAAATTGAAAGCCAAAACGGTGAAAATAAATTGCACTGACCGTTAGACAATCGATTATTGGAATGAAATAATCGATTGTTATGAAGATTTGACTGAATCTCGGAACTGACACAAATCGATTTCAGGACCAAACGGTAATAATTTTTGAATTTCTAACATGAAATAATCGATTGTCAAATTATGGTAATCGATTGTTGTGACATAGTGTGCACGGTGATTTTCTGACTCGGAAAATAATTGATTATATATATGAAACAATCGATTGTTTTAGAAAAGCAGTACTGAATGGCTGAGACGGTAATCGATTAAACAGTTAAAAATCGATTGTTAAACAAAACTGCATAATAAGCATAAAACATAAATAATCGATTAGTGATACTTGCTAATCAATTTTCTGCACACTAAAATAATCGATTATTTGCTGTAACAATCGATTGTTCTATGCTATTTCTTTATAATTCCCCCTACCTTTAGGGCGATACCTGCAAAATAGAATTAGATGTCTCCGACGCTGAAGTCAGTAATTTGTAAAGAAATAGTAACTTAAACTAGTGTGGCCAAGTGAGAGCGTGATCCCATAAGAAGTGTGTCCTAGGGTGTTCTTAAGAGTGTTTCGGGTACTTACCTTTTCTCCGACGTTGCCAATTACCTGTTCGAGAGGGTGATCTTTGATTGTTCTCCACTCATTAGGCATTTTAGTTTCTTTCTCCAATTGTGGCGCTTCCTCTGTTGGTTGTTCCAAAATTTCGTCTTGATTTTTCTTAGGCGTTTCCTCTTGTATTTTGTCTTTCAAGCTATCTAAAATACCTGCAAGATCAAAACCGGAATCCTTTCTCGCCAAGCGAGCATTATTTTCGGAAAACACAACATGAGGGGATTCCTCCACAGTTTCGGTTCTTTTATTAAAACCCTATATGCTTTGCTACGTGAAGAATAACCAATGAAAATTCCCTCATCAGACTTAGCATCAAATTTTCCCAATTGATCTTTTCCATTGTTATGAATAAAAACTTTACAACCGAATACTCTAAAATGGGAGATGTTTGGTTTCCTTCCCTTGTAGAGTTCATAAGGGGTTTTCATGAGTATTGGCCTTATGACTACTCTATTTAAGATGTAGCATGCGGTACTCACGGCATCCGCCCAAAAATGTTTGGAAATCTTAGCCTCTTCGAGCATGGTTCTAGCCATCTCTTCGAGACACCTATTTTTCCTTTCCACCACCCCATTTTGTTGTGGTGTTCGTGGAGCGGAAAAGGTATGCTCGATACCGAGTTCGTCACAAAAGTCCGCAAAGAGATTGTGATCAAACTCTCCCCCATGATCACTTCTAATTGAAGTGACGGTTGTTTCCTTTTCGTTTTGAACACGTTTAAAGAAATATTTAAAATTCTGAAAAGCATCACTTTTATGGGCAAGAAATAAAGTCCAAGTAAATCTAGAATAATCATCAACAATAACAAAAGCATAACGATTTCTACCTAGACTTTCAATGCGAGATGGTCCAAATAAATCCATGTGAAGCAATTGCAATGGTCTAGTAGTTGAAACAATATTTTTCGATTTAAAAGATGCTTTTGTTTGCTTCCCTTTTTGACAAGAATCACAAATAGAGTCATTTTCAAATTTCAAGTTGGGAAGACCAACAACTAAATTTTGTGAAGCTAATTTGTTCAAAAGATGCATGTTGATGTGAGCTACTCTACGATGCCATAACCAAGAATCATCCTCTTTGCTCATTAAACAATTCGCATAATCGGGTGAAGAATTTGCAAGATCAACCATATAAATGTTATCCATTCTAAAACCACGAAGGATGATTTTAAAATCGCTACGTCTAAAGACTAGGCATTCATCCGAATCAAATAAAACAAGATTTCCCTTGTCACATAATTGACTTATGCTCAAGAGATTATGTTTTAAACCTTTCACAAGTAATATATGCTTAATGGAAGAAATTTCATCCTTACCGACCGATCCGATGCTAATAATCTTTCCTTTGTTGTTATCACCAAAAATAACACTTCCCCCTTTCTTGTGTTATAGTTGAAGGAATTTGGATTCGTCTCCCGTCATGTGCTTGGAGCATCCACTATCAAGGTACCATAGTACACTTGATCCCTTCAAACACACCTACAAAACAAATTAATGCGTTTTAGGTACCCATGCAATTTTGGGTCCTTGGGGGTTAGGCATATCATAATAATGTGATTGAATGTTATGTCTATATCGTGTAAAACAAGCAGGAGCAATATGACCAATTCGTCTACAATAATGACAAGTCACGTTAGGATTATGCATCCTTCTAGGTTCATAGTAATTGGACGGACGAAAATTGTTTACTCTATTTTCGACACTATGACTATTTCGCATTTCATGAACATTATTTCTCCTACTATTTGTTCTAGGATGTAAATGATTTCTAGAATAATTATTTCTAGGTTGGAAGTCATTTCTAGGTGTTCTAAAAGGTTCAAAATTCCTTCTATTGTTTGGCCTAGAATATGCATCATTTCTAGAGTAGTTATTTCTAGGTGGTAAGTCATTTCTAGGTCTTCTAAAGTGTTCAACATTTGGTCTAGCATGCATATTGGTTCTAGGGTTGTTATTTCTAGGATGAGCATTTGTTTTATTAATCCTAGGTTGAGCCTTAGGTGGTTGGGGTTTGGCTTCAACCTTTTCTTTAGGCCCATTCTTAAAACCTATGCCATGCTTGGTTGACTTCAAATTAACAAGGACCTTATTCAAATTTTTGTGAGAAGAATTAAACTTATCTAACGTGCCCATAAGCCTTTCTACTTCATTTTTGAGATGCATGCAAGAAGTACAATTTCTAATAGAGCTTTCGGGCTTGTCGACGCTTCTTTTTCCGAAAAACTTGTTTTCCTCTTTCAACTTCTCATTTTCTAAAACCAGTTTTTCCAAATCCTTTTCTTTCAATGAGAGTTGTTTTTGAAAATCTTTTTCTTTTGAAGAGGCATTTTCTTTTATGCTTTTAATAGTTTTTGAAGCTTTAATAAATTCACTATATAACTCATCAAAAGCATTTTGCATTTCTTCAAGGGAAAAGAAATTTTTAGAAGAGATTTGACATACCTCATCTTGCTTGTCTTCTTGTGCCATAAGACAAAGGTTTGCGCTTTCCTCTTCTTCTCCTTCGCTTGACTCATCTCCGGAGTCTCCTCCCCAAGATATATATGCACGTTGCTTTTTGAAAGGTTTCTTTTCCTTTTTGATGTTTGGGCAATTTGATTTGATGTGCCCGGTTTCTCCGCATTCATAGCACTTTATTTGTTCTCCTTGCTTTTTGCCCTTTCGTTCATACTCTTTTCGCATGAACTTTAGAAATATTTTGATAACGAGTCCAAAATCGTTGTCTCCGTCCTCATCAACTTGCGGTTGGCTTGTGCTTGCCTTTAGAGCGATTCTTTGCCTCCTTTGATCATCAACAAGAGGGTTAAGTATAGTAGATTCATAAGTCTTAAGATTACCTCTTAATGCGTCGATGGTGACATTTGAAACGCCAATGGACTCTTGAATCGCGTCGGCCTTTGATCGCCATGCCGGAGTGAGACTTCTAAGAATTTTTCGGACAAGTTCCTTATCCGTGAATGTCTTCTTGATCGCATGTAAGTCATTTACAATTATTGAAAATTGTTCGAACATCTCATCCACCTTTTCACCTTCCTTCATGTGAAATAATTCATAAGCATGGGTTAGGAAATCAATTTTGGCTTCCTTTACCTGGTCCGTACCTTCGTACGTAATTTCCAGCTTGTCCCACATTTGCTTCGCCGTTGTGCAACAAGATATCTTCCTGTAATCATCAGCATTTACAGCACAATATAACAAATTAATAGCTTTAGCATTATTTTGCACCTTTCGGATATCATCCGCATCGTATTCATCTTCGGACTTTTGTACCCATTCGTTTTCAACCTTCTTGGTTGGGATTTGTTCTCCATTTGTTATGACCTTCCAAAGATGAAAACTATTTGATTGCACAAATATTCTCATCTTCTCCTTCCAGTATGTATAATTTGTACAATCGAATAGCGGTGGTCGGGTGGAGCATTGTCCTTCACCTATTCCTGCAAAAGAGTCACGAGTAGAAGCCATGGATGTTTCTCTCAAACGGTTAAGTCTTCAGAGAGTTGGGCTCTGATACCAATTGTTAGATAATACGCTTAACGCTAGGGGGGGGGGGGTGAATAGCGTTATAACAAAAATTAGCGTAAACTTGCGGAATTTAAAAATTGCAGGAAATAAATAAGTGCGATAAATAAGAAAGAACGCACCGATGTATTCTAGTTCACCACAACCCGTGGCTAGTCCAGTCCCCGAGAGACTCTCTCGAGATTTCCACTAACTTGTCAAGCTTACGGGTGCTTAACAAACCTTTATAACTTGAGGACACAAGCCTCAACACCTTTGCTCGGAGATACAACACTTCAACACTTCAATCAAAGGAAACACAAGTTCCTTTACAACTTGAGGACACAAGCCTCAACTACCTTTGCTCGGAGATACAACACTCCAAGACTTCAACCAAGGAAACACAAGTTCCTTTACAACTTGAGGACACAAGCCTCAACTACCTTTACTCGGAGATACAACACTCCAAGACTTCAACCAAGGAAACACAAGTTCCTTTACAACTTGAGGACACAAGCCTCAACTACCTTTGCTCGGAGATACAACACTCCAAGACTTCAACCAAGGAAACACAAGTTCCTTCTTACAACAAGAGAATAACAATTCTCTTCAAGTGTAAAAAACACTAAGTACTCAAACAAGACACTCCTTTATGAGTAGATATGAGTAAAAGAATACGCTCAAGATCGCAAAAACTTTCGACAAGAATTTGGCTCTCAAAAACTTATGTAATGAATATAAAATGATAAGCAATAGAGTATGCAAGCTTATAGAAATTATATGATCAGTTGTTGTGTGTTGTTGTAATCAAAAGACTGAATTGAAGCTGTATTTATAGTTGAAAAACTTGTATTACTGTTGCCTAATTGCCAATTAAGAACTGCTGATTTTACTCTGTGACAATCGATTGTCAAGAATCCACAATCGATTGTTTGCCAATCGTTCCAGAAATCAATCCCAGATTTTACGCTTAACAATCGATTATCTAAGATCAACAATCGATTATTGGCAATGTTCAAAGAATCATTTTCAGATTTTACGTAAAATAATCGATTATACAAAATCAATAATCGATTATTCAGCAACGTTCAAAAATTCCTTTCCAGATTTTAATTACAACAATCGATTATACAAAATCAATAATCGATTATTCAACAACGTTCAAAAAATCCTTTCCAGATTTTAATTTCAACAATCGATTATAGAATATCAACAATCGATTACCTGACGGTATTTGAAAATATTTTGGCAACGGTTAGTTATACAATCGATTATACTAAGTTAACAATCGATTATATATCAGTCTTGAAAAATCAATTTAGACATTGCCTCGTGACAATCGATTGTTATATACTCACAATCGATTATTTAATAACTTTGAAAAAGTCTGGAAGACACTGCCTCAACACAATCGATTGTCATATGTGCACAATCGATTATTTTGTGACTTTGAAAAATCTGATGGACACTGTCTCTTCACAATCGATTGTCATTAACTTCACAATCGATTATTTTGAACGTTGAAAAACTTTGATGGACACTGCCTCATCACAATCGATTGTCATGCAGATTTGAAAAATCTGATGCTCACTGCCTTAGCACAATCGATTGTCATAAGTTCACAATCGATTGTCAAGCAGCTGACTTAAACATAATCGATTATCATAAGTACATAATCGATTATCTTAGTCCAGATTTTAGAGGCATGTTTAAAAATCATTTTGACTAAGGTAAATATGCATTATTTAAAATCATTTTGCTCTAAATTAAATATGCATGATTTAAAAATATTTTTACAAAAGAAGCCAAGTCTTGAGTTTAAGTTGTCGGATCAAGATCACAATTAAATACCGACTCATATAAAACTTAATCTCGATCTTTGTCTTGTGCTTGAATCTCGTTATATATCAATTTTGCGCTCGTGCTTGGACCTCGTCATATGTCAATTTGCGCATAGTTTGTCATTCATCAGAACCTACAAATATGAACACACGTTTAGTATAATGCCTTGAGAACGTGTTTCCAACACGAAGTTGGACAAACCTATATCTAAATATCTTATTCGAAGGTGGACAAACCTATATTCAAATATCCTATTCGAAGGCGGACAAACCTATAATATCCTATTCGAAGGCGGATGAACCTATAATATCCTATTCGAAGGTGGACAAATCTATATCTAAATATCCCATTCGAAGGTGGATAAGCCTGTATTCGAATATCCTATTCAAAGGCGTACAATACTATAATATCCTATTTGAAGGCGGATGAACCTAAAATATCCTATTCGAAGTTGGACAAACCTATATCTAAATATCCTATTCGAAGGTGGACAAACCTATAATATCCTATTCGAAGGCGAAGAATTACAAACTCAAAAACAAACAACCAGATTCCTTTTCCTGTTTGACAAATTTAAACAAATGACTATTTTTGCAAACGTGACCCCTTCCAACTTCTCATGAATCTTGAGGTCAGGAAAAATATTTCACGAAACTCCACAAACTTGTCCATTCGTATATGAAAATAGCCTTTCGACAACTGAAGGATACTCTAAGGCTATCTCGGCAAGAACGGTTTAAGACATCGCCGAAACTGGCTCGACTTATTTTGACCAAAATCCAAATGGCACTCACTTGCCCGTTAACTCTTTTTTTTCAAATTGAAATAAAAGACCTGGTATTGCAAACACGGCCTTTCAACACCTCGGGGGCGAAGATTATAAGGTTGCGTTAGCTAACCGGCCCAAATCCTAAAATAATGATTAAATATGGCTGTTAATCCAAAGTCAGCCTTCCGGCATCCCTTTCAGGAACATTCTGCTATTTTCGGCAAAAACAACATCACCGACTTATTTAAGACTCTTTTTTTTTCTTTTTTCTTTTCAAAATGGGAGATCCAATATTGCAAACACGGCCTTTTAGTGTCTCGGGGATGAAGATTTTAAGGCTGTGTGGGTCAACCGGCCAAAAATTTAAACAATCATCAAAGGTGGCTGTTAATGCAAAGTCAGCCTTCCGGCGTCCCTTTTGGGAACATTCGGCTATCAAAAACGGTATCACCTGACTAATTTACGACGAAAATTAAAACTTTGATATTTTTTTGCTTTTTGTTTATTTTTTCTATTTTTCAAAGGGGAGGTTGGACATCACCGGATTTGTTTATGACAAAAATTAAAATTTTGACACATTTGTTTCGGCTATTTTTGCATATGGGGAGGTTGGACCTGATGAGGGTTGCCTACGTATCTCACATCCGATGAGAATTAAATAAGCGTAGTTCGCCAAATTAACCGAACAATTTTAAAACAGGACTCTTTTCGATTTTTATTTTTGGCATTTCATAAGCAAATAACAAAACTACTTTCAAAAGCACGACTCTTTTTCATTTTCATTTTTGGCATTTAATAAACAAATAAAATAAAATAACTATATTAAAAAACAAGACTTTTTTTTTTCATTTTTGGCATTTCTTAAACAAGTAAAATAAAATAATTATTTTGAAAAAACAAGACTCTTTTTTTTCATTTTCATTTTCTCATGGCAAGGCAAACTTTTTTCCTTTTCTATTTTTGAAAAGCAAGATAAAATAACGACTCTTTTTTTTCTTTTTATTTTTGACAAACAATAAAACAACCTATTTTTCCAAACTAAAATAAAGACTCTTTGTTAATAGAACAACTATTTAAAAAGCAAATATTTTTTTTCTCAAAAATTCAGCAGTATTTTGGCATTGATTTTTTCTAAAAATAGGTAATTACACCCTACACAAATAGTTTTATTTTCTCTTTTGTTTCACAATTTTCCAGTATTCAAAGCCTGTCAGCATGTAAGTTCAAAGCAAAATAAATGCGCAAAAAAAATAAGATGCAGCAGGATGGTCTTTTTTTGTTTCAAGTTGATATTCCTAGACGGGCCCAACCCCTGTGTTGAGTCCGCTAAGTCAAATGCACATGATTTAAATAAGCGTTTGTTTCTAGGGATCCGCCATGAAGTTTTATTATTTTATGTTTCACACCTGGGGTTTGTTCTACACTTGGCTAACCCGAGCGGACAACTCGGGCAAGGAGGGGGTAACTTACCGGGGACCCGCGAGATCGTCCGACTCCGTAACTTGTCCGAGCCTCTTTCTTAATAGGTAACACTAACAGAATGGGGAATCTCAAACCAGTGAGCAGCATCCCCAGAGGTAAGAAGAGAAAGGGTTCAGCACAATTTATATATACAATCAAACAATATTAAAGCGGTAACAAAACATCATTTTGCACATTAAGCACGTACCATATAGAAATATCATATAATAAAACAAAAATATAACAATTCGTCATAAGCTCGAATTTCTAACCCTGAACCAGTGGTTCTGGGTTATCGTCCCCAGCAGAGTCGCTAGAGCTGTCACACCTCCTTTTTTCGCACCGCGAGGGCGCAAGGGATTAAGGGAGTTTTTCCAATTAAAGGACAATCGAAACGGAATTTATTATTAAGATTCAGAGTCGCCACTTGGGAGATTTATGGTGTCCCAAGTCACCGATTGAATCCCGAATCAAGGAAAATAATGACTCTATATTACAGTCAGCGCCAAAAATTCGGATAAGGAATTCTGTTAATTTTATTATAATTAACATAATATAATTTCGTCTATTGCTGCGTCCACATCCATTGATATCTTCACGGTGATAATTTTATCTTCTTTCAGATATATCACATATTGCTATCACATTCTCTTAAGGGAATGAGAATGAAGCAAATTCAATTCGGACGTGTTTTCAATAGTTTGCCCACAATCATACATGAATTAGATCATGACAAGACATAAAAATTTTACTATTTCAGGTGGGTTACTTTCTTACAAACTCCATTAGAGTTATAATCAAACTTTGTTGTCTTTGCTTGCATTATAAAATCAAATCATAAGAATTTTCAGAATTTAAAAGAGAAAAATAAAGTAAAATAATTACCTTAAATTTAAAATTTAATCATGAAGGAAGTATATGGAACAATTGACAATCATTATGCTCAACACAAAGCTTCTACTCAATTGGTTAGAGTCTCGTGCTGATAACGTGTTATGAAACAATAAAAGAACAAGAACAATATTGCAGAGAAAGAAAGAGAGAATTCTTATTGAATTTTGGCATGAATTACAACGGAATAGAACCCTCTATTATAGGGAGAAGGTGACTTAACCACCAAGTAATAAACCCTAGAATCTCTCTAAATATAGATATTCACTATAAATAAACTTCTATTTGTAATAATTATAAATTAGAAAGAGAAAGAAATTAAACCTATGCATAAAAACATTTATAAATTCTTAACGTCTAGGTTAAAAATATAATCCAACTTATCTATTTAGTATTGTTATTTTTATTTTTGCGTTAAACCATTAATTAAAGGTACAATATTTTTGTTGATTATTACTTAATTTCTTAAGAAAATTATAATGTCCTATTCTTGTTTGAGTATATCTCGAGGGATAATTTTTGCAGGCCATTTTTAGCCATCACATTTGCTATTGCACATGTTTTATTTGCTGCGTCTAGGTCTACTTTGAAAGATGGGAAGTGATCAAGATTAAAGTCATTATGTGGTTTCTGTTGGAGCTACTTAAAATAGAAGTTGCTGCAAGTTGGTGCAACCAAATTAAACTTCGTTTGTGACTGGAGTTGGAATAAGATTTTAACCAAATGTAATGTCCTTTATGTTTGTACTTGAGTAAAAAATTTATGCATTTTCATGTGGACTAATCCTTTTAAAGCCAAGTATTGTTGTATCATTTCTCAAGTATGTGGTAACACCCTTTGGAGATTGGGGGTCCTTGGCAACAAATTTATAAAGACATCCCGATAGAAATCACCTATTTGTCTTCTAGGTAAATTTCTTTTTAATGCGATTAATAAATTTAATCTGCAATATACACCTGTTTTTAATATCTCTCTGCTCTTTTTTGTTTGAAACGATACGCGCTCGCGCGGGTAGGTATATTAATAAATTAGAAAGAGAAAGAAATTAAACCTATGCATAAAAACATTTATAAATTCTTAACGTTTAGGTTACCAAAAACTTAAAGTAAATAAGAGTTTACAAATTATAGTCATATATAAGACATTTTAAAGGAATATATATGTGAAATTCAGTAAAATTAATATAGAACACTTTCAAATTGTACATTACTAACTTTTTAAAATTTTATTTGTTGTTTCATTGGATCATGAGTTTTATAAAGGCATCCACCAAAACATTGAAAATTTAATTTTATTAATACAATTACCAATTCTCAAAAATAAATTGAACAAGTTTTGTTAGCTTGCAAAGGATGGAAACTTACAATAGTTCTGTAAAATATCTACTTTCAATACGATTATAATTAAAATTCGTGAACTCTCATCTTTGAATAGTGCTCAATTTGAGTAAAATTATCCTAACTTTTAATTTTGTAAAGAAAATTTCAAGGACAAATCATTCACACTGTTGGAAAATGAATTTCAAAGGCTACAATTTCCCTTCAGAAATCATGATCAAATTCTTTCTATGAATTATGTGATTCTTAAATTAAGCATATTTCACTTGTTAAAATATCTAGCCCCTTGCATTAGTTTCCAACTCATATTAAAATTCTATTTTTCAATCTCAACCTCCTCAAATACATATTTCAACGCATCGGGGCAACGTAGACAATAAAAACTAGTCTAAAACTTGATGTACATTTACGAAGCAAAAAGCCAAACATTTTGGGATCAAACACAAAATATTCCTTAAATTTTCATTAGGGCACCAATATCCTTTTGAGTATTCAGAATTGGTGCACGTATGTTTCTTATCAGTACTGAGAGAAAATGGAAGAGACTGATTTTTGATTAACTGGGAACTTGAATACCGAAGTCTAGCGGATGATGTTGCATATATGTTTCTGTCAGATTGCTGCGAAAGCATTACTGAGGTTAGCTCTTAGAGTTACATTTCTATCACTTAACTCTATTAGTACGTCCAATTTTTTTATTCTGCAATTTTTCTTCCATAGTTTCATTGCGGCATCTTGTGCTACAGATTTTCCACATGCAATTACTCTACTATGCTTCTTCTCTGTGTAATCTTTCTTATGAATATGACCGGACGGTCCAAACAGAGTTAAAAAAATTCCAGGAAAAAAGGGTTAGCGGGCGGTTGGGGGGTATGAGTGGCGGAGCCACCCTTACCCAAGGGGTGTCGACACCCCTTCGCCGGAAAATAATGGTATTTTTTTCTTAAAAATTGAATATTTACAAGGGGTTGACAACCCTTGACACAAGACAAACTCTTAGTGCAATGCTCAAGGGGTGTCAAAAATTATAGAAGGTTGCAAATTCCATTTCACATAGTAGCAATTTTTTTTAACACCTCTTTGTATAATTCCTGGCTCCGCCACTGAGTCTCTGTGTGTGTAACTTTCATGTAACATCTTTGCAATCTGTAAATTCTGAGACAATGCTGCATATATAACTGCATTCTTGAACTCAAATTACGGATTTTGAAAACATGAAAGAAAGAATTACAACAACAACAACAACAACTACCCAGTATAGCCCCACAAAGTGGGGTCTGGGGAGGGTAATATGTAGACGAGCCTTACCCCTACCCGAAAGGGCAGAGAGGCTGTTTCCAATCGACCCTCGGCTCAATGAAGGAAGGAAAAACAAAACAAACAGAAGAACATTAGTAACTCCAGTGGAAATAGCGTAAATAATTATCTAAACATAAGAACCATAAATAAAATAGCATGCAATAATATCATACAGTAACTATCATAATTAACTACCATAACGGAGACACAGTCCAAAACACAAATCATCTATGGATAGCCCTGTCAAGCCTCACCCAAACCCGGGTGAGGAGTACGAAGAACTCTAGGAGCCCCTATTCTACAACCCTAATACTAGACCTTCAGACTTTCCTATCAAGGGTCATGTCCTCGGAAACCCGCATTCTAGCCATGTCATGCCTAATCACCTCTCTCCAATACCTCTTAGGCCTCCCTCTGCCTCGCCGAACGCCGACAATCGCCAACCGCTCACAACTCCTCACCGGGGCATCGGGACTTCTCCTCCGCACATGCCCGAACCACCTCAGCCTCGCTTCTCGCATCTTCTCATCCACCGGGGCCACCCCTACCTTCTCTCGAATAACTTCATTCTTAATCTTATCTAACTTGGTGAGCCCGCACATCCACCTGAGCATCCTCATCTCCGCAACCTTCATTCTCTGAACATGAGAATTCTTCACTGGCCAGCACTCCGCCCCATACAGCATTGCAGGTCTAACCACAGCTCTATAAAATTTCCCCTTGAGTTTCTGTGAAACATTCTTGTCACACAGGACTCCTGATGCAAGCCTCCACTTTGACCACCCCGCTCCTATACGATGAGTGACGTCCCCGTCAATCTCTCCGTCCCCTTGAATCACTGACCCCAGATATCTGACGCTGCCCCTCTTGGCGATGACCTGGGATCCAATCATCACGTCCCTGCCTACTTCACTTGGCTCGGCGCTAAACTTGCACTCCAGGTATTCTGTCTTAGATCGGCTTATTTTGAAACCCTTAGACTCGAGAGTCTGTCTCCATACCTCTAACCTCTCAGTAACACCGACCCTCGTCTCGTCTATCAAGACTATGTCATCAGCGAATAGCATACACCAAGGCACATCCCCTTGAATATCTCGGGTTAGAGCATCCATCACCAAGGCGAACAAGAGAGGGCTAACCGCCGATCCTTGATGGAGCCCCATAACCACTGGAAAATGGTCTGAGTTGCCGCCCACCATCCTAACCCTAGTTTTGGCTCCATCGTACATGTCCTTGATTATGGCAGAATAGTTAGATTTATTCGGGTTTGCTATAGTTGATAAATCTGTCAAGTCAAAAGCGAGTATCAACTGATTGTATTTCAATTTCAATTCAACGAGTAGCTAGATATTAGATGAAGCAGGAAGTACATAAAAACAGAAGTCCAAAAACACATGTTTACATGTGGACCTTTATTACAACTCAAATTACAAACCAATCCCCTTAATTTTCTTGATAGAAACTCTTTTTTTCCAATTTTCCATAATTTTCCTACGCACACCGTCTGAAATGTGTATGATCATCCTCGAAGCATTTTGCTTCCTTATGGCACATCATAAACAAATTGTATAAACCTGCACATGAAACTCCTTCTGGACAGATGAAAAAGAAAGCCTTGTGAAACTAGCAGCGTGGAAGATCCTTTGGTGGAGGAAGAATACTGTGATCTGATCCTGGTCCATCTTCCACTAAAAATGCTGTTTTTAGTCCCCATCCTGTATGCAATTCCAGATGACAGTGGAAAAACCAGACCCCTTCACAAAAATACGGATATGTTAAGAATAGATTATGAAACAATAGAAATGTTCCTTAACTAATTATCTCGGTCGTAGTCTTGGTACCTGGATTATCAGCTCTGAACCGAATAGCAGTCCAACCACCCGTTGGAACACCTACAGTATTTCTTTCTATAGGATCAATCAAGTTGTATTTTGCTGGATCCTTTTTGGGGTCAAAGTTCCCGACACCAGTTCCAACCACAAAGAAATTGTAGCCATGGAGATGGAAAGGATGTGATTCCACCGATAATAAGTTGGTGTCTTGGATTACTAGTTCGACAGTGGAATTGAAAGCAATCTTATTAAGCCTTGTGCCTAGATTCGTCCTTAGGTTGGCTGTAAGAGGTGCCCCTGTAAAATTGAATGGAGTAGGAGGTTTGTCTGGGAAATCTGGAGTGTACACGCCCTTAATATTGAAGTAATGAGCTTGAAGAAGTGCAGTTTGAGGCATGCTAAAGGTAATGTTGTTGAGAGAAGCTGTTAGCCGAGTTCCATTTAAACAGGTGGGACAAGGATTTATTCCTAGGCCTACTGTAAACAAGAGGTGTCGATCAACATTTAGGGGAACATTTGCTGGATATTTAGGGGTATTTAGGCTTTTGAGTTTAGAGTTATAGGTCAAAGCAAAGTCTGTGTCATTTTGTGCTGGCAAGCTTGGAAGTTTTGGAAGTACACTTTCTGGGATTCCCTTGTACTGGAATATAGCAGTAGCAGTCTTATTATCCACAGAGATTGGAGCATCCATGAATGCCCTTGCAGCCATGAAGTATCTTCCTGGAACTTGGCTGGCACGAACCAGAATGTTTGTAGTCTGCCCTGGCGCAATCAGAATGGCCTCTGTATTGAATGGTTTCGTGTAGACCGCATCAATTTCTACCACTGTGAAGGTATGATTAGCCAGGGCAAAAAACAGCTCATCATTGAGAGCAGCATTGACGATTCTCAACAGGTATGTCTTCCCTTTTTCAACTTCCATGGCAAAAGTATCTGAAAAAGATATGCAAATATTAAGTGATATTGGAGTCAAAACACTCTAACAACCATATTTTTCCTCATATACAAGGTTGAAATACACCAGTCAATGTCAGTCTTACGTTTCTCAGAACATGGGAAAAGAGGTCCTGGCTTTCCATTGATCGTGTGGGCATCAGACATATTAGGAGGTATACCCAAGGCGTTTCCTTGTTTCTCAACTTCTTCTACATCGGCATTCCACCATTCTCCTGTAGCACAATCATATGAAGCAATGAAATGTTTTATCATGTTTCGTCATATATAAGAGGAGTTCAAGAAATTTTGGGGTTGAATTATATATTAATGGATGCCACACTCACCTAGTACAAGTACTTCTTCCCTATCTGGTTGAGGGAAAGGGAAGGGAGTTCCTTGTTGTGGCATGATAACTATAGCACCATAAACTGTTGCCCTTAGCCAAAGAATGTGTGCATGCCACCATAAGGTTCCCCTTTGTCCTGTTATATTGAAGTCATAAACATAGCTATTTCCTGTCTGAATAGGGCATTGTGTTATGTAAGCTGGCCCGTCTGCCCAACCATTGCGATATTGTTTCAATCCATGCCTGCAATAAAAGCATACTGTTTGAGCCTCTAAAATTTGACAGACTTCAAAATGTTTTGCAATTTTTATCTGAATTTACTACTGTTACCAGTGAATGGACAAGTTATATTGTGCAAAGTTAGTAACATTGATTTGAACTCTATCTCCTTCTCTTGCATAAATAGTTGGCCCGGGATATCTCCCATTAACTGTAACAATTGGTTTTGCATGGCACAATCTGCTCACATTTGCCACTTGAACCTGTAAAACACAGAAAGTTGGCCATGATGAAAAGAAAAGAACCAAATGAGGGTATAAAAACAAATCATTAGCTAAGAACCACACAGTAAAACAAAGCATTCTATTTTATTTTTTGAAAATTGGAGGCACTAACATCAAACTGATATTTCTTAAGGGCAGCCTCAGCAGGTAGACAAATGAAACAAAGAAATCCAATGACAAAGAAGCCTAGGACTGGACAGAAACTTGTCTGCTTTGCCATTTTTCTTTGCTAGATGTTCTTAAACAACTGTGTGAATGGATGATGAGATAAAGGTATAAGTAAGACGCATATTTATATAAGTGAAAGGGTAGAGACAATTTTGTATGTGTTTTTGGTTGCTAAGGGGGAGAGGAGGTTGTAAAAGAGATTAGGTAGAAAAGGATTTCAATGGGCTGTACTGCAAAGCTTTTAAGCAAAATACTGAAATAGACATTTTGTGAGCCATTGACTAGCGTAGAGGCTAAAATCAAAGGCCACCATACTCAATCTAAAAAGGAGCCATTGAATTGCATATTAGTTTTGAACTTTAGCTTAACGGTAAAGAAAGACGTAAGCTCACTGTTTGGTGCAATTACATACGGAGGTGGACGTGTATGTAAAATGAAAAAAAAGTACGACCCAGTATAATACCACTCAGTGGTGTCTAGGGAAGGTAGTGTGTACGCAGCCTTACCCCTACCCTAGGTAGAGAGGCTGTTTCCAAATAGACCCCCGGCATAAATCCCCAGAATTTGCTCCTGGGGAGACTCGAACTCACAACCTCTCGGTTGTAAGTGAGGGTTGGTTACCATCAGACCAAGCCCCTCTTGTCTGTGTATGTAAAATGAGACAGACATTAATTCCTTAAGGAACATTAGTCTTAAGTTCAGATTTTGCTTTCTGTCAATACTACTAATTCCTATCGAGTTCACTTCTGGTTTTACTTCTAAGATTTAGTTGCTTTTCTTCATTTCCTCGAATTCTTGGCCACATTTTGCTTCGGGAAGCCTTAGATCTCACTTAAAATGTTCTGTTTACGATGAACAACCCCTAGCTAATACGAGACCACTTATATATAACATATTTGTTGCAGCAAAATTCATTTTGTGCAGTGCTAAAATGTTAACCCATTTGTCTTAGTTTTTGGAAAACATTAACCAGGTTTACTGCATTACATTTGATTAATGCTAAAAAGACTAAGCAGTTGAACATTAATTTAAATCAATAATATGGCTGCTAAACATCGTACAGTACTAATATGGCCTTTTTTGGAGTATAAAGTATATTTTGCTTTTAGAAAATAAGAAATGAACCAAATCGATGTTTTCCAAAAACTAAGACAAATGTTCCCTATTTTTTATTTTTTTCAAACTTTTCTCCAATATTGTCTTTGAAATTTTTTTCAAAGCCAAACGTAATTGCCACTTTCGTGCTCAACATTTTTACCTGTAATTTAAGCTAAGGAAATAGAAAAGCAAAAAGGGAAATTTCACTTGAGAATCAGTTGTATTGTACATGTTAACTAACGGGGTTGGTGAGTGAGTATAAGTTTTTTTTTTGGTGAAGTAGGTTTATATAAAAGGAATGGCGTATTTTTCAGAAGGAATGAATTATTTTAATTCTAGTTTATTTTTGGTAGGAAATAGGGCTATCCCCTCACTCACCCCCTCCCAAGCCCACCCACAAATTTAATCATTTGCATGCTATAAACCATCTTGTAAAATGACCAATTGATCAAATTCAAGGTTTGTCGGGGTGTGGCTTGCCGAAATTTGAAGACAAGACTTGAAATACTCGATCATTAAATTGTTGTTTTTGAAATTTGGAGTTTTCAATTTACATGAGGAAGAGATGAAGGACAGAACTGGTCTCATCGGGCGTGCCAATTTGTTTGCAACAAATTTATGCAGAGAAAAGTAAAATTGCAATCACAAATAACTATAAAGAAAAAAAAGATTTTATTGATAAACATTGTAGGTTACAACTCTGTTTATCCCTTGATTCTTTCCTCAAGACATATTTGATATGTCTTTGATCTCTTAATGAATGTTTCAAGAGTTTCATGGAATTTTGGAGATCTCATATTTGATCTCTTTGTGCATATTTCGAGAGTTTATAGAATTGCTGAGATGCCTCTTTAAAGGAATATGTATTCCTTTATATAGGTATGAGTTAGGGTTTAGGGTAAAGAAACCCTAATAGACTCCTAGGATTTCAAAAGTCTTGTAGTATCTTGAATTTAGGGTTTATATACTTTGATCCGTTAAATTTTGATATTTACACAGATAAAAGGACATTATTTATTATTCTATGAAATAACAAATAGAAAGTCTTTGATAGGTTCCATTCGAAGAATCCCAACGAGCTCAAGGGGGATATTAGAAGCTAGTGGTAGTTGAAGACTCAGCTTCATTGGCTGCTCAATCGTAGCAGTTGATATAGACACAACAAGGAAGGAAATTGCTAAAATAGATAAGTGTTCGTTGTGCTTTTATAATCTTGTAAACCTACTATGAGTATCACCATTTGTTAGACGCTTTTTGATGGGTATTTGTGTATGTGGGGGGGGGGGGGGGGGCGGGGGGGCGGCTTCTTTCTTACATCGATATCATTCTAAAAAAGTTTTTAACTTACTATATAAATTGAAGTGTAAGCTATCAGGGAGTTTAATAGATAACAATAAATATCTGTGTGGAAAATATGAGATTAATAACCTGAAAAAATGATAGAGTACTTGTTGCAATAGCTGATTAATATACTAATAATATAAAACATTATTTACGCCGTCAGTATACAACAACAACAACCCAGTATAATCCCACTTAGCAGGGTCTGGGGAAGATAGTGTGTACCCCTACCCTAGGGTAGAGAGACTGTTTCCAAATAGACCCTCGGCATCCTTCCCTCCAAGAACTCCCAGCTTGCTCTTGGGGAGACTCGAACTCACAATCTCTTAATTGGAAATGGAGGTGGCTTACCATCAGAGCAACCCCTCTTACCCTTCAGTACGCATTAGTTAAATCTACTTTTAAAAAGAATTAAGATGAAGCGGAACCATAAAAGACTATGGAATGGTAAAAGATTAGAAGACGTTTGGTAGATGTAGCCCTTCACTTCAAAATACCGACAACACGTTAATGGTCGCGTTTTGGACGGCTATTGGTCATTACCGACCAACTTTGGTCGATTCTTTTTAACTGTTTCTCTCAAATTTCAGTAGTATAACATAATTAATTAATCATGTAAATCCTCAAAAAATATACCCAGCTAAATTCGCATGTACCTAGGGATTTCCTTCAGATTAACATATGATTTTCTTATCATTTTCTTTGTTTGTTTACATGCGAATTTTCTCACGAAAATGTACTTGCCGATTTTTTCTCTACTAATATATATTAAAGTTAGTGACAAATTTGATAACGCTACTAATATATTTTAAAATTAATACTAAGAAATAATTAATTATACGAATATATTATAAAAATAATAAATAAAATAATATTAAGTTATTTTATCTATATAAAAAATATATAGGTAAAAGTATACTATTATATAGTATATCATATAGAAGGTATTACATAAATATGAAGGTTTATATAACAACAATGACATAATAGACTTTTCAAGAAAAATATGACCTTTGTATAACAAAAGAAAGAAAAGTGACTTTTGTGTAGTGAACACAAAGTTAAATGATTTGTACGTAACCAAAGAAAAGATAAGTGACTTTTGGGTAACAAACACAAAAGTTCAACGATCATGGATAAAATTAACTCAAAATTATTTACATTATCAAGTGGATATTAATTAAACTCACTAATTTTTTTGTACGCCTTATTAAGTTCACATACATTATTAATGAATAACTATTTGTAGCAAGTCTTATTTGGTAACTTGAAAATAAAGTAACGATCTTATTATATTGGATTAAAGCATTAATAATGTAATATGCTCTATATTGCCCGTCATATGACTTGAAGTCGATGCATATGGCTAATTTTTCTGGGACTAAATTTAAGCATTTTATGACAAGACGGTCAGAACTGTAAATTATTTTATATGGTGAGTATTATCATGCAGAATATTTATAAACTATATATATTTCGAGACTATATATAATTTAGTGATACCGATAAAAGTCTGTCATGCAAATAAGTGTAGGTTCAATTCTAACCGTTGATCTTTCCTTCCTCTCTTCCCTAATTGAGAGGATGTTAGCATAGGTAGTTAATAAATGTCTGAGGATTTGAGGAAAGAAGAAATATGACTACCCGGCCCTGTCGTTATATGTGTTACTGTCCCGTTTTATGCTTCTTTATGTTTTATCATATGTGTTTGTAGAGTTTGAAGTGATTTGGTCAGAGTTTGGTTGGAATTGAGACAATTAGTCTCTTTAAGAGAAGACTAGTTTGGAAAAGTCAAACAGATGTTGACTTATGAGTTACAGGGCTCGGAATGGATTTCCGACGATTCGGCTAGTTTCAGGTGGTGACTTATGACTTGGGAGTGAAATCAGAACTGAATTTGGAGGTTCGATGTAGAATTAGGATTGAATTGACTAAGTTTGAATTTTGACGAATTCCGGTTGATAGGTGAGATTTTGATCTGTGGGTCGGAATAGAATTTCAAGAGTTGTTGTAGCTTCGTTAGGTGATTTTGGATACGTCTGCAAATTTTCAATTCAATCGGACGTCGTTTGGTCGGGTTTTTGATCGAATGTGAGTTTCAGAAGTTTTAGTTTAACTTAGGCTTGAATCCGTCGTGAATTGATGATTTTTGTGTTGTTGGTCGTGTTTTTAATGATTGGAACAAGTTCGTATGATGTTTTGAGGTAGGTTGGTATTTTTGGTTGAGGTCCCGGGGGCCTCGGGGTGTTTTCGGAGGTTCAAACGGATCAGTTTTGGTTGGTAGGAGATCATATTTTGGTGTCATAAATGTTGCAGAACTTTTATTCAATACGATCGCAGGAGTGCTGTTGCGATCGCATAGAAGGTTTGGGAAGGCCTTGGAAATCGTTCAATGCAATCGCGTTCAGGGGTATGCGATCGCATAGGTTGGGGAAGTTGTTCTCTGCGATCGCAGGAGGTCTTATGCGATCGCGTAGTGTAATGGACCTAGGTTTCCTGAGGGGACAATTGTGCAGTGCGATCGAGAGGCAAGTATTGCGATCGCGTAGTGTTGGGTTCTGAAGCTATGCGATCACGTAGTATGGGTTCGATCGCATAGGCCAAATTGGAGGCCTGGAAGAGTTGTTCAATGCGATCGCATAAGGGAAATGCCTGGGCGGACAGAAGGATTTTATCACATGTCATCCGCGAGCTAATATCATTTTCCTCCATTGTTGAGCACATTTTGGAGCTATTGGACGAGGGAGTAAGAGGATTTCACCTAGGTTTCGACTTGAGGTAAGTTTTATGAGCTAATTACGTGATTTTATTGAAGATTCGTCATCTAAATCTCTGGAAATTGGGTGGAAATTGGAGAATTTAGGGCTTGGTTTTTGAAATGAAAATTTGGGATTTGATGGCCTATTTGGACTTCGATTTTGATGAACTTTATGTGTACGGACCCGTGGCTAGAGGAGGATTCCGATGATGTTAATTTTGTAACTTTTCAAGAAGTGGGCCCGGGGCTCGGGTTTTGCCAACTTCGTATTTTGGATGTTTTTCAAGTTTTTTCTATTGGGTTATGTCCAATTAGCTTATTATGACATATTCCTTGTGGTTTTGATCAAATTCCACACTCGAGGAGGTCGATTTGATAGGAAAGCGCAAGGCGAGATAAGATTTTGGCTAGTTCGAGGTGAATAATGGCTATGAATGATATGCTGATGGTTTGAAACCCCGTATTTGCACTATACGGTGCTATGTTGAGATGAGGCATACGTATTGTGTTGAGCGTGGTGATGTAATTGCTGGGGAGTCGGACTTGATCCATCCCGATTGATGACTTACTGTATTTCTCGACTGAGACTGAGCTTGTACTCACATAATTTGGGCTAGTTGCCATGTTTAGGGCCATGTAACGATCTGTAGGACTCCTAGGGAGTATGTTGAGATGATTGACCTCACTTTACCTATTGGACACATACCAACTGTCCTGACTACTGTAAATCATGAAATAAACCGGACTTTGTAACTTGCACCCTGAATGAGAAATACCTAGGGTTGAATACCCTGTCTTAGCTGAGTGGGCTCGAGAGGCCAAGTCTATATTGACTGAGATGGGTCGAGAACCCCGTAGTGAGACTAATTGGCATATATATATACACACACACACACATCGGGTGGGGCTGAACGCCGCAGCTGTATATACATATACATGTATTGGATAGGACTGCACGCCGCAGTAGTATATCATATGGATCGTACTGCATGTCGCAGTAGTATATTATATGGATAGAACTGCATGCCGTAGTGATATATTATATGGATCGGACTGCACGCCGCAATGATATATGGATTGGATTGCACGCCGCAGTGATATATGGATCGGACTGCACGCCGCAGTATTATAGCGCTTGGGCTGAAGGAGCTCCTCAGGAGTCTGTACACACCCCCCGTGAGCGCAGTCGACTATATTTATTGGATCGGGCTGCGCGCCGCAGCAGTGTTAGTAACTGGTTGGACGGAAAGGGAAGTATACACCAGATTCTTTTCCCTGTTTGGTACTTATCCTCTGATCTTTACTACTAGTAATAGAACTGTATAGTGATTTTACCAGATTTCTTTCTTTCAGTTGTTATTTATTGCTATTACTCACTGAGTTGGAAGTACTCACTCTACTCCTTCCACTTTGTGTGCAGATCCAGGTACCTCAGGATAGAGTTGATTTTCTAGCAGATTTTCAGAGTATTTACAGAGCTTGTCGAGGTAGCTGCCTGGCGTCCGCAGGACCCGACTCCTCTACTACTTCTGTATTTTTCAAGCGTACTCAGATTATGATATATTTTAGTGTTATTACGTTATTCTGGCATAGGCTCTAGACTTATGACCCCCTGATTTGTGAGAGGTTACTATTACTGGTTGTTGGGATGTTTTCTATATATAACTGCTAAAATTTCGGATTTGCTTTCGTTATTAATGATTTGAAATTAAGAATGTGAGCTTGTAGCTCAGAACGTGAGGCGATTGGTCAAGCTTGCCTAGCAATGTGCTGGGTGCCATCACGATCGGGTTGGGTCGTGACAAGTTGGTATCAGAGCCTAGGTTACTAGGCCTTATGAGCCGGTTTAGTAGAGTCTCGCGGATCGGTACAGAGACGTTTGTACTTATCCTCGAGAGGCTGCAGAACCTTTAGGAAAAACTTCATAGTGTTGAAATTCTTGTCATGCGACTTTGTTGATCCGAGAACTAAACTTCTGCATTCTATTCTCTCGCAGATGGCAAGAACCCGTGCCCTCAGACGTGGCAGACGACCACCATTGCCACCCACTAGAGGACGAGGACGCGGTCGTGGTCGTGGCCGAGGTAGAGCAGCAGGGGCAGCACTAGTTGGCCCACACGTTGCCCCCATTTAGGATCAGCCTCCAGCTGTAGAGGTTCCAGTAGCACCTGCTTAGGCACCAGCAGTGCCTATTGTGATTCCGGGTCTTCTGGAGGCCCTGGCTCAGATCTTATCGGTTTGCACTGGCCTGACTCAGGAAATCTCGGCTACTACCGTAGCTACATCTCAGATAGGGGGTGGTCATCAGACCCCCGTAGCTCGCACTCCAAAGTAGGGTGCACCAGGTTTGTAGACCCCAGAGGCACCACTAGTTCAGCCAGCTGCCCCTATTCAACCAATTGTTCCAGTTCAGGGTGATGGGGTGCCAGTGATGCCAAACTACGAGCAGCGTCATCTGGAGAGATTCAGCAGCTTTCACCTCTTACTTTTAGCGGTGTTCCTGGCGAGAATGCCCAGGGGTTTCTCGACAAGTGTCGATGCATGCTTAGGACAGTAGGGATCTTGGAGACTAGTGGGTTATCTTTTACCACTTTTCAGTTCTTAGGAGCAGCCTTTACCTGGTGGGAGGCTTATTAGCAGCGTAGGCCGACAGGTGCAGCGCGGTTGTCTTGGTAGGAGATCTCCACTATCTTTCTGGAGAAGTGGGTGCCTCAATCTCAGAGGGAGGAGTTACGTAGGCATTTTGAGTGTCTTCCTTAGGGGAATATGTCAGTGAAGCAGTATGAGATGAGATTTTCAGAATTAGCACGATATGCTCTGTGGGTGGTTCAGACGGATCAAGAGAGGATTAGACGATTTGTGGACGGGCTCATTTATCACATCCGTATTCTTATGACTCGTGAGAGGGTCCTGAGTCACACCTTTGAGGAGGCGGTGGATATAGCTCGCAATATTTAGACGGCTCGCTGTCAGGAGAGGGAGGAGAGGGAGGCCAAGAGGCCTCGTGGATCAGGTGGCTCCAGTGGTGCTCTGTCTAGGAGCCAGTCTCAGTAGAGCAGGGGTCGTTCTTTCAGGGATCCATAGCCAGCTCGGTCAGAGTACCGTGGTTCATCTTCTGGTCGGGGTTATCAGGGCTCCCAGCAGGGTCAGCCATCTCAGAGCGCACTTCCAGTGCAGAGTTCGTCTCATGCCCCATCTGTCAGGGTTCATCTCGGCCGAGTTCTTCAGCCAGCCACACTTGTGCGAGGGGTTCCCTTCAGTCCCATCCCCCAACGCCAGGGAGTTTTTATGAGTGTGGCAATTTTGGGCATATACGGAGGGAGTGTCCCTGTCGTTCTTTCAGTTCATCTCAGTAGAGGGGTCAGCCCTCGTCTTCTGTCCCAGTGTCTGCAGTACCTGCCTAGTCAGTTAGGGGTGAGGGTCAGGTAGTTAGGGGTCGCCCCAGAGGGGGAGGCCAATCCGATGGTGGTCAAGCCCGTTGCTATGCTCTTCAGGGCAGGTCAGATACTGTTGCTTCGGATGCTGTTATTACATGTATTATCTCAGTCTGCCATAGGGATGCCATCCTGGATCCACATATTCTTATATATCTTCTTACTTTGCTCATCATTTGGGGACTACCCGAGGGGGTCTTGCGTTACCTGTGCACGTATCTACCCCGGTGGGTGATACTGTTATAGTGGACCACGTGTATCGGTCCTGTCTTGTTACTATTGAGGGTATGGAGACCCGAGTTGACTTGCTGCTATTGAGCATGGTAGATTTTGATGTTATTCTGGGCATGGAGTGGCTATCACCGTGCCATGCTATTTTGGACTATCACGCCAAGACAGACACATTGGCTATGCCGGGTATACCGAGGATCGTGTTGCGTGGTACGACTGATTATGTACCCAACAGGGTAATCTCTTTCTTAAAGGCCCAATGGATGGTTGGGAAGGGATGTATATCATATCTAGCATTTGTCAGGGATGTTGGAGTTGAGGCTCTTAGTCTTGATTTGGTCCTCATGGTGAGGGAATTTGCGGATGTGTTTCCAGCAGACCCGCTGGGCATGCCGCCGGATAGGGATATTGATTTCGGTATTGATTTGGTGCCGGGAACTCAGCTCATTTCTATTCCTTCCTATCGTATGGCACCGGCGGAGTTAAATGAGTTGAATGAGCAACTGCAGGAACTCCTAGATAAGAGGTTCATTCGCCCGAGTGTGTCGTCATGGGGCGGACCGGTATTATTTGTAAAGAAGAAGGATGACACAATGAGAATGTGCATTGATTATAGATAGTTGAACAAAGTGACAGTGAAGAACAAGTATCCACTACCTCGTATTGAGGATTTGTTTGACCAGCTTCAGGGGGCAAAGGAATTCTCTAATATTGATCTCCGTTCAGGCTACCACCAGCTGAAGATTAGAGATTCTGATATCATGAAGACAACTTTCCGGATGAGATATGGGCATTATGAGTTTCTGGTTATGTCATTTGGGCTGACTAATGCCCCAGCCGCATTCATGCACTTGATGGATAATGTATTTCGGCTGTATCTGGATTCTTTTATGATCATGTTAATTGATGATATTCTGGTGTACTCGCGTAGCCAGGAGGAGCACGCGCATCACTTGAGGGTGGTATTGCAGAGGTTGAGCGAGGAGACGTTTTATGCAAAGTTCTCCAAGTATGAGTTCTGGCTGAGTTTCTTGGATTTTCTGGGACACGTGGTGTCCAGTGATGGTATTTGGTTTACCCAAATAAGATTTGAGGCGGTCCAGAGTTGGCCCAGGCCGTCCTCAGCTACTGAGATTCGGAGTTTTCTCGGTCTGGCGAGTTATTACCGCAGGTTCGTTCAGGGATTTTCATTATTGCTTCGCCTTTGACAAAGTTGACGCAGAAGAATGCACCATTTGTGTGGTCAGATGAGTGCGAGGAGAGCTTCCAAATCTCAAGTCAGTGTTGACTACAGCTCCGGTCCTAGTATTGCCATCAACTTCAGGCTCTTATTCGGTATATTGTGATGCTTCGAGAGTTGGGATCGGATGTGTTTTGATGCCGGAGGGTAGAGTTATTGCGTATGCTTTGCGTCAGCTTAAGCCTCATGAGAAAAATTACCCTGTCCATGACTTGGAGTAAGCTGCCATAGTTCATGCTTTGAAGATTTGGCGGCACTATCGATATGGCATGTCCTGCAAGGTGTTCACGGATCATCGCAGTCTTCAGCACTTGTTTAAGCAGAAGGACTTCAATTTGAGATAGCGGAGGTGGCTTGAGTTACTTAAGGATTATGATATCACCATATTCTATCATCCGGGGAAGGCCAATGTAGTCATCGATGCTTTGAGCCGGAAAGCGGTGAGTATGGGTAGCTTGGCATACATTCCAGTTGGGGAGAGGCCCCTTGCAGTTGATGTTCAGGTTTTGGCTAATCAGATGGTGAGATTGGATATTTCTGAGCCTAGTCGGGTGTTAGCCTGTGTGGTTTCCCGGTCTTTTTTGTATGATCGCATCAGCGAGCGCCAGTATGATGACCCGCATTTACTTGTCCTGAATGATAGGGTCCAGCAAAATGATGCCAGAGATATGACTATTGATAGTAATGGTGTATTGCGGATGCATGGCCGGATTTGCATGCCCAATGTGGATGGGCTCCGAGAGTTGATATTAGAGGAGGCCCATAACTCGCGGTATTCTATTCACCTGGGTGTCGCGAAGATGTACCAGGACTTGAGACAACATTACCGGTGGAGGAGAATGAAAAAGGACATTATGAGTTATGTGGCTAGGAGTCTTAATTATCAGTTCAAGTATGAACATCAGAGACCCGGTGGTGTATTTCAGCAGATGGATATTCCCGAGTGGAAATGTGAGAAGATTACTATGGACTTTGTGAGTGGTCTCCCTCGTACCTCAAGGAGATTTGATTCTATTTGGGTGATTGTGGATAGGCTGACCAAGTCTGCACACTTTATTCAGGTGTGTACCACCTATTCTTCGGAGCGGTTAGCAGAGATTTTCATCCGTGAGATTGTGAGGTTGCATGGGGTTCCAGTTTTTATTGTCTTAGACAGGGGTACCCAGTTTTCTTCTCAGTTCAGGAGGACTTTTCATCGGGAGTTGGGCACTCAGATTTAGATGAGCAAAACTTTTCATCCTCAGACGGACGGACAGTCTGAGCGTACTATTTAGATATTAGAGGACATTTTGCGTGCTTGTGTTATTGATTTTGGAGGTTCTTGGGTTGAGTTCTTGCCGCTTGCAGAGTTTGCTTATAACAATAGTTATCAGTCCAGCATTCAGATGGCACCGTATGAGGCTTTATATGGGAGACGGTGTAGATCTCCAGTTGGCTGGTTTGAGCCCGGCGAGGCTAGACTATTGGGAACAGAGCTAGTTCAGGATGCCTTAGAGAAAGTGAAAGTTATCCAGGAGTGACTTCGCACGGCTCACTCGCATCAGAAGAGATGCGAACCTGAAGGTTCGGGATGTATTTTATATGGTGGGTGAGAAATTTTTGCTGAAGGTTTCACCTATCAAAGGCGTGATAAGGTTTGGAAAGAAAGGGAAGTTGAGTCCGCGGTTCATTGGACCTTTTGAGATACTCATGAGGATTGAGGAGGTGGCCTATATGCTTGCTTTGCCACCCAGCATGTCGGGGGTTCACCTGGTGTTCCATGTTTCTATGCTCAGGAAGTATATTGGGAACCCGTCTCATGTATTAGACTTCAGCAAGATCCAGTTGGATAAGGACTTGACCTATGATGGGGAGCCAGTGGCTATTTTTGGTCGTCAGGTTCGAAAGTTGATATCAAAGGACATAGCTTTGGTGAAGGTGCAGTGGAGAGGTCGGTCCGTGGAGGAGGCCACTTGGGAGACCAAGCAGGATATGCAGAGAAGATATCCTCGTTTGTTTGAGGTGCCCGGTATGTTTCTTGACCCGCTCGAAGACGAGCGTTTGTTTTAGTTAGGGAGGATGTGACGACCCGGCCCGTTGTCACCTGTGTTACAGCCCCGTTTTCTCCGTTTTATGCTTCTTTATGTTTCATCAAATGTGTTTGTAGAGTTTGAAGTGATTCAGTAAGAATCAGGTTAGAATTGAGATAATTAGTCTCTTTAAGAGAAGGCTAGTTTGGAAAAGTCAACCAAATGTTGACTTATGAGTTATAGGGCTCGGAATGGATTTTCGATGATTCGGCTAGTTTCGGGTGGTGATTTATGACTTGGGAGTGAAATCAGAACTCAATTTGGAGGTTCAATGTAGAATTAGGCTTGAATTGGCTAAGTTTAAATTTTGGCGAATTCCGGTTGACAGGTGAGATTTTGATCCGGGTGTTGGAATAGAATTCCGAGAGTTTCTGTAGTTTCATTAGGTGATTTTTGATATGTCTACAAAATTTTAGGTCAATCGGACGTCGTTTGGTCGGATTTTTGATCGAATGTGAGTTTCGGAAGTTTTAGTTTAACTTAGGCTTGAATCCGTCATGAATTTATGATTTTTGTGTTGTTGGTCGTATTTTTATGATTGGAACAAGTTTGTATGATGTTTTGGGGTAGGTTGGTATTTTTGGTTGAGGTCCCGGGGGCCTCGGGGTGTTTTTGGAGGTTCAAACGGGTCATTTTTGGTTGGCTAGGAGATCAGATTTTGCTGTCATAAATGTTGCAGACTTTTGTTCAATGCGATCGCAAGAGTACTGTTGCGATCACATAGAAGGTTTGGGAAGGCCTTGGAAATTGTTCAATGCGATCGCGTTCAGGGATATGTGATAGTGTGATCGCGAGGCAAGTATTGCGATCGTGTAGTGTTGGGTTTTGAAGCAATGCGATCGCGTAGTATGGGTTGCGATCACAGAGGCCAAATTGGAGGCCTGGAAGAGTTATTCAATGCGATCGTAGGAGAGGTTATGCGGTCGCACAAGGGAGATGCCTGGGCGGACAGAAGGGTTTTATAACATATCATCCGCGAGCTAATATCATTTTCCTCTATTGTTGAGCACATTTTGGAGCTATTGGACGAGGGAGTTAGAGGATTTCACCTAGTTTCGACTTGAGGTAAGTTTTATGAGATAATTACGTGATTTTATTGAAGAATCTTCATCTAAATCTCTGGAAATTGGAGAATTTAGGGTGTGGTTTTTGAAATGAGAATTTGCGCTTTGATGGCCCATTTGGACTCCGATTTTGATAAACTTTATATGTATGAACTCGTGGCGATATGAGGATTCTGGTAATGTGAATTTTGTAATTTTTCAAGAAGTGGGCCCAGAGCTCGGGTTTTGCCAACTTCGTATTTTTGGGTGTTTTTCGAGTTCTTTCTATTGGGCTATGTCCCATTAGCTTATTATGACATATTCCTTGTGGTTTTGATCAGATTTCACACTCGAGGAGGTCGATTTGCGAGGAAAGCGCATGACGAGCTAGGATTTTGGCTGGTTCGAGGTGAGTAATTGCTATGAATGAGATATTGATGGTTTGAAACCCCGTATTTGCACTATGCGGTGCTATGTTGAAATGAGACACACGTCTTGTGTTGAGCGTGGTGATGTAATTGCTGGGGACTTGGACTTGGCCCATCCCGATTGATGATTTACTGTATTTCTCGACTGAGACCGAGCTTGTACTCGCATAATTTGGGCTAGTTGCCATGTTTGGGGCCAGGTGTCGATCTGTAGGACTCCTAGGGAGTATGTTGAGGTGATTGACCTCACTTTACCTATTGGACACATACCAGCTGTCCTGACTTTTGACTGTAAATCATGAAATAAACCGGACTTTGTAACTTGCACCCTGAATGAGCAGTACCTAGGGTTGAATACCCTGTCTTAGGTGAGTGGGCCCGAGAGGCCAAGTCTATAATGACTGAGAGGGGTCGAGAACCCCTTAGTTAGAATAATTGGCATATATATACATCGGATTGGGCTGCACACTGTAACTGTATATACATATACATGTATTGGATCGGACTGCACGCCGAAGTAGTATATTATATGGATCGGACTGCATGACGCACTAATATATTATATGGATCGGACTGCATGCTGCAGTAGTATATTGTATGGATCGGACTGCACGCCGCAGTGATATATTATATGGATCGGACTCCACGCCGCAGTGATATATTATATAGATCGGACTGCACGGCGCAGTGATATATGGATCATACTGCATGCTGCAGTGATATATGGATCAGACTGCATGCCGCAGTATTATAGCGCTTGGGATGAAGGAGCCCCTCCGGAGTATGTACACACCCCTAGTGAGTGCAGTCGACTATATTTATTGGATCGGGCTGCGCGCCGCAGCATCTTATATATTATATTGGATCGGATTGCGCGCCATAATACTGTTAGTAACTGGTCGGACGAAAGGGAAGTATGTATTATATTCTTTTCCCCCTTTGGTACTTATCCACTGATCTTTACTACTAGTAATAGAACTGTATAGTGATTTTACCGGATTTCTTTCTTTCAGTTGCTATTTATTGCTATTACTCACTGAGTTGGAAGTACTTACTCTACTCTCTGCACCTTGCGTGCAGATCTAGGTACCTCAGGGCAGAGTTGATTTTCCAGCGGATTTTCAGAGTATTTCCGGAGCTTGTCGAGGTAGCTGCCTGGCGTCCGTAGGACCCGACTCCTCCACTATTTCTGTATTATTGATATTTTCGCGTACTCAGATTATGATATATCTTAGTGTTATTACGCTATTCTGGTAGAGGCTCTAGACTCATGACCCCCATATATGTGGGAGGTTGTTATTACTGGTTGTTGGGATGTTTTTTTTTATATATAACTGCTAAAATTTCGGATTTTCTTTTGTTGTTAATGATTTGAGATTAAGAATGTGAGCTTGTAGCTCAGAACGTGAATACGATTGATCGAACTTGCATAACAATATACTGGGTGCTATCACGATCGGGTTGGGATCGTGACAAGAAACGTCAAACGTAGTCAGTTGGCTAGACATGGGAAAGATGAGTGGGAATGGATGCCCAAATCATATATTGCATTACCTTTATCCCTGTCGAAGAACATGATGACAAATTAATAATTATTTACACGCACGATAAGATTTTTGAGAAGCAGCGCAAGGGGCCTTACTTTGCCTTCTATAAAATATATAAATTATATGTTATCCATCCCAATTTATGGGAGAAAGATTTTTCTTTTTGAATTTGTAATCTGAAATAAAATTATAAAATTTGTTTAATTAAAATAAAAATTTAAAATTTAAATTATTTCTAAATAAGAAATTATGATATTATTTGATTTTTTTTTAAAAGTATGACACATTAATTAATTAAAATAGAGAAAATAATAAGAGAGACCTATGCAAACATTCTAATGTGGTTGTGGTCAACATCGGCCTATATGTCATAAATAACAGCTGCACTTGCTTCGTTGGGGTCAGTAGTCATCACTCTCTGATCTCTGTTATTATACAAATTCAAATAGCAACAGATGGTCCAGCTAATACCACCTCCCAAGCTTTCAAAACATACCAGTAAATAGAGGCGGAACTAGAATTTTAAATTTATGAATTTAATATTCTAAGATTTTTAAGTTAGTGAGTTCTAAATTATTAATTTATAACTAAATAATAAATTTTTCAAAACAAATACAGAGCTTGAACCAAAACTAATGGGTTCGTTGCACCCGGAGCTACAATACTGGCTCCGCCCCTGCCAGAAAATAAAGACAATGCACAACCTGACATATACTATATGATCCAATTAGGTTGCGCCCATAGGCTAATCAATTATTGAAGTAAATGAATTCCAAGTATGGCTATATTCACTCTTCTTTTATGACTGTTGTGTGTGTATATATAGTCGTAAAAGTGTAATCTGCCCTTGGACGTGCCTATAAATATGAACCTTTTCTTTTCAGTTTATAAGTAAATATCTTTACCTTTTCATGAACATACAAGCACTCCTTATCAGATGCCTTTTTTTCTGTTTGTTTTTACCGTTTGATGATTGTATCTTTTGTACCATTCCTAATTACAAACAACAAAGTCTGAACTTAGTTTTAATTTTTGATATATAATCCGCAGACACAAAATTGAGAGCGAGAATCCCACCGTTGTCTGTTAATCATTTTCATCAAATTCATGGACGGATGCACCTAGCTTTTCGATAGTGGATGCTCCTATTATATTGTATACGGCCAAAATCATATGACTCCGACTTATAAGCTCGAGGGTCCATCCTAAGCCCGAGTCTAGGTAAGGTCGAGTTCGAGTCAGGTGGAACAAACTCGAGCTCGAAGACAGAATGCAATGATCGGAGATAAGAGTACGAGGAATACCGAGGTCAAGTATGCTCGACCCTGAAATAGTACCGTTGCGGATTAATAACAGAATGAGCTAGATTCCTGCCACATCCCCAAGATCATGGCGCAAATTCCGGAATAGGATTGTACAACCTTACTAGACAGTTCGACCGTGCCAAGAGTATTCCTTATTGTAAATTGAAATATACCTTATTGAGGGTTCCCCTATTATATAAAAGAGACCCCAATTATCATTTGTAACATCATTTAATTATTGAGCAAAGAATATACTCTCTACTTTTTGCCTACTGTTTATCAGAATTATCATTTAGCTCTACTATTCTTATTTTACTTTTCTTGTCTAATTGTTCTTATTGTTCTAAGCCCACCTCGAGGTCACTAAGCTCGAGGTCACCGCTGCTGAGTAATATTGGTTTGATTCACTTGTCTCTTTCATTTCTATTTTATATTTTTTATTATTAATTGGTACTAAACTAAATCACATATCTTTAAAACCACAATTGTTACTCTTATTTTTGAGGTAAAGAATTGGCACCCACCGTGAGGCTAAAGATAATAGTGATTGTTTATTTACTGATTCTCATTATACATGTTGTTTTTACACTTTTTCTTGCCATGATTTTTTGATTCTCAGGTTGAAACATGTCTAGCTCACAAAGCGCACTTGTTCACGATAACGAAGATCTTGGAGAAAATAGCAATGCAAGGGTCAGTGCACCACTGATAAAACCCAGGGAAAGTGCCAAATGTGGAACTTGTTGATGTTAGTTCACACATTTCTTTGAATGCAGATCCAAGCACGAACCCCGGAGGGAATATATGCACGGAAGCCCGATCTGGTGGCCAAGGAGCACAAGGAATGAGAGACGGGGGAATCAGCCTCCAAGTGATATTCGAGATAATGCAAGCTCAGTAGATCGCGATCGGCCAACTTCAAAGTCAAAATAAGACTCTGAGCATAGCTGAACATGAAAACGCTCGACGCATTGAACTGACGCCGGATAGGTCACACAAAAATGATTCGGGATTGACCCCACCATCACGAGGATGCTCGAAGAGCTCATTAAAAGGATCGAGTCCGGGGAAAAGAAGATTGAGGACAATGATAAAATGGTGGAGACCTATAACTACCGTGTAGAACAAATACTGGGGGCACCTCCAGTTTTAAAAGGTTTAGACGCCAAAAGGTTCATACAAAAACCATTCCCTTAGAGCGCGACTCCAATTCTCATTCTTAAAACATTTTGCATGCCCGATACACCCAAGTATAACGGAACAACCGACCTCAACGAGCATATTACATCATACACCTTCGGGATCAAAGGAAATGATTTGAATGATGATGAGATCGGAACAGTCTGGTTGAAAACGTTTGGAGAAATGTAGTTGAAAGGAGCCATGATTTGGTATCATAAGTTAGCTTCTAACTCAATTGAATCATTTGCTATGTTGGCAAATGCCTTAGTGAAATCACACGTCGGGGTGATAAAGGTGGCCATGAGAAAATCAGTCGTCTTCAAAATAAAATAAAGTAACAACGAGATGTTAAATGAGTTCGCTTCTAGGTTTCGTATGGAAAGAATGGAATCACCATCATTCTTTGATAACTGGAAGTACAAGCCTTATGTAGGGCTTGAACGAGCAGAGTTGGATTGCATCTCGATAGTTAAAATAGAAGTTGATAGAATATCCAACTTTGACATGGTCATATGTGCACAATCGTTACCAATAAAAAATCAGGGTCGAGAAAAACTAGTTGGGAGCCCCTAGGGTTCTGTTCATCCTAACATATTCTCAGCCAAGCCCCCGAGGGATACATACCGGGAATCGAGATTCAACAAAGAATGGTACCAGCCATACATCAATCAGAGAAACAACGGTCCAAGTCATAACGCTCCTCGAAACGATCAAGGCCAAAGTTCTCGGGGGCTCATGAGTAAGAGTGGGTTCGATAAGCATATCGACCCTGCGAAGCTCCTCGATTATCAGAGTACAACTTCAACATAGATGCGTCGGGGATTGTGTCAGCTATTGGGAGAATCAAAGACACCAAATGGCCCAGGCCTATACAGACCGATCCTTCTTAAAGAAACCCGAACTTGATATACAAGTATGATGGCACACATGTTCATAGAATAGAAGATTACATGCAACTAAGAGAGGAAGTGGATCGATTGTTCAACGAGGGCCACCTTCGAGATCGGGCTAAAAATCACTTAAGGGAGAGAGATGCAAGAAAAAATGAGAAATAAGAACCACAACATATAATCCACATGATCGTTGGCGACGATGACATCCCACAAAGACCTATGTTTATGCACACCAATGTGTCGATCACAAGAAAAAAAGTGACTCGGAGCAATGTTCCTGAGGACGTCTTATCATTATGTGACGAGGAAGAAGAAGGCATATCTCAGCCTCACAAAGATGCTCTGCAATCTCTATCCATTTAAATAAAATTCAAGTTAAACGTGTTTTAAAAGATCCAGGTAGCTTAACGAACATACTCAGATCAAGGGTCGTGGAACAAATTGCCCTGCAGATCAGATTGTACCGGTATCTCGGGTTCATAATGGCTTTAACATAGCAAGCGTAACAACAAATGGAGAGATTATCTTATGAGTAAACGTAGCTGGGATAATACAAGTCACCAAGTTCCATGTCATCAAAGGTTACATGAGGTATAACACACTCATCGGGAGACCATGGATACACAACACGAGGGCAGTGCCTTTAACCCTTTACCAGATGATGAAATTCCCAACAGAGGAAGGAGTGAAACAATATACGGAGAGCAATATGCCGCAAAAGATATGTTTTAAATCGAGGAAGTGGTGCCGATACCAGAGCCTTTGACCTCAAAGAAATCGAGCCTAAAGGTAAGTAGGCGGCTAAATAACAATCGCAGCCCCCAGCCTCGATAGAGTCGGAGCAAGGGTAGTCGGAGATGAAGAAGAGGATTTTCTTACTCCTCGAACCTTCATCATCCCCGAAGAGTTCGATGCAACAAAGTCAACTGTCAAGGAACTGGAGCAGGTCATACTTGTCGAATTCCTGCCCGAGATAAAGGTATACCTGGGAATGGGATTGACCCCCGAACTTAGGAAAAAACTCGTTCAATTTATTATTGATATATGGATCGATCTTCTTGGTCTCATTTAGATATAACAGGGATTCCACCGGAAATCACCACGCATCATCTAAGCACCGATCTCAGGTTCAAATCGGTGAAGCAAAAAAGGAGGCTTCGGTCCGAGCTAAAGCATGCTTTCATAAAGGACTAGGTATCCAAACTTCTTAAAATAGAATCTATTCAAGAGGTAAAGTAGCCCAAGTGATTAGCCAACGCAGTTTTAGTTCCTAAAAAAGGAAACAAACTTAGAATATGCATAGATTATAAGGACTTGAATAAAGCATGTTCGAAAGATTCTTTCCCACATCCCAACATCGATTGTATGATCAATGCCACGGCTGGCCATGAGATCCTCACTTTTCTCGATGCCTACTCTGGGTACAATCAGATTCATATGAACATGGAAGACCAGGAAAAGACTTTTTTTGTTGATGATATGTTGGTTAAGTCCCTTCGTGCAAAGGACTATTTAGTTCATTTGGAGGAGACATTCAAACTTTGAGTAAATACAACATGAAGCTAACCCCGAAAAATGTGCATTCGGAGTTTTCTCGGGTAAGTTCTTTGATTTCATGGTATTGCACTGGGGTATCGAAATTAACCCCAATAAGATCAAAGCTATCGAGGATATCACAATCATAGATAGCATGAAGGCTGTGCAAAGGCTAACAGGACGAATCGCTGCCCTGGGTCGGTTCATTTCAAGGTCATCGGATCGGAGTCACCGGTTCTTTTCCTTGTTCAAAAAGAAAAAGGATTTCGCATGGACCCTGAAATTCCAACAAGCCTTATAAGAATTAAAGCGATATCTATCGAGGCCTCCTTTTCTTCACTCCCGAAGGTAGATGAAAAATTTACCTTTATTTGGCGGTGTCTGATATAGAGATAAGTGGGGTACTAGTTCGAGAAGAGCAAGGTATGCAATTCCCTGTTTATTATGTAAAATTCTAGGAGATGCTAAAACTAGGTACCCTCACTTAGAAAAATTAGCACTTGCATTGATAAGCACATCCAGAAAGCTAAAGTCATATTTTCAATGCCATATTATATGTGTGTTAACCACTTACCCCATTCAAATTGTTTTGCATAAGCCTGAGCTATCGGGCCGATCAGCCAAATGGGCCATTGAAATAGCGGGTACGATGTTGAATATCAACCCCGAACGGCCATCAGGTCTCAAATTCTAGCTGACTTTGTGGCTGATTTTACGCTGACCCTCGCAACCCAAGAGGAGAAAAAAACTCCTGCTAAATTTGGGTACATCATAAGCGGTATGGAACCTTTTTCATAGACAGTGCCTCGAATGTGAAAGAATCTGGGCTTGACATTGTCTTGAAGACACCAACAGGTGATACCATTAGACAATCGATCAAAACTTCTAGATTGACTAAGAATGAGGCCGAGTATGAGGCCATGATTGTAGGTCTCAAGCTAGCCAAGATATTGGGAGAAGAAGGCATCGAAGCCAAGATCGATTCTCTACTAGTGGTGATCCAAGTAAACAAAAGTTTCGAGGTTCGACAGGATAGAATGCAACGCTATTTGGTTAAGATACAATTAACTTTGAACCTCTTCAAGGAGTGGACTCTGGATCATGTTCTCAAGAACAAAATAGCAAGGCCGACGCACTTGCTAATTTGGGATCCTCGTCGAAGAAGACGTCATCGTCCCAGGGACTGTCATTCAGTTATCAAGATCTGTGGATGAAGAGGGTCATGTTGTTGATACCCAATTTTTCCCTATGTATTTTTATATTCACAAAACTTTCAAAATAGCATGTATATACATATACAAGCATCCCCAAAGGATTTGATATTTTTTCCAAATTTTTAAAACCAATTTATGGCCTATTTTTGCACTATAAAATCCAATAATTATTCCCAAAACTTGTCATCTTGGTGAGTAATTTATTTTTTATTCTCACATTCATACAAAATATAGTTTACATGATTTTTATATAATATTACATGTCCATTTGGTATTTTTAAACTATAATTGCATGAAATTGTAATTTTAGTTTATTTCTGGATTTAATGGCATTTTCAATCACAAAATCATTCCCAATATTTTTTAATTTAACACTTACATATTTTTTTTTATTAAGTTAGTATTTTTAATTTGATTTTTGAACATCATTTACTATTTTTATAAATTCAAAATGGGACAAATTGGCTATTTAAATTGTAGTGTCTTTATTTCAATTATAGCCTAAATTAAACCCAAATCCCTGCCCAAATTGAACCCAATTATACGACCCAATTTCAACAATAACCTGACCCAGACCCTATTAAATAAACACGCCCAGATCTTTCCTATCGTGGTCGTTGATTATTTTAATCAACGACCCTCATCTGCCTTGCCTTAATTAAACCCACAAGCCCCCTAACCCTAATCATTTATCTTCAGCATCCGCCCTTGCATCCCCTTCGTCTCTCAAATGCTCCCAAGATCCTCTGAACCCTAGCCTATTTCACCGGTCTCCGACCTTATTTCACCGGAAATCAAAATCAAAAAGTAGTGTGAATTTGAAAACTGATTCCGAGATCAGTTGTGTTGTGTTCATGGCAATGTTAGTTTTGAGACTAATGAACGTTTGAGATGATCTTATACTTCAGTATCCAATATTAGCAGTCTGGCTGTTGAAATAAAAAACCTATGTTTCAAGTGTATTAAGTCTTTGAGTTTAATATTTTAACGAAAATGCTAATCACTTTATGTCAAATCATTGAATTCCATATATAGTGGTAGTGATTCATAGCTTGGTGAAATTTGCCTTTAAAAATTAGCCATTGTTTGACGTAAATGGGTCTACACTGATCCTTTGTTACAGAGCCGCTGAATTCAATTCGAAGCAGATTCAGTGGCTTCAAAATCTCATTAAGGTCCAGTTTTAGGTTTGGGCCCGCCAATGGACAAAGGCTTGACAGCCTATTTTAAATGATTTGAGCCTCAATTTTGCTGATGCACACAAAGACCCATGACTAACCAGGTTTAGAAAACTGGACTAAAACTCCTCTTTGTGCTAGTTTCTGAAGCCCAAACGCTCTTAACCTTTAATTTAGTGGGAATGTTAATTAATTTGGCTTTTAGAGACAATCCTTAATAAAGACTAATAGTCTTGTTTAGGATGTCTTTTAAAACAAATGAGGTGTGCCACGCCAAATAAAATTACAAACTGTGTGATCCTCTTTAATTACTCCTATAAAAATATTTAGAAATGGGGTAAGCCATTAGCAAATTTCATGGCTTCCCGCAAAGTTAATAATACGCTAGTTGCTTTAGACCCAGTATTTAATAATATTACCTTCTTAAATTCGGGTGCACATTTATGTGACCCAAATCCAAATCTCAACGGTGTTAGAATATGTGAAAAACCACGGGTGCATTTATGTGACGTGGTTCGAGATGTGTTTTAACAATGTTGCAAATTCCTTAAAAATTGACTCAAAGCGTTAAATAATTTAAAATTGCACTATAAATTGAAACATACATTAAAATCAGATATTTAGCTATTTATAATAGTTTAAGCGACCGCGCTAGAACCACGGAATTCGGGAATGCCTAACACCTTCTCCCGGGTTAACAGAATTCCTTACTCAGATTTTTGGTTCACAGACTGTTAAACAGAGCTAACTTTTCCTTGATTCAGAATTAAACAAGTGACTTGGGACATCATAAATCTCCCAAATGGTGACTCCAAATCTTTAATAATAATCTCGTTTTGATTGTCACTTCAAGTTAGAAATAACTCCCTTTACACCCTCTCCCTTCCCGGGGTAGGTAAAAAAGAGGTGTGACAAACCAGCAGTGTGATATAATGGAACAATTAACAATGCCAATAGAGAAGAAATATCTAATAAGAAACAATTAGACATAGAGGCATCAATAAGCAAGTTGCAAGCAAGACAGAAGAGCAATATATAGGGAAACAGGGCAAGGGAACATGCTAAATAAGTAATTTGGCGACTCATAGGTGCTTGTCACCACCTATACGCCACACACATGGTATTTCACATAGTAAGCAAGTTGGGGATCCCTAATCCCTCAAGTCAAGGTTAGTCCAAACGCTTACCTCAAGCAACCAGGTATTTTAAAGCTCAATCACCGCTTTACCTCTCAATGCCACAACCAATTCACTCGTCGTTTCTAGTCATAATTAACATAATATTATCAATAAATGCTAAAGAACTCAATTCCAACGCATAATTATAGGTTTCCCAACATTTTCTCCAAAAATTCAAAAATCGACCCCGGACCCGCGTCGTCAAAACCTGAAATTCAGATAAAAACCCGATTATCTATTCACCCCAAGCCCGGATATATAATTGGTTTTGGAATCCGACCTCAATTTGAGGTCTAAATCTCCAAATGTCGAAATTCCTAAATTATACCCAAAAACATCCAATTCCACCATGAAAATTCCTAGATTCTATGATGAAATCTTGCTAAAAGATGAAATAGATTGAAAGAAATATGTTAAGAATCATTTACATATGATTTGGGGAATAACTTGCACTAGGAAAATCTCCTCTTGAAGTTTAAAGTTTGAAAAATGAGAGAATGAATGAAAAATTCCGTCCAAAAGTTGTTTTGAAAAGTTGCACTTATCGCATTCGCGATCATATGTTCGTAGTTTGCAAACTCGCAAATGCGAAGCTTGGCCTAGACTGCTGGCATGCAAATGCGAACAAATATTCACCAAGGCGACCCATGTTCCAGTCGCAATTGCAACAATAAGCTTCGCAAATGCAAAGGCCCTCTTCCCAACCTTCTGATCACAAAAGCAAAACTCTTTCGCAATGCGATGCTCGCATTTGCGAGTCATACTTAGAAAATGCAAAGTCTGCAGACCTGAAACATACCAGAAAATTTGTTAAGTCCAAAATCATTCTGTAGCCTATCCAAAACTTACCCGAGCCATCGAGGCTCCAATCTAAACATTCACAAAATTTTGAAACATCATACAAACTTGTTCACGCGATCAAATCGCCAAAATAACATCTAGAACTATGAATTCAACACCAAAATTCATGAAATTTTCAAGTTAGTTTCAAATTTTCAATTTTCTCAACCAAAGGTCCGAATTATATCAAATCACTTCTGTTTTTCACCAAATTTCATAGATAACGTCTGAATAATCCGAAACTAAAATACAGGCCCGATACATTTCAAGATCAAATCTTTTAAATTATTACATTTTTAGTCTTATCAACTTCTTTCAAAAATTTATGTTTCGGGCTAGGGACCTCGTAATTCAATTTTGGGCATAATCTCAAGTCCCATATTTTTCTACGGACCGTCCAAGACCATCGAAATATGGGTTCGGGTCTGGTCCATTTACCCAAAACATTGACAAAGTCAACAAAAATCATCTTTTCGAGCTAAAAATCATCATTTCTTAAATTTTTCACATAAGGGCTTTCCGGATAAGCATCCGGACAGCGCATGCAAATCGAGGTGAGATAAGATGAGGTTTTCAAGTCCTCAGAACACGGAAGCAAATTCTAAAACAAAAGATGACTGTTTGGGTCATCACATTCTCCATCTTCAAAACAACCGTTCTTCCTCGAAAAGATATAGAAAAGTACATGAGTCAGTGAATAGATGGGGATATCGGTTATGTATATCGAACTCGGACTCCCAGGTAGCTGTCTCAATAAGTTGACCTCTCCAGTGGAGAGGAACCGATGGATAACTCTTCTATCTCAGCTGTCGAATCTACCGATATAGAATAGCTACCAGCTCCTCTTTGTAGGTCAAATCCTTGTCCAACTGGATAGTGTTGAAGTCTAATACATGGAATGGATAGCCGTGATACATCCAAAGCATGGACACATGAAACACTGGATGCAATCTTGATAAACTTGTTGGAAACACAAGTCTGTAGGCCACCTCTCCCACTCCATCAAGGATCTCAAAAGGGTGTCCTTTTGCCCAAATCTCATCATACCCTTCATGGGCGACACTCGAAGCAACACTCATTCTCTGACCATGAATGCCACATCACGAACCTTACAGTCGGCATAACTCTTTTGCCTCGACTAAGCTGTATGAAGTCTATCCTGAATTATCTTAACATTATCCAAGGAATTTTGCAATAAATTTGTACCCAGCAATCGAGCCTCCCCCAACTCAAACCACTCAACCGGTAATCGACACTGTCTACCATATGATGCCTCATAGGGAGCCATCTGGATGCTCGACTGATAACTGTTGTTGTAGGCAAACTTTACCAACGACAAGAACTGATCCAAGAACCTCCAAAGTCAACAACACAGACGCAGAGCATATCCTCGAAAATCTGATAGTACGCTCGAATTGTATGTCTGTCGGAGGATGAAATGTTGTGCTCAACTTGACCCGTAAACCCAACTCACGTTGTGATGCCCTCTAGAAATGCAAGGTAAACTGCGTACCTTGATCATAAATGTGGTATCGGACCACATTTTGGTTTCGGAGATCAGTATAGGTCTTATATATGATTTAAGTTGAGCTTGTAAAATTTGATAAGAAACGGAGGTCATATGATGTGATTCAGAACCTTAGTTGTCAAATTTAAAACTTTGAAAGTTCTTGATATTTTCTTTGATTTTGATGTTAAATTAATAGTTGGTTATACTATTTTGGTGATTTGGGTGCACAAGAAAGTCCGTATGATGTTTTTAGGTTAGTGTGCATGTTTGGTTGGAGCATCGAGGGCTCGGGTGAGTTTTGGATATGCCACATAGTGAACTTTTCAACTTAGGAATTTCTTGTGTGTTGCAGGCCTTCAAGCTTCGCAATTTTGAAGCCTGGCTCGCAAATGCGATCTTGCATTGCAAGAAATATGTAGCAAATGAGAATAGTGGCCTAGGCTTCCTTGGCCGCAAATGCGATATAATTGTTGCAAATGCGACATCGCAAATGCGAAGGCAGTATCGCAAATGCGACATTGCAAATGCGAAGGCAGTATCACAAATGCGAAGAGGACTGCATTCCTTAGGGTTCACAAATGCGAAGTAAGCAGTCTGAGGGGTTTGCAATTATGACATCTACAACCTGCAAAATCATAACTTAGATGCATTCCAACCATTTTTCAAAACCTAAACATTCTTGGGCAATTTTTCAAAGACAAGTGCTCTTCCAAATTGATTTTAAGTCATTTCTAAGTTGTTTTTATTAATCTTTAACATCATTTCTCATGATTTCAACTCAAAATCAAAGGTTTACGTTGGGGAAATTGGGTGTTTTGGGTAGAACATAAGTTTTTCAAATTTTGGGCATTTGGGCCTAGATTTGAGGTTTGATTTCAAAACAACTCATATATTTGGGTTCGTGGGGAAATGGTAAGGTTTTGATTTGAACCTCGAGTTTTGACCACGTGGGCCTTGGGGCGTTTTTTGACTAACAAATGCCCCAGCAACTTTTATGGATTTAATGAATTGAGTATTCAGGACTTACTTGGATTTGTTCGTGATAGTCTTAACTGATGACATTATGATCTATTCCCGCAGCTGGGAGGAGCATGAGCAGCATCTGAGAGTGGTTCTTCAGACATTGAGAGATAGTCAGTTGTATGCTATGTTTTGGAAGTGTGAGTTCTGGTTGAGTTTGGTTTCATTCTTGGGTCATCTCGTATCAGCAGAGGGTATTCAGGTGGATCCAAAGAATATAGAGGCAGTTAATAACTGGCCTAGACCCGCATCAGCTACGGATATCAAGAGTTTCTTGGGTTTGTAAGGCTATTATCGTCGGTTTGTGGAGCAGTTTACATTTGTTGCAGCCCCAATCACGTTGACCCAAAAGGGTACCTAGTTCAGGTGGTCGAATGAGTGTGAGGCGAGCTTTCACAAGCTCAAGACAACTTTGACTACGGTTCCCGTGTTGGTTTGGCCTACATGTTCAGGGCTATATATGGTTTATTATTATGCATCTCGTATTGTACTTGGTGCAGTGTTGATGTAGGACGACAAAGTTATTGCATATTCTTCGCGTCAGTTGAAGATACATGAGAAGAACTATCTGGTCCATGATTTAGAGTTAGCAGCCATAGTTCACACATTGATAAATTGGAGGCATTATTAGTATGGCATGGAATGTGAGGTGTTCATGGATCACAAGAGTTTGCCATACTTGTATAAGTAGAAGGAGATAAATTTGAGGCAGAGAAGGTGGTTGGAGATATTAAAGGACTATGATGTCACCATCTTATATCATCTGGGAAAGACCAATGTGGTGGCCGATACTTTGAGTAGGAAGTCAACCAGTATGGTCTGTCTCACATATATTCCGGTCAGTGAGAGACTGTTTGCTTTGGGTGTTCAGGCTTTGGCCAATCAGCTCGTGAAGTTAGAAGTTTCTGACGCCAGTCGTGTATTTTCTTGCACAGTCACCCATTCTTCTTTATTGGAGCGTATCTGAGATTGGCAGTATGATGATCCTCATTTATGTGTCCTTAGGGACACAGTGTAGCACAGAGGTGCCAAACAGGTTACATTAGGAGATGATGGAGTTTTGAGAGTGCAGGGTCGCGTTTGTGTGCCTAATGTGGATGAGCTTCTAGAGTTGATTTTAGAAGAGGCCCATCGTTCCCGCTACTTTATTCATCCGGGCGCCGCTAAGGTGTATCATGATTTGTAGTAGCATTATTGGTGGAGGAGGAAAAAGAAAGATATAGGTGAAGTATGAGCATCAAAGGCATGGAGGTTTGTTCTAGAAGATTGAGATTCCTAAGTGGAAGTGGGAACGTATCATTATGGACTTCGTTGTTGGACTCCCACAGACACAGAGGAAGTTCGGTGCAGTGTGTGTTATTGTTGATAGGATGACTAAGTTAGCACATTTCATTCTGGTGGTAGTCTCCTATTCTTCTGAGAGGTTAGCGGAGATCTATATCTGGGAGATTATTCGTCTTCATGGTGTGACTGTGTCTATCATTTTGTATCGAGGTATGCATTATACCTCATATTTCTGGGAAGCAGTTTAGCAAGATTTAGGCAAACGAGTTGAGTTGAGCAGAGCGTTTCATCCCAAGATGGACTGGCAGTCCGAGCGTACTATTAAATTTTGGAGGATATGCCCTGAGTTTGTGTCACTGACTTCAGACGCTCGTGGGATAAGTTTTTCGTTTAGCGGATTTTGCCTAAAACAAAGGCTACCAGTTGAGAATCTAGGTGGCTCCTTATGAGGCTTTATCTGGTAGGCAGTGTCGGTCGTTGGTTGGGTGGTTTGAGCCGAGGGAGGTTTGGTTGTTGGGTACAGATCTAGTACAGGATGCCTTGGACAAGGTCAGAATCATTCAAGATAGGCTTTGTACAGCTCAGTCCAAGCAAAAAAGTTATGTCGATCATAAGGATTGTAATGTGGCGTTCATGGTTGGCGAGCGAGTGCTACTTGGGGTGTCGCCTATGAAGGGCGTGATGAGATTTGGAAAGAAGGTCAAGCTTAGCGCTAGGTTCATTGGCTCGTTTGAGATTCTTAATCGAGTGGGAGAGGTGGCTTACAGACTTTGTCGCCGAGTTTGTCAGCCGTACATCCAGTGTTTCATGTGTCCATTCTTCGAAAGTATCACGGCGATCCATCCCACGTGTTAGACTTCAACGCTGTCCAGTTGGACAATGACTTTTCATATGAGTAGGAACCAGTAACTATTCAAGACCGGCAGGTTCGTCAGTTGATATTGAAGAGTTTCCCTTCTATTTGTGTTCAGTGGAGAGGTCAGCCTGTTGAGGCATCGACCTGGGAGTCCGAGTCCGATATGCGTAGTCGTTATTCCCATCTTTTTCGTAAGTCATGTACTTCTTTCTTATGTCCATTTGAGGATGAACGGTTGTTTTAGATGTGGAGGCTGTGATGACCTAAAAGTTCATCTTTTGATTTACGAGTAAATTTTGTGTTTTGAGGCCTTAGAAGCCTCCTTTATCCTAACCTCAATTGGCATGTGCGGTCCAGGCATATATCCTGAATGCTTTTATGTGGAAATGTGATGAAAATACTAATTTAGCCTTTAAAATTTAATTTAAGTTAACTTCGATCAATATTTTGGGTAAACGGACCCGGACCTATGATTTGACGGTCCTTGAGGATCTATAGGAAAATATGGGACTAGGGCGTATGCCCAAAATTGAATTCCGACGTCCCATGCCCGGGAAATAATTTTAAAGAAAATTATTTTCTGGAATATATATAAAAGTTCTTAGAAATAAAATGCATTTAGAATTTGATGGCATTGGGCCCATATTTTAGTTCCGGATCCTATGATTTTGAGTTTAGCCTGTAAAATTTGGTATGAAACGGAGGTCATATGAGGTGATTTGGAAACTTAGTTGTAAAATTTGAACCTTTGAAAGTTTTTGAGATTTTCTTTGATTTTGATGTTAAATTCATAGTTGTTGATGTTATTATGGTCATTTGAGTGCACGAGCAAGTCTGCATAATACTTTTGGATTAGTATGCATGTTTGGTTTGGAGCCCCGAGGGCTCGGGTGAGTTTTAGATAGCCCACAGAGTAAAATTTTGGACTTAGAAATTTTTGTATGTTACAGGCATGCAGGCTTCATAATTTTCAAGTCTGGCTCGTAAATGCGAGAAATGTGTCGCAAATGCGAATAGTGGCCTGGGCTGCCTTGGTCGCAAATGCGATGTAATTGTTGCAAATGCGAAGGCATTATTGTAAATACGAAGAGGACTGGATTCCTTATGGTTTGCAAATGCAAAGTTAACAGTCTGAGGGGTTCGCAATTGCGACATCTGCAACCTGTAAAATCATAACTTAGACGCATTTCAACCATATTTCAAACCCTTTCAAAACCTAAACACTCTTGGCCCATTTTTCAAAGGCAAGTACTCATCCAAATCGATTGTAAGTCATCTATAACTTGTTTTTATTAATCTTTAACATCTTTTTCTCATGATTTCAACTCCAATTCAAAGGTTTTCATGGGGGAATTCGTTGTTTTGGGTAGAACCTAGGTTTTTCATATTTTGAGTAATTGGGCCTTGATTTGAGGTTCGATTTCAAAACAAATTATATATTTGGATTCGTGGGGGAATGTGTAATCGGGTTTTGGTTCGAACCTCGGGTTTTGACCATGTGGGCCCGGGGAAATTTTTTAACTTTTTGCAAAAAAACATTTAAAAACCTATTTTCATGCACTGGAATTGATTCATTTAGTATTTATTGGTATAGTTTAGTAACTTATGGCTATATACGAGCGAATTGGTGGTGGGATCAAGAGGTAAAGAGATAATTGAGACTTGAATTGTGTTCATTATAACGAGGTAAGTGTTTGGTCTAACCTTAGCTTGAGGGATTAGGAGTTGTGTCATATTTGCTAAGTGCTATTTGTTGAGTACGAGTATAGGCATGGTGACGAGTATTTATATGTTGGTGTCAGAATGCCCGTAAGTCTTATATTGTGATTAATGTGACTCCATTTTTATTGTTCATGCTTTATGTGATGATTTTCATTATTTAGCAATGCTTGTGGAAGTAATATTTGTATTTGAATATTGAAGAGCATTGGCTCAAGTTGTAGCACTGCGAAAGTATAATTGGCAATTGAACCTTATAGAGCATTGGCTGAAATTGGGAATTGAGTTGTGAGGTGAAGGTGAAAAAGAAAAGAGGATTATTATATTTTCTTCCTTATTGGAATGTTGTTGCTTTTAATGCTATCTTCTTTGGTGGGATGTTGATGCTTTTGATATTGTTCCCTTGCCCGGATTTAATTATTGTACTATTATTCCTTTGTCGGGTTTTTATTATGGTCTTATTTATTCTCTTGCCCTTATTGCTTGTGATTGTTGTTTGTGTAAGGAAGAGAGTTAAAGCATGAAGGGTGATATCATGCATTGTTTTGGTAAGAGGGTGATAAAGCACGAAGGTTACTGTCGTGTATAATTTTACGAGGAAGAGTGTAAAAGGAAAAAATGGTGATGTCGTACTGCACGATGTACAATTCCGTGTCATTTATATTGATTTTATGATGAGGAAGAGAGTAAAAGCACGAGGGTTGATGCCGTGCAATTGTTCTTGATTTTCTTGATTCTTGCTGATAATTGAGTTATGGTGTTCTTTATGTTTATTTACTGATTTTCTGTTGTTACTTGATTTTATTGTGATGTTATTGATTCCCTTGTCCAAATTGCTTTGTGATTGTTGCTTGGGTGAGGAAGAGTGTAAAGCATGAAGGGTGATGCCATGTACGATATTTGTGAGAGAGTGTTAAAGTACGAAGGGTGATGCCGTGCATGTTATTTATAAGAGAGTGTTAAAGCACTAAGGGTGGCCTTGCATTTGTCTTTGATTTCTTGATTTTTATTGATAGCTGAGTTATGTCTTCTCTACATTTAATTGTTGGTTTTTTGTTGATACTTGTTGTGCCCCGCAGTATGATCCCCCCTTCCTATCTTCAATTGAATTGTGGTGATCCTTATATTTACTTGTTGTTCTTCAGTTATTATTTGATGTTACCTCAACATGTTTCCCCCTCCCATTCTTAACTGTACATTTCTGCTTTTATTTTTCGATGTATATGATTTAATTGCACAGGTTTATTTGGTAGTCTGGTCCTAGCCTCATCACTACTTTGCCGAGGTTAGGGTAGGCACTTACCAGCTCATGGGGTTGGTTGTGCTGATACTACACTATACTCTGCACTGTATTCAGATCCCGGTGCAACAACTTTTGAACCTTAGCTTTGGGTTGCTGCCTTTAGTCCATTCGAAAATCCGAGGTAGGCCTACAGGTGTCCGCAGGTCTTGGCGTCTCCTTCTATCCTTTTATTCTATTTCCTTTATGTATTTCGAAGACAATGTTGTAATAACTCTTTCGGACCTTTATTTATAATATTCCGAGATAGTTTATAAAATTGTGACACCAGTCTTGGGTAGTTTATGTATGGATTGGTATTGGCATCATTATTAATATATTATGTTTCAGTCTTCCGCTTTTAATTTCCCCTATTTATATAGTGTTGGCTTTTAAGTATCTATTCTGGCACTCATATGCAGCAAATTTGGAGCAAATTGAAGGCAGTTAAGCAGCAACTAAAGGGGTTAAACGACTACTTAGCCAAATATAAGCAGCGGATAATCCAGACAAGAGAGAGGCTTGATATTTTACAATTCCAAATGCAGACAAACTGTCTTTCACAGGAGCTGATTACTGAAGAAAGAGGATTACTAGAAGAACTTGACAAGTGGAGCAAAATTGAAGAGCAGGTACTGAGGCAAAAATCCAAAGCTACTTGGATTGAATGTGGAGATGCAAACACCAAGTATTTTCATGCACAATGGAGGATCAGGACAGGGCAAAACAATATTACTTCTATTCATACTGATACAGGTATCAAATTGACTGAGCCTATTGCTGTAGAAATGGAATTCTTGAAGGTATTCCAATCTCTAATGGGAGATTCTGTGATTGAACTACCCTGTGTGGATTCTAGTATTATGAGAAGTGGCAGATGTCTAACTCTTGAACAACAAAGAATTCTTATTTGTCCAGTTACAATGGAGGAAATCAGTGCAGCAATTAATGAGATGCCTAAGGATAAAGCTCCTGGAGTTGATGGATTTCCCATTGAGTTCTTTACAAAGAACTGGAAGATAGTTCAAGAGGATGTCCTTTCTGCTACAAAGGAGTTTTTTGAAACTTGTAAAGTCCCACACATGATCAATACAACTGCAATAGCTCTTGTTCCTAAGATTAAAGCTCCTACTACAGTGAAGGATTACAGGCCTATTGCTTGTTGTACTACATTATATAAGATCATATCCAAAGTTATAACTAATAGAATGAAGAGAGTAATTGGAGATTTGGTTGGGCCTGCACAGTCTGCTTTTATAGAAGGCAGGAGCATCATGGATAACATCCTTCTCAGTCATGAAATCTTTAAAGGATACTCTAGGAAAGGGGTTTCACCTAGATGTGTTCTTGAAGTGGATCTAAGGAAGGCTTATGATACTTTGGAGTGGGAATTCTTGAAGCAGATTCTCATTTCTTTGGGATTCCCTGCTAAATTTACTGATTGGATTATGGCTTGTGTTTCTTCTACCTCATACTCTCTAGTAATGAATGGTGGCCTTACTAAACCATTCAATGCTAAGAGGGGTATTAGGCAAGGAGATCCTATGTCTCCTTATCTATTTGTTCTAGCAATGGAGTACTTGAATAGACTGCTACAACAACTGCATAAGGATGGAAATATCAACTTCCACCCTAGATGCAGGAAGCTTAATTTTTCTCATGTCTGCTTTGCTGATGATTTGTTAATGTTCTGTAGAGCAGATATGATGTCTATTCAAATCTTGCACAGCACTTTCCTCAAGTTCTCAAATGCTTATGGTCTTCAGGAAAATGTAGGAAAGAGTGCTATTTATTTAGCAGGAATTCCTCAGGATACTAAAGAGATGATTATTGCTGCTCTTGGCTTCACTGAAGGGCAATTGCCTTTAAGATACCTTGGAGTTCCTCTGGATTCCAAGAAGCTATCCATACAGCATTACCTGCCTCTCATTGAAAAGATCACAGCTAGAATTACTTGTTGGTCTGCCAAGCTTTTATCATATGCTGGTAGAACTCAACTAATTAAGGCTGTGATCTTTGGTATGCAGACTTATTGGGCTCAGGTGTTTGTTATTCCTAAGAAAGTATTGAAGGCTATAGAGGCAGTTTGCAGATCTTATCTATGGACAGGCAAAGCAACCTTATCCAGAAGAGCTCTTGTAGCTTGGGATAAGGTATGTCAGCCTATCTCAACTGGTGGCCTTAATATTGTGAGAATGGAAGTATGGAACAAAGCTGCCATAGCTAAATTGCTATGGGATTTGACAAGGAAGAAGGACTGCCTATGGGTTAAGTGGGTGCATACCTATTACATCAAGCATAGGTCCATTGAGTCTGTAGCTTTGCCTTCAAACTCATCTTGGGTCATCAAGAAGATATTGGCCAGTAGAGCTCTCATGATGGAGAATATTCAGTTGCAAGGCAGTTTATTCAACAAGCTTCAATCTGTTTGTACGTTTGGAAAGTTCCAAATTCATAAACTCTATACTGCTCTTCTTCCTATATTTCCTAAGTTTCTATGGAGGAATGTAATGCTTGTATCATCTGCACTTCCAAGACATAGATTTACTGTATGGTTGGCTGCTCATCAGAAGTTACCTACCATCGAGAGACTGCAGATCATGGGCATTCAAACACCAACTCTGTGTGCATTCTGCAAAGGATATGATGAAGAGTTCAAACACTTGTTCTTTGGATGTGCCATTACCAGTAGAGTTTGGAGGAGAATTTGTATATGGTTGGGACATCCTAGAACTACAGTATGCTGGGAGAATGAACTGAAGTGGATCTGTAATAATGCAAAGAGCAAAAGCTGGAAGAAAGAGGTCACTGCAGCTGCATTTGTGACCACTGTTGCATTGCTATGGAGGTACAGGAATCTGATCAGATTTGAAAGCAAGACCTTTGATGAAGATCAATGCTGTAAGGAAGTAACAATGCTGTTACATACAAGAAATAGGAATCGAAAGAAGTGGAAGGATAACTTACAAAATCTCAATACATTTCCTTAGTTGGTTGAGAATTAGATGTTAGTTTGCTTTGTATATAACATGCTTAGTTAAGAACCAATTGTAACTAGAAGGAGACGAATGAGTAGTAGAAGTCCATACTACTACATTAGGACTCATTGTATATTTTTGATATCAATACACACTGTCAGTTAAGCCTTAAAAAAAAAATTGTTAAATGATTAAAAATGGAAAAAGATAAATAATTCAATTGGTTGACTTGCCTAACTTTTATTAGTGGGCGCCATCACAACTTACGAAGGTCAAAACCCCGGATCGTGACAAATTGAAACTCTATCACTACTTAATTTAATGGAGCACTTAGTGAATATAGAGAAGTTAATAATATTTTATTCCCACTTTGTTTGGCATTTTTTTCCTATTTGTCTGTTTTTAAAAATGATATATTCTTATATTTCTTCTACGAGATGTATTTGTCACACAAATGGTATGACACGTTTAAAATTACAATTCAAAATTTTTATAGCAACACAAATATTATACTCCCTCTGTTTCAAAAAGAATGAACGTATTTAATTTCCTTGTTAGACAGTTTCAAAAAAACAATGAACCCTTTCTAAATTTGGAGACTAATTTAACTTTAAAATTTTTATTTACCTTTAATGAGATGATTTATAATCACACAAATATTTATGAATTGTTTTAGGTCACAAGTTATTTTAAAAAAATAAATTCTAACTCTGTGTCCAATCAAATAGATTAAAAAATATTGATGAGAGGAAGTAATACTTTAGATCACAAATTTTATAAGTTCTTTTTCATTAAATTTCGTTTAAAGTCAAATTATAAACAAAATGAAAGTATATCTTATTTTTCTAATACGTCAAAGATAATAAAGTAAATCAATTTATTAAAATGTAAAATTTAAAATCGTTGGAAGGATTAGATCTCTGTCACTATCAGTACGTGCTGGTGAAGCATATATGGTGAAAGAGACATTTGAACAAAGGCAATGCTAGTAAGCAGGAACAAGACATGACACACGCAACTCTAAAAAGTGAAAAGGCAGACCACCCTCGTGATAGTGAATACATTAGTAGTTAGATTTAAGTGTTTGACTGTCTGTGACCACACAAAAAAAGCCGGTATGTTTAAGGCTCCCAACTCCCTATTGAAATCACGTATATATGCATGCACTTATTAGTATGAGTCTAGATTAATCAATCTACGATGTGCATGCTTTTAAGCCTGTTTTTAGAGTATAGTTTTGCACAAACTTCACGAATTTTGCAGCACTTTTTGGGGACTTGCTTGGCTAGCTCAGAGACCGGAGTGGATTTAGTCTTCTCAAATGAGAGTAAAAGATCACTTATATGATTCCACATTGAAAGAAAAGAAAAGATTTGTATAATAATTGAAAATTTGATATAGTTCCCTTTAATATTTCTTTGTCAAGTTGCACAATCCTTCTTTTCCAAGGAGGAATTGATTTTACCTCTTCCAAAACAGTTTTTCCATTTACTTGGTTTATTAGGTGGTGTGTGCAACCATTAATACGAGCTTCGTTTTTTTTAAAAAAAAAAAAAATCTCTTTAACGTAAAATGCGTTATTACTAGAAAATTTACTTTTCCCAACTATGTTTTTACTTTTCTCTCACAATTGGTGTAACGGCAACGAAAAGAAGGGGAAACGTTATTGGTCTTCGGTAAATTCCTACGTAATTAAGAACTGAAGTAAACAACAAATATATTTCTCCAAATATACTTACTATTACTCCCTCTATTTATTTTTAGTTATTCACTTTTGACTTTCTACTCTATTTAAGAAAAATGAATGAAGAATGCATTTTACTTTTTTCCCATAATAATGATAGTATTTAAAAAGCCTTAGAGAAATGAGAAGTTAATAATAACGGTATTAGAATATGTAAATAGTAGAACCCTAATTCAATATGTATTAGGAGTATGATAGGTTATGTGTGTATATATATGTAGGGCTCATTGTATCATCTTTAATATCAATTATATTTTTCTCTCGTGCTTTCTCACATGGTATCAGAGCTACAATGAAAATATTATAGCTGTGTGTCATTCCAGCAACTTCCAGGAAGAAAGACTTCGTCGCCGTGCAATTTTCCAGAGACTTAAGAGGTTGTCTGTAACTAAACCATCTTTTTGTTGGTGTTCTATAAAATCCGAGACCACCACAAGGTTTGGAAGAGAATTCCGACGAACCCCAGAAAAAATAATCGGAAAATAACCCCCCACGCGCCCGCTAGAGTTCTGTTGCCGGCGGCGCGTCTGTCCCACGCGCCGGCCCGTGAGACACCTTCCGGCCAGAATTTCAAAAAATTCCTTCAGGACAGTTTGATCATCCTCGAATTCCGAGCCTATCCATATTTTTATTTTTCAATTCCGACAGCCATGAATTTTTTCCGGTAGCTACAGTATTTTTTCCGGTAGCTACAGTATTTTTTCCGGCACCTACAGTGTTTCCAGTTTCAGTTTCCAGTTTTCCGGTGCGTCTGTGGTTCCTTCTTCTGTTTCAGCGAGTTTTCAGTTGATTCTTTCTGATTATTTGGTGATAATCCAACGATGTCTTTGGGACTCGATACTTTCGGGTCTAGAAACCCGGGTTCTGGCAGTCTGGTGTTATGATTACCTCAGAACCTTTAGTAGGAGGTTCAAACTACCTAGCTTGGGGTTCGTCAGTCGAGTTGTGGTGTAAAGGTCAAGGTGTTCAAGATCATCTAATCAAGGAATCTAGTGAGGGAGATGAAAATGCCAAAACACATTGGGAGAAGATCGATGCTCAATTATGCAGTATTTTGTGGCGATCTATTGATTCCAAGTTGATGCCCTTGTTTCGTCCATTCCAAACATGTTATTTGGTTTGGGAAAAGGCTCGTACTTTATACACTAATGACATATCTCGTTTCTATGATTTGATATCGCGGATGACAAATTTAAAGAAACAGGAATTAGATATGTCTACTTACTTGGGACACGTACTGGCAGTTATGGAGGAATTTGAGATGTTGATGCCACTTTCTGCTAGCGTTGCAAAGCAGCAAGAGCAACGACAAAAGATGTTTCTAGTTCTTACTCTTGCTGGGCTTCCTAATGATCTCGACTCAGTACGCGATCAGATTTTGGCTAGTCCGACGATCCCCACAGTTGATGAATTATTCCATCGATTACTTCGCCTTGCTGCAACACCGAGTCACCCAGTGGGCTCATCACAGACACTTGATTTATCTATCCTCATATCCCAATCAGTGGACTCATACTATGGAGAATAGATGAGGAGGAGGTCGTTTTGGAAGATCTAGACCCAAGTGTTCTTATTGTTATAAACTTGGTCACACTCGTGACGTGTGCTATTCTTTACATGGTCGACCACCCAAAAATGCTTATGTTGCTCAGACCGAGACTACAAGTAACCAGGGATTTTCTGTATCTGAAGAGGAGTATAATGAGTTCCTTAAATATCGAGCAAGTAAGCAGACATCTCCACAAGTAGCCACTGTTGCTCAGACTGATACTTCTGTTGCTGGTAATTCTTTTGCTTGTGTTTCCCAGTCTAGTCCTCTTGAACAATGGGTTATGGACTCAGCTGCTTCTGATCATATCTCTAGTAATAAATCCCTTTTGTAAAATATTGCATATTCACAGTTTCTTCCCAACGTTACTTTAGCTAATGGGTCTCAAACTAAAGCAAAAGGAGTTGGACAAGCGAATCCTCTGCCCTCTATCACTTTAGATTCCGTTCTTTATGTCCCTGGTTGTCCTTTTAATCTTGCATCTGTTAGTCGTTTGACTCGTGCCCTCCATTGCGGTATATATTTTATTGATGATTCTTTTATTATGCAGGACCGAAGTACGGGACAAACGATTGGAACAGGACTTGAGAAGGACTCTACTACATTAACTCAGTAACATCCTCCAATGCATGTCTAGTTGCAGATCCTCCAGACCTACTTCACAGTCGTCTAGGACATCCTAGCTTGTCCAAGCTTCAGAAGATGGTGCCTCGTTTGTCTAGTTTATCCACATTAGAGTGTGAGTCATGTCAGCTCGGGAAACATACCTGCACCTCCTTTCCTCGTAGAATTGAGAGTCGTGCAGAGTCTATTTTTTCTTTAGTTCATTCGGATATATGGGGTCCTAGTAGAGTCAGTTCAACCTTGGGATTTCGTTATTTTGTTAGTTTCATTGATGATCATTCAAGATGTACTTGGATTTTATTAATGAAAGATCGTTCTGAGTTGTTTTCTATATTCCAGAATTTTTGTGCTAAAATTAAAAATCAATTTGGTGTTTCTATTCGCACTCTTCGCAGTGATGATGCCTTAGAATATTTATCCTCTCAATTTCAGCAGTTTATGTCTTCTCACGGAATTATTCATCAGACCTCTTGTCCTTATACCCCTCAGCGAAATATAGTTGCAGAGAGAAAGAAAAGGCACATTATTGAGACTGCTCGCACACTTCTCATTGAATCTCATGTTCCGCTGCGTTTTTGGGGCGATGCAGTTCTCACATCTTGTTATTTTATTTAATCGGATGCCTTCATCTCCCATCCAAAATCAGATTCCGTATGAGGTATTGTTTCCCCAGTCACCCTTATACTCTGTTCCCCCTCGTGTTTTTGGGAGCACTTGTTTCGTTCATAACTTAGCTCCTGGGAAAGATAAGTTAGCTCCTCGTGCTCTCAAGTGTGTCTTTCTTGGTTATTCTCGTGCTCAAAAGGGCTATTGTTATTATTCACCTGATCTTCGTAGGTACCTTATGTCAGCCGATGTCACATTTTTTGAGTCTAAACCTTTCTTTACCTCTTCTGACCATTCTGACCATCTTGATATATCTGAGGTTTACCTATGCCGGCCTTTAGGGAGTCTACTATATCTCCTCCTTCACCTTCCGCTACAGAAGTCTTACCTATTCCAACCGTTGTAGCGTCTAGTGTGGCACCTCCTAGACTCCCCACAGCAGACACTCCACTCTTGACATATCATCGTTGTCCTCACCCAGCATCTGGCCCGGTTGATTCACGTCCTACACCTGACCCTGCTCCTACTGCGGACTTGTCTCTTCCGATTGCACTTCGGAAAGGTATACAGAATATCCTTAATCCTAATCCCAATTATATCGGTTTAAGTTATCATCGTTTGTCATCACCCTATTATACTCTTCTATCTTATTTGTCCTCTATTTCCATCCCTAAGTCTACAGGTGAAGCATTGTCTCATCCAGGGTGGCGACAAGCTATGACTGACGAGATGTCTGCTTTACATATGAGTGGTACTTGGGAGCTCGTCCCTCTTTCTTCAGGTAAATCTACTGTTGGTTGTCGTTGGGTGTATGCAGTCAAGGTTGGCCCTGATGGTAAGGTTGATCGTCTTAAGGCTCGTCTTGTTGCCAAGGGATATACTCAGATATTTGGACTTGATTACAGTGATACCTTCTCTTCCGTGGCTAAGATAGCATCAGTCCGCCTTTTTCTCTCTACAGTTGTTGTTCGCCATTGGCCCCTGTATCAGCTGGACATTAAAAATGCATTTTTACACGGTGACCTCGAGGATGAAGTTTATATGGAGCAACCACCTGGGTTTGTTTCTCAAGGGTAGTCTTGTGGCCTTGTATGTCGCTTGCACCGGTCACTTTATGGTCTAAAGCAGTCTCCTCGAGCCTGGTTTGATAAGTTTAGCACTGTTATCCAGGACTTTGGCATGACTCAGAGTGAAGCTGATCACTATGTATGCTATCGGCATTCTGATTCACGTCTTTGTATTTATCTGGTGGTTTATGTTGACGACATTGTTATTACCGGGAATGACCAGGATGATATTACTAAATTGAAGCAACATCTCTTTCAACACTTTCAGACTAAGGATCTGGGCACACTAAAGTATTTTCTGGGTATTGAGGTCGCACAGTCTAGCTCAGGTATTGTGATCTCACAACGGAAGTATGCCTTAGATATTCTTGAGGAGACATAATGACAGGTTGTAAACCTATTGATACTCTGATGGATCCAAATTCTAAACTTCTTCCAGGACAAGGGGAGCCTCTTAACGATCCTGCAAGATATAGGCGGTTAGTTGGTAAATTAAATTATCTTACAGTGACAAGACCTGACATTTCCTTTCCTGTGAGTGTTGTGAGCCAGTTTATGGGTTCTCCGTGTGATAGTCATTGGGATGCAGTTGTTCACATTCTTCGGTATATAAAATCAACTCCAGGTAAAGGTTTATTGTTTGAGGATCGAGGCCATGAGCAGATCGTTGGATACTCCGATGCTGATTGGGCAGGATCGCCTTCTGACAGACGTTCTACTTCTGGATATTGTGTCTTAGTAGGAGGAAATTTGGTATCTTGGAAAAGCAAGAAACAGAATGTGGTTGCTCGGTCTAGTGCAGAAGCAAAATATAGAGCAATGGCTATGGCGACATGTGAGATAGTTTGGATAAAACAGTTGCACAAAGAGCTGAAATTTGGTGATGTTAGTCATATGGGACTTGTGTGTGATAATCAAGCTGCTCTTCATATTGCGTCAAATCCAGTGTTCCATGAGAGAACTAAGCACACTGAGATTGACTGTCACTTTGTCAGAGAAAAGATACTCTCGGGAGATATTGCTACAAAGTTTGTAAAGTCAAATGATCAGCTTGCAGACATTTTCACCAAGTCTCTCACTGGTCCTCGTATTAACTACATATGTAACAAGCTCGGTACATATGATTTATATGCACCAGCTTGAGAGGGAGTGTTAGAATATGTAAATAGTAGAACCCTAATCCAATGTGTATTAGGAGTAGGATAGGTTATGTGTATATATTTATACGGCTCATATGTAAATAGTAGAACCCTAATCCAATGTGTATTAGGAGTAGGATAGGTTATGTGTGTGTGTGTGTGTGTGTATATATATATATATGGATCATTGTATCATGTTTAATATCAATTATATTTTTCTCCCGTGCTTTCTCTCAAACGGTAAAACAAGAAAAAAAGATGTCATTCTCTTAATTTGTTAAAATGGACAAGTAATAATTATCTGGTGGGAGATATCCATAACTCATAAAGGAGTAATAATCAATCATTACCTTCATAACTCTTACTACTCCAATACTTATATAATTATGGTTGTAACTCTCACACCTCCATAACCTACCCATTGATACTACTTCATTATCTCAAATGTTTAATGTCATGTTTATGGCATTCTTTTGTATACTTTTATGTAGTACTATAAATAAAGAATTAGAAGTGATATTGTAGATATTTAGAAAACACTTGATGAAATAAAAAAGTTCTCTCCTCCTCTCTACTTTTTTTGTCTATTTTATTATTTCATACTGTTACTTTGAGGTTAGTTTTTAACACGTTATCAGCACAAGTACACAAGTAGATCATCTCCAAGTATCTCTGTTTTGCTCAAAAGATATTCACACTTTGTAAGCATAAAAACAATCGAAATAAATAAAGGGTCAATCATGGCAGTTCGTAATAATCAAAAGACCAAATGGAAAATGCAAGAGACAAGTGTTATTGGTTAAGGAGAGAAAGATAGAGATCTTTTACTGATGATACTAGCTTGGTCTGCCTCTCCATGGAGAGGTTCAGAGCCATACAATGATATTATCTCTTTCCTCGAGAATGGTTAGGAAGAAGAAGAAGAGCCCCCCTTTTAGGGTTCTTTCTCTTAGTATTTATAATTGTGAATCCTGCCAGCTGGCGTCAGGCATCCGTGACCGTGTCGAGGGGACAACCGTCAATGGTGAGTAGGTCGTGGCCTCATTGATTGGGCTGAGCGGTCTTTGAGCGCTTATTATTAACAAATGGTTGTACCATTAGTTAATCCGAATATGCTTAAGAGCGAAATAATCTTATTAATTATCACGAGTTAGGTTTTGACCTATACAATCTCCAAGTAATGTTTGGATCTTCTTCATCTTCAACGATAGCCATAAAATACGGTACACGAGTTGATGTGCTGCAACAAAAATATTGCATGGTCTTCACATATCTTGCCACAAAAAAAGAAAAGGTGATGTTACAACTGTAATGACCAGGTCGGTCAATTTGAGAATTAGCATAATGTTTGGTTGTTTAAGGTCTCGAGAATCTTCGTATTATGTATTATGACGTGCATGTTGTTTTCAAGTTTGGATTTCATGCATTGAAGATGGCCGTAACCGTTTATATTTAGGAGACGGTCATCGCCACTTTTATACATGAGGGATGGCCGTAGCCATTTATATTTAGGAGACGACCGTAACCAGTTTTATACATGAGGGATGGCCGTAGCCATTTATATTTAGGAGACGGTCGTAGCCAGTTTTATACATGAGTGATGGTCGTATCCATTTATATTTAGGAGACGGCCATATCCAGTTTTATACATGAGGGATGGCCGTAGCCATTTATATTTAGGAGACGATCGTAGCCACTTTTATTCATGAGGGATGGCTGTAGCCATTTATATTCAGGAGACGGTCGTAGCCACTTTTATACATGAGGGATGGCCGTAGCCATTTATATTCAGGAGACGGCCGTAGATAGTTTTACTTGGTAGATGGCCATAGTCATTTATTTACATGGAGGATGGCCGTAGCCATTTATATTTAGGAGATGGATGTCGCCATTTTACTTGGAAGATGGTTGTATGATGTTTTCACCTGGGACAATGTATTCCCGCAGGCGGTCTATTGTAATTGGTGCACTCGATATGCATTGCAACGGTGCTCGGTGTACGGAGGCACACTGTGTTAGAACACATTTATTATGTTGTTAAAACTAATGTGTTCATATTTGTAGGTTTTGATAATTGACAAACCGATGAAGATGGAAAATATTATACATGCCAAATAATCGTAAGTTATTATTGAGATATACTTTTATTTATACTAAAGTATATTTGTTTTGTAGACATGATATGCGAGTGAGGATAGCAGACCAAAATTGGAGAACGAAAACAAGAAGTTCAAGACAAGATCAAGAGAAGCAATGAAGCAATGAAAATAAATGAAGACTTGGTTGAGTCATATTTATATTTGTGATCTTGATCCGACAATTGATTCAAGACTTGGCTTCTCTCGTAAAATCATTTTCATCAAAACATGCATCTTTGAATTAAAACAAAATGATTTGCATTTTAGCCAAAATGATTTTTAAACATGTCTTTTAAATATGGACCTATATAATCGATTATATAAGACTTACAATCGATTATATTAAGACCACAAAAACTGAAACTTTCAAAAACTACAGAACAATCGATTATATCCTTCTAACAATCGATTTTACTAAGGCAGTATGATTTGAAGTTTTTCAAAATGGCAAATAATCGATTATGTGTTTCTCACAATTGATTATATTGAGACAGTGTTTTAAGTGAAGCAAAACAATCGATTATATATTTTAAACAATCGATTATACTGAGACAGTGTGTTACTGAAATTTTCCAAATATCTAAACAATCGATTGTTCTTTTAAGTAATCGAGAAAAAAATGTTTGAACCGTTGCCAGAAATATTTTCAAACTTTGTAATATAATCGATTATACACTTTTTACAATCGATTATTTGAGTACAGAATCCTAAACTAATTTTTGAACGTTAACATATAATCGATTATGTTTCTTAAACAATCGATTATTTTCCTTAAAATCAGGAATCTGTCTTTTGAACGTTGGTCATACAATCGATTATATAGTCCGTACAATCGATTATATGAGCACAGAATCAGGGATTTTGTTTGACAATTAGGCAACGGTCTGGTGCATTTTGAGGCCTATAAATACACCTCAAAATCACTCTTTTACACACAACATCTGATCTAAACATTCATATGCTTTCAAATACTCTCTACATTCATTTTATCATATTTAATCATATTTTGAGAGCCAATTCTTTGAATTTATTGTTGTGTTCTTGAGCGTACTTGTTTACTCATATCTACTCTATAAAGAGAGTTCTGTTTAAGTGAGTGTTAAGTGTTTTCATATACTTGAAGGGAGATTTTATAATCCCTTGTTGTAGAAGGAATATTTTATTCCTTCGTTTGAAGTCTTGGGGTGAGGTATCCTCGAGCAAGGTTGTTGTAGACTTGTGTGATTCAAGTTCTCAAGTTGTAACGGTTTGTTAGGCATCCGGAAGCTTAACAGTGAAGTCTTGGGGTGAGGTATCCTCGAGCAAGGTTGTTTGAGACTTGTGTGATTCAAGTTCTCAAGTTGTAACGGTTTGTTAGGCACCCGGAAGCTTAACAGTGAAGTCTTGGGGTGAGGTATCCTCGAGCAAGTGAAGTCTTAAGGTGCGGTATCCTTGAGCAAGTGTAACGGTTTGTTAGGCACCCGCAAGCTTAACGGAATTAGTTGAACCTTGAGATTGTATCTCAAGAGACTGGACTTAGCCACAGTTTGTGGTGAACCAGTATAACTTTGGTGCACTTCTTCCTTACTCTTTAAATTCCGCATTTGAGTTATATTTTCCTGTGATTTTTTATAATACGCTATTCACCCCCCTTCTAGCCTTAAGCACTTATTCTAACAATTGGTATCAGAGCCTAACTCTCTGTAAGACTTAACAGTTTGGGAGAATCTTTCTATGGCTTCTACTCGTAGTGCTTATGCAGGAATAGGTGAAGGATTTTGCACCTTTTTGCCTCCAATATTTGATGGAAGAAATTACACATATTGGAAAGAGCGGATGAGAATCTTCATCCAATAGTACAACTTTCGTCTATGGCAAATCATCAAGTATGGTGAACAAATGACGACACAAGTTGGAAAAGCCATGGTAAGTGAATACAACACCAAGGCAATCAATATTTTGTATAGCTCTTTGAATCAGGAGGACTATCGGAAAATTTCCCACTACAAAACTGCCAAAGAGATGTAGGATAATCTTGAGGACACATATGAACGTACGCCTCAAGAAGCGGACAGCTCATATGATGAACCGACTGCCCGATGCCTCATGGCCAATGAAGAAGAAGAGGTAAGTACTTCTAACTCCTACTCTTTTGAAGAATTGCAAATAGCTTTTAAAGAATTATTTGCTGAATTGAAAAAAGTTTCAAAAATTGCCAAAGAGGCCAAGACTAAAATCAGTGCTTTAGAAGAGGAAAATAATTTTTTGAAAATTGATAATGTCGACCTTAAAAATAAAATTAAGGCGATGAATGAAGCCTCTTCAATTGATCAAAGTTCTAATTGCTTATCTTGTGATTCGTTGAAAATAGAGAACTTAGAACTTAGGAAAACACTAGAAAAACGTAGTGTAGACGTTCCTAAAGTAGTTGAAGAGATTAAGAAGAAAAAGCCTAAGAAAAATAAAAGGCGTAAAAATAAGAATCATGTTAGAAATTATGACGCACCACCTAGAAATAATTCTAGAATTTTCAATGAGTCTAGAACTAACCCTTTTAGACCACCTAGAAACGATTCTAGGAATTGTGCAAATGAGCCTAGAAATAATCATTTTAGACAACCTAGAAATAATTCTAGGAATAAGTCTAGAATTAACCATTTTAGGCCACCTAGAAATGATTCTAGGATTCTTGTTGATAAGTCTAGAATGAATTATACTAGACCACCTAGAAATTACTCTAAGAAATTCAACACGTCTAGGAATGACTTTAGATCACCTAGAACGTATTTGGCGCAACCCATGCATATGCACAACCCGAACGTAGTATGTCACTACTGCAACCGGGTAGGACACATAGCACCCATATGTTTTATGAAACATAGGGATTTATCTTCTAGCTATGATTATTATTTGCCTAACCCCCAAGGACCCAAAATGGTTTGGATACCGAAAACCAATTTTTAGGTACTTTTGCAGGTATGCTTGAAGGCTACAATATTGTAGTAGATGCACCAAGCATGACACCTTACTGCATCAAGGGGGAATTTCTGTTAGTTGTCATATTTGTTTAAATACATAATAGTTGATATGTGTTAACGATTGATATGACTTTGTTAACAATTAGTATCAATTATTTTTATTGATTCATGTTTTGATAAATGTTTTTTTTGAATAACAATTGGTATCAATTATTTTTTGTTAAAAATAATGATTGATCCATGTTTTGATTAATATTAGTTATTTTTTTGATAAAACCTAATTGTTGATATGTGTTAATAAGTAGTATCTTTTTGATAAAAATAACTTTTGAAATATTTGTTTAACAGCTGGTATGTTTTGTAAAAATATTTCATTTATGTTTTGATGAACGTTATTTTTGGTTTGAATAACTGTTGATATATTCTAGAATAATAAAGGATTCATGTTTTTAATAGTTGATAACAGTTGGTATGCTTACAACTCTTGATTTGTTAAAAATTATCAATTGATATATGCTAACTATTGGTATATTGCTGTTAGAAATTGATTCCTGTTTTGATAAATATATCTTTTGGTTTATAATAATCGGTATATTTTTCAAAATTTGATTCATGTTTTTAATAAAACTGTTGATTTGTTAGATATTAACAGTTGATATATTTTAGTAATATGTTTTGCTAAAAATAACAATTAGTATCACTGATAATAACATAACAATTGATACTTTTGTTATATTTTCCAATAAATGGTTTTATCATTGTTTTTATAACAATTGATATTTTTTTTTAAAATTAACAATTGATATGTTTTGTTTTGGTATGTCTTGATAATTTTCTAGCAATCTTCATCATGCATATTCCTCAATGCCTTTCCTATTTTATTCAAGGAAATGTCGAAAAAGGGAAGTAGCCTTAATATACTCTCTTTATGCTAATGCAAAATAGAAGATGAGTTTAGGCAATATGCATCAAATAAGGAGGAATGTCTTTACATTCTAGTATGCCTTGTTTGAGGGGGAATTTTCATTAAGGGGAAATAGATTGCATGATTTTTATGTTGATAATATCATTTTTTTTGTATTTCAAAAATAATTTATGTTGATGATATTATTTTTGTGTTTCAAAATGAATTTTTATTGATGATATTATTTTTGGAGCAACTAATGACTTTTATGCAAGGAGTTTTTTTTTTTTAAAAAAAAAAATCATGACTAGCAAAATTGAGATGTCAATGATGGACGAGCTTAATTTCTTCTTGGGGTTGCAAGTTAAGCAAATGAAAGAGGGAACTTTCATTTGTCAAACTAAATATTGCAAGGAGTTGCTGAATTGATTTGAAATAAGCAACGCCAAAGCAATGGCCACTCCAATGAGCACGTCTGACCATCTTGGCAAAGATGAGAAAGGTAAGGAGGTAGACACCAAGAAGTACCGAGGTATTATCGGATCCTTACTTTATCTTACTGCTAGTAGATCTGATATAGTGTTTAGCGTTTGTCTATGCGCTAGATATCAATCGTGTCCGAAGGAGTCACATCTTACTGCGGTTAAAACGGATAATGAAGTACCTAATTGGAACTTTGAATGTGGGACTTTGGTATCCCAAAGGTTCTTCATGCCAATTAATTGGCTATTCCGACTCCGATTTTGCTGGATGCAGATTGGACCGCAAGAGCAATAGTGGCACTTGCCATTTGCTCGGTAGCTCATTAGTTTTGTGGTTTAGTAAGAAACAAGTAAGTGTTGCGTTATCCACAACCGAGGCTGAATATATAGCCGCGGGGAGTTGTTGTGCTCAAATCTTTTGGATGAAGCAACAACTCTTGGATTATGGTCTTAGTATTGACCACGTCCCTCTTCGATGCGACAATACTAGCGCCATAAGCTTGACGAAGAATCCTATTCTTTACTCAAGAATGAAACACATAGAAATTAGGCACCATTTTATAAGAGATCACGTTCTCAAAGGTGATGTCGAAATTGAGTTCGTTGAAACTAAACATCAATTAGCGGACATCTTCACCAAACCTTTAGATAAAGAGTCGTTCTTCCGTATTCGAAGTGAACTTGGAATTCTTGACTCTACGTTGATCTAATGCATACACTTAGGTTGCATTTATGTTTTGAACAATTACTGACTTGAGCGTCGGAGGCGCCTAATCTTGTTTGGCAGGTATCGCCCCAAAGACAGGGGGAACTTTTCACACTGGTGCCATATAATCGATTGTATACTCCGTATAGTCGATTATCTCTAACATCTGTGTCTGCAGGATTTTTGGTATCACATATAGTAATCAATTATATGTATCACTAATTGATTTTATTAAGATTCAGTTTTACAAGTTTTTGAAAATAATCGATTGTTAAATTGGTAAAATCGATTATCTTTTTCCGTCTCTGTTGTTCGTATAACACTGCCTTCATGTAATCGATTATACAAATTTCCATAATCGATTATCCAACATTCACTCAGGTCCATATAACTCACTGCCTATATACAATCGATTGTTAAAACCCCCATAATCGGTTATCCAGAATCACTGGACCATACAATACTCACTGCCTTCATAAAATCGATTACTTCAAATTTCATAATCGATTATCTGTCTTCTGCCATAATTCAAAAAATTTCTATAATCGATTATTCAGGCTCCATAATCGATTGTCAAACGGTTAGTATTCAAATCTTGTTACCGTTCTGATTCCTGCAACACTTACAAAATCGATTGTTTTATCTATTCCGAGTACAATTCAAATAGTCCTTAATAATCGATTATGTCGGTTCCATAATCGATTGTGTAACGGTCTGCGTTCAAAATCTTTACCGTTTCTGACTCAAAATCTGCCAACTATTTTGCATTAATTGCTCTCTTTACTTCCCACTCTATAAATAGGAGTTACTACTCTTCATCTTCCTCACTTTACAATCAATTCAAGCTTCAAAATTTCTTGAATACTTTCAAAAACCTTCTTCAAACAGCTCTCAAATCTTTCATCAAAATGACGAGCAGACACCCAAAACGATCCCGTTCCGGCAAAAATGTTGCCTCTTCCTCTGCTGCTCCTACACCCGTCTTCCCTTATCAAGACGGTTCTTATTTGCGATTTGACTCTGACGCAGAACTTACTCGATTCTTAACAAAATTTGAAAAACGAGAAATCCTTCCTCCTCGTTTTTCGACCATTCAATATCTTGAATCTAGCGCGCCCGCAGCAACTGCAAATATGCTTCGGCAAAGCAAACTCCTTGATTTCCTATTTCTTACATATCCTCATATTCATCCTCCATTGATTCGCGCCTTTTATTCAAATCTTCAGGAGGACGCTGATGGTGATCTTGTTTCAATCATTAATGGAGTTCAAATTCTTTTAACCAAAGAAAACTTACAAATGATTTCTCAACTTCCTCGAAATGGGGAAGACATTTCTCTGTACATTGGAGAAGCCGGGGCATTATTTGATGAAAAACTTCTCTTAAACCAAATAGGGCTTGGAGCATTTGATCCTAATCTGACCAACCGTCGTCCAACCATCACATGCATGCTCCTCGAATTTCGTTTGATCTTCTACATTATCACTCGAGTTCTTAAACCGAGAAAAAGCAATCACACCACAATTGGCCGTGAAGACGCAAAAATTATGCATGCTATTATTTCCAATGCACGCATAAATTGGTGTAAACTTATTCTTACACATATGCTTGATTCAATAGGAGGTGACAAACCTCTTCCATATGCATTTCTTATAATGCATCTTCTTGAAGCGTCTCAAATCAACACCACTGTTGGTCCTCTCAAAAAGGGCACCAAACATTTGGAAAAACATGAAACTTCTTTTCATGGCCATGATCAACAACATCCTCCTCCTCATCCAACTCAAGCTCGTTGTCCTCGTGCTCAACCGGATGCGTCTCTTCAAACCATCTCGGAGCAACTTGCTTCTCTATCAACTTCAATGAATCGAATTGATAGAAATGTGTCTCACACAGAAAGAAATGTGAGAAGGCTAAGTGAAGAACTTCACGGATATTTTGACCATGTCAATTGTTCGTATTCTCACGTCTTTTCCGCAAGTGATTCAAGCGATGATTTCGACGACAATAGTTCTTAAATTTTATTTTTTGAACTTTTATTTTGTATTACTCTTTATGTAATTTTCCTTTTTCATTAATGAAATTGTCTTTTTGTTAATGTCAAAAGGGGGAAGATAAGGGGATATGCATTTCATTTTTATGCATTTTATTTTAAAATATTTTATGCATAAATTGAGGGGGAACTCAATAATAACTTGTATAATATTTGGCATAGTTAAATTATATTTTTATGCATATCACCATATATGTTTGCCATTATCAAAAAGGGGAAAATTGTTAGAACACATTTATTATGTTGTTAAAACTAATGTGTTCATATTTGTAGGTTTTGATAATTGACAAACCGATGAAGATGGAAAATATTATAAATGCCAAATAATCGTAAGTTATTATTGAGATATACTTTTATTTATACTAAAGTATATTTGTTTTGTAGACATGATATGCGAGTGAGAATAGCAGACCAAAATTGGAGAACGAAAACAACAAGTTCAAGACAAGATCAAGAGAAGCAATGAAGCAATGAAAATAAATGAAGACTTGGTTGAGTCATATTTATATTTGTGATCTTGATCCGACAATTGATTCAAGACTTGGCTTCTCTCGTAAAATCATTTTCATCAAAACATGCATCTTTGAATTAAAACAAAATGATTTGCCTTTTAGCCAAAATGATTTTTAAACATGTCTTTTAAATATGGACCTATATAATCGATTATATAAGACTTACAATCGATTATATTAAGACCGCCAAAACTGGAACTTTCAAAAACTACTGAACAATCGATTATATCCTTCTAACAATCGATTTTACTAAGACAGTATGATTTGAAGTTTTTCAAAATGGAAAATAATCGATTATATGTTTCTCACAATCGATTATATTGAGACAGTGTTTTAAGTGAAGCAAAACAATCGATTATATATTTTAAACAATCGATTATACTGAGACAGTGTGTTACTGAAATTTTCCAAATATCTAAACAATCGATTGTTCTTTTAAGTAATCGATTATGTTTGAACCGTTGCCAGAAATATTTTCAAACTTTGTAATATAATCGATTATACACTTTTTACAATCGATTATTTGAGTACAGAATCCTAAACTGATTTTTGAACGTTAACATATAATCGATTATGTTTCTTAAACAATCGATTATTTTCCTTAAAATCAGGAATCTGTCTTTTGAACGTTGGTCATACAATCGATTATATAGTCCGTACAATCGATTATATGAGCACAGAATCAGGGATTTTGTTTGACAATTAGGCAACGGTCAGGTGCATTTTGAGGCCTATAAATACACCTCAAAATCACTCTTTTACACACAACATCTGATCTAAACATTCATTAGCTTTCAAATACTCTCTACATTCATTTTATCATATTTAATCATATTTTGAGAGCTAATTCTTTGAATTTATTGTTGTGTTCTTGAGCGTACTTGTTTACTCATATCTACTCTATAAAGAGAGTTCTGTTTAAGTGAGTGTTAAGTGTTTTCATACACTTGAAGGGAGATTTTATAATCCCTTGTTGTAAGAAGGAATATTTTATTCCTTCGTTTGAAGTCTTGGGGTGAGGTATCCTCGAGCAAGGTTGTTTGAGACTTGTGTGATTCAAGTTCTCAAGTTGTAACGGTTTGTTAGGCACCCGGAAGCTTAACAGTGAAGTCTTGGGGTGAGGTATCCTCGAGCAAGGTTGTTTGAGACTTGTGTGATTCAAGTTCTCAAGTTGTAACGGTTTGTTAGGCACTCGTAAGCTTAACAGTGAAGTCTTGGGTGAGGTATCCTCGAGCAAGTGAAGTCTTAAAGTTCGGTATCCTTGAGCAAGTGTAACGGTTTGTTAGGCACCCGCAAGCTTAACGGAATTAGTTGAACCTTGAGATTGTATCTCAAGAGACTGGACTTAGCCACAGTTTGTGGTGAACCAGTATAACTTTGGTGCACTTCTTCCTTACTCTTTAAATTCCGCATTTGAGTTATATTTTCCTGTGATTTTTTATAATACGCTATTCACCCCCCTCTCTAGCGTTAAGCACTTATTCTAACACACTGGACGTCCATCCAACACATCCAACTCGTTAAACTCGCTTCGAAGGTGAAGTGTCTATTGACGGCTGCAAAGTTGTTTCGTGATATCTGTCGTTATGACACACGTTATTGTGGATTCGAACCATTTTGCGGTTGCTGATGCAGTTAATGATGGCTTTTGGAATTTGCAAAAGCTACTTTACAGTACGAATACCGAGTTATATCATCTGTTTCTCACTTTTCAGTGTCTATTTAAGTACGATTTCTGCAGAAGCAACTTCTCTCACTCTTTTTCTTCATTAATTTGTGTTGTTCTTTGTTTTCCTTCACTCAATCCCCATCTTTGCTCCTTCTTCGGCAAATCTTGTTCATCATTGCACGGTAATCAGTAATGGCAAGAAGTTCTCACTCAGACCTTAATCCGGCAATTCTTCCGGCGATTGATGGGCCTTCAACAGTGGCGAGGGCCACCGAATCGATAGAGATCGGTAGGGTCCTGTTGGCGGTTGATATTCTCTCTCTCCCCAAGGGTCCGTCAACTAACTTCACTGCCGATGAGGGGGAGGATCGGGTCAATAAGGCCATACTAATGGGGAAGGTGGTGATCAATGCGGACTCACACCTAAGTATGAGTGGGCATAAATACTATAAACCAATAGTGTATCGGGGTCGATAATTCCTCAGGGAGCTTCAAGTTGGAGATGAGTAATTGTATGGCCTAGAGATGTTTTCTAGCTTCAAATTGAACTTCTATCATTTTTGGGTTTTTATATAGTTATCAACTACAATTATCAACAACTATTATGATCTAAAGTTATGCTAAGATGATTGATGCTAGATTTAAGCAATAGGAGAAGAGCACTAGGGTCGTGACACTCACCTAGGTGGCTAATAAATGGGTGTACAATTCTAACACAAGGATGATAATTATGGGAAATATGGATAACCGTCACTTTTAGCACTCGCTCTCACACCTCTTGGTGGAGAGAACGATTTTGCCTAATTGACTCTCGAGAGACCAATTGGGTAGGCAAATTTTCCCAAGCAACACAAGGTTCAAGTGGGGTAATTACTCTCTCTAGATTTAACCTGTTACTTGGGACTACCATTCTCATGGTTCCATCCCAAATCCTTGTTGGGTTGAATGTGAGTCATAGGCTCTCTTTCTCAAGAAGAGTCAAGACCTACTAAGCTTGACTTAGTGTTTGCAATCACCAAATAAAAGTGAAAACATATAAATAACCCAAATACCAAACACCCAACAACATCCAAGTATTAGGCAAAAACACCCATTAATTACTCATACTAGGTTTGAGTCACAACCCTAGCTAATGGGTTTAGCTAGAGATGGAAGAAGTAGAAAAAGCAGAAATAATAGAAGAGATGAACATAATCATTAACTATATGCTAAATCTACTTGAATCCACGTTAATTACAAGAGAACGTTGCCTAAAATAGGCTAATATAAAATATCACGAGCGCAGCTACTATTTAGAACATCCAACATAACCTAAAAAAGTAAAGTGTTCGTTTTATACTACACAGGAAAAATCGAACAAAAATACCCCTGAGGGTGTAGTGTAGTCCGTACAGAAATGGCATGTGGCCGCTTAGTGCAATGTGTCCACTTTAGTCTCCTCTGGATAAGGGATGCAGACCGCATAGAAATGCACCACGACCACGTAGGTTGAGTCAGGAAAACCGCATGGAAATGCACCGCGGCTGCATAGGTCGAGTCAGGCAGACCGCATGGAAAGGATGGGGGCTGCACAGAAGGACTTGCCAAATAGGTGGTTCTCTGATTGTGCCCAGGCGGACCTCCTGCTTTTGGTATGCGACCGCACGGGTCTTGTACCTTGAATATGTTAGACTCTGAATCTTCATCAATGCGGACCGCGTAGAAATGAATGCGGCCCACGTGGGTTTTCCTCAAAGTTGTCATGTCTCTGAACTGTTTCCATGCGGCAACACCACAAAATCAGGAGGTCCGTGCAGGTGGCATTGGTGATTGGTCAGTCTCTAAACCTTCCTACACGGCCGTACACCAGAATAGTGCAGTCCCCGTAGGTCTCTTAATTCCTATTTTATGTCATCTTCTTGACACTTGGAAGATTTCACTCCTTCTTGAGCCGATTTGTGATTTTCATCATCTTGTCGCTAAAACCTGCAATCAAGCGCAACTTGTAAGTAATTCAGGACTAATCAAGGCAATTTATGCACAAAGCTAAGGTAAGAAGGGGCATAAAACATGCATAATTCACAGTTTTCAACTCCCCCAAACATAAATCTTTGCTTGTTCTCAAGCAACTAAAATGAAACACACCCCTCAATTAGGGGTGTTCAAAACCGATCCAAAACCGAAAGCCGATCTGAAATTGAAGCTTAATGGCTTAATGGTAACGGCTTAACGGCTTAACGTACGGGGAACAGATTGAATTTTTCTATTAACGGCCTAACGGTTTGGGGACAGATTATTTAATTTTCTTAACGGGTAACCCGTTAACCCGTTAACCCGTTAAGAATATATATATATATATATATATATATATATATATATATATATATATATATATATATATATATATATATATATATCACTTTCCAGAATTCAAGGAATCTCTGTCTACTTGTCCAGTGTGAATTGTCTATTATATTTGTCTAAGTCCTCTAAGACAGTAAGTAAGACTAACATTACCTTGTTGTTGAATTAACCCATCAAGGCTTCGAATTCTAATTTGTTCGATACTAATAATTGATACTTACTTGGCATTTTTTTGATACTAATAATTGAGTTCTTCTCTCCAGGAATAGATGAAGTTGTTTCTGTTAAAATAGATATAGAAAGCTATAAAAGTACAAAAAAAAAAGTTGAAATCCTGCTCAAACGCGAAAGGGTTCTCTGCTCAAGATTGCATTGAAGTATAAAAGTTTGATTATGAATTATGACTGAAAGATAAGACATCTGTTTTCTTTCTCTTGTATTAATACGTCTGCTTAGTGCTTACTCTTGTATTAATCCGTTTGTATCTAGTGCTTGATCTTATAGAGTTTTGTTGTTTTGTAGCACTTACATTTTATTATATTTTTCGAGTAGTCATTGCGATGGATTTGAGTGTTTGTTTGGCATTACAGGCTGTGATAGTTGAGCAGTAGTTGAACTGCCATAGTGCCATACATCTCATTTGGTATGCACTACACAATATAAACTTAATTAGGCCGATAACCACCCGATAAGAGCTAATCCGTTACCAATCCGCCTGATATCTTATCGGATGGCTAACAGATTAATATATTTAAAAGCCGATAATTGTTAAACCAAACCGTTAAGAGTAAATAACCGCCCAATTCGCCCGATAAACAGCCCTACCCTTAATAGAAAACAACCCAGTAATTCATGTTTTCCCAAAAGTAACCTCAACAAGCCTCAATTAGGACTAGCAATTGTCTCCAATGCAAATGCATCATTAACACATTTAAAACTTTGCAAACTTTAGGATCATGTGTGACACAAGAGCCTCAAGAGTTGACACATTTCATCATGGAGCTTTTTCTCAAGTACTTTGGTCATTGTGAAACTCAAACTCGCACATCCTCGACTCTCCCTAAGTGAATCTCACCCTCACAAATCGAGGTTGAATATATGCACACAAATCGAGGTGGAAGGATCTCTCACTCAACACTCACAAAAAAGAGACCCTAAGTCTGGCTCTAAGTACCATATGCTTTTCCTTCATGTAAGTATCCACTAATGTAGGTTTTTCCTTAATTCAAGATCATGTAGGGCTTTTGAGGAGTCATTGTGAAGGATTTTGGGTAAAGGTAGGATATGAATTTGTTCATATGGGTTCAATCTTCCCTTAAGCGCTTCTTTAGTTTTGTTTTGGCACACTTTCTTGACTCAAATAGGCATTCACCTCTTCAAAGGGGGTAGAGAGACACATTGTCACTCTTTCCTTTTCAAATCAAACCTTTTTCACCTTTTTGTTGTTCTTTGATTCCCTTTTTGATTCTTATTCTCTTTTTTTTTACTTCCTTTTTATCTTTTTCTATTTTTCATTGCCGTCATTTTCTTTTCCTTTTGTACCTTATACCATATTGTTTCCTTTGTGGTCTCTCCCCCCAAACTTATGCAATTGCCAATAACAAAGGGAACATTTTGGGTGCCAAGAGAAGGTCTGATTAAGAACATGTATAGGTTTGTAACTTGGTTTATGAAAGAACAAGGATTTAGGCTCAAAAGGGTGAACTAGGGATCATTTTAATGGTAGGTCATTAGATTAATCAAGATATCATTATGGGATCAAGGAGAGCCCACAATCATTTCTCAAATAAAGTTCCACCCATGATATCGCCTAAACAAACATTCGGGGGAAGTTCTAGACCATCGGCTCGGCACTTGGGCTCACAAATCGAGTTCTCACCACACATACACTCAAGGATTGCCAAAGATGGAGTCGAGGGCCCACAATGACCTTAGATACGATTAAAACACACAATGGCCCCACACGATGATTGCTTGGTCAACACAAGAGTATCAAGGCCACGACTTTCACCCTCCTAAAAACAACTTGATCTCTTTGACCATATGATTGAAGGCAAATGTGCTAGGCCCAAGTGAAACTTTGCCTGAGGTACTCTTAACTACAAAAAGCTTAAAAATAAAAAAGAAACAAAATAAAAAAAGGACTCAACCCTTAAGAAAGTTTTCACGCTATCTATCATTAGGAAGAGTCACCCAGTTCAAACAACATTATGCCATTGGAAAGAGCCGTGGCATTAAGAAAATCGAGGGCTTATTGCAGCATCAATCAAAACCAAAAAAAGAGGCTACGGGCCTAACTTTGCGCTAAAACAAAATATTTTATGAAAATAACAAAAATAACAAGAAAGCTCAAATGAGAACCAAATGAATATATACATAGGGGGTAGAATATACAACTAAAGGAGTTAAGAATCCAAAATTAAATACAAACCATCTAAACTACGAATGTGCTGAAAATAAGCAGTAAATAGTATATATACAGTCATCCAAATTCAAAAAGTAGGGCCACGGCCCCATGAAAAGAAGCTAGCATTGTCCCCAATGCTAACTATCAACTAAAGCATAAAAATAAGGGCAAAGGATATAGAAGTGGCCCCTCAAGCCTCATCAGCAACTCTCTACTGGTCAATAGCTCATGTGTCCTCTGTACTAGCAGGGACATCAGACCGGTCCCCAGCCTACTACTACTGTGCTACTGGGACATCAAATGTATGCTTCTGGGGTGGCTCATCTCCTGCTGGTGCTCCAGGAGGCTCAACGTCTGCAATACCGGATGGGCCCTCCAGAGCTGGTGCTACCTCAATCACCACTCCCTCTTCTTCCTAGGTATGCTCTCCTCCACTTGTGGCTGTGCTGTTGCAGGCTCAGCAATAGGATACCCATATAGTAAATCCATGGGCATCTGATCGACAAGGAGCTTGTCAACATCTTTCCGCAGCTCCTTCACTGAATCCATTGAGGCTCTATCTTTTCTGACCTTTCTGTGCTCCTTGGCCAATTCTTTCAGTGCCTTGCTATGCTCCTTGACTGCTTTCTCCAGCTGATCCTGCTTCTTCATCACAGCTACCTAGTTTTCCAAGATTTTCTTTACAGTCTCCTCTATCGAAGCAAGGACCTCAACCGTCACTTGTGCCATCTGAGCCTCAACAGTCGTAGTCAATGTTGACAACTTGGATGTCGCAGCCGACACCTAGTTGTTCAAGCTAACAAGAGACTGAGACAGCTGATGAGCTGTGAATCTATGAGTCTTGGACATCGGGATCATCGGCTCCACAGAAATAGAATGATGGGCTGAAGATGAGCGTAGCTATAATGCCTCTGTGGTGGACTCTAACAGTTGCTCAATTGCAGCTGGCCCTTCAGACTAGCCAGCTGCAGTAGAGGTCAAGGCTTGACCGTTCTTGGTGCTCTTAGGGTTGTCTGGACCCTTTTGATCGTACCATGAGTAGGAACCCACCGGAGGCACCTCAATGTCATAATTCTTCTTCTTCACTTTCATATCATTGAAGTACATGGTCAGTATGTTGGGGAATGGGTAGTTTATATGAGTATCGTACCCTACTTTGGAAATCACTCTCTACATGATGTTACTCACATTTAACGAGAAACCCGCCATAATAGAGGCAACGAGAATAAAACGCTCAATTGTCAAAGAGTTTTCATGAGTGGACAGGTCGAGTCTGTTGCACACAAATGATAACAACCCTTTTGCTTCAAAGTTCAGGGTGTTTTTGAAAATTCTCGCCGGTGCATTTATCCATTCAGGAACTGTACCTAGAGCTGCAATAATCCCGGCTAACCACGGGCAATCTTCTTGTTTAAGTGCTAGTTTTCCTGGTACTGAGTCTCGTTCTCCTCAACAAACCGCAAAAAGTCAATTAGAGTCTTCCCATCAAATAGTATCAACTTGTCCCTTACCTTCGTAGTTGTGGAACCCTTAACCATATGGTGAACTTTGCTGTAGGATTCTTTTACCATGTGCTCGTTAGCCATATCCACTCTATCTATGAAGAATCCCAAACCCTCTCTCATATGGAACTGAGCTTATACCTGAGGGTTGTGAGGGAGCAAATCTTCCACAATGAATCTCCATTCTACTATCAGCTTCCTTTTGGGCCACCATGTTCTGTACATGTGGCAGGCGACCTTAAAAATTTGCCTTCCTACACTTCCTTTTTTGCTAGTTCTCTCAAGCGCCACAATCTGCGGTTCAACACCTTCACCCTTCACTAATGATGATATTACGGGGGGGGGGGGTGGAATATTCTTCATCAGCTTCTTTTTCAACCCCGGACTCATCAGACAAATCTAAGACTATCCTTTTTATTGGCCTCTTAGAGGTAGCCACGTTTGTCTGCTCATGCTCTGAAGATGATGATGCTGGAACTGGGACCTCTATGGACATCCGTGAGGGCACGGACTCTGGAGCGTGAGGGCACGGACTCTGGGAGGGGGCATACTCACTGCCAATAGACTGAGAGGCATCCTTGTCTGCCTCCCGTATAATCTTTCTGGTCTTCTTGATGTTCTCCTTATCCTTGGAAGTGAGTTTGATTACTCTTTGAACTGTCTTTACTTTGGAGGCCCCACCCCTCTCCGGTTGTTTGTCCTTACCCCCACGTTATGTTTGCTTACTCTTTGGAGGCATTATCAGCAAAAGGTCACATCTAACATTGTTAGTGAAAGGATAGAAGAAATACACAGTTGAAAGATCAAAACAATTGACATACACTGTGTTGCAAACATGGCTGAGGCGGACCGCACAAAAAGGTCACGCGGTCCGCACAGGCAAAGCAGCCTCAACATTCAGTACTCAAAATAGGTCACGCGGACCGCATCATTAGGGCTCGCGGACCGCACAGAATTGGTCGCAGTCCGCACAGGTCAGATTCAAAGATTCATGCTCTCTGATTATCAGGCCACGCGGTCCGCCTGATTTTGGACCGCGGCTGCACAAGACATTTTCAAGAATTACAGCCTCTCTAATAAGCCAGCCATGAAGTCCGTCTGAATTAGACCCCGGTCGCACAAGGTACCACGCGGACGGCACAGAAGTGGTCATGCGGGCGCCGCAGAGTGTGTCGTATGAGTTAAGTAAACTCATGCAGACTGAACAAAATTGTTGTGCGGCCGCGTAGGGCAGACGGACTCGGTAGGACATTTTATTGCCTTTAAGTTTGAAACATTTATCATGAGGAATCCTAATTTTTTTCCCTACTCAGTTGGTCATCAACGGCTTATGCCCAATATAGAACAAGAAAAGCAATAACAACTACTAATCGACTACTAAGAAGAAAATATATAAATTAAGAAGTTAAACTAGCAAAATCTGTTGAAAATAAACAATAAATTAACTAAGAATCAACATGAATTGTGAAATGTTAGAAGGAAATAATGAGAAGGAGATGAAGTGCAAACTTTAGTGAATGAACAGTAGATTTTACGCTTAGATGGAAACTTTTTCTAAAAGGGTTAAAGGATGCCTCAGGCGGCTATTTATAAACAACCGTGGGGCCCAGTACTTACCTACCTGCGTGGCCGCACAAAAGTGGCATGCGGACCACATAGGGTTTCCTCCTTGCACTTGATGCACAATGCTCACGCGGAGCGCCTGCTTTTGGGCTGCGGCCGCGTGGGTAATCTTCAGAAACTTGATATTTCTGACCACTTTCACGCAGACCGCCTGGTTTTGTCCGTGGCCGCGTGGGTAATCTTCATATACTTGACATTTTTGGCCACTTTCACGCGGACGCCTGGTTTTGTCCGCGGCCGCATGGGTAATCTTCAAAGACTTGACATTTCTGGCCACTTTCACGCGGACCGCCTGGTTTTGTCCGCGGCCGAGTGAAAGTATTATCAGAGAATGACCATTTTTCACCTCGCCCATTTGGACTGCACAAAAGTGCCATGCGGCAGCGTGGGCACTGGGCAGAGGTTCTGCAATTTTTTTCATCTTCATTTCTTGCACTGCTTAAAGCCTATCCCGACAACACTCCACAAACCATCAACTTAAAAATCCTACTCTACAAAGAAAAACAAAGAAAATGAAAAGACATGGGTTGCCTCAAAAGAAGCGCCTGATTTAACGTCGCGGAACGATTCGTGTTACCACCATGATCATTTCAAGTGAAGAAGCGCCACCACAAGGCTATCATTAAATTTGCCCAAATAGTGCTTGACCCTATGCCCATTTACCGGAACGCTTCACCATTCTTGTTCTTAAGGTCAATAGCACCAAAAGGAGTAACACCAACCACTTCAAAGGACCGCTCCACTTGGATGTTAACTTTCCCGGAAACAACCTTAACCGAGAATTGAAGAGAAGAACCATATCACCAACCTTGAACTCTTCTCACCGGGCATACTTGTCATGGAGATACTTCATTTTATCCTTGTATAAAGATGAGCTAAAATATGCATGAAATCGGAACTCATCAAGCTCATTCAATTATTCAACCCGGAGATTGGCTGCTACATCCCACTCTAAGTTCAAATTTCTTAAGGCCCACATTGCTTTATTTCCAACTCCACCGGAAGATGACATGCCTTACCAAAAACCAACTGATATGGAGACATACCAATTGGAGTCTTGAAAGCAGTACGATAAGCCCACATTGCATCATCCAATTTCTTTGACCAGTCGGTCTTATTTGCATTGACAGTTTTGGAAGGAATAATCTTGATTTCCCGGTTCGAAACCTCAACTTGGCCACTCGCTTGAGAATGATAAGGAGTTGTCACTTTTTGGTTTACCCCATACTTGGTGAGCAAAGAATCGAAAGCCTGGTTGCAAAAATGAGAACTGCCATCACTAATTATGGCATGGGGTGTGCCAAATCTAGTAAAAATGCTCTTCTTCAAGAAAGCCACCACACTACGAGCTTCAATGTTGGGCAAGGCGACAGTCTTAACCCATTTCGACACATAGTCAACCGCTACCAAAATATAGGTTTTTCTACAAAAAGTCACAAAAGATCCCATGAAGTCTATCCCCCAAACATCAAAAATGTCGACCTCAAGAAATGTGTAAAGGGGCATCTCATCTTTCTTTGAAATTCCTCCAGCACGTTGACATTCATCACATCTTTTCACAAAGTCACCGGCATTCCTTAACAATGAAGGCCAATAGAACCCACAACTCAACACTTTAGACGCTGTCCTTGCCCCGCCATGATGGCCCCCATAGGGCAAAGAATGACAAGCTTCCACAATACTTATTTGTTCTTCTTCGGGAACACACCGATAAATTACACCATCGGTGAAAATTTTGAAGAGATAACGCTCATCCCAATAGAAGTCCAAAGCATCCCATTTGAGCTTTTTCCTTTGGTTAGAAGAGATCTCACACGGAACCACACCAGTAACCAAATAATTTGAAATGTCGGCAAACCACGGCATGTCAAGCATAGAAACTAAGAGGAGTTGCTCATCCGGAGAAGAATCATTTATCCCAAGGTCATCGGAAGACCTCCCTTCCTCCTCCAATCTAGACAAGTGGTCCGCCACTTGGTTCTCACTTCCTTTTCTATAAACGATCTCCAAATCAAATTCTTGTAGAAGAAGCACCCATCTCATCAATCTTGCTTTTGAGTCCTTTTTTAGTCATCAAGTACCTAAGGGCGGCGTGATCGGTATGAATAATCACTTTGTCCCCCAGAAGGTACGGGCGAAACTTCTCCATGGGAAATACAATGGCAAGCAATTCCTTCTTGGTGACTGTGTAATTTCTTTGCGCCTCATTCATTGTTTTGCTAGAATAATATACTGGATGGAATAATTCATTGATTTTCTAGCCCAAGATCGCCCCCACCGCAACATCACTAGCGTAACACATGAGCTCAAAGGGTAAGCTCCAATTGGGTGCGGTTATGATAGGGGTAGTCATCAACTTTTGTTTTAGAAGCTCAAAGGCCTCCATACACTTGTCATCAAACACATATTTTTCATCCTTCTCCAACAACTTACACAACGGGTTTACCACCTTAGAAAAATCCTTGATGAATCTCTAGTAGAAGCCCGCGTGTCCTAGAAAACTTCTCACCCTTTGACAGAGATAGCGAGGAAGTCTTGAGATCACCTCGATTTTTGCTTTGTCCACCTCGATCAACCTTTTTGAAAGTTTATGACCCAACATAATTCCTTCTTCCACCATAATGTGGCATTTCTCCCAATTGAGCCCCAAATTTGTGTCTTCACAACCATCCTACACGATTAAGATTTTGCAAACATTCACCAAATGAGTCCACGACCACACTAAAATCGTCCATGAAGACCTACAATATGTCCTCCACCATATCGGTGAAGATTTCCATCACATATCTCTGAAAGGTCGCTGGAGCAGTACATAGTCCAAATGGCATATGCGAGAATGCAAATGTGCCATACGGACATGGGAAGGTTGTCTTTTGCTAGTCCTCTAGGGCTATGAGAACCTGGTTATAGCCGGAGTACCCATCTAGAAAACAATAGAACGCCCGACCCGCTAGAGGGTCAAGCATCTGATCCAAGAATGGCAAGAGAAAATGGTCTTTTCTTGTAACCTTGTTTAGTTTTCAGTAGTCCAAGCATACCCTCCAACCCATCACAGTACGAGTCAGAATCACCTTATTATAATCATTGGTCACTACCGTCATTCCTCCCTTCTTTGGCACACACTGAACTGGAGAGGTCCACGAACAATCAGAAATTAGATATACCACATCGACATCAAGCCACTTGATTATTTCCTTTTTAACCACCTCTTGCATGGCCTTATTGAGTCTCCTTTGATTTTCAAGAGATATCCTAGCATCCTCCTCCAATATTATCTTGTCCATGCAAAACGCGGGGCTAATACCCCGAATATCCGCCAAGGTCCATCCAATCGGCCGCTTGTACTTTTGAAGAACTGCCAAAGTGGCGTCCACCTGCATGTTAGTCAAGCAAGAAGAAAGAATAACGGGCAAAGTGAAATTAGGACCAAGAAACTCATACCTGAGGTGAGGAGGAAGTGGCTTCAACTCCAACACCGGTGGCTCATCGATGGATGGTTTGGTGGGTGGTCTTGCGATTTTCAAGATCAAGAGATAGCTTCCTCGGCTCATAGGAATATGAGCCCATGCCATGAAGTGCATTCACACACTCCACCCCCTCCGGAATATCATCAACGTCCATGTTTACGATCACGACCTCGAGTGGGTCCTCAACATTTGCCATTGCACTTGTGTCATCCACTATCACCGATGTGACAATGTCAACAAAAAAACACTCTTCGGTGCTTTTCGGTTGGCGCATAGACTTGCATACATGGAAGACCACTTTTTCATCACCAATGTGGAAAGTCAATTCTCCCACCTCTACATCAACCAAGGCCTTCCCTATAGCTAGGAAAGGCCTTCCAACAATAATAGGCACCTCGAAATCCACCTCACAATCCAAGATCACGAAGTCCTCCGGCAATATGAACTTGTCAACACGAACGAGGACATCATCAATAATACCCAAGGGCCGCTTCATGGATCGGTCTTCCATTTGAAGCCTCATGGAAGTCGGGCGAGGTTGCCTGATCCCCAAAGTTTTGAACACCTAATAAGGCATGAGATTGATACTTGCCCCAAGTACATAGGGACTTTGCAAAATCTGCGCTACCAACGATGTACGGTATTGTGAAGGCAACGGGATCCTCTAGCTTCGGAGCCATAGAGTGCACAATGGAGCTCACTTGATGTGTCATCTTAATAGTTTTGCACTCCATAGATCTCTTCTTGGTAACCAAGTCCTTCATGAACTTTGCATATCCCGTCATTTGTTCAAGTGCCTCCACCAGAGGCACATTGATAGTCAAACTCTTCATCATCTCAATAAACTTATTAAATTGATTGTCACCCTTTTGCTTGGCCAATCTTTGAGGATATGGCGGAGGAGGCCTAGGTAAAGCTGTCTTTGCTTTTGGCACCGTAGGTTCCGGCATGTCAATGATGTGTTCCCTAGATGGGTTCACGGCCTCTTGGGTCTCCTCCTCACCCTCATCAAAATCTATTCTCCCTTCATTCCTCACAATTGGTTCATCAATATCTTCAACCACAAATGGGACATCATCTTCCTGCAACTCATCATCATCGACCCTAGCTTGACTTTCTTGCACATCACCCCTCTCTTGCTACGTGTTTTCACCGACATGACATGGTTGTTGTGCCCACCCTTGGGGTTCACCACCATATCACTTGGTAGTGCACCCTTCGGGTGAGTGTTGAGAGATTGTGATATGTGTCCAAGTTGCACCTCTAAATTTCGGATCGAAGTGTTATGGGATGCTAATTGGGCATTCGAGTCGTGATTCCTCTTCATCATTTGTTCAAACATGTTCTCAATTCTACGCATATCTTGACCCGAAGAACTCGACCCTTGATATTGGAATGGGGAGGATTGTTCGTTGTTGAAATATCGAGGGCCTTTGAAAGCCTTGCCCCCGATAGCCTTGATTGCCTCCTTGATTATTGTTCCACCCACCATTGTTGTTGTTGTTCAAATTATTGTTGTTTCCGCCCCAATTGCCTTGATTAGCCCAACTGTTGTTCCAATTTCCACTATTTTATTGGTTCCCCCAATTTCCTTGGTTGCCTTGATTACCCCAATTGTTGTTCCAATTTCCACTATTTTGTTGGTTGCCCCAATTGCCTTGGGAGCACCATTGTTGATTCCCTTGATTTTCTCTATTACCTTGGTAGTTATTCACATATTGGACCTCTTCACTTTGGTCTTCATAACACTCATTCGAATAACCACCATTCCCATCATCAATGTTGTCAAAATTTTCTGGAGGTATTTGTTGTTGCCCTCTTTGCCTTCTTTTCATCATACTCACTCCCTTCATGGCATCGACTTGGCACGGATTTTAAACTTGTTGAAGTTGAGCCTTAGCCAATTGGTTCATTGTTGTTGTAAGTTTGGCGATGGATTGACCGTAATCATGCAACTCCTTATGCAAGTGCATAGCATTGGGATCACCTTGAGGAACATTAGCCCGGCTTTGCCATGCCGAAGAAGTGTCGGCCATTTCGTCAAGAACATCACAAGCTTCATTGTTGGAAGCTTCATAAAATTACCACCGTCCAATTGATTAACAATGCATTGGTTTGTTGTGTTTATACCCCGATAGAATGTTTGTTGGATCATCACATCATTCATATAGTTGTTGGGTCACTCTTTCCCCATTGTCCAAAATCTCTCTCATATCTCATGTAAAGGCTCCGTCGGCTCTTGCTTGAAACTTAGGATCTCATCTCTAAGAGTCGCCATGTGAGAAGAACTTCGCAATGAATTTATCCGCAAATTCATCCCAAGAAGTGATGGAATGATTTGGAAACCTCTCCAACCAATCTAATGCCTTCCCCCAAAGTGAGAAGGGGAAAATCCTTAGCCTCAGTGCATCTTCCGAAATATTCGTCTGTTTGTTCCCCCAACATGTATCCACAAACCCTTTCAAATGCTTGTAGGAATTTTGGTCCGAAACGCCTGTGAAATACCCTCGTTGTTCGAGCGAAGTAAGCATGACATTGGTGATTTGGAAGTTCCTCGCCCGGATTCGGGGAGGGACTATTGCATTTGCGTACACTTGATTGGGTATAACTCGTGGAGCAACTCTTGGTGGAGGTGGAGGAGGGTCTGGTACGTTGTCATTAGCATTCGAATTAGCATTTCTACCCCTCCTTTGAGCTTGGAGTAAAATCTCATCTTGTTCCACATCTTCCACCTCCTCCACTCAAACATTAAGAGGCTCGTTTGAATTTAACGCCACTGGTACCTGAGTGAAATTATCAAACAAAATAAGTAAAAAGAAGAAAAGAGAATAAAAAACACAACACTAGCCAACAAATAATCAAACACCATATAGTTCCCCGGCAACGGCGTCAAAAAGTAATCGATGCGGACTCACACCTCAGTATGAGTGGGCACGAATACTAATAACCCAATAGTGTATCGGGGTCAATAATTCCTCAGGGGGCTTCAAGTTGGAGATGAGTAATTGTATGGTCTAGATATGTGTTCTAGCTTCAAATTGATCTTCTATCATTTTTTGGGTTTTTATATAGTTATAAACTACAATCATCAACTACTATTATGGTCTAAAGTTATGCTAAGGTGATTGATGCTAGATTTAAGCAATAGGAGAATAGCACTAGGGTCGTGACACTCACCTAGGTGGCTTATCAATGGGTGTAGAATTCTAACACAAGGATGCTAATTATGGGGATATGGATAACCGTTGCTTTTTTAGCACTCGCTCTCACACCTCTTGATAGAGAGAATGATTTTTCCCAATTGACTCTCTCGAGACCAATTAAGTAGGTTAATTTTCCCAAGCAACACAAGGTTCAAGTGGGGTAATTACTCTCTTGAGATTTAACCCTCTACTTGGGACTACCATTCTCATGGGTCCATCCCAAATCCTTGTTGGGTTGAATGTGAGGTGATAGGCTCTCTTTCTCAAGAAGAGTCAAGACCCACTAAGCTTCACTTAGTGTTTGCAACCACCAAATAAAAGTGCAAACATACAAACAACCTAAATACCAAACACCCAACAACATCCAAGTATTAGGCAAAAACACTCATTAATTACCCACACTAGGGTTGAGTCACAACCCTAGCTAATGGGTTTAGCTAGACATGAAAGAATTAGAAAAAGCATAAATAATAGAAGAGATGTATATAATCATTAACTATATGCTAAATCTACTTGAATCCACGTTAATTACAAGAGAAAGTTGCCTAAAATAGGCTAATATAAAATATCACAAGCGCAGCTACTGTTCAGAACATCCAACTTAACCTAAATGGTAAAGTGTTCTATTTATACTACTCCCGAAAAACCGGACAAAAATACCCTTGAGGGTCTGGTGCGGTCCGCACAGAAATGGCGTTCGGCTGCTTAGGGCAATGTGTCCACTTCAGTAACCTCTAGATAAGGGATGCGGACCGCATAGAAATGCACTGCGGCCGCGTAGGTCGAGTCAGGCGGACCGTATGGAAATGATGTGCAGCCGCACAGAAGGACTTGCCAAATAGCTGGTTCTCTGATTGTTCCCATGCGGACTGCCTGCTTTTGGTGTGTGACCACGTGGGTCTTGTACCTTGAATTTTGTAGCCTCTGAATCTTCATCAATGCGGACTGCATAGAAAAGGATGCGGCACGTGTGGGTTTTCCTCAAAGTTGTCATGTCTCTAAACTATTTCCCTATGGCCGCACCACAAAAGCAGGCGGTCCGCGCAGGTGGCATTGGTGATTGATCAGTCTCTGAACCTTCCTACGCAACCACATACTAGAACAGTGTGGTCCGCATACGCCTCTTAATTCCCATTTTATGTCATCTTCTTAACACTTGGCAGATTTCACTTCTTCTTGAGCTGATTTGTGATTTTCATCATCTTGTCGCTAAAACCTGCAATCAAGCGCAACTTGTAAGTAATTCAGAACTAATCAAGGGAAATTTATGCACATATCTAAGGTAATAAGGGGCATAAAACATGTATAATTTACAGTTGTCGGGTGGGCATCACCCAATGGGTATCCCTCGTTCTGCCGACATCTCCCTTGCCAGAACGAGGAAAGGGTGCATATTGACCGCCCAGGGTGCTGCATTTTCTACGCTTATCCTTTCATATTGGGATTCAGGCTTCCCCTTTCGACATTGGTGGTAGATTGTTTCCGCTATTATGAGGTGTGCCCTGGTCAACTCATCCCTTCTTTCTACAAGCTTTTTACCATGCTTGCCAAGTACGCTGAATTGGCCCGAAGAGAAATAACTCTACAGCACGTGCTGGCTCTGTATGCACCTCAGAGGATCCATGGTAGCATGATTCGAATGGTCCCTCGTTGGGCCAGGGGTCTGACTGCGGAGTTGGATGATACGGTCAATTCTCATACTTACGCGAATTTTTTCTACCTCATGACTGAGCATTTGGTTGTGAATGATACAGGGTTCCCGAAGACTTGGAACCATATACGTAAGTTTTCCATTCATCGGATTCTGCCTTCCGTTCTTTTTTGTTCTTTGTTCTGATAAGTGTTGACTCTACCTTGTGTTTGTTGCTGAGCGGGTACCACCGGCTCCTTTACCTAGCATTAGTGAATGGGTCAAGGCCGTGCTCCCTCAGACAGTGAGGATTCGTACATGGTCGTCCTTCTGGGAAAGACACGGCTGTACGCTCGCTTCTGGTCAGTTTTTTGAGTTATTGTGTCATTTTCGTTCAGTCGTGCTGAGTTTTTCTCCTTTTAATTCTTTTCTTTTATTTATCATGGGGGTGCACTATATGAGGGCTCCTCAACTTGCTTTCCGTAGGTCGGGTGCGACTGCACTACTGGTTATGGCGCTGATTCCACGTCCAATTCTGAGGGCGACTTCAGTTGAGTCATCAGCGGCACATTCCCCAGCACAATCTATGTCTCAGATCAAGGTTCCTTCAGGGGTTGTTCGCCCTAGGTCAAAATCACCATTGAACGAGGAGGAGGAGAGGCTGTTGGTTAGGCACAGGGTCGCCTTCACATCTACTCAGAGGTGGTACATTTGGACTCATCGCCGTCGGATGCGGAGGGAAATGAGGCGGTTGTGCCTACCCTTGAGGTTGAAATCACAATGGGGTCTTCCCCGATCAGCTCAGGCCGTAATGAAACCGTCCCTTCGTCGGCTCAATCATCAGTTCTAGCTGTTGAGAGGGAAGGTGGTTCCTCAGTAGCTGCTTTGGTGGGAGAAATGAGTGTCAACCCATTGACAGTAGAGGGATCCTCGACCTCTCGGCCAATTGAGGAAGGAAGGGGAGTCGTGGGAGGGGAATTTGACTCCGATCTGACTTGGATCCCGACGATGTCCGCATGATTCAGGAAGGCTTCATCAATGCGACGACGCATGTAGAGGGACCATTTCGGTATGCTAAGATTCCTACCGAGCTGAACCTGCTGCTTGAGAAGGATAATCTGGTTCCGATGTTTGCGCCTTTGTACTTGAAGGAGGAGAGCAGGTCGCTGAGGGGCGTTTCAAACGTCAGACTAATGACCGTGGTGGCCATGATAGGTTTTAGGGTACGTGTGATGATCTTCTTATATTTATTTTCTTACCCTGATTTGACTCCTATTTTAATCGTTGTTTTCGCCTTGCAGACCTTCCTTATGGAAGTATAGAGCATGCGCTGAGCCAATGTTTGCTCGGTAATCTTTTTGCGGGCACTGGAGAAGTATCGCCGCTACCGGGATAGGTGCCGCGTGATGCGTGAGTGCATGAGGGATGACCCCCACAGCCGCGAGTTGGTTGAAGAGTTGGCGAGGCGAAGCTTCTAGTGCAGCAGACTCAAAATAGAGTAAACACTCTCGAGGAAAAACATCGTCATATGTACGAGGAGGTAGAAGCCGAGAGGAGTATTGTAGCTGAGAAGGAGCGCTGGAGTCACGAGGCCTTGATTAGCCAGGTGGAAGTTGGACGAGGAGCTTGCTGCTTCGAGGCGGCAAACCAGGGATGCTTCGACAAAGGTTGGGAAGTTGGAGGCGGCGGTTCGTGTTCGTGAGAGGGAACGGGAGCTAGAGAGATCTGCTGCAGCTTTCAGAGTGGCGGGGCCGGATTAACGCATTGGCATTTACGAACAGGATGCCCAGATTGTGGCAGATTGTATTACGACCTTTGAGGCCGAGAATCAACTCTTGAGGGACCAGGTCTCCTCTTATGGCCCCGTTCGAAATCTTTGGTCATTTTCTGAGGCCCAGCTCGATGTGTACAAGAAATTATAGGAGGCCGGCGTTGTGCCTTAAGCTGTTTAGGAGGGGGCCCGTCAAAAGGCCCGTGATGCTCGTCTTGGCTATGGCTTCGACCCGACCACTCCAGGGGCTGATGATTGCTCTGAGGGTGCTGATGGTGACACAGTTGGCGTTGACGGTGGCGTGGGTGGCGCTGAGTGAAAAGTTTTTGTAGAGTTAGCCTTATTTCGTTTTGATTTTTGTTGCCGTTTGGCTAATTTTTCTTTGTTCGCTGACTCAGGCCGTATGTAAACAAGGGCGACCCGTTGTAAATAGAGATGTGTGTGTGTGAGTATATATATATATATATATATATATATATATATATATATATATATATATGCAATTTTATGTTTCTTTTCTTGTTTCCATGTTTTTTCATTTTTAGCTCGTTCAAGGGAGCTTCGCATTTAGATTTTTCTAGTGTACATGTTGATTCCCCTACGACTTTAGTCGTGGCAACGTCGGTGGCCTTCGCCACGATGACGTTGATGGACTTGGGCAGTTGGGTGACCTCGACTGTTGTTGGGTCGTTCGCTCGCCCTTAGTCGAAAACTAGGTTGGCTGCTAGCGTCCATGGCCTTAGTCATGACTAGACGTTTTGTCCTTAGCCGTGACTAGACATTTTTTCCTTATCATTTTTCATTACTCGGTGTGAGTAGGTTGCAGCCATTATTTGGCTAAGGAGACATATAGCCTTAGTCCCAGTTCGGGCGTGGTCGAACTGTTGGTCGTGGCCTCGTCATTCGACCGGGGCCGAACTTTTTGCGGCTCGACTCTTAGATCGAGTTAGATGTACTTACTTCAGTAGCGACTTTAGTTCTAGATTTTTTCCTTTTTTTGTTGAGGAACAGGCCTTGCTGCGTCCAATGGTGAAGGTGTTTGGCCTGAGTGTTGGTTCAAACGGGGTTGAAACCCTATAATTTTCGGGACGAGGGCGTTCTGCCTTACTGTCGGAACGGGGTTGGGCTCGTGATGGAGAAGGCATGCAACCGGAGTCTTAGTTCATTCGATAGTTGAATTTTTGCAATTTTTGATCTCGAAGGCGCTTATCCTGAGTCCCAGTTCAACTCATAGTTGAACTCCTGGGCGAGGGCGCGTAGCCCGAGTTGTTGTTCAAATCATAGTTGAAATTTTTGCAATTTTTGATATCAAAGGCACATAGCCTGAGTCCCAGTTTAACTCATGGTCGAACTTTTGCAATTTTTGATGTCGAAGGCACATAGCCTGAGTCCCAGTTCAACTTATAGTTGGACTCCTGGGCGAGGGCGCATAGCCCGAGTTGCTGTTCAACCGTAGTTGAACCTTTGCAATTTTTGATATCGACGGCACATAGATTGAGTCCTAGTTCAACTCATAGTTGAACTTTTATAATTTTTGATGTCGAAGGCACGTAGCTTGAGTCCCAGTTCAACTCATAGTTGAACTCCTGCGCGAGGGCGCGTAGCCCAAGTTGTTGTTTAATCGTAGTTGAATATTTGCAATTTTTGATGTAGAAGTCACATAGCCTGAGTCCTAGTTCAACTCATAGTTGAACTTTTGGGCAAAGGAACATAGCTTGAGTCTTCAACCGTAGTTGAACCTTTGTAATTTTTTGATGTCGAGGGCACACAGCCTGAGTCCCAGTTCAACTCATAGTTGAGCTTTTGGGCGAAGGCACATAGCATGAGTTGTTGTTCAACCATAGTTGAAACTTTGCAATTTTTTGATTTCTAAGGCACATATCCTGAGTCCTAACTCAACTCATACTTGAGCTTTTGGGCGAAGGCACGTAGCTTGAGTTGTTGTTCAACCGTAGTTGAACCTTTGCAATTTTTGGATAGCGAAGGCACATAGCCTGAGTCCCAGTTGAACTTTTCGGCGAAGGCACATAGCCTGAGTTGTTCAGCCGCAGTTGAACCTTTGCAATTTTTTGATGTCGAAGGCACATAGCCTGAGTCCCAGTTCAACTCATAGTTGAACTTTTGTTTTTTCGCATGACCCGTTGTGTGCAGGGCATCGGCTGTTAGGTTTTTGTGTGAGATCTTGTCCGATTTGTGTGTAGTCTTCTTGACTAGTTTGTAGAGGTCATTCTGTTATGGATCTTGGTTAAAGATGCCTTCGTGCCATTTTCCAGCAGAGTCCCGTGTCAAGGGGATTAGGGTATCTCGCCCGTGTTCTCCCACCGTAGAGGGGTATCTGCTTCTTCTTCTTCTTCTTCTTTTGTTTTCCGGAGAACGGGGGGAAGTCGGGGCTTCGGGCTATTGCCGGATCTTTTCAGTTCCCTTCACCCGATGCGCTACTTTGGCTCATTCGAGCTGGTTGTTTTCCCTTCTAGGTGTTTCCTTTCTTATTTGGTCTGAGCATGAACTACGCGATTCTGCCATGAAATCCCCACAGACAATGCCAAATTATTTTGCTCAAAAGATATTCACACTTTGTAAGCATAAAAACAATCAAAATAAATCAAGGGCCAATCATGGCAGATCGTAATAATCAAAAGAACAAATGGAAAATGCAAGAGACAAGTGTTATTGGTTAAGGAGAGAAAGATAGAGATCTTTTACTGGTGATATTAGCTTGGTATGCCTCTCCATGGAGAGGTTCAGAGCCTTACAATGATATTATTCTTTCCTCGAGAATGGTTAGGAAGAAGAAGAAGAAGCAGCGCCCCTTTTAGGGTTCTTTCTCTTAGTATTTATAGCTTGAATCTTTCCAGCTGGAGTCAGGCATTCATGACCGTGTTGAGGGGACGCCCGTCAATAGCGAGTAGGTCGTGGCCTCATCGATTGGGCTGAGCGATCTTCGAGCGCCTATTATTAATGAATGGTTGTACCATTAGTTAATCCGAATATGCTTAAGAGCAAAATAATCTTATTAATTATCACGAGTTAGGTTTTGACCCATACAATCTCCAAGTAATGTTTGGATCTTCTTCATCTTCAAGGATAGCCATAAAATACGGTACACGAGTTGATGTGCTGCAACAAAAATATTGCATGGTCTTCACATATCTTGCCACAAAAATGAAAAGGTGATGTTACAACTGTAATGACTAGGTAGGTCAATTTGAGAATTAGCATCATGTTTGGTTGTTTAAGGTCTCGAGAATCTTCATATTATGTATTATGACGTGCATGTTGTTTTCAAGTTTGGATTTTAGATAATTCGGGATTGATTTAGTAGAAGGATTTTTGTTTTAGAAGCTTAAGTGAAAAGGGTTGATCAGAGTTTTGACTTTTGTGTAGATAATCGTAGCAAACTCGACCATACACAATGGTAGGCACTAACAGCTTTTACCCGAATAGTGGTATTGGGGTCGATTTTCCATAGGTAGCTTGGAATGGAGTTGTGTATTTGTATAGACTAGGATTGAGCTTGTGTTTCTAATTGCACTCCTAACATTTTTTGTTTTTCTTTTATCAACTACTATTATCAGCTAAGGATTGCGACTAAATTATGCTAAAGGGGTATTTTCTAAATTGTAATTAATATAGAGAAAGGCACTATGGTCGTGACATCATCTAGGTGGTTAACTAACGGGTAGAAACTACTAACAATAGATTGACATATTTGGGATCAATGTTATAACCGTTGCAAAATTGTACTCACTCTCACACCTCTCGTTAGAGAGAGCGGTTTTTCCTGATTGACTCTCTCGAAACCAATTGGGTAGGCCAATTAAACCAAGCAACTAGGGTTGAAGTAGGGTGAATACTCTCTCGAGGTTTAATCCGTTAATTGGGACTACCATTTCTCATGGATCCATCTCAATTGCTTGTTGGGTCAATTTTTGGGTCATAGACTCTCTTTCTCAAGAAGAGTCAAAACCCACTAAGCTAGAATCAATGTTTGCAACCACCAATCTTTAATTAAAACATAAAATTAACCGAAATAACAAACATTCAATATCAATCTATCATTAAAAAGCAACACCCATCAATTACCCATACTAGGGTTGAACCACAACACTAGCTAGTTGGTTTAGTTAGATAACATTAAAGAAGAAACAGAAGAAATAGATAAAGAACTAGGCATATTAATTAATTTATAAAGTTAAACTACAAGAATATATGGAAGAACTAATGCAAAAGTGCCAAAAATAGGCTAAAATACGGTCTCACGAGCGTAGCTCTTGTTAAGAATATATAACCTGACCTATAAATGGTAAAATATTCTATTAATAGTGGGCTGGAAAAAGGGGACAAAATTGCCCCTACGGCGTGAGTGCGGGCCGCGCAATCATGACCGCGGCCGCACTAGTTAGTTTGAATTCCAATTTTTGTTCTCTGAAGCAGATGGTGCGGACCGCATAAAATTGTGGCGTGGCCGCCTGAAGCCATGGCGCGGACCGCGTTATGAATTGTCCGAAACTACATATCCTCTGAACTCTGTGGCGCAAACCGCGGGCAAGACGATGCAACCACACGAACTCTTTGGAATTGCCGCATGCACAGTTGTGTGGACCGCACCAAGCTCTGTTTTCCACCACTTCATTTGTGTTTTGACACTTGAGCAAGTTTTGCTCCGTTTTGAGCCAATCTTTGATATTTTGTTACTTTGTCACTGAAACCTACAATCAAGCACAACCTATTAACATTTTGAGACTATTTTGTAGCAAATTACACTCAATGCATAGGCAAGTATGGGCATAAAATATGTTAAAATCCTACTTACAAGTAGACGACTTCGAAATGGTGTTTTGATGATTCCAATAGCTTTGTATAATGATTTTATCTTAGGTGTGTGTTCGAATTCGGATTGTGAGATCCGTAGGTTAAGTTGATGCAAATTAGCAAAAACTGGAAAGTTGAAGGTTTAGAAAGTTGAGAGGTTTGACCAGGAGTTGACTTTGTTGATATGAGGTTCGAATTTTGATTCTGGGATGGTATAGCTCTGTTTTATTATTTGGAAATTGCATGCAAAATTTAACGTCATTCCAGGTTGGTTTGATATGTTTTGACGTGAGTTGTAAAAGTTAAAAGTTCATAAGTTCACTAAGTTTGCTTTGAGGTTTGATTCATAGTTTTGATGTTGTTTGATGTGATTTGAGGCCTCGAGGAAGTATATGTTATGTTATGAAACTTGTTCGCATATTTCGATGGGGTTCCGGGGGCCTCGAGTGTGTTTCAGATGGGCTACAGGCCATTTCTTCATGCTTTGGAGTTCCTTGTTCTGTCATCTGGTTTTATTCCATCGTGTTCGCATCGATGGCATCGTGATTGCATAGTGTAATTTGGAGGCAGGCAGTATTATTTGTGTTCCCGAATAGGAGCTCGCGATCGCGTAGCTTGGAAGACTTTGACCTTTGTGTTGCATGCAGTGGTCTGCAATCGAGAAGATGTAAAGTAGGAAGGCACCAGACAATGTTTCTCTTTGTTCGCGGGTACAAAGACGTGTTCGCGTAGGGTCTGAAGACCTTGGTCAACACGTTTGCAACCCTTATGTCGCGTTCGTGAAGCACGTTTTGAGCAGTTTAAGGATTTATTCTTCGCGATCATGATGTTGGTTCCACGATCATGATGTATAATTCACTAGGCAGGAATATAAGAAATCTAATTCGAGGATTTGGTCATTTTTATCATATCTTGAGTTGTAGATTTCGGATTTGAGCGATTTTTGAGGGATTCTTTACGTTTTGGATTGGGTAAGTATTCTTTGCCTGGATTTGATTTTGTTTTGTGATTTTATCTTTGTTTTTATCATTAAATTAGTGGTTTGAGTTAGGAAAAATGAGAATTTTGTGAAAACTTTCAAATATGTAAAATGATGATTTGAAGGACGAATTATTGTCAGAATTGGATAAATTTGGTGTGGTTAGTGTGACAATCCGGCCAATCGTCTCATGAGTTACCGCTCCGTTTTTTCCTTTTTCTACTTCTTTATGCTTCGTTATCTGTGTTTTTTGGAGTCGGGTTGGTCATATCGAGTCCGAAATGATTTTGGTAAGGTTTAAGACACTTAGTCTCTTCTAAGAAAGTTTTAGTTGGAAAAGTCAACCGAGTATTGTCTTAGGTGTTAGAGGGTTCGGATGTGAGTTCTAATGGTTCAGTTAGCTTCGGGGTGATTCATGACTTAGGAGTGTGATTGGAATGGTTTTTGGAGGGTTGGAGTAGATTTAGGCTTGAATTGGCGAAGTTGATATTTTGGCGATTTCTTGTTGGTAGGTGAGATTTTGCTATTGGGGTCAGAATGGAATTTTGAGAGTTGCAGTAGTTCCGTTGTGTCATTTGGGATATGTGCGCAAAATTTCAAGTTGTTTGGACGTGATATGGTTCGATTTTTTATCAAAAGCGGAATTTGGAAGATCTCAAAAACTTAGGCTTGAATCTGATGTGTTTTACTAGATTTGATGTTGTTTGAGGTGTTTTGATGATTAAGAGAAGTTTGAATAAGGTATTGGTCATGTTGGTGCTTTTGATTGAGGTCCCGGTGGCTTCGGGGTGATTTCGGATGGTTAGCGGAGGTGCTGAGATGTTCTTGCAAGTGCTGAAGTTTTGTTGCTTATGGTGTTTTTGCACCAGCTGTTTGGGGACCACAGGTGCGGCATCGCATATGCGATGGAATGGCCGCAAAATCGGATTATGAGGATTTGTCAGAGACCGCAGAAGCGGTAAGCATGGTCGCATCTGCAGAGCCGTAGAAGCAGAAGGTGTACTGCATCTGCGACTTTTGGGCTGTTAGTGGTTTCTGCAGAAGCGGAGGAATGAACCACGAATTCGGTACCACAGAGGCCGGTTTTGAACCGCAGATGCGGGTGTCCCTGGGCAGAAGCTATATAAGTCCTCCTTCGCGATTTTTGAAGGTTTTCACCACTTTTGAACACAAATTCGGGAGCGTTGGGCGATTTTGAAGAGAGAAATCAAGGAGACTTTGTTAAGGTAAGGATTTTGGACCTAAAACACATTTCTATGGTAGTATTTCATAGAGTAAGACTGTAATTCAAGGAATTAAAGGGCTAAAAATGGAGGATTACGGCTTGAGTTTAAGAGGCCTTTAAAGGATATTTGAGGTATCATTTGGACTCTGGTTTTAGTATTCTTGATAGCATAGACTCATGGGGAGATGAGGAATCTATTAACGTAAAATTAATGAATTTTGAGAGGTGGGCCCGGGGGTCGAGTTTTGATAATTTTGGAATTTATTCCCTTTATTGATTGTTTTCGCTTGGGCTTCGTTCCCTTATTATATTTTGACATCCTTGTTCTGATTTTGGATAGTTTCAACACACGTGGAGACCGAATCGATGGGAAAAGGTGTCACGAACTAGAGATTTAGCCGGTTCGAGTTGAGTAATGATTGTAAATGATGTTCTGAGGGTTTGAAACCCCAGACCGCACATTATAGTGCTATATTGAAGTGAGGCACAGGTTTGATGAAGAGCGTGGGGTCGTGCATTATTGAGATTGTGACTTGGTACGTCCTGATTGATAGTTTTACCATGTATTTGAATGAAAACTATTTGCTATCATCATTACTTGGGTTGAATACCATATTTGGGCCTAGCGCCAACTATTTGAACCCTTCGGGACTTTTTATTGATATTTCCTCATTGTTTTGACTTTATACTTGAACTCAGTCACCTTATTTTTCACTATTTTCATACTCAGCATGTTTGCTCAGTTTTAAAACCTAAATGATATTTTAAATGATGTTTGGGCTGAGAAATATTGTTTTACTATTGCCCGATGGACTTGTGAGTATTTTGACTGAGTAAGGTTGAGGGCCTATGTTGTAGGGAAACACCGATACTGATTTGAGGCCGAGGGGATATGTATGGCACGAGGTAGTTTGATTGATATGAGTCTGAGGGCCTAGTTTTGATGCCACAAGATGGCTTATTATAGCGCTTAGGCCGTAAGGGGCCCCTTCAGGAGTCTGCATACCCCCAATGAGCACGGGTACCCATTATGATGTGAGATTTAGCCTAAAAGGCTGGTACTATTCTAAGATGTTTCCCGAGGGGCAGATTTGTGGATTCTGTGCTCGTGGGGCGAATTTCTATTTGTTTTCTTTACCTTATCTATCTGTCAATTACTTGTTTACTTGTTGGAAGAGGATTTTAGTTGACTTTTACTGGTTTTACTATTTTGAAATGATTTCACTGCTTCATTATAGAAGGCTTTGTGCCTTACGCGTTTTATTACTTTTAGTCGTTTGTTACATTTGTTGTTTACTGAGTTTGAGTACTCATTTTTCTCCCTGCACCCTGTGTGCAGATTCAGGCATAGCTGGTCCCGCTCCGGAGTGCTGATTCATTCCAGATTCAAGCGGATCTTCGAGAAGTCTTTAGGTAGCTGTTGGTGTTTGTAGCCTTGAGCACCTCCTTATCTATTTCCTTTATGTTCTTAGATCACTATTTAAAACTCTGTAGTTACATTTGAGGATTTTGTATTGTTAGATGTTCGTGACTTGTAACACCCCGTTAGGGTTGTATCGTGTTGAATTTTCTCTACTTACTATCATTTACTCATGTTTTAGACTGCTTTTATATTGTTTAACTGCTCTAACAACTAAATTGGGTAGAGTTGGCTGGCCTTATCTTCACGAGAGGCACCATCACGACTAGGTTCGGGATTAGGGTCGTGACAAGTTGGTATCATAGCCTAGGCTACATAGGTCTCACGATTCATGAGCAGGTTTAGTAGATTCTTGCGGATAGGTATGGAGACGTCTTTATTTATCCTCGAGAGGCTGTAGAACCTTTAGGAAAAAATTCATATTCTTGAAATTCCAATCGTGCGAACTTGTTGATCCGAGTACTAAACTTCGGTTATTTTATTCTCCCACAAATGGTGAGGACACGGGCTACCGAACAGGGTGGACGATCATCAGTGCCACCATATGTGGCCACCAGAGGTTTTGGACATGGTCGTGGTCATGGTACAGGGAGAGCAGCAAGGGCAAGACTTGCAGATCCACCAGCTGTCCCAGCTCAAGATCACGCTCTATGTATGGACGCTTCAACAGTACCACCTGTGCCTATTGTGATTCTGGATCTTCATGAGGCCTCGATATAGATTAGTTTGCAATAGCCTAGCTCAGACGGTTTTAGCCACTACAGCCAGAGCTACTTCACGGGCCGCGGGAGGTAACCAGACTCCTGCTGCTCGCACACTTGCGCAGGCCGTGCAGGGACTTCAAACATCGGTGGCATAACTATCCCAGGTTGTTGTAGCTGCTCTAGACTATGTGGTTCCTATCATGCCAGAGGATGAGCAGCGCAGGTTGGAGAGATTTGGTAGATTGCAGCCTCCGACCTTCAGTGGCATAGAGAGCAAGGATACCTATGGCTTTTTATAAGTGTCAGAGAGTGCTTTGTACTGCAGGTATTTTGGAGACTATCGGAGTTTCTTTTACCGCCTATCAGTTTTCAGGAGCTGCTTTCACTTGGTGGGAGGATTTTGAGAGACGTAGGCCTGTTGGTGCAGCACCCCTTTCCTGGAAGCAGTTCTCTGTCTTCTTCCAGGATAAGTATGGGCCACAGTATCGCATAGAGAAGCTACGCAGATAGTTTGAATAGCTGCATCAGGGGGAGATGATCGTGTCGCGGTATGAGTTGAGGTTTTCTGAGTTAGCTCGTCATGCCATCTGGTTGGCTCCGACAGATCGAGAGAGGATCAGTAGGTTTGTTGATGGTCTTACTTATCACCTTTGTATTCTTTTGACCAAGGAGAGGGTATCTGGTGCCACGTTTGAGGAGCCTATGGATAGTTCCTAGGAGATTGAGTCGGTTCGCCAATAGGAGAGAGAGGAGAGGGAGTCCAAGAGGCATTGAGGATCAGGCAGGTTTAGTTGTGCTCCTTAGAGGGGTTAGTTTCAGCATGGGGGGGGGGGGCGTTCATTCAGGTCTGCTCAGCCAGCTCGCCTATGTTTTCAAGGGCCATCTTCGAGTCATGGTTATTATGGATCTCAGCAGGGCTAATCATCACTCAGTGCCTGGCCAGCTTAGAGTTCATCCCGTGCTCCATCAGCTTAGGGCTCTTCTATGCCGATTGCATCTGCTAGTCACTCCAGTGAGAGAGGTTCCCTCCAGTCACCTTCTCCAGCACCTGGGAGTTGTTATGAGTGTGGTAATATGGGCAAGATGTGAAGGCGGTGTCCTCGTCGTGTTGCTAGTTCGTCCTAGCATAGGAGTTAGTCCTCGGCTTCAGTGCCAATTTCTTCACCACCGCCTGTCCAGCCAGCTAGAGGTTGCGGTCGGTCAGTTAGGGGTCGCCCTAGAGGGGGAGGTCGATCAGGGGGCAATCAGGCCAGTTTCCATGCACTCCCAAGCAGACATGATGCTATTGCTTTAGATGCTGTCATTACAAGTATTATTTCAGTCTGCCACAGAGATACCTCTATATTATTCGATCCTGGTTCCATCTTTTCTTATGTGTCATCATACTTTTCTCGTTATTTAGGTACGCCCCGTGAGATGCTTGCTTTACCTGTTCATGTATCTACCCCAATGGGTGATACTGTTGTTGTAGACCATGTGTACCGGTCGTGTGTGGTGACTATTGGTGGTCAGAAGGCTCGAGTGGATCTATTACTATTGAGCATGGTGGGTTTTGATTTTTTTTGGGCATGCATTGGTTATCAACGTATCATTCTATTCTGGACTGTCATGCTAAGACAGTCACATTGGCTATGCTAGGTGTGCTACGGATCGAGTGGCGTGGTGTGACTGATTATGTTCCTAGTAGAGTTATCTCTTTCTTGAAGGCCCAGCGCATGATTGGGAAGTGTTGATTTTCATATCTAGCGTCTGTGAGGGATGTTGGAGCTGAGACTCCCATATTGATTTTGTTCCAATTGTGAGGGATTTTCCCAATGTGTTTCTAGCATATCTGTCGGGCATACAACCAAACAGGGATAATGATACTTGGTATTGACCTGGTGCCGAGCACTCAGCCCATTTCTATTCCACCATATCATATGGCACCAGTTGAGTTGAAGGAGTTCAAGGTGCAGTTTTAGGAGCTCCAAGATTACAGGTTCATTCGGCCTGGTGTGTCACCTTGGGGTGCGCCCGTTCTGTTTGTGAAGAAAATGGATGTCACAATATTGATGTACATTAATTATAGGCAATTGAACAAGGTAACAATTAAGAACGAGTATCCTTTGCCTCGCATTGATGATTTATTCGACCAACTTCAAGGAGCGAGGGTGTTTTCTAAGATTGATCTCGATTCGGGTTATCACCAATTGAAGATCAGGGATTGAGATATTCTTAAGACGGTTTTTAGTACCCTAAATGGTCATTATGAGTTCTAGGTGATGTCTTTTGGGCTGACCAATGCCCCAGCAGCATTCATGCATTTGATGAACACCATGTTCCGGCCTTATCTCGATTCATTTTTCATAGTCTTCATTGATTATATTCTGGTGTATTCGCGTATTCAGGAGGAGCACACGGATCATTTGAGAGTTGTGTTACAGAGATTGAGGTAGGAGAAGCATTATTCAAAGTTCTCCAAGTGTGATTTTTGGCACAGTTTAGTGGCTTTCTTGGGGCACGTGGTGTCCATCGAGGTATTCAGGTTGATCTGAAGAAGATAGATGCTGTTAAGAGTTGGTCTAGACCATCCTCAGCCACACAGATTCGCAACTTTCTTGGTTTGGCAGGCTATTATTGCCGGTTTGTTCAGATATTCTCATCTATCGCATCGCCCTTAATCAAGTTGACTCAAAAGGGTGCTTCATTTGTATGGTCGGACGAGTGAGAGGAGAGTTGTGCGCACGTGATTTTTCCCTTGTATTTGAATAATTCCTAAAAATTCAAACAAAATGATTTTTCTTTATTTTTACAATTTTTGTGCATATTTGTGTCATTTTTTTTATAATTGTTGCATTTTTATTTGTGCATGTTAATTCATAAAAATACAAAAATATGCATTTGCACTAAGAAATTAATATCATATTTTAGCATCAATCATAGGTTAATTTATTTTAACATAAAACTTAAAAATCACACAAAAAAATAGTTCATTTTGTTTACATTTTAATCTTCTTTAATTGGAATTTGTCATAAAATAGATTTTGCAATAATCTTGGAAATTAGTTTAGTTTAGATATATTAGGATTTTCATTATTGCAATTTTATAAAATCAGAAAAAATAAAAAAAATTTATAAATCAAAACACAAAAAAGAGAGAGATAAAAGAATTAACTGAAGAAAGAAGGCAAAAAGAAAATACAAAGAGGTTGGCCAATTTTGGGCTGTTGCATAAATTCGAATTAGCCCAAAAGTGAATTGAACCCAGTCTTCGCTCCAAGCCCAATTCGCCCGCCCGGTCCAGTTTCGCTTATACCCCAAACGACGTCGTATAACTTTAGAATTAACCTCAGGCGTCGAGGATCTTTGATCCAACGATTGAGAAGTGGGGACTTCTTAATATATTATTGTTCGAACGAGTCCCCCCCCCCCCCCTTTCCTCTCATCGTCTTCACCAAACACCCCTCTCCTAAGAATCCTAAATTTCGCCGCCTTAAATCCCCAGGCTGCCGGTGGCAGCGCCACCTCCAATCGCCGCCAAAATCACAACCCTGAACCACCTTGACTACCTCAATCAAAATGTGTAGCTATTGGCCGTCAAATATCAACCACAAGCTTCAAAAATTAAATCGAAATTGGAGGCCAAGTCTCAAAATCATCCAAATAAGCCCAAGTTGACACCATGCAGTCCCCTCGTCTTCCCCTTTTCCAATCTATGGTCAGTTTCCGTCGAAATTCACCAAACTGTCTCGGAGTTTAAATCTAGGGTTCGTGGGGTATGCTGTTTTCTTGATTTTTCAAGACGAGTAACTTCGGGTTGATATCATAGGTCTATTGCTTGTGAAATAGACCTATAATATTAACTCGAAGTTGTTTTCGGAATTTCTTTGAAGATTGGTGAGCAGTAAGTTTCTATATCTTTGTCCTTTAGTTCCTATTTTTGTTAATTTGATTTTATTATTCAATTAAGCATAGTTATAATTTTTCAGTCAAATTTTAGCATCAATTCTTCTTCTTTGATTTGTTATCTGTGTTTAGGCTTAATCCGTTTTAGATTGATTTTCATTCTGGTTCAATTTTTATTGTAGAATAATTGGAATGCTCATTTGTTAAGTGTTAATTAGTCGTTAGGGTAATTAGGTTTTCATTTCACCCTGTTTGATTGAGGTTAAATGTGAAACTCGTTTTGGATTAATAGCTTGTTTTCAGGCTTTGTTAGTGTTAATTAGTTCATTGTTGGGTTAGATTGATTGGATATAGTTGATTTTAGTTAACTTTAGTTAATTCTTAACTAGGGTGAGGGATTGGGTTCAATTGATTTAGTCCTTCTAATTTAGACTATTAGAAGGGTAGTTTGGGCATGAAAAAGTGTGTTTGATTTTTTCTACTAAATTTAGTTGGATTCTGTTTAATTTTAGATGTGAAAATATCATGTTTATATCAAACTTGCATCAGTTGTGTAATAGGACTGTAAAGTGCAACAGCTAGTTGACAATGATAGGTTGATAACCATGGCTTTAGTTTCTTAGTTCATCGAAGGTGAAAGATGAATTTTTTTTCTATCTATTGAGCCTCATATGTTTAAAACTCCACAACACTTGTCGATTGAGTAGGCTGTTGGTGTAATAAATAATTGATTAGTTGAAATCATGTTATAGCATATGAGGTTTAATTACTTAGTCGAGTTTATGGTTCTCAGTTATTAATCTAATATGGATTGTTAAGCTTCAATTCAAATAAGACACTTCAGGGACTCGATCAGTCGACCTCCCCATGTGATTGGTCTTTTTTATGTAGCAAAATTGTTGTTTCAATTGGTGCTTCACCTAGTGATATCTAAGAACTTGCTAATCAATTAAGTAAATGAAGCTACCTGAGTGCTAAATTGAAATTTTAGTGATGTGTTAATTTGGGTAGTACATTGAGTAACTTGAAGGAGTTTCAAAGATGTTTGTTCAAATGGGATTAAGGATTAGTGTGGTTAACAGTCAGGGTTTGACAACCCATTTCTGAACAGTTTGGGCTGGCGCTATCACAAACAACCCAAGTCTTGCATACTTGATTTTAATTTATTTAAATGGTTGTGGTCAAAGCCCAAGCTGATTGAGGACTTGAATTTGTGTGAACCCATGCATTCCATCATAATGGTGCTTAAACAATTTGATCAGTTAGGACCTTTTCTTTATTGTTAGAGACAAAAACTAAACAGAAAACATAGTTCCTTTTAGGTTGGACCTTTTAAAAAATGTTGAGACGAGCCTCGCCAAATAAAAACAAATTGCGGGGCCCCCAATAATGGATACGTAAATTTACTTAGGATTCGGGAGAGGCGTTTAGCGAATTTCACGGCCTTCCCCAAAGTAATAATATGCTTGAATCTTTAGACGCTTTTAATTAAAGTACTTTCTAAACTCAGGTGTGCATTGATGCAACCCAAATCTAAATCTCACGAAGTCAAAATGTGTTGGCAATCACGGGTGCCTTGATGGCGACGGGGTTAGAAACGCGTTTTCATGACGTCGTAATTCTTATAAAACAAAAAAAGATCGAAAAATGATTCAAAAATGGAGATGAGCCTCACCGAACAAGAATAAATATGAGGCCATCAATAATTGGTTGTTAAAATGATTAGAATTTGGAAGGTCATTTAGCAAATTTCAGCGGTCTTTCCCAAAATAATATTACGCTATAACCTTTAAGTGCGATTTAATTCAATTACTTTCTTAAACTCGGGTGTGCATTGATGCGACCTAAATTCAAATCTCGACGAAGTTGAAACGTGTTGATGACTACGGGTGCCTTGATGGCGACGCGGTCAAAGACGTAATTTCACGACATCGCAAGTCTTTTAAAATAAATAATGGTAAAAGCGGTTTATAAATAAAAGGCACATATGTTAGCATGTATTAAAATCAGATAAATCAAATGCAACAGTTAAGCGACCATGCTAGAACCACGGAACTCAAGAATGCCTAACACCTTCTCCCACATTAACAGAATTCCTAATTCAGATTTAATTAAATTACTTTTTTAATCTCGGGTACGCATCAAATCCAAATCTCGACGAAGTCGAAACGTGTTGATGACCACGGGTGTCTTGATGACGACGTGGTTAGAGACGTGTTTTCACGATGTCGCAAGTCTACTAAAATAAATAATGGTGAAAGCAGTTTATAAATAAAAAGCACATAAGTTAACATGTATTAAAACCCGATAAAATCAAATGCAATAGTTAAGCGACCGTGCTAGAACCACGAACCTCGGGAATGTCTAACACCTTCTCCCGGGTTAACAGAATTTCTTATTTGGATTTCTGGTTTGTAGACTGTAACAGAGTCATATTTTCCTCGGTTCAGGATTCAACCGGTGACTTGGGACACCATTAATCTCCCAAGTGGAGACTCTGATAATTAATAACCCAATCCCGTTCCGATTGTTCTTTAATTGGAAAACTCCAGTGTTCATAAGCTCAAGATAGCTTTCACCATAGCTCTAGTGTTGGTTTTGCCATCGGCTTCAGGTTCATATACCATGTATTTTGATTCTTCGAGAGTAGGATTGGTTGTGTGTTGATGCAGGAGGGTAGAATTATTGCTTATGATTCTCTTCAATTGAAGACCCATGAAAAGAACTACTCTGTTCATGATTTGGAGTTAGCTACCATAGTTCACATGTTGAAGATTTGGAGGCATTACTTGTATGGTGTATCTTGTGAGGTGTTAACTTATCATCATAGTCTTCAGCATTTGTTCAAGCAAAGGGATATTAATTTGAGGTAACGGAGCTGGTTGGAGTTGCTTAAGGATTATGATATCACTATATTGTACCATCTAAAAAAATCCAATGTGGTGGCCGATGCTTTGAGCTGAAATGTAGTGAGTATAGGGAATTTGGAATATATTCCAATTGGGGAGATAACCCTTGCAGTTGATGTTCAGGACTTGGGCAATCTCTTCATCAGGTTAGATATTTTGGAGCCCAGTCGGATATTGTCTTGTGTGGTTTCTCGGTCTTCTTTATATGATTGCATCAGAGAGCGCTGGTATGATGATCCATATTTTCTTTTCCTTAGGGACAGAGTTCAGCATGATGATGTTAGAGATGTAACCATTGGTAATGATGGGGTGTTAAGGATGCAGGGCCGGATTTGTGTGCCCAATGTGGATGGGCTTCGGTAGTTGATTTTGGAGGAGGCCCATAGCTCGCGGTATTCCATTCATCCGGGTACCGTGAAGATAAATTAGGATTTGAGGAAGCACTGTTGGTGGAGACGAATGAAGAAAGATATTGTGGTATTCGTAGCTTGGTGTCTCAATTGTCAGCAGGTGAAATGTGAGCAGCAGATACCGGGTAGTTTGCTACAGCAGATGGATATTCCTGAGTGGAAGTGGGAGAGGATCATACTTGTGCTATATTATGCACTAAGTATAAGTGTATTAGATAATATATTATATATATATATATATATATATATATATATATATATATACATATATATATATATAATATTTGCGCTATATTATGCACTAAGCATAAGTTTATTAGCTAATATTGTATCGAATATAGCTTATATATATAATATATATACTTACGTTATATTATGCACTAACTATAAGTCTATTAGCTAATATTATATCGAATGTAGCTTATATATATATATATACACACACACACTCTTACGTTATACTATGCACTAAGTATAAGTGTATTAGCTAATGTTATATCGAATATAGCATATCTATATATAAAATATATACTTACGTTATATTATGCACTAAGTATTAGTCTATTAGCTAATATTATATTGAATGTAACTTATATATATTATATATACTTACACTATACTATGCACTAAATATCAGCGCATTAGCTAATATTATATCGAATATAGCTTATATATAAGGCATAATACATGCGGAGACACCTAAACTTGGCACGATTTTTCACTTAGACATTTAAACTAGGCCTCTTTCCACTTAGACACGTTTCTTAGGCAATTCTCTTATCAATTAGACACAAAACTATAACATGGCAAAGAAAGTATTTCTCAGTCTCCTTGAGCACGTGAATGAATAAACATGGCATTTTTCAATTAATTAAATATTAAAAATGCATTTGACCACAAAAACCCCTATTTTCACTAAATCCCCCCCCCCCCAAAAAAAAACAAAGTGTGTTCCATCATCTTCTCCATTTTTCCATCATATTAGCTCTTCCACTATCTTAAACCTTCCTCCTCCCTAATAATACTCCTGCAAGTCATCTTCTCCTCATAAATTACCTAGCAGCAACCATTTTTCATTTATCATCACCAACCCCCAATTCCAAAATCCTACCAAAACTTCTCCTCCAACCACCATAATATTTCACTATCATAATACCAAAAAGTAAGTAAAGTTACAGGAGAAAACCATCAAGCAGAACTATTACCAAGTAATCAAGGAATCAGAAATCAGAATTAACAGCAAAACCAGCTGAAAATTCAATACATTCAAATACTATTACCGCTTTTGTAAAGTTTGAGTAGTCATTAAACATAAATGTCTTTCCTAGGACAAAATCATGCCTTCCCATTCAAAGAGTTAACTTTACCTTCATCGAATTTGCCCTGTTTGGAGTGGAGATGTACTCTAGGTCACTCTACCTGCAGTGTTATTTCGTACGTGAAGGCTCGGTGTATGGTCGAAAAGGGGTGTTTGGCTTTTTTAGCTTATGTACGTGATTCTAGTGTTGAGGTTCCCTCTATTGATTTGGTACCCATGGTTCCTGAGTTTCCTGAGGTCTTTCCTTCAGACCTGACGAGGATGCCACCCGACAGGGACATCAATTTCTTCATTGATCTGGCTCAGGACACAAGCCCATTTCGATCCTGCCGTATCGCATGCCCCCCCCAGAGTTGAAAAAGTTAAAGGATCAGTTGCGTGATTTGCTTAAGAAGGGTTTCATTAGATCCAACATCTCGCCTTGGGGTGCATCGGTGTTATTTGTGAAGAAAAAAGATGGTTTGATTAGGATGTGCATTGATTATCGGTAATTGAACAAAGTTACAATCAAGAATAAGTATGCACTGCCAAAGATTGATGATTTTTTTTACCATCTTCAGATTGCCAAGGTGTTTTCAAAGATAGACTTGATATCTGGCTACCATCAGTTGAGGATTAGGGCATCAGATGTCCCTAAGACAGCTTTCTGCACTAGGTACGGGCATTACGAGTTCTTGGTCATGTTATTTGGGGTGACAATGTTCCAGATGCTTTATAGACTTGATGAACCGAGTGTTCATGCCTTAATTGGACTTGTTCGTGATAGTCTTTACTGATGATATATTGATATACTCCCGCATCCAAGAAGAGCACGAGCAGCATCTCAAAGTGGTTCTTTAGACTTTGAAGGATAGTTAGCTATATGCAAAATTTTCAAAGTGTGATTTTTGGTTGAGTTCAGTTGCATTCCTAGGTCATGTCATATCAGTAGAGGGTATTCAAGTTGACCCGAAGAAGATTGAGTCGGTCAAGAGATGGCCTAGACCAGCATCAGCTACAGAGATTCGTAGTTTTTTGGGATTGGCAAGCTACTATCATCGGTTCGTGGAGGGGTTCTCATCTATTGCAGCCCCGATGACTAGATTGACCCAGAAGGGTGCCCAGTTTAGATAGTCAGATGAGTGTGAGGCGAGCTTCCAAAGGCTCAAGACAGCTCTGAGTACGGCATCGGTATTGGTTTTTCCCACAGGTTGAGGGCCTTATGCAGTCTATTATGATGCTTTCCGTATTGGGCTTGGTGCAGTATTGATGCAGGACGGCAGAGTCATTGCTTATGCTTCAAGGTAGTTGAAGATCCACGAGAAGAATTATCCAGTTCACGATCTAGAGTTTGCAGCCATTGTTCATGCATTAAAGATTTGGAGGCATTATCTGTACGTCATTATGTGTGAGGTGTACATAGATCAGAAGAGCCTTTAGTACTTGTTCAAGCAAAAGGAGTTGAATTTGAGGCAGATAAGGTGGTTGGAGTTGTTGAAGGACTATGAAGTCACTATCTTGTATCACCCATAGAAGGCCAATGTGGTGGCTGATGCTTTGAGTAGGAAATCAGCTAGCGTGGGCAGTCTTGCTTATATTTTGGTCAGCCAGAGACCGCTTGCATAGGATGTTCAGGACTTGGATAATCGATTTGTGAGGCTAGATATTTCTGATCCTAGTCGAATTTTGGCTTGCATGGTCGCTCATTCTTGATTATTAGAGCGTATCTTCGATCATCAATTTGATGATCCCCATTTCTGTGTCCTTAGAGACACAGTGCAGCGGGCAGGTTCCAAGTAGGTGACCTTAGATTATGATGGTGTTTTGAGATTGCAGGGGCGAGTTTGTGTGCCCAATGTTGATGGGATTCAAGAGTTGATCTTAGCAGAGGCCCATAGTTCCTGGTATTCTATTCACCTAGGCGCCGCGAAGATGTATTAGGATTTGCGGCAACATTATTGATGGCGTAGAATGAAGAAGGATATTGTGGCATATATGGCACGGTGTTTAAGTTGTCAGCAGGTTAAGTATGAGCATCAGAGGCCTAGTGGATTATTTAATAGGATTGAGCTTCCTAAGTGGAAGTGGGAGAGGATTACCATGGATTTCGTTACTAGACTTCCGTTGACCTGGAAAATGTTTGATACAGCTTGGGTTATTGTTGATAGGATGACCAAGTTAGCGCATTTCATTCATGCGGAAGTCTCTTATTCATCCTAGAGGTTAGCTGAGATTTATATTTGGGAGATTGTTCGCCTTCATGGTGTGCCTCTATTTATCATTTTAGTCCGGGGTATGTAGTTTACCTCGCGCTTCTAGGGGACAGTTCAGTGACAGTTAGGTACCCAGGTGGAGTTGAGTACAACATTTCATCCTCAGACGGACAAACTGTCCGAGCGAACTATTCAAATATTGGAGGATATGCTCCGAGCTTGTGTTATAGACTTTGGAGGTTCATGGGATCAGTTCTTGCCTTTAACAGAGTTTGCCTACAACAATAACTACCAGTCGAGTATCCAGATGGCTCCTTATGAGGCTTTATATGGTAGGTGTTGTCGATCTATGGTTGGATGGTTTGAGCCGGGAGAGGCTCAGTTGTTGGGTACAGATTTGGTTCAGGAGGCATTGGACAAGGTCAGAATTACTCAGGACAGGCTTCATACAGCTCAGTCCAGGAAAAAGAGCTATGCAGATCGTAAGGTTCGAGATGTAGCGTTTATAATTGGTAGCAGGTATTGCTCTGAGTGTCGCCTATGAAAGGTGTGATGAGATTTGGAAAGAAGGCAAAGCTTAGCCCTAGGTTCATTGGCCCGTTTGAGATTCTCGATCCAATAGGAGAGATGGCTTATAGACTTGCATTGCCGCCTATCTTATCAGCCGTGCACCCAGTGTTTCGTGTGTCCATGCTTCCATTATATCATGGCGATCCATCCCACGTGTTAGATTTCATCAGTGTCCAGTTGGACAAGGTTTTGTCTTATGAGCAGGAGTCGGTAGCTATTCTAGGCCGGCATGTTCGTTAGTTGAGATCCAAGATTTTAGATTCTGTTCGTGTTTAGTGGAGAGGTCAGTCTCCTGAGGCATCGACCTGGGATTCTGAGTCCAATATGCGGATCCGTTATCACCATCTATTCCCCGACTCGGGTATTTCCTTCTTCTGTCCATTCGTGGATGAACGGTTATTTTAGATGTGGAGAATGTGATGACCCTTTGGGTCATCACCTGTTTTCTTATTCATTATGTCTCTCTGAGGCCTTGAAAACCACATTTAAGTTTGCCTCGATTTGCATGCGTAGTCCGGGCGTGTAGCCAGAAAGCTTAACTATGAATTCTATGAGAAAAATGCTAATTTTGATATTAAAATAATTAAATTTGACTTCAGTCAATATTTCTGGTGAACAGCCCCAACCCCATGATTTGACGGTCCCGGAGGGTCCGTAGGAAAATATGGGACTTGGGCATATGCCCGGAATCGAATTCCGAGGTCCCCAAACCCGAGAAATGAATTTTTGAGTAAAATTATTTTTCTGAAATTATCAAGGAATATGGAAATGAAAATTTATTATAATGTGTTGGTATCGGGCCCGTATTTGTGTTATGGCACCCGGTACATGTCTTATATGTGGTTTAAGACATTTTTGGAAAGCTTGGTTAAATCGGACGTCGTTTGATGTGTTTCGGACATAAAACTCTAAATTTGAAAGTTGATGAAATTTTGAAGGAATCATGAGTTTTGAGGCTTAATTTGATATATATGATGTTATTATGGCAATTTGATCGCACGGATAAGTTCGTAGAATGTTTTTGAGGTTGTGTGTATGTTTGGTTTGGAGTCCCGAGGGATAGGGTGAATTCGGTTAGGCGTCAGAGTGCAGTTTTAACCTTGGAATAAATCTGGTGCTCCCAGTTCTGCAATCTTTGCATTTGAGAAGCAGGACTCGCAATGCGAGCCTCTCATTGCAAATGCGAAAAGGGAGCCTCGCCAGCTGGGATCGCAAATGTGACCTTTGGGTCAGCAAATGCGAAGTTGAGTCGTCGCAAATGCGAAACACCTCAAATTTTTCAGAGTTCACAAATGCGAGCTCACCTTCGCATTTCCCAAACTAGCTGGATCTGTGAATCCCAATTTGCAAGTCCTACGTTTGAGGCCCAACAAATTTTATACTTAAATCGAATTTGAATCATTTTTCACCATTCTTTCAAAACACAAACTCCTTGGGCGATTTTTCAAGAACAAATTTCCTTCTAAATGATTTGTAAGTTGATTTTTACTAAATTATTTCAATAATTAACATCATTTAATATGCTTTCAACTTAAAATCAATGATGGGTGAAGTTGGAGGCTTTGCGTAGAACTTGGGTTTTTCAAAAACTGGAGATTTGGACCTCGATTTGAGGTCCGATTTAAAATAAATTACATATTTGGGTTCGTGGGGGAATGGGTGACCAGATTTTGGTTCTAACCTCAAGTTTTGACCACATGATCACTGGGTGTTTTTGGACTTTTTAGGCAAAACTTTGGGAAGTTTATTTTTATGCATTCAAATTGATTCATTTAGCGTTTATTGATGTAATTAAGTAACTTGTGACTAGATTCGAGCTAATTTGCAGTGGAATCGAGGGGTAAAGTTGTACTTGAGGATTGAGTTGAGTTTAGAGCATTGAGGTAAGTTTTTGGTCTAACCTTAGCGTGAGAAAATAGGAGTTGAGTCTTATTTGTTACTTACTAATTGTCTACTACGATGTATAGACATGGTGATGAGTATCTATACATTGGTGTTTAGCATGACCGTGAGTCCTTATATTGCGAATATTTGATTTTGTTGTATCTCCCATGCTTAATTGATGACTTCTATGTGATATAAAGAGCATGTGAAAGAAATTGTAATCAATTAACTTCGTGGAGCGTTGGCTCGAGTTGAAATATAGATTGTGATGGTATTTGAGATAATTAGATCTTTGGAGCATTGGCTCAAGTGATAATGTGAACAATGAGATGAAAGTGAAAGAAAGAGAAGGAGTTATTGGTTTATTCCCTTGCCGGGACATTTTTTTTATGTTGATTTTCTCCCTTGCCGGGATATGGGAATTTATTGATACTGTTCCCTTGCCGGAATTTAACTGTTTAATTGCATTCCCTTATCGGAATTTCTATCATTATTTGTTTACTTTCTTGCCCCTTATATGTGATTGTTGTTTGAGTGAGGAAGAGTGATAAAGCATGAAGGGTGATGCAATGCATTATATCATATTTGTGGATCCGGTTACATGCTGCAATAATGCTAAATGATATGGGTCGGGTTGCACGACGCAATAATGATATTTGTGGATCGGGTTGCACGGTGCAACAGTGTTGTTATATATTGGGATCGTGTTGCGCGCCACAATAATTATTGAAACAAGTGTGATTATTTTGGACATTAGTGTCTTTTGTTCACTGTAAATTCTAAGCTGCCCTTAGACTATTACTCTGGATTTACTGTTAATACTGGTATACCTCCACAGCATGTTTTTCCCTCCCATATCTACTTGTTTATTACTTCTTTACTTTCCGGTGTATACTATATAACTGCACAGGTTTTATTGCTGGTCTGATCCTATAATCATCACTACTTTGTCGTGCTTAGGCTAGACACTTCCAGCACATGGGGTCAGTTGTGTTGATACTACACTCTACTCTATATGCAGATCCCGAAGCAGCTATCGTACATTAGTTCGAGGGCTTCCTTCAGTCCACTCGGAGACCTAAGGTAGGCCTGCAGGCATCCGCAGGCCCTGGCGCCCCCCCCCCCTCAATCCCATTTCCTGTTTCCTTATCCTTTCTTAGAAACAATTTTATGTATTTATTCAGGCTCTGTATTTAGTGACTCTTAGACAGACTGTGATACCCTGACACCAGATTTTTGGGTGCTAAGTTTAAAAGTTGTAATAGATATGGCTTAATTAAGTAGTTGAAAACTTCCGCTTAAATTCTATATAAATTTTGTTTTTATTATATTTTTGCTTCATGTTGGTTAAAAGAAGTGATATGAAAAAGGTTAGTATTTTGTTGAGGTTCGGCTTGCCTATCTTACATTAGTAGGTGCCATCACGACTCCCGGGGATAGAAAAATCCGGGTCATGATAGAGTACGAGTCAGGCAAAAATTACTTAAAAAGTCCGTAACGAGAGGAAAATAAAGCCTACATAAAAGGTTACATCGACCAAGCGCGTAAGATCCATTGTTACCAGCCAAATGAGCCTCATAGCCACACACACACAAAAGGTCACATAGACCAATAGCATAAGAGCGACTATTGCTAGCTTGTAATCTAAAAACTCGATGGTCAAAACGAGCTCGGGTAATTACCTAATTCAGAGACTGGATCCAAAATAGTTAACCAAATATGCCTAAGGTCAAAAGCGTAATAGCCACTATCGCCACCCCACTTATAGTAAAAGGCCGTATTGGCTCAAGGCGTAAGATCCATTGCCGCCATCCCATGTACACTAAAAGGTCACATCGACCAAAAGCGTAAGAGCCACTATCGCCAGCCTAAGCTTTGACCATTTGAAGGTAAAATAAGCTCGAGTTGATGCCCGACTCGGGGACTTAGCCCAAAACAGGTGGCCTAAATATGCCTAATAGTGAAAGTACGTAAGAGCCTATGGGCCAGTCTAATGAGCTCCAGGCCACATCACTACTCTGAGGATACGAAAAATCCTGCTAGCCTGGTCAAAATCAAGAGAGAAAAAGATAAAGCCACAAAGTTTTCTTTCATACACATATGCAAAAAAACACAACCTCTAGCTATAAACATACTTTGAAAATGCAACATACAGATGAAAATATCTACGTTCCCCCCGGGGCTACGGCCTACCGGCCTCATCTTTGCTTTCTTTGGCATCAAGCAAAAGCAATTGGGCATCATGCTCATCCGCCCTTGCTAGTGTCAATTCATACGAGAGGGCAAAACCCCTATCACGGATCTCCTCGAGGGTCTTTCTTCGAGACTTGAAACAAGCATATTCTTCGACCCTCCCTTCGTGGTCGAGATCCTTCTTAGCTCAGCTTGAGCATCGGCAACATCCTTTGAATAGATCGCCATCTCCTGGTCAGCCTTGGTCTGGCTTACTACAGCTTTTGCCCGGACATCAATGAACTCAGCCCTGACTTTTGAAAGCTCATACTCGAGCTTCCCAATCATTTATGTCTGAACCAAAGCATTGTCACGAGCTAAGAAAGTTGAGCGTCAAAAGCAGAAACTTTGGCCAGAGCATCCTTCCCCTCTAAAGCTTGAGCCTCCGCCCGAGCCTCCGCCCAAGCTTTAAATTCATCATGCTCATGCCTGGCCCGGACAACTTCATCTCAAAGGCTCTCCAGGGCCTCCATATTTTTCTACAACTGAAATAAACTAAGTATTAGCCCAGGGAACCAGGAGGTGGAATGCACACTCACCCGGGAGAAAACTACCTGCTCTTTCAGGTGATTCTCGTAATTCAAGCTCTGGCCCACCTCATACTGCAAATGTACCAACTCGACTTCATTTTCATCCTAGATGAGCCTAAGAGATCTCTTCTCATCCAGAGCTTTTCGTAGCCTGACTTCATAATGAAGCAGCCCGGACTTAAGCCTGTCAAAGGCCTACAAAATAAAACCCCCTAAGGAAGGGAAGGCACGAAGCTCGAAAGACATCTGCCAAAACTTGCCGCAAAGTGAAGTCGCTCGGCTTTCTCGAAGATCGAGCACACACCTTCCTATACAGTCCCTTCAGACCTAAAATAGCCAACTCCGGTCGAAGCATGATTGCTCGGTATATGCAACCCCGGGTTTCTAGTATCTCCCAAAACACTTCAACGGAAAAAGAAGCTGACAACAATGTAGAAACCCTCTTTTCAGAACCAGGAGTTGCGGACATGATAAGCTCAGATGATGCTTCTGCTCCAAAGCCCCGGTACTACTCCACTTTACTTTGAGCACCATCACCCTGTGGAAACACCTCTCATTCATTGTTACCGTTACTTAGCCCGGGAGTTGGCAACCCTTCCCCCTCTCCAAAGGAGCGCGACCTCGCCTCGAAAGGCTCTCCGATGCCTACAACAACAAGATTAATATGTGTAAAGGGGATATGCTTCTCCACATGAAAGAAGGGAAATGAAAGAATACCTCATCACTCCCTATGGTATTTTGATTCCCATCTGGACTGGGACAAAGCTTGCCACCTGCGCTCATCACAGGTCGAGTGGGTTACCAATTCTTGGACCCATTTTGGCAGATCAGGAACGTCGCCCGATGACCATGAAATCGCTGCAGAAGAAGAAAGGAAGGCACGGTTATAAAACCGGCTCTAACTATAGGAAAAACTGAGAATGCACGAGATGTACCACTTATGTGCATAATTCCATTCTTCAAGGAATGGCATAACCTCTACGGGGATAATGTTAGTGGTCCGCACTTGGATGAAATGACTCATCCACCCCCGATCTCCATCTTCCTCATCGTTAACAACAAAGGGCGTGTCGATCAACATCACAAAGTTAGTAGACCTCGATGGTGAAAGGGTCGATACAACCTAATAAATAATTGAGCATAAATTCAAGCCCCACTTTCTCCGCGAAAAATCTCACCATCAACACCGTTCTTCAAAACAACAGATGGACCTGCATCAAGGAACCCCATAATCTAAGCAGAAGTCGAGCACAACCCTATCAAGGGGGCCCATTCTGAAAGGATACGTGTACACATTCAAGAAACCATCGGCACGATCCGCGATGCCTCACTCAGGGAAAATGCTTGTAATACCACTTTTATCACTAACTCAAGATGCTTTTCTCCTATTAATGAACAGGTCATCAAGGCATACTCTCGTTGGGCATGAATGCTAGAGTCGCAGCTTTCCCCTCCCTGTCGCATAGACCCCGACATGGTGGTCATGGTGGAAACAAAATTAAAAAACTAAAAATCAAGAATATGTGCAAGAGCGTTAGTTCTGAAGTGCCAAAAGGCTGGCGCATAAAAAGAAGGGCAACTGCTTAAAATAGTGGAAACCCCTAAAAAGCAAAAACAACCCTATTTATATATGGGAAAAACGGCGATGATTCTCCTGACGCGAAGCCGGTTAATGACACTAACCAATAACACCTTCTCTAATCCTGAGATGGTACCCGACCTTGAGGATATCCATCAGAACAATGTTAGACTCCAGGAATCCAAGAACACCCTCTCTAGTCCCGAGGTAGTATCTGACCTCGAGGACCTCCAATAGAGCAAGGTTAGGCTCTAGGAAGCCAATAACACCTTCTATAGTCCTGAGGTTGTACCCGACCTCAAGGACCTCCACCAGAACAAGGTTAGGCTCCAGGAAGGCAATAACACCTTATCCATTCCCGAGGTAGTACATGACCTCGAGGACCTCCATCAGAACAAGGTTAGTCTCCAGGAAGCCAAGAATAGCTTCTCAGTCCCGAGGTAGTACCTGACCTCGAGGACCTCCATTAGAACAAGGTTAGGCTCCAGGCAGCCAATAACACCTTCTCCAGTCCCAAGGTGGTACCCGACCTCGAGGACCTTCATCAGAACAAGGTTAGGCTCCAGGAAACCAATAATGACTTCTCCAGTCTCGAGGTGGTACCCGACCTTGAAGACCCCCATTAGAACAAAGTTAGGCTCCAGGAAGCCAATAGCGCCTTCTTCAGTCCCGAGGTAGTACCTTAATTCGAGGACCTCCGTCAGAACATGGTAAGGCTCTAGGAAGCCAATAATGCTTTCTCCAATCCCGAGGTGGTACCCGACCTCGAGGACCTCAATCAAAATATGCTAGGCTCCAAGAAGCCTTAAATAGCATTGCAGATATCATGCTAAACTGGTTAGTCCCTCATCTAGTACTTATACGATGCCTTAAGATTGAATACATTAAGTTCAAGAAAAGTCTCCAGATGACCCGGATCAACCCTCACTCCGAGACTATTCTCGAAGCTCTAAAGGTTGAGTCTTTGTTTAGGGGTTCTAATCCCTACTTCTTCTCGACTCAAAGTAAGGTTCCCAACGTCCCATGTTTATCGGATCAATCAAGGTTTGGCCAAAAGAACGGTAAAATATCTCAGGAGAAGCCAGTTTTATCAACCAAAGGCCAGAAGGAATACTCGCACCCGGGTTCGGTACTAGCAACAAAAGATAGAGTCGTGCACGTAGAATCTCTACAAACGTAATAGAATATAATATGCATCAAAGATAAAAATAGAGGAAATGTCTCTATATTCATGAATATTCAGTTATAAAAGCCTGCAAGGGGTCCTTACATATGATTACAAAAGCTCATGAGTGGTCCTTACACAGAAAAAAAAGAAGAGAAAATGTACATATATAGTAAAAGCCTAGAACCAAGTCTACTGCCGAAGGTTCATCTTTGGTAGCAGCATCTCCGAGCACCGCCTCCTCAAGCATGCACCCTTGATGGTGATACCTTCAACCCCCACCTCTTCTAGGTTCCCAGCTTAACCCCACGGAGCAATATCTCCGAGGGTGAAGATGAAGAAGAGGAAACCAGGAAGGCAAAGAAGGGGAAGGTGATGGAAGAGGTAGAAAAAAGAGACATAGTCCGCTGAATTTGGTGGGCCTCAACCCTACTTGCACGATCGCTTTGAGTCCACCTTTCTGGACATCATGCCATGCAAGCTTAACGGCCGATTGCGCCACTTTATCCATTGGAAAAAAAACCAAGGGATGAAGTGTCACACTAGGCCATGGTAGGAGAGTGAGCAGTAGTGTATAATACGAACACTCTCCCGAGCAGTGATGTAAAGTTAGAATGTCCTCCTAAGTCAAAACAGGCTGAACACCTTACCTGGTTATCTCGGTCCAACGACATAACAATGATAGTCATAACAATAACAACAAGAACAACGAGACAGTATAGTTTTTGTTGGAACAGAGGAGTCCATGTAGGAGGCCATAGTGTGGCTGGTAAGAACACCGCCATAAGATCTTAAGGTCAGAAACCCTAATTATGGTAGGGTAGCAATAAGAGAAGGGTGATGAAAATAAAAATAAAGGAATGAAAAGATGTTGAGTAACACTTGAATAAAAGTTAGCATGGAAAGGCCCCATTTATAGGGGATGATAGTGTGGCCTACAATGCCATTATAACCTTTGGAAGATGCACTGATAGGCGCAATCAATGCCCCATTGGAAACTAGATTGACGACGATACGATCACCTTGAAGAATAATAATCGGTAACATATTGAATGGCACTGAAAAGACAAGTCCATGGGATGTACCAGTTATCATGGTGACTTACATCGCAAATATGATATCATCAGTGTGACATCACTACGGGAAGTCCGTAGAGTTGGGTGTCAAAATCGTTTCTTATCACTTCTCTTTAAGAAACGCGGGGACTATCTATTTACAATAAAATCGGGTGGTCCAATTTCTCATTATCAAAACACCTTGGAAGTTTGTCTCAAAGTCCCAAGGGTATAAGGCTATGATCGAGACCTCCCTCAAGGTTCGTCGACACTCGATCTTTTGATAATGTCAACCACATCCACGGCGGAAACGGGGAATTCCAAGGCACGTGGCTAGGACTGATGAAGCCTAGAGAGCTACTCTAAGACCTGAGTCAGGGTGTCATCTAGTTATCACGTCTCCGAACCCTTGCAGTTAATAATTGTTGTACTATGATGGGATTTCCCTCCTATATAAAGGGGATCCTCTCCATTTTGTAAACTTTGTTGCTCTATGCGCTCCATAAGAAATATAGAAGAACATTCTCTTTGCTCTCGCATACACTCTCTTAATATTATTGCTTTCATTTATTGTCTTCACATTTATTCATTATTTATTGTTTGTGATTGGCCATAAAGAGCCTTTGTTGATTACTTCATAACTGTTAGCCCTACCTCGATCACCCACGACAGCTCGATCCCAAGCCCTGGAATCGACCTTGCGGCTCCAAATTGATAGGCACGAGGCCCCGAATAGCTTACTTAGTAGCTTGATTATAGCTCTCTCCCTAACTTTATTTCATCTATAAGTCTCACATACTCAGCATCAACTGCTTTATAGACCTGTATAAAAATAGATCACGTATTTTTAGAGTCACATCAACAACTTTAATTGTTATTACCATTTTCATGGTAAACAGGTTTCCAAGAAATTTATTAAAAAAAGCTTCAACAAATCCGTATGTGGATTAGAGCAATCATGGAGTACATAATTTATTTTTGTGTCTAGTGCAATTGGTGTACTAATGTATCTTGCTAGAATCATGAGCACAAGAATATGCTTGCAAGATATAATTTTACTCCTATGTGGAGATATTGAAATAGCATTAATGTTATATTGCAAAAGGAATCCTTGATATAGATTTGTTTATTCAAACAACTATTGTCAAGGTTTTGTTGGTTATATAAATGCACGGCATAATTCATTTTTCAAATAATCTATTTGTCTGTTAGAGTACTACCATATTATGATATTCAACAAGATTTCATTTATGTTGAAGACGATACTGTATGCATAACTCAACAGAAAGAAAGACTATCAAAGGAGACAAAATAAATCATATTTCACCAAAATTTCTATTTCAGACATGACTGGTGTCCAATAATCTTATTCAAGTGATAATTTGACAACTTCTTCACAAGGCATTGCCAACCTCAAGTAATTGAGAAGTTTTTATACTAGGTTGGAGTTCAACATCTCCGACATATCAAGTGGTATTTTTGTTAGGGGGAGTATATCACGCGATGCACTCTTTTTTCCTTAGCTAAGGTTTTATCCCACTGAGTTTTCCTGGCAAGGCTTTTATTGAGGCAGCAAGCAATGCGTATTACTGGAAATGTGTACTCTTTTTCCTTCACTAGATTTTTTTTGCACATGATGTTTTTCTAGTAAGGTTTTAACGAGGCACATGTTATGGACATCCAAGAGGGAGTGCTATAAATATTATTCAATGGTGGATGTCCCTAATTCATAAAGGAGTAATACCCACTACTCTTCTGCATTATCTCCATAACTCCCACTACTCCAATACTTATGGAGTTATGGTTGTAAATCTCACACCTCCACTACCTCCCCAATGAACTTCCTCCGTTATCACAAATATTGAATGTCATGTTTATGACATTCTTTATATATCTCTATGCTATACTATAAATAGAGGATGAGAAGCGATATTGTAAATACTTAGAAAATGCTTGATGAAATAAGAAAATTCTCTCCTACTCTCAACATCTTTTGTCTATTTTATTGTTTCATATTATTACTTTGAGTTTAGTTTTTTAACATTATTAATATAGTAGACCGGTAATAATTTCTTATTTAAGAAGAGAAATCTTTTAGCTACCACCACTTATTTTGAAAAGCACAAAAGATATCTTCATATTAGATGGAGTTTAGCTTTAAATATTTGGGTACGAACGCCGGTCCCATACATTTATCGTTTTATTTATTAAGTTGGGATATAACTCCTAAACTACTGTAAGATCCTAATGCTTAAAATTTTGAATTAAAACACGTTTATTGTGTAATTCAAAACTTGAAATAGTATAATGTAAATCCTATGACAAAATTCGTACCAGAAAAATAAATAATCAGGAAATGGAATATAATCTCAATTTATGGATATTACATATTCAAACCAAAACACCTTTGAGTCATGATTTTGTCACGTTGCATGCTTGCATACTATATCATCGTTGTCCTCTTAAAATACCGTGACCGAATTAAGGACCATCATACCGTTTCCTCCATAAGTCACATCTCATGATGTCCCCCCACCCTCTCCAACGTTAAAACATTACTCTCCGTCCCACTTAAGCTTAATAATTGACATAGATGATCCCAAACAAACAAAATAATAAACATATTTAATTTCACATTAATTATCATAATTAAATCATATAATGAAGTAAAAATTCCTTTTTATAATCATGCTAAGTGATAAAGCTTATACACGTTATGACAATTTTCGAAAGAAGAATTAACCTAAATTGTCATCCCCTACCCCCTTAAACTAAAAATAATCGATAAAGGTATAATATATATATAATTTATATGGCTAAAAAAATTTATATAACCGATTATTTGTGTAAAGATCTCATTCTAAAATAGACTCCTTCACATTATATTTACGTTAGTTGACAAAGATATGAAGTTAACATATTAATTTAATTTGCAAATGCTGCTAACACCAGAATAATAAATTAAAATGATGGCTGAAAAATTTGCTCGAAGTAGAAAATATCACTTCAAAGCTAAAATCTGAATAGTAAAATGAATTTGAATTCATAAGAATTATATAAAAAATATTGTCAAATATTGTTAACGCAATTAAATAAAATTAGTGTTAATATAATTGTGAATTTGTGATTGGAGTAGTATCTTTTCTATAATTATAGGTCTAATCATAGTCATTAATTTTGTTTAAATTTTTACCATTTCTATTTTATTTTTTAGCTCATTAGGAAATGAAAAGGAAATAAATTTTAAAAGACTGAATAATGAGGTTGTGGGGTAGGGGGGTGGGTTGAGGGGGAAGTGGGGCGACACTTAATATCCAAATTAAGGGCGTGAAAATATTTGGGTGTGGGAAAAACTTTGATAGATACACACACAGATGTAGGAGCCCCTTTTCTCTTCCTAGCTCGTGACTTTTTTCCTTTCAATTTGTGGGCGGAGTTAACGACTTCATTGGTGGTACCACTGGTGGTCCCGGCTACATGATAAAGGTCTAAAGCTTTGCCGATCAAGGGTTCCGCCTGAGGACGTGTATCTCACCTAATTTAACCGCCTTTTTATCTTGGAATGTTTTTCGATCTCTACATTCCGGAGCTTTATTTGATCCATTTCATCTTCTTTGTTCAGGTTTTCTTCTAACATTTTCTCTGTTTTTGATACATTTCTTTTTTTCTTTTGGTTTTGTGGGTGCATTTCCTTTTTTGTTTTTCTTTTTTTATTCTTATTCTATTCTTTTCTTCCCTAGCTGCATGTCGGCTGTGCTTTTGGTTTCTCAGCGGAGATAGTAAAAATGAAAGCTTTTGAGATCCCACATTTTTATTTTTCTTTGGAGGAAACGTGCATTTTGATTTCCTGGTTGTTATTGGTGCATCGGATTGAGAACATTTGAGTGCTAAAGTTTTGATTTTTAATGGTGGATGTGCTAGGAATGATGTAAATTTCGATTTTTGCTAGATTATTCGTCCCCCATTTGTGCAATTTCAGTTCTGATCATTGGATGGTTACCTGTTTATTAACTTATTGCAGATCTTCTTTTTACTCCCTCACAACAGAAAACAAAAAACGTGTTTATTTTCAATCAAAATATAGAGGATAAACCTCCATGTTAGATTTAAAGAACATATAGTTTTAGTTAATTGATTGGTTGATGTGGTTTAAAGGTGAAAATTGTTGGAAAGTTCTTTCCTCATGTACATTCAGTCAATGCTCGAAATGTGGTAAAGTTCTTTTCTTTGTTTTATTGAAGGAAAGGTTCAATTCATGTGATTGATAGAAATGTCATTCAAGAGCATTGTTCGTGAGCTGAGGGAGATGAAAGATGGGATAGGGAATATATCAAGGAGGGGAGCAGAAAGAAAGCAGCCTTGGAGCAACAGAACCCGGTCACATATTGTCCCTGATGTGGCCTTCTCTGATCCCATTGAACAAGGGCAATGGGCAAATTTACCGCCGGAACTTCTTTTGGATATCATCCGCAGGGTTGAAGAGAGTGAGGCGTCGTGGCCTGCTCGTTCTGTCATTGTCTTTTGTGCATCTGTTTGCAAGTCTTGGAGGGAAATTACCAAGGAGATTGTTAAGACTCCTGAGGAATGTGGTAGGCTTACCTTTCCCATTTCACTGAAGCAGGTAATCTCCTTAATCTGTTTAAATTTCCTTTTTATTGCTGTTGTTGATGTTAATTTAAGCTTTTGAAGTGATTCTTTTGTTCCATTTTTAAATCAGCCGGGTCCTCGTGAATCCCCAATCCAGTGCTTTATCAAACGGGATAGAGCTAATTCAGTTTATCGCCTCTGCTTTGGCATGACACCGTGTAAGTATTATCCTCTGACTATCCTAAACTTCTCTTCTATTAACACTTGAAATGTGAGAATGGATATCCTCTTAAAATGATTCCTTGTCTGTGAACCAGCTTGAAGTTTTCTTTTGTATTCGATTATTTGACAGAGTTTGTCTTGTAAACATTTGAAGATCCTACTTTAATGGGGAACTTACTTTTAGTCTGACTTCAAGTTAGTACACCAGATCGGAAATGCAAAACCTTTTATGACTTCTGGTTAATGTTTGTGGTCTATGTTTTCATTGGAAAATTTTCCTAGCCAATGAAAGATGCAAAACTGATCTTCTACTTCATGACAGCTGAGGATGAGAGAGATAAACTATTGTTGGCTGCCAAAAAGATCAGAAGGGCAACAAGCACAGACTTTGTGATTTCATTGGTTGCAGATGATTTTTCTCGGGCTAGCAATACATATGCTGGCAAACTGAGGTAAGTTTTATCAAATTTCCAATTATATTTCCCTCACTCTCTCCTCTCCACCCCTTTAAAATAGCAGGAAGCAAAGAAAAGTTTTTTTCTTCTAAAATTTTTGTTTTCTTACATTGGGGGAGGGAAGGGAAATGCTACATTACTGATGGGGTTTGAACCCTCCACCTCAACTCCAAGAAAAGCTCCTACATACCTTAATTTTATCTTAATAATGTCTGTAAACTATTTGACCAGGTCTAACTTTCTTGGGACCAAGTTCTCCATATATGATAGCCAACCTCCAAGTGATGCAGCCATTCAACAACATGGTCGACTAAGTTGGAGATTTCATGCGAAACAAGTTTCTCCAAGAGTACCTGCGTGCAACTACAGAGTAGCTACCATCTCCTATGAACTCAATGTTCTTCGTACAAGAGGACCTAGGAGAATGCATTGTGCCATGCACTCTATTCCTCTCTCTTCAATCCAGGAGGGAGGCAGTGCTCCAACGCCTACATCATTCCCACAATCATTTGACGAGAAGACATTTTCTGCACCGCTCTCAAAAGCAAAGGAGTCAGCTATAGAAATCAATTCATCTGGTTTTTCAAGGTCAGCAGTAACAGTGGCTTCTCAAGAGCCGCTTGTGCTAAAAAACAAGGCTCCTCGGTGGCATGAGCAACTGCAGTGCTGGTGTTTAAATTTTAAAGGCCGTGTTACAGTGGCTTCTGTAAAAAACTTTCAGCTAGTCGCAGCAGTTGATCCTTCTCACAATATACCAGTAGCAGAACAAGAGAAAGTAATTCTACAGTTCGGAAAAATTGGAAAAGACATCTTCACGATGGACTACCGCTACCCACTTTCTGCTTTCCAAGCTTTTGCGATCTGCTTGAGTAGCTTTGACACAAAACCAGCCTGTGAATGATTTCAAGCAGATTTTAAATCATGATAAACTTTCTTTCTTCTTTTTTGTTGGTTTTATAATGTTCTGAATTCATGTTCATTCCCTGAGAAAAGTTCTCAATGCACGGCCCTTTATATAAATGAGAATATTAGTTGTGCCGTGTATAGTTTCTCTAATAGTATTCTCATGTGTACTGTTTCCTTGAAGTAAATCTATCCTAAGCTTTTAAATCTTTCATTCAGTTTTTTGCCCCTTAAGTTGATCTGTAGAGCAACATTCATGTGCTGAAGTGATTTATGACCCATACGATCCCCTTCCAATATTTTCACGAGCAGAAGTTCTCAGTCCAGACCCTCGAGTTGCTACATTCTGTCTTTGCTGAATCATTAAAGCTCCATTTGCATTTGTACTCTGAAACATCCAGCTTTCATTAGTACAATGTTGTGCCTTGGTCATCATAATCAATTAGCTTGTTCCTACCATTTGATTCTCAGCTATATTCCCTGGTTAGGTACTAGAAGGATGCTTGAGAAGTTGACAGGCTATTCACCTAGTTTTTTACTACCAGTCCCTCGGATTGAACTACTTAAGAGCATATCCCGTTATTTACAAATTACAACTACATTTTCCTAGGTACTGATGCTATACGCCAAATTTCACATTAATTCTGGAAGACTCTTCTTTGTAAGCAAAATTCGGCTCATAATAGCCCGTTTGGCCAAGCTGCAAAAATCAGTTTATTTTGATAAGTGCTTTTTCTCAAAAGCGCTTTTCTTAAAAGTGTTTTTTTTTTTAAAAGCGCTTTTCTCAAAAGTACTTTCGGTGAAAATCAGTTTGTGCTTGGCTAATTAGTTTAAAAAATACTTTTGAACAGCAATTAGTGTTTGGTCAAGCTTTAAAAAATTGCTTCTAAGTGTATTTTTTTCAAAAGTATTCCTCAAAAAAGTTCTTTTGGAGAGAAGTTACTTTTTTTTTGCTTCTGCAAAACTTTTCTGTTTCTCTTCAAAAGCATTTTTTTCCTTCCAGAAGCTTGGTAAAACACCTCAATTTTCGATCAAAAGTGCTTTTGGCAAAAAAAAAAACACTTTTAACAAAAAATAAACTTGGCCAAACATGTTATAAGAGACTTAGAAAAACCTGCAAGTATAGAGGGTTTTCGTTTCTTTAATATTGAGACAGTTTTCCCTTGGACTTGTCTGGTCCAAAAAGATGCATTGAAATTTCAGATGGTTTGTGGTGGAATGGAGTTGAATCTGGTTGAAGCTGATATTTTGTACCCGTTCCAGCTAAGATACATAGAGTTGGGGAACTTTGTCCCAGAGCTCTACTACAAATAAAACGGAAAAGGTCTAAATATGCCCGTGAACTATCTGAAATAGAATAAATATGTCCGTCATTAATAATTTAGCCCAAATATGCCCAAATCGTTCAATAGTTATGCAAGTCTGTCCTTTTTTTACCGGAAACAGTAATTTTTTCTCTTCTTTTTTTTTAATTAATTAAAATCACAAAGTTTTTTTTCTAAAGAAATTTTTCTAAAAGTTTTATTTTACTAAATCTAAAGATAAAAGTGGAAATATTTGTTTTCCAATTTTTACAAAAGAACTGAGAAATATTTTCTAAAATAATATTTTTGTAAAAACAGAAATAAAAGCTAAAAAGCATTTTTCTAAAGCAATGTTTTTTGTAAAAACTGAAAAAAAAAACTGAATTTATTTTTACTAAGAATTGAAAAAAAAGTTTGCTTTAAAAAAACTGAAATATTATTTTGTTAAAACAATATTTTTGTAAACATAGAAATAAAATATATAAAGAAATTTTCTAAAGAAATATTTTTGTTAAAACTGAAAAAAAAAGTGAATTTATTTTTACTAAAAAAATGCTTTAAAAAATTAAAAAAATTATTTTCTAAAACAATATTTTTGTAAAAACAAAAATAAAATCTGAAAAGCAATTTTCTAAAGCAATATTTTGCAAAACTGAAAAAAAATGAATTTATTTTATTTAACAACTACAAAAATGAATTTTTTAAAAAAAATGAAGAAAAATTGCTTTTAAAAAAACATAATTTTTTTTTCTAAAACAGTGATTTTTGTAAAATCTAGAAAAAAGCTGGAAAGCAATTTTCTAAAGAGGTAAAAACTGGCTAAAAACTTAATTTTTTAAAACTAAAAACTGATAAACAGAAAATATATTTTTTCAGTTTTTATAAAAACATTGCTTTAGAAAATTGTTTTTCAATTATATTTTGAGTTCTTACAAAAACAATTGTTTTAAAATTATTTTTCAGTTTTTTTAATGCGATATTTTTCTACAAACTAAAAAAAATATTTTTAATTAATTAAAAAAATACTATTTCCATTAAAAAAAGGGAAGATTTGCACAATTATTGAACGGTTTGGACATATTTAGGCTAAAATATTAACAACAAGCATCTTTATTTTATTTCAAATAGTTCACAAGCATATTTGGACCATTAACGTAAATAAAATTAGGTAACTCGTATGCGGAAGCTCAGAGAGAAGTGAATAAATGAACGAAACATATGCTTACATATAAAATCCAAGGCAGCAGTATTAAGTCAAAGAAAAAGAAAGCGCAGTAGCATTAAGGTTTGCGGATATAGGAAAATTAAAGGCCAAAAAAGAGAAATTTCCTTATCATTGCTGGAATTATGCCCCATTTGCTGCCTTCCCTGGCAGTAAGTTTACTTTTCTATGAGATAGACCCAAAACAAAAAGGAAATACAAACAAATATAGCTAACTCCAAAGCAACTTTAACCTAGATATCCCCAATTATTCGTCAATTTATTGAAAAAAAGCAAAAAATGACACGTATGTAATATGTTCGGAAAACATCTTTTCCAACCTAGTTTTGTCTCTTGCATTTTTCATTTGGTCTTTTGGTTATTACGATCTGCTATGATTGGCCCTTGATTCTTTTCGATTGTTTTTAGGCTTGCAAAGTGTGTGATAACTTTGAGCTAAATAATTTGGCGCCGTCTGTGGGGATTTCATAGCAGAATCGCGTAGTTCTTTCGGGGACAAAAAGGAAAGAAACACCAAAGAACAACCTTGCTCAAACAAGCTGAAGTGATATATCCGACAAAGGAAACATGAAGATCTCGAGTCGAGATCCAACTCCTCTGTTACTCCTCTCGGATAGTGCAAGAAAGAAGAAGAAGCAGTCCCCCCCCCTTCCCGGGGGAAAGCGCATCTAAGGTACTTCCGCGTCCCCTATGCAAGAACCCTCCGGGAAAAGGCGCAAACACGTCTCAAAACTGACATCCACAACGGGGTAACCTACGCAAACAAATCAAGAGGAAAGCACATAAACCGTGCGAAATCTCAGACAAAAACTGACCGCTAACGCTCCTACGCATAACGATGAGTCATGCGGGAGAAAAAGTTCAACAAAAATTCAACTACAAAGTTGAACAGCGACTCAGGCTATGCGCATTCACCAAGAAGTTCAATTACAAGTTGAACTGGGACTCAGGTTATGCGTCTTCACTAAGAAGTTCAACTACAAGTTGAACTAAGACTCAAGCTATGCGCCTTCACCAAGAAGTTCAACTAAAAGTTGAACTGGGACTCAGTCTATGCGCCTTCGCCAACAAAAAGTACAAAGTTCAACTACGGTTGAACAACAACTCAGGCTACGTGCCTTCGACAAAAGTTCAACTACAAAGTTGAACAGCGACTCAGGCTATGCGCCTTCACCAAGAAGTTCAACTACAAGTTGAACTGGGACTCAGGCTATGCGCCTTCGCCAACAAAAATTACAACGTTCAACTACGGTTGAACAATGACTCAGGTTACGTGCCTTCGCTAAAAATTCAACTACAAAGTTGAACAGCGACTCAGGCTATGCGCATTCACCAAGATGTTCAACTACAAGTTGAACTGGGACTCAGGCTATGCGCCTTCGCCAACAAAAAGTACAACGTTTAACTACGGTTGAACAGTGACTCAGGCTACGTTCCTTCGCCAAAAGTTCAACTGCAAAGTTGAACAGCGACTCAGGCTATGCGCCTTCACCAAGATGTTCAACTACAAGTTGAACTGGGACTCAGGCTATGCGGCTTCGCCAACAAAAATTGAAACGTTCAACTACGGTTGAACAACGACTCAGGCTACGTGCCTTCGCTGAAAATTCAACTACAAAGTTGAACAGCGACTCAGGCTATGCGCCTTCACCAAGATGTTCAACTACAAGTTGAATTGGGACTCAGACTATGCGCCTTCGCCAACAAAAATTCCAACGTTCAACTATGGTTGAACAGCGACTCAGGCTACGTGCCTTCGCCAAAAATTCAACTACAAAGTTGAACAACGACTCAGGCTATATGCCTTCACAAAAAACGTTCAACTACAAGTTGAACCAAGACTCAGGCTATGCGCCTTCCCTAACAAAATATACAAAGTTCAACTATGGATTGAACAACAACTCAGGCTATGTGCCTTCGCCAAAAAGTTCAACTGCAAGTTGAACTGAGACTCAGGCTATGTGCCTCCGCCAATGAAAAATTGCAAGATTCAAACTACGGTTAAATAACGATTCAGACTACGTGCCTTCACCAAAAAATTCAACTATAAGTTGGATCGGGGCTCAGGCCGCGCGCCTTCGCCAGTCCGCGATTCAGGCCTTATGCCCCTACCATTGCAATCCCAACCTTGCTCAAACAACAAGGTCGAACACCTTCGTCCTCAAGCCTAATGAACCGCGAACGAAGAAACAAGTTAAGTTCCCTCGTTATTCAAGTAAGTACACACAACTCAAATTAAACTTCAGGCCACATAAAGTTCGGTCCCGGTCGAAGTACAAGGCCACATTTCCAACTACCACGACCAGTATTTCGACCATGCCTGAACAGGGACTGAGGCTAAATGCCACTGTTGCCAAATAATGTCCACAACTTGTTCACACCAAGTAAAAGAGAAGCGATAAACAAAAAATGCTTAATCACGGCCAAGGTCGTTATCGCTAAACAGCCGATCTAGTCTATGACTAAAGCTAGCAAGCGACTCGACGACGGTCGAAGGCACCAGAGCCAACATTATCATGGCCAAGGCCATCGCCACCATTATAGTCAAAGTCATGGGAAAGGTACAAAACAAACACATGGCAGAACAGAGGAAAATAAAATCGTATATATTTACATCATCAATTACAACGGGTCATCTCCTCTTACACCGGCCAAGGCCGGTAAATAAAAAAAGAAAAAAATAAATCCAAACGGCAACAACAACTAGAAAAACAAAATAAAACCAACACTACAAAACTTTTTTATTCGGCGCTACCCGCGCCACCATCAACACCGCCAGCGCCCTCGGTACCATCGTCAACTCCAGGAGTGGACGGATCAAAGCCGCAATCGACACGGGCCTCACGAGCCTTTCGATGGGCTTCTTCATAAGAGGTTTTAGGAACAATGCCGGCCTCTTACAATCTCTTGTACACATCGAGCTGAGCCTCGGCAAACGTCCAAAGGTCGTGAGCAGGGGCGAAAGAGGTAGCCTGATCCCTCAAATTCTTATTCTCGGCCTCTAAGGCCGTAATACGGTCCGCCGCAGTCTGGGAATCCCGTTCATAAACGCTAATGCGTTCCTCCAGCACTCCCTCTCGAAAGGCCGTAGTGGCCCTCTCCATCTCTCATTCTCGTTCGCGGACACGGTCCGCCGTCTCTAATGTTTTAACCCTCGATACGACATCCCTTGCCTGCAGCCTCAAGGCAGCAGCCTCGATCTCCAAAACGGCCACTTGCCTGGTCAAAGCTTCAAAGGCCTCTGCCCCCCTGACCTGATCTTGGCGTACCTTCTCAACAGCAGCCCGCCTCTCGGCCTCCATCTCCTCGTCTTTACGACGAAGCTGCTCCTAAAGAGTGTTGAACCTACCAAGGGCCTGCTGCGTTTGAAGTCTCTGTCTCGCCAGCTCTTCAACAAGGTCTCGGTTCCGGGGTTCATTCCTCATGCGCTCACGCATCTTGTGGCACCGGTCCCAGTAACAACGGTACTTTTCCAGTACCAGCGAACAAATCCATAAATGAACGTTAGCTCAGCGGATGCTCTCCACCTCCAACCAAAAGAGCAACAAGAATGAAGCAGTAATCAGAACAGAAAAATAGGCAAAGTAAGACAAAGAAAAAGATGAACTAAAAGTCACTACACGTACCTTCAAGCTCTGCGCGGCCGCCTCGCCCATCTACCCGACGTCTGAGATGCCCCTCAGTGACGTACTCTCTGCCTCTGAGCACAGTACCTCAAACAACGGCACCAGATTCTCTCTTGAAGCAACAAGTTCTGCTCCGACGGGATCTCGACGTAACGGAACTTCCCTTCAGCACCCACCGTTGTGTGGGTGTGGTCGTCCTGAAGCATGCGGGCATCATCAGGATAAAGCTCGGACTCAGCGTCAACCCTTTGCGCACGGCACCCCTCCCCACCCGCTGATCGGGAAGTTGAGGCTCCCGCCCCCGCCAACAGCATGGCGTCTGATTCTCCAACCAATGCTGTTGCTGAGGAACCACCTCCCCTTTCAGCAATCGAAACTGATAATTGAACTATCTAAGCGGTAGTCTCACCTTGGCCTAAACCAACCGGGGCAACCCCCACTGAATGCCCGCCCTCAAGGGCAGACACCGCTGCTGGACTCTCCTCCACGTCCGATGGCGGGGAATACAAGTTTATCACCACCGGAGCCGCGTAAATGCGACCCTACGCCTCACCAGTGGCCTCTCCTCTTCCTCCTCATCCGCTCGAAGCCAACTCCTCCCTAGGTCGTACGATCCCCGAAGGCTCCTCGGCCTGAGGTACAGATCATGTTGGGGAATGGGCGGCCGAGGATTCAACCGAAGCCTCCCTCGGCACTGGAGGAGGTGCCGGCATTGTTACAAGTCGCACCTGGTTTGCGAAAAGCTAATTGAGGCGCCCTCACGCGACGTGCCCTCCCTAACCAGAGGAAAAACAAAAGTTAAGAAGAATCAAACAGGAATAAAATGAAGACAGAACGAAGCTAGAGAATATCATTTTAAGGCTGTGAACCTCTCCATGGAGAGGTAGACCAACTCAATATTATCAATGAAAAATCTCTATCTTCCTCTCCTAAATAAATAACATTTGTCTCTTGCATTTTCTATTGGTTTTTTGATTATTACGATTTGCTATGATTGACCATTGATTTATTTCGATTGTTTTTTAGCTTGCAAAGTATATGATAACTTTGAGCTAAACAGACTCCATCTTTTAATCAAAGGTGAGATCCCTTTGAAAAGTTAATTCTTTTATTAAGCACTAAATGTTCAGGATTGGTGGTGTATTCTTAAAAAATAAAAAAGAGCTTTAATACAGGAATACAAGAAATCGATAGAAAGTAACGGATCGAATAGTTAGGATTAGCAAGTGTGAAAAAGATAAGGTTTATCATTTTAGCATATAGTAATTGAAAGCTTAATAAAATGTCATTTTACAACCAAAAAATAAAAATAAAAATTTTTGATTTTACTTCTTTAAAAGAAAACTCAAGAACATGTGCTTGAATTACCTTGGTCCAAAAAAACTAAACGCCTTGCTCGACTTTGCCCATTTCCAAATTAATTTTCACTACCTTTTCTGCACTTAATACTTCAATTTGTTTGGGTGGGCGTAATTATTATTGGTTTTGTTATACCTTTTAGAAAATTTATTGGATAATTTTTATAATAAAATTATTCTTTTGCTTGAGGCAAGAGTCTCGGAAACAATCTATCTATCTTCGCAAGGTAGGAATAAAGTTGTGTACACACTACTATTCTCCTCAAACTTCACTTTTGAGATTATATAGGATTTGTTATTGTTATTGTTAGTATTTTTAAAATAAAATTGTATAGATCTCCTATCATGGATAAAAGAATGTGTTTGATAATAATTGGTAAGGGGAAGGATGAAGATATTCGTTGGTTCATACATATGGTTTTCACCATTTTGGTGACAGACGATGCAAAATTGAGATTTATTTTTTTATACTCTCTCTTAAAAGACATAATTTGCACCATATACATTGTATAAGAAACTTGCAAATACAGGGGGCCCACTGTGCTGACATACGCATCTTGCGAGAAAAGATGTAAATAAAAAATAAATAAAAAAAGAATTTCCAGTTGTAATAGCGATTTACCGAGATTTTTTTTCCCCACTCCTATTGTGACCTATTAATCTTTGCTTTTTATAGTGATCTTTTTTATACTTCGATAAAGATAGTTTTGCACCGTTAAAAGTAGAGCCGTGAATATGGATTTAGTATGTTAGACCAGCCCAATTAAACCCGTAATTTAATAGAGTTATGCTAAAAAATTGGAGCCTATTTAAAAACAAGGCTTGTAAGCCCGTCCCGAGTAAGCCCATGGCCTATGAGGCTTGACTGAAGCTGGGCCGAACCAGACCGTGGGCCTAATAAAATATTTATTTAATGGAATTTTTACATTCCTATGCAATATAGTAAACTATATTACCCTTGCTTAACTATTAATATAATTATCTTTTATATAACTAATATTGTTATAAACTAAAGCAAAAGACAAGAACAATAGAACAAGAACAATAGCAATAGAGAGAAGAGTAGAGAGAGTTCTTCTTATTGAGTTGAGAGGGGTCTCAAGGATGATTTACAATGGTAGGGGGCACCTCTATTTATAGGGAAGAGGAAGATTTAGCTACCACTAATAGAACTCTAAAATCTCTCTAATTAGATACATTAAAGACATTCACCTTAAATAGAAGTGTAAGAATCTTCTATTTCATAACACTCCCCCTTGAATGTCTATTCAATGATGTGCCTCATAAAACCTTAAAACCAAAACCCAATGGGAAAAAATTAAAGTAAGGAAAAAGAGTACACATGTTTGAATATGCGCCTATTGGTTGCCTCGTTAAAAACCTTGCAAGGAAAACCCAGTGGGACAAAACCTTGTAAGGGAAAAAGAGTGCAACGCGCATTGACTCCCCCTAATGAGTACATCGATTTATATCCTTGAGCATTTGCATTCCAATCTTGTGCATCATCTTTAAAACGATCTTTGGTAGATGCTTGATGAATAAATCAACCATATTGACTTGAATAAATATTCCGCACCTTGAAATCATCATTCTTGATAGATATGAACATCTTCATATAATGTCGTGGAATAGCTCTTCAATATCTCCATAGATGCATTCTCAATGCCATCATGCTTATAGTTATAGCAAGATACATATGTACACAAATTGTACTTAGGATGTGGTACTTCAGGACCACGAATTGCATATGCTTCAAGCAACTTGAATCTTTGACTTTTATCTTTCAAGCATTTGAACTATAGGTTCAAAACTACATGTCTTTCATATGGAATCAATTCTTCTTGAATTGTATCTCTTCCATTTAGTTACTTTCTTTGAGTCAGCAAATGCGTATAGCATGCTTTGCAATATGTTGCAATTTGAATTATCCCTTTTATGAACTTCAGGTTCATATCATGATATTCAGGGATATACATGTACAAATGAGAATTCATCCCATGTAACATTTTCTCAAGTGTTTATCATGTCTCCCCCTCATGTTAGTAAAGCTAACATGTTTCCTCAACTTTGGGAAATCATCTTTGTGCATTATGTCAATATACACAGCACCTTAGTAATAAGATGAAATTATTTGGTTCCTGACCTTGAACCACTTGTGAGGGGAGAATATACTCTCGTATACAACTTATATCAAACTGATATATATAACTTCGTTCTCATAAGGAACAGTTTAGCTATTAAGTGGAAGCACTCAATAATTATCTTGCTAAACCAACTTTGATATAAACCAACTTATCAAGATGAACTGTCTTGAGTAGAGAATCTGGAAACTATACTCGAAGTTAGATTACTGAGCGATTTACCTCGCAAGCACTGCCAGGCTGCGGGTTAATAACAATGGCGCATGTAACCATATCATAGATGCATCATATGTGGTATACATGGCAGGTTAATGGGCCCATATTCACCTTTGATATTTCCAGAATCAAGGGGCTTCAACCCAAACTCTTTAGTTGGTCAGTTCATTACTGATAACAAGAACTTCTAGTTCTTTGATATTCACCTATGTGAATTTGCACATCATACTTCAAATGAGATGGCTAACACGAATATCAACTGAATAAATTATCAATATTGGTAAATTTCAAATTTACACCATGACATGTGCACTTATCAATAAACTTCGGGTTTATTATGACATGGGTTTTATACCAATAGATATCCACTTTATTGTGGCATTCTTTCTTTTGTGTAGTACAAACTGGAGAACAAAGCGGGTAGCTTTTCATATACAAATTACCCCGCTACAAGTTGTAGTAATAGGAGAATCAAAGCCTTCCTTTATTTATAGTCTCAATATCATCAATCGCCTTCGCGTGTACTTTTGGAAACTGGATAAGTTTCTTTGAGACTTACTACAGCACAATACTCAATTGTGTTTCTCCAACATAGTAATAATTGGCTCTTCGAGAGCTCTCAATTAACTTTGTACTACCACAGGTTCATCAACATCCGTGTGGTGAATATCTTTCTTAAAGAGAAAGTTATACCATTATGGTCATGTCAAACTTATATGCAAGATATGTTTCTTGCATTATCGTTGTCCTTTAATGGTCATATTTCCAAAATACTTTGGCGTACAATAGGTACGCGACCAACGATCATTCATGCCATATATCATCTCAAACCTCCTTCTAGGGGTGAGGGTGGTATCATCTCAAGCCTCCTTCTAGGAGTGAGTGTGGTATATTCAATACCAATTTCATGTTCATATTCTTCCAACATTGAATATGTATTTGTGAATCACATTCACTTCGAGGATATGTGATTTTGTTATCCTTTTCAAATCTATAAATGCTTCAGGCATTTCATTTGCTATTCTTTGCAAATGGATAATCTTTTGTGCCTCTTTCTTTCAAATAGAGGTATGTGGATCAAGATGAGATAATGATGCATTTTTCCACAAAATTTCCCGTTTGGTTTCACCAACTTCTCCCCCTAATTTTGGGAAAAGTGTCTCATCAAATTGACAGTCTGCAAATAGTGCAGTGAACAAATCTCCTGTCAATGTTTCGAGGTAGCGAATAATGGAGGACGCGTCAAACTCAACATATATTCCTAACCTCCTTTGCAAACCCATTTTGGTGCGGGATGGCGGTGCTACAGGCACATATACTGCGCATCCAAAGCTTCTTAAATGGGATATATTGGGTTCATGACCCAAAACCAATTGCAATGGGAAATATTTGTGTCAATTCGTCAGTCAGAGACGAACTAGCATTGCTGCATGCAACATGGCGTGACCCCAAACCGAAGTGGGCAGCCGACGAACTAGCATTGCTTCATGCAAAATGGCATGACCCCAAACCGAAGTGGGCAGCCGACAAACTAGTATTGTTGCATGCAAAATGGCGTGAACCCAAGTCGAAGCGGGCAGCCGACAAACTAGCATTGTTGCATTCAAAATAGCGTGAACCCAAACCGAAATGGGCAGCCTCGTTTTCATGAAGAATTCAAGATTATTCTCATCTATTGTCTCAATATGATATCCATTTTGAATGATATCTTTAAAACTCAACAAGTTCCTTTTAGACTTGGAGGAGAACACTTTGATTGATATCATTAAAACTCAACAAGTCCTTCTTAGACTTGGAGGAGAACATTGCATTCTCTATGATTAACGTCATGCCTTTGGGCAGAGTTACAATTGCTCTTCCGGAGCCTTCAATCAATTTACTACTTCCATAGATTGTAGTAATGTTTGCCTTACACAATTACTCTTCTTTTCTTTGAGTATTGTATGTGTAGTACATGAATCAACTAGGCAAATACTTTTACAATTGGACGTTGGTCCAGGTTCGCTTTGTGAGATATCCATATTTGCTATCCCATAGTTTAACATACAAAAGAAATACACGAACATAAGAATAAACAAGTTCAATTCTTTTGTGTCACATAATATTTTCAAAATCTGCTACTAACAGTTGGCTAACAAAATCAGATATGTTATCCATAATCAATTCCTTTGCAGTTTGAAAATTTCAGCGTTTTTCATAAGACAATCGATTATTAAACACACACAATCGATTGTTTGAACATAGACAATCGATTGTTAAACACACACAATAGATTATTTGTTATTTTTGAAAAACTTCGGATCACACTGTCTTAAGACAATCGATTGTTAGACATAGACAATCGATTGTTGGTTATTTTTGAAAAATTCCAGACCTCACTGTTTCAAGACAATCGATTGTTAGACAAAGACAATCGATTGTGGATGATTTTTGAGAATTTCCAGACCTCACTGTTTTAAGACAATCGATTGTTAGTCAACGACAATCGATTGTTGATCAATTGTTTTTCAACTTTAATGCGAAAATAGTTGATAATCGACTAGTTTTTCAGGCTAGTCGATTACCCCCACTGGAAAATAAAAGTTTTATTGATATTTGAGCATATTGAGAACTAATACAAATATCATATCATGAACTAGCTAATACGAGCTAATACTAATGACTATTAGTTTATTCATTAACTAATACAAATAAATCAAACAGCTCCATCTTCTTTCATCACCGATCCATCATCGATTAGGTGGTCTATCTTCCCATCGGGTTGCTTAAAGAAGTCTGCCATATTCAAGTTGTCGTCAGAGACAAAATTCGTTATGGGGCGTTTACTCTTTCGAGATGCTTAATAAAGGTCAACCAAATGTCTTGGTATACGGCAAGACTTAGACCAGTGCCCGTTTTCACCGCAACGATAATATATAGTTTATGAACTATTTGCTTTTGGATTCTTATCGTATCGTGCTAGTGGCAGAGTGACCAACTTCATGTTGTCATCTCTCTTCTTTAAGTCTTTCCACAAGATGGGTGAATCCTTGATGTTGAGATATTCAATCTTCAAACTTTCATCAAGGTGATGGCGCAAGAAAATCAAGGCCTTCATACAGTTTCAAACCTTCCTTAAGGTAATGGCGCAAGAAAATCAAGGCCTTAGCATAGGTTCAAACCTTCATCAAGGTGATGGCGCAAGAGAATCAAGGCCTTAGTATAGTTTTGGGTGGATGCACTATTTCTGTTTTTAATGGCGTCTTCGAGACCCATAGCATCAAAGTGGATTTCATCATCCAACACCATAGTTCTTGCCCGAAATTTCGAGGGCAACGAACTTTCTTTTCATATGACACAATTACATCAAGAGCGTGTTCATACTTACGGGCTCTATTACAATTATCACATTCACTTCAGGGAATGGATCAAAATCATGTGCTTTACACAAGCTGCTACCACATTCTCTGAAGGGAATGGAGCAAATTCAATTGGACGGAATTCTTTGTCACGTCCACAATCATACATGAATTTAATCATGGCAGGACATAGAGATTTTACCACTTCGTGTGGTTATAATTTCTCACAAACTCCATTAGAGTTATAATCAAACTTTGTATATAAAATTTATAGAATTCCAAGAATTTGAAAAGAAAAAGTAAATTACTTACCTTTAAGGTATACCAAATATATTTTCAATATTTTCTTCCTTTCTTCCTTTCCTTTCTTTCTTTCCTTTCTTTCTTTCCTTTTTCTTTTCAACTTTTCGTTTCTTTCTGCCTCCTCCTTTTTTTTTTCTTTCTTTCTTCATTCTTTCTTTGAAGAAAAACCCTACACAAGTAAAAGTTAAGACAATCGAAAATTAAATTAGGAAGAGGGAAATACCTTGGATTTTCGAGAATGATACTTGAGACGGTAGAGTCTCGTGCTGATAACGTGTTATAAACTAAAGCAAAAGACAAGAACAATAGAACAAGAACAATAGCAATAGAGAGAAGAGTAGAGAGAGTTCTTCTTATTGAGTTGAGAGGGGTCTCAAGGATGATTTACAATGGTAGGGGGCACCTCTATTTATAGGGAAGAGGAAGATTTAGCTACCACTAATAGAACTCTAAAATCTCTCTAATTAGATACATTAAAGACATTCACCTTAAATAGAAGTGTAAGAATCTTCTATTTCATAACAAATATCATTTATTTACATTTTAGGAGTTTTAATGGTATTAATTAATACCCAAATTTAACACTATCGTATTCCCACTCCCCCCAAATTTCTCTCTCCAAATCTCAACCTCCCCCCTCACCCACGTATCAAACTACACCCACGGTTTCCTCTTCAATCACCCCCTATTTCCTCTTCTAAAACTAGCGAAAATCTGTAACCCCTAACAACCATTAAAAAGCTTTGAATTCGAATTTGAATTTCCAAAAGACATTGTTTATTTGGATTGGATGTTGTTACAAAGAATTGAGAATTCTCTCTACGCCTCTCTCTATCTCTCAATCCCAAATTTCAGTAATATAAAGCAAAGGAAAAGATAGCAGGAATTCCACCATTGACAACCATTAAAAAGCTTTGAAACTTGAATTCGAATTCGAATTTGGGTTTTAAAACTTATCAATCCATTGATTGGGTGTTATTGCAAATAATTGGGAATGTAGTTTGGAGTATGTATCTTAATTTTGAGGGGTTTTGGTGAAGATTAGACTTGATTTTGACGGAATTTCAGATTGAAACTCGAAGAAGAAGACATGACATACATTATATTGTATAAATTGTAGAAATATTGTATTATGTTGTTTATTTATTTTTCTTTTATTCATTTAACCATTTTCTGAAAGTTGAACAACATTGTATAAAAATTATACTTAAGTGTTATTATATTGTAGTTGCATATAACTGAGTAGAAACAATGTACGAAAATTATAGATAAGTTGTATAATATATAATTAGTTGTATGAAATTTATTTTTATTATGTATATATTAGACACAAAATATACAATAGACATATCATATAAAATTTATATTTAAGTTGTATGTTATTGTTGTTGTATTTAACTGGGTAGAAATAATGTGTAAAAGTTTTAGATAAGTTGTATAACATATAATTAGTGGTATGAAATTTATTTTTACTATGTATAAATCAGATACAAAATATACAAAAGACATACTTTATAAAAATTATGTTTAAATTGTATGATATTGTAGTTGTATATAACTAGGTATAAATAATGTATGTAAGTTGTAGATAAGCTAATTTCTTATCTCTAGCTAGATATTAGTCATCCTCAGCAAGCCTTGGTTTAGTAGAGTTATTTTGGGGTTCAAAATTGTGTTCGATTTAAGAGGAAAGAGAAGAGGAGGGAAAAAAAAAAGGAAAATGATATAACTAAATCTCTTAATTGAAGATATTAATAATGAATTGAAAACCTTTTAAGGTGGAATGTATATATTTTGTAAATAAAACTTATGTAGGTTAGGTAATTTACTAAACGTGAAGATTTAGGGTAATATAGTTTACTATATGGCAAAGGAATGTACAAATTCTTTATTTAAAATATATAAAAATAAAATAAAAAGTATACTGCCTCTAGAGATGGAAGGTCAGAATTGGATATTTACTTAGAAGAACCAGAACTTGATCTTGATAAGTTCAAGAGATGGATATTACCATGTATTAGATCATTCTAGAAAATAACCCGATCTTTCAGTGATGGCGCATGATGTGCTTAGTATTCCTATTACCATTGTACCATCGAAATCAACATTTAGCATTGGTGGTGTATCCTTACAAAGTACAAAAGTTATATTTATTATGAAAATGTCCAAACACTTGTTATTACTCGAAATTGGTTGCACAACTTTTCCTAAACTCAAACTGGTAATATTTTTTATGTGAATTTGAATATTATTAGTTTTTAAAATTTAATTATTCTTAATACTTAACTAATTAGAATTGTATATGAAATGTAGATGTAGATGAAAGTAAAGATGTTAAGACAACCTTGTCACAAAAGGATTCAAATGTGTTTGATGAAGATGTTGTATTGAATATCTCATAAGCATTATGGACGTTCTCTTGAATAGTTTATTTTGATTTTTGACTTTTAATGAATGAAGTATAGTCTTGTCTTTTACTTTTTTAGTGTTTGTTGTGATATATTGGAACAATATAAAATGTTATTAAGTTTTGCGAAATTTTTTCAATAAGATATTTTCTAACTCCGGCCCGTGGGGCTCCTGCCCCATTTCGGGCTGGGTGGGTTAACCATTATAAAGCCCATCAAAATGGTATCTAGCCCAGCCCAGCCCATCAATTTTTAAGCCCACGTGGCCCAGCACGGCCCATCCGAAGTTGACAGCTCTAATAAAAAGAAAATCTTCACATTCTTATTTGAAAAAAATAAAATCCAAGCTCATAAGTGATCCCTTAAACTTGTTCGATTCTTTCATTTTAACACCTAAACTACGACTAGTACCTATCGAATACTTAAACTACATGAAAATTGTACCCGTTGAATACTTAAACTACATCAAGAGTGTACCAATTGAATGAATATTAGTGATTACCCTAAAATTTGAGTAACAACTAAATTTGTATTGTTGTTTTAAGAATATGTGAATTAGTTCAATGCCAATTGATAAACAATGAATCAAATAGATAAATTAAAGAATAGAGTAAATCAAACCAACTTGTAAAGTAAATGTCGACCTCAACCTATGATAATCTCGAGGAATGAAAATGGGAAAAACAAATGATAAAGCAACTCTGATGAACAATAAGTGAAACAGCAAGAGAGCAATATGCATATATTTTCTTATCAATGAATAATCGTGAATGTGTTTCAAATGAATAAAATCCCCTTTATATAATTGGGGAATCCTAAATAATGTACACTTCTGATTATAGTAAGAAATCATTTTTGACAACTGTATAACCGCCGAAAACCAATCCATTCCGAAATTTACGCCGTGATCCCTGGCCCATTGCGGGCATATTTCTCTTTCCGTTACTGAATCATACTGGCACCATCTCGAAGCATGATTTCTTCTGACCCTGATAAGTGTTATCGACCTCGACCTTGACCTTGGAAAGGAACTTTGACTCTGAGCTCGACGTCCTGGCCTTCCGATGTGATATCACTTTTTCCATCGAGGGACGAAATCAGGTAGCCCTGGTTTCCACCGTATACAGATAGTCCCCTCGTTTGTTAGAATGAAATGATAAGAAACAATTTGAGCTTTAATTTTTTGGAGGCCTCGATAATAATGTCATCCCCATGACGTATGCGCTTGAGGTGATCGAAACGTCCCGTCGGTTTGATTCCCCAAAATATGAAACGCTTGCCAATGATGGTCATCCACTAGCGCCAATGAACCGTCTCTGTGAACCTATAAATGCAGGTTTCTCTTTTGAATAAAACTTTACTTTCGTCTTCACCAATTTCTCTAAGTCTCTCCCTCTATCCATATCTTCTCTTCCACCGCCCGTTGATATGATCTTTTATGACCAAAAATACCAAACTCCACTTCTTTTCGCTTCATCTCATCTGAATCAATTGAGAAAACCTCAAAAACCATCCCTCAAAAGGAGAAAGCCTCTTCTTTTTATTCCCGGCAGGCCGGTGACAAAACACCGGTGGAGCCGCTCCTTCACGAGATTGTCCTCGGCCCTTGTGTCCTAAAAAATGACTTCAAAGTCGAGAACCTTCTGTAGATGCTTGGCCAATGTGAACATGTATCGTGGTATATTTTCTTGATAATGGCAAAACATCTCGAAGTCGTGAAGGAAGACTACAACTGGGGGCCCGAGGTCGTAGTACAGATCCCCGCCCTCGAGGAAAGTATCACCACTCACGTAGAGGGGTTTATAAGTGCTTACACTAACCCCTTCTCATTGGACCTTCTTGACCCAATTATCGCCGATTTTTGCAAGATGTACCCAGTTACCCTCGGCCAAGTACATTCCTCATTCTAGGCATAGTAATTATGCTCCGCTTTTTTGCGGGTAAGGCCGAGGGTTTGGAATTCACTCTCAGCCACCTTATACAGTTGTATTGAAAGTCCTTCTTTGTAAGTATCAATGAGGACATGGACCGAGGTTGGATGAGTAGGTTCACGCGGGTAAGGACCTGCGACCTCATCCCAGAGTAGAAAATGTCGTTCCCTGAGAAGTGGAACCCCAATCATAAGTATTAGCCATAAATATTTATACTTTATTTTTTGATCAGTGTAACATTTTCATCTATTATGCAGCGACTGCCTGGATGCCTCACACGGTCCCCGACCTTGAAGACTGGGTTCAAAGGCTGGCTACAACTTTTTCCCATGCCGAGCGCTGCTGGCGTGACTTGGTAAAGCATATGGGAGGCTAGAAATCAAGGTAAGTTTACCCTTTATGCTTTTATGAAACATTTCCTTTCTCATATACTTGACTCCCTTTTACGCAAGCCTCGGGGATGTTGCTAAATTGAGGCCGGCCTTGCCTGGGGAAGAGGTGGTTCCCGAACCAACCAAAAATAAAAAGACGAGAAGGGACTCGCCTTGTAATACCTCATAGCCGAAGTAGATTAAGGCTCATAAGTCGAGGGGTGACTCTGTTCCTCTTTCTGTCGGCATAGCCCCAAAACTACGAGATAAAAAGGAGAAGGGGGAGGATGCTAGTTACGAGCTGGTGCCTCAAAGGAGGGGGAGAATCAAAGCTTCAACAGCGGTTGGGTCGGTGATGGCCAAGGAAATTCACCCTCGAGGTTAAGAGATCTCGGAAGGTACTCCGAGAAAAGCCCCATGTATCATCAGTGGTAAAAGATTCCTCCTATCATGATCAACAAACAATGAGTATGCTCAAAGGTTCCGGTTCTAGGGCTCTTCGGAAGGGAGAGAGAGCCCCAAGTGACATGCTTGGGGCAATTAATATTGATGACTCGCCGCCCGTCCCGGAATTCTCTAAAGGGCAATTTTGGGAGGCTCAATCTTTGGAGATCCCCAATGTGGGAACGACCCACGATGGGGAAGACATATTTTGTGGCTTGAGGTTTTTGACCTGGATGCGTCGATGGTTTTTGACGAGGCCCATCATCTCCTGAACCAGGTAAACTTCATTCCCCATTATTATGTTTGTTTTTATTTCCTACCTGATAATTTCTTTCCTTTCTCCATAGGTTGTGGTGATTCATCAGGAAGCGTTCAATTAGTCCCAAGTCGAGATGAGTCGGTTTCAGGTCGATCTCAAAAAGCTCACCTAGGAGAGAGACGCCCTCAAATGCCTCTTTTGAAAGAGTATGATCTAGATCCAACTGTGGAGGATAACACTTCAATGTCTAAGTTGCAGTAAAAGCTGGAAAGGATCGAGCTGCTCCAATGGGAGGTCGACCAATTCAAAGGTGACGGTGATCGGTAGAAGAAGAACATGGACCGCCTTGATGTGGAGAAAGAGGCCACCATGGCCTAATTGTCATTGGCTGAGGTCCAGCTTTGGGGTGTCAAATAGAAGAGTTCAGATCAGGACAAAAGGATCAAGGAGCTCGAGGGCTAGCTTGCTGAGGCCAAGGCAGAGGTCGGGAAGGCGAATATTACGGCTAATAAGTTCATATATTTGGCTGATGTCGAGGCTGCTCGGGCGCAACTAAGGGATGTTTCCAATCGGGAGCAACGAAGGATTGACTTGGTAAGGTGTCAACCCAAGAGCGAGACCCTCGAGGAAATCCATGCTCTAGGTTTCGATCTATGTGAAGAGATAACTAAAGCTAAGGCGCTTGAAGCTGATGCCAACTTGCTTGTCTCCTTCGATCATGAAGACGGCGATGAAGGCAGCCAAAGCAAATCTGATAATGATGAGGGGCCCAAAGGAGAAGCTTCCCCCGAGGGAGAAACCAGTCCTGGACATAGTTAGGATTTTTATTTTTGTCTTTTTCTTTTTGTAAGACCTCTGTCTGTATCTTGTACATATCCTTCTTCATAAATATATAAAAGAAAACTTCTCTGGAATGCCTTCTCAATTTTTATAAACATGTTTTTTGCCTTGTAAAATTTCCAACACAAACTTATGCTTCGAAGGGTGAATTTGAGACTTTGGTTTGGGTGACTTCCTCGAAGTCACCATGGTCGAGTTTGAAAAAAGTTCAAAATCAAGGCATAGGCCTTTAGGGTTTGTGTCAGATAATGGTGAATCCCCGAGCCATAGTCAAGTTATTCTTTATTTGGGCTCAGTATAGTCGAACCCTCAGGTTCTGATGGAGTGAGAACAAGATCTCGAACTCTAAGTGTATTGGCCCTTAGGCTCTTAAGATCGGGCCGATATGTCCTCTAAAACATGGTTGTTACTCCCTCTTTCGCCTTAAAATACTTAGTAATTTTTCATTATGCCTTAGCATGTATTTTTCACTCATTAGGTTTTCTAAGGGTTCGATGTCGATTAAAACCCCGATGTTTTTTGTGCTTTAGCACGTTTGTGTTAAGATAGTTTGATACTGTTAGAAAATACGCTTAACGCTAGAGGGGGGTGAATAGCGTTATAATAAAATTTAGCGTAAACTTGCGGAAATTAAAATTTGCAGGAAGTAAATAAGTGCGATAAATAATAACTTACACACAGATATATCCTGGTTTACCACAACGTGTGGCTAGTCCAGTCCCCGAGAGACTCTCTCGAGATTTTCCACTAACTTGTCAAGCTTTCGGGTGCTTAACAAACCTTTACAACTTGAGGACGCAAGCCTCAACACCTTTGCTCGGAGTTACAACACTCCAAGACTTCAACCAAGGAAACACACGTTCCTTACAACAAGAGAATCACAATTCTCTTCCAAGTGTACAAACACTAAAACACTCAAACAATATACTCCTTTATGAGTAGGTATCAGTAAAAAGAAATAAGCTCTAGATCACAACAACTTTGGACAAGAATATGGCTCTCAAAAGCTTTATGAAATTGAATATAAAATGATAAACAAAAGTATGCAAGCTTATAGCAATGTAATGATCATTTATAGTATGTTGTTGTGTTTAAAACACTGAAATGAAGCTGTATTTATAGTTGAAAAACTTGGCATTATCGTTGCCTAATTGCCAATTAAGAGTTGCTGATTTTACTCACTGACAATCGATTGTCAAACCCCAACAATCGATTGTCTGCCAGTCAGACCAAAATTCAATCCCAGATTTTACACTTGATAATCGATTACTTACAATTCATAATCGATTACTAGCAACGTTCAAAAAATCCTTTCCAGATTTTACCACAAACAATCGATTGTCCAGAATCAATAATCGATTACTCAGCAACGTTCAAAAAATCTTTTCCGGATTTTAATCAAAGCAATCGATTATACAAAATCAATAATCGATTACCCAATAACGTTCAAAAAATCTTTTCCGGATTTTAATCAAAACAATCGATTATACAGAATCAATAATCGATTACCTGACGGTATTTGAAAACTTTACGACAACGGTCAGCTTCACAATAGATTGCACAAAGTCAACAATCGATTACTTATCAGTTTTTGAAAAACATTTTAGACACTGTCTCTTTGACAATCAATTGTCCAATGTAACAATCGATTATTTAATAAATTTGAAAATCACTGGAAGACACTGTCCTAACATAATCGATTACCATTAGTTCATAATCGATTATTCTGAGTTTTGAAAAACTTTGATGGACACTGCCTCAGTCACAATCGATTGTCATTAGTTCACAATCGATTGTCATGCAGGTTTGAAAAACCTGATGCTCACTGCCTTACTCACAATCGATTGTCATTAGTTCACAATCGATTGTTATGCAGTCTTGGCTTAAAACAATCGATTATCATAAGTACATAATCGATTATCTTAGTCCAGATTTTTAAGGCATGTCTAAAAATTATTTTGACTACTGTAAATATGCATGATTTAAATTATTTGACATTAAACTAAATATGCATGATTTTGGAAAATAGTTTTATGAGAGAAGCCATGTTACGAGTCAAGTTGTAGGATCAAGATCACAATTAAGAATGACTCAATTAAACTATAAAACTTTGTCTTGAGCTTGAATCTCGTTGTATATCAATTGTGCGCTTATTTCTTGAACTTCGTCATATATCAATTTTCGCTTCGTTTGTCATTCATCAAAACCTATACAAAAGAACACACGTTTTAGTATATTGCATTGAGAACGTGTTTCCAACAATTTCCCCCTTTTTGATAATGGCAAACATTAAGCGGGTTATGCAAATTAAATAATTTATAATGACGATTCAAGACAAGTATATACATGCAACAAGTATGCAATTTGTTCCCCCTCAATTTGAGAATTCCCCCTCAATTTAAGCTTATAATTTGAGAGTGCATCATACCCGTTATCTTCCCCCTTTTGCCATTAGCAAAAATAATAATATGATGCCAAAGATGAAATAAACCTTGTTTATTTATTAAAAAAATTACAGCAACATCAACCCGAATAATAGCAACATAATCGATTATTGATACGAAATAATCGATTTTTAGACGACGGAAACCGATTGTTGCACGTCAAGCGTTATAATTCCCCTTTCCTTTGGGGCGATACCTGCAAGAATCGTTAGACGTCTCCGACGCTCAAGTTAGAAATCATGTAACAAAAAAATGCAATGCATGACTTAGATCAACGAGGAGTCAAGGATCCCGAGTTCACTGCGAATTCGAAAGAGGGACTCTTTCTCTAATGGCTTTGTAAAGATTTCTGCCAATTGGTTTTTGGTTTCAACAAATTCAATTTTGACATCGCCTTTGAGAACGTGATCTCTAATAAAATGATGTCTAATTTCAATGTGTTTCGTTTGCGAATGAAGAACGGGGTTCTTCGTCAAGCATATGGCACTAGTATTATCACATCTAAGAGGGATATGATCAAGACTTAGGCCATAGTCCAAGAGTTGTTGTTTCATCCATAGGATTTGAGCGCAACAACGCCCCGCGGCTACATATTCAGCTTCGGTTGTGGACAACGCAACACTTACTTGTTTCTTGCTAAACCAAGAAACGAGAGAGCGACCGAGCAAATGGCAAGTGCCACTAGTGCTCTTGCGGTCCAATTTGCATCCAGCAAAATCGGAGTCGGAATAGCCAACAAGTTGGCATGAAGAGCCTTTGGGGTACCATAGACCCACATTTGTAGTACCAACAAAGATACCTTAAAATCCGTTTTACCACAGTAAGGTGAGACTCCTTCGGACACGATTGATAACGAGCGCATAAGCACACGCTAAACATGATGTCCGGACGACTAGCAGTAAGATAAAGAAGAGAGCCAATCATACCTCGATACTTTTTGGTGTCGACTTCCTTACCTTTCTCATCTTTGTCTAGATGATCGGATGTGCTCATGGGAGTTGCCATTTCTTTTGCATTGTTCATCTCAAATCGTTTCAGCAATTCTTTGCAATATTTGGCTTGAAAAATGAATGTACCTTCTTTCATTTGCTTTACTTGTAATCCCAAAAAGAATGTTAACTCACCCATCATAGACATCTCAAATTCGCTTGTCATTAAATCGGAAAATTCCTTGCATAAAACATTGTTAGTAGCACCAAATATAATATCATCTACATATATTTGAATTAACAAAATATCATTGTTTTTACGCTTAACAAAGAGAGTTGTGTCAACTTTCCCCCTAATGAAATCATTTTCCAAAAGAAACTTACTCAATCTTTCATACCAAGCTCGGGGAGCTTGTTTTACACCATAAAGAGCCTTTTTGAGTTTGAAAATATGATCGGGAGATTTAAAATCTTCAAAACCGGGGGGTTGTTCAACATAAACTTCTTCTTGAATAACACCATTTAGAAAAGCACTTTTCACATCCATTTGATATAAATTGAAATTCATAGAAGAGGCAAATGCAAGCAATAAGCGAATAGCTTCTAATCTAGCTACGAGAGCATATGTTTCCTCATAGTCAATACCCTCTTCTTGATTATAGCCTTTTGCTACAAGCCTACCTTTGTTTCTAGTGATTATACCATTTTCATCTAGTTTATTGCGAAAAACCCATTACCAATTATGGTATGACCTTCGGGTCTAGGCACCAAATCCCAAACGTCATTGCGTTCGAATTGGTTAAGCTCCTCTTGCATTGCCAAGGTCCAAAATTCATCCCCAATTGCTTCTGAGATGGTTTTGGGTTCAATTTGAGAAACAAAAGCAGTATGTTCAAAGGTATTTTTGAGAGAGTTTCGGGTACTTACCTTGTCTCCAACGTTGCCAATTACCTGTTCGAGAGGGTGATCTTTGATCGTCCTCCACTCATTTGGCACTTTTGTTTCTTTTTCCAATTGTGGCGCTTCTTCCGTTGGTTGTTCCTCAGTTTCATCTTTATTTTCCTTGGATGGTTCCTCTTGTATTTTGTCTTTCAAGCTATCTAAGATACCTGCAAGATCAAAACCGGAATCCTTTCTCGCCAAGCGAGCATTATTTTCGGAAAATACAACATGAAGGGATTCCTCCACAATTTGGGTTCGTTTATTAAAGACCCTATATGCTTTACTACGTGAGGAATATCCAATTAAAATACCTTCATCCGACTTAGCATCAAATTTACCCAATTGGTCTTTGCCATTGTTATGAACAAAACATTTGCAACCAAAAACTCTAAAATGGGAAATATTTGGTTTTCTACCCTTATAAAGTTCATAGGGGGTTTTTATGAGTATAGGCCGAATTACTACTCTATTTAGAACATAGCAAGCGGTACTCACGGCGTCCGCCCAAAAATGTTTGGGTATCATAGCTTCGTCGAGCTTGGTTCTAGCCATCTCTTCGAGACACCTATTTTTCCTTTCCACCACCCATTTTGTTGTGGTGTGCGTGGAGCGGAAAAGGTATGCTCGATTCCGAGTTCGTCACAAAAGTCCGCAAAGAGATTGTGATCAAACTCTCCCCCATGATCACTTCTAATTGAAGTGACGGTTGTTTCTTTCTCATTTTGGACACGCTTAAGAAAATATTTAAAATTTTGAAAAGCATCACTTTTATTGGCAAGAAATAAAGTCCAAGTAAATCTAGAGTAATCATCAACAATCACAAAAGCATATCTATTTCTTCCTAGACTTTCAATGCGAGAAGGACCAAATAAATCCACATGAAGCAATTGCAATGGTGTAGAAGTTGAAATAATATTTTTAGATTTGAAAGATGCTTTTGTTTGCTTCCCCTTTTGACACGAGTCACAAATAGAGTCATTTTCAAATTTTAAATTGGGAAGACCAACAACAAAGTTTTGAGAAATCAATTTGTTCAAAAGATGCATATTGATATGTGCTACTCTACAATGCCATAGCCAAGTATCATCCTCTTTACTCACTAGACAATCAACATAATCGGGTGAGGATTTAGCAAGATCAACCATATAAATATTATCCACTCTAAAACCACGGAGGATAATTTTGAAATCACTACGTCTGAACACTAATTCATCCGAATCAAATAAAGCAAGATTTCCCTTGTCACACAATTGGCTTATGTCAAGAGATTATGCTTTAATCCTTTAACAAGTAATATATGCTTAATAGAGGATTTTTCATCCTTACCGACCGAGCCGATGCCGATGATCTTTCCTTTATTGTTATCACCGAAGATAACACTTCCTCCTTCTTTGTGCTCTAATTGAAGGAATTTGGATTCATCTCCCGTCATATGCTTGGAGCATCCACTATCAAGGTACCATAGTACACTTGATCCCTTCAAGCACACCTACAAAACAAATTAATGTTCTTTAGGTACCCATGCCATCTTGGGTCCTTGGGGGTTAGGCATATTATAATGATGCGATTGAGTAATATGTCTATGACGTGTAAAGCATGCAGGAGCAATATGACCAATACGTCTACAATAATGACAAGTCACATTTGGGTTATGCATCCTTCTAGGTTTATAGTAACTAGACGGATGAAAATTTCTTACTCTATTTTGAACACTATGACTATTTCGCATTTCATGAGAGTTATTTCTCCTACTATGAGCTCTAGGATGGGCAGCATTTCTAGAGTGATTGTTTCTCGGTTGAGGGCCATTGCTAGGTCTTCTAAGGTGTTCAAAATTTGGCCTAAAATATGCATCATTTCTAGGGTGACTATTTCTAGGTGGTAAGTCGTTCCTAGGTCTTCTAAAATGTTCAGCATTTTGTCTAGCATGCATATTGGCTCTAGAGTTGTTGTTTCTAGGATAAGCATTTCTATTGTTAATCCTAGGTTGAGCTTTAAGTTGTTGGGGTTTAGCGTCAACCTTTTCTTCATTCTTAAAGCCTATTCCATGCTTGGTTGGTTTCAAGTTAACAAGAACATCATTCAAGTTTTTGTGCGAAGAATTAAACTTATCTAATGTGCCTTTAAGCCTACTTACTTCATTCTTAAGATGCAAACAAGAAGTGCAATTTCTAGTAGAGCTTTCGGGCTTATCGGAACTTCTCTTTCCAAAAAACTTGTTTTCTTCTTTCAGCTTCTCATTTTCTAAAACCAGTTTTTCTAAATCCTTTTCTTTTAAAGAAAGCTGTTTTCGAAAATCTTTTTCTTTTAGAGAAGCATTTTCTTTTACGCTTTTGACTGTTTTTGAAGCTTTAATAAATTCAGTATATAATTCATCAAAAGCAGTTCGCATTTCATCAAGAATAAAGAAGTTTTGAGACGAAATTTGACATACCTCGTCTTTGTTATCTTCTTGTGCCATGAGGCAAAGATTTGCTGCTTCGTCTTCTTCTCCTTCGCTTGACTCATCTCCGGAGTCACCTCCCCAAGAAATATATGCGCGTTGCTTTTTAAAAGGTTTCTTTTCCTTTTTGAGGTTTGGGCAATTTGACTTGATGTGCCCGGTTTCTCCGCATTCGTAGCATTTTATTTCTCCTTGCTTTTTCCCTTTGCGTTCATACTCCTTGCGCATGAACTTTTGAAATCTTTTGATAACGAGTCCAAACTCGTTGTCTCCTTCCTCATCAATTTGCGGTTGACTTGCGCTCGCCTTTAGAGCTATTCTTTGCCTCCTTTGATCATCAACAAGAGGGTTAAGAATAGTAGATTCATAGGTCTTGAGATTACCTCTTAATGCGTCAATTGTGACATTTGAGACGCCGATGGATTCTTGGATTGCGTCGGCCTTTGATCACCATGCCGGAGTGAGACTTCTAAGGATCTTCCGTACAAGTTCTCTATCCGTGAATGTCTTTTTGAGGGCATGTAGATCATTTACGATTATTGAAAATCGTTCAAACATTTCGTCCACCTTTTCTCCTTCTTTCATGTGAAATAATTCATAAGCATGGGTTAGGAAATCAATTTTTGCTTCCCTTACCTGATCCGTTCCTTCGTATGTAACTTCTAGCTTGTCCCACATCTCCTTTGCTGTTGTGCAACACGATATTTTCCTGTAATCGTCAGCATTAACAGCACAATATAATAAGTTTATTGCTTTAGCATTATTTTGGACCTTTCGGATGTCATCCGCGTCATACTCATCCTCGGACTTGGGAACCCATTCATTTTCCACCTTCTTGGTTGGAATTTGATTTCCCTTTGTAAACACCTTCCAAAGGTGAAAACTGTTGGATTGAACGAAGATCATCATCCTCTTCTTCCAGTAAGTGTAATTTGTACCATTGAATAGAAGTGGTCGTGTGGAGCACTGTCCTTCATCAATTCCTGCAAAAGAGTCACGAGTAGAAGCCATGGATGGTTCTCTCAAACTGTTAAGTCTTCAGAGAGTATGACTCTGATACCAATTGTTAGAAAATACGCTTAACGCTAGAGGGGGGGTGAATAGCGTTATAATAAAATTAAGCGTAAACTTGCGGAAATTAAAATTTGTAGGAAGTAAATAAGTGCGATAAATAATAACTTACACACAGATATATCCTGGTTTACCACAACGTGTGGCTAGTCCAGTCCCCGAGAGACTCTCTCGAGATTTTCCACTAACTTGTCAAGCTTCCGGGTGCTTAACAAACCTTTACAACTTGAGGACGCAAGCCTCAACACCTTTGCTCGGAGTTACAACACTCCAAGACTTCAACCAAGGAAACACACGTTCCTTACAACAAGAGAATCACAGTTCTCTTCCAAGTGTACAAACACTAAAACACTCAAACAATATACTCCTTTATGAGTAGGTATGAGTAAAAAGAAATAAGCTCTAGATCACAACAACTTTGGACAAGAATATGGCTCTCAAAAGCTTTATGAAATTGAATATAAAATGATAAACAAAAGTATGCAAGCTTATAGCAATGTAATGATCAGTTATAGTATGTTGTTGTGTTTAAAACACTGATATGAAGCTGTATTTATAGTTGAAAAACTTGGCATTACCGTTGCCTAATTGCCAATTAAGAGTTGCTGATTTTACTCACTGACAATCGATTGTCAAACCCCAACAATCGATTGTCTGCCAGTCAGACCAAAATTCAATCCCAGATTTTACACTTGATAATCGATTACTTACAATCCATAATCGATTACTGGCAACGTTCAAAAAATCCTTTCCAGATTTTACCACAAACAATCGATTGTCCAGGATCAACAATCGATTACTCAGCAACGTTCAAAAAATCTTTTCCGGATTTTAATCAAAGCAATCGATTATACAAAATCAATAATCGATTACCCAATAACGTTCAAAAAATCTTTTCCAGATTTTAATCAAAACAATCGATTATACAGAATCAATAATCGATTACCTGACGGTATTTGAAAACTTTACGACAACGGTCAGCTTCACAATCGATTGCACAAAGTCAACAATCGATTACTTATCAGTTTTTGAAAAACATTTTAGACACTGTCTCTTTGACAATCGATTTTCCAATGTAACAATCGATTATTTAATAAATTTGAAAATCACTGGAAGACACTGTCTCAACATAATTGATTACCATTAGTTCATAATCGATTATTCTGAGTTTTGAAAAACTTTGATGGACACTGCCTCAGTCACAATCGATTGTCATTAGTTCACAATCGATTGTCATGCAGGTTTGGAAAACCTGATGCTCACTGCCTTACTCACAATCGATTGTCATTAGTTCACAATCGATTGTTATGCAGTCTTGGCTTAAAACAATCGATTATCATAAGTACATAATCGATTATCTTAGTCCAGATTTTTAAGGCATGTCTAAAAATTATTTTGACTACTGTAAATATGCATGATTTAAAATCATTTGACATTAAATTAAATATGCATGATTTTGGAAAATAGTTTTATTAGAGAAGCCATGTTACGAGTCAAGTTGTAGGATCAAGATCACAATTAAAAATGACTCAATTAAACTATAAAACTTTGTCTTGAGCTTGAATCTCGTTGTATATCAATTGTGCGCTTGTTTCTTGAACTTCGTCATATATCAATTTTCACTTCGTTTGTCATTCATCAAAACCTATACAAAAGAACACACGTTTTAGTATATTGCATTGAGAACGTGTTTCCAACAGATACCTCTTATGGTTTTTTTGAGGGATGATTTTATCGAAGACCTTCAGATTATTTACCGAGGGTAGCCTTTTTTAAACCGGTTTTTCAAAGAATTTGAAGGCCCAATATTTATTGCGGGATTCGTGTAAGGCCCCGTAAAATTTTGCTAAGTAATTTAGGATTTCGTAGTGTTATGCAGGCTTATTATAATATTGTATATACAATAAACATGGTGGACATCAGTTATACTTGGTAAATATGAGTATAAGTCTTATGGTAAGTGATGTGAGATCCAAATGGAAGCATAGGTGTATGCCAAATGCGAAAATTTTCGAAATAGGCCAAAATTCCCAATGGATTTGCACAAGTCTCCACTTCAAAAAAGCATATATAATTATGTATAACGTTTTATATGGTGAATAGCATATCAAATGAAAGCTCTTTGAATCTAGTTTCTAACGCTTCAAACCGTTCATCATTTCGACATTTCTACACCAAGTTATGATCAAATTACCAAACTCTGACAAATGCGATCATGTGTCATGTCAGATCTGCGGTCCGCATTTTAGTTCTGCGGTCCGCATTTTGACCGCAGATTGAACCAGTGTAGCTTATTTTTGGGCAACGATTTTGTGGTGCATTATGCGGCTCGCATGTCCATTCTGCGGTGCGTTCTGCTATAGCAGAATTGACATCGGAGGACCCGACCCCATCTTGATATATAACCTTTGGGACTTCATCCGGGGTCATTTCCTACTGATTTTAGAGAGAGGTGATAGTATTTTAGAGAGAGAAGGAGGAACCCAACATCTAAATCATTCAAATCTTGCATCAATCTTCAAGAATCAAAGAACCCAATCGCAAGTTCTTCATCTAAGAGGTAAGATTCTATGCCCTAGGTTTTAATTTCGAGTTTAGAGTACAAGATGGGTTATAGAGGCACGATTCTTGGATATTTTAGTATTGTATATGCATGCATATACAACTTAGGTTTATGGGAAGATTGTTTGACATAGATTAGTAAAGATTGGGTTAGGGAATGAAGGAAATCTTAAAAAGGGGATTCGAATCAAGATACTCAACTAGTGTTTGATAAAATGCTCAAATGAGCTAGTTTCATGAATATATTTCAAATATTTGTTTAATTTTGTTATGTCTTATAGTATATTGGAATTGCTAGAGTTTTTGGAGTGTTGTAGTAACTTAAGGAAAGCTCAATCGAGATATGTATGGCTAACTTTGATCTTTGTGAAATTGCCTTGTTTGGTGTATGAATATTTGGTATGTGATAGCTACGTGGATTGTTTGTGAAATTCTTGTGATTGGTTTGTTGGGTTTTTGATTGGTTTTACTGAGTGTTATGTGGTAAGATTTGAGAAACAAATGATAGAATAAAATCGTAAATGATGCAATTGGAACAACTGTGGCAATAACATATCTGGCTTCTTGTGGGTAATTATTGCAATGGCTTGAATTGCTTATGAACTGTTGAATATAATGAAATTGGAACTGTTGGCTATGGAAACACTCGTAACATTGTTGTGGTTGTGTCTTGATAAGTATTGTTGTTGCTCTTCTTGTTTGAAAATTGATTGTTGTTTATCTTTGTGATTTGATGTTTGTTGTGATTGTTGTGAACTGAAACTGTACGGCGGGGTCGGGTTGCGCGTCACAACACGGTTTTATGGTGGCGGGTTGTGGTGATAAGGGTGGCCAAGGTAATAAGAGTGGACGAGGTAATAAGGGTGGAAAAGTGATCGAAATCACTATTGAAATATACACTTGAACAAAAATTGTGAAATCATTGATGTGGAATTGTGAAATGAGACACTAGGAGAGTTTGTAACCTGTGGGGCACTGATTGCCCCTTTGTTTGTCTAATTGTACCTTCTATGTGTGTTTGGTTGTTGCTTCTGTTGTTGTTTCTTACTTGTGTATGGTTGAGTTTACTTGGAACAAAGTTAGATGTTGAAAACTTGTTTGGCTTGATTGTTCCTTTGCTTGTGCATTTGATTGTTGTTTCTATCACTGTTATCCACTTGTGTACGGCTTGAGTTTACTTGGGACAAAGTTTGTTCAAACATACCAGTATAATTCAAATGTACCGACGTCCCTTTTGCGGGGGGCGCTACAATCATATTATGATTGTAGGTGGATCTATAGAAGGTATTCCAGTCCACCGACCGTAGCTAATCATCACTTCCCGTAAGCTGATTCGGCGAGCCCCTTTCCATTCGGGGCCCTATGTGGCTCACGCCACTTTCTGTTTAGAATGTTGTTTTAATGTTTGTATAAGGTATAGCCGGAGCCTTGTTGCCGGAATTTTCATATTATTCTTCAATTGTGTTTGTATTTAGAGGCTCCGTAGACAGGTTGTGGGTAGTGTCGGGCATGGTAATATAAAAGATAAATATTGATGTGTGGCAATGATGTAAAAAAAATGGAATACCTTTATTATGGTGAATGAAGTTGATAATGGAAATTGTAATTGTTATGTTTATATAAAGGTTCGGTTAATGGAGTTCATATCCTATAAATGGCTATTTCACTTGGTTATTAGGTAATGAGAACGAGGGGTAACACGTGGGATAGGAAAGGCACCCAGGTCCGCTTGACTGGGGATACCCGGTCGAGTGCCGGTCATGTCCCTCGAATTTGGGACGTGACAATTTGGACATCTCCGAGCTGCATGAATTTGGACGTAGCCTTTGGGTATTACCCCTAGTATTATTTCCCGATAACACTTTAAACTTATTCAAAAGTATTAGTCCCCGAGAATGATGGCCTTATCCTATATATCGGGGGGGGGTGCCTCTTTAAGGTCTTATGAATTCGAGTTCAGATTACTCAAATATGTCGATTGTTGATGACAGTCCCCGAGTGTTCGAAGTACATTTGCACTCGGCGGTTGAGCCACTTCTCACAAAATCATAAGTACAGAGCTCGTGTAGTAAAAAGTTTTCTTTGAGATACAAAATGTTTGATATAGAAAGAATGCTTCTTAAAATAATTTATACATGCATATTTATTTTTCCATTAGGTCTTGACTAATCTATATGGACACGGTTCATTTGACCATTTGGCTCATTGCAAAGCTTACCTATCGATACCCTGTGAAATAAAGTATTTTCCTCAAAAATATAGCCTCCGAGAGTGATAACCCCCAGTATTCATGGTTGATTGAAAAGAAGCCTTGAATACTGTTGAATTTTCCTCAGGTAACACATAATTTTTGCCTCGTTAAAAACCACACCGGCAAACCCCAAAACCCCATTTGGGATAAAAACCGATCTAAAGGAAAAAAGTGCAACGCGTGCTTTAAAACCTAAGGTCCTCGTGTTGAAAAGTTTTCTCGACGTCCTCAATCGAACACCTGAACATAAGTTAGTATCGAGTATAAATGGAAAAGAGGGAAAGTCATACCTTAGCAAAGAGCTATACATTCCAATTATTTGTCAATTGTTCGCCTTCCATTTTGCCAAGTTTATAAGATCCTTTTTCCGATAACACCGAGGACCTAATATGGTCTTTCCCAATTTGGGCCTAGTTTCCCTTCGTTTGGGTTTTGAGTGTTGAGGGTGACTTTTCTTAGAACTAAGTCCCTGATTCTCAAGTGGCAAAGGTTTTTCTTCTATTATAATATCTCTCGATTCTTTGCTTTTGCGCAACCATCCGAACGAGCGTAGCTTCTCATTTTTCATACAATAGCTCGAGGCTAGTATTCATAGCCTCGTGATTTTATTCTTTCATCGTACGTCAAAATTTGGGGATAGGTTCCCCAACTTCTATCGGAATCAAGGCCTCGGAGCCGTATACTAAGGAGAACGGGGTTGCCCCGGTACTAGACTTCGATGTTGTTCGATATGCCCAAATGACTTCGGATAACATTTCTCTCTACTACCCCTTATCTTTGTTCAACCTTTTCTTTAAGTTTTGAATGATAGTCTTGTTAGTTAATTTGGCTTGTTTGTTCCTGCTAGGATTGTACGGTGTTGATAATATTCTTTTTATTTTATGCTACTCGAGGAATTTTGTAACCTTGCTGCGGATAAATTGCTTTCCATTATCACACACTATTTCGGCGGGTATCCCAAATCGACATACGATGTGATCCCAGATGAAGTCTATAACCTCTTTCTCTCTTACTTTCTCGAATGCATGTGCTTAAACCCATTTAGAGAAAAAGTCATTCATAAATAAAATGAACTTAGCTTTACCTGGGGCCGTTGGCAGAGGCTCGACGATATCCATCTCCTATTTCATGAATGGCCACGAGGATAGGACTGAATGAAGTTGATCTTCGGGCTGATGGATCATCGGTGCAAACCATTTACATTTATCATATTTTCGAACAAACTCCCTAGTGTCTTTTTCCATTCTATCATAGTAGTATCCCGCACTAATGATTTTGTGAATCAGCGACCCGGCTTTGAAGTGGTTTCCACAAGTGCCCTCATGGACCTCTCATAAAACATAATCGGTGTCTCCTGGTCCTAACATACTGCCAATGGTCCATCGAATGTCCTTCTGTATAATGTTCCATATTCATTCAACGTGAATCAACAAACTTTAGTTCGTAGGGCCATCGACTCTTTAGGGTCCAATAGGAGCTTTCCGTTATTCAAATATACAATATATTTATTCCTCCAATCCCAGGTTAAGCTTATAGAGTTTATCTTAGCATGTTCTTCCTCGATCACCGATCTTGAGAGTTGAACGATAGTCCCCAAGCTGATCTCATCTTCCTCGACTGACGACCCCAGATTTTCAAGTGCATCGGCCTCACTATTTTGTTCTCGAGGTACATGTTGTAAAGTCCATTCCTAAAAACGGTGCAAAGTTACATGTAGCTTGTCCAAATAAATTTACATTCCATCCTCTCGAACTTCGAAGGTTGTGTTTACTTGGTACACCACAAGTAAAGATTCACACTTGGCTTCAATAACTTCTGCTCCCTAGATTTTAGCTTGCTCAATACCTGCAATCATGGCCTCGTACTCGGCCTCATTATTAGTCAACCTATAAGTTTTGATAGACTCCCTAATAGTGCTACCCGTGGGCGGCTTCATAATGATTCCTAGCCGGGACCCCTTCACATTCGAAGCACCATCTGTGAAAAGGGTCCACACTTTCGATGATGTGCCTATTTTAACAAAAGTTCTTTGTCAACTTCGAGATTGGCGTGAAATCGGCCATGAAGTCCTCCGAAATTTGGGACTTGATGGTTGTTCGAGGTTGATACTTGATATCGCACCCACTAAGCTTGACGACCTATTTGGCCAATCGTCCCGACATTTCAAGCTTGTGTAAAATATTACGAAGCGGGTACGTGGTTAATACAGATATGGAGTGACACTGAATGTATGGTTTTAACCTTCGAGAAGCACTTATCATTGCAAGTGTCAATTTCTCTAAGTGTGGATACCTAGTATTTGCTTCTCCTAGGATTCTACTTACATCAAAAATGGGAAATTGCGTACCTTCCTCTTCCCGAACTAGGACACCACTTACAGCGATTTTCAATACTAGAAAGTACAAGAAAAGATTCTCATCTGCCTTTGGAGAGTTAAGCAGTGGCGGACTCGATAGGTATCACTTTAATTCCTCTAATGCGTTTTGGCACTCCGGGATCTAGGTAAAATTGTTTTTCTTTTTTTAGAAAAAGGAAAAATATGTGGCTTTGATCCGACCTCGAGATGAATCGGCCTACAGCAGTTATTCGTCCAGTTAGCCTCTGCACATCCTTTACACTGTCCACGATGGTGATGTCTTCGATGGCCTTAATTTTATCGGGGTTGATATCAATCCCCTGGTTCGACACCATAAAGCCTACGAATTTTCCCGAACCGACCTCAAAAGCACGTTTCTCGGGCTGAGCTTCATGTTATATCTTCTTAAAATCTCAAATGTTTCCTACAAATGAGTCAAATGGTCTTCTACGTGTAGGGACTTAACTAGCATATCATCGATATAAACTTCTATTGACTTACCTATTTGTTCTTCTAACACTTTTTTTACTAGGCGTTAGTAAGTAGCTCCAGTATTTTTTTAGCCCAAAGGTCATCACGTTATAACAATATGTTCCATACTTAGTAATAAATGAAGTCTTTTCCTAGTCTCCCCGATTCATTTGAATTTGTTATACCCGGAATAGGCATCGAGAGAGGTAAGTATCTCGCAGCCAGTCATGGTGTCGATTATGCGATCGATGTTAGTCAATGGAAAATAATTTTTGGGGCATGCCTTGATTAAATCCTTACAGTCTACACATATTCTAAGTTTGTTCCCTTTATTAGGGACTACGACTACATTGGCTAGCCATTTAGGATATTTTACTTCCCGGATGGAGACTATTTTGAGAAGTTTAGTTATCACGTCCTTTATGAATGCATACTTTACTTCGGACTGAGGACTTCACTTTTGTTTCATCGGTTTGAACCTGGGGTTAAGGCTTAGCCGATGGGTTATTATCTCGGTCGAATACCTGTCATATCTAAATGGGACCAAGCAAAACAGTCCATGTTATCAATAAGAAATTGAATAAGCTTTTTCCTGAATTTGGGGATTAACCCCATTCCCAGGTATACCTTTAGCTCAGGAAGGTGCTCATTCAATATAATCTATTCGAGCTCTTCGACCATTGATTTGGTAGCATCGGAATCTCGGGAAACAATAAAGGTTCGAGGGGTCAGAAAATCCTCCTCCTCCTCTTCTTCTTCTTCCTGATTCGGTCGAGGCTAGTGGATGTAATTGCTATTTGGCTTCCTTTTTACCTTTGATGCTCGACCTGTCCAAAGTTAATAGTGTTGATATTAGTGTTACTTCATCGATCACAAATATTTCCTTTGTGGCATGCTGCTCCCCGTATACTATTTTTACACCGTCTGTTGTCAGAAATTTCATCATTTGGTGGAGAGCCGAGGGGACTGCGCTCATGTAGTGGATCCAAGGCCTTAGAGTAGGGAATTATATCTCATGCGACCCTCGATCACGTGGAATTTGGTATCTTGAATGGTTCCAGCCACATTCACATGAAAAAATAATCTCCCATTTAGTTATTTTATTAGGCATGTTGAAGTCGTTTAAGACCCAAGCTGCCGGCACGATTTGTTCTTGTAGGCCGAGTTGTTCTACGACCCTTGATCGGATGATATTCGCCGAGCTACCTGGATCCATCAGAACAAGCTAAACTTGAACTTTATTCAATAAGATAGAAATTACCAAAGTGTCATTGTGTGGCTGATAAATGCCTTCTACTTCTTCGTTGTTGAATGATAAGGAGCCTTCGGGCCCATAATCTCGGGCTTATTTTTCCCTAGTGATTGACACCTTAGTGCGTTTGAATATGAGTCCTTGTGGAATATCTACCCCACCGACGATCATATGAATGACATGCTGGGGTTCTTCCTATTCATTTTTTCTGTTGGCGTCCCTTTCTCTGAAATGATTGTTAGCTCGATCGCTGAGGAACTCTCAAAGGTGACCCTTATTAAATAGACGTGCTACCTCCTCCCTCAGTTGCTGCAATCATCAGTCTTGTGACCATGAGTGCCATGATACTTTCACATCAAATTCGAATTTCTTTGTGAAGGATCGGTCTATATGGGTCTGGGCCACCTAATATATTTGATCCTTCCGATGTCGATACAATGCTCGATGGGTCGATGCTAAAGTTATACTCCGATAACCGAGGTGCCTCCACCGGTTAGGCATGCTTATCAAAACCACTTTACCGCTAATTCCCCAAGAATTCTGCCATCGATCGCTTATTCGATCATTCCGGAGGGATTGCGTCCTGAAACATTGTTCCTTCGATCTGTGGTATATAGTTGATATCATTCTCTGTTCCACATTGGCTCTCTACCGATGTCTCTCGGGGTTTTAACTACATCTTGTTTGGTTGTGTTGAACCGGAAAGGTCTCCTAATTGGTTGTCCTCGACCCTGATCTTCAATTGATATCGATTGTGCACATGTGCCAAAGTTACAGCTGGATACTCAATCAAATTTTATTTCAACTATCATGATGCTATTAAACTCGGCTTGTTCAACCCTTGGGTGAAAGCTTGAATAGCCCAATCATCTGTGACCGGTGGGAACTCCACGTGTTCCATTTGAAATTGAGATACGAACTCCCTCAGCATTTCGTTTTCCCTTTGTCTCATCTTAAAGTGATTTTTTTGTTGCGGCCTTTATGGACCCGCGTGTGACTTTACGAAAGAATCTGCGAACATGGCAAATGAGTCGATGAAATTTGGTGGTAGGTTGTGATACCAAATCATTTCTCCCTTTGACAAAGTTTTCCCAAATATTTTCAGCAAAACAGACTCGATCTCATCGTCATCTAAGTCATTTCCTTTTATTTCGCATGTGTACGAAGTGATGTGTTCATTATGATCGGTGGTCCTATTGTATTTAGGTATATTCGGCATACAAAACTTCTTAGGAATGGGATTCAGAGCCGCACTCTAAGGAAAAAGCTTTTCACGAACTTTTTGAATCCAACTCCTTTAGGATTGGGGGTGACCTCGATATCTGATCAGCTCGGGAGTTATATGTTTCTACTTTTTAATCATTATCTTCGATTTTCTTCGCTCCTTACTCAAATCTTTTGGTGAGGTCCTCGAGCATTTTCATTATTGCAAGATCAGTCCTTAATTCGTTACCGGTCCTCCTTTCTGGCACGGACTCGATACGGCGAGTGATTTCTGGCTCGACCCCACTTGGAGTCCTATGTTGATTTTGCAATTAGGCAATAGCGTCTTGCTGAGCCCGTAACATCTCGAATATTACCTGAAGGCTAACTCTCCAGTCTTCTTTGCCCTGTGTGCCTTGGCCACTAGATCGTCCTTTCCTGCGTTCACCCCCTTCGGGATCCGCGCCTGGGTCCGCATTTGGAGCAACATGCAAACTGATGTCTACTCGATTGACGACCGATGCTCCCCTAAGATTAGCCGATAGCACCCGGCTCCTGGAGCAATTACATTGTCGTTTTTCTCGTGAAATTCGAGATCATCATCACCATGTATGGGTGCGTTTGTGAGTTTGACATGCTTTAACCTGAGAGCAAAAATACTTGACAAGAACAAGTGTGAAAATAATGTGTGTTATCAGAATTAGCACTGGAACAATTATTATTATTATTAGCCCCACAGTGAGCACTAAACTGTTTACCCTAAAATTTGAGTAACAATTAAACTTGTATTGTGGTTTTAAGGATATATAATTTAATTCAATGCCAATTGATAAACAAGGAATCAAATAGATAGATCAAAAATAGAGTAAATCAAACCAGCGTGTAAGCTAAATCTCGACCTCAACCTATGATAATCTCGAGGTATGAAAATGGAAAAAATAAATGATAAAGCAATTCTGATAAACAGTAAGTGAGACAACAAGAGACCAATGTACATATATGTTCTTATTAGTGAATAGTGGTGAGTGTGTTATAAATGAATGGGATCCCTTTATATAATAGGGGAGTCCTAAATAAGGTGCACTTCTAATTATAGTAGGATATCATATTTGACAATCGTTTAATCAGCGAAGACAAATCCATTCCGAAATTCATGTCGTGATCCCCGGCCCGTTACAGGTATCTCGCTCTTTTCGTTACTAGATCATATGGGCACCATCTTGAAGCATGCTTTCTTCTTACCCCGGTAAGTGTTATCGACCTCGACCTTGGAAAGGAATTACGACCCCGAGCTCGATGTCTTGGTCTTCCGATGTGGTATCACTTTTTCCATCGAGGGACGAAATCGGATAGCCCCGATTTTCACAGTATACAATTAGACACTAATGTAAAGGGAAACTTACAGAAATGTCTCATATAAGTTTCAACTACCAACCTCTAGCCAATATTCCAAAAATCGAAACAAACAAGAAATTTTTTTTAATAGGTATAGTCGAAATTCATTGAAAACGTATAGATAAGTCAATATACAAAATTTGAGGAAGATTGGAGGTGACTTGGACTGGTTTGGTATCAAAATTCATAATTAAATCGATGTTAAAAAATTCTTCTATGACACATGTATCACGCATGTATCTCACATACAGATATATATATATATATATATATATATATATATATATATATATATATACACAATCGATACAAATATGATACATATGTGATACACATATCATTTTTTTCATACTCAGTTTTTACTTCGAATTTTCAATTCAAACCACCTCAAAACTTCACCAAATCATCCCAAAACTGAGATTCAAGCTCCTTAAGATATATCCAATTTATTCTAATAGCACCCACTCAAAAGAAAGTAAAAAAAATTGATATTTTTTGCTACAAATAGCTAATTGGCCATTTTGGATAATATTAGTAACATTTTATCAATTGGCCAATTTTTGCAACGAACTACTTCTAAATGGAAATAGCTGGTAATTTCCCTAACGTAAATCATAATGACACGAGCAGATCACGTTACATTTACCAAGATAGTGTTAAAGTATATATGATATGTTTTAAATCAACAATTATCAGTTATTTTCTACATTTAAACAGAAGGAATTTTTGTCATCAAAATCTGATCTAACATCTAACCACTCTTGATCAATATTAGGAGGAAAATACTACTCACAAGTCAAAGCTTATTAATAAAATAGGTAACAGCCTCAGTGAGGTGCGCAATAATGTGACTAGCGTGACTTCACCACTTACAATAATAATCTTTCTTTACATCGAGAAACCGTCATTACTCGTATTACAAAATAATATACACCTGAAAACAACCTGTGAAATGTCAACCATTTAAATACAAACAATAACTAGATAAAATAATAATAATTACACCTTCTACCCCCAAGCTTTTTAGGGTCAGCTACGACTATGTGAATCATTCCTGTCCATTTTCAGTAACAAAAACTAGATGAAATTGTACACATCCTACCATGCAAAAATAAGCATATCTTACTATCTACAAAAAAAATCAGCGCAAGGCCGACGGCCATAGACGTCCAGACTGCTGACATGTTCAATCTTCATTCGAAGATGTGAATGGGCAAAGGAGGTGAAATCAAAAAGCATCATTTCTATTTGATCCTTTTGGTAGCAGCAGAAGTACGCTTCGAGAATAATTTCCCAAAAAGTCCTCTTGATTTGGAACAAGATTTCTGCTGAGTAGAGTCAATGATAGGGGGAGTATTAGGAATGTGAACATCTGATTCAAAAGACTCTGCAATATCACTAACTTCACCCCTCAACACTCTCAGCAACTCCAAAGCCATTGCCTTTGCTTTGTTGTTTCCATTAACAGATACATTCACAAGTTCAGGGATCACTCCTTCATTCATCACCACTTGACAGTATTGAACCTTTTGAGAGCATAAAGAAAGAAGAAAACTCACTGCATGCTCCTGGTCCTTGCGACTGTCACGTTCGAGCACTTTCACAACTGAGCCAATGCATCCATCAGTTTCAGCTATAGCAATTCTAGCATCTTCGTTGATGCACAAGTTTTGCAAAATAATAACACAATCTCTTGCAAGAGTTGTATCCTCAAGAAAAGGGACCAACTTGGGAAACAACTCCGAAGGTGCAATCAAGGAACCAATTTTGCTACTTCCTGACATGTTACATAATATTTTGATCGCTGATTCCTGCAATTCCCTACAGTGTGCGTCAAGAATTTCAAGGAAAGTAGTGAGTGCACCAGACACGGCTATTTTATGCTGACAATGTTTGTGGCGGGACAGCACCTCGAATACGGAAAGAGCTTCTTTAGAAACCTCTGAACCAAGCAATGATGTCAAAAGCACAAATGCATCGTCGCTCAAGTATGGTGTACTGCTTCTGAGACAAAGGAATCATACAAGGATCAGTATTTGGAAGTAGAATAAGAAAACAAAAACCATAGTAATGATAGAAACTATATATCATCAAAGATAGAAGAAGACAAACACTACTTCGCGTTCTAGTATTTTAGTAAGATACAGAAGCAATATAACATTGAGGGTATCGACATAATCAATCGAAATCAAAAGTGGATTTTGAGAATAAACAAGAAATTCTACTCGAAAGGGGAAGTAGTCGACGAGCTCCCATTTCATTAGAAACATTACTCGAAAAAGATTTTAAAATTGTCACGTGAATTTCTTCTCCCCAGAGCTTTGTTAGAATAATTTGTCACCGCAGAGGTTCTTTAGAAAATTAACATTTACCATTTCACTAATCCGCTTAGATGGGGATTCAATCTACAATATTGAATCACAGGCCCATAGAGAGAGAGAGAGATCAGAATTAATTACCCGCATTTATCTAGAACTGCTAATAATGACTGGCATCCCAATAATTGAGCATCCAGATCATGAGATTTATATGCATCTTTTAAGAATCTAAAAAGATTTTGAATCAATTTCTCAGATGGCATCCAATCGCAAGCTCGATTGTTATGTTTCAATGTGTTTTTTATATTTCCAACCAAGGTGCATTGAGACTCCCAAGAAAGAGAATTGAGCCGATCCAGTTCCATTTCATTGATGCTTCCACCAGATTGAACTTTGTGAAAATTGCCACTGCTTTCCCGTGACATCACATTGAAATCATTTGGCATCTTAGCATGCAAAAAGTGTGATGCAGAACCAGCATCATACGATCCCATTGATAAATTGCTGAAGTCTAAAGGTAGAGATAGATCTATCATTGAGCAGCTCAAGCTAGCAATTGAAGTGGAAGATGATTCCCATGAGTGACCTACTGCTGCTTGTACGCTGGGGTCAACAACGCTGACCCCATGTGCTGCAGACCATTTTGATATTAGGTCCTTCATCGAGTTATTTGGGGTTAACGACAAGTGGACCAATTTCCTTTTTGTTTTTGGACATGTATCATTACCTTGAGCAAACCATTTTTCAATCCAAAATCTTTCATATGTTTGTCCAGAAGCAATGACAACAGGATCATACATTAATCTCAAAGATAAAGGACATTTGAACTCATCTGGAATTAGAGAGGAGTTGAAGATATCCCTTTGAGCATCATCATGATGAAATATCAGACGAGATTCCACTTCATATTGATTTCCAAATGAGACGGAGTCTTCATGCTGCAGAGATTCGTTCTCTGTTTGCTCTGCTATAATTGATTTTCCATTTTTGTTGAGAAGATTCAGAAAGAGCAATAAGATTTTCCTCTTTGCTGGATCACCCTCCAAGACTTTCTCCAGCTGCTTTTTTATGGATCGTTTCTCTATCAAAAGATTCTTTGGAGATGTAATATGCAGCTTCTGCATAGCAATTTGAATAGCCTCAACGACATGTTTGTCCCCTGAATGTGTTGTAGATGTATACTGCTGTAGTAATTCCCTCAAAACCTTTTGTGCCTCCTCTTCGGATGGGTCCAACCTGAATATCCCAGCCCTCAGGTCAGCAACCAGTTGCGATATCTGCAGTCAATAGTGTCATTGAAGTACATTCCCAGAGCCAGCAAATGGAAACAGAAATCAACCAAGTAGAAGAAAGAAAAGAAAGAAACCATAGCCAAAAGAATGATCTTTCTTTCTCTTCTTCATATGGAAAGAGATGAAAGAATGAAGTTGAATGAGCCTGCAGGTTTAATAAATCAGAAAGGCTCTGGCAACAGTAAACAAATAGCCTAATAATCACACTACACACATCATCATCTTGTTAAAAACAGCAAAGTCATTTTTGATTGAAAGCATGCACCACAGGCTTGGATGTAAAATCAATAATCAGGATATAAAATTGCCATCAAGATGAATAAAAAAAATAAAATAAGCACAGATTAATCTCTCAAAAGGGAAGGTTTTCTGACTCACCTCTGCAGCCAGCATTACAGGAACCATATTCTGCATCTGGCTTAAGCTATGCTCAAGCAAGTTTCTTGATTTCTTACATCTTGAAAGTATAACATCTCCTGTTAATGCCTGAACATACATTACTAAGTTTGATCAAGACCAATATTCTGTAATGTGAATGAAGACACTAATTATTACAATAATTAGATAACCTAAAGGGGGGATGCACTAATTATCAGTACTAAAGATTGATATTTGAGTCAAAATGTATACCAAGTATAGTTTACTGGATTCACTGCAATGCTGAAGAATGTCCTTGGCTTTGTCAAGTGCTCTGTTTAACTGGCAAAGTACCTGTATTCCTGAGTTGCATCGAGGACGGGCTTCTTCAATTGCTGGAAGTAACATTGAAACTCTATTTACAAATTTAATTAGTTCCATGCACATTAGCCGGTGCACCTGCATTCATCATATGATAGAGGAATTATTTAGTAATAAAAAGGGATGTATAGCTGAAAGTAAATAGCACAATGGTAGTCGATAATGACAAAAGAAACCATGAAATTGACAGGTAGCAGTCTATGAATAAAACTAAGCATACAACAATCTCTTAAAGACAAAACTTTAAACCAGTATAATGCTGAATCATCGGTCCGGTACTAGATGTAGCCTTTCCCCCGGGCAAGATGCCGAATATTTATAACGCTCTGGTAGTTCAAGGTCTTTTCAGAGGGCAAGGCAATATGAATGTTCTATCATGTTCCATCAATACTCTAAAGGGGTTATACGATATATCCGGTGTGGAAGTAGGCCAACATTTCTATTGGCAAATAGGGGGTTTCACACCCCCAAAAAAAAAGAAGGGAGCTACGTCTGAGTTAAACTTGGCCCTGAGCCGATAGATGAAGATGGGAAGGTCAGACTTCTACTGTCTCGAAGGTTCCGATAGAAAGAATGATTGATTGCTTGAATGCCATACACCTTAAAGTTCATATGATGAAAAGAGGTTTTTTTGAGGTCCTTATACTCATTATGCCTCGCATTGAATAGACTGGGTATTCACCTTATCATGAACCAAGATTTCCAGATGAACGGGGTAGGGTATTAGTATATCTAATACTGGGATCATGTCTTCTTAGGACTATTCTGGATGTACAATGCAATTTCGGTAGTAATATTCCATTTCAGTTGGAAAATGCCCTGCGCGCTCTACGTCTGGAAGATCTGCGAATCCCTCCTGCTTATGTTAAAACTTTCCAGGGAAAATCAAACTTCCATCGAAGAGAAGCAAATGAAAGGCTTTCATAAAAATTCTCGTAGAATCGAGAATGAAGTTTTCATTCTGTACATGCCAGATCATGAATTAGTAACTGCTTTCAATTTCCAAAAAAAAATCCCAATTGTATTTTTAATTTCGGACAAATTTCAGATTTGAATTATAGCATCCTCAATGAAGACTCTTGAAATTCCAAGATTTAAACAACTATTTTATAGTTCATCAGGAGCTAGAGCTAAGTCATGCAAAACTCTATTACCAGAAAGCTTCTTTTCCTTTCCTTTTATATACCTAGAAAAAGGACTAGTCACTACGCATACTCTTTCTTAATATGAAGGCACCAAGATTAAGAGGAATATTGCTTTAGAAATGAGGTTAAATCCAGAAGTATTGAGACATCTCATTAGTAATTAGAAGAATGATTTGAGGCTAAATTTTCTTAAATTAAAAACTTGTGGAGATAAGATAAGGAGCTAAAGGACAGAACAAATGAGAGAGCACAGTTTTCTATACCTTAATGTCCTGAGGAGAAGGTATCTGACCAACTAAAGCAGCATCACTGCCCATCAGGAAATTCTGCTAAAATAGAGCAGAAAACCTTGTTGTTAATTTTGAAGGGGAAACACACTAGCATCAACCAGTCAGCATATAAGAGAAAATAAAAAGACAAAATGTCCATAGGAAGGAAGGAAAAAAATTAGAAAGTATACAACTTGGGAATTATTCCATAATCACGAATTCTTGTCTAAGTTAGCACAAATTGACAGCAACAGCCTTGAGTTTATATTCTAAGTTCCTGAAGAACAAGAACAAATCTGTTTGACTGGATATAATGGCAGTATTCTGAATAAAAAAATAGAAAAAGAGAAAAGGACAAGAAGAAAGCTTTTGAGACATAACGGTGCTCTCTCTCTCTCTAAGCCTTTAGCTAAGATAGTCACAATTCAACGTGGTTTGAGATATAGTGTAGCTAAGTAATTAAATAGTCACAAAATTTCAAAAGCAGATCTGTCATACATCAACAACAACAACATAAATCACAGCCAGTACTAGTAATGATTCATGTATTATCATTCGGAGTAACGCGAAAGTAGATGGTTGAGCCATATACCATGTTCATATAAAAAGTGGAGAAAATCCATACAAGAAAATGGGGGGTTGGGCAGAGAAGGGAGAAGGAGTGAAAGATTTACTGGTAAAACCATTACATCTTAGGCTATATAGGTTAAAAAACATACTACCTCAGGAATATCCAAATTACCTTATCTCTTCAACTATTCAAATAATTGAGAAACACAAAGACAGAAACATCGACAACTGCATAAGCAAATCGGTTTTAATCACAAGTATTTTTAAAGGAAAACTCTAAAAACAAGGAACTTTACATTGAAAAGGAAAAGAGAAAATGTTATAGGAGTACTCAACAACCAAGGAATTAAACTTCCGAAAAATTTCTAATTATCATAGCAGCAGAAACTAAACAAATAAAATGTAGAGAATCCTTACCGAATGGAGAGTAACACAGAACCCCTACTCTGCTTAAGATGAAAAATTGAATTTTGAATAGTTCCAGGTATTTCCTTCAACTGGAAACGCTAAAGAAACTAAGGAAGACTTTCAATTGGCTGTACAGTGAATACTTTTCCCATGATTGCACAAGGAGAAATGGTCAAAGATTTGTCAACCCCATCTTTTCCTACAAAAAGAAAACCCAATTCTTTCTCCTGAAAATTGAACAAGTTACATCATTAGCCGCCGTTGTGTACTGTTGTCGATCAACCACCACTGTTTTTTTATTACTACTAAAACTTTAATACTCTGTCATTTTGTTTAATTATACGGAGGAATAATTTCAGCTTGCTCTTATACTCCGTAGTTAGTTGGCCACATTAAAAAATAATGTTGCGTTTGGTTGGTTGCTTAACAAAAATAATCTCAAATATTTAAAAACATTTTGTTTACTTTATTACAGTAATTAATTTAAATAAAAGTACCCCTAGATATAGTTTGAACATGTGAGAATTATAATGCAACGATTGTTTATACGGTAGTAATTAATAATAAAAGAGTCGGTATGCAGTTACTAATAATGAAGATAATAGTATACACGAATTACTTAATCATTGATAATTTTGCCAATACACATATTCTTGTTCAATACTCCATTATATTATGCATAAACATAAATTCTCACACTACTAATTATCAATCAAATGTGGATTATTTTTTCAGATGCGGCTTACCAAATACGGTATTATTTTATGCAAGATATTATGTTAAGATTAATTACTCTTATACCATCAACCTAACAACCCTTAAGTAAGTAAATTTTGCATAAAAATCCTCTCATGATTAATCACCAGAAAACAATCACAGCACTATAATCTTCCATAACAAATATGTAAACCAAACGGCCCCTAATTCTAGAACTGGTCAAATTTTACGTAGATAAATTCAACTAAGGTTGATTATCAAATTCAACTTCGTTTGCCATTCGCCGTCTTTCTATCTAACCTCTAAAAGAGGAAATCCTGATGTGACAGATGGGCCCTCCTCATTCAGAAAAGCCCAATCAAAAGATCGTAAGACCCATTAATGAAATTATAAGGCCCATAAAATTCGATATGTGTGGGGGCCACGTCAAGTTGCTGTGTTTTAATTTTTTATCATCCAAAATGGACCTCCATTCCTTCCTACAAGTGGCTAAAGATCATTGTCCTTATGCTTGGTCCATAATTTTGAACAAAATGAAAAACTAATCGCACTTTTTGAAAATTCAAATGTTCTAATCAAAATATAAATTCATCCTGGATAATTACTTTCAGGAATGAATTTGTTTCTGATACTGCATTCCGGAGCAGGACTTGACTTATGCCTTTATCTTTAATTTGGATTTGGAAACTTTAGTGGGCGTTTGGACATAAGAATTGTAAAATTTCATTTATTCAAGTGAAATGGTATTTAGAAATTAGATTTATGTTTGGACATAAATAAATTTTGGGTTGTTTTTAAACTTTAGTGAGTGACCTAAGTGAAATTTTTTGAAAACAGTTTTTTGGAGTTTACCAAATTTTCGAAAAATTCCAATATTTATCTTCAAATAAAAATTGAAATTCTATGACCAAACATCATATTTAGAAAGAAATGAATTTTTTTCAAAAGAAAGTGAAAAAATTCTTATATCCAAATGGACCTTAATTTCAAGAGTGAAATGAAATGAAAGTATTCAAACTTTTTGTTTTAGGGAAAAGGGCTAAAATTCCCTTCAACGAGGAGAAATACAGGATTCAATCGCAAACATACCCTTATCATTAGAGAATGGTAGAGCTGCTAAAATCTGCTTGGTCCATTGGTCCGGTCCAGTCCAACCCAACTCGTAATTTAGTAAGGTTTGGTTAGAATTTTTGAAGCCCGTTTAAAAATGAGGCTTTTAAGACCGACCCGAGCCCGTGAGGCTTGACTGAGACTGGGCCGGGCCGGCGCATGGGCCTAATAAAATATTTATTTTAAATATATAAATAATAAAAAAGCATACTACCTTTAGAGATGGAAAGTGAGAATTGGATTTTTACTAAGAGGAATCAAACTTGATCTTGAGAAGTTTCACGAGATGATGTTGTCATGTATTGGAATGGTCATTCTAAAAAATATCCCGATCATTCATGATGATGCATGATGTACTTCACATTCTTATTACCATTGTACTATCAGAATCAACATTTAACATTGATGGCGTGTTCTTACAAAGTACAGAAGTTGCGTTTATTATGAAAATATCCAAACACTTGTTACTACTTGAAATTGGCGGCACAAGTTTTCCCAAACTCAATTTGGTAATCTTTTTTATATGAATTTAAATTTAAAATTTAATTATTTTTAATATTTAGCTAATTAATATTGCATATGAATTGTAAAAAGTGAAGATGTTAAGACAATCCTGTCACAAGCGGATTCAAATGTGTTCGATAAAGATGATGTGTTGGATATCTCATAAGCATCATGAACGTTCTCTTGAATAATTTATTTTAAGTTTTGACTTTTAGTGAATGAAATATAGTCATGCTTTTTACTCTTTTTAGTATTTATTGCGATATAGTGGAACAATATAAAAAGTTATTATATTTTGCGAATTTTTTCCAACAAGATGTTTTTTAACTTTTAAATATTTATCTTTTTTTAGGTCAGAACATAAATAAAAAATATAAAAATATATTTTTAAAAATGATGGGGTGGCCCGTGGGGGGTCCGCAACCCATATAGGATTGAGATAGGCTGACCAATATAAGGCCCATCAAAATTATGAGCTAGCCCAGTCTAGCTCAGTCTGTCAATTATTAAAGCACACATGATCTGGGCTGGACTAGTCCGGCCCGACTTATATTGACAACTCTAGTAAATGGGTTGAGATTTCTCTCTCGTCTATGAAAAACTTGTCACAAAAATTCCCTATAAAAAATTTTAACCAGAAATATTTACACAAATCCAAAGTGGTTAAAAGAGCCGAATATATTTAATTGCTCTTGTCTTTTCCTATTAAAACCTTTTAGTCTCGTGAAATTTAACCACTATTAAACAAAATACAAATTCTAGATAAAACAATTATGTGAACGATTATTTTGAATTTTGATACCATATGACCGAACATTTAATCCAAAGTCTTAATTTTATGAATGGAGCGGCGGCCTTCAGTTCTCTACGAGACTTGTTTCGTTAACTAATTTACTAATTACAGTCGTCCGAGGTTCCATGACTTTCAAAAACTGAATGTGGGAGTAAGACTTCTGTTTAGCTCAAAGTTATCATACACTTTGCAAGTAAAAAACAATCAAAATAAATCAAGCACCAATCATAGCAGATCGTAATAAATCAAGGGACCAAGTGAAAGAAACGAAAAGCAAGTGTTTTGAATTAAGGAAAGATGTGTAAAGAGCTGTTATTGATAATATAGATTTGGTCTGCCTCTCCATGAAGAAGTTCAGAGCCTTACAATGATGTTCCCATTTTCTTGGGAACGGTGGTGAAGAGGAAGGAGCAGCCCCCCTCTAGGGTTCCTTCTCTTAGTATTTATAGCTATAAGCTTTATGAGTTGCCGATAAGTGGTCGTGATCATGTTGAGGTTCCGTCCTTATGATAGCGGATGGGTCGTAGCCTTGTTGATCGAGCCGGGTGACTATCGGGTATCGTGATTAATAAGTGGTCATACCTCTTATTAATCAAGAATTAGCTTAAGATGGAATTAATTTCATTAATTATCATGGGATCGGATTCTGACCCATACAGTTAGTCCCTTCGCTTATCGAGGTCGTGCCTTGGCCGAGCTCGATGAGCGGACTTCACCGAATGTGGTTTGAGAAGTTCGGAAAGGGAGGTCGAATGCTGTTTCGATCGAGGCCAAAGTGGCCGTAGCCGTCTATACATTGGAGATTATGCTGGTGAAATCGATGGCCTTAGCCATTTCGTGTTGACGGCCCTAGCCATATGGATGACTCCGATTTTCGTCGAATCCCTTGCTTACCGTGGTCGAACTGGGACGACGATTGACAGCGATAGTGGCTATAGCTGCTTGCTTATTTGAGATGGCCTTGGCCGTTTATACATTAGAGGTAGCCGTTTCCGTTCATATATTGGAGATGGCCGTGGCCGTTCATATATTAGAGATGGTCGTGGCCATTCATACATAAGTTGAATGATGTTTTGGCCGAGGTCGTGATCTTTTTCGGCGACGACCTTTAGCCTCGTGGGTTGTTAATATTATCTTGGCGTTATTGTGCCGACGTTTGGGGGAGGTCGAATTCTCCCTTGGCGAATGCGCTTAGCCTTTCAACTTATTTCAGATGGGATCGAGCTCGATGACGTTTGAATCTTTATTTGTTTGAAAGAGTAATTTTCGCCTTCAGCGAACGAGTAGTATGATGCGTGGCCGAAGGGAGTACGGGCACGCTCAGTCTGTGTTTGGCGATATCCAAAGTTTGGATGGTGCATAGGACGTTCCCTTAGTGTTCACAGGTCATTTCAACAGTTTCGAAGGTGAAACGACGATTGGTGACTGAAAAGCCGCTTTATGGGGCCTGTCATAATGACGTACGTTTCTGTGGAACTGAACCGTTTTGCGGTTGGTCATGTAGTTAATGATGGTTGTTGGAATTCGTGAAAGGCATTTTTGTTGCTTATAAATAAGGGTTGAGGTACTTATTTCTCACCTTTTAGTTGTTTGTCTGAGTAAGATTTCTGAAGGAGCTCTCTCTTTCGGTAGTTCATTTTCATCTTTGTTCGTCATTCATTACAATCCTCATCTTTTCTGTCGAATCTTGCATTTTTTCTTTTTCTGATCAACAATGGCAAGCAGTTCTTCCAAAAATATTTCTATGATGAATCTTCCGGTTAGCCTTCCGCTGGCTGAAGGGCCATCTTCAGCGGTAAGAGGTACAGAGCTGGTGGATACCGAAGGGGTTCCGTCGGTTGACGAGATTCTATCTCTGCCCGGGGGCCTGGTGACTCATTTCACCGCCGATTGTGGAGAGGATCCAGTGGAAGAAGTCCCGTTAATGGGGGGAAGTTGGAATAGCCCAACTTCGGGAACAATGGGACATCCACGGCTATGCTAACATTGTTCTTGCAAGAAGCGAGGAGAGGTTCCACACCGACCGCAGGTAATATTGTGTCTTCTATGCCTATCCCTTCAAGTTGGGATTTAGGCTCCCGCTTCGGATGGTAGTAGTAGATTTCTACTGATACTATGGGGTATGCTCGGGTTAGCTTACTCCTTCTCTCTATAAGTTGTTTGCCATGTTTATCAAGTACGTGGAGTTGGCCGGCAAGAAGGTCACGTTGTAAAACGTACTTAGCCTTTACGCCCCCCAGAGAACCCGCGCGACATGATGATTCGGGCGAGCCTTTGTGGGTCAAGGGGCCTGGCCGCAGAATTGGATGACGTGGTCGACCCTCGCCCTTTCGAGCACTTCTTCTATATCAAAACTAATCATTTAGTGGCGTCCCTTCATGGGTTCCCAGAGGCTTGGAACCATGCACGTAAGTTTTTTAATGGTTGAATTCTCTTTTTTGACCCTTCTTACATCTTGTGCTCGTAAGCGTTAACTTGTGTCTATTTTGTAGCTGAAAGGTCGTGCCGGCCCCGTTTCTTAGGATATGTGAGTGGGTCGAGGCTGTGCTCCCCGACACAGCGGGGATACGCACATGGGCGTCTTTTTGGGAGAGGCGTGGCCGTAGACCCGCTGCCTGATAGCATCACTGATAAGGATGGAATCTTGGAAGCTCCAAGAAGGCCATTTACAAGATCTCAAGCTAAAGAATTGCAGACGAACGTTGCTGGACTTCAATGGGAAATAAAGAAGCTTCTAACTATAGACGAAGTGCTCCAGCCCAAAGGGAAAAATTTTTCTAAGTTTTACAATTATTTGGTGGCTCAAGTTGTAGTCCAAGAAGAGGAGGATTGGATCACCCAAATCAACCCTTGAAGTCCATCAAATGGGCTCAAAATGAGTTTAAAAGAGGTCCAAAAGGAAGTGTCACAAAAGGAGCCCAATTAGAGTCCAAACCAGTTGCCCAAAATAGTTGTTTTAAGGCCCAAATATGCCCCAAAGGGTCTTGGCCGCCCCCTACCTAATTGTAATGACTTTGGATATCTTAGAAATCATCCTACCTAATTGTAATGACTTTGGATGCCTTACCAATCATCCTACCTAATTGTAATGACTTTAGGTTTCTTAGCAATCACCCTCCCTATTTTTTAAGGAATTTTATGCCTTGGTACTCTCCAATAAATAGGGTGTTCTTCTTATTCATAAGACACAACATTATTGATTAAGTATATCATACTTTGAGAGTTCTTTGAACCTTTGTTACTTATGCTTTGAGATTTATTTTTCAAACCTTTACTAGTTCATAGTTCAAGGTAGTAAGATTTCTTCTATTTTATGATATCTTTGATTCCTTTGTGGTATTCTTAGAAGGCAATTAATACTACTTATTAATGTTAGAAAATACGCTTAACGCTAGAGGGGGGGTGAATAGCGTTATAATAAAATTTAGCGTAAACTTGCGGAAATTAAAATTTGCAGGAAATAAATAAGTGCGTTAAATAAACAAAAAGGAAAGAATGCACCGATATATTCTGGTTCACCACAATACGTGGCTAGTCCAGTCCCCGAGAGACTCTCTCGAGATTTTCCACTAACTTGTTAAGCTTACGGGTGCTCAACAAACCTTTACAACTTAAGGACACAAGCCTTAACACCTTTGCTCGGAGATATAACACTCCAAGACTTCAACCAAGGAAACACAAGTTCCTTACAACAAGAGAATCACAATTCTCTTACAAGTGTATAAAACACTAAACACTCAAACAAAATACTTCTTAATGAGTAGATATGAGTAAAAGAAGTAAGCTCTAGATCACAACAACTTTGGACAAGAATATGGCTCTCAAAAGCTTTATGAAATTGAATATAAAATGATAAACAAAAGTATGCAAGCTTATAGCAATGTAATGATCAGTTGTAGTATGTTGTTGTGTTTAAAACACTGAAATGAAGCTGTATTTATAGTTGAAAAACTTGGCATTACCGTTGCCTAATTGCCAATTAAGAGTTGCTGATTTTACTCACTGACAATCGATTGTCAAACCCCAACAATCGATTGTCTGCCAGTCAGATCAAAATTCAATCCCAGATTTTACGCTTGATAATCGATTACTTACAATCCATAATCGATTACTGGCAACGTTCAAAAAATCCTTTCCAGATTTTACCACAAACAATCGATTGTCCAGAATCAACAATCGATTACTCAGCAACGTTCAAAAAATCTTTTCCGGATTTTAATCAAAACAATCGATTATACAAAATCAATAATCGATTACCCAATAACGTTCAAAAAATCTTTTCCGGATTTCAATCAAAACAATCGATTATACAGAATCAATAATCGATTAGCTGACGGTATTTGAAAACTTTACGACAACGGTCAGCTTCACAATCGATTGCACAAAGTCAACAATCGATTACTTATCAGTTTTTGAAAAACATTTTAGACACTGTCTCTTTGACAATCGATTGTTCAATGTAACAATCGATTATTTAATAAATCTGAAAATCACTGGAAGACACTGTCTCAACATAATCGATTACCATTAGTTCATAATCGATTATTCTGAGATTTGAAAAACTTTGATGGACACTGCCTCAGTCACAATCGATTGTCATTAGTTCACAATCGATTGTCATGCAGGTTTGAAAAACCTGATGCTCACTGTCTTACTCACAATCGATTGTCATTAGTTCACAATCGATTGTCATGCAGTCTTGGCTAAAAACAATCGATTATCATAAGTACATAATCGATTATCTTAGTTCAGATTTTTAAGGCATGTCTAAAAATTATTTTGACTACTGTAAATATGCATGATTTAAAATCATTTGACATTAAATTAAATATGCATGATTTTGAAAAATAGTTTTATGAGAGAAGCCATGTTACGAGTCAAGTTGTAGGATCAAGATCACAATTAAGAATGACTCAATTAAACTATAAAACTTTGTCTTGAGCTTGAATCTCGTTGTATATCAATTGTGCGCTTGTTTCTTGAACTTCGTCATATATCAATTTTCGCTTCGTTTGTCATTCATCAAAACCTATACAAAAGAACACACGTTTTAGTATATCGCGTTGAGAACGTGTTTCCAACAATTTCCCCCTTTTTGATAATGGCAAACAATAAGCGGGATATGCAAGACAAGTAATTTATAATGACGATTCAAGACAAGTATATACATGCAGCAAGTATGCAATTTGTTCCCCCTCAATTTAAGCTTATAACTTGAGAGTGCATCATACCCGTTATCTTCCCCTTTTTGCCATTAGCAAAAATAATAATAAGATGCCAAAGATGAAATAAACCTTGTTTATTTATTGGAAAGAAAAAAGTACAGCAACAGGGAAGACAATACAACATATAAAAACAAACTTAAAAAAAACAATTATTCATTCATCATCTTCCACCTCATCATCTGGCGCTGCTTCATATGGAACAAGACCCGCATATGGATAATGAACGTGGTCAAAATATCCATGGATCTCGTGAGTTAATTGACCGAAAGAAGAGGTCAATGAAGCAATTTGGTCGGAAATGAATTGGAGGGAAGGCTCTTGAGGCGGAGGAGCACGACGGGTTGGAGGAGGAGCAGGCGCTACATGATCACCGTCATGATGAAAGGAGGATTCCGAAATTTCCCACTTTTTGGTACTCTTTTTGAGAGGACCATTTCCAGTGACGAATCCGGTGGCTTCAAGAAAGTTCATGATGAGGAGAGCATAAGGAAGAGGCCTATCATCTCCGATCGCGTCACGCATGTGAATTTTGATAAGCCGACACCAATTGATGTTAGCTCCGGTAACTATGGCATGCATGAGCTTGGTGTCCTCTTGGGAAATGGTAGTATGGTTATGCTTACGAGGCTTGAGGACTCGGGTGATGAAATAGAAAATCAACCGATAATTGGGATCCATTCCCGTAATTGTAGGACGACGGGACGAAAGATTTGGATCATAAGAAGTAAGACCGATTTGGTGTAAGAGGGCTGTTTCATCAAAAAGGGCTCCGGCCTCTCCGGTGTACCGAAAAATGTCTTTACCATTATGAGGAAGACGGGCAATGGTATGAAGATTTTCATCGGAAAGAAGAATTTGAACACCATTAATGTTGGTGACAAGCTCACCATCATCATCCTCATGGAGGTTGGAATAAAATGCTTGAACCAATGTAGTATTGATATAAGGATGGGTAAGGAGTAAAAAGTCAAGAAGTTGAGAATTTTTTAGCATATTTGCAGCAGGCCCAAATGATTCAAGATACTTGTGGGTTCAAAAAGTGGGGTGGAAGAATGTCGCGCTTTTCAAATTTGGTTAAGGATCGAGTAAGCTCGATGTCGGAATTAAAATATAGAACGGAACCATCTTGATAGGGATAGTTCGGACGAGGAGGGGCAGCAGAGGCGGCTGCGCCGTGCCTAGCAGAACGGGAACGTTTTGAGTGACGGCCCGACATTTTTAATGAAAGCTCCTGGATTTGCAAAGGATTAGAGGGAATTTGATATTTTGAAAGCTAAAATTGATGCTTGAGTGAATGAATATGAACATATATGAAGCCTATTTATAGAGGGGAGAGTTGCTTATCATTTATGGAAGAAATCTGCTGAGAATTTAAAGCCAAATCAGTCAGAAACGGTAAAATGAATTCACTGACCGTTAGACAATCGATTGTTGAGATGCAATAATCGATTATTGAAGATTTATTGACCTGACTTGGATCTGACACAAATCGATTGAGGAGCCAAACGGTAACAAGAGTTTAAATTTCTGACATGAAATAATCGATTGTCAAATGTGGAATAATCGATTGTTTTGGAAAAGCATTGCTGAATGGCTGAGACAGAAATCGATTATGCAATTTAAGGAATCAATTATTAAACAAAACTGCATAATGAACATAAACCATAAACAATCGATTAGTGATACTGCTAATCGATTTTCAGCACAGTAAAATAATCGATTATTTGCTTGGAACAATCGATTGTTCTGTGCCAAAACTTTATAATTCCCCCTATCTTTTAGGGCGATACCTACAAAATAGAATTAAACATCTCCGACGCTCAAGTTAGTAATTTGTAAAGAAGTAATAACTTAAACTAGAGTTGCCAAGTGAGAACGTGAGCTCTTAAGAAGTGTGTCCTAAAGTGTTCTTAAGAGAGTTTCGGGTACTTACCTTTCCTCCGACGTCTCCAATTACCTGTTCAAGAGGGTGATCTTTGATCGTCCTCCACTCATTTGGCACTTTTGTTTCTTTTTCCAATTGTGGCGCTTCTTCCGTTGGTTGTTCCTCAGTTTCATCTTTATTTTCCTTGGGTGGTTCCTCTTGTATTTTGTCTTTCAAGCTATCTAAGATACCTGCAAGATCAAAACCGGAATCCTTTCTCGCCAAGCGAGCATTATTTTTGGAAAAATACAACATGAGGGGATTCCTCCATAATTTTGGTTCTTTTATTAAAGACCCTATATGCTTTACTACGTGAGGAATATCCAATGAAAATACCTTCATCCGACTTAGCATCAAATTTACCCAATTGGTCTTTGGCATTGTTATGAACAAAACATTTGCAACCAAAAACTCTAAAATGGGAAATATTTGGTTTTCTACCCTTATAAAGTTCATAGGGGGTTTTCATGAGTATCGGCCGAATTACTACTCTAGTTAGAACATAGCAAGCGGTACTCACGGCGTCCGCCCAAAAATGTTTGGGTATCTTAGCTTCGTCGAGCATGGTTCTAGCCATCTTTTCGAGACACCTATTTTTCCTTTCCACCCACCCCATTTTGTTGTGGTGTACGTGGAGCGGAAAAGGTATGCTCGATTCCGAGTTCGTCACAAAAGTCCGCAAAGAGATTGTGATCAAACTCTCCCCCATGATCACTTCTAATTGAAGTGACGGTTGTTTCTTTCTCATTTTGAACACGCTTAAGAAAATATTTAAAATTTTGAAAAGCATCACTTTTATTGGCAAGAAATAAAGTCCAAGTAAATCTCGAGTAATCATCAACAATCACAAAAGCATATTTATTTCTTCCTAGACTTTCAATGCGAGAGGGACCAAATAAATCCATATGAAGCAATTGCAATGGTCTAGAAGTTGAAACAATGTTTTTAGATTTGAAAGATGCTTTTGTTTACTTCCCCTTTTGACACGAGTCACAAATAGAGTCATTTTCAAATTTTAAATTGGGAAGACCAACAACTAAGTTTTGAGAAATCAATTTGTTCAAAAGATGCATATTGATATGTGCTACTCTACGATGCCATAGCCAAGTATCATCCTCTTTACTCATTAGACAATCAACATAATCGGGTGAGGAATTAGCAAGATCAACCATATAAATATTATCCACTCTAAAACCACGGAGGATAATTTTGAAATCACTACGTCTGAACACTAAGCATTCATCCGAATCAAATAAAGCAATATTTCCCTTGTCACACAATTGGCTTATGCTCAAGAGATTATGCTTTAATCCTTTAACAAGTAATATATGCTTAATAGAGGAATTTTCATCCTTACCGACCGAGCCGATGCCGATGAACTTTCCTTTATTGTTATCACCGAAGATAACACTTCCTCCTTCTTTGTGCTCTGATTGAAGGAATTTGGATTCATCTCCCGTCATATGCTTGGAGCATCCACTATCAAGGTACCATAGTACACTTGATCCCTTCAAGCACACCTACAAATCAAATTAATGTTCTTTAGGTACCCATGCCATCTTGGGTCCTTGGGGGTTAGGCATATTATAATGATGCGATTGAGTAATATGTCTATGACGTGCAAAGCATGCAGGAGCAATATGACCAATACGTCTACAATAATGACAAGTAACATTTGGGTTATGCATCCTTCTAGGTTCATAGTAACTAGACGGATGAAAATTTCTTCCTCTATTTTGAACACTATGACTATTTCGCATTTCATGAGAATTATTTCTCCTACTATGAGCTCTAGGATGGGCAGCATTTCTAGAGTGATTGTTTCTCGGTTGAAGGCCATTTCTAGGTCTTCTCAAAGGTTCAACATTTGGCCTAAAATATGCATCATTTCTAGGGTAACTATTTCTAGGTGGTAAGTCATTTCTAGGTCTCCTAAAATGTTCAACATTTTGTCTAGTATGCATATTGGTTCTAGGATTGCTATTTCTAGGATAAGCATTTGTTTTATTAGTCCTAGGTTGAGCCTTAGGTGGTTGGGGTTTGGCTTCAACCTTTTCTTTAACCTCATTCTTAAATCCTATACCATGCTTGGTTGATTTCAAATTTACAAGGACCTCATTCAAATTCTTGTGGGAAGAATTAAACTTATCTAAGGTACCTTTAAGTCTATCTACCTCATTTTTAAGATGCAAGCAAGAAGAACAATTTTTAGTAGAATTTTCGGGCTTATCGGCGCTTCTTTTTTCAATTTCAGCTTTTCATTTTCTAAAACCAGTTTTTCTAAATCCTTTTCTTTCAAAGAAAGCCGTTTTTGAAAATCCTTTTCTTTTAATGAAGCATTTTCTTTTATGCCCTTAACAGTTTTTGAAGCCTTAATAAACTCAGCATATAATTCATCAAAAGCAGTTCGCATTTCTTCAAAAGTAAAGAAGTTTTTAGACGAGATTTGACATACCTCATCTTTGTTGTCTTCTTGTGCCATAAGGCAAAGATTTGCTGCTTTGTCTTCTTCTCCTTCGCTTAACTCATCTCCGGAGTCGCCTCCCCAAGAAATGTATGCACGTTGCTTTTTAAAAGGTTTCTTCTCCTTTTTGATGTTTGGGCAATTTGATTTGATGTGCCCGGTTTCACCACATTCATAGCACTTGATTTGTTTGCCTTGCTTTTTGCCCTTGCGTTCATACTCCTTGCGCATGAACTTTTGAAATCTTTTGATAACGAGTCCAAACTCGTTGTCTCCTTCCTCATCAATTTGCGGTTGGCTTGTGCTCGCCTTTAGAGCTATTCTTTGCCTCCTTTGATCATCAACAAAAGGGTTAAGAATAGTAGATTCATAGGTCTTAAGGTTACCTCTTAGTGCGTCGATGGTGACGTTTGAAACGCCAATGGATTCTTGAATTGCATCGGCCTTTGATCTCCACGCCGGTGTGAGACTTCTAAGAATTTTTCGAACGAGCTCTCTATCCGTGAATGTTTTCTTGAGAGCATGTAGGTCATTTACGATTATTGAAAATTGCTCAAACATTTCGTCCACCTTTTCACCTTCCTTCATGTGAAATAATTCATAAGAATGGGTTAGGAAATCAATTTTTGCTTCCTTTACCTGGTCCGTACCTTCGTACGTAACTTCTAGCTTGTCCCACATCTCCTTTGCCGTTGTGCAACACGATATTTTCCTGTAATCGTCAGCATTAACAACACAATATAATAAATTAATTGCTTTAGTATTATTTTGAACCTTTCGGATGTCATCCGCGTCATACTCATCCTCGGACTTGGGAACCCATTCGTTTTCCACCTTCTTTGTTGGAATTTGGTTTCCCTTCATTATCACCTTCTAAAGGTGAAAGCTGTTGGACTGAACGAAGATCTTCATCCTCTCCTTCCAGTACGTGTAATTTGTACCGTTGAATAGAGGTGGTCGTGTGGAGCACTGTCCTTCATCAATTCCTGCAAAAGAGTCACGAGTAGAAGCCATGGATGGTTCTCTCAAACTGTTAAGTCTTCAGAGAGTATGGCTCTGATACCAATTGTTAGAAAATACGCTTAACGCTAGAGGGGGGTGAATAGCGTTATAATAAAATTTAGCATAAACTTGCGGAAATTAAAATTTGCAGGAAATAAATAAGTGTGTTAATGTCCAAGTAGCAGAAACATTATTCTTAGAGAAGATGGAGGATATGAGAGTGAAAAAAGTGAAGGAGAATAAGAGGGAGAGGTGAGTGATGTAGATGATGTAGAACTACCTAATGATGGAATGGTTGGGGTAGTTAGGAGGATTATGACTATCAATTGGGGAAGCAATAGTGAAGCACAAAGAGAGAACATATTCCATACTAGGTGTGGGATAAAGGGAAAAACTTGTTCTATGATCATTGATAGTGGTAGTTGTGCTAATGTGGTGAGTTCATATTTTGTGAAAAAACTGGGACTTGCATGCATGAAACACCCTACTCCCTATAGACTCCAATGGTTAAATGACAGTGGTGAACTAAAGGTGAACAAACAATGCATGATTTCATTTAATGTTGGTAGATATGAAGATGATATTCTTTGTGACATAGTACCTATGCAAGCTTGTCATATATTACTCAGTCATCCTTGGCAGTATGACCGGAATGTTTTTCATGATGGAAGAAAGAATAGATATTCTCTTGAACTAAATGGTAGGAAGTTTACTCTTTCACCTTTATCTCTTTCTCAAGTGTTTGAAGATTAAAATATATTGAGGGAAAAAAATGGTAAAACAGGGGGGGGGGGGATAAAAAATGAGCTTGAGGAAAAAGAAAAGAAAGGTGGCCAAGAATTAGAAAAAAAGAGAGATGGTCGAGATAAAGAGAGAGAGAGTAACAATTTGAGAGAAGAGATAAAAAGGGGCTTGAGTGAAAAAAAAAGAAGGTCATGGTGAGTGGAAAGAGGCTAAGGAAAGAAAAAAGGAGAGTTTCTATACAAAAGCCAAAGAGTGTTTAAATGCGAGAAAATAAGGCTTGCCGTAATACTGCTTGCTTACAAAGAAGCTTTGATTAATTCTGAGTTACTAACTTCTTCTTTGCAAAGTAGTATTTCTTCTCTTTTCCAGGATTTTGAAGATGTCTTTCCTGAAGATATTCCTAATGGATTTCCACCTTTACGTTGCATTGAGCATCAAGTTGATTTTGTGCCTGGATCACAAATCCCAAATAGGCCTGCTTATAGGAGTAATCCAGAAGAGACAAAAGAGCTTCAAAGGCAAGTTGAGGAGTTGCTTGAGAAAGGCTTTGTGAGAGAGAGCATGAGCCCTTGCTCTGTTCCCGTCCTATTGGTATCCAAAAGGGATGGAACTTGAAGGATGTGTGCGGATTGTAGAGCAATCAACAACATAACGGTAAAGTATCGCCATCATATTCGTCATCTTGATGACATGTTTGATCAATTACATGGATCCAAGATCTTTTCTAAAATTGATCTAAAAAGTGGATACCATCAGATTCGAATGAATCCTGGAGATGAATGGAAAACTGCTTTTAACACCAAATATGGGCTTTATGAATGGTTAATTATGCCTTTTGGCTTGACTAATGCACCTAGCACTTTCATGAGATTAATGAATAATATCTTTAAGAATTTTCATGGGAAATTTGTTGTGGTGTACTTTGATGATATCTTGATCTTTTCTAACACTCTAGAGGAGCATGCAGGACACCTAAAACAAGTTTTTGAAGTTCTTAGAAAGCAACTTTTATTTGCTAATCTTAAAGTGTACTTTTTGTGTGGATCGTGTGATTTTCTTGGGTTTTGTAGTTAGTTCTAAAGGAGTTGAGGTTGATGAAGATAAAATCAAAGCAATAAAGGAATGGCCTAAACCCAAGAGTGTAACTGAAGTTAGGAGTTTTCATGGACTTGCTAGTTTTTATAAGAGGTCTGTGAGAGACTTTAGCACCATTGCTTCTCCTTTAACGGAAGTTATTAAAAAGGATAAGATTTTTAAATGGGAAAAAGAACAAGACGATTCTTTTAACTTGTTGAAAGAAAAGTTATGTTTTGCTCCATTGTTACAATTGCCTGATTTTTCTAAATCTTTTAAAATTGAATGTGATGCTTTTGTCAATGAAATAGGTGTTGTTTTGATGTAATATTCTAAACCTATTGCCTACTTTAGTGAGAAGTTGATTGGAGCCATTTTGAACTATTCTACTTATGACAAAGAGCTATATTCTTTGGTAAGGGCTTTAGCCACATGGCAACATTACTTGTGGCCAAGAGAGTTTGTGATTAAGACTGACCATGAATCCTTAAAATACTTGAAGAGTCAAGGTATGCTTAGTAGAAGGCATGCTAAGTGGGTTGAATTTATTGAAACTTTCCCTTATGTAATTTCTTACAAACAAGGGAAAGAGAATGTTGTTGATGATTCACTTTCAAGAAGGTATGTCTTAGTTTCTACCCTGACTTCTAAATTGATGGGTTTAGAAGGCACTTCCAAAAATTTTGCAGATTGTAAGTTGAGTCCTTTTGAGAGGTTTAACCTCCAAGATGAGTTTCTGTTTAAGGAAAATAAGTTGTGTATCCCCAATTACTCTTTTGCGTGAAATATTTGTAAGGGAAGCATATTGTGGAGGCCTTATGGGGCGTTTTGGAGTCCCAAAGACATTAGACATACTTGCTGAAAATTTCTTTTGGCCTGGAATGAGAAAATATGTTGAAAGAATGTGCACACATTGTTTGGAATGTAAACAAGCTAAATCTAAAGTGTTACCACATGGTCTTTACACGCCATTACCTATTCCTACTTCACCTTGGATTGATATTTATATGGATTTTGTGTTAGGGTTGCCTAGAACAAGTTATGGTAAGAATAGTATATTTGTTGGTGTAGATAGCTTCTCCGAAATGACTCATTTTATTCCTTGTTTAAAGACTAATGATGCTTCACATGTTGCTAATCTTTTTGAAAAAGATGCTGCCAAATACCATGGTATACCTATAACTATTGTTAGTGATAGGGATGCTAAATTTTTGAGCCACTTTTGGTGTGTATTTGGGGAAATTTAGGCACTAAATTGTTGTTTTCTACTTCTTTTCACCCACTAACTAATGGACAAACTGAAGTAGTTAATAGAACCCTAGGAAACATGTTGAGGGCTGTTTTGAAAGGTAAGTTAACTTCATGGGAAGATCACTCACCTGTGATTGAATTTGCGAACAATCTATTCTTCTACATGTATGTCACCTTTTGAGGTTGTTTATGGCTTTAGTCCCTTTACTCCGCTTGATTTATTACCATTACCAACTAATAATATTGCTAATCTTGATGGTAGAAAAAAGTCTGAGATGATGAAAAAAATTCATGAGCAAACAAGGCTTGCAATTTAGAAGAAAAATCAGCAAAATGCCTTGTGAAAGAATAAGGGTCGAAAAGATATTATTTTTAAACGTGGAGATTTAGTTTGGGTTCACTATTGAAAGGAGAGATTTCCTTCCAAAAGGAAGTCAAAGTTGCATCCTAGAGGAGACGGCCATTTCAAGTCCTAGAAAGGATTGGAGACAATGCTTACAAGCTGGATCTTCCTGGTGAGTTTCAAGTAAGTGCTACATTCAATGTTGCTGACTTGTCTTTGTTTGACGTAGGATCGAATTCGGGCATGAATTCTTTTCAAGAAGAGGGGAATGATAGCATCACTGATAAGGATAGAGTCTTGGAAGCATCAAGAAGGACATTTATAAGATCTCAAGCTAAAGAATTGCAGACGAAGATTGCTGGACTTCAATGGAAAATAAAGAAGCTTCTAACTATAGACGAAGTGATTCAGCCCTAAGGGGAAGAATTGTCTAAGTTTTACAATTATTTGGTGGCTCAAGTTGTAGTCCAAGAAGAGGAGGATAGGATCACCCAAATCAACCCTTGAAGTCCATCAAATGGGCTCAAAATGAGTTTAAAAGAGGTCCAAAAGGAAGTGTTACAAAAGGAGCCCAATTGGAGTCCAAACCAATTGCCCAAAATAGTTGTTTTAAGGCCCAAATATTCCCCAAAGGGCCTTGGCCTCACCCTACCTAATTGTAATGACTTTGGATACCTTAGCAATCATCTTACCTAATTGTATGACTTTGGATGCGTTTGCAATCATCCTACCTAATTGTAATGACATTAGGTTCCTTAGCAATCACCCTCCCTAATTTTAAGGACTTTTATGCCTTAGTACTCTCCTATAAATAGGGTGTTCTTCTTATTTGTAAGACACAACATTATTGATTAAGTATATCATACTTTGAGAGTTCTTTGAACCTTTGTTACTTGTGCTTTGAGATTTGTCTTTCAAACCTTTACTAGTTCATAGTTCAAGGTAGTAAGATTTCTTCTCTTTTATGATATCTTTGATTCCTTTGTGGTATTCTTAGAAGGCGATTAGTACTAGTTATTAATTATTGTCTCAAGTTACTATTAAAGCGGTCAAGATCCGAATCTATTGTTTTGAATTGCTTTTAAAGTGAAGGCGTTTGATTTTTTCCATAAATTAAGACGTTGTTACTTTGATTTTGTCAAGGCTATAGAACTTGCATTCTTGGAAGTTCTTGGAATTTTTTCCCTGAAATTTCCCATATCCTTTATTTTTATCTGTTTAATTCTAGTTGTTCAATTCCTTGTTGTTATTGCTTCCGCATTTACTTCTCAAATTCTTACTCTAGTTTGGATTCTTGACCTAGTTGTTATCACAGCCGGTCAAAAATTCGAATTCTTCTTCTGTTTGTTCTCTCTCGTCTCTATTTACCAACTTTGCTTTTTTGTGATCAGGAAGGGCACGCTGCAGCAGGGCTCCTCAGCTAGACTTTTGTCGGTCAGGTGCGAGTACTCGGCTTATTGCGGCATCGGTGCTGCGCCCAGTACCGAGGGTGGCGTCGGTCGAATCTTCACCAGCTCATTCTCTAGTACAGGTTGCATTTCAGGTCCAGGGGACGTTGGGGGTTGTGCGCTCTAGGGCAGAGTCGCCCTCAAATAAGGAGGAGGAGGAGAGGTTGTTGGTTAGGCGGAGGGTTGCATTCATACAGGCTCCTCCCGAGGTGATAAGTTTTGAATTGCCCCAGTCGGATGCGAAGAGGAGTGCGACTGCGGCGCCCTCCATTGAGGGCGGACAAACAACAGGGTTGCTCCGGTTGGCGTAGGCCATGATGATATTGTTGCTTCGGCGACCCAATTGATTATTTCAGTCGCTGAGATGGGAGGTAGTTCCTCAGCGGCTGTTTTTGTTGGACAATCGAGAACTCCTTCGGCGGCTGCGGTAGATGGCTCTGCTCCATCAGCGGCAGAAGGAGGAAGGGGCGCTGCAGGAGGTGAATACAAGTCCGAGTCTGACTTGGACCCAGAGGACGTGTATTTGTTCCATGAAGGCTTTACCAACTCAACGGTGCGTGCAGAAGGGCGATCTCGCTACATTGAGATTCCCACGGAGCAGAACTTGTTACTTCAAGGGAACAACTTGGTGCCGCTGTTCGAGGTTCTATGCTCGGAGGCGGAAAATGCATCGTTGAGGGACGTTGCAGACGTGGATTGATGAACGAGGTGGCCGTGATTGACCTGAGGGTACGTATGATGACCTTCTTATATTTTTTCTTTCCGTAGTTTATTTTTACCTTAATCGTTGTCTTTGTTTTGCAGTCTTGTCTGTTAGAGGTGGAGGGCATCCATCGAGCCAACGTCTGCACATGGGTCTTTTTGCGGGCGTTGGGGAAGTACCGTGACTAGCGAGATTGGTGCTGCGAGATGCGCGAGCGCCTGAGGAACGACCCTCGTAGCCGGGCCTTGGTCGAGGAGCTGGCGAGGTAGCAGATTTAGATGCAATAGCCACTTGATAGGATACGTGCCCTCGAGGAACAGCTCGTCAGAAAGACAGAGAGATCGAGGCCAAAAGGGGGGCTGAATTTGAGAGGGAGCATCAGAGTCAGGCTATAGCGGCAGAGACCTCTAAGACCTTGAACGGGAAGGTAGTTGCATTGGAGAATGAGGTTGCCGCTTTGAGGCTACAAGGAAGGGATGCCTCATCGAGGGCTGGGGCGTTGGAGGCGGTGATCTGCGTTCATGAGAGGAAGCGGGAGTTGGAGAGAGCTGCCGCGGCCTTTAGAAAGACGGGGCTAGAGGAGAGCATTGGTGTTTATGAGCGGGATGCCCAAGCCATGGCGGATCGGATCACAGCCTTGGAGGCGGAAAATCAACTTCTAAAGGACCATGCCGCCTCTTCCAACCAGGATCGTGAGTTCTGGATGTTTGTTGATGCCCAACGTAATGTATATAAGAACTTGTGGAAGGCCGGTATTGTGACCAATGCTGCTTTCGAGAAGCGCGTTAGAAGGCTCGTGAGGCCCGTACTGACTGTGGTTTTAACTCATCGACACCGGGGGCTGATGATGGTGCTGATGGTGGTGTGGGCGACGCCGAGTGAAAAGATTTGATGTACTTTTTATTTTGTTTGCCATTTGGTGTTTGGATATTTTTAGTTTTTTCTTTTTCCTTTTCTTCCTACTAATCGGCCCTGGCCGAGTATAAGCGGGCGTCGCCCGCTTATTTTTCCCATTCCTGGTCTTGTGCTTATTTTGTGTCTTCCCTTCTTTTCCTTTGATTTTTCTATTGCATGTGCTCAAGGGGTGATTTGCCTTAGAGTACGACTCTGGTGGGCGTGTTGATTTTTTGTTGTTGACGGTCTTGCTTCTTCGACTCGGTGTGGTCGCGTTATAGCCGTTATTTGGCGATTAAAGTACTTAGCCTTAGTCCTAGTTCGGGTGCGATCGAACTACCGACCGTAATGGTAAAAAACGTGGCCTTGTAGTTTTACAGGGGCTGAACTTTACGTGGCCCCAATCGCAGTTCGAGTTGGTTGTACTTACTTGAATGGCGAGGGAGCTTGACCTGCGCCCCTATTTGCTGTAAGCCAGGTTTTGCCGAGTTCGATGAGGAAGGTGTTTGTCATGAGTCATTAGATTTGAAGGCGAAGGCATCTAGTCTTATGGCTAGAGTGAGGTCGAACTTGTTGGATTTATTGTGAAGGTGTGTGGCCTGAGTCTTGGCTCAACTTGTACTTGAAATTGTAATTTTTTTACGACGAGGGCACATAGCCTGAGTCCCAGTTCAACTTGTAGTTGAACTTGTAATTTTTGATGGCAAAGGCACGTAACCTGAGTCCCAGTTCAGGTTGAACTAGTAATTTTTTATGGCGAAGGCACATAGAACTGAGTCCTGGTTCAACTGTAATTGAACTTGTATTTTTTTTATGGCGAAGGCGCATATCCTGAGTCTTGGTTCAAACGTAGTTGAACTTGTAATTTTTTTATGGATAAGGTGCATATCCTGAGTCCTGGTTCAACCGTAGTTAAACTTGTAACTTTTTTATGGTGAAGGCACATAGCCTGAGTCCCAGTTCTACTTGTAGTTGAACCAGTAAATATTTATGGAAAAAGCCACGTTGCTTGAGTCACTGTTCAACTGTAGTTGAACTTTGATAATTTTGATCGCGAAGGTGCATAGCCTGATTCTCAGTTCAACTTGTAGTTGAACTTGTAATTTTTTTGATGGCGAAGGCGCATAGACTGAGTCCCAGTTCAACTTGTAGTTGAACTGGTAATTTTTTATGGCGAAGGCACATAGCCTGAGTCCCAGTTCAACTGTAGTTGAACTTTGATAAATTTTATGCCGAACGTGCATAGCTTGAGTCCCAGTTCAACTTGTAGTTGAACTTGTAATTTCTTTGATGGCGAAGGCGCATAGTCTGAGTCCCAGTTCAACTTGTAGTTGAACTTGTAATATTTTGATGGCGAAGCCATGTAACCTGAGTCTTAGTTGAACTTGTAATTTTTTGATGGCGAAGGCACGTAGCTTGAGTCCCTGTTCAACTTGTAGTTGAACTGGTAATTTTTAATGGCGAACGCACATAGCCTGAGTCCTGTTTCAACCGTAGTTGAACTTGTAATTTTTGTTGGCGAAGGCACATAGCCTTAGTCCCAGTTCAACTTGTAGTTGAACTTGTAATTTTTTATGGCAAAGGCACATAGCCTGAGTCCCAGTTCAACTTGTAATTTTTTGATGGTGAAGGCACGTAGACTGAGCCCTAGTTTAACTTGTAGTTGAATTTATAATTTTTTTATGGCGAAGGCGCATTGCTTGAGTCCTGGTTCAACCGTAGTTGAACTTGTAATTTTGTATGGCGAAGGCACGTAGCGTGAGTCTTGGTTCAAACGTAGTTGAACTTACTGGTGGAGGCGCATAGCCAATTTTGGTTCAACCGTAGTGAACTTACTAGTGGAGGCACGTAGCTTTGATTTGTCTATGTAGGTATTTGAGAGCTGAAGCTCAGTTTTGATTCGAGATCTTGAGCAGCTTAAATGTTATCTTCCCAACCGAGTTATGTAGGCTGGCTTAAGGTGACTCTCAGTTCGAGATATCTTCCTACCGGTTTCTGGTCGGAGCCCGTATCAGGGACTATGAGAGATGCATCCTCCCTTGGGGGGGGGGGGGGAGGGCTTGCATCTTCTTCCTCTTCTTGCACTTATTCGAGAATGGAGGGGTGAGGGGTTCAGGTTCTTGGCGAAGCATTTGGGTTCCCCTTATCCGATGTGTTGCTTTGGATCGTTTGAGTTGGGTTTCTTTCACTTTCCGGTATTTCGTTCCTTTTGATCCAGGAAGAACTATGCGATTCTGCTATGAAATCCCCACAGACGGCGTCAAATTATTTAGTTCAAAGTTATTATACACTTTACAAGCAAAAAATAATTAAAATAAATCAAGGGCCAATCATAGCAGATCGTAATAAATCAAGGGACCAAGTGAAAGAAACAAAAAACAAGTATTTTGAATTAAGGAGAGATGTGTAAAGAGCTTTTATTGATAATATAGATTTGTTCTGCCTCTCCATGGAGAGGTTCAGAGCCTTACAATGATGTTCCCATTTTCTTGGAAAGAGTGGTGAAGAGAAAGGAGCAACCCCCTATAGGGTTCTTTCTCTTAGTATTCTTAGCTGTAAGCTTTATGAGCTGGCGATAAGTGGCCGTGACCACATTGAGGTTCGGTCCTTATGATAGCGGATGTGCCGTAGCCTTGTTGATCGAGCATGGTGACTATCAGATATTGTGATTAATAAGTGGTCATACCTCTTAGTAATCAAGAATGAGCTTAAGATGGAATTAATTTTATTAATTATCATAGGGTCGGATTCTGACCATACAACTTCATTTATGAATAGCTTTTTTTAAAGAACTTATTGTTTTATTATCACAGTTCGTGGCTTTCTTTTTTTTCCCGGTCTATTTATCAATTTTCTATAGTGGCTGAAAGAAAAGAGAAAAGGATAGGATTAGTACTTTATTCGTTTTTTTGTTTATTGGTAGGAGGGTTAGAGTTTGATAACAACAAGTCATAAAAAGTGTGGCGACTGACTTTGTCAATGGAAAATGGTGTGGAGATTGTGATTTTTGGATATGAATTATGATTAATAGCGTAACCAAAACGATGGCAAAGGGACGTCATGTTATTCATACTAACAGTAAACAAAAAATAAATTATTAATAGTACAACTTTTACCGTACATTCTAGAGGTTGATATTAAAGTCGGACCATTAGTTTGTTCCCTCTTTCTTTATATGATGACCATCGATTCTCCCTCTAAAAATATAAAAAGTAAAAATAATTTTAAAATATAAATATCTTTCTTTTTAATCTAAAAAAAACTCATCTTTCAGTTTCTTTATTACCTAAAATTAAACGATGGTAAATCATAGGCAATCTTGTTGGCTAAGCTCTCTTCCATCTTCCCACGCGTGTACCAATTTATTTAGTCCAAAAAGCCACCGACTAGAAAGCATTTGACTAAACTATTGCCGGACTTTTATGCATTTAATTGTAGAACAAGTTGTTGAATTTAGATTGGGAGTACTATATACTCATGCAAGGCAAGAGTCAACACACTAATTGTACGTTGACGCCCTCTTTGTATGATTTATCAGCTTCACCTACCCAAACATAAGAACTGTGAATTTCGGGAACTTATTTTTTAGAGTAAAAATAATATTTCAATATTAATGTTGTGTTTAGAGATGAATGCAATTTGGAGTTAATTTTTGTGAGTAATTTGAAGAGATAATTTTGAAAATAACTTTTCTAGAATTTTCGGAAAAGGGCCTAAAATGTCCCTTTACTATATGAAATAGGACATCAAAGCCCTCCGTTAAAAGTTTGCCCTTTAATTGACCTTGCCGTCTAAAAATTGGCTCAAAAATGTCCTTATCCACTAATGGATGATATGTAAATCCATGTGGAATTATATTTGTCTATTTAAAAACGTACAGGAGCATTTTAGACCCTTTTCAGATTATACAAGGTCATATACGAGTCAGTTATAGTAGTCAATTCTCAAGCACTTCACACCATATCAGTTTACTCTCACACCTATTTTAGACCCTTCATTGATGTCTCATTTCTCCTACTAATTGGGTCACCTTGTCGATTTCGAGTTGGATTCTAGTTTAGGTTCAGTTATTTTTCATCTTTATCAGTTTATTTTGGAGATTTCTCTAAGACAATGTCGCAAAGTTCGAGTATCTTAAATGTGTCAAATAGGAGGTATCGTTGTGGACTTGCTGCTAATTATTTCATGATGTGGACTCCTTTAAATGCTGGGAGAAGATTTTTCAAGTGTCCTAAGCACGAGGTATGTAAATTTGTTGATGGGTTCTTTTAGTTATTTAGATTTGACTGTAATTTCTTTTCCTTTTTTTCTGGTTTTAGGATGAAAAATGTTCCTATCGGGAATGGCAAAATGAGGAGCTTCCTCCTAGAATTTCAAATCTCACATGCAGCTTAAAGAAGGAGAAGGTAGCTCTAATCCTTGAAAGAAATGTACTCTAAAGAAATGTTGATGATCTTGAGAATGTTATGATGCTCGTCGATCATGGAGGAATAGAATCCTTGGAATTGGAAAGGAATGTTCTAATGAAGAAAGTGGTTGATTTAGAGTACTCAGCTCTGCGTGATGCTAAATGTCGGAAGAAGACATGGATTTTCTTTTGTGTGATATTGGAATGTTTTGTTATGTTCTTTGCATTAAGAGGAAATGATATGCAATGTTAGTGTTATTGTGGTTTAATTGTTGTAGATAATGAAAATTTATGTTTTTGTGCAAGGATTCAATAATATCATTCTCATTCAGTTGAATGTTTCTGTCTATAATTGAGTTACTTGATGTGATAATTAGTTTGTGCCTATGATTGAGTTACTTGCTGTGATAATTATAGCTTTGTTGGTCTCAAATAGGTGTGTGAGTAAACTGATATGGTGTGAAGTGTTTGAGAATTGACTGCTATAACTGACTCGTATATGACTTTGTATAATCCGAAAAATGTCTAAAATGCCCTTCTACATTTTTAAATAGACAAATATAATTCCATGTGTATATACATGTCTTCCGCTAGTGGATAAGGGCATTATAAAGCCAATTTTTAGACAACAAGGCATTTAATGAGCCAATTTTTAATGGAGCGCTTTGATGTCCTATTTCATATAGTAAAGGGGCATTTTAGGCCCTTTTCCGTAGAATTTTTGTAATTTTTGAAAAATTTTGAATTTCAACTTCAAGTGAAATTTAAAAATTTCATAACTAAACACTAATTTCGAAAAAGTGAAGAGTTATTCGAAAAAAGTATAAAAAGTTTATGGTCGAAGGTGCCCTTAAGACATTTCTACTTTTCCCTTTTTTATTTTCATTTTTATGTACATAATTAGACTTGCCTTCAATGGAAGGGGGATCTATTATGAATTTTGTCAATTCGGATAGACTTTCAGTGTACGTCTATATAGAGAATTAATTTTCTTTGAGAATTGGGAAGTCAAAAATTTATTCATCTGCTAGGGGTACAAGATCAAGACATGCTAGCTAGCTAGACATTTGACTGAAGCAATTAACAAAGTGAAGAAGTATAAAACACTCAATTACTTAGTTGTTGACCGACGAAAAGCATATGATAAAAACAAAGAATTTACAAATCTCTAATTAAAAAAAATAATAGAGAGCAGTTCTGAACTTGGTGATTGGTGTAAGTTGGTTCAACAAGACTAATTTGATCTTGTATGGGTCAAAATTAGATTCATAATAATTAGCGCATCTAACTGGCTCCTAAGTTTGTTCGAGCTAATAAAAGGTATAATTGTTCGCTGACCAAAGTATTCCAAGGTTATTCAACCTAATTGACGAGACCACAGCCTACTCATTATCCACGGACGCTCCTTTGACGTGGTCACGGCCGTCCCTCACTAGCTGGCAAGATTCACAGCTATAAATATTAAGAGAAACAACTCTAAAGGGGGACTACTTCTTCTTCTTCACCTCCACTTCTAAAAGAAGGGAATATACATCATTGTAAGGCTCTGAACCTCTCCATGGAGAGGCAGACCAAATCAATATCGTTAATGAAAGATCTCTACCCTCCTCCCCTTAACCAATAACTATTGTCTCTTACGTTTTATTCGTTCGGTCTTTTGGTTTATTACGATCTTCTATGATTGACCATCCGTTAATTTTAATTGATTTATGCTTATAAAGTGTATGAGAACTTTGAGCTAAACAATTTAGAGCTGTCTGTAGGGATTTCATAGCAGAATTGCGTAGTTTATTCTTGGACCAAAAAAGGAAAGAAAACAAGCCAGCTCGAACAATCCAAAGCAGCGCGTCGGATCAAATGAATTCAAAAAAATCGAGACAAGCGTGCTTCTACATCCCGCGTCTCCGAGCAAGGGGAAGAAGAAGAAGTAGATCCCCCATCCTTATGGGAAAAATGCGTATAAGGTGCCTCGCCCCCTTTTTACATGTGATCCTTCCAAAAAGGAGAAAAGCACAAAAGCATCTCGAACCGAGATCTGTAACGGGGTGACCTGTGCGAACCACTCAAGAAGACTACAAGAACGAGTTATGCAAGATCCTAAACCAAAATCAAATCCCAACGCCCAACGCGAAGCGGGTTATGTGGGAGAACAAAGGTTCAGCTAGGTCGAACAACAACTCAGGCTACGTGGCCTCGCCCAAAAGTTCAACTACGTGTTGAATTGGGACTCAGGATATGTGACTTCGACATAAAAAAAATTACAAAGGTTCAACTACGGTTGAACAACAACTCAGACTACGTGCCCTCGTCCAAAAGTTCAACTATGAGTTGAATTGGGACTCATGCTACGTGCCCTCGCCCAAAAGTTCAACTACGAGTTGAATTGGGACTCATGCTATGTGCCTTCGACATAAAAAAAAATTATAAAGTTGAATAGGGAATCAGGCTATGTGCCTTCGACATAAAAAAATTATAAAGGTTCAAGTACGATTGGAAAACAACTCATGCTACGTTCCCTTGCCCAAAAGTTCAACTACGAGTTGAACCGGGACTCAGGCTATGTGCCTTTGACATCAAAAAAATTACAAAGGTTCAACTACGGTTGAATAACAACTCAGGCTACGTGCCCTCGCCAATGAGTTCAACTACAAGTTGAAGAGGGACTCAAGCTATGTGCCTTCGAAATAAAAAAAATTATAAAGGTTCAACTATGGTTGAACAACAACTCAGGCTACGTGCCCTCGCCCAAAGTTCAACTACGAGTTGAACGGGGACTCAGGCTATGTGCTTTAGACATAAAAAAATTACAAATGTTCAACTACAATTGAACAACAACTCAGGCTACGTGCCCTCACCCAAAAGTTCAGCTACGAGTTGAACTGTGACTCAGGACGAGTGCCTTCGCCATTAAGAATTACAAAAGGTTCAACTATGGTTGAACAACAGCTCAGGCTACGTGCGCTTGCCCGAAAGTTCAACTACGCGTTGAACGGGGACTCAGGCTACACGCCTCCGTCGCAAGAGTCACAAACTCAACCACAGACGGATTAAAGACAAGAGTATACGTTTCCGCAGCTACGAGCCAGGCCGTGATTAGGCGAGGCCGAGTGCCCCAAAATGTTCAACCACGGTCGAACCACATCTCTTACCAAGCGCCCCCGCCATTCAAGAAAGTATGACTAACTTAAAACTAAAGTGTCGGCCCACGTAAATTTTAGCCCAAGTCGAACCACGAGGCTGTGCTTTTCATCACCACGGCCAGTAGTCCGACCAAGCCCGAACTGGGACTAAGGCTATGTGCCACTACCTCCCAAATATGGATACAACCCGCTCCCTCCAAGTAGAGGAAGGTGATGACCAAAAAGCATCTATCTATGGCCAAAGCCATCTACACCAATTTTCCCTTAAGGTAAGGAACCAATTCGATAATGGTCGAAGTCACCTAACCGGTTGAGACTATTAGCATGCTCACTAGAAAAACTCAAAAGGCAAGGCCCCATAGAACGAGCACATAAACATAACACACAAAATTGATACAAAACAAAAAGGAAGAAAGCCGCATATATTTACAATATCTACAAGAGGTTATCCTGAATTACATATGGGCCGGCAAAAAAATAGATAACCAAATGGAAACAAAAAATAAAAGAGAAAAAGAGAATGAAAACTAAACAAATATTACAAACTTTTTCTTTGTTCACTCGGCGCCACCAGCGTCCTCTTCAACATTGTCAGCCCCCTCGTTGCCATCATCAGCCCCGGGCGTAGACGGGTCAAAACCGCAATCAAGGCGAGTATCACGAGCCTTTTGGCATGCTTCCTCGTAGGTGGCCTCATGCACAACGCCGGCTTCCCACAACCTCCTATACACGTCAAGCTGGGCCTCGGCGTACGTCCAAAGCTCATGAGCAGGACCGAAAGAAGTGGCCTGATTCCTCAGGCGCTGGTTCTTGGCCTCCAAGGCCGCAATCCAGTCCGCCATAGTACGGGCGTCCTGCTCACAAACGGAAATGCGCCCCTCCAACGCCCTCTCTCGGAACGTAGCGAAGACCCTCTCCAATCCGCATTCTCTTTCTTGGGCGCAGTTAGTCGCCTGCAACATTTCGACCCTCGCCAGGGCGTCCTCTACCTGCTTCCTCAAGGCAGCAGTCTCTGTTTCTAGGGAAGCCATGTGCCTAGTCAAAGCCTCAGCGGTCTCTGCTGCCGTAGCCCGATTTTGGCGCTCTCTCTCAGTAGCCGCCGTCCTTTCAGCGTCCATCTCTTTGACGGAGCTTCCCCTCAAGAGCATTTACCCTGATAAGGGTCTGCTGCATACGAAATTCCCTCCTCGCCAGCCTTTCTACCATCTCCCGGTTCCGCGGGTCGTTCCTTAAGCATTCACGCAAATCACGGCACCGGTTCCGATAGTGGCAGTACTTCGCCAACAACCGCACAAAGACAGCCGAGCGTACATTGGCCCGGAAAATGCTCTCTACCTCCAATAAGAATGACTACAGCAAACAGGACAACAGTTAATATAAGAAGATACACTAAGAAAAAAAACAAACTAAGACTTCACACATACCTTTATACCCAGAGCGGCCACCTCGCCCATCAACCCGACATCTGAGATGCCTCTCAAGGACGCGCTCTCCACCTCCGAGCACATAACCTCGAACAGCGTCACCAGATTCTCCTCCTCGAGTAGCAGGTTCTGCTCATTAGGAATCTCCACATAGCGGTAATCCCCTTCAGCATGCACCGTAGGGCGGGTATAACCCTCCTGGAACAGGCGGACGTCCTCAGGATCCATGTCGAACTCAGAATCATCCCCCTCTCCTGAGGTGCCCCTTCCTTCCGCCGCCCTAGAAGTCGAGGCCTCCGCCGCTCAGGAAGTTGAAGCACCCACACTCGCCAAAACATCGGCGCCCGCCTCTTCCACAAAAACAGTTGCTGAGGAACTACCTTCTCTCTCAGCAACAGGAACTGAAATTTTAATCGCCGAAGCGATTGTGTCACCTTGGCCTAAGCCAATCGGGGAAACCCCCACTGAACGCTCACCCTCTGGGGCAGGATCCGCTGCATTCCCTTGCGCTTCTGATAACTAAGAATCCAAGCTAATCACCACCAGAAGGACGGGGTGTACGCCACCCTACGCCGAACCAGCAGCCTCTCCTCTTCTTCCTTATTTTTATTCGGTGGGAACTTCATCCTAGAACGCACGACCCCTGAAGATTCTTCAACTCGGTACACGGAGCCGGAGAATGAGCCACTGAGGATTCAACTGAAGTCGCCCTCAGAATTGGGCGAGGCGCCGGCATTGCAATCAAACGGGAAATTTCCCCCGGCCTGCGGAAAGCGAGTTGAGGAGCCCTCATGCGGCATGGTCTCCCTAATCAACAAAGGAAAAAAGGTCAAGGGAAAGAAACTGAGTACCACGAAATAAGAGCAACACAACAAGCCAGATTCTTACCCGCAACCGGCCTACGGCCATGGGCCTCCCAAAAACATGCCCAGGTGCGAATGCTCGCTGTAACAGGACGTACGGCCTCGACCCACTCACGGATGCCGAAAAACGGTGCCGGTGGCACACCTCCAGCTGTGGCACAGGAGGAAGGTCAGTATGTACAAACATGAAACAGGACATTTAACCAAAGGAAATTAAGACCAACGTAAAAGAAACTTACCTTCATGGTTCCATTTCTCCGGGAAGTCAGTAGCACAAGCCACCAGGTGCTTAGTCTTGATGTAGAAAAAGTGCTCATAAGGACGGGTACCAACCTCATCATCAAGTTCCACAATTAAGACGACGGCCCCACGAGGGACCAACCGAATCATGGTGCCACGTACCCTCTTGGGGGCGTAGAGAGTTAACACGTGCCCAAGAGTAATCTCCCTCCGTGCCAACTCCGCATACTTATCAACATCGTCAACAGCTTGTAGCAGGAAGGACGAGCAGACCAGGGCATACCCTATAGTAGCGGCAGAAGTCCACCACAAATATTGGAAGAGGTAGTTTAAATCGTAGCTGGAAAGGGCAAGCATAGAAAATGCAATACCCTCGGTGGTCGACATGAACCCTCTCCCGCTCCCAGTGAGGACGATGTTGGCAAAACGAGGAATGTCACATTGATCCCTCAGTTGGGCGATGGCTACCCCCCCCCCCCCCCCATCAATGGGGCCTCTTCCACTTGGTCCTCTCCTTCTTGGTCAGAGAAATCAGTCATCGGACCGCCGGGTAGAGAAACAATGTCGGCCACCGACGGGGCCTTGTCAATATTCGCCGAATTGGTGGTTTTCACCACCCTAGATGGACCCTCAGCCACCGAAACCACCAATGGAGCAAGATCGGAACGAGAACTACTCGTCATTGTCAATATATTAAAAGGAAGTGGGCAGAGTTCACTGGAAAAGCAAAAGGAGATGAAGATCTGACGATAAACGATGAAGAATAAAGTAACAAGGAGCAGAAGATAAAGCAATCTGAGAATAAGAAGAGTTGTCTCTCTCAAAATTTCACTGAATCAAATGTCCGGAAATGTAAAAACTGAACAATTTAACCCTTTATTTATAGGCAAAGCATAAATAGCTTTCACGAATCCCGAAGGCCACCATTAATTGCCTGACTAACCGCAAAACATTTCAGGTCTACAGTAACGTGCATCATTATGACAGATACGGCGGAACGACCGTTCAACCATCTATCGGCATGTCACCCTTGAAACGGTTGTAACGGTCCTAAGACACCAAAAGCATGCCCCATGCATCACTAAGCATATGACATATTAAGTATACGGGGCAAACATGATCTTATCCTCGCCAAATGTATGTAATCGGCTATGGCCGTCTCTAAATCAATATTGGCTACGACCATCTTCAAAGTAATATTGGCTATGGCCGCCTCCGAAAGTAATATCGATTACATCCATCTCTGAATTAACAACGGCCACGGCATCTCCTGAATACGAAACGACTACGGCCCCTCAAAGAAACGAACGGTTATCGCCATCTCTTAAAAATAAGGTGACTACAGTCTCCAACCCAAAGAATAATACATACAAATAAACGGCCATGACCATGTCAGACATACGAACGGCTATGGCCAATCGCTCGTACGAAAACCAACCAAAGGACTGCGACTATGGTCGTCGAATGTGAATTCATTTAACATCAACTCCATTGCAGTCAAGGATTGTCCATGCAGATTGGTTACGGTCATCTTCGAAGACATTAACGGTTACATCCATAAGTATGAGAGGCTACAGCCATCTCCAAAGTATAAATGGCTAAGGCCATCGATTTCGACATTATAATCTCTAATGTATAAACGATCACGGCCATCATAGGTCATGACCAAAACGGCGTTCCATCTCCCCTTCCGAATTTCTTGAACTATGCTTGACAAAGTCTGCTCATCGAGCTCGGCCGGATCCCGACCTCAATAAGTGGAGGGACTATGTATGGGTCAAAATTAGATTCATAATAATTAGCGCGTCTAACTGGCTCCTAAGCTTGTTCGGGATAATAAAAGGTATATTTGTTCGCTGACCAAAGTATTCCGAGGTTATTCAACCTAATTGACGAGACTACGGCCTACTCATTGTCCACGAACGCCCCTTCGATGGGTCACGGCCGTCCCTCGCCAACTGGCAAGATTCACAGCTATAAATATTAAGAGAAAGAACCCTAAAGGGAGCTACTTCTTCTTCTTCAACTCCACTTCTAAAAGAAGTGAATATACATCATTATAATGCTCTGAACCTCTCCATTGAGAGGCAGACCAAATCAATATCATTAATGAAAAACCTCTACCCTCCTCCCCTTAACCAATAACTATTGTCTCTTACGTTTTATTCGTTTGGTCTTTTGGTTTATTACGATCTGCTATGATTGGCCCTCCGTTGATTTTAATTGATTTATGCTTATAAAGTATATGAGAACTTTGAGCTAAACAGATCTTATTATTGACTTTCTCTACTAATTGATCGTACATCAATTCATACCACAATGTCACGGGCTGAGAGTCCGGCGCGGCGCACAGCGCCTGTGCGGCGTCTGAGGCGTCTCATACCACCCCAGACAAGCCTTACCACATGCGGAAGCCAACCGGTTTCGTCCTGCCTTGGGCTCATCAGGGGAGCGGCACTAGCCCCCGACCAGTTGTCCCTTAGGATTGCTTCGGTCCCCTTCATTGTCATGTCCAAGACAAGCGACAAGCGCCCCAAACTTAACCGGGTCGGCCTGCCTAACTCGGCCAGACCAAAGCATCTAAGGAAGAACAACGCCTTATCGCTAATGCCGTTCCCGTATCCCAACGATGAAGTTCCAGATGGCCCGCTTTTTCATTTGATCTACACGGTCACGACAATCGGGTCGTGACATTCTCCCCCACCCAAATCCCAGCACGTCCTCGTGCTGTTGGGGAGAAGGACTCTGCCCAAGGATCACGTACAATACTGCTATGCGCGCCGCGTGTTTTTGCCCAGTCGCTTGCCGCATTGTGCAACTGGCATTGCTGGTAGCCATCCACCGGTCGCTCGGATAGACCTTGCAGGATGGGGCAGTCTTCAGTGCGTGCCACGGTGCCGCCCTCACAATCCGGGATGTGTTTAGGCAAACGCACCCGCACAGTCCTCCCCTGAGGACCCCACCATAACGCGCAACAACAGCAAGTACGTCCCGCTCTGATACCACTTGTCACGGGCTGAGAGTCCGGCGCAGCGCACAGCGCCCGTGCGGCGTCTGAGGCGTCCCATACCACCCCAGACAAGCCTTACCACATGCGGAAGCCAACCGGTTTCGCTCTGCCTTGGTCTCATCAGGGGAGCGGCACTAGCCCCCGACCAGTTGTCCCTTAGGATTGCTTCGGTCCCCTTCATTGTCATGTCCAAGACAAGCGACAAGCGCCCCAAACTTAACCGGGTCGGCCTGCCTAACTCGACCATACCAAAGCATCTAAGGAAGAACAACGCTTTATCGCTAATGCCGTTCCCGTATCCCAACGACGAAGTTTCAGATGACCCGCTCTTTCATTTGATCTACACGGTCACGACAATCGGGTCGTGACAACAAGGTGCCTATTTGGGAACATCTTTTTTGCCATACCCTATTCTTTCTCTATGCCTAATTTGAAGAGCTTTTCAATTTTATGACTTTTTTAACTGTACGTAAAAAATAAACAAAATAAAGTCATAATCATGAAGTCAAGCAATTATGTTCTCGACTGATTTATGTAGCTTTCTTTTCGTAGGTTATGTGGCGATTTATGCTTATTCAAATCATATATAAGGAATCTGTTTTTTGTTTACAGAAAAAAGGAATTACTGTTAACTTTGCTAGCTGGACAATCATTAAGCAGAAATTTCCTTTCCATTGCGTTTTAAACGTTTCTTAGTTCTTCATAATGATGAAATTAAATCATAAAATAAGAAGAAGTAACTTCCAAAATATAGAGGTTTGTCTTCATAAGTACTAATTGATTTCATCAAGTTCTATTTGCAAACAAGTCACTCATATGCATAGGGGTATTATTCTGATCGAACAGAACCTTCCAAAAATCAATACGTATAACCTTAGATGGTGACCTATAAGAAATGTCAACGTATGTGGGCTATCAATGTTATTCGGACCAAATTTCTACTTTGATTTTGACACGTTAATAATAAAACTAGAGGTATTGACACTTTCTAAGTGCTGTCTGCAATTACATGTAATTTTAGCAAAAAGTATCTATCCATTAGTCCACAAGAACAATGAAGATATTGACGGCTTAATTAACAGGCTCAAACAAATGAGGTGATAGGTCAATTTTAGAAATTTTCACTTCTATATGGTACAAATATGAAATTATATTACCTTCCTACTCAAGTTTTACTATATTACATTTTATATACACAATTATTATTTATGTATATTTTAAGGAAATTAATAATAATAATTAGTATCCTAAAATAATTCTGACGTATCTTACACTCCCTCCACATCCCACTCCCTCCCCCATGTATATTGCACTCACCCATAATTTCACCTTTGATATCCATTAAAAAAAACTTTGAAGTTTTGAATTCGAATTTGGATTTAAAAAAAAAATAATTTGTTTGAATTGGGTGTTGTTGCAAAGACTTGAGAATTTTCTCTACGTTTCTCTCTATCTCTCAATTCCCAATTTCAGTCATGTAAAGCAGAGGAAAAGATAGCGGCAATAACACCATTAATAGCCATTAAAAATTTTTTGAATTTGAATTTGGGTTTTCAATAACCATTACTTGTTTGGATTGGATTTTATTCCAAATAACTGGAGTATGGTTTAGAGTTTATATCTCAATTTTGAGGGTGTTTTGGTGAATACTAGACTTGATTTTGGCTGAATTTCAGATTGAAACTCGAACAAGAAGAAGACATGACATATATTATACTTGCGAAATTGTAGTAAAACTGTAGAACAATTGCATTATGTTGTTTCTATATATATTATCTAACTATTGTATGAAAGTTAAACAACTCATCCAACTTACGACCAAATCTCTGTTACACACCTGTTGACCACGGGTTTCATTTTATACATAAAACCTTTCAAAAGTGTGTCAATTACACACTACTTTTGACCACCCTTTGGGACGTGTGAAACACAGCCAATGGGACGCGTGAATAGTTATTTTCTACCTGAACTAACTAATTAAAACGGATATTTACTGAAAATGGGGCCATTTTCTTAACCCTAACACCCAATTCTTCATCTCCCTCTTATTAAAAGACACAATTTTCATCTTCTTCATCTTTAAAGGTGGCAAATAATTTTCTGAAAAATTCAATCTCATCTTCACCTTCCACATCTAATATTTATAAGCTGGTTATATTTGGTCAATTAAAGTACAATACATTATCATTATTCCCAAATAAACCCTAACTATTTCGACACACCCATCTAAATCAGAAGGGTTGAACAAACTTAAATGCGATTACTAAACTGAAAAATTGAAGAAGAAATAGCAATTGGTAGACTTGTGCTCGTCAGATTAGTTTAGGGATGAAGAACACGATTTTGAAATTGGGTTTCTACTTATTAATCTGGTTGCGTATGTGTTTTTAAGTAACTGGGTCGGGTCTTTCATGGGTCTGATTTAAGAAAAGGGTCGGGTTAGCGATTTTAATTAAAGAAGTGTTGGTTTTTTTATTAAAAAAAGCGTGTGTAACCAATGCGTTAAATATTAAAGAGGCTTGCCAAAAGTGATGTGTAATTGACACACTTTTGAAAGGTTTAGAGTGTAAAATAAAACCCGTTGTCAATAGGTGTGTAACAGGGATTTGGTCGTAAGTTGAATGGGTAAAATATGTATTTCGCCGATAAAAATTACACTTAAGTTGTATGATATTGTAGTTGTATATAACTGGATAGAAATAATATATGAAAGTTGTAGATAAATTATATAATATAAAATATTATAAAAGATATATTGTATTAAAATTGGTATATCAATTGATAGATGCTTTGTAATAGCTGAAAGACATTCAAATCTGCTTATCCTCCTTTTCGTTAAATGTTGTTGACAATTCCCTTGTGGGCGTGGTCACCTATTCACCCAAAATAAAATTTTCATCCATCATATATCTAAGTTAGTTTGCTGGAGTAAATAATTTTTAGTACAAAAGATTTGAATGGCAAAAGATTAATTGCAATGTTTATGTACGCACACGTTGTTAAAGGGGTTCTGGTCAGGTTGTTAAAGGGGTTCCATTAGGTATACGTACTTTAAGATTTAGTTTGTAGGAGTAAATAATTTTTAGTACATTGCAATTAATCTTTTGTACTAAATAATTATTTAAGTTGGTCATGTTCTGGTTCGTAACCCCATCAGCACTCCGTTTACTCGAGATATGAGAAGAAAGAAAGAATCTGGAGAGAAGAGGGAAGCGGGAAGAGAGGAGAGAAAAAAAGAAAAGAGTGTAACTAAATCTCTTGATTGAAGGCATAAATAGTTGATTGGGAGCCTTTTAAGGTGGATTGTATATATTTTATAGGCAAAATATATAATCTACCCATCAGACTTTGGACCAAATCCTTGTTACACACCTATTCAATACGGGTTTTATTTTACATATCAAACTTTTCAAAAGTGTGTCAATTACACACTACTTTTGGCCAGCCCCTTTAATATGTAATGTGTTGTATACACGAACTTTTATAAATTAAAAAAACAATTCTTTATAATTAAAATAGATTATCCGACCTTTTTCTTAATTTCGACCCATTCAATATCCAACCCGGTAAGTTAAAAACACCTTTACGACCAAATTAACAAACATAAATCCATTTTCCTAGTCCTGTTCTTCATCCCATCAAACTATGAAGATAATCTGACGAGAAGACATCTGGTTGTTGCTGTTTCTTCTTCAGTTTTTCAGGTTAGTATTCTCATTTTAAGGTTGTTCAACCCTTTTTATTTGGATGGGTGGGTCGAAATAGTTAGAGTTTATTTGGGTATTTCATCAGGAGTAATTTTAGGGTTTAAGACATCTTTATGGGAAATCTATTGTCATTGTCTACTGAAACACTTGTGTTTTGAGCATGTGTTGTCTTTTTTTTTCTTTATGTTGTTATATGCCCTTTTTTTATTGTCCATTACGACTTCTTTATTCTTTGTTTGCATGTGAAATTGAAACCTCTTGTCTGCTTCTTTACAGGGACAATGTCTTTTAAAATTGTTACTTTAAAGTGGTATCACATGGGTGAGTTAATTATTGGCCCTTTAGTAGATATGTGGGGGGAGTCAAACCTTGACATTAGACGTGGATGTAGATAGAATTTCCTTCTTTTAGCTTATGGATTACACTAGGGAGATGTGCCTAGTTAACGTGGATGAGCTGTACATATGCCCAATGGATAGGATTGACAAGCTGATAAATGTATTGGCTGATAAGGATATTAGACATTTGCAATCAGCTATAGGATGGGGATACGCTAGAAATATATGTGACTCATGCTTCCCCTATAGAATTACTTGACTCTGTTTTAAATGGTGAAAGTGCGTGTTGTAGAAAGTCTTCTAGTAAAAGGCCTATAGAGGTCCAAGATGATGAAGAGGTAAATGATGAAGATGCTGATGACATACACTGGAGTTCAGACAGTTCTGATGGAAATGCTTCTGATGGTGCTGCAGAAGACTTTTCTACCTCTGATGATGTTGTTTCTGATGATGCTGGGAAGCAAGAGGAACTATACATAGACTGGACATCTGATAGTTCTGATGATGTTCCTGATGAGTTGGGTGAAGGAAGAGAAGATGAAGAGAAGCAGGAAAAAAGAATTGAAAAGCCAAAAAACAGGGGTGATATAAACACAGACAAGGCAGGTGTAGACATTGGATTTGATGAGCTGCGTACTGGTAGTAAGCAACATAGGTATGAAGGTTTAGTTGGGACTGATGATCCATACTTTGGTTCTTCAGATGCTGAAAGTTTTGCATCAGATGTGGAAAGTGAAGATGGTGAAAAACATAATAAGAAACTGGAGGAAAAAAAGAAAAAAGAAGAGGTTGATCTTTGATCCTACTGCCAAGAAAATCACTTGGGAGTTGGGATTGATCTTTGAAAGTGTTCATCAGTTTAGGGAAGTAGTCACCAAATATGCAATTCAAAAAAGGGTGCAGATTGAGAAGTACATAAATGAGCCACATACGGTGTGGGTTAGATGTGTAGCACCTAGATGTAGATGGTTTCTTGCAGCTAGTAAATATGGGAGTTCCAATAATTTTAAGGTGAAAAGATATAATTCAGTGCACAATTGTTATACAACCAACAAGAACAAGTTGTGTAATTCAAGATATCTTGCCAAAATAATTCAAAAGCAGAATTATGTCTCAACCAGGTATGAAAGTTAGGGAGTTCAGAAAATTGATAAAGCAAAAACTGGACCTCTATGTAGGGAGATCAACGGCCCACAAGGCTAGAGCAAAGATATGAAATTTATGGAATACTACAAGGTTTAGTTAATGATGTCAGAGACTTGTTACTTGAGTGTGAACACATGATGTGTGCTAGGCACATCCTTGCAAATTGGTCAAAAGAGTGAAGAGGGTTGGAGAGTAGAAATATTTTTTGGAGATGTGCAAGAGCTTCTAGTATTGCAGAATTGAATAACCAACTTGATATAAGCTTGGGGATGGAATATATGAAAGTTTACTCCACTATATAAAAGAAACATGGTGTAGAGCTTATTTTAAGTGTGATAGAAAGTGTGATGTAATCGACAACAATATGTGTGAGACTTTTCAATTCCTGAATTTTGGCTGAAAGACACAAAACAATCATCACAATGTTAGAGGATATTAGAACTAAGCTGATGACTAGGATAGGTAAGATGAGAGAGTTCTATGAGACATCAATATGTGATATCTCCCCAATAGCAATGAAGATTTACCAGGATAATTTAGCCAAGTCTATGAAGTGTACTCCAAGATGGAATGGTAAAACAGGCTATGAGATTGAAGATACTAAATATAATCATGTGGTATCCTTAGTGACTATGACCTGTAGTTGTAGAGCCTGGCACTTGAAGGGCATTCCTTGTTGTCATGTAATTGCTAGTATGTATTACAAAGACATGGAACCTATTCACCACATTTCACATTGGTATCGTAAGTCCACTTACTTGAAGGCTTATTCAACTTTTATCCAGCCTGTCCTATGTATCAAGCAATGGCCATCTTCAAGCCACCCCCTATTAGAAACATGCCTGGCAGACCAAAAGGAAATAGAAAAAGAGAAGAAACTGAACACCCAAAATCTGGAAGCTTTCAAGAAAAGGTATGGAGATGACTTGTTCCCTTTGTGGTGTGTGTGGACACAACAAGAGGGGATGGCCCAGTAAAAAACTGCAGCTGGAAATGCTACTGCTAGAGCTGCTCTAGCTGGTACTGCTTCTACTGGAACTACTGCAGCTAGTACTGCTTCTACTGGAACTACTACAGCTGGAACTGCTGCAGCTTGTACTGCTTCTGCTGGAAATGGTACAGGAAGAGGAAGAGCAAGAGGAACAGGTAGAGGGGTTGGAAGAGGCAGAGGCAGTGGCTATGGGTTGTTTCAAGCAAGTAATGGGTTCACTTCTTTTACAGTAAGTTTGCTAACTAAATGTATAATTACTGTGTCTTCCTTCTATTGAATGTGATGTTATAACTAACTACACTTTACTGTGGCAGAGTGGAGGACAAAATCCAAGGGTTTAGCACCAGAACTAACACTAAGAGATCCATAGCTTCAATATAGGAATGTGCTTACCAACCAAGAAGTGTCGGCTTGAGGTGGATGGGAAAAAAAGCCATAAGCACAAGACAACTTCAAAGGAATGCAGCATCAAAAACAATATTAGTCAAGCTAGTTCATCATCTCAACCAACCAAGAAGCAGAAAAAGAAATGAAGACTTTGTTTGTTGCTTAACCTTTATGTTTTGTTAAGTATTGTAGCTGATAACAATGTGTTATGTTTTGTAAAGTGTTGCTATGGACAACCAAGTAAAGTGCTATATTTTGTGTAGTGTTGCTATGGTCTACCAAGTACTATATTTCGTAAAGAAATGCTTATCAGATTTGGTGTCTACTAATGAACGTCTATTTTGTGGAAATGAAGTATGTTTAGGTCTTGAAAACGTTTAAGCGGATCAAATTCTACAATCTTAGTCACTTTATTATGCGGAAATGAACGTCTATTTTTGTATTGCATTGCTTTGGTTATACAAATTCTACATTTTCCATGTTTCTTTTTCAAAGCTAAATAGAGATGTAACACTAAATATATAGGAATGTAACACCAACTTTACTACAAAATAGGGGTTGACCCTCATAGAAAACAAGCTCAATGAGCCAAATACATGAAGACCCAATACATTGGAATATCATTACACTATATAGCAGTATTCAGAACTACTAAATACAATGGCCTTAATGAAGATTAATCCTAAAATGAGAAAAAAAGCCTCCTTCCAGTTCCACTGTTTTCTGGATTCATGCAAATGGCCTTCTAGTTGATTCTTCTTTTTAAGCAAACCCAAAATCACCGGCTTCAAGTGTTCATGAGTTGGGGGGTCAAACCAAGCGAAATACTTACCACCAATTGACTTATATTTCTGCAAATCCATAAATAATTTGAGAAGAAGCTTATAAAATATTGAAATCGAATATAATGCAATATGTAAGATTACCTCATAATTTTTATAGCCGTAGAATCGACGACCAGGATTGTCCTTGCTCTATGAAATTACTAGTTCAGCAGCATCTCCACATAGACAAAATGGACCTGAACTCTCCATTCAATAAGAATCCTAATATGCAAATTGACAATAATGTAATGCACTTTAATTTACCAAATATAACCAGCCTCTCAATATTAGTTGTGGAAGGTGAAGAAGAAGTAAGTGGAAGGTGAAGAAGAAGATTGTTTGGTTCAGAACATTGTTTGGTTCCTTTATAGAAGAAGAAGATGAAATAAGAGAGAGATGAAGAATATGGACAAAAAACGGGCGTTAGGGTTAAAGAAAATGGGCACGAATTTTAGTAAATAACCATTATAATTAGTCAGTGAGGGCAGAAAGTAACTATTCACGCGCCCACTGGTCGTGTTTCATAGCTGGACAAAACTAGTGTGTAATTGACACACTTTTGAAAGGTTTGATGTGTTAAATAAAACCCGTATTATAGGTGTGTAACAGGGATTTGGTCCAAAGTTCGATGGGTAAATTATGTATTTTGCCTATTTTATAAATAAAACTTGTTCATGCTGGGTAATTAACTAAACATGAATATTAAGGGTAATAAAATTTCAAATAGTGTATATAAATGAAAAAATCCCTATATTTTATTTTTGTATATGGTGAAAATTGGGGCTACGAATTTTTCCCTTCAATGGAAAAGGTGATACTACGTCGAAAGGCAAGACACCAAGCTCGGGGTCAAGGCTCCTTTCCAATATCGAGGTTGGGGTCGATACCATTTGCCGAGATCGGAAGGAAGCCCACTTCAAGAAAATATTGTTATAATCTAATAATAGAAGAAGCGAGATTCCCGCAATGACCCAAAGATCACGGCGTAAATTTCAGAATGGATTAGTCCTTGGCAGTTAAACAACTGTCCAGTAAGATCCACTACCATGATTAGAAGTGTACCTTATTTAAGACTCCCCTAGCCCATTCATTTGTAACACACGATTCATTGATAAGAGAATATAAATTCATCACTTTTTTCCTGATTGTTCATTAGAGTTACCTTATAATTTACTGTTCTTACTAACCCACCTCGAGACCGTCATAGCTCGAGGTTGAGACTTGGCTTGCACACTAGTTTGACCTACTTTATTCTTCAATTTATATATTTAATTCCTTATTTATCAATTGGTGTTGGACTAAATCATGTATCTTTAAAACCACAATATAAGTTTAATTGGTACTCAGATTTAAGGGTAAATAGTTTGGCGCACACCGTGGGTCTAAGGATAATAATAATTTTTACAGTATTGATTCTGATAGCACACGTTATTTTCACACTTGTTCTTATCAAGAATTTTTGTTCTCATGTTAAAATATGTCAAACTCACAAAACGCACCTGTACATGGTGATGGTGGCCTTAGATTTCACGGGGAAACTGATAACGTAATCGATACAAGAGCCGGGGCGTCATCGATTAACCCAGGGAAAGTGCCGATTGCAGATCCAGTCGATGTCAGTTCATAGGGAGTATGCGCAGGAAAGACCGATCTGGTGGCCATTACGGGGGAGTTAGTCTCTAGGTAATATTCGAGATGATACAGGCTCAACATGCCACTATTTCTCAGCTTGAGAGTCAACATAGAACTCTAAGTGTGGTCGAACCAAAAATCACTCGCCGTACCGAGCCAGTGCCAGAAAGGAGGAATGGTAACAGATCAAGGACTAATCTTACAATTATGAAAATTCTCAAGGAACTCAGCAAAAGTATCGATTCGGGAGAAAGAAAATTAAAGATAATGAAAAAAAGAGGAAACATAAAACTCTCGAGTTGATAAGATAAACGGGGCACCCCCAATCTTAAAGGGTTTGGATTCAAACATATAACTTCGTACCTATATGGGATAGCTGAAATGACATAGAAGACGATGAGATCGAGTCTGTATTGTTTAAAAACTATGGAGAAATCTATCAAAGGGAGCAATGATTTGGTATCAAAACTTGCCGCTGAATTCCATCGACTCATTTCCCATGTTAGCAGATTCTTTTGTGAAGGCACATGCTGGGGCCATAAAGTTCGCAACAAGAAAATCAAACATTTTCAAGATAAGACAAAGGGATAACGACATGCTAAAGGAGTTTGTATCCCGATTTCAAATGAAACGCATGGAGTTACCACCGGTCATAGATGATTGGTCCATTCAAGCTTTTACCCAGGGGTTGAACGAGTGGAGTTCGATAGAGTCACGATAGTTGAAGCAAAATTTGGTTGAGTATCCAACTGTAACTTGGCGAATGTGCACAATCGATTTCAATCGAAGATAAGGGTCAAGGATGACCAATTAGGAGCCCCCTCCGCTTTGCTATATCCAAACAGGTAGGCAATTAAGGCCCCGAGGGACATCGATAGGGAGAAAAGGTCGAACAGAGAGTGATATCAGCCATATATCACAGAACGAAGAAATAGTGGCTCGAGGTGCAATCCTTCTCGGAATATCGAAGAAACGATCAAGGAAAAAATTCTTGAGGACTTATGAGCAACAGTGGTTATGCACACAAATCCCATAGAGGCACCCCAATTATCGGAGTATAAATTTAGCATTGACGCATCAGGAATTGAGTTGGCAATCGGAAGGATCAAAGATACTAGGTGACCCAGACCTATACAAATCGATCCTTCCCAAATAAAACCAAATTTTATGTGTAGGTATCATTACTAGCATGCATGTTCACGAGATCGAAGATTGAAAGCAATTAAGGGAGGAGGTAGCCCGTCTATTCGACGAGGGCCAACTTTGAGAGTACCTTAGAAATCGAGCTAAGAATCATTTCAGGGATAGAGATGCCAAAAGGAAAAATAAATAGGAAGAACCACAACATGCCATTCATATAATCGTCGGCGAGGTTGATATTCCACAAAGGCCCATATTCAAACGCACAAAGGTATCTATTACTAGGGAGAAGTGGACCCGAGATTATATGCCACAGGGTTCATTATCATTCAACGATGAAGAAGCATAAGGCATTTCTCAACCACACAATGATGCTCTGGTAATTTCTATCTTATTAAATAAAGTTCAAGTTAAGCGTGTTTTACTGGATTCAGGTAGTTCGGCGAATATCATCCAATCGAGGTTCGTGGAGAAACTCGGCCTAAAAGATCAAATTGTGCCCGCAACTCGGGTCTTAAATGGCTTCAACATGGCCAGTGAAACAACTAAGGGTGAGATTACACTACTAGTGAACGTGTCCAGAACCATTCAAGATACCAAGTTCCACGTGATTGAGGGTGACATGAGATACAATTCCCTACTCGGGAGGCCTTGGATCTATAATATGAGAGCATTTCCTTTGAATCTTCACCAAATGATGAAATTCCCCACGTCGGATAGTGTGAAAACAATGTACAGGGAGAAGCATGCTGCAAAAGAAATGTTTGTAGTCGACATGGTAATACTGGTATCAATGTTATCAACCTCAAAAAATTTGAGCATCAAAGGTAAACAGGAAACCAAATAGCAATCACATCCACCAGACTCGACCGGATTAGGAAAGCAAGAAATAGAAGAAGAGGAGGATTTTCTGACCCTCGAACATTTGTTGTAACCGAAGACTCCGATGTCACCAAATCAACGGTCGAGGACTTGGAACAAGTTATATTGATTGAGTACCTGCCCGATCAAAAGGCATACCAGGGAACGGGGCTAACCCCCGAACTCTAGAAAAAGCCTATTCAATTTCTTATCGATAACATGGATTATTTTTCTTTGTCCCATTAATACATGACAGGGATCCCACCGGAGATAAAAACTCACCGGCTAAGCCTCGACCCTAGGTTCAAACAAAATAGAAGGCCCCGGTCCGAGGTAAAACATGCATTCATAAAGGACGGGGTAACTAAACTTCTCAAAATAGGGTCTATTCGGGAGGTAAAATACCTCGAATGGTTAGCCAATATAGTCGTAGTCCCTAAAAAATGGACCAAACTTAGAATGTATGTAGATTACAAGGATTTGAACAAGGCATGCCCAAAAGACTCTTTTCTGGTGCCTAACATCGATCGCATGATGTCGCTGGTCCTCACTCGCATGAACCGGCTCATATCCTCGTCGTTTCTAGCAAAGTGCCCGGCGTTGGAGCTTGATCAACCCTCGAAAACGCTGAGGGTAATACAATCGATAAGATGATTAAGGGTGAACTCTAGCCTTAATCATTACATGTCTATTGCAATATAATATTAATATATCATAAGGCCTTGATGAGAAATTGATATGGCACTTTGTCTTGAGATTTTGGTGAGAATTTGCCATAATTTTGTATCTCTTGATTTTGTGTAGTCTTAGATGAAGTTGTCACAGTTGTATCCTTCTTCCTTGAACTGTAGTTTCTTTCTTTTTCTTTTTTTCCATGTATTCTTTTTCCTGCAAGAACTGTTAGAAAAGTGCGATAATAGGATATAAAGTGGTCATGTTTTATATCTAAAATATTATTGTTTTATATTAAAATATATGAAAAATTTATATCCATCAAATACCCTACACTTGAATTTTTGCTCGTCCTCGGGGAAAATAATTTTTAGAATATATATATATATATATATATATATATATATATATATATATATATATATATATATATATATATATATATATATATTATTTTTTGTTTAAAATTATAGCTACTCTTGTAAAATGATAATTTAATCAAATAAAATCTATCATGCTTTCAAACTTTATAAATTTTCTATTCTCATCAAATCTTTACCTTATTTTTACTTTTATTTTTATTCAACAAAAATTGTACCTTCTTTCTTTTTGAGACTTTTTTGAAATTTATAACTTTATGATCATTTGCATTGAGTACTTTTCATCTTTTGTCCATAGGCTTGGCATTTATGTCTATCTCCACTAATGTAGACTAAACACAGATTTCTAAAATCTTTTAGGACTTTTTCTGGCTTGTAATGTTGGCTTCAGGCTAGTAGGTTAATGATTATAATTGTAGTGACTTGCCTTTTTCAATTTTGGAGTAGAATATTTCTAATATCAGATTTTCCAAATATTTGCTATTGATTTTTTTTGTTATTATTATAATACTTGAACATAACATCAATCTCTCCTTTCTCCTTTGTTTTCAATTTTTTTTCTTTCATTCTGATTCTTTTTTCGAATTGAGGTCCAAACTTATTTTCTGGAAAAAGACTTTTCAAATCATAAGCATGATTGTGATATTTAAATTTGGGCATATTTAGGTATTAAAAGAAAAAAATAGGTCTTCAAGCTTCAAAATAGGTGCTAGGGATTTTTTTTTTGTAGTAATATTTTGTGCAATATCTAGAAAAGATTGAGGTAAACAAAAAAAGCCTAAATTCATATTTCAAAAATCAGTGTTGTCTAGGATTTCGCCTCGAAAAATATTTGGGGCAAGTTCTAGCATATAGATTATAAGTTCTACTCGCTTTTTGATCATAATGCTTCTCAATCTCAGAATATCTTGCCAAGTATTGATGATATTTGTTCTTACCTTCATAAAAATAAAGTTATAAACAAGGAACTTATGTGGTAAATATAAAAATTATATATTTGGTATAGAATGATAAGAGTTTTATTTTGATAAATTAACACTTTACAAGAGGCATAATTGTAAAAAAATTAATATATATATATAGGGAGAGAGAGAGAGAGAGACAAGATAGATAGATAGGTAGATATAGATATAGATAAATATATAGATAGATAAAAATCTTTTTGGCTTTCAAATATACAACTGCAGAAGAAAGCTTGAAAGAAACTACAGCCACACACCTAATGCGCATAAATCACATGTCTAGTTTGTATATAAACTAGAAAATTACTTGTGTCAATTAATCAAGTGTATTTCTTCTTATGCATATTGGACTTATAAGGCTCCATTGCTTCACCCTCAATGGCTACGGGTAAGGAATCATATTTCTTAGTATAACGTCGCCAGCTCGACTTATTACTTGTAGACTTCATCAATCTATCAAAGTGACAGATGGTTGTTGCTCAAAGTGCCCTCCAAAATATAATTTTAACCTGTGACCATTTACCTTAAATTTTCCTCCTCCATTGGTTTGTTGAATTTCAATTGCTCCGTATGGAGTAATTTTAACCTGTGACCATTTACCTTAAATTTGTCTCCTCTATTGGTTTGTTGAATTTCAATTGCTCCGTATGGAGTAACATCTGTAATATTGTAAGGACCCGTCTATCTGGATTTTAATTTTCCAGGAAATTGCCTTAGTCTACTGTTGTATAGAAGTACCTGATCTCCAATTTTAAAAGTTTTCTGTCGGATTAAATTGTCATGCCATTTTTTTGTTTTTTCTTAAAAAATTTTGGCATTTTCATAGGCTCCTAATCTGAGTTCTTCCAATTCATTCACCAAAGAAAATCTGTTTTTACCAGCAGAGGTTAATTCAAAGTTCAATGCTTTCAATGCCCAAAAGGCTTTGTGTTCTAATTCAACTGGAAGATGACAAGCTTTTACAAAGACTAATCTATATGGAGACGTACCAATTGACATTTTAAATGCCGTTCGATATGCCCATTATGTGTCATCTAATTTTAAAGCCCAGTTTTTTCTGGAGATTCCAACTGTTTTCTCAAGAATTCTTTTTGATTTACGGTTAAAAACCTCAACTTGCCCTTGTGTTTGAGCATGGTATGGTGTTCCTATTTTGTGAGTTACACCAAATTTTGAAAATAATGCTGAAAATTATCTATTTATGAAATGAGACGCTTGGTCACTAATGATGACTCGTGGTGTACCAAACCTAGTAAAAATATTTTCTTGATAAAATTGCACATAGTTTGAGAATCATTTTTCCTTGTTGGGATGGCTTCAACACATCTTGAAATATAATCCACAACCACAAGGATGTGTTCAAAAGAATGAGATGAAGGAAAAGGACCCATGAAATCTATTCCCCAAACATCAAATATTTCACATACCTCTGTTAATTGCAATGTCATATCATTTCTCTTAGTAATATTACCTGTTCTTTTACACCTGTCACACTGTGCAACGTAGGCACGAGCGTCCTTGAAAAGTGTTTGCCATAAAAATCCAACCTGTAGAACTTTAAAGGCAGTTCGATTTGCTGCATAATGTCCTCCAACTGCTCCATCGTGGCAATGATACAAAATTTTGGTCATTTCTTCTTCTGGTACACATCTTCTGATAATATTATCTGGTAAACAAGTAAGGTTCATTCCACTAATAATATTTAACATCAGATATCAACTTTTTCCTCTATTGGTAAGTGAGAATTTGGGGTGTCCATTTTCCAACCAAGTAATTTGCAATATCTGCAAACCAGGGTGGTTGAGTCACAACTGAGTTGATAGAAAAAATATGTTCATCAGGAAACTCTTCCTTTATATCACATAACTCAAGTGGGGGGTTCTCTAATCTAGAAAAATGGTCAGCTACCCTATTCTCTGTTCCCTTTTTATCTTTTATTTCGAGCTCAAATTCTTGGAGAAGTAAAATCCATCTTAACAATCTAGGTCGTGCATCCTTTTTTGCTAAGAGGTATTTTAGAGCCGCATGATCAGTAAAAACAGTGACCTTGGTTCCTATCAGATAGGAACGAAACTTATCAAATGCAAATACTACTGCTAGTAGTTCTTTTTCAGTCGTGGCATAATTTAGTTGAGCCTTATTCATTGTCCTACTGGCATAGTAAATTGGACGAAAAATCTTATCTTTTCTCTGGCCTAAAATAGCTCCAACTGCTATATCACTAGCATCACACATGACCTCAAAAGGTTGGTTCCAATCAGGGGATACAACTATATGGGCAGTCGATAATTTTTCTTTAAGGGTGTCAAAGGCTTTCATAAAATCACCTGAAAATTCAAACTTAACATCTTTCATTAAAAGGTTAGTCAGTGGTTTTAAAATCTTTGAAAAATCATTTATGAACCGTTTGTAAAACCCTGCATGGCCTAGAAAGCTTCTAATACCTTTAACAGTTGGAAGGGGGTAATTCTGCTATAAGATTAATTTTAGCTTTATCAACTTCTATCCCTTTAGCGGTGAATTTATGTCCTAAAACAATTCCCTCAGTAACCATAAAATGACATTTTTCCCAAATAAGAATTAAGTTTGTCTCTTCATATCTCTTAAGAACTAAGGTTAAATGGTGAAGACACTCGTCAAAACCCTTGCCGAAGAGTGAAAAATCATCCATGAAAATTTCAAGAAATTTTTCAGTCATGTCAGAAAAATTATTGACATGCAATGCTGAAATATGGCAAGAGCATTGCACAAACCAAATGGCATTCTCTTATATGCATATGTTCCATGAGGACATGTGAAAGTTGTTTTATCTTGGTCTTGTGGTGCAATTGGTATTTGGTTATACCCTGAATAGCCATCAAGAAAGCAATAAAACCCATATCCTGCAGTTTTCTCTAACATTTGATCAATAAATGGCAAAGGAAAGTAATCTTCTAGTGGCATCATTAAGACGTATATAATCTATACAGACTCTCCATCTTGTGACGGTCCTGGTAGGTATTAGCTCATTATTTTTATTTTTTATTACTGTCATATCTCTTTTTTTTGGTACTACCTGAATAGGACTTACCCAAGGGCTGTCTGAAATCGGATAAATAATACCTGCCGCCAAAAGCTTTACAATCTCCTTTTTACAAGTTCCTGCATTGCTGAGTTTAATCTCCTTTGGGGTTGAACTATCTCTTTTTAGCTATCCTCAATGAGGATTCCGTGCATACAAATTATTGAATTAATCCCTTTGATATCTTCTATAGTCCATCCCAAGGCTCCATTGTGTGCTTTCAATACTTCAATCAATCTTTCTTTCTGTTCTGCAGTTAGAGAAGATGAAATAATTACTGGAAATAACTCATGCTCAAGATAGACATATTTCAAATGAGAAGGGAGAGTTTTTAGTTCAATTTTTGGTTGAACTTCTTCTAGTTTCACGTCCATTTCCTCATAATCTTTTTCCAATAATTTTGCATCACTTCTGATAGTCGGATCTTCATCCTGTGCGGTGCCAGATTTTGCCAAACACATTTCCATTGAGTCAGAAATTAATTGATCATCTTTAAATTCATCTATAAGATTATTAATCATGTCAATTGAAAAGCATGAAGATGATGTATCATCTTCTGAGAATCTTAGTATCTTTTGATATATCAAAAATGACTCTTTCTTCATCAACTCTAAAAATTAGTTGTCCCTGATTGACATCTATAATTACCCTGCCTGTTGCAAGAAATGGTCTACTCAAAATAATTGGTTCATCGGGACACTCCTTCATTTCAAGTACTATGAAATCTACAGGAAAAACAAATCTATCTACTGTTACAAGCACATTTTCAATTATTCCTTGTGGTCTCTTAGTACTTTGATCACCAAATTGAAGTGAAACACCCGTGTTTTTCATTTCACCAAGATATAAAATTTTAAAATAGAAAATGGCATCAAATTTATTGAAGCTCCAAAATCACAAAGTGCTTTTTCAATGTATACTCCTCCCAGAGTACATGGAATGGTAAAATTACCTGGGTCACCATGTTTTTGTGGTAGCTTATTTTGAAGTATAGCTGGCCCAAAGATCACGGCATAAATTTCAGAACGGATTAGTCCTTGGTGGTTAGGCAGCTAGTTGTCCAATAAGATCCCCTTCTATAATTAGAAGTGTACCTTATTTAGGACTCCTGTGATAACCCGCCATGTCATCATGCCACATATGCACCATTTGGCATTTATTAGTGCCATGTGGAAGCTTATATAAGAAGAAGGCTAGTATTTGTAAGAAGATTCTAGGGAATTATGGATAATTTCTTAGGAAGAACCTAGATCCTTATGGATTTTCTAGGAAAGTCCTTGGAATCTTCTAGGCTTGTAGAGAATTCTAGAGAAAGCCCTTATCTTGTAAATATCAAGGACTTGCATAATAATTAATATTTAAACACTAGCCCCAAGGAGACTAGTATATAAAGGGGGCCATTCATTTATAGCTCATCAAGCAAATATTTCAAGTTCTCTCTAATACAAAGCTTCCTTTAGCAATTCTATTATATTCTTTCTTCCATTATCTTAGCGATCTTGAGTGTAGTAGGGCTGACTTGGCATAGCAAGAACATGAGTAAGTTTTGCAAGATCGTGAGCAAGTTGTCAAGTGCCGCATGTGTACTTAGTTATGAACTAAGGACGTGACAACGTGGTATCAGAGCGAAGGTTTCAACTAAGGGAATGGCGGACGATGGAGAAATTAATTTTGCCAACACCTAAGCCAACGTCATCCACGATGCTGCTGGCAAGAGCGGCCGTAGCAAAAAGAGGAATGCCAACAACAAGAGCAAAGAGGTGACACCTGAGGTTGTGTCAAACGAAGGGCTCACATACAAGGAACCATTTGCCACTGAGGCAAGCGAGAATGAAGTGGAGGTACTTCCAGAGGACGTATCGCTCGGTAAAGAGTGGGTGATGAAGGTGAATACAGGGATGGACGACGTGGAGATCTTTGGCCAACACTTGGGGAAGGTGGAATGAACCCTTAACGTTCTTGAGGGGCACATTCTTGAAGAGTTTGAAAGAATCCGAAATGACTTGGAGGGGCGTACACAGTCTGAGATGGAACTAAGGCAAACCATCACTACCTTACAGGGCATACTAATAGAGGCTTTGAGTACTATCGATGCTATGAAGGCAAAGATAGAGTCACTCGAGGAGCATGTCAATGTTGGCGTGACTGAGGCAACCAGCAATGTTGTGGTGATGAGGGAGGCCAAGATTGAGGCTCCTAAACCCCCAGTGTTCAAAGGTGTTCGTGATACACAAGAAGTGGAAAACTTCCTTCGGCACTTGGAGAACTACTTCAGGCATGTCAAAGTGAGGGACGAGGCCAAGGTCAACACTCCGGTGTTGTACCTCTTAGAGACAACCATGCTACGGTGAATAAGGAAGACGGCCGACGTGGATAAAGGTCTATGTACTATTAGCACGTGGGATCAATTCAAAGCGGAGTTCAAGCAACAGCTTTTCCAAATAATGCCTTGTACGAGGCAAGGCGCAAGCTTAGGGAATTGAAGCAAACAGGGAGCATACATAACTATGTCAACGAGTTCACTACCCTTATGCTTCAAATCCCAAACCTAACCAATGATGACTTGTTGTTCCACTTCATGGACGGATTGCAAAATTGGGCTAAGCAGGAGTTGCAACGCCGACAAGTCACTGATATAGACCAAGCCATAGTGGAGTCCAAATCATTGATGGATTTCAGGCATGACAAGCACGACAAAGGCAATGGCAAGGAGTCAAATGCTAACAATGTTAAAGGTGGGAGAGACCGTGGCAAAGGCAAGGAGATACAAAAACAATACTCCAAGACTCAAGATTCCAAAAAGTCGAGTGGTCGTCAGGGATACGCCGAGAAGAAGAAACAGGCCGAGCAGAAAGGATGCTACATATGCGGAGGGACACACGGCTTTAAGAATTGTCCCGACCTCAAGAACCTCAGTTCCATGGTCTGTGAACGAAAAGAGAAGCCGCAAGCAGAGAGTTCGTGAAGCGCACAATTGGGTATGATCGGATTATGTGGTGCTTTCACAAAGCAAGCTATCCAACATACCAAGAATGGCAACCAGTACGTGGATATCACCATCAACAACAAGCCCGCTCGTGCAATGCTGGATACTGGAGCAACTCATAATTTCGTGACTGAGGCTGCTGCAAAGAGACTAGAATTGAAGATTGCTCCAACCAACTCTGGCGTCAAGACTGTGAATGCCGAAGTACAAAATGCTCGTGGGGTAGCTAATGGAGTTGGCGTCAAATTGGGAACTTGGAAAGGCATGGAAAACTTTACCGTAACTGCTATGGATATCTTTGACATTAAACTGGGGCAAGAGTTCTTTAGACATTGTCATACTTTCATCGACCCCTACCTCCAGCGTCTCTTGGTTATGGAGCAAGAAGGAGCTTGCATGGTACCTGCGGTAACTATTCCACACGGACATATCCAAACACAACTCTCAACTATGAAGGTTGTCAGGGGGATCAAGAAGGGGGATCCGACGTTCGTGGCAACCATTGCAAGTCTAGAGGAAGACAAGAATTTTCAAGAGACAATGCCGCCTTGCATAGAGAAGTTGCTTGAGAAAAACAAAGATGTCATGCCGGAGGAGTTGCCTAAGCACTTGCCGCCTAGGAGAGAGGTGGATCACAAGATTGAGTTGGAGCCAGGGGCTAAGCCACCTGCATTTGCCCCATATTGTGTGGCACCTCCCGAGCTAGAAGAGCTCAGGAAACAATTGAAGGAGCTGCTAGATGCTAGTCACATTCGCCCCTCAAAGACACCTTTTAGCGCACCAGTATTGTTCCAGAAGAAGAAGGATGGATCGTTGCGCTTGTGCATAGACTACCGATCACTTAATAAGGTCACCGTGAAGAATAAGTACCCGATCCCGCTTATTGCTGACTTGTTCAATAGACTTGGGCAAGCCAAGTACTTTACCAAGGTTGATCTTCGAAAGGGCTACTACCAGGTTTGCATAGCGGAAGGAGATGAGCCTAAGACAACATGTGTGACGAGATATGAAGACTTTGAGTGGTTGGTGATGTCTTTCAGCTTAATCAATGCACCAGCCACATTTTGCACCCTTATGAACAAGATCTTTCATCCCTACCTTGATCAGTTCGTGGTAGTCTACCTAGACGACATAGTCATCTGTAGAAACACCTTGAAGGAGCACATGGAGCACTTAAGGAAGGTTTTCCAAGTCCTGCGGGAGAGCGAGCTATACACCAAGAGGGAGAAACATAAGTTCGCACAATCAAAGGTGCACTTCTTGGGCCATGTCATTAGCAATGGAGAGCTACGCATGGACGAGGCTAAGGTACGTGCTATCCAGGAGTGGGAAGCACCTACAAGGATAACGAAGTTAAGATCCTTCCTTGGCCTTGTTAACTATTACCATCGGTTCATCAGTGGCTACTCAGCAAAGGACGCACCATTGACCGAGTTGCTAAAGAAGAACAATCCATGGGTTTGGACGGAGCATTGTCAAAAGGCATTTCAAGGCCTTAAGGCAGTTGTAAAAAAGGAGCCAGTCTTGGCATTACCTGACTTTGCCAAGACATTTGATGTGCACACAGATGCCTCAGACTTCGCCATTGGGGGTGTCCTGATGCAGGATAAGCATCACATACCATTTGAGAGCCACAAGTTAAATGAGACGGAGCGGCGTTACACGATGCAAGGGAAGGAAATGACTGCAATTGTGCATTGCCTTCGTACATGGAGACATTATCTGCTCGGGTCGAGGTTCGTGGTTAAGGCCGGCATTGCGGCTACTAGCTACTTTCAGACGCAGAAGAAGCTCACACCAAAATAGGCTAGGTGGCAAGACTTCTTGGTCGAGTTTGATTATGTGCTAGAGTACAAGCCGAGCAAAGGAAATGTTGTAGCTGATGCCTTGAGCCGAAAAGCCGATCTTGCTGCCATCACTTCAGCAACTTGGGACATTCGTGAGGCTATAAATGAAGGCATGCAACATGATCCAGCAGCCAAACAACTTATCGAGTTATCCAACCAGGGCAAGACGATACACGTTTGGGTAGAAGACGACGTATTACTTACCACAGGTCGGTGGATCTACGTGCCTAAGTTTGGAGACATTAGACGACAGATCATAATGGAGAGTCATGACACAATGTGGGCTGTTCATCCAGGTCAACATCGCACTAGGTCCTTGGTTGAGTCAGTGTACTATTAGCCACGCATGTGAGATGACATAGAGTGTTATGTGCACACTTGTCTTGTCTGTCAACAGGACAAGGTTGAACATCAAAGTCCGACGGTTATGGTACTATTATGGTGGTCGTGGATAGATTTTCCAAATACGCCACCTTCATGCCCGCCTCACCAGGTTGCATTGCCAAGGAAGCCGCCAAACTATTCTTTAAGATCGTGGTGAAGTATTTAGGCTTACCAAGGCATATTATCAGTGATCAAGACCCCCGTTTTACTGGAAAATTTTGGAGAGAGTTGTTCGACATACTTGGCACGGAGCTGCACTTTTCCACTAGTTTCCACCCACAGACAAATGGACAAACGGAATAGGTCAATGCCTTACTAGAATGCTACCTGAGGCATTATGTAAGCGCACATCAGAAAGATAGGGAAAGGCTCCTATACATAGACTAGTTCTCTTATAACTTGCAGCGCAGTGAGTCCATGGGGAGGACACCATTCAATCTAGCCACATGCCAACAACCATAAACTCCACATTCATTACCATCCGCATTCGAAGGAAAGAGTTTGGGGGCTTATCATATGGCCAAAAGATGGGAGGAACAACTCAACACTGTTAAGTCCTACTTGGATAAGGCCTCTAAGAAGATGAAGAAGTTTGGGAACCGGAAGCGACGTCCCGTTGACTATAGAGTTGGGGACATGGTCATGGTGAAGTTTAACCCAATGCAGTTCAAGGTACTACGGGGCATCCATCAAAATCTGATTCACAAGTACGAAGGTCCATTTAAGATCATTTCCAAGGTAGGAAAGATCTCATACAAGCTTTACATGACATCATATCTTAAGATCTACCATGTCTTCCATGCCAGCATGCTTAAGCTATATCATGAAGATAAGGATGATCCGAGTAGGGGCCAATCAAATCGGACACCAATGACTATCACCGCCTCGCATGATCGGGAGATTGAGGCTATCATAGATTACCAAGCCATGCGAAAACAAGGGCAAAAAGCTACCGCTATGTTCCTCGTACATTGGAAAAGGCAATCACCGGAGGAGGCCACATGGGAACGATATGAAGACTTGTGGAAATTCAAAGATAAGATCCGAGAGTTTATGCAACAACATAGCGCCACGGTCAATGCAATATTGGGTGGGGGAGAGTGTGATGACCGGCCATGTCATCATGCCACATAGGCGCCATTTGGCATTTATTAATGCCATGTGGAAGCGTACATAAGAAGAAGGCTAGTATTTGTAAGAAGATTCCAGAGAAGTATGGATATTTTCTTAGTAAGAACCTAGATCCTTATGGATTTGCTAAGAAAGTCCTTAGAATCTTCTATGCTTGTAGAGAATTCTAGAGAAAGCCATTATCTTATTAATATCAAGGACTTGTATAATAATTAATATTTAAACACTAGCCCCTAGGAGACTAGTATATAAAGGGGGCCATTCATTTGTAACTCATCAAGCAAACATTTCAAGTTCTCTCTAATACAAAGCTTCCTTTAGCAATTCTATTGTGTTCTTTCTTCCATCCTCTTAGAGATCTTGAGTGTAGTAGGACTGACTGCCATAGTAAGAACGTGAGCAAGTAGTGCAAGATCGTGAGCAAGTTGTCAAGTGCCGCACGTGTACTTAGTTAAGAACTAAGGACGTGACACTCCGCTATTATATAAAGGCGAGTCCATTCATTTGTAACACACGATTCGTTGACAAGAGAATATACATTCACCACTTTTTTGCTTGTTGTTCATCAGAGTTTCCTTATAATTTACTGTTTTTACTAACCCACCGCGAGACTGTCATAGCTCGAGGTCGAGACTTGGCCTGCACATTGATTTGACTTACTTTATTTTTTAATTTATGTATTTAATTTCTTGTTTATAAATTGATATTGGACTAAATTATATATCTTTACAATTACAAAATAAATTTAATTGCTATTCGAATTATACCGTAATCAATTTTCTTACAAAAGCGCAGCACACGATCATGACAAATGTAGACTATTCTTGACTGCCGTTTATGGGTTCAACATGATTCAGAGGATAGAAAGAGGCTTCAAAGAGGATTCTCGTCAGACTTCTGTTTTCTAATTGGCCTGGAGGTCCTGGATTCTATTTATTATACAAAGAACAACTCTTTTATCTGATCATATATACGAAACAAAAAAAAAAAACAACTCCTCCCCATCCCAACACCAAATTTTCGTCCTCTTCATTTTACCTTTTTCTTCTTGGTCATTCTCTCTCATGGGTGGAGAGCAGTTGTAAAGCCAGAAAATTTAATAAAGAGTATAAACTTTAGTTTTAATCAATAATAAATAATATTTTATTTTATATATAATATAATTTTTCGATAAAAAATGATCACTTAATCACTCTTGATCTAACACTACTTTGCCCCGATAGAGAGGGAAGTGGGGTTTCTCCAATAAAATACACTTGTTGAAAGAATAAGCCACAATTTTCCTTCTTTTTTTTTTCCTAATGTTCGTCCTTTTGTGGGTGGGTGGCATGATGGATAAGTTCGAGGGTGAGATCTCTTCCGTAGAGTTTTTCCCAAATTATGTTAATATATCACGACAATATAAATAAATATAGCAATAAATATATTATTTAGTTAGTAAAATTTATGTGAATTATCGACGTATTTATTTGTTTGATGTAAATATGAGACGTTGCATAAATAGTATATCGACTGTGACATGCACTTGATACATATTGGGGGAAAGCAGCTGCTACTACTCCGTGTGGTCCAGTCTTTTTAGCAAATGAACAATTTCTCCTATCAGTTCATATTATCAAAGCTGCAATAAATGGGCATAAATAACCATGATTAGGCTCCAATTTTAATTTAGAGATGAACTGAATAATGAACATGAAGAGCTACAAGTCGCCCACAATCCTATATGCAATGCATCATATATATGTTCACTTTCTCATCCTTGTCTGGTATCTTCCATATGGCCAACTATTAGAACAATCTATAATTGATGAAGCTTAACCACTGTGATCCAGTAGCAACAGAGACTCAATTTGGGAGTCCGAAACTGAAATGATGATCTTTTAAGGACAAAAAATACATTTTTAATGTATAAAAAAAGTTACAAAAATAGGCATTTCGCAGTATAATACTGCGAATTGATTTAATGAAAATTTTGCCGTTAAATCGATTCGCAGTACAATACTGCAAAGTAATAAATAATTTTTTTAAAAAATGTAATTCGCAGTATAGTACTGTGAATTACCTAAACGTTGCGGATTGCTTATTTAAAATAAGCCCCTTTTTCTTCCTCACATACAACGATAGAATCCTTACCTCCATTACAAAACTCTGGTCCCCCTCACACCCCCGCCCCCTCAATCCTTTTATAAGAAAAAAATTTGACCCTATCCGCCCCCTAAAGATCAAGGAGTGAAGGTCCCACACGAAAAAGTAGTTTTGGATTCCGTCGTTTTGGCGCAAAAAAAATTGATTTCAATAATATTCAAAAACTTCAATCGAGGTATTTCGATTTAGATTGCGTCGAAACTTGTATAAATTTATTTGATACCCGAATTTATATTATGTTTGTGACAAAAAATGCTACCGGATTGTTTGTGTTATATTTGATTTATTTACCCAAATTTATGTTATGTTTGTGGCCAAAAATGCTACCGGACTGTTTGTGTTATATTTGATTTATATGCCTAAATTTATGTTATGTTTGTGACCAAAAATGCTACCGGATTTTTTATGTTATATTTGATTTATATACCTAAAATTTATGTTATGTTTGTGATTAAAATGCTTAAAATTTGATAAATAATTTGTATTAACAATTGATAAATAATTTGTATTGTTAAATAATATTATTTATTTTATTTATTTATATTGTTAATGTTATGTTCATATTGTAGAGCTTTGTAGCGTAGTAAAATATAGAACCTTTTAGCGTAGTAAAATATAGAGCCTTTTAGCGTAGTAAAAATGTAGAGCCTTTTAGCGTAGACTCTCAGTAGTTGAGAAACAAAATAATTAAGGATAACTCGGTGCTACCGGGCCTCAAAAATCAAGCATGGAACCCATACGTAACTATTCTCTCCACTTCGACAATTTATAATTTAATTTATTAAGGTAATAAAATTCTAAAAATATTTAATTTGAGACGCATAATAATTAAGGATAACTCGGTGCTACCGGACGTCAAAAATCAAGTCTGGAAAACATACATAATTATTCACTCTAATGACCAGAAAACATAGTTGAAAATATATTCGGGTCTGTCTGGACTCCGCTCACGCCTCCATTCAACAACAGTCCCGGGGTTAAAGTGTTGCAGTGCGGGCATGTACCTGGGCAGTTTTGAAAAAGACTTATCGCAGTCGCCATCATTAAGTTCAAAGGCACGTTTGCGACTGAGATATTCCTTTCTTTTTGTTACAGTACAACCATACGCCTGGTGGACGGTTGTAATACACTCTTTAATCTTGAACCTAATGGACACTTCCAATTATGGAATCAAGACAAGAGAAATCAAGTCCATATCCAAGTTGAAGTGATTCTCATTGTATGTATCCATTTTACATCTGTGCTCACTAATAATTTTACCCACTTTCCATAAATCTGATTCCTTCTTGGTGGCACGCGACATCCAGTGACAACCCATAAACCACCTACGACATACAACCTTGTATTTTTCATAACAGCTGGCCTAGACTCATCCCACATCTGTGATTGAAATTCATCACTATCCCTTGTGATGGCATTCACGTTTGACATGCTTGGCAATTATCAAGGTATGGAATATTCTGCTCATGAAATGGCAGGTGGGACTCGTACACTAGTGGTCTAGCGGGAGGTGGAGGAACATGCTCCCTCGCCGGTTCAGGTTCAACATTCACTTCCTTCTCCTTATCACCAGCCTCAAAAGGGAAGGGTGTGTCATCCCCAGACTCATCCGCATTGTTGTCGTAATCACTATCATCTTCCTGACTCTACGCATCTTTCAAATCACGAGTAAATACGTCGTCCATGGATAGCTGTGTGAGGTCAGGAGCTTCAAGAAGCTCGTTTTCACAGCACAAAAAGAACAAAAAGATAAGTTACCCAATACTCCGGAAAAATACTTTAGATAGCTATATCACTTTACTCACAAGTCGTATTGTCTTGCCGTTTCTTGATGATGATGACTCCCGGATGGACCACCGTGGTCGAGTACTCCCGAACTGCACATATTCCAACTAGGGGCGGGGTCATAACTCGTAAAATTCATATCCGGACGGTATCCCCTATGAAAAATATGACCGTTAATACAAATCCAATTAAAATATAAAATAAACATTGCTAAAGCGTAGCAAAATTGAAGTTTACCAGTCATCTTGTTGATTATATAAAGTCGATAAATTATTTTGTGGCTGCTCATTCGCCGGTGGTGACAAATTTAAATCAAGGCAAGCTCTTTCTTCACCAATCTGTCAGACAAAATTTCTCAAGAATAACCACCCGATGACTGGGGGTTATCCCTGTTATGCACACCCTCTTCCACCTTGACGTACATTTCCAATAATTTTATTACAATAAATTTTCTGTATTCATCCGGAATCCGCAAAACAATCTCTAAGAGTATCAGCATCCTAGATGTTAAACTCTGAATAATAAGCAAACCCCTACAGAGTCACCGAATACGGAAATCTACCGGTTACTTTAAAGTTAACCGAACGCCTCCGCTCACTCATTTTTTTTACGTAACAACGATACCAATGTATCGTACTCCATATTAAGCGGCAATTTAACATGATACTGTGGAGGTGATATGTACCTCACATAGTTATTCTCCAGCACAACCTCACCACCACAATATAGTGAAACCCTTATTTTTTGCACTTCAGACATTGTAAAAAAATGATTGATAAGAAGAAGACAAAAGTATAACCGTAAGTTTTAAGTTAAGTATTGAATGAATGTTCATGAAAATGAAACGCCTATAAATAAGGCAAGTCCAAGCTCGTGGTGTAGAATTTGTCAAAGGAACTCGCAGTACAATACTGCATTTTATATTTTTGAATTATTATTGTGTCAATTAAATTATTTAGGTAGGGCCAAAAATAAACAGATTATTCGCAGTATAGTACTGCGAATTGTCTGTTTATTTTTGGCATGGGCCCAGATCTTTAATTAAACGGAGCATTTAGGTAATTTGCAATACTATACTGTGAATTACATTTAAAAAAGAAAATTTTTATATTTTGCAATATTGTACTGCGAATTAATTTAACGACAAAATTTTCGTTAACCCAATTCGCAATATAATACTGCGAAATACCCAATTTTATAACTTCTTTTTTAAACATCAAAAACGTATTTTTTATCTTAGTTCTCATCATTTCATAGATCAAAAGCCGTACGGCCTAAGGGCAAATGTCAGAACACTATTTTTGCTAGAAGCTAAAGAAAGCATATGTTAATTTGTTTGCCACCATATTGATATGGCCATTCAAACCGCGTTCCAGCTTTATCTATTGCTTTAATTTTACTGGAGTGATATAAACCATGTAAGATGGCTATACTTTCTTCCTTTATTTGTGTACAAACATAATTTGGCACCTCAAGATCTCTATTCTTATCCTTTAGAACAAAATCACATAAAATCATTTTCCTGTCACAATCAAGGCTAACGTCATTCCATATGTTTGGTATATTGCTTCTTTCTTCAGATTCTTCCTAAAGGACCATCTCATCTTTACGCTATTAGTCATTGAAATGGTAGACAGTCATATATCAACGTGCTAGTCGATAGTTTTATAGCTACAAATTAAACCAGATGGACATGCTGTTGTTGAACTTATTAAGTAATCAAATCCTCGGAAGCTAAGCAGTTAATTTCTGCCGAACGGGGATATAGGAAATTAGGGGTATCAAGAATTCAAGATATATCTTCTTTAACAAAATAATTACTACTTAAAATTTTAAATATAATTAGAAACCAAAGAATCCAATAGCAAAAGATGAAGAAATACCATTCACTTGTTACTTGAGATAACGACAAATATCAGTACTTTTCCCAATATAAAATTATTACTTAATGATTTTTTGACTATATTGTACAATTCGTACAGTTTACTTTCCACAAATATAAGCCAAGTCAAGATGCTCCCACTCTGACCTAATTCCGTTACTTTCAATCTCGTATCAGTCTGAAGGCCTTTCGGCAATTATTACTATGTTGTACTAGAAATAAATGTTAGTCAGAAATAGCAAGGATGCAGTATGTCCAGATTATTAGTTAGATTGGTCAAATTGTAAGGATGGACTATGTCCATTCCAGCTTTGTTTTGAGAGATCAGGCTTACACCCCGCTCTATGTTCCTTTTGACTTATCTATATATTCCTCTACGGGGAGCTTTGATTTAAAAAAAATAGTAAAATAATTATTGACTTTTCCTGAACTTTGTATCAATATAAATCTACATCCACACTAATCAAACCTGTGTCACGGGTAAATCCACCAATTTAAGATATGCACATGTGCAATTACAATAGAATAATGAAGCAACTTTAGAAATATTTATAGAATCTTAGAAATTCATGATAGAGAAGAAAATTAACTGACAATCAGAATATTATGGAAAGAGATGGCAAGAACGTGTCATGACTAAGGATCAGAATATTATGTGTAATCAGAATAAATTAATTAAGAGCTAAGCTCTGTATATCAGACAAGAGGGGTTGCTCTGATGGTAAGCAACCCCCACTTCCAATCGATAGGTTGTGAGTTTGAGTCTCCCCAAGAACAAGGTGGGAAGTTCTTGGAGGGAAGAATGTCGGGGGTCTATTTGGAAACAGTTGTAAGCTCTCTATATCATAGAGCTACGATCAAAATTTGTCAGTCCTTCACTTTCAGGGTTAGTTTAGGAAAACAAATTTAACAAGGAAAACAGCTCGTTTGATGCCTGAAATAACCTTAACCACCAAAATTAGACAATGAGCCCTTTCTGATCATCCTCATTAGCTTAATACACATGTACTAATTAGTCTGTCATGTGCTCCTTCATTGATGAGCCACGAGTCCACGACAAGGTGCAGCTTTACAATTATTTCTCTCCTTTTCCAATCATATATTATGGGAAAATTCTGGTTAGAATATACAACAGAGCAGCATAAGGAATATACAACAGTATTATAATTAGGATACATACTATTACTAATCCTTTTCCATTGGTTTCCTAGGAGAAATTAGAGAGCAGCAGAGCACACAATTATTTTTTTTTAACTTGAAGCTCATATTTCTTCTAAATGAGAAATGATGGTATAGCTAACAGCAACATTAACTACAAAGATTAGCCACTCATCAATAATTAAAGGTTCCTCTGAGAGATCGAATAAATTCATCTTGACAAAACAAAGACCTATTGATATATTACTTCCTCAATCTTGTGAATGTATAGCAGTGGACATGTTCCTTTGCTTTCTCATCTTTTCAGATACTCAACATTGCAACTTTGAGGAACCATATCATAGGAAGGTGAACGTTCCTTTACACTGAAGCAAAGCCACAAGGATTCGTTGGTGCACAACCAATTAGTTTTCATATTATAATTTTCTATCTATTTTGGAGTATCAGAAGTTATTTTGTGCTTATTGGCCATGCATGGAGCGTATGATCCGATGACAAAAAGACATGGTTTTAACTTCTTTAAAGCAGAAGTGGACCTGCTAAAGCAAAAGAGCAGTCACTAACAAGTGACCAGAAAATTTTAACAAGAAATTAGATTTATAAATGGATAAACCTAACACCCCATCGTTGACTTAGAATCACTTATAAGCTGGATCACCCTGCCAAAGACCATGAGTTCCTTATTAATCTGGACTATATTATTTATGTGAATTGCCAATTAGGAATATGATGAGTAGAAACAAGCTAAACTAGCTGAGTAAAAAAGAAAGAAACTTCTGGTTGGATTTTTTTTAAAAAAAAAGGAATGAGATCATCAAGTTTTGGTGAATGTAATAGTATCGTACAGGAATAAATCCATTTCCTCACCCCACCTATCACCAATAAACAATACTTAGCATCTCAAACTACCCTGGTTTATTTTCTTAATCCTCATCTTCCTCTTTATTGATTCCCTAGTTCCTTAGTCATTTCAATGTTAAATAATATTCCAGTACAAATATTATAGACCAAGAGAGAATGAATAAATAACACTGACGCCAAGCATGCAAGTACTTGAAAACTGATTCTCCTCTTTCAGCATTTAATTTGTTCTACTTGTGGTTTCTAAAGGGGACGGGTCACCCCTTTGATTCTTCCATTTGCTAAAATTTATTCTCCAACTGGCAGACCCCACCATCTTTTCCCTCTGTTATATAGAGCTCCCTCAACAACATCTCAATACACAAGCCTCACTGACTTTCACTCATTGTTCTCCACTATAATTACTATACCTTCATTACAATACATTGATTTCAAGATTTGCTCGAGGATACTTCAGTTTCAGTTAGTCATTCATTATTTCCTCTGTATCTAAGGCATTTTATCGTCCGCGACAACACAGTTTCAATAATGGCATCAAATTCGCTATCTGCTTGGACCTCAAAAGAAAACAAGAAATTTGAGCAGGCACTTGCTGTCTATGACAAGGACACACCTGATCGTTGGCAAAAATATTGCCAAATATGTCGGTGGAGGAAAATCGGTTGACGATGTTAAGCAACATTATGCTATCCTTATAGAAGATCTCAAGCACATTGAGTCCGGTGACGTCCCATTCCCAAAATACAGGTCAGGAGGAAACTCTCGCTAAGCTAATCAAGAAACCATGCAGTTGCAGGTGAAAATCATGTTATTTCATACTCTGTTCTGGCTCGAACTATGTGTACATATGCGATAAATTTTAAAATAACTGCATATGTTATTCTGAATAGGTGATATACTAGAAAACTCAATGCTGGTATAAAGTGTAATCCGATTGAGTACTCCATTTAAAAATAGCTTCAGTTAATAAATGGTCCAAGAAAATTTCTGACCAAACTCCTAATCATTAGTATTATAAATATAGGTAATGCCTGGCCACATTGCATTCAACTTCTTATCTTGTCCTTGAGCCCACATGAGATCTAATCCCTCTTGCCTTTTTTGGATAACATTCCTAGGGTCCAATACTTTCTAAATATAGTTAGGGGTTGAGAGACTCGATCGCATGCAAAATAAAAGCCTCCGCTTCTTTTCATGTAGATACTCCGTACCCGACCATTATCTTACTCAATATTTTATTCTTTATTTTGAAATCTATGTGATTCTAAAACTAGCATAGAGTTTGTCTTGACATAGACTTTGGTTCTTTTGTTTTTAATCAAGTGATAGAAGCTCTTAGTGGCACTATACTTTAACGTATCAACTGTCAATTCATGAGATGCGTCAAACTTCAACTTTGAATCTACTTATCCTTTTTGTGCCTCTATTTTTGTCTTAAATAAATAATTTAAAGCAAGTGCTGATGAAAGCTCCTCTTTATGCAGGCGTCCGAGGTATAATTTATGCCATACAAAAACCAGTCAAGTCGAAGACGTATACGTATGGCGAAGAATTAAGAAAAGAACTCATATTACTCCCTCAAGATGTACACTATTATTTTCTTCTTCTAGCTAGGTAGCTAGTGCGATATGTTGCCATTGTATTACCCGAATATCCTTTTGAATAAAAAATCATATTACTTTTTACGGACGCTAAGTAATTATACTGTGCTTCTGTAATGCCAAACGTCTCATCACACAAATTTCATATTATACACTGAAACGAACGATTAAGACATTGAAAAATCATAAAATACATATATGTGTGGACATTGGAAATAAGTGGAGATTATTCAATGGCTAACGCCTAACAGAATATGCCCCAGCTGATGATGCCGTTGAGAGATTATATGGGGGGTGTAATTTATGTCAGAAAAATAGCAGAATATGACGACGAAAATAATTAGGCCTTGATAGTGTAGTCAACATAATATTTAAAATAGAGTTCTTAATATAGGAGGACTATGTTCTAAATGAGCTATACTGTGGCAGATTGGGTTGCATGCTCGACATCGCAGTAAATTACTAGCAAAGCTTCTTAAATAAATTGGTCACGGATAGATCTTTCGGAACGGCATTCATGTTACAGATACAATACGAAATCAGAGGATTCAGTTGAATCCAACAACCACTACAACAAATATGGCCTAAGGCTACATTTACTTTAGGCAACGTTTGAAAAGTATTGTCATTATTATATGTAGAAACACTTTTAAAGGGTGGCTTTTGTTGATAGCTTTTGGCTACGATTTTTAAGCTACACTTAATAAGCGTTCTTTTTATGTGATTAGGCAACATAATTTAAGCATTACCAAATCATAAAATAATTGGCAACACTTATTCATTCATATGGCAACGCTTTCAGAGTGCTAAATTTTTATTCTAAAAGCAACACTTTCCAAGTGTGCTCTAAAACAACCCAAAAAATAAAATGGATCTTGGGCCTAACTCAACCCCAAAAGCTAGCTTATAAGGTGATGATTGCCCAAGCCATATAAGGAGACCAAGGACCACAAATCCCTCCGATGTGGGACAACTCAATAAAAAAATATCTCCCGCCCCCCAAATTTCCCCCTTATTTCTTTTAGTGAAATATTCAAATATTTTTTCCATTTTGAATGAACAAATAAAGTATTAGGGCCATCCTTTTGAAATCATTCCTTAGGTCTGTCGCTTCGAGTCTCCGACACCTCCACCAAATTCTGAAATCCCCATCGACACCACCTCTGTAAGTTGCTTCAGCCTTCTAGCAGTTTTAACTTCACAAGGATGCAGGGTCCCGCAAGTTCAAGGCTTCGATTCCGCAGAGGTAATCAATACTGTTAAACCCTATAAGCTTTCCCTTTTTCTTGTTGGAACTCAACCTTTCTGTTTTTTGAATCATCACAAAGTTTTTTGGGACTTGTTTGTTTGCTCTTATTTTGGTTGTTTAAGGAATAGAAAGGCATTATTTTAGGTCTTATTAGTTTTTTTGCGGTCTTATATGTTCATTCTTATATTGGTAGTGAAATATAAAATTATTTAATTCTTTGTTGATATATAACTTTATTATTGAATTCATATCCCATTTTATTAATTAATTTTTGAGAGCTTCAAGTGCTATTGGATAAGAAGCACTGACTTATCCAATGAACTTTCTCTCTTGCCATGCCCTTTTTATTCCTGGTTGAAGAAGTTGGTCATAAATTAAAAATAGTTCTTCACTTATAATTTATTAAAGAAGTTCACTTAAAGAATTTGTCTATCAATATACAATAGTTAAACAAAAGGAAGTAATAGAGACATATTAAACTAGTAATTGAAGAATTTCAAAATATTCTGGCAATGAAAAGAATATATAAGTATTCTGGTAACAGAAAGAAATTCTAATATGTTTGTTTTAGGACCAAGTAGCATATTCAATTCTAGAGAGAAGGTAGTAGATGTGTAGATGACGAGAAAATAGAAAGGCCAATACAGCATGATTATAGTCCATAGATTTTGTTACTTGAATCATTACAATATAAAGATTACATTTTGATCTCAATACTGCATCATATATAGATTTCTTTCTATTAAATATTTTAGTACTTTATATGTCTATCGCATATTTATATATGATAGTATTGTAATTGTTAGCATTTTAAAGTAGTGTATGCTTTGTACATGGAAAAGAATGTGTTCTAGTCATTTGTGGCATCTAACCCTTGAAAATGCATATAGTATGTGGGTATATCAGTTTTATAATTTGTATCATGTACTGTATTATCTTCAATTTTTATCTTTTTATGCATATCATGCTCGGTGCTGGTACGTATGAACAGTTTTGGCATCTTTTAATGCTGCTATTTTTATTTGGAAGTAGTGAATTCCGATTCTTACATGGTACACTATGCATGTTTTACGTTAATTCTTTATAGTGGAGGAGCAAATCTGACTCCTTTTAACTTGTTTGAATGAAGGGTTAGACGGCATTTATTTTGAATTATATAGAGAAGTACTTAGATATATAGTTTGTTATTCTCTGAAAATTAATAGCTATGGGAAAACATGTTAAGATACCATATAGTTGTGTTGTGATAAGCTAATGTTGAGTGAAAATGATCAAGTTGAATTGGGAGAAATAAAGAAACAACTCATCTATTAATGTAAGAAAGAGTAATATCACCATTTAAGAAAAGAGATTCAAGTACTTACTGAAATAAAGGAATCTAGTCAAGTTAAGTTGGGAAATAAAAAGTAAGTTGAAAATGCTAATGACAATGCAAAAATACAAAGAAAGTGCTAATGACAATGCACAAATACAACTAATTGAAATGCTGATGAATATTAAAGTAGTCGTACAACCTACCCTTACTAGCTTGCACAACTTAATCCTTTTATCTATAATAGATATTTGTTCTTAGAATAGTGCTTGATATTTAAATTTTCAAGGGGAATTTTTTTGCAACATTGCTCTAAATCTGCACTTGCATGTTATTAGTTACTATCTAAATATTAATTTTATTTTGAATGTGTAGGAAAGTTCTTGTGAGCAAATTGGACATGATAGCCAAAAATAATTTGATCTGTTGGAGTTTAATGTTGAAGACCTTGGACACTTGCTATTTTAGTTGTTTCTGATACGATAATAATTATGTTTGATTTTGTAAAGTTAATTGTTAGCATGCATCTTGAAGCAATTTTCTTTATTTGTTGATGTACACACACGAGATTTATTTATTTTTTGAAAGTTATTGTAAGTATATGCATTTGAATTATTCTTTTGTTATCTTTTGGTTAATTGAATGCTTGAGATCTTCATACTTAAATATGATTATCGGACATATAAAAAAATATAAATTATTAATTATAAAACCATAGTTTGTATAAATATAAAAAAAAACTTTAATTTATAGCGTAGTCAAAATTGTCACACTTAAAAAGTAGTGTGTCGAAGGGATTAGTAAATTAGTGGTTCCTATATGGCAGCAAAAGCCATGCATCACAAGTGGTGTTTTAGGAGCTACACTTGAAAAGTGTACCCTAAAGAGTAACAAAGACCACACTATTAATGTGTTGGCATAGTACATAGAAAGTGTTGGCATAGATGGTACTACAAGTGTGGTATTTGTTACTCTTTAGGGCACGCTTTTCGAACGTGGCTTCTAAGGTAACACATGTAAAGCGTTACATTAGGAAAAAGGTTACGCTAGTTTAGGCCACCCCTGAAAAAGGTGTTGGTTTAGGGCGGAAAGTGTGGCTTTTGATCTAAGGCCAACCTTTTTGATAGTTTAGGCTACACTTTTCAGGTATTGTTAAAGGTCAGAAATGTTGTAGTGAACTCTGAACAATTCTTAGATGTATTTACAAAAAATTATACTAGCATTTAATCTTAAGAAATATTAAATTGCGAGACCATAATTTTAAAGAAAAATGCAATTGGTTCATTGGTTGTATAGGGTAAAATTTGGTTCATGACACCCCCACGACTAGTGGGCACGTCACTTACAATAAGGGCGACCCAAGTAGGGGCACGTCCCAAGTTGGTAAAGAAGAAGCGACGTCGTTTAGTGCATAACCTTTTTACTGAGTGGAAAGTCACCAACTTCCATACTTTTTGATTATTTCGAGGAAGGTCTCCTACTATATAAATGAGACCTTCACATTGTAATAAGCATCATTATGATTCTCGGATAATACAACTTCTCTCTCTATATCTATCTTATTCTTAGTTTTCTAACTATTGCTTCTCTCTTAAGCTAAATTCCATTTTTCTTCACACTTTCAGATCTAAAGAAATCTTAAAATGATAGTCATCTCTAGAGCTCATTATATTTGATTACGATTTACACTTATATATTTTCGATTGTTTTTAAGCTTATAAAGTACGAGTATAATTTTTGAGCTAAATAATTTAGCACCGTATGTGGAAATTTCGAGAATCAAAACCATAGTTTGCACCGAGAGAACCATTGAAAACCCTTCTCTACAATACAGAAATGAAAAATAGCTGACAGTAACGCAAGAATGAAAGCGATAGCAGATGTTGCAACCAATCTCATCGGTCCTATCAGCGAAGCCTGTGAAGAGGGGGTTTTGATTGCAACCCTTAGCACCACCACAAGCGGAGAAATCCCACCTCCGCCACATGAAGATCTAATGATCTTGCGGGAAAAAGTCGCTTCTACATCTACAACTGAAGAAGAACCCCAAGAGGTTAGGAAACTACTGGAAGAGGGGTTAACGAGTACTCTAAGTGGCTTGGTTAAAAAGTCACCCCAAAACAACGTCAGATACATGCCAATAGCATACCTTGCTGCAGTCGAAGGTGAACCCTAGATCGTACGAGCAAACAATACGCTCTTCAATACTGGGGCTAACGGCGGCACGCTCACAGCCATCCTCAAGAAGATGGAGAAATGGAAAACGAAAACAAGTCACTTTGTGACGAGATGAAGGAACACCAGGAGAGGGTGGACAAGATCCCTAGTGCTCCCAAGTTGCTGCCAAAGCGTGACGTGGGAAGGTTTGATGAACAACTCTACACGGAAGAGGCTGCACCATATCCCATCCCAAAAACCATCAAAATGCCCCTTATTCAAGAGTGTACGAAGGAACTACAGATCCCGAAGATCATCTGATCCACTACGTCACGACTGTAAAAGGTAATGACCTATCAAAAGAACAGGTACTGCCTGTGCTGCTGAAGAAGTTCGGCGAAACACTGACAGGAGGTCACCAACCTGGTATTCCCAGCTACCGGCCAAGATCATTTCTATGTTCATGCAGATGGCGAAAAAGTTTTTCTCCGCCCATGCAGGAGAGACGAGTAAGGATGATCCTACCAAACGTTTCGGAACGCATGGCGGTCGCTGCTTTTCAGAACGGGTTAAGCAGGGATGGCGCGAGGGCGACCAAAAAACTACTAAGTCGTCTCATGAAGTACCCACCCACCACGTGGGAAGATATTCACAACGCCTATTGTGCTAAGGTACGTGCAGATGAGGACAACCTCAACGGGCCGACCCAACGTTTAACAACGATACACCCAAAAATCAGGAGAGACCGACGCAATGAAGGACGACAAGAACAAGTCCCACATCCCAATAGGGAGAGACACCAACCCTACATCAGATCCTCTCACCCACCGCCACCTAGGCACGTGGACGCACTACAACGATATGTCGCCCCACTACGAAACGACAGAGATATGCCCATTTTATTATCTGCCCATAACTTTTGTGTGTCCCCTTCAGAGATAGTGTACACACTTGAAAGCTGGCCAACAAGGTGCAATGGCTAACAAAGACGAAGTCAGACCCCGTCACTAGAAAATCAAACGCCCCGTGCGATTTCCACCAGGAACGAGGGCAAAAAACCGAAGATTGTATAGGTCTACGGCAAGAGGTGGTCAGGATGTTGAACCAAGGGTTCCTGAGAGAGCTGCTCAGTGACAAAGGAAAAATCAGCTTTGCACGTGGACGGGAGCAACCCCACGGGCCACCAAATCCGCCTTCATCAACACTCACCATTAATATGATCATCAGAAATAGCGACGATTCGGCGATCAATCACATCAAGTTCACCACTACGCACAAGCAGAAGTGAACTATTGCCCACGAACGGTATGACGACTTCGAAGAAGGTATCACATTTGATAAGTCTGATGCCGACGGTTTGTCTTTTCCTCATTACGATGCTTTAGTTATCACTTTACACATCGCAGATACGGATGTTAAAAGAATTATGGTTGATGATGGTAGCAACGCCTGTATTATCCACCCGAGGGTCCTCGTACTAATGGGACTCGAGGATAAGATAATACCGCGCTGCATAACACTAACTTGTTTCAATAATGCAGTAGAACGAACCTCCGGGGAAATATCACTACCCGTCCTAGCAGGAGGGGTCACGCTGGAAACAATTTTCCACGTGATGAACCAGGAAACGACATACAATGCCATCATCGGACACCCGTGGATACATGCTATGAGAGCGGTCCCGTCAAGTTCTATCGAATGATCAAATTTACCACCCCGTGAGGAGTATTCAGCATTCGAGGAGAGCCTTGCACCGCTCAGGAATGCTATAAAATAGCTCAAGACTGCGCCCACACCAAACAACTTTAAGGGACGAGCGCTGATGCATAGCAATCAGCTATGTCGGGGACTAAGGTCTACCCGACAGAGAACGCCATTAAAGACCCTGATGTCTTAGAAGCCTGCAAGGCGACGGCTGAAGACCTCGACCCAGTCCAACTAAACAACGATGATCCTTCAAGGAAAGCTTACATCGGGCACAGCCTCTCAAATCCAAGTAAGTATCGTGAATTATTATCTAACCATGCAGACCTGCTTGCCTTTTCCCATTCAGATATGACAGGGATCCCGCGAGAAATCACAGCTCACAAGCTGAACGTCGACCCATTACACCCACACGTGCACCAAATGAGAAGAAAATTCAACGGCGCTATCAACGAAGCGGTCAGCGAGGAGGTGGACAAACTTCTGGCTAACGGCTCCATAAGGGAATCAAAGTACCCTCAATGGGTCGCTAATGTCATCAGGGTTAAAAAGAAAAATGTAAAGTGTAGAATGTGTGTAGAATTTCACCGACTTGAACAACGCGTGCCCAAATTATTCCTTCCCACTGCCCCATATCGACCAGCTGATTGACGCGACTACAGGGCATGAGCTGCTACGTTTCCTAGATGCATACTCTGGCTACAACCAAATCATGATGGCCGAAAAGGACCAGGAAAAAACAACATTCATCACCCACCAAGGTTCAAGCTCAAAAATGCAGGAGACACATACCAAAGGCTAGTCACCAGAATGTTCAAAGAGCAACTCGGTAAGACCATGGAAGTCTATGTCGATGATATGCTGGTAAAATCGCTAAAGAAGGAATACCATAGCGGCTACCTAAAAGAGGCCTTCGAAATACTGAGGAGGTAGGGGATGAAGTTGAACCCCCAGAAATGCGCTTTCGGTGTGGCCTCATGGAAATTCTTAGGGTTTCTCGAATAGCAGCGAGGCATCGAGGTCAACCCAGACCAGATCAAGGAGATAGATGCAATACCTGTGGTGCTGAGTAGAAAGAAATAGGTACAGAAGCTGAGATGGTGTATAGCCGCCCTATCCAGAGTCATATCATGGTTATCCGATAGGTTCTATAAATTTTTCAACGTGCTAGAAAGAGACCGAGGGCTATAGTGGAACGAGGAATGCATCGAAGCCTTGAGAAAGCTAAAAGCGTACTTGTCTTCGCCGCCCTTGCTGGTCAAAGCAATCCCAGACGAACCCCTGCTGGTCCATCTGGCCGTGTCTGAGGTCGCTGTTAGCGCCGTCCTGGTTCGCAAAAGCAACGGTACACAATCCCCTATCTATTACATTGGCAAAACCTTAGTGGATGCCGAAACTTGGTACACACACCTCGAGAGGTTGGCTCTGGCACTAGTAGTAGCTTCACGAAAGCTACGGCCCTATTTTCAGTGCTACCTCATAAAACTGGAAACGACCTTCCCATTATGGAGCGTCATACACAAGCCCGAATTATTGGGCCAGCTCACAAGATGGGCCATTGAGCTCAGCGAGCACGACATCTCGTATCTTCCAAGAACCACCATCAAGTATCAAGTCCTGGCCCATTTTATTGCCGACTTTAGCGCAGAAATCCGGCCAAAATCAGAACTTGAGGCCCAAAATGCCTCCACCAATAACGACCTATAGGTCCTCTACACTTATGGCGCCACCAATACATGAGGGTCAAGACTGGGACTCGTCCTCGAGGTCCCCGCGGGTGAAACAATTCGCCACTCCATACTGTTAGATAATACGCTTAACGCTAGAGGGGGGGTGAATAGCGTTATAATAAAAATTAGCGTAAACTTGCGAAATTTAAAAATTGCAGGAAATAAATAAGTGCGATAAGTAAATAAATTAGAACAAACGCACCGATATATCCTGGTTCACCACAACCCGTGGCTAGTCCAGTCCCCGAGAGACTCTCTCGAGATTTCCACTAACTTGTTAAGCTTACGGGTGCTCAACAAACCGTTACAACTTGAGGACACAAGCCTCAACAACCTTTGCTCAGAGATACAACACTCCAAGACTTCAACCAAGGAAACACAAGTTCCTTCTTACAACACAAGGGACTAACACTTCCCTTCAAGTGTACAAAAAAACTTAGCACTCAAACAAGACACTCCTTTAAGAGTAGATATGAGTAAAAAGAATATGCTCAAGATCGCAACAACTTTCGACAAGAATTTGGCTCTCAAAAGCTTATGTAATGAATATAAAATGATAAGCAATAAAGTATGCAAGCTTTAGCAATTGTATGATCTGTTGTTGTGTGTTGTTGTACTTAAAAGACTGAATTGAAGCTGTATTTATAGTTGAAAAACTTTGTATTACCGTTGCCTAATTGCCAATTAAGAATTGCTGATTTTACTCAGTGACAATCGATTGTCAAATTACCACAATCGATTGTTTGCCAGTTCTTCCAAAAATCAATCCCAGATTTTACGCTTAACAATCGATTATCTAAGATCAATAATCGATTACTGGCAACGTCCAAAAAATCATTTCCAGATTTTACGTAAAACAATCGATTGTTAGAAATCTACAATCAATTACTTGGCAACGTTCAAAAAATCATTTCCGAATTTTACTTACGACGATCGATTATAGCAAATCAATAATTGATTACTCAGCAACGTTCAAAAAAACCTTTTCAGATTTTAATTAAAACAATCGATTATAAGAAATCAATAATCGATTACCTGACGGTATTTGAAAACATTTTGGCAACGGTCAGTTATACAATCAATTATATTAAGTTAACAATCGATTATATATCAGTCTTGAAAAAATCAATTTAGACACTGCCTCTTGACAATCGATTGTTATAGGTTCAAAATCGATTATTTAATAACTTTGAAAAAGTCTGGAAGATACTGCCTCAACACAATCGATTGTCATAAGTTCACAATCGATTATTTTGTGACTTTGAAAAATCTGATGGACACTGTCTCTTCACAATCGATTATCATTAGCTTCACAATCGATTATTTTGAGCTTTGAAAAACTTTGATGGACACTGCCTCATCACAATCGATTGTCATAAGGTTCACAATCGATTGTCATGCAGATTTGAAAAATCTGATGCTCACTGCCTTAACACAATCGATTGTCATAAGTTCACAATCGATTGTCAAGCAGCTGACTTAAACATAATCGATTATCATAAGTACATAATCGATTATCTTAGTCCAGATTTTAGAGGCATGTTTAAAAATCATTTTGAGTAAAGTAAATATGCATTATTTAAAATCATTTTGCTCTAAATTAAATATGCATGATTTGTTACAAATATTTTTACGGGAGAAGCCAGGTCTTGAGTTTAAGTTGTCGGATCAAGATCACAATTAAATACCGACTCATATAAAACTTAATCTCGATCTTTGTCTTGTGCTTGAATCTCGTTATATATCAATTTTGCACTTGTGCTTGGATCTCGTCATGTGTCAATTTGCGCATAGTTTGTCATTCATCAAAACCTACAAATATGAACACACGTTTAGTATAATGCCTTGAGAACGTGTTTCCAACACATACGTTGCCCTGAAATGACTAACAACGAAGCCGAGTATGAGGCCGTTATTGCAGGCATGAAATTGGCCATCAAATATGAGGCTCGTCGACTCATCCTTCAACGCAATTCCCAACTCATAGTAAACGAAGTCATTGGGACTTACCGGATCAAAGAACAAAGATTGCAAAAATACAATTCGGAAATCCGCATGTTAATGGCTGAGTTCGACGAGATGCCCCTTCGAACAGATTCCAAGGGCACGAAATATTGAGAAAGACGGTCTAGCGAAGTTGACTATGGCCACTAAAAACTTCAACAAAGAAAGCATGGTTACCCTCCTCCACTCCGCCATTGATCACACCGAGGTATTCTCTTTAAATTTAACTTAGGACTGGCGCAACCAGTTTGTATCCTATCTGCAGGACGGAGCATCGCCACCTGCCCAAAAAGGGAAAGAAACTCCGCACGCAAGCTTCTCGGTAATGCTTAATAAACAATGACCTCTATAGAAGAACGTTTGGTGGACCCTTGGCTAAGTTCCTAGGGCCGCACCAAACAAGGCTGGTACTCGAAGAAGTGCATGAGGGCCACTGTGGTGCCCATATAGGTAGCCGCGCCATCGTGCGATGCATCATACGGGCCGGCTACTACTGGTCCACCATGAAAAAGGAGGCAGCAGAATACGTTCACTGATGCGAACAATGACAAAAATATGCCCCCATGATACACCAACCATAAGAGCCTCTCCATTCAGTCACCTTCCCATGGCCTTTCATCAAATGGGGAACGGACATAGTCGGCCCCCTACCCGCAGGACGGGAAAAGGTACAATTTTTATTAGTTTTAACTGACTATTTCTCTAAGTGGGTAGAAGCAGGTGCGTACGCACAAATACTCGAACAGGAGGTGATCGCTTTCATATGGAAAAATATTATATGCCGCTTCGGCATCCCAAAGAAATCAGTTATGACAATGGATGACAGTTCATCGATCAAAAAATGATCGAATTCTTAAAGAAATGGCGCATCAAGAGGATACTTTCCAAGCCATATCACCCCGCCGCTAACGGCCAATCAGAATCCTCCAACAAAATAATATTAAACATACGGAAGAAGAAGCTCGAGGACAACAAAGGGCTATGGCCTGAGCTACTTCCCGAAGTGCTGTGGGCGCACAGGATCACACCTAAATCCAGCACGGGGGAAACACCGTACTCGCTAGTCTACGGAACTGACGTGGTCATACCCGTCGAGGTCGGTGAACCAAGCCTAAGATATTCACACACCAGTGGAACTGAAAATGACACAAACAGGCTCCAAGACCTCGACAAAGCTGCGGAAAGGAGATAATGGCCCATATCATAATGGTGGCCCAAAAACAACAAGTCGAAAGATACTACAACAAAAGGGCCAAAATAAGCCCACTCAAAGTGGGAGACTATGTCCTCAAAGCCAATACATTGGCATCCAAAGACCCAAGTGAAGGAAAATTGGGCACCAACTGTGAAGGACCCTACTAACAGCACTAGCCAGCAAATGGGCGTTCTAGTTGGAAACAATAGAAGGAAAAATACTCGAAAAAAACTGGAACGTTTCCCACCTCAAGTATTTCCACTTCATAAAGGCGTCTCCCGAGTCGTACTCTTTTTTCCCTTACCCGAGTTTTGTCCAAATTGGGTTTTCTCGGGGAGGTTTTTAACGAGGAGGCAAAGGAAATGCTTGGAGATATTTGCGGCACAACTTAACCATATCAGCCTCTCCTTACGACCTCAGGACGACATGATAAAGAGACTGGATTAGCTTGATTTCTAATGTATGAAAGGATACGGCCACTCCAATGTATGAAAGGCACCAAGCATCTCCAATTATGAAATGCTTCGGCCATCTCCAATGTATGAAAGGTTACGACCATTTCCAATGTGTGAAAGGATACGGCCATCTCCAATGTATGAAAGGCTACGACCATCCACAGAATATAAATGACTAAGGCCATCGATTCTATCATGGCTAAGTCCATCGATTCTATTATGGATAAGGCCATCAGTTCTATTATGGCTTAGGCCATCGCCGCCAACGGTTGACCTAGATTCAACTACAGTAAGTAAATGACTCGACCACAGTCGAAGTCGCCTACATGGTTAAGGCCATAGATTCTATCATGGCTAAGGCCATCGACTCTATTATGGCTAAGGCCATCAATTCTACTGTGGCTAAGGCCATCGCCGCCAACGGTCGACCTAGATTCGACTACAGTAAGTAAACGACTCGAAGATAGTCAAAGACACCTACATGGCTAAGGCCATCGATTCTATCATGGCTAAAGCCATCGATTCTATCATGGCTAAAGCCATCGATTCTATTATGGCTAAGGCCATCAATTCTATTATGGCTAAGGCCATCGCCGCCAACGGTCGAACTAGTTTAGACTACAGTAAGTAAACGACTCGACGACATTCGAAGTCGCCTACATGGCTAAGGCCATCAATTCTATCATGGCTAAGGCCATCGATTCTATGATGGCTAAGGCCATGTCCGCCAACGGTCAACCTAGATTCAACTACGCTAAGCAAACGACTCGACGACAGTTGAAGTCGCCTTTATGGATAGGGCTATCGACTCTATCATGACAAAGGGCATTAATCTAAGTCCGACAAGGGCCATCAACGCCGATGGTCAATCCGGTTCGACTACGACGAATGAGTCGGTCGACGATAGTCAAAGCCGCTCATGCCTACCAAGCTTAATCTACGGTAAAAAGCGTGAAAACAATAACCGAAAATTCAATAAAAGCTCTAAGGAACAAAAGAAAAAAAGCAATAGCAAAAAGTCATATTTCATCATCTCCAAAGGTATACATACATTTGGCCTCAGAAAAAAAGGCCCCATCTACTCAAAAATATATACATAAAAGTCTTAAGAGCCTTCACCGATCCGCCATCCCGACCCTTCTGGTCGCCGTCCGGTCCGTTTCCATCTCCAGGGTGATAAGCCTTAGAAATCCCTGAATTAGAGTCCAAACAGTTGACGTCCTCAGAGTTACAACCCTCCCTACCAGGCGAGTCAGAGCTATAACCCGCCGCTTCACGGGCAACAGGGGTTAAGTGTCGTTACCATTCGACTTCCGCCTCGGAAGCTCGACCTACTGCCAAAAACTCCTCAAAAACAACTAACATGGTATCATGATACACCCACATCTCATGCACATCACGATGCATATCTTCTAGGGCAGTTCGCCTGAGAACTTTAACCTCAGCTGTCCTAGCATCAAGCTCACCTGTAAGGGTCGTGACCTGGATTCGCAGTTCCGCAGCCTCCCGCTACCCCACAACTTATCTCTAATTTTTCCTCTTTTGACTGGAGAAGGGTCTCCAGCTCGATGTTTCAATCCAAAGCAGCCATCGGCTGCTCATTAATCTCCTCCAGCTCTGCCGCTCTGTTCTTCAAAAGAGCCTCCGATTCCTTAAGACCCTCACGGAACGTCCTGAACTGGGGGTCCTGCATAAGTACGTCTGCCAACGCCTGATGCTTAGCACGACACTCTTTAGATTTCTTCGCCATTTTATTGAAGGTGGCCGCTTTCTTTTGTTAACGCCACCTCCTCTCCACCTCCAAGATGAGGGTATGAAAAGAAAAGAAGAAATGTGTCAGTACGTACCAAAGTCGCTTTTATGACTCAAACAAAAAATTTGAAAGCTACCTGCAAAGCTGCACCAGCTATCCGCCTCGACAAATCCCCGTTGCTAACACTTCTCAGTGTCTCGTACTCCGCACCCGCACATAACAAGGTCATGTTCGTTGTGGCTTGCTCGTTGTCTTCTAACAAATTATACCCACCAGGTATCACGATACGGCAAGTAGACCTGCCCTCCCTCATCTCCACGCGGGCTGAGCCCCCCGGTGCTTCTCCAAGAGCGACTTCGGAGCCCGTCCTCTCAATTTCCATGGTCGCTGCCGTAACTGCGGAGGACGACCTGCCTCCTGGGGAACAGGCCAAGCAGACGGCGGTGGTTGTTCCCCAATGAGCCTATCTCCCTAAACGAATGGCCTCAGCCATAAAAAATGGCATCGGTTCTCGGCGGGGCTCACTCGGCATCGCGCCCTCAGTTGCAATTCCCTTGCCACTAATCAGTCGCCACCTCTTTCTCTCCGACGGATCTTCTTCTTCCGAAGCCGCATCCGCTAGAGCGACTTCAGGTACTGACAGATGAAGGATCTCAGGCGTTATTGTTGGTACGGCCTCAGGTATCTCTACGGAAGCAACCTCAGGCACCGCCTCAGATGCAGCCACCGACATAACCCCATGCTGAGAGGTCAAAATGGCGCTGTCTCTAGGCGAGGCTCCCACAAATGCATCTCCCCCATCGGATTCGGACTCAACCCTAGACGGGCCAGTGTCAGATTTCTTCTTCTTCACCTTTGTAGAAGCGCCCCGACCTGCCAAACGAGAGTACATTGAATAGAAGGGTCTCCAAGCCAAAACAGAGCGAAAAAGAAGAACAGGAAAGGTTGTTACCAGTTGGGTTGTACAATCTACGAAACTCAGCCCAAATGCAACATTTTTCCACATACGGTATCAGCCTCGTCACCCACGACCTAATGTCGTCAACGGGACGAGGCGAGCGAGCCACTACTACAAAAGGAAGGAAAGTAAGTCAGAATGATTGAGTAGTCAAAACAAGGCGTCGCGAAATTACATGCAGAGATACTTACATCCCGTGTTCCGCATCTCTAGAAACCCTTCGGGATTGGACACGAGATGGCTCGTCCTAATGTAAAAGTATTTACGCCAGAAGATGCGGTTAGCTTTGTCGTCGGCCCTCACCACAAAGCTCTTCTTACCAGAGCTCCTCAATATCAGCATGGTACCTCTCATATAGCTAGGGCTGAACATCTGCAGTAGGTGGTGAATAGAAACGACAGTCCCAGCCTCGCCCAGAAGCGTGGTAAGAATTCGACACACCTTCAGGGCATGAAGTGTGAGCTGATCCGGGCACGTATGATAAAAGTGGCAAAGCTCTTCCGCTATAGAGATAAGCGGAAAGCTATATCCAATCCTAGCGCATATTCATATAACGTACAGAACCCTGGCCTATGCACATTGGCATAGTCTGTCCCGGCCAGAGCCATTTCAACATGGCCGGGGATGTTGTACGTAGTTCTGATGGCTTCTAGGTGAGATTGCAGTAACTCACTATGCTCCCAGGGATAAGTGGGGCATGTCGAGTTGAAGTCTTTTCGAACACTCAGGTCCTTCAGAAGAACATTATCTACCGTTAAAGGAACGACGGTTTTATCCACTACTTCCCCTTCACCATCGGAAGAAGGCGGAGACCTAGAAGGAACATTATCCTTGGTCTTTTTTCTATCTTGACGACACTTTACCATGATATGATTTATAAGAAAGGGTGTTAATAACAAGAGATATGATCATTAGAAATGGTAGTTCTCTAACGATGCAACGATTACCACAAAGAAAGATGAAGAAAGAGACAAAGGGAAAATCTCTAACGGTTCGAAAGGTGAATCACATTGAACCACCCCTCTATTTATAGGAATAAGGTACGCGGAAATCAAAGAGGCACAATTCTAAAACTGACGCGGGAAACCAAAACATCACGCAATGCTCTGAAGAGTTTCGGGAACAACTATAATGATGACGCATGTGACCAGTGGCGTCACTCTAAAAATGGGGGTCGCATGTCAACGGCTCAACAAATATTATCCACGCTCATGCTCGTTTAATGAAGCGCCTATGGGTGCGGCCAAATTTCCGTAAAAACGAATCATGCATGTTCGTCCATTGAGACGACCATCGAGTACGTCTCCAACGAACGGAGGGACTAACTGTATAGGGTGAAATTTGGCTCGTGAAGCCCCCAAGACGAGTGGGCACGTCCCTTAAAATAAGGGCGACCCAAGTAGGGGCACAACCCAAGTTGGTATAGAAGAAGCGACGTCATTTAGTGCCTAACCTTTTTACTGAGTGGAAAGCCACCAACTTTCGTACTTTTGATTATTTCGAGGAAGGTCTCCTACTATATAAAGGAGACCTTTCCATTGTAATAGGCATCATTATTATTCTCGGATAATACATATTCTCTCTCTATCTCTATCTTTTTCTTGGTTTCCCAACTACTGCTTCTCTCTTAAGCTAAGTCTCATTTTTCTTCACATTTTCAGATCTAAAACAATCTTAAAACGATAGTCATCTCTAGAGCTCATTATATTTGATTACGATTTACCCTTAGATATATTCGATTGTTTTTAAACTTATAAAATACGAGTATAACTTTTGAGCTAAACAGTGGTTAAATTCAAAGAATGAATCCATGTCAAGTTCAATATCTTTGATCTGTTTCCGGGTATGATTTAGTTTGCTCACTGTATCATTATATTACAGTATATGCTCAATTACACCAAAAAAAAAAAAAGCTCAACCCTAAAATCATAAAGGTAATAAGTAAGTACATGTCAATATTGACGTCAGCGATTTCATCTCAAGTAAGCAATACAATCAGTACATGTTGAAGCAGAATTTGGGCCTTCGAAAGACTAATCTCAGTTGCCTAATCGAATCACGAAGGTCATCCAGAATCCTGAGCATTTGGGTTGGATATGACCGCACAGCCCAAAAAAATAGATTGAAGGCTAAAGTGCGCACTTCTAATGCATGGAAAAAATGAGAATCAAAATAGCACGGGATGTGGAGTTTGGCCGCCGGGTTCAGTTCTTTTGACACGGTGTATAAAGTTATTTGTAAAAATTTATTAAAATTACAACATGTAGTAAGAATTCACAACATTAAAATATAATGAGTTCACTATTAAAAATCTCAAAAATTGAATCCATAGAATCATCTTGAATTTGCCTCTACAAAATAGTATGAGAAAAATTTATATCACTTTTGACCATATTAAGTCAAGGTTTTGTAGCCTAATGTATAAGTCAAGAAATGTTTACCCTCCAAACATAGGATGGAATTAATAATATTACGTACAAGAAGTTACAAAATATTTCTTAAGTTGTATAATATATGGATGATTAGTTTTGGGTCATTCGTTATGATAATTTTTTCAAGTAATCATTAATTCTGCATTGGTCAAAATCTGATCGCTGCGGTCGATCCAGCCGACATCCCGTCCAAGCGGCGAAGCAGTGAAAGATGACATGGATTATTCCAAAACCCGTACTCACAATATCTGCTAAGTAAAAAAACAACGCTCAGGCAGCGACGAAGGCGGACGAATATGAAAGAGTATCAAACCAAGCGCATAGCAAAGATTCCATAACTATATATATAGGGGGAAACCTTCAATAAGATTAATCACCTCTATTTCGTCTTATGGATTATTTTCTAATTATCTCATAGATCTGGAGTTTATTACATTTGACTAAGATTTACCTTTTTATCTTCTTTAATTGATTTAACCGAAAAGGGTTCAGTATCTTTTGGGTCAAATAATTTGGCGTCGTCTGTGGGATTTCGGTGTGAAAACTTCCCAGTCTCCTCTAGATAAAAAATCAGAAGCAAGATCACCTGCTGAAACGAATGGTAAGAAAACCTCACACGCCAACCTAGATCATAATGTTAAACACAAGCAGAGGCTACAACCAACATCCTCCCTCGCTCACCGGGCAGCCCACGAGCCAGCCAAAACGATCCTAGCCCGTACAGGAGGATGGAACAAAAAGAGAAGGGAAAGAGAGACGAATACGGCTAGCGAGTTAAAAAAACATCACCCCCATCAACCATTAAAATTCTAAGCGAAGCAAACAACGACACAGATCCATCTTTTGCTGTTTGCTCAAACAAAAATGCAAGCATCGCGCGGGCAAGCACGCGAAGAGAATGACCCAACTCCTAGGAAATGATAGCCCTAGAGTGATGCCCCTACTCCCTCACAAAGAAGGAGCCCCGAGAAGGCCCTCCTTGAGATTTAAAGACAAGGCCGACGAGGGGAGAACTCCCCAAGATCAAAAGGCCAACGAGGTAAAGCCCAATAGGAGTGTGAGACAAAGACTAGCAAAGCAGCATCGTTTTCTGCTCTCCAACACCTCCTTTCCCAACTCAAACGAAAACAGGTGAACTTGAACTCTCCCCCCCCCCCCCCAGAAAATACCCAACTCTACGGAAAATCGGGACTAACGGCGGGTTAATATTTCGACGAAAGAGAAAAATAATACCCTTAAGGCAAGGAGCCTTGGCCAAAAGAAAAGTTTGACCTCGATCGAAGAATGGTGGGTAAATATTTTGACGAAAGTGCAAAATAACACGCTTAAGGTGAAGGACCTTCAACAAAAGAAAAGTTCTACCTCGATAGAACAACGACGAGTTAATATTTCGACGAAAGTACGAAATAACACCCATAAGGCCAAGGGCCTTCGCCAAAAGAAAAGTTCGAACTCGATCGAACAAAGATGGATTAATATTTCGAAGAAAGATCGAAATAACGCCCTTAAGTTCAAGGTCCTTCGCCAAAAAAAAGGTTCGACCTCGATCGAACAACGATAGATTAATATTTTGACGAAAATGCGAAATAACGCCCTTATGGCTAAGGGCCTTCACCTAAAGAAAATTTCGACCTCAATCGAATAACGACATGTTAATATTTTGACGAAAGTACGAAATAGCACCCATAAGGCCAAGTGCCATCACTAAAATAAAAGTTCGACCTTGATAGAACAACGACAGGTTTATATTTCACGAAAGTGCAAAATAACACCCTTAAGGCCAAGGCTTTCGCCAAAATAAAAGTTCGACCTCAATCGAACAACGATGGGCTAATATTTCGACGAAAGTTCGAAATAACACCATTAAGGCCAAGGGCCTTCGCCAAAAAAAAGATCAGCCTCGATCGAACAACGACAGGTCAATATATCGACGAAAGTAAGAAATAAGACCCTTAAGGCAAAGGCCCTTCGCCTAATGAAACGTTCGACCTCGATCGAACAACGACGAGTTAATATTTTGATGAAAGTATGACTTAGCACCCTTAAGTCCAAGGTCCTTCCCCAAAAGAAAGTTCGACCTCGATCGCACAACGACGGGTTAATATTTCGACGAAATTGCGAAATAACACCCTTAAAGCCAAAGGCCTTCGCGAAAAGAAAATTTCAACCTTGATCGAACAACGACGGGTTAATATTTTGAAGAAAGTGTGAAATAACACCCTTAAGGACAAGGGCCTTCGCCAAAAAAAAGTTCGACCTCAATCGAACAACGAGGGGTTAATATTTCGACGATAGTGCGAAATAACACCTTTAAGGCCAAGGGCCTTTGCCAATATAAAATTTCAACCTCGATCGAACAACGACGGGTTAATATTTCGACGAAAGTGCAAAATAAAACCCATAAGGCCAAGGGCCTTTGCCAAAAGACATCGATCGAATAACGACAGGTTAATATTTCAACCAAAGTGCGAAACAACACCCTTAAGGCTAAGGGCCTTCTCTATAAGAAAAGTTCGATCTCGTTCGAACAATGATGGGTTAATATTTCGACGAAAGTGCGAAATAATACCCTTTAGGCCAAGGGCATTTGCCAAAAGAAGGGTTCGACCTCGGTTGAATAGCGAAGGGTTAATATTTTGACGAAAGTTCAAAACAACACCCTTAAGGCCAAATGACTTCATCAAACAGAAGAGTTCGACCTAGATCCAATAGCTACGAGTCAATATTTAGACAAAAGTTCAAAATAACACCCTTAAGGCCAATGGCCATCGTTGAAGAAAACTGAGACTCACGAGGGGATATTACTTTGGTGTAGGCTCAAAGGTAACATCCCCGCAGCTAATGCCGATATTGGAAATAAAATTAGATGTCTTTCGGGCTATGATGAGACAGTACCTTGACGTAACCCCTAAAGTATCATCCAGTTAGTAAAAACCGCTCTCTGTGTCCTATTCAACCATGTGACATTAAATTCCCTAAGAGTCGAGAACTCATCATACAAGAGTCTACTTCTTTACACCAAAATTATGAAGAGCAAAACGGGAATAGAAACACAGAAAACATATGACAATGGAATATCACTCCATACGCAAAGTTGATGCGCAAACAGCCGCACATTGCAGATGGCTAAAATCAACGAAGTGCAAAAACACAATAAACAACAACAAAAAAAAAGACAAAGATAGAAAGTCTTGCACTCGGCACCATCCCCAAGAAGTCCTCCCTCATCATCTGTATCCTTATCAGCCTCCGACGTGGCATAGTTATATCCGCAGTTAACACGAGCCTCTCGCACCTTCGCCCGCTCTCCTTCATATGCGGCCTCAGTAATATTGCTTGCCTCTCACAAACTCATATAAATGTCTCAATGCTTCAGTATGAACCCAAAGCTCGTGCAAATAGAGGGGAACAATGGCAGAGGAATATTCGACTTGAGTCAATAGTTACTTCTTTGAGACCTCTAGAGAAGCGACCATGTCCCCCAAGATCGACACTTCCCGGTAGATCTCTCTAATGCGTTCTTCGAGCCTTGCCTCCTTTACGTGCCATGACGTTACATTAGGCGCTTCTTGGGAGGGAAACCATGTGTTTTTATTTGATTTTCATTGTAGCGTAGGATTTATTTTTGGGCTAACTGTCTATGAGATGTTACAAGATTGTGTTGGTGCGGTGCAGGGCATAGTGGAAAATGTGCCAGGTCTTTGAAGTTGTTAATGCAGATGCACTACATTTAGTGTGGAACGCACTTGTGAGGGTGAAATGTAGACCTCTCTGAAGTTTTCCACTGCAGCCGAACTACATTTTATGCGGTCCGTGGTGGACTACTGCGGCCGTAGTCCATTTTGTGCAGACCGTAGTGTGTTGCCTCCTCAAGCTTGGACATTGATGTGCTGTGCGGACCGCGGTCCTTTTTTTGCGGTCTTCACTGGTTGGTGAGATAGGGCCCCAGGTCCTTTTCTATAAATAGGGTCTGAGGCCCTCCTTACGCTTTTGGAACCCTTGAATCTCAGACTCAGTAAAACACTTTTCATCACCTCATTTGATCGTAATTAATTGTTTGGAATTCATTAGCTTCATTTTATCTCTATGGTACCATTATCTTTCTTTTAATTGTACAATTTGGTTAATTACTTTTAATTTTTACTTTTCTTGCTTCCTCTTCTATAGTTCCCGTATTTTCTTCAATTCATTAGGATATGGTTGTTAATTTCTCGTTTAAAATAGACTTAGTTAGTTAAATACAATGGGCAATCACTTAGGGACTTAGATGCAAAAATTGAACTAAAAATTAAAATCTTGTAAACCCTAACTTAGTGCCACAGTTGGGCACTCAGTGCGGACCACGATCGTTTATGTGCGGGTCCGCGGTGCTCCTATGCGCTCTGTAGTACCATTTTGTGCGGAACGCACTGCTTATTTTTCTGAAAGGTGAATCTTAGGGAATGAGGCCGCACTATATTTTGGCGGAACACATTGCCCATTGTGCTGCCGCACTACATTTTGTGCGGTCCTCACTGCCTATATACAGAGTGTGGGTAGTCTGAACCCCACCTCTGTGCGGAACGCAAGGCCATTTTGTGAGGTCTGCACTGACCCCTGTGAAGCCGCACACCATTTTGTGCAGTTCACACTAGGTGACTTCTGCAACATGTCTGCAACTTTTCTCTTTTGTTCTGCAATTTTTTTCTTTACTGCTACTATTGATACTAAAAAGTTCATTTGGATTGTGTTTGCAGACAATGGTGAAACAACGAGGTAAAGGATCTAAACAACCTGTCATAGGTGAAGCCTCCCGGGGAGGGAAGCGGAAATGATAAAACTCACTCTCCAAGCCAAGAAAAACATTAAAAACACAAGAAAATTGATAAGAGCAACTGAAAGACCAATTGACATATTGGGGAGTGAGTACAAGTTTTCCCCAAAGATTCTTCAGATTCAGTGCCAACACATGTCCCTGACTGGCTGGAAAGGCATAGACTAAGAGATATACCTCCAGCATCCCCCACTGCCCAAGCGTTAGTAAACATTTCTTCTAGGTCGTCTGAGGGCTCAGGTAAAGGTAGTAGGGAATACTCCACCTCTCCCACATCTTCATTATCTGGAGAGGGTACAGTAGGTGTGTGGATGAAGTAGGGGGCTAAAAAGAAGTTGGAGAAGGAGGTGAACAATAGGTGGGGGGGGGGGGTATTCCTAAAACTAGGAAGCCGGAGGTGTAGCAGGACCAATTCATTAGTGAAGTAGCATACTATAAATTCCGGGAATGGTGGCCGGTGAGGAAGTTGATCTCGGAGAGGAGTTTCATAGATAGAGATTTTCTACCTCACAACCCCAATGAGAGGAGATAGTATAGGGAGAGAGTCGGATGGGAAAACTTTTTGGGGGACTGTGTGGACGCCAATGAGCACTTGGTCAAGGAATTCTACACCAACATTGCCTACATCAAAAAGCGTACCAAGGAGACCAAGTTACGAAACTTGAAAGTGTTGTTTGATGGAAGACAATCAATGATTACCTTGGCTTTGACGAGGAGGATGAGTCCCTGTACATGGCGAAGATGGAATTGCGTGTGGAGGTCCGCCCATGGTTGGCACAGTATTTGGATATCCTGGGTACCACCCTTGATTGGTTGATTGCGGGTGTCAAGATTTTACGATGTAGTTTGAATTTTAAGGCACGGGGGTAGGATACATTTGTATATAGAAGGTTGGACCTCACGACACATGTCAACTCCCTTCCTCTTTACCGGGCAGTTTTGGTGGTTTCGATCATGGCGGGGTACCCAATCAATATGGGGAATGTGATGACGAGAATAATCACATTTATGGGTTCTGAGAATGATAGAAACTACTCGTTCCCTAGTTTTCTCACTATGTACTTCGAGATCGGAAAATGGAAAAGAGGCCCTTCGACATCAAAGTCAAAGAGAATGCCCCTTTTTCTTGGTACAACATGCAGGGGGATGACAACCCCAAGAGCAAGAACTTCAAAGGTATAGCTGCTGCTCTAACTGGCTAGTTTGAAGAGCTAGTTGTGGTAGTGGCTCCTGCTGAGCCTACCTCTACGCTACTGATATCCATCCTGGTCCATCCACCTCAACGGACCCGTAGATATCATCTTCCCGTGCCCATCCCATAACTTCCCACCGACTGAGCAGGAACTTCTTACTATCAACAACTGGATGAATACCGTGTCATCCAAGTTGTCCACCCTCACTACCACGGTAGAGGCTCAGTAGACACCTCCACCCCACAAGTTCCCCAGTCAATAGAGGATGCTCTAAAAGGGATTTTAGACAACTGGAAGAAAATTCTCGACACTTAGAAAGTGCTCACTGATGAAGCTGATTCACATAGAAAGGCTCTCAAGGAGATTTCTAGGGAGCACAAGAAGTTGAGGAAGACACGGGCCTCCATGGAGTCCGTGAAGGAGTTGATTGATAATGTTGACAAACAGAAAGAAGATCAGCTGCCTTTAGACTTACTGCTCTAGGACCCAGTACCCGCAGCTCATTCCCAGCCAGAGAAGTCACAGAGGCCTCCCAAGAGGAAGAGCATGATTCCCACAGCGGATGATGCAGTCATCCAGTTGGGCGACCCACCGGAGGATTCCTCTAGTCAGCCACATGATGCACTTCAGGAGCCTGTCTAGGTTAAGGCCTAGGTCCCAGCAGCACAGCATCAGGCCATCGGGAATCAATTTGAGGTTCCCAAGCACAATTAGGACCCGGGGACCACTCAGAAGCCTATGCAGACAGACAAGACATAGGGAGTCCCTATATCCTTTTGCCTTTCTCTTTTGATGCTTTATTTAGATTAGTTGGCATTGGCGACAATGCCAGCTTTCATTTGATGGGGTAGTCCCTACTTTTTATTTCATGGATTCATTCGGATGAATGTATATATATTTAATACTTTTTTATGTCTTCTTTATCGTTTTACCTTTGGGTTGTATATAATTTTAAAATTTTGTTAAATTTATCGCACTTATATTTTACTTTGGGTCTGTATATACAGTTATGTTGTATTGTACATATTCATCCCTTCTATCGTATATTTAAATCCCCTCTTGTATATATTCATTCTCTTTTCCGCAATTTTTTGTTCTTAGCTTCTTATTTGTGATTCGTAGCTTCTTGTTCTGAAAGTTTGCAATAAGCCATTGATTTTCTTAAAGCCACGGTTCTTTCAAAAGGTGGAGTTTGTATGAACCGGGTGGCTCTTCTCAATGATAGATATCGTGACAACCTTCTTAAGGGTTTGAGTCCGTTTTTCTTTTCGGTTTTAGTAGTTAGTAGTTAAGGGTGCCTCAAACAAAGCTTCACTTGGGCCTAGCACATTTGCCTTTGCTCTTTTGGTCAAAAACAAATTGTTATGTTTAGGATGGTAAAAGTAGTGACCTTGAGACTCTTAGGTTGATCGATAATCAATAAGTGATTTTTTGGGACCATTGTGTGCTCAAATCTTATCTAAGGTCGTTGTGGGACCTGCCTCTATGTCTTTAGCAATCCCATAGTTTGTGTGGTGAGTAACTGCATTGCAAGTCCACGTCCCGAGCCATTGGTCTAGAACATGCCCTGAATGTTTGTTGAGACGAAATCCTAAGTAAATTTTGACTTGAGACATGATTATAGGCTCTCCTTAGTCCAAATGATAGCTTGAAGACTTCCATGACCTACCAATAATAAGATCCCTAGTCAACCCTTTTGAGCCTTAGACCTTTTTCCTTCAATAACCATGATACAAGCTTATACCCGTTCTAAAAGATACCCTCTCTTGGCACTCGATCTCTCCTTTAGCATATGGAAAAAGTATAAGTTTGGGGGGAGAGATGAGGATTTCAACAAAGTGGTAAAAATGGCACAAAAATGAAGAAAAGAAAAGGCAATGGAAAAGAAAGAAAAGATAAAAAGACAAAAAGAATGTTCAATGTGAAAAAGGCAAATAGTGAAAGGTGTGGAAAGTTGGAAAGGAGAAGAGGTTTGAAATGCATAAGAAAGAGTAACAGTGTGTCTCTTTAACCCATTATAAAGAAGTGAAACGACTCAAAGAGTCAAGTGAATGTGAGCCAAAAGAAACAAAAGATGCTTAAAGGAAGATGGAACTTACTTAGACCAAAGATATTTCCTACCCCAAGCCAAAAGACTCCATACTGTCTACATAAAAGTCCTATATGATCTTGAGTTGAATGAAGCTTACATTAGTTGATACTCACATAAGGGTAAGCATATGGTACCTAGAGCCGGACTTGTGTCTTTTTCTTGAGAGAGATAAGTGAACGTACATTGACCTCACTCTGAGTGCCACTATTCTAAAAGGTGAGGTTTGCTTAGGGAGAGTTTAGGATGTGTGAGTTTGGGTTCCACAACGATCGAAGTAATAGAAAAGAGTTCTTTGACGTGTTGAGTCAACTCTTGATGCTCTTGTGACAATTAATCCATGGAGTTTCAAAGAGTAAAAGTTGTTAATGATTCACTTGTATGGAGGGCAATTATTAGTCCCAATTGATACTAGATGAGGCTACTTTAGGACAGCTACAAATTTCTTGGATTTTCCCATAACGGGTGGGTCTAATTTTGTTTGCATGAGGACAGGCAAAAGCTTAAGCTTTGGGGAATTGATAACTACGGATTTTGATGCATTTTATACTCCTTCTTGCTTATGTTTTGATTAGAAATTCATACAAAATAGTCCAAAAGGCTCACAAGTTGTGCTTGATTGCAGATTTGATCGACAAAGTGACAAGATGTCAAAGATCAGCTCAAAAGGAGTAAAACTTGCACAAGTGCCAAGTCAAGACAAAGCTCAGGCAAAACAAGCCCAGTGCAGCCGCACAAGGAGGTTCAGAGAGCAAGTATTCAGGGTAGAAGGCAATGCTGCCGCACTAGGTTTTGTGTGGTCCGCACTAGGATCAATGCGGACGCACTCGATTTAGTGCAGTCCACAGAATCCAAGATCAGAGAGTTGCCAGATTCAGAGTTTCAATCCAATGCGGTCGGCATTCCATTTTGTGCGTACCACACTAGAAGTCTCCGTGGCCGTAGTGCATTCTGTGCGGTCCGTATTTCCCGAGTTCAGAGAGTTGGATTTTGAAGTATAAAGTCCTAGTGTGGCCGCAGTCCATTCTGTGCAGTCCGCACTAACCCCGTAGGGGTATTTTTATCCAGATTTTTCAACTTAGTATAAATAGTTTCTTTTCCCCTTTTAGGTATCAGATAGTTTTAGAACATAGCTGCGCTCGTGGGTTCGAAGTTTTTAGCCATTTTGGGCAATTTTATCTACTTTTCAACATTGAATCTTGTTATTTAGCACAACACTTAATTAATATGAGTTGTTCTTCATCTATTTTTTACTTTTTTACTTTTCTTCTTTAACTATGAGATGCTAGACCCATAAGCGAGGGTTCTGGCTCAACCCTAGTATGGGTAATTGATGGGTCTTGTATTTTAGGGCTAAATTGACTATGGGTGTTTGACACTTGGGCCAATTTCATGGTTAATTGTTGAATTAGTGATTGCAAACACTAGTTTTTGTTTAGTTGACTTGGGTTCTTCTTGAGAAAGAGAGCCAAAGTCTCCGAAATTGGTCCAACAAGTAATTAGAGTGTACTCAAGAGATTGATAGCCCCAATTAAAGGGTTAAACATCGAGAGAGTAATATCCGACTTGAACCCTAGTTGCCTGTGCAAATCTGCATACTCAATTGGTCTTGAGAAGGTCAAGTCAGGAAAAATCATTCAAAACACCGAGAGGTGTCGAGTAGGTAAAGTCTTGCAACAGTTATATCATACTCCTCAAAATATGTCAATCGCACCTTAAACTCAAGTACCCATCAATTGACCACCTAGGCGGAACTCACTACCCTTGTGCCCTTTAAACCATTTGAACAACCCGTAGCATTTAACTCTTAGCTTAATCTAGTTGCATTTACCATTTGTAGTTTTATAATAGTAGAAGTATGAGGAAACACCATAAAATGATTAGAAGTGTAATTTGGTACACATACGCAGTCCCAAACTAGATAGATACTCGATTCCAAAATTCTAGATCTCTGCGGATATCAATACCGACCCTAAATCGGGTAAAAACTGCTCTGACCCTCTCTCGCAACTTAATTAGTAGTGTGGAGTAGGCCATGATCAGTCCCCCAAGAGACTAATATCCGATGAGATCTCTAGAATACAGGATGGGCCTACCGTATGAACCACCGAGGGGGTAAGACCCTTTTTCAAACATCCTAACATCATCAGGATTGAGGTCCGACTTGGATTCGTAGTCAACAACCACGATGCCATTTCCCCTTTAAGCATCCAAGGAGGAAGCATGACCATGTATTAAGGATGAAGGCCTGTCCGAAACAATAACATCATCCTAAAAAATTTGACCCTCCATCGTGGCAGGGTGCTGATCAATGACAGTGGCAGGAATCTCCGTCGATGGGACAGATACAACGACTGGCTCTGTTTCTACAGGTGGAAGGGTATCAACCCCTGCCTCAGATCCTGTCAAGGGAGAGTCTTCCTCTAGATGTATTATAGCTGGGGGTGTTGTCCCGAACTCCACTTGTCGCCTTTTGGGTGGCCCCTCTCATTCCTCAGGACAGGAAGATTCACCAGCTGGATAAGTATCACGGGTCAGAGCCCTAGTTTGAAGTGTGGCCTCCGTAGGTATGACCACAGCCGTAGGCTCAACTAAAGTAGCCCTCGATAAAGGTTGAGTATTAGAGTCTACATCAGGGTGAGCAGATGATACAGGCTAGCGAAAAGCTAATGGAGTAGCCCTCGGTCTCTGCACTCTCCCTGACATCGATGAATTGCACATAACAAACCAAGTAAAAAGGGAAAGGGGAAAAATAGTGAACAAAACGACATCTCACCTGTAAGAGAATTGTGTCTATGTTTTTCATAAAAGGTCGACCATGTGCGAATCCCCGCCGTATGAGGAAGAATGGCACTCACCCACTCGCAGATACCTTCAACAGGCCGGGGGGTAGTTTCGCAATTGTAAAAACATAATAAATTGTAGTACTACAACGGAAAGTGGTCGGACATCTCTCAGACTAAAAGTATAGAATCTTACATGCAAAGTTCCACTTCTTAGGGAACCTCGTAAGATCCGCCACAAGGTGCTCCGTTTGCACATAGAAGTAATTCTCGTAGAAGCGACTGTTAGCCCTATCGTCCATGCTCACCACCAGACTCTTCGACCCTCGATGGCACATGTGAATCATCGTGCCGCGAATCGAATCTAATATAGCACGAAACATTTCAATTCCATGGGAAGACGTGTCATAATAGCGATAACCACGAATATTCAACCAATGAAGTTTCATTTCCGAAACCGCCGCAACGGTCCAGGGATATCGAAAGGGCGTAATTACCTCACTTGAGCCTAAGGATCGAACCCAAGGGGTAGGTAGCCAGATTTCTCTCAGATATATAACAATAATAGTCTGTCTGCCAGGCCAGACAAGGGACGACCCCGACAGACGGAGGGACTAACTGTATTGTCAAAATCTTATCGCTGCGGTCGATCCAACTAACATCCCGTCCAAGCGGCGAGGCAGGAAAAGACGGCATGGTTTATTCCAAATCTCGTACTCACAATATCCGCCAAGTCAATAAAACAACGCTCAGGGGGAGACAAAGGCAGAAGAAGTATGAAAGAGTATCAAACCAATCTCTTAGCAAAGATTCCATAATGATATCTACGGGGAAAACCCTCTGGAGGGGGGGGGGGGTTCTTCTCTTTCTTTTTCCTCTCCCTTGTAATCTTCATAGTAGAAAGAAAAAAAGGACCTCTATAAGGTAGTATGTAAGATGTTTCTCCCCACCGATTTATAGGAGGCAAAATGAAAAACTTCAATAAGATTATTCACCTATATTTCGTCTTATGCATTATTTTCTAATTATCTCATAGATGGAGTTTATTATGTTTGACTAAGATCTATCTATTCATCTTCTTTAATTGATTTAACATAAAAGGATTCAGCATCATTTGGGTAAAACAATTTGGCGCCGTCTGTGGAAATTTCTTAGTGAAAACTTCCAGTCTCCTCCAGATCAAAAATCGAAAACACGATCACCCACCAAAACGAATGGTATGAAAACCTCAAACTCCTACCTAGATCATAACGTTATACACAAGCAGAGGTAGCAACCAACATCCTCCTTCACTCGCCGGGAAGCCCACGGGCCAGCCAAAACGAGCCTAGCCTGCAGAGGAGGATGGCACAAGAAAGAGAAGGTAAAGAGAGCAGAATACGGATACCGAGTTCCAAAAACATCACCCGCGTCAACCATTGAAATTCTAGGCAAATCAAGCAACGCCACAGATCCATCTTCTGCTATTCGCCCAAACAAAAATGCAAGCATCGCGCGAGCAAACGCGTGAAGAGAATAACCCAACTCCTAGGAAATGATAAACCCTCGAGTGATTCCCTCTCTCCCTCACTAAGAAGGTTCCCCGAGAAGACGCTCCTTGATATTTAAAATCGGGCCGGCGAGGGAAACTACAATAGGAGTGTGAGACAAAGACTAGAAAAGTAGTATTGTTTTCCGCTCTCCAGCACTACATTCCCTAACTCAAACGAAACTAGGTGAACTGGGACTCCCCCAGAAAATACCCAACTCTCCATAAAATCGGGACTAACGACGGGTTAATATTTCAACGCAAGTGCGAAATAACACCCTTAAGGCCAAGGGCCTTTGCCAAAAGAAAAGTTCGACCTCGATCGAATAACGACGGGTTAATATTTCGATGAAAGCGCGAAATAATGCCCTTAAGGCGAGGGGCCTTCTCCATAGGGGTGGGCATCAGTCAGTTCGGTTTGGTTATAAATATTATCGGCTTAGCATATCGATTATCGATTTACAAATATGACAAACCAATAAACAAACCGATAAGATATTAGTTATCGGTTATCAATTAATCGGTTATCGATCATTATCGGTTCGGTTGTCGGTTTACCCAATAAGATAACTCAATCTAGAGCTAAGCAAAAATGAGAAGACAATTCACTTGAGTTACAAAAAAGTGAAGAATTCACATATAGTATACTACATAATTCTGCATTCCAGCCACTACAAATATTCAAAGAATGTTTCATATTGACAAATTCATGGCCTGTGCAATCTCAAAAATTTATACTATAACTTCACAAGCATTTCATCTTCATTTCACTGGAAATATTAGTTAACATGAACACAAATTATAATTTTTTGGTTTCCTACCAAACTATAATCAAGAGATCAATTATTTTCCAGAGTCCAATGGTAGCAAGAGCAATAAGAGTACTTGTAATTCAAAAGTTGTCCAAACATAACTAAAATAGTGTTAATTCTTCAAAAATTCAAATACATTAATAATAATACAAAGTAGTAGCAATTTAACCTTAAAATTAAAAAGTACAAACATAGTACTAAAACATGAGCACAAAATAAAGAGTCGAAAACAATCAAAAATCCTATATTTTCATTATTGAACTCTACTGTAAAAATCAAAATAAAGGAACAAATTTTGTTCTTAACAAAGAAGTAGTTTTGAAATATAAATTTACGCTAAGATTCTAAGAATGTGGTTGTACATTGAAATTTGAAAAAGAACTTTTCCAAATTTAAATTAGAGTCTGAAGAGTGATCATTGAAACTTCAATCTTTAATGCGGCTGGGAAAATTAGGAGAAAAAGAGATACTAAAGCCCTAGAAATTGGGTAAAATCCTAATTTTATTAAATCTTATTTGGTTATCAGTTAACCTGTTAAGAAACTGGGCAATCCGCGGCCCGAACCAATAATCCAACAGTGAAAAAATACAAAAGTGCTACCAAACTATTAACCCGAATACACAATATCGATACCCCAATAATCTTTTATCGGTTATATTTGATATATGCCAAGCCCTACTTCGTCAAAAGAAAAGTTCGACCTTGATTGAACAATGACAGGTTAATATTTCGACGAAAGTAAAAAATAGCACCCTTAAGTCCAAGGGTCTTCGCCAAAGTAAAGTTCGACCTCGATCGTACAACGACAGGTTCATATTCGATAAAAGAGTGAAATAGCACCCTTAAGGCCAAGGTCCTTCGCCCAAAGAAAAGTTCGAGCTCGATCGAACAACGACGGGTTAATATTTTGAGAAAAATGCAAAATAACACCCTTAAGGACAAGGGCCTTCACCAAAAGAAAAGTTCGACCTCGATCAAACAATGACGGGTTAATATTTCGACGAAAGTGCAAAATATCACCCTTAAGGCAAAAGACCTTCGCCAAAATAAAAGTTTGACCTAGATCAAACAACAACGGGTTAATATTTCGATGAAAGTACAAAATAACACCCTTAAGGCCAAGGTCCTTTGCTAAAACAAAATTTCGACCTCGATCGAACAATGATGGATTAATATTTCGATGAAAGTACGAAGTAACACCCTTATGGCCAAGGCCCTTCGCCAAAAGAAAAGTTCAACCTCGATCGAACAACGACGAGTTAATATTTCGATGAAAGTACGAAATAACACCCTTATGGCCAAGGGCCTTCGCCAAAAGAAAAGTTCAACCTCGATCGAACAACGACCAGTTAATATTTTGATGGAAGTGTGAAAAAACACCCTTAAGGCCAAGGGCTTTCGCCAAAAGAAGGGTTCGACCTCGATCGAACAACGACGGGTTATTAGTTCGACGAAAGTTCGAAATAACACCCTTAAGGCCAAGGAAATTTGTCAAAAAGAAGAGTTCGACCTCAATCAAACAGCAACGGGTCATTATTTCGGTAAAAGTTTGAAATAACACCCTTAAGGCCAAAGGTCGTCGCTGAAGAAAACTGGGACTCACGTTGGATATTACGTCGGTGTAGGCTCGATGGTAACATCCCCACGGATAAGTTTGGTATTGGAAATAGAATTGGGCTTCTTTCGAGCTATGATGAGATAGTATCTCGACATAAACCCGAAAGCAATGTCCCGTCAGTCAAAATCGTTATCTGGATCTTATTCTACCTATGCGACATTAAATTCCATAAGAGTCAGAACTCATTATACGGGAATCTACTTTACACCAAAATTATGAAGAGCAAAGCGGGAAAAAAACACATAAAGCATATGACAATGGAAAATCCCTCTTTATTCAAAGTTAATGCGCAAACAGCCATATATACCGGCGGCTAAAATCAACGAAGTTAAAAAAACAATAAACAATAATAAAAGAAAGACAAAGATAGCAAGTCTTTCACTTGCCACCATCCCCAGGAAGTCCTCCCTCATCATCTGCGGTCTTATTAGCCTCTAGCGTCACAAAGTCATATCCACAGTTAACGCGAGCCTCTCGCAACTTCGTCCGTGCTCCTTCATGTGCAGCCTCAGTAAGAGTGCCCGCCTCCCAGAAACTCTTATAAATGTCTCGCTGCGCTTCAGCATGAACCCAAAGCTCATGCAAATGGCGGATAACAGCGGTGAAGGAAGATCTAACTTGAGCCAACAGTTGCTCATTTACAACCTCCAGACCAGCGACCCAGTCCCCCAAGGTCGACGCTTCACGGTCGATCTCTCCAATGAGTTCTTCAAGCCTTGCCTCCCTTACGTGGTCGTCACTCTCTTCGATTCCTGCTCTGATTGGAGGACATGGATAGTATTCTCTAGAGCCGCTGCCCTTGCCGAAGCCGATGACTTAGCACTCTCGATATTCTCCAAACCGGCAACCTTTCTTTCCAACTCTGCCAATTTCCCCATCCACTCCGCGCTCATTTCCGCGACAAAGCTGCTCCTTAAGCATACTACTTCTGCGAATGGCCACCATCAATTGCTGGTCCCTCTTCTCCAATTCCTCACCAAGAGATCGTGCACCGGGATTCTCCTTCAGCCGTTCGTGCATCTCACAGCACATATTGCGATAGCGGCGATATTTCTCCAATGCTTTCAGGAAAATCTTAGTCTGAATGTCAGCCCTACGAGCTCTCTCTATCTCCAACATGTACAATTGAAAATCGAACATATGGATTAAGACCATATCGAATAGAAAGTTAAAAGGAACATGAAAGAAAGGCGGAACGTACCCTCAAGCCCATAGCGGCCACTTCATGCATCAAGTCAATATCAGGAACGTTCCGAAGAGCCTCGTTCTCGGCAGCGGAACACAAAATGTCGAAATGCGACATCAGATCCTCCTTGTCCCCACAGAGATTAATATCCGATGAGATCTCAAAAATAGAGGACGGGCCTCCCGCATGAACCACCGAGCGGGCAAGACCCTCTTCAAACATCCTAACATCATCGGGATTGAGGTCCGACTCGAATTCAGTCAACAAACACTACGCCCTTTCTCCTATTAGCAGCCAAGGAGGAAGCACAACCAGGTATTGAGGACGAAGGCCTGTCCGAAACAACAACATCGACCTCAAAAATCTGACCCCCCAGTGCAATAGGTTGCTGATCAACGACAGTGGCAGGAATCTACGTCGACAGGGCAGATACAACAGCTGGCTCCGTCTCTGTAGGCGAAGGGGTATCAACCTCGGCCTCAGATCTCGTCAACGAAGAGCCTTCCTCCAGATGAATTACAGTCAGGGTTTTTGCCCCGGACTCCACTCGTCGCCTCTTGGACGACCCCTCTCTTTCCTAAGCACGGGAAGATTCACTAGCCGGATAAGCAGCACGGGTCAGAGCCCCAGTCTGAGGGTGGACTCCGTAGGTACGACCACATCCATAGACTCAACTGAAGCAGCCCTCGATGAAGGTCGAGCAGTAGACACTGTAATAGGGATCCGCCACAAGGTGCCCGCACATAGAAGTAATTATCATAGAAGCGACGGTTAGCCCTATCGTCCATCTTCACTACCAAACTCTTCGACCCTCGATGGTGCATGTGAATCATCGTGCCGTGAATGAGTTGAGGGGAAAAGATATTGAGCATGTGCCCCAAAGTGATCTCACGACCGGCGAGCTTCGCAAACTTGATCAACATAGAGAACATGTTGTACATGTACAACAAAAGTTGAGCGGGGGATACCTCGCAAAAGCAGTAGAAATCTACCACCAAGAGAGGGAGAGGAAGCGTGTATCCAACAATGAAGGGGTACGCGCAGACACACAGTACCCTGGGCGGTCAAAATGGACTATGTCGTCCCCCACCGCAGGCAGTTTTTTGACGTAGCGAGGAATTCCCCATCTAGCCTTCAATTATGCAATCCCCTCCCCATTTATTACAAAGGGAGAAGGTTCTGGATCCTTCCCGCCGGGACTGTAAAATTCAGTCCACGCATTCCCAGGGCGAGGCAAGATCTCAGCCACCGATGGGACCTCCTCATCCTCTACCACTTCTGCTCCTCCGATGGCCAGAGCATCACTTTCCGGCGGCGGATTTGTGACAGGGATGTCAGCGCGAGAAGAATCACATGCCATTGTGTCAATTTGGTAAAGCAAAGGGACAAAGAAATGGAAAGATGAAAGTTTTTGGTTAACTTTGATAATTAAAAATTCAAAGTATCAGGAAGAAAGAATATTCGCAAAGTTTTTTCAAGTAAAGGGCAAAGAAGTGTGTCAATCGAATGATGTGTTCTTCTATTTATCAGAGACATAAATCCCCCAAGCACGAAACCCAAGTGTCGCTAATCAAATCTGATAGGCACAAAACGTTTCAATTCCTGGGAACGTAATAATGGCGGTAACCACAAACAACGTTTGAACCCAAACGACGTTTCGGTTCCGAAACCGCTGCAACGGTCCAAGGATACCGAAAGAGCTTCGAATTGGTCAAATCTGACCGTTGTGGTCGATCCAACTGATATCTGAACGTTGTGGTCGATCCAATCGATATCCCATCCAAGCGGCGAGGCAGTGAAAGACGACATGGTTTATTTCAAATCTCGTACTCACAGTATCCGTCAAGTCGAAAAACAACATTTAGGGGGCTACCAAGGGGGACGAAGTATGAAAGAGTATCAAATCAAGCACATAGCAAAAATTCCATAACTATATATATGGAGAAAATCCTCTTGGGGGGGGGGGGGGGGGGGTGTTCTTCTCTTTCTTTTTCCTCTCCCCTGTAATCTTCATAGTAGATGAAAGAAAAAAGCAATCTTCAAGGGAGTATGTAAAATGTTTCTCCCCACTCATTAATGGGAGGCAAAATAAAAAATTTCAATAAGATTATTCACATCTATTTCGTTTTATGCATTATTTTTTAGTTATTTCATAAATTTGAAGTTTATTACGTTTGACTAAGACTTACCCTTTTATCTTCTTTAATTGATTTAATAAAAAAAAATTAAGTATCTTTTGGGTCAAACAAATTCATCTGTTGTCTCATGTTAAACTTACAGCTTCAATTCATTTTAATAATACGGTGTGATAACAACCTGAGAAACTTATTTCATTCTATCTGAACAGATTAGGTGAGAATTCAAAAGGTTGAAAAAAAGTAAAAGGAAGAGAGAAGAAAATAAAATGAAAAAACTTTGACAGATAAATTCGGAAATTTCTTCGGTGGTTGAGAGTGAAATCCGCAAAGCTGTAAGAAAATTACCCACAAAAAATATTCAACGGCGGAGACCTAGTCTTAGCCATTTTTATTACGTGGCAGTAAAACAGAAGACCTCTTTTCACATACATCCACGTTCCTCTCTAAAGAACCGCTCTGTCAACTTCCAAAATTTAAACGCTCTCTTATATATATCTTCATTCATGTTTTACTATTCGAAAAACTGAAAATTACGAATAAGAAACTGAAAAGTAGTCTTAATAATAATAATCAGTAAGTATAAAAAATGGGGAAGAGGACAGCATTATTTGTAGTGTTGGCGGCGGGGATGTTGGCCGTGAGCTGGTGTTGGGGAGAGGAAGCGGCGGAGATTGCGAAGGAGAAAGCAAATATGGCGGCGGGAGAGATGAATAACAAAGCTCAACAGGTTAAGCAAAGTGCTTCTGAAGCCATGGACGATGCTAAAGAGAGGACTGGCTCTTGGGCTGATTGGGTCGCTGGCAAACTCTCACAGTAAGCAAAATTAATTCCTGTAATGTTGTTTCAGATTATAGTATACATTGTACTTCCTGGAGTCTCAACGCATTTGATATAGAACTGCTTTTCAACTTCTCAAGATGACCCGTAATTACTTACGTAAGAGTGAGACATAATGAATCAATTGTCAACCTTTTAGAAGGGTTAAACTAAATTGTCAGGGCAAATGACCCTCTTTTAAAATTATAACTTTTGATAAAAAAATTATCAAACAAATTGCTTGGGGGGGGGGGGGGGGGTAACATTTATGTCATCTTGTTAAAAAAGATCGGAAAATATCGAAACAGGGGGAGGGTAGAGATCAACTTATTTCAATTTTTGTTTCATATTTATTAATCGGGAGTGTTAAAAAAATTTAAAATTTGGAAGTACTATATCGAATATGCCAATAATCTGAGAGAAGGTTTAAAAAAATTATTAAATGGGCTATGCTATGATCGTTAGGTACCCACTGGTACAAAGTAAACGTAGGGTGTTTGTTTGTTTATTTTATTATCATCCGTTGCCTTCAGGTAGAATGACCTATATGTTTTTTCAATATTTTGAAACAACACATACGTATCGAGGCAAGGCGGATCTAAAATTTTAAATTTATGGATTCCTACACAAATTTTAAGTTAATATACAATAATAACTGGATTAACATATTGGGTTCCAAGCTAAATATTCTTATATATTTAATGAATTTTTCAATACAAATACCAAATCTAGACAAAAGTTGGTTCACTGGAACCCGTATCTCACACAATGGATCTGCCTCTGCATACGTAACTAGGTGCATTCGATGAATCAACCATCGCTAAATTGTTGTTAGCAAGAGACTGCTCTAAACGATTTGCGGGATTTATTCACCCTTATTTTCAGGTATCAAGACGATGCAAAAGACGAAGCCCAAGGGTTAATGAGTAAGGCTAAGGATACCGCATCAAATGCAAGAGATTTCGTAAATTCTGCTACACATGGTAATTGTTCCTCTTGAGTTCAAAGCTTTAGTGAAGCCGAGGGAATGAGCTCAGCTACTTCCTTACCTTGACGTACGTTGAAAGAATTACTACTAATATTCAGCGTTTTGTATGCAGGAACCCAAAAGTATGGTTCTCAAAAGGCTAGTGAAATGGCTGACATGGCATCCGACAAATTTGGTGATGCTAAAAATCTTGCTTCCGAGAAGACCAATCAAGCTAGGGATGCAGCTGCAGATACCGCTTGTCATGCCAGTGAAAGAGGAAAAGAAAATGCATATGAAGCGTATGCCTATGCATCTGAGAAAACTGGTAAAGCCACAAACATGGCTACTGATTTTGCCAAAGATAAAGCTCACGATGCTTATGCCTCCGCATCTGATAAGGCGGGTCAAGCCGCTGACATTGCTTCTTATATGGCTGCTGACGCCAAAGAAAGAGCCAAACATAAAGCTTATGATGCTAATGATTTTGCCAAAGAGAAAGCTCGTGATGTTTATGTCTCCGCAGCTGATAAGGCAGGTCGAGCCACTAACATTGCTTCAGATATGGCTGCTGACGCCAAAGAAAGAATTAAAGATAAGGCTTATGATGCCCATGATTTTGCCAAAGAGAAAGCTCATGATGCTTATGCCTCCACATCGGATAAGGCAGGTCGAGCCACAAACATTGCTTCAGAGATGGCTGCTAATGCCAAAGAAAGAGCCAAAGATAAAGCTTATGATGCCAACGATTTTGCCAAAGAGAAAGCTAGTGATGTTTATACCTCCGCAGCTGATAAGGCAGGTCGAGCCACTAACATTGCTTCAGATATGGCTGCTGACGCCAAAGAAAGAATTAAAGATAAGGCTTATGATGCCCATGATTTTGCCAAAGAGAAAGTTCACGATGCTTATGCTAACACTTCGGATAAGGCAGGTCAAGCCACAAACATTGCTTCAGATATGGCAGCTGATGCCAAAGAAAGAGCCAAACATAAGGCTTATGAGGCCAGTGATTTTGCCTCTGAGAAGGCGCACAATGCAGTAAATGCAGCTTCCGAAATGGGTAGTTCAGCTAAAGAGAAGGTTAAGGATAAAGCTTATGATGCGTATGGTTTTGCAAATAACAAAGCAGGTCAAGCAATGGAAAAGGCATCAGACATGGCCGGTGATGCCAGAGAAATTGGTAAAGACAAAGCTTATGATGCTTACGGATATGCATATGACAAGATGGACCAAGCAAGGGATGGGGCTTCTAACATTGCTGGTAATTCAAAAGACACGATGAAAGCCACAGTATCCGATGCCTATGACTTTGCCTCCGGTAAAGCGGATCAAACCATAAGAATGGCTACTGATAGAGCCAACGATGCGAAAGAAAAAGCGTTTGATGGATATGAGGGTGCGAAATCAAAGGCTTATGAAAGTTATAGGTCTGCTAAGCATAACATGAATGAACAAGTCAAAGATAAGTATGAAACTGCCAAAGAGAAGGCTTCGGAAGCTACAGGCAAAGTTGGAGCAAAGATGAGAAGTGGCGGTAAAGAATTATGAGCAATTTAGTACAATTAACAGCCCCTGAAATTAAAGGAAATCTCACATGCAAAGAGTTTCCTATTAGGCGAGTGGCTTAAGATTTCACTATTGTTTTCTTCTTTTTTCTTTTTTGGTTACCTATTCTTTTTGTAGGACGGATGAAATTCTTGACCAACTCAATTCCGTATGGTCATCGCTTAGGTTATTACTTAGTTAATAAAGAGAATATGTCATTGCAAAAGTAAACAGCAGTGCTGCACGCATGCTAACAAAGCTGAATATTTTTTGGTTCCAAATGTAAAAACTTAGTACTGTGTTGAAAACGCTGTTACTATCATTGAATTTCTTTAGTACTGTACGACAACTCTTATCATTTCAAATTAAGACATGCTGAATGATAAGACCGATGCGTAGATAGATATTAGACATGTAATTGTAGGATGACTCAGGAACTGTTCCCCAGTCACGTTTCGGGTAGGAATGAAAGACCTTCTAAAAGGGGGCCTCCTACGATATCTCCACTCATATTTGACCTTTTTAAAAAGGAACTTTCAATGAATGCCAAGGGCTTTGATAAGCGCTGACGCCTATAAATAATGAATTCAAATTTCACACTTAAATGGGTGGTTATATTTCTATTACACTTTCTGTGCTGGAAAACTCCCACGTTATTAATGCAATTTTCTTTTTAAGAATTTATATTTTATATGAAGATGGTCTAAAATAAAAGGGTTTGTGTGTACTAGAAATTGCTCGGATAGAAGCTCTTATAAAAGACAGATCCATCCTATGAGGCGTTTATTTTATTAAAAGTGAGTAGTAAATGAAAGAAAGTAATAAAAATATTGACTGAAGTAAAAAATAAAATTTACGATAATTCTTCCTAACTTCAATTTTAAGTTCATTTAATAAAAATACTTTACTAATTAGAGAAGTAATGTCTTGGTTTTGTTTATATTATATATTATTCATCTAATAATATCTCTTATCATCTTGTACAACTGCGTGTTTGCCCGTATATAATGGCTTGATCAGATTAAGTTATTTTTTCTCTTTTATTGTGTACCTGCTCATGTGTAGTGTTAATATTAACTACAGTCGGTTCAGTATGTAATTATTCAAATTAAAGTAGTTTATCACAGCCTCTCTATCATTCATATTCCCTTTGACAACTAATTGCATTTTACATGTAGAGAGGAGATGAAAAGATAGACTGTTTGCATTGTAACTACATTTCTATAATGGAAAGCAGTGTCAAGATGCAATTGTTAGCATAATACACAGTACACACATTAGTTTGTGAACAAAATACTTTGAAACACCCAAACTTAAAAGTCTAAGAAACAATTTGGGAGTAGGGGAAATAAATCAAATAAATCATCAAGTTCATTCAATGGATTGCTTATACTGGAATTGAAAACTAATTAATGTTCTTGAAAAAATAACAGATCAACAATACGTACATATAGACTCTCTTTGCTGAAAGAGTTAGTAGGTTCTATGACAAATTCAGAACCCATAAGTTTCAAAATCTGACTCCGCCTCTGCTGCGACTATTTCATATATAAGTAGTTTCTTTTGTCGTCCGAGTGATATATATTATTTCTATCTATAGAGATATGGATACTTAATATGCGGAAGTAGTAGTGACTAATAAGTTTTACTGTTGTATCATAATAATGTCAACATGGCTTTGGTCTTATGTTCACCAGCCATTTACTGGCTTGGTTTGGTCCCTTTTTTTGACGTAAGGATTCTGGGATATAGGGTCCTATATACCAGTTCACTGTGGGTTGATGAATTAATGCACCAAATTATATGTAAGTACAAGGCTCAAGCATTATGGTAGTAGTTTTTAATCTGTATTGAACTTCCAATAATTACCTACGAAGATCATAGTTTGCAAGCTTTACTATATTGTAATTTTCATTGCAACAGCTATCACCCCATAAAATCACCAGTCCGAAAGTCATAGAATTGTTTTTTTTCAATATAAGAGACTGCAAATTAGATCCTTTCTTTTTTCTCATTCTCGTCTTACTTATACTAATTGGGTAATTATGAAACTGGTCGATGAAGAAACAACGATAGTCTCCTTCAAATTAAGAATATCGCAAGTAACCTAAATGAGAGGGGTAATACACTCCTAGTCCTAGCAATTGTATGTTTGTTTGATTTGTCTTCTTATTTCCGTGATAGGAGCTGATTGATATGTCGACAACACAATAACAGAAGAAAACAAAACATAAAAAGCGGGACTGATTAGAAAACCAACTAGCAACCCCAATCTAATGCACAGAAAGGGGAATTATTTTGAGACTTTTGGATCTAACTTATAAAAAGGAGTAAACCTTGGATCAATTTCTAGTTAGATTCTAAATTACTAGGATTAGTTGATACTACTAATCTATGCGCTCCGATTTTCCGAAAATGTTACTGGGTACATGTCGGATTCTCCAAAAATAGTGTATTTTCGGAGGATGGTTCTGACACGGGTGCGATTATATTTTGGAAAGTCCGCTCAACATGACTTCTAACAACATAAGGTAGATAAATTTACTAAATTCCTTCATTGCAATGCTTGAACGGGGAAAGACAAAGACTGATAAACACTGAACAGTCCGGCTTTTGAAGATGCTAATTAGAGTTTAGAAATTGTGCGATCAAAGAATTAATTATTTGCCTAAACTCTTCCTAATCAGATTTATGCACAAAGAAATAAGTTTCTAATGAGTCTAATTTAATCAATTGCTGGGTTTGCAGTCTTGCCTTAAGTTTGTTTCCTCTTGATAGCTTGTTTGCAGTTGTGCATAAATACCTTAAACACTTGTCTCTTCACACCAACTTCGTTACAGAACTGCTGCACTTCTTGCTCATCTTGTTTCTGAATCCTCCATTCCAGCTTCTCAGCAAATTCTTGCATTTTCTCCTTCTGCTGTTGAGTGAATTTCGTTCGAAATCTTTTCTTTGACGCCGAAAAAGCACAAGGTTGAATCACCCCTTGCCCTCCGGCATTCAGGTGAAACATGTTCAGATCTTCACTCGATGATTCAGCCGGAACTCCGGTGTTCCCTCCGAAGTTCATCATCACTGGTGGCATCGGACCTCTAGAATAGTTGTGAGAGTATTTATGATGGTGTTGCTGCTGCGGCGGAGCTGAAAGAGAAGGCGGAGTCTGGGTGTGTACACGGTGGCTGTTGCTATTATTTCTATACACACCAGCAGTTTGTAATTTGTCCTCAGTCTCTTTCCGATGGAAATTGCGGTGACAATCACAAGCTGCACATTTCAGGTGTTCTGGGGTTCCTTCTTCTCCACTTGGCATGAATTCTCCGCAACCATCGAGGACATGTCCTCCCATGCTTGCCGCATGATTCTTGAGACATTCTTTGTATCGGACGGAGCTGTTTCTGTCGCTTGCTGAGGTTGTCGATTGTTGTCGAATCTCTGCTGCAATAACAGTCGGATCTGGATCTGAATTTTGAGTAAGATTATGCTGATGATCTAGGGTTTGGTTAGGACTGAATATAGTATTTCCATAGCTAATTTGTTCATTTCTTGTTCTATCTGGTAGACTTGAAACTATAGGAGCAGTGGGGAGTTTGGCTGCAGCAAAGGGTGTTGATTCTTGCTGGTTTAGGTGAGATGAATTAAAACCGATAGAATTGGGCATGCCCATATCCTTTTCTTGACCTGTGTGTTCCATAAATCCTAGTATCTGAAATGACTGTCTTGATCTTAAACTTCACCTTCTGGTAATCTTTCTTACTAATTTACAAGAAATATCTTCTCAGCTCTTTTAGAAAAAAACTCAGTAATCTATCATAATTGAAGAACTAATCAATTGAGTGATCTAAGACTTGTCATTTCACCCTATAAAGTGGACATTTTTAGTGCTAACTCCTCAGTTCTCACTAATTCCCTAATAACGTATGCTAATTTAAGACGCTGAGAAATGGACAAAAGATTGACCCAATGGCTTGGTTAGCTAGGTAGTACGGAGTACTATTCAGAGATGGGGTAATTTCTAGAAAATTGAGAGGGACCCCTTTCTAAATTAAACAGCCGGTCAACAAGTGGTAAAACTAGATTTTGAAGTCGCTGACAGTAAACATCAGAGATTAATTGATTAAAGGGACATGATTTAGATTAATCAATAAATACTACACTAATTAGCAGTATTCTAGATCTGCTTAGATGGATTAGCAACATATATTTGAAGAAAAGATGCAATCTTAAAGTTATCAAAGAATGGAAAGCACGAGGGTTGGAAGCCAAAAGAATAATTAATGAGTAAAGATGGTCTTGCTGTCTCCTTAGAGGCATCAACCAAGAAACCACACTTGAGAAGGAGGCAGTGGAGATAGTTTTGTAGCTAAAGAAAGAGTAATGAGTGACGACTTGCCATAAGATAGTGATGAAAGTAAGACTTACTCCACTAAACAACCGACAAAGTCATGTTCGTCCTCTTCTGCAGCCTGCACACTGGTCCAACAATGTCATTATTGGCTTAGCTTTTTTTCAGTATGTCAGAATTTAAAGAACCGGAAAACGTGGAATATAGAGAAGAGCTAGATGAATGAATACAATGGTGATGTGACTTAACTATGGTCCCTGTAAATCTTCCTGTGATCTGTATAAATTCTTTTCCAAAACGTGATTTACTTTCAAGAATCTAGAAATAAGATGAGGCTTACACCCGTAAACAAGATAAGACAAAATGGGTAATCAAAACAATTAGGAAGCCAAATTCATTGATTATAAGGCCATCTCCAACCTTGCCCTTATATTTTACTCCCATAATGGAGAAATTCATATTTTGGGATAATTTGCTCCAATCATTTTTCCATTTTTTTTCCAAATTTTTTTATATTCTTCTCTCTCTTCAATATTTTATTATTATATCTCATTTCAATTTTATTTTTTAATTTCCATTAAACAAATTCCATCTTTTATTATTATTTCTCATTTCAATTTTATTTTTTAATTTTCATTAAATAAATTCCATCTTTTATTTTATTAATTTGCAAGTTTCATAATTAAAATAATTCCATAAAATTTTAAATAATATAATTGATAAGCAATTATTATAGATTAATTAATAATTCAAATAAAAGTGAAATCATTACGATACAAAATTTATTAAATAAAAAATTAAATAATTAAAATATAGGTGAATAGTAATAGAGAAGATGAATAGTGTACCCCTTTGAGGGAACACTATTTATCTCACATTACTATTACAAATTTGGGGGTGGATTGGAGCAAAAAATTCCCATTTTTTCCCATTACGGGAATAGAGGAAAGGTTAGGAGATGTCCTAAGCTTGGTAAGAAAGAGAATAGTATTGGGGTCTTTTTGGTACTGTAGGTAAGTGTGGAAAAATAAAGTGGGATATATGGTCCACGGTAAAGCAAAGCAGCAGTTTGTTCCCGTTAGTGTGTGTGTCAGATGTTACACACAAAAAAAAAATCTCTCCCCAAACCTTGTTATCAAGAGAATCTGTTAGAGATTTGCCTTTAGTTTTCTGAATGATAGTAATGTTACTGTTTCCACAAGCACAGCGGCATCTGCAAAAACTTCACTGTTTTGGTATTCCAAGTGAGAACATTATTAAAGGAAGAAAAATGAGGGAGAAGAAAACATCTGGAGTATATTTGTTTTCTAATATTGTATGTAGGTCTAGTATCAGGGTTGTAGGATAGGAGCTTCTTGAGTTTTTTGTACTCCTCATCCGAGATTGGGTGAGGCTTGGTAGGATTATTCATAGATATTTGTGTTTTGGATTGTGTCTCCCTTATGATAGTTACTGTATGATATTATTGCATGCTACTTTATTTATGTTTCTTATGTTTAGATAATTATTTATATTATTTCTGCTGGAGTTACTAATGCTCCTTTGTTTTTGTTATTGTTTTTGTTTTTGTTTCTCCTTTCCTTCACTGAGCCGAGGGTCGATTGGAAACAACCTCTCTGCCCTTTCGGATTGGGGTATGGCTTGTCTATATATTAACCTTCCCAGACATCACTTTGTGGGACTATACTAGATAGTTGTTGTTGTTGTGATGATCTGAAGCAAAAATTAGTGAAAACGGCTAATTCATCTATTTTAACAAATATAGTTCTCCCTCTATTTTAATATAGATAACACATTTTCCCTGTTAAATTGGTTCTTAAAAGAATGGAAATAATTTAATTTGAAAGTTTTCATTTTACTTATTTTACCAATAATGAGAAGATTTTATAACTACACAAATGTCATGTCTTTATCTTTTAAACTTTTAAAATTACAAGTATCAAAAATTTTATTCTTTTTTTTTTTAAAACTTTTGTGCTGACCTCATATAAATCGGAGGAAGTAGTAAAATTATCATTGAGGATTAAAAAAAAGGTAACTGTACATTGAAAATTTCCTCTATTGGACCTCAAACGAATATGTAGAATGTTCACCTTGTCATTTGGCGACAATATATTTTCTGGCATTGTAGAGATAAAACACTCAACCTAGCTGATAGTTAGGAGCTGGAAATGGGGGAGAGAGAATAGAATATAACAACAATAACTACCCAGTATACTTCCATCAGGTGGTGTCTGGGGATTGTAATATGTAGACGAGCCTTACTCCTACCCGAAAAGACAGAGAGGCTGTTTCTAATCGACCCTCGGCTCATAGGATAAAAGGAAAAATAGCAGTAAAACAAAAACAAAGACAAAAACAAAAACAATAACAATACAGAGAATAGAATATAATTTCTGTAATTGTTGCTTTTGATGATCTGTAGCAGACGGATTGGGAAATTGTTGCTGGTATCACTGCATCACCGTCCAATTGAAAGAAGATTATATTATTAGACTTTCTGAAAGTAGTATACTAACAATTAAGCGTTCAGGATCAGCGTCTGTACCTTTTTCTTGTTTTAACCAATTAAATAAGTAATCTTTAGTCCATCCAGTTTAATCATTGATGATTGGAGCTTTTGTTCCTAAAAACGAAACGAGAAAACGATTAGTTTAATCGCTCTGAAGACACATCTTCTCTTGTTTGCTGGAACAAGTTCCAACTGGTCCCTTGTTTAACTAATGCCGGATTAGGGTTTCAATTATTAAACTAAGATAAGGATCTTACTCGTTAATTAATTTAACTACTACAACTGGTAGGTTCCTATGGATAAACGTGGCAAAACCCTAGCCGTTTTATCACGACTTCTCTACGATATTTTATTTAAGACAAATTTTCAATTCCTTGCATGATACTTCTAGACCGGAAGTAGAAGAGATAATTTGTACTAGTACAATAATTAAAGGGACGCTAACTTCTTTCAGTTTTAATTTTTTGGACTTAAAAGGTAATTAATAAAATTAAGAAAGCTTCCCACTGCCAATTTCAGCAAAAAAGGTATTTTTTAAATAAAAAAGAGTTTATGCAAATACGTAGAAATCTAGGAAGAAAAAAAAAAGGAAAAGTAAACGCCACCTAAATTTAAACTGGTAATACTGTATTCCCGTTGTTTCTCAATATTATTCTGTCAAGTTTGGCCGAAATGAGAAATGGATCTTTATGCCTGTTCAGGAGTAAGAGTCAACAGGACATGCCAACGCGTTCTCTTGTGATTAGTCAAGGTGGCGGTGTCTTGTGGCCGTCTTTAAAGTAGCACTATGTTAATTACTTAATTTGATGAAAAAGCTCCTCTTGTTAAAAGAATAGAATTCTATTTATAGTGTAATATCTATTTTGTAGATAGTTTTATTTTGAGATTAAGTTATTTTTCCTCCTATAAATAGAGGGATTTTACCTCATTGTAAATTATATTAAAAAAATTCAATAAGAATTTTCTCTCTCTTTTTATGTAATATTACTCTTCTTCTTTTATTATTTTATAATACGTTATCAGCACGAGACTCTACCATCTCAAGAAGCTCTTTGAGAAGATTAAGGTAATTTTTCTCCTCTTTTTAATTATGACTGACATTATGAAAAGAAAGTTCGTTGCCCTTAAAATTTCGGGCAAGAAGTATATGACATGGGTGTTGGATGCTGAAATCCATTTAGATGCAATGGGTCTTGGAGACGTCATTATAGGAAGAAATAAAGCATCCACCCAAGACGTCAAAGATCCTCTTATTTTGTGGAATGACTTAAAAAAAGGATATCACAACTTAAAGTTGAAAATTGAATATCTCACGGTCATAGTAAAAGATTTTGACCGTGAGATAACAGTAGTCATCGGGTGCACAAATTTTTGTGATGATAGTATTACGATTTACATTGGATTTAACAATATATTAGCTACAGTCAAAATTGCTTTTACACTCTGATGTCCATTTAAATTTATCCAATCAATTACAATATTACATAGCATCATAATTATTTGTATCCTAATATAGTTTGTTCGAAATTACATTAAAATATTATTATTGAATCGGTGGGTTAACTTTATTTTCTTCCCAAATACTAATGTTTATTTATATATTTCTTTTGTATGTCACATAATGAGAAGCAAATATGGATATCCCACAAAGAAAACTTGGATCAAAGCTCAATTGTAAAAATATTTGTTTAGTTGATTCATGTACAACACATACAATACTCAAAGAGAAGAAATATTTATGTTATTTAAGTATGCCTAAGGCAGATGTTACTAAAATTTCTGGTAGTAGTAAATTAATTGAAGGCTTTGGAAGAGCTACTATAACTCTGCCTAAAGGAACAATACTTATCATAGAGAATGCAATGTTCTCCTCCAAGTCCAAGAGGAACTTGTTGAGCTTTAAAGATATCTGTCAAAATGGATATGATATTGAGACAATAGATGAGAATAATCTTGAATTTCTCATCATTACAAAGAATGTCTCTGGGCAAAAGAGGGTAATTGCGAAGTTCACATCTTTATCTTGTGGCCTGTATTAGACAAGAATTAGTGCAATTGAGGCACATTCTACCATAAACCAAAAGGTTACTGATTCCAATACTTTAGTACTTTGTCATGATCGATTGGGACATCCTGGATCAATTATGATGAGACGAATTATAGAAAACTCAAATGGACATCCATTAAAGAATTTAAAGATTCTTTTAAATAATAAATTTTCTTGCACTTCTTGTTATCAAGGCAAGTTAATTATTAGAACATCACCAACAAAAGTTGGAATTGAGTCCCTTGCGTTTTTTGAACGTATACAAGGGGACATTTGTGGACCGATTCACCTACCTAATGGGTCGTTTAGATATTTTATGGTCTTAAAAGACGCATCTTCTAGATGGTCTCATGTGTGCCTATTGTCATCTCGCAACCTTGCGTTTGCAAAATTAATGGCACAAATAATTCGATTACGGGCACAATTTCCCGATAATCCAATCAAGTCAATTAGACTTGATAATGCTGCTGAGTTTTCATCCCAAGCATTTAATGATTATTGCTTATCAATTGGGATAGAAGTGGAATATCTTGTAGCTCATGTTCACACTCAAAATGGTCTTGTAGAGTATTTAACTAAACGTCTCCAGTTGATAGCAAGACCGTTACTCATGAAAACGAGGTTTCCCACTTCGGTTGGGGGTCACGCCATTTTGCATGCAGCAATTCTAGTTCGTCTGAGACCGACAAATTATCACAAATATTCCCCGTTGCAATTAGTTTTGGGTCATGAACCTAATATATCCCATTTAAGAATTTTTGGATACGCAATATATGTGCATGTAGCACCGTCATATCGCACCAAAATGGGTCTGCAAAGAAGGTTAGGAATATATGTTGGGTTTGAATCGGTCTCCATTATTCGCTACCTCGAAACATTGACAGGGGATTTGTTCACTGCACGATTTGCAGACTGTCGATTCGATGAGTCACTTTTCCCAAAATTAGGGGGAGAAGTTGGAGAAATCAAACGAGAAATTTTGTGGAAAACTCCATCATTATCTCATCTTGATCCACGTGCCTCTATTTGTCAAAAAGAGGTGTAAAATATTATCCATTTGCAAAAAATAGCAAATCAAATGTCAAACGCATTTACGGACTTGAAAAGGATAAAAAAATCATATATCCCCGCACAGAATGTTTCAATCCGTACTGATGTCTCTATTGGACAATCTTCTTGTGTCATAGCTTATGAGTCGAAAGAAAGACTAAAATGTGGCAGACCATTAGGTTCCAAAGATCGAAATCCTAGAAAAAGAAAAACAAATGATCAAAATGATACTGCGAAAGAATCTCATGAGAAAATCCATGATTTAATAAATTCTGAGATTCATGAAGAATCCATTAAGCCCGAGACTCTAGAAAATAAGGAACTATCAATAAATCCAATCGATATTGAGACAAATCTGAATCGAGTGGATATAATGGTGGATTATGTCTTTGCATATAATGTTGCATTTAGCATTATGCAAGAAAGTGAGGATCTTGAACCTCAATCTATTGGAGAATGTCAACAAAGACTTGATTGGCCAACGTGACAAGAAGCAATCCAATCAGAATTGAATTCACTTGCAAAACGTGAAGTTTTTGGGCCTATTGTTCAAACAACTAATGGTGTTAAGTCTGTTGGCTATAAACGAGTCTTTGTACGCAAGAGAAATGAGAAAAACGAGGTACAAAGATATAAGGCACGCCTTGTTGCACAAGGATTTTCATAAAGGCCTGGTGTCGATTATAAAGAGACATATTCACTCGTTATGGATGCTATAACTTTCCGTTATCTCATTAGTTTTGCCGTCCTTGAAAAGCTTGACATGCATTTAGTGGATGTGGTTACCGCCTACCTTTATGACTCACTTGATAATGAGATATACATGAAAATTCTCGATGGATTCAAAATGCCAAACACACATAATCCAAAGTTCCGGGAAATGTTTTCAATCAAATTGCAAAGATCTTTGTATGGTCTAAAGAAATCAAGACGAATGTGGTATAATCGTCTTAGTGAGTATTTATTAAAGGAAGGCTATATAATGATGCCATTTGCCTATGTGTTTTTATAAAGAAAACAACATCGAAATTTGTTGTACTTGCCGTATATGTTGATGACATAAACCTTATTGGAACTCCTATAGAACTCCAAACGGCAATTGATTATTTAAAGAAGGAATTCGAGATGAAAGATCTCGCAAAAGACAAAATTATGTCTTGGTTTGCAAATTGAACATTTGGAAAATGGAATTTTTGTTCATCCATCTGCCTATATAGAAAAGGTATTGAAACGGTTTTACATGGATGGAGCATATCCTTTAAGTACTCTGATGGTTGTTCGATCACTTGATGTGAATAAGGATCTATTCCTACCTCAAGAAAAGAATGAAGAGCTACTTGGTCCTGAAGTACCATATTTTAGTGCAATTGGTGCACTAATGTATTTTGCAAATACTACAAAGCCTGACATAACTTTTTCAGTTAATGTCTTAGCAAGATATAGCTCTGCTCCTACAAGGAGACATTGAAATGGAATCAAACACATATTGCGGTATCTAAAGGGAACTACCGATATGAGCTTATTTTATGGCAATAATTGCAGTCCTGGTCTTGTTGGTTATGCTGGGTATTTATCTGACCCACACAAGGCTCGATCTCAAACAGGTTATGTGTTTACCTGTGGAGGCACTGACATATCTTGGCGATCGACTAAGCAATCAATTGTGGCTACTTCATCTAATCATGCTGAGATATTTGCTATTCATGAAGCAAGTTGAGAGTGTGTGTTGTTGAGGTCTATAATACATCATATTTGAGATAATGTGGTTTGAAATGTTACAAACTACCCACGATTCTGTATGAACACAATGCAGCATGCATAGCTCAATTGAAGGGAGGATTCATAAAAGGAGATAGGACAAAGCATATTTCACCATTGTTATTTTTCATACATGATCTTCAAAGGCGATATCAAAGTGCAACGGATTCGTTCAAGTTATAATATGGCTGATTTGTTCACAAAATCTCTCCCGACGTCAACCTTCAAGAAATTAGTGCACAAGATTGGGATGCGAAGGCTCAAGGATGTGAATTGATGCTCTCTTTAGGGGGAGTTAATGCGCGTTGCACTCTTTTTTCCTTACAAGGTTTTGTCCCACTGGGTTTTACTTGCAAGGTTTTTAACGAGGCAATCAATAGGCGCATTTCTAAATATGTGTACTCTTTTTCTTTTCTAGAATTTTTTCCCATTGGGTTTTATTTTAGTTAAGGTTTTAACGAGGCACATTACTTATTGAGTAGACATTCAAGGGGGAGTGTTAAGAATAGAATTCTATTTATCGTGAACATCTTGTATAGAATTTTACTTTGATGTTAAGTCATTTTTCCTCCTATAAATAAAGGGTCTTACCCCCATTGTAAATCACCCCAAAAAAATTCAATAAAAATTTTCTCTCTCTTTCTCTACAATATTACTCTTCTTCTTTTATTGTTTTATAATACTTCTATGTATTACAGGTAGTTTTTCTTCCCTTCCAACCCATACTAGTTATAATGGATCATTATAATAAAGTACTAAATAAATCCAAATGCCTTTATTGCAAATGTATAAATGTCTTCTTTGTAATGTATTGAAGTGGGGGCAACAGCTTCTTCATTAAAAAAATTCTGTCAAAGAATTAATTAGAAGCGAACTTGAATGGTCATCGTCTAGTCTAATTAAGTGGGATATTTTCTCTTTTTATCTCAAAATGGGATAGTATTTTTATACATACCAATGAATTTTCGTAACTGATATCAATATTTAAAAATTGAATAAATAAATAAATTATTATTAAGACAAGTGATGTCACTTGTTATTGTTCGGACTTAAAAGATATTAAAATATTTTGAACAAATCAATCAAAGATATTTTTTAGTCAAACATAATTAATTCCGAATTGAAAAATTAACAACAACGATTGCATATGGGATGAAAGAGATATGATTGATCTTATTATACGATTCGATATTGTCTTTCTCATCAATCGATGAGGAAATAGATTTACATATTTTCTTCGAGGTCATTCCTCTTTTTCTAGAGTACAAGAAGGGAGCTTTTTGTCTTCCTTTGAAAAAATGGAGAAGCCCCCTAGTTGAGAGCTTTTCCAAGTCGTGCTCTTAAACGTTGCTTTTACAGACTTGTTTGCCGTCAGGAAGTAGACATGGAATGGATTGTAGTCGCTGCATGGTTACTTAGACGGGATCCCTGTTAGATTTTGACCAATACAGTTATATTTTTATTTTATTTATTATTTATACAACAACAACAACAATCCAGTATAGTTTTACTTAGTGGGGTCCAGGGAGGGTAGTGTGTACGCAGACCTTACCCCTACCTTGGGGTAGAGAGACTGTTTCCAAATAGACCCCTCGGCATCCTTCCCTCCAAGAATTTCTCACCTTGTTCTTGGGGAGACTCGATCTCACAACCTCTCGGTTGGAAATGTGTGTTGCCTACCATAAGAGAAACCTCTCTTGTCCTTATTATTTATACATATATTACAAAAAAAAAAAAGTTCGACAAAGTGGTGACACCACTTCAAGCAGGTGCCTACGCCCTGAGTAAGGGTGTCAACCGGGCCGGGTTGACCCGGGACCGGCACGGACCGGCCCGGTCAAAACCGGCCCGCACCGGACCGGTTTAGCGCGGGGGGGCCGGGCTGGGTTAGGGGGGGGAAGGGGGTTGGGACGTAAGGCCTTACCGGGCAATTAACCCGGACCGGACCGGCCCGGAAAGAGAAATACCGGGCGAACCGGCCCGGACCGGTTATGAACGGTAAAATTTTTTTTTTTTTTAAAAAAAAATTTTTTTTAGCTGCTGGGGCCCACTTGCCCGTTGGCAACGGTCCAGAACCGTTGGCCAACGGGTCTTTTTGCATTTTTGGCCCTTTTTTGTTTTTTTTTTTGTTTTTATTAAATTACATTAATAACCCTTCTAAAAATCTATAAATACCCTCCCCTCTTCTTCATTTCCTCACTCAAAATTATCTATCTCTCTCTCAATTCTCAAATTAGCAAATATCAATCACTCTCTTCTCTTCAATTTTCAAGAATTCATATTCTACTTTCATAATTTTATTGTCTTTATTTTCCCGAATTTAATTTATCGTAATTTCTTATTTGGAAATCGGCATTCGAAGCTTGATTCTTGAAGTTCAAGTGTTCAACATTCTTGAAGTTCAACTGTTCAAGTGCTCAATTTATTGTCGAATTCGGTGCACTCTCTCCAACTCTTTCTCTTATTTAATATTTTAATTGCATATTTGATTTTAGCTTATATATTAAATTTTCCAATATGTTGAATGCTGCTAAAAGAGCGTGTAGAAAAGTTACTGGTAGGAGTGGAAGTGGTAGTGGAAGTAGTAAAAAAAGTCCTGTAGCTTCTGGTAGTAATAGTAATAATGAACCAATAACACATATTTCTGAATCATCGCCTAATTTGCAAGATGTAAATATTGATTATGAACAATTACACCAAGATTTCGGAATAGAAGATAACGAAATTGGAATAGAAGATGAGATACCACCTACACCTACTAGTGCAAATGTTGGTAGTATTGGAGTTGGAGTTGCTAGTGCAACAAGGGGTAGAAGACCACCAATCGCTCCAACTTCTAAATCTAATCGTAGAAAAAGAAGTCCTGTTTGGAAATTTTTTGATGAGATAGAAGATAGTGATAGAGTTAAGTGCAGACTTTGTAACGAAACGTTTAAACATTTGACCGGAGGTAATTTAGGGGGGACTGGCACACTAATTAGACATATGCAAAATTATCATCCTATAGAATGGGGGGTTAATGGGGATGGAAGTCAAACAACCGGTAACCCTACTACTGCAGGTCTCCTAAAATATGATAAAATGAGGGATCGAGAGGAATTAGCGAAAATGATCGCTTTGGGTTGTCTACCTTTTTCTTTTGCTTCTTCCTCTTATCTTGTTACGTATATTCAAAGGATATACAACCCTATGTTTAAAGGTATCCCTAGAAGTACCTGTAGATCTGACATCTTTAGACTTCACGGCCAATATCAAACATACATACGTTATTTGTTTAGTCACCTTCCTTCTAGAGTATGTCTAACTTCTGATATTGGCCATGCTGTAAATGGAAATGATTATTTAACAATTACATGTCATTGGATAGATGACAATACTTGTATGCAAAAACGTATTATTGCTTTTAAATATGATGAAGATCAGAGTCATACTGCAACATTTATTAGTAGTACAATTGTTGAAGTTGTCGAATTTTATAATCTAAACCAAAAAGTTTTGTGTATGTCTTTTGATAATGCTTCAAACAACAATGCTGCAGTTTCAATTTTAAAATTGAATTTACATCCACCTCTTGATGATATTTTTCATGTTAGATGTGCATGTCATGTTTACAATTTAATTGTTAAAAGTGGGCTCGATTTATTTTCAACTGAGATTACTCTAGTTAGAAGAGCTGTTGGAGTAATTCAGGGAAATAATAGACAATCTAGAATAAGAGAATTTAAGAACAAGTGTATGCAATATAACCTTACACCTAGATTCATGCCCGACGAAGTAGTTACTAGATGGAATTATACGTATATATTTTTAAAATGTTGCTACAAATATAGATTTCCAATAACAGAAGTTGCTAATGCACATTGTACTGATCCTAGGCGTATGTTAACCGGTGATACCTGGGAGGTCATTAGTGATGTGATTAAATTTTTACATAAATTTTATACTGCTACTGTTGTATTTTTTGGGGCATATTACCCAACTATTACTTTGGCTTTAGTACATATAGCTGAAATTTCTTTGCTACTATTTGAATTTAAGAAGAAAGATAGATATACGGATGCTGTTGCAAGTATGCAAGCAAAATTTAAAAAATATTTCTTTCCAATTCCTCCTGTTTACTTAATTGGTGCAGTTTTAAATCCTTCAATTAAAATGTCTGATTGTCAACAATTAATGAATGCTTTATACAATTATATGGAGATTGGGCCTACTGAAAGCCCAAATTTGTATGAATCTATGAACCAACTAAATGAACATTTACAATATCTATATACTTATTATGCAACTCAATGTGATAATGCTCGTGCTTCAACTGCTGCAAATCCCACTATGCAATGTAGCACTTCTAATGTAGTCGGAGATGATGATGAAGGCTTTGATAGTTTTAATATTTTTTTCAACTTTTTCTAACACTCAAAGTAGTAGTAGGAATATAGATGAACTGCAATTTTACTTGCAGAAGCAAAAGGAGCCTCGCAGCAAGGAATTTTCACCGTTAGGCTGGTGGCAGGAAAATTCAAAGCAATTTCCCGTTCTTTACGCTATGGCGCGGGATGTCCTGAATGTCCCAATTTCCACTGTTGCATCCGAGAGTGCATTTAGCCAAGCAAGACAACAACTTGGAGACACGCGGCACTCATTGGGAAGCAATGCTTTGGAAGTCTTAGTGTGTCTAAGAGATTGGATAAGATCTGAACGAAGAAATCAAGGAAAGGAAGATCTTGATAGCCCGGAAGACGAAGAACTTGGAGATATATTAACGCACGGAAACCCATCCGAATTTAACACTCCAGAAGAAGGTCCAGAGGTTCATATTAATATGGAAGAACTTGCTATTGCAATGCAAGCCATTTGATGTAAATTGTAAACTAATTTTGATACATTTTAGTTTTGAAATTTTGAATTTAAGAAATAAAGTAGCACTTGCAATAAGTGCAATTTTTTCCCCATCTTTTGTTGTGTTCATTCAATTATTACAAAGTATTAATATAACTTAATATTTATACTATACGTAATTCAAAAAAAAAAAAAAAGATTAACCCGGCCCGGCCCGGACCGGCTCAACCCAGCCCAATTGCAACCCGCCCCCAATTGAACCCGGACCGGACCGGCCCGGACCCGGACGGGTCATAAAATTTGGACCCGGACCCGGCCCGGCCCACCCACTGGTCACCTATAGCCCTGAGTATTACCGGTATAATACTTAAAATTGAAAAGCTATAAAAGTAGAGTGGGTGCTTGTAATGTTGTAAAAATTGCACGGGGCGCCCTATTTGGGCGATCCCTTTTAACCTGTAGCCGTTTTGTCTTTTTTGTTTGCATCCGTACCCACTTTTTAAAAAAATTCGGCTTTCCTTTCTCCTCCCCTTACTACATAGAAACTTCAGCTCTAGAGCAGAAGTTTTTCAGTTACAACACAAAACTTCAGCTCTAGAGCTGAAGTTTTTATTTTATAACTGGATAGAGCTTAAATTTTTATTTTTTAACTGGAAAACATCAGCTCTAGAGCTTAAGTTTCCAGTTATAAAATAAAAACTTCAGCTGGAAACTGCTTAAGTTTTTATTTTATAACTGAAAAACTTAAGCTGGAAACTGCTTAAGTTCTTATTTTATAATTGGAAAGCTTAAGCTCTAGAGCTTAAGTTTTTATTTTATAACTGGAAAACTTAAGCTGGAAACTGCTTTAACTTTTTATTTTATAAGCTTATGTTTTTATTTTATAACTGGAAAATTTAAGCTGCAAACTGCTTAAATTTTTATTTTATAACTGCAAAACTTAAACTGGAAAAATGCTTAAATTTTTCAGTATAAAAGAAAAACTTCAGCTCCGTGAATTGAAGTTATGTGAAAAACCGAGTACACTAATAATTTCTTTTTGATAAAGTGAATACAAGTTAAAATATGATAAAAAGGGAAGTTAGATGCAAATGCTCCTGTAACGTTGGAAATGACACTTCCTAATATTGGAAATGACATTTCCTAAGAAATTATACAGCAAGTTTACTTTATAAGTATATGTACCGTAGTGGTTTGCGTGTGTAGTTGACTTATATCGGTTGATATTGGCGAACAAATTCTGTGATACTAGGTTGATGAAAAGTTGGAGACAGCTGTCCGAATGCAGATAGCAACTAGAGAATAATATCCCAACTCTCGAAGTGTAAACAAAAATGGGATCACTATGGATTGAAAACATAATATGGGGTACAATATTTGGTAAATCAAGAATTGAAATGAGTTTATCTGCTCCTATAATATGACGGATCTTAATTCTAATTCAATCACAAATGTTAATTCAAGAAGAGGATTGCATCGCCTAAAATCATACTCCATATAAGAAGACTAAAGAATTGCAGTATCGATGTGGGATATCCAACGGTACCATATTAAATTGAAATGAGTTTATCTGCTCCCATAATATGACGGATCTTAATTCTAATTCAATCACAAATGCTAATTCAAGAAGAGGATTGCATCGCCTAAAATCATACTCCATATAAGAAGACCAAAGAATTGCAGTATCGATGTGGGATATCCAACGGTACCATATTAAATTGAAATGAGTTTATCTGCTCCCATAATATGACGGATCTTAATTCTAATTCAATCACAAATGCTAATTCAAGAAGAGGATTGCATCGCCTAAAATCATACTCCATAGAAGACCAAAGAATTGCAGTATCGATGTGGGATATCCAACGGTACCATATTAAATTAAAGTGACATTTTGGTTGTCTTTGATACGAAGGGAAAAATGGTTTTTTGGAAAATGAGTGATTTTATTATTTATTTTTTCATGTTTGTTTGATGTGTGAAAATAAAATTTGGAAAATATTTTCCAGCATATGTTTAGAGAGTAAAAAATATTTTTTATGCTACTTTCCTTATCCCCTCCCCCAGCCCCAAAAAGAATTCCCATGTTTTCTGTGTTCCTCCTCCCCTCCACCCCCACCCAACTAATCCTAAATACCCAACGTTTTCAGAACTCGAGTTTCTTCAAGAATTTAATTATTCTTTTAAAAATTCATAGAAACCCAAAAATGACTAAAGTATTGCTTTATTTTATCACTAAAAAACTATTGCAATTTGTGCTACATAACTAAAAAAAGTACTTTTTTTGTTGAAATAATAGAAGATACTTTTTACTACATTATTTTGTTGAAATGAAAATACTTTTCTATATCATGAACATAAAGTATTTTTTTTGTTGAAATAAAAGAGATATTTTTAACTTCATATAATACATCATTTTGCTGAAATGAAAGAAAATACTTTTTTATATCATAAAAAAATTTATTTTGTTGAAATGGAAAAAGAAAGTACTCTGCCTATTACATAAAAAGAAAGTAATCATAATAATATTTTTATTTAGGGTAGGCATAAAGTAAGGTTGGCAAGGGTGGGTGGGGTATGTGTGTGGGGAGGGAGGTTGTTGGGGATGGAAAATAAGGCGAGAAATGTCGAATAAGAGTTTTGAAATTTTTTTTTTTTTTTGGATAGGGAAAATATTTTTGTCCAATTGAAGAAAAATAATTTCATGAAAAAAATATTTTTCAAATTATTTAAACCAACCAACATAACAAAATTGAAAAATATTTTCTTTCGTACCAAACACGATGGTATCAAACTTTCAAGAAAGAACTAATACATTCAAAATAAACTAAAGAAATTGTCGTCCATATATTGACTTGGATCTAGTTTAAGACAACGGATAAGTTAGTTATATATTTCTTTCAAGAACAGATCAGTTAGACTAGATATCAACTGGAGCACTTTGCTAACTTAAATTAGTTTTGGGTTAAAATTATATAGGTGAAATAGCTTCCTGATCACTTAAAATTGTAGGGTTTTTGGAAGTCGATATACGAATTTTAAATTTTTTTTATTTGAACACTTCTACTTCGACAAAATATCTACTAATTAATACCTTTGACCGTTGACTAAGCTTAGGTAATAATATTATAGCTGATGTGGCCAATTGCGTGTTAATCACCGATATTAAGCGCGTGAATATGATAAATAATTAATTTTAAAAAAACAAAAAAATTCACCGGGTCAGATTTAGAGAAAAGTCACTTCAATTCATCGGTTTGCCTTTTTTTAATTTTTAACCGTTCAATCTTGCAATTCCAAGCCGTAGAGATTGTTCTCCACAGCAAGAACTACCTCTCCACCAAAAATCAGGAGACTTCACTATAGGAATCGCCACTTCTAATGTAAGGCTGGAAGTGGCCCGGTTCGGAACCGGAACCGGACCGGAACCGCAGTTCTGGCGGTTCTGGCGGTTCCGGTACCGCGGTTCTGGGTCTGGCGGTTCCCCGGAACCGTGATGGAGCAGTTCCACCCGTTAGAACCGCGGAACCGGTACCGCCAGAACCAGAACCGGAACCGGAACCGGACCGGTTCAGGCGGTTCCATCCGGTTCCAAACGGTTCCGCAACGTTTGGAATTTAAAAAAAAAAAATTTTAAAATTCGAACCGTTGCGGAACTGTTTGGAACCGTATGGAACCGGACCGGTTCAGGCGGTTCCATCCGGTTCCGCAACGGTCCGGATTTTAAAAAAAAAAATTTTAAAAAAATTCCAAACGGCTCTTTTTCAAAATTAGCCGTTTGGAATTTTCAAAAATAGTCATTTAACCCCCCAAATTTTAATTTAACCCCAAACTTTAAATAATTACACAATTTCCCATTTCTCAACTATAAATACCCCCTCATTCTTTCATTTTAATTCACCAATTCATCAATATATCTGAATCTCTCTCAAGCTCTCTTTCAATCTTTCTAGTGCAAGTGCTTAATTTATTGTTGCAATTTCGTGAAACATTGTGAAGTTGTTGAATTGAAGTTTTCAAGTGTTCGATTTCAACGATTTTTAATTTTCAAGAAGTTGTTCGTCAATCCGGTAAACTCGTTTCAACTCTTACGTGATTAGAATATTTTTGTGTGTTGTTATTTTGCTTAATTATAACTAATATGGCATTTTCATTGAAAAATATGTTCGGAAAAGGAAAAAATAAAACCGGTGAAAGTAGTCGCCAAAATACTACCCCTCCCCCGGCTCCCCGACCTAGAAAAGATAAACAAGTTGAAACTAGTAGCCAACCTAGAAATACTAATGAAAACTTCGGAATACTTGATAGTAATCACCCGTGTTTTCAATTTAGCGATGTTGATTTTCTACATGATGTAGCAGTCGGTGATAGAATAGATGATGATATTATGAATATGCTTTATCCTAATGCACCAATATTAGAGGGAAATGAGGATGATGATGATGACGAAACCCAAGCTCCGGTAGATTTAGATGATACACCTACTAGTCCTGCTACTAATGAACCGGAACACCCACCCGTACAAACTCCCACTTTTAGTAGACAACCTCCTAAACGTTCAGAAACTTCATTAGTTTGGCAATTTTTTATTCAACTAAGAGAACAAAATAAGGCTAAGTGTAAATCTTGTGGGAAATTACTTGTGCATAGGTATACTGGAGATCGTAGCGGCACAGGTAGTTTAGTTAAACATATAAAATTGCACCCTAGCGATAAGGCTAGATATATCCAATTGAAAGCGCAACAAGAGGGGAGGACAAGTCCTGAAACAACAGTTAACCCAAGTACTGGTTCTAATCTAGTTCAACCAGGAATAAACACAGTCACCGGAGGTATATTGTATTACGATCCAAATAAGGATCGTGAAGAACTAGCTAAAATAATTACTGTTATGTGTTTGCCTTATTCTTTTGCTTCTAATCCTGCTTGGATTCATATATTAGAAGAGTATTTAATCCTACGTATAAAGGTTGGCCTCGCGCCACAGTTAAGGCCGACATTTATAAATACAAGCATGAATATGAACAATACTTGCGTTATTTATTTACCCATATAAGTAATCGTATGTCTATTACAACTGATATTGGTAGAAGTGGAAATGATTGTAATTATCTAACCGTAACCAGTCATTGGATAGACGAAGACTGGACAATGCAAAAACGCATTATTGCATATGGAATTATTAATTCACGGCACACGGGTAAGTTTATTGCTAGCACTGTTTCAGATGTATGTAGATATTTTTGTTTTAGTGATAAAATAATGTCAATTTCCATGGATAACGCTAGTAGCAACACTAGTGCAATAGGTATTTTAACTAGAACACTTAATCCTGCTTTTACAAATATTTTCCATGTTAGATGTATATGTCATATTTATCATTTAATTGTTGGTGATGGTATGAGAATTTTAAACATAGAAATTGAAAAGGTTAAATTCGCTCTTAATTGGCTTTTTTATTCAAACCGTAGAAGTAGACTTAGAGAATATTTTAAAAATGTGACGAATATGGCCTTAGAAAAAGAAAGGTACCTAAACCTTGCCCGACTAGGTGGAACTACATGTACGAAAGTTTAGTAGTGGCGTACGAATATAGAAACCCAATTAACGCTACTTATAATTCTCCGGATTGTGGAGAGTAAGATAATGACATGTTAACTAATCAAGATTGGACTAACGTTAAAATTCTGTTAGATTTTTTAGAACATTTTCATGTGGCTACAAATGCTTTATCTGGCCAATACTATCCAACTATTTCTAACTGTTTAGTATATATTGCCGCACTTGCTAATTTATTTGTTGATTTTAACGAGGGAGGGGAAATTTATGAATATGCAATAACAGAAATGAAAAAGAAGTTTAAAAAATATTTTTTTTCAATCCCTCCTATATATGGTGTGTCTGCTATGCTAAATCCTACTATGAAATTAGGAGGACCTCACTTTTGGTATTCTAGTATTTATCAAGCTTTAGATCTTGATGAAGAAGAAATGGCTACACTATCTGATGCGCAAGCATCAATTAAAGTGAATGCTCAAACTGTTTATAATGCTTATAAGCAGGCGTTAGAGCATGCTAGGCCAATATTCCAACCCCAACTTCGTCCACATCACAGGCGTCTAAAAGAGCTGCTGGCTTAACATCTCTTAAATCGTGGACTGAGTTTAGGGGTACTCAAGGGGAAAATGTAGATGATATTTCCCATCTAAATGAGCTTCAAGTTTATTTGTCGCAGGGATTAGAGAATGAGAATCCAGACGGCTCTTTCGACCTTTTGGATTGGTGGAAGACAAAGGAAAAGCATTTTCCCATTCTTGCAAGGATGGCTCGGGATGTTCTGTCGATTCAAGCGTCAACTGTTGCGTCGGAGAGCGTTTTTAGTCAAGCAAGACTACAAATAGGTGATCATAGAGCGTCGATGCGGGACAGTTTGGAAAAATCAGTGATATTCCGAGATTGGATCCGCTCTGGAAGAAGGAAATTTGGGCTAGCTGAATCCCAACCAGAAATAGATGAGTGCTATGAAGAAAGCTAGCAGAACTTGCTCAGGAAGCAACTTCACCTTGAAGTGGAGATGAACAAGCTTCATTTGCACCACCGCCAACACAACCACCTCCAAACCTTGAAGGTTTTATGAGATTTGTTAGAAATAATGCATAAATTATGATGTAACTTGTACATTGGCATGTCTTCTTTTAGTTTTTTTCTTTTAATGGTGGTATCAGTACCATGTTGTGCTCATTCCATTGGGGAAAGGAAGACTAAGAAAGATATGCCATTTTGGTCAATAAATATGCTTTTTATCATATCCTTGAATATCTTTGTCTCAATATTTTTTTGTCTTTACTTCTATATCAATCCTTGAATTTATATAACATATAATATATAACATACAACACATAATACTAATGACAACATTCTTTTACCAATATGTACTACTTATATAAAATTTATACTAATTACTAACTACTACACAATATACACTATTTATATACAATAGTGTATTACTTAACAACAATATATACACCACTTATACACAATGTATACTAATTACCAAACACAATATATACTATAATTAATAACATAGTACACCATATAAAAATATATTCTACAATATACTAATTACTACTACACAAGATATTGATTTAAAAAAAAAATAACTCGGAACCACCGGGAACCGCCTGGAACCGCCAGAACCGCGGTTCCGGAACCGTATGGTAGCGGTTCCGGCTCCAGAACCGCCAGAACCGGAACCGCCAGAACCGCAGAACCAGAACCACCAGAACCGGAACCGCAGACCCAAATAGACCCAGAACCGGAACCGGATACAGCCTTATAATCTAATGACATGCATCTCTGGCAGCTCCAGTTGGTTGAAGATGGCATTCCAGTGGTCTAAATCGCCCAAGAGCAATGCCAATCGATCCTTGTAGCCGAGAAGGTCACGCCAATTGGTCACTACAACAAATTAATTATTACAACTTTAAAGGAAATCAATTATGCGACAATACTAATTGGAAAATTTCTCTGACAATCTACCTAGCTAGAAAAAAATAAGAAAAATTTGGAGAGAGAGGAGAGGACGAAAAAGAACCTAGGAATGCAGTGCTAATATGGAAGAAGATGAATGAGTTTCAGGTGGAGATGGGGGTGGGGAGGTGGGATGATGGTGATTAATTTTATTTAAAAATTACACATATCATTAGTTGGGTAGGGTCTTAATTTTGGATTGGTCATTTGCTGACTAAATGAATATGTCTGTGTATGTATCATACACGCGCATAGACTCAAGGGTGAGATGTGTTTATTAGTTGAGGAATCATGAGTTCGATTGTTCAAATGAAAAAATTCAAAGTTCGTGTATCGGCTTTCAAAAACATTACATGTTTAAGTGGCCATGAAGAATAGTTTGACATTGACGAAAGGAAAAATTGCGATATTTTTACCACGAAAAACTTTGATTTCATATTTGCGAGTGTTCTTTTCCGTTGTCAAATACAATAAATTAATACTAGCATATATCATGTCACGATCCCAGTTCCGAGAACTATCGTGACGGCACCTAGTCCCTACAATTAGGTAAGTCTAACAATTTGCGTAAAAGGAAAAAACAATAGATAAAACGAATAAAAATTGCGGAATAAACATAATGAAGGTTTAAAATGCCACTCAGCATATATAAGCTATGCCAAAACCCAAAATCTCATAAAATCACAAGCTATGGATACTACATTTTGCTCTAACTCCAGAATGTCTAAATTGAAATAAATACAGAAGGGCTAAAGCTATAAGCGAGAACGGAAAGGGAGTCATCGGTCTGCAAACGCGGCAGATATACCTCAAAGTCTCCAGAGAATCGCTTCACCTCAAGGGTAGTAGGGCTGAGTCGAAGTACTGGATCTGCACATAAAAAATATGTGCAGCAAAAGGGCATGAGTGTACCACAACGATACCTAGTAAGTGTTAAACCTAACCTCGGTCGAGTAGTGACGAGGAAGGTCAGGGCCCTACCGATCATATACAATAATATACAAGGAAAGAAGCACTATTAAAGTAACACAGGGTAATAAGAGTAGAAACAACTACAACATAGAAAAAATACTCACAGAAGGAATACAGCTCAATACAGAGATAACAACTGGGGATCTCCCAAGATACGGTCCTGTAGTCCCCAAATGTAAATATCCAGTGGATCTCCCGGCTGCAGTCCCGTAGTTCCAATATAAATGTGCAGGGGAATCTACCGGAACACAAATATGTAGTCCTAAATTAAACATGCAGGGGATCTCGTGGGATACCGTCCCCTAGTTCCAAAGTAAACACACAACATCAACACGAAGAATATTCAGTTAAATTTAAATTTCATACCAAGGTAAAAAAGTTATTTCTAACCTAGCATGCTGCACATATTCAAATAGAGCGGTTTGAGCAAGTAAAGTAATTAAGTCAATTAGACATGCTTCACTAAGCTAACAGTAGGCCTAAATTGCAAGTAATACAAACAGGGAAGAAAACACAATATAGTTATTTAATAAAAGTAGAATTTTCAACAATTAGCACATGTACGCACTCCTCATCTTACGTACAAGGCACATCATATATCAACAATACCAAATCCTAAGGGAAGTTCCCCCACACAAGGTTAGGCAAGCTACTTACCTCGAACCGGCTCAAAAATCAACCTGAAACCATGCTCTTGCCACGAGTACTCGACTCCAAATGGACCAAATCTATTTAAATCAATTGCATAATGTAAATATAACTTCAAGTAACTAATTCCACTAATTAATTAAAAGCTAAAGCTAAATTAAGAAAATTTTCTTGGACCACATCGCAGTCATTGGTTCATCTTAAGAAAACTATTTTCAATTACGTGTTTACACTATTTGTACTAAATTATGCATGTCTGCTACCAAAACTTCTTTGTTTAGCGATGCTACCCCAGCAATACGCACAATATCACCAAGTCCGAGCCGTGCAAAGTCAGCGGGGATACGAACTAACATTTCCCCTTTATAAAACTCATGATTTTTCTTTGAATGCAGGTACCCAAGTCGCAAAAATCATCAAATATATTATACACTCATATTGTTCAGAAATACAACTCTCAGAACCATCATGCCTATTCGCAGTTACTATCTGCACGACCTATCCCTGGCAGCCATAATATCGCAATCAACTATCAGCCATCATCTAAAATTTTTATTACTATTCACCTTTTATTTCCTGCACTACATAAGGCTACCATTATGCCTTCCGAGACTAAGATCTGTCTCCATCTGCATTTTCAGCATTACATAAGGCTACCATTATGCCTTCCGAGACTAAGCTCTTTCTCCATCTGCATTTTTTACATTGCATAAGGCTGTCATTCTACCTACCGAGACTAAGCTCTGTCTCCATTTGCATTTCTCTACATTGCATAAGGCTAGCATTTTACCTTCTGATACTAAGCTCTATCTCCATCTGCATTCCTCTACATAGCATAATACTACCATTCTGCCTTCCGAGGTTAAGCTCTATCTCCATCTTGTATTGGATGAAAGATCGCCACTTCATCTACATTCCTATATGGCTGAAAGATTGCCATTTCATCTACATTACTGCGCGGCTGAAAAATCGCCACTTCATCTACATTTCTGCATGGTTAAAATATCGTCGCCTTTATTTACATTCATGTATAGTTGAAATATCGCCGCCTTTTATTTTACGTATCGCATCGGCTGAAAGAACTCCACTTATTGCATCTCATGGGCTGAAAGATCTTTAAACTATCCAAAGGTGTCATTGTTCGGAGGCAGCATTTTCATAGCCCGAGAGCGTCATGCCATGGCCTGAGGACCCCTTCATCTTTTGTATATAATTATTCCAAGGCATCATGGTTCGGAGTCATCATTCTCATAGCCCGAAAGCATCATTTCATAGCCTGTGAATCCTTTATTATACGCTTCATGGCCCAAGACATCATGGTTGAGGACGTCATCCTAGCCGTCCAAAGATAACATTCATGGTCTAACGGGAAATTGCATCATGTTTAAATTTTCGCACAATATACATTTGCACTGCTTCTGTACAAGTAAACCGGCGAACAACAGCCGTCTCAGCAAGAGCGATCCTGCTCCAGTCCTCGAAGCCCTATTATACCTTATACATCCATCCCAACCTACATATCGCGTCCGTCCTTGAAGAAATCTCCATTGGCATATTCCGCCAACGCATCCTAAACTACATATGGCCTGATTCCTGTAAGACCAGAGATATGTAGGTATCTCAGGAACCAAAGCACAGTCAAATTCTTCGAACCATTTCGTTCGGTCAAATTGGCCATCATATCTTTACCTGACAACTCTTTCATCCTTCCCGGGTAAAAAGGGGCAGTTGTTCATACCTAATTTTTTCTATGTATTTTTACATGGAAATACTTTCAAAATAGCATATATAAGTATGCCCAAGTGATTTAGTATTTTTTCTAATTTTTAAAGGATTTTTAAATCAATTTATTACCTATTTTAGCAGTTCAAAAACCAATATTTATTTTCAAAATTATTATTTTGGTGAATAACTTATTTTATTCTCATATTTATACCAAAATATAGCTAATGTAATTTTTATAATTTCTTTCAAATTTATTTGCTACTTTAAAAGCTAAATTGCATATAATTGCAATTTTAGCCTATTTTTAAGAATTAATAGCATTTTATAATTATGGAATTAGTTCCAATATTTTTAAATTAATATTTATATATTATTAATTGACTCAGCACCCTTAATTTATTTTCAAAATTATCTTACTATTTTTATAAAATAAAAAAGGAAAACTGGCTATTTAAAATATGGCCCCATTTTGTTTCAATTATAGCCCAATTGATCCCCCTAATTGACCCAATTTAAAACCACTAACGAATCGACTCAATTTAAATCTAACCCGGCACCAACCCAACGAATATAACCCGCTTGGCCCTTTCTTTTAATCAAGGACGTTGATCATTTTGATCAGTGGCCACGTTCATTCCTTGCCTTTTTTAATCCCCAAAGACTATCCAAATCCCCTCATTCTCTTCTACTAGCTGCCTTTGATATCCCGCTCCTCTCAAACTCTCTCGAACTCTCTCGAAACCCTAGCCTCTCTCACTATCTTCAACCTCAATCTCACCGGAATCGATGGACTCATAGGCCATGGGTGGCTTAAACTCATCTCCCTCAACTCTTAAATACTTGGTATTCAAATTTCGAGGTCTGATCTTGATGGTGCCTCAGATCTTCGTTGATTCAAGGTTCTATGGCCATCTCCGGCCAAGCTCTGACACATCATGGTGTTTTGAGCCTGGTTCTGACTTATCCGACTTAGATCAGACCTTTTTCCAAGCCTTTATCATTCTAAGGTTCCTGCGAAACCCCGATTACTCGAGGTTCTCTCCGATTCTTCTTAGATTTGTCACATATATGTGCTCTGCTTGGGTTTTTAAACAATTTCCCAAATTTTTGTTTCAAAAAACTATCTTTTAAAACCACATCACTTCGATTTAGGATTTTCTGAAAGGTTCAAAATGTTTCTCCGACTTTTCTTTTCCCTTATTTGTGTGTATTTGTCACGCATATGCTTCTACTATTTCTTATGCTTTCTTCTACTATACATGATTCTTATGTGCTTTGTTTTTTCTACTGTGTTTCTATACCGTGCTCGGATGTTTATCTTGTCGTATATTACTATATGTTCTTTTGCTATACTTTTCCGATATTTTGGTTCTTCTACTGTATATATCTCCTACTGAGTTCTTGAGTTTTGTTTTCCTTCTACTGAACTATGTTTGAGTTCTTCTAAAAGACCTCTTTGAACTTATTTCCACTACTATTTTCTTAAGTGTTGTACTATCTTTCTTCTCTCTTTTGAACCTTGTTTAAGTCCTTTCTTTAAGAATTTGTTCTTAAACATGATTCTTCTACGCTCCTTCACTCTATCTGCTCTGAATTCTTATTAGTATTTGCTTGCCTTCTCTTGAGATTCTGAAAAGAAATCTCTGAGAATGTTGTATCCTCATCCATGTATTCGACTTGAGGTGGAAATCCTAGAATATGGGGGGTTTTTCCTCCGAGTTTGGTCATATGATTAGACTAGGGTTCTGTTTGAGAACCCTGGGCCCTTTCAGACTTATTTCCGAGTCTATGAACTAAGGGTAAATTTCACTTGTTTGACACAACTGATTCTCCTACACAAGACTCTTCTATTGAATAGAATGACAAGTTGCTTCATGTTTAACATATCTTTTTGCTTTTATATATGAGGAATATTTCTTCAAAAAGGGTTTTCCAGCTTGTGATTGATTCAGAATTCCTTTTATTAAGTCTAATTGATTGGCACTGATTTTTCTTAAGTCAAAATCTTTCACATCTTTCTGACTTGGTTCATTCATACGAATCTTCAATTTTTGATTTACTAGTTGTTAATTGATTCCCTCGCCTTATTTGTACAAACTATGTACTATCAATACTTTTTCCTTAAATAAACCTCTATGTATTTACCCCTTTTATGCTACTTTGAAAGTGTTTATTAACCTCTTTCCTTAAATAACCTACCCGTTTGAAGTCAGGATCCCTTAATTAAAGGAAAACTTTGTGTAATTGATTTTCAAACTATTTTCTTACCTATTTCTCCTTGTTTTCTACACTATAAAATGGCCCGACCCTTCTGCACTTTCAGAACACATTACACACTTGAGACACTTACAATCTCATAGTTCTCTTCTAAAATCATAGTATTCTGACTACTTGCTTGCACTTTGTCTTAACAAGACTACTGCTTCCTTTTCATGTTTCCTTGAAACTGGTATGTTCTAGTTTTGGTTTCAGCCTCATCCCAATGTGTTTATTTGCAGCCTTTACACTCCTGTCTACTTTACTGTCTATGATCAATGTTAATTAGCATGTCAATCTCTTTGCATATGTTTCTGCTATGAATCCCTGCACCCCTGTTCCCCTCTATGTGCTTTGAGTTGAAGTTCAGAACATGGAAACATGCAAGTTGTTTCTCATGTTTGGACTTGATCCCTTAGGGGATCCTAACTCCCAAACAATATGGCCTAACAGGCTGGTGGGGTGTGCCAACACTTCCAATTGCTGGGTATGACCATTAGCCTATCTTTGCTTCCTCCCAGAATCCCCTCTCTGCACTTACACTCTCCCTTAGCCTCTAAGTTCCGCCCCCTCCTGTGAGCTTTGCTTTGGGCCTTGAGTTCCCTTTGAACTTGGACATTTGAGGGATGGACCTTCCACACTACACTATGACTCAATTCTGCAATATATTTGGATGTGAGCACGTCTTGGAGTCCATTTGAGGCTCTTAGGGAACTCTAACACATACCAAATAAGAGAAAGGCTTTGGAAATTTGATCTTTGGAGTAGGTTTACTTCATGATTGAGGCATAAAGTCTGAATCAGGCTCTCTTTGGTTGTAACATTTTTTAGTTTTTTGATTTAATTTGCCTTTTCTTATTCATTCTGGGATGTAATAACTTGTAATAACTATTGGGGTTGTTAATGAAAAGGGGAGGGTCAATCATGCATGCAAAGGGGTAGATAGGGAATTGTAATACTTCTGCACTCATATCCTGCTTACAGCTTCCACTTCTGCATTTTGTATAGAAACCATGTCTATAGGTTATGCATTTAATATAGAAACCATATCTGTAGGTTTCTGCATTTCTGCATTGTATTGAAACAATGTCTATAGGTTTTTGCATTTCTGTATTATATAGATACTATGTCTATAGGTTATGCATTTCATATAGAAACCATGTCTATAGGTTCTACATTTCCGCATTATATAGAAACCATGTCTATATGTTCTACATTTCTTCATTATATAAGTCATTTCCAAATGCTTCATATCATATAGTAACATGTCTATGGGACTTCCTGAATTCTGAATATGCATATGTCACTAGGCAAATGTGTTTATAGGTTTAAATAACTGACAACATTTTAGATAATATGCCTATAGGACCTCCGCACTCTTATTTTGATTGTAAACATTTTAAAATCAATAACGTCTAGAAAACATGCCTATAGGAGCAATCAACAAAATCCGAATCGTTCATTCGCTTATAAGTCTAAAATCAGTAGTAGCAATGCTTAACATATGCAGAACTTATGTTCATGTAACTGACAAACTCTCTTCTCTAAAATCAGTATACTTATTTTCTGCATTTCTAATAAATATCATGCCTATAGGTTTCATCCAACACTTAGGCAAGCCATAAGGTAAACTTGTTAATCGAATTAGACTTCGTTAAATTACAACAAGCAGGCAGGCCTGATTTGGATTTCTTATCAGAAATATGTAATAAATCAGTCTACCTTACCCTTTTAAGTTTAATCAGACCATAATCATAACGTGCAAGACATGCTAAACTATCTTTCTTAAGTTGAGGAGGCCTATTTGAGCATTTAACTATATACATGCTTTCCCCAGATTTGTTAAACGTGTTTGGATTGTCGGCTTAGATTTGATCCTTTTAAACCATAAAAGCCCAATCTTCCTTCCCTTTAGTACTAGTAATCCAAAATGCCTCCGGGACAGATAGGATCAGGTCAGGTAATAGCATGCAATAAGCAACGAAACCATTTCGCGCTTTAATACATTAATAGGATGGGAAATGATAGATACGGATATGATGACTGGTGCGTTAATACCACATGTAACCCCTCTTTTGAGGAGTGATTACCGGTATTGCATTAATGTGATCCATATTATTTATAAACCTAGGACTCCTTTCCCTTTTACTTGTTGTCGATGCCCCTTTTTTCTCAAACGGGTTTCGAAATCGGGTATATGACATTATGGGATGACAACTCTTGTTTCCCTGCGAGAATTGGGTTTTGGAATTTGGAGAGTCGCCACCTAATGATTATTGTGCATTAGGACACTTTTAAAGAAAGAATTTGAGATGAAGAACCATAGTTTGGGTCAGGGCTAGAAATTCTCTCAAGGGAAGGTGTTAGGCACCACTCAAGATCCACTAGTGTAGTTTCCGGCCATACTAGAATTGTGACTTAGGTGAAGAAACAAGTAGATTTTTCACATAACGTTGCAAACAAGCTCAAAAGTTTAAAAGAGAAAAGAGATGGAAATTTTAGAAAAGTATTAGTTTAAAAGAAGACTTAGAAGAAACATAACAAGTAAAGGGAAAATGGGTCCTGAATCCACACATAATATGGATCACATCAATGCAATACCCGGTGCACACTCCTCGGAAGAGGGGTCGCACGTGATATAAGCGCACCAGTCATCATATCCATATTCTAACCTTACTACCCGTTAAGGTATTAAAGCACAAATAGTCTCGTTTGCTTATTGCATACTAGTACCCGCCCTAATCCAATCAGTCCCGGAGGTACTAGGACTACTAATCCTAAAAAGGAGAAAGGGGTGAGGCTTTTAGAGAGATTTAAAGGATAAAATGCTCGCGCGACATTCAAAACATATATACAAGTAAAGGGAAAACAGACACGCAGGTAAGGCTTAAATAGACTCCTTAAATCACATAAATCATGTAGATTAGCATGACTTGCAAATACTGGTTTGGTCTTAAATTAGATTAAAGTGATGAGCGGACTAATTCAACACATATCTTAGATAGAAAGTCCACATTAGGCCTATTCGAATGCAGTTGTTAAGGCACTTAAATTAACATGGATAGGACTATTGACTTTTGAAAAACAGACTGGTATAGAAAGGTTTTAAAGAAAAGGTTGCAAACTTAGCAGATAAAGCAACGATTTAAGATGAATTTAAAAAATACAGACTATTGAGTTACAGATTAATACAAAAAGAGTAATTTTAAAACGAGTTACAAAAGAGGCAGACTGTTTAAGGAAAACTAAGTTGACTTGTAGAACTAATTTAAGGCTTGCAAGTACAATGACTGAATTTAATCTAAATTGGAAAAATGTTTCTCAAGTTACCAGAAAGGAAGTAAATTTTTAGAAAGCATGCATGGATCTGAGAACGTTTAGCAAAACGGGGTGAGTTTTTAGGGAAAGAGATGCACTAATTTGTGTGTAGAGAAAGTTTCAGAAGTACAGAAAACCATTTGTTTTGGTCAGTTGTTCCAGTAAAACGTTGTTGTTTTAGACGAGAGAGTCAAATTTTATTTAAGGCTCCTATAGGCATGATTTCTACGAGTTATTGATTTTAACCTCTTTTAAACGTTAACAGACTTGTAAACATGATGTTGATTTTCATTAAACCTAATGGTTTGGCTAGTGTCATAAAGATGCACGTTCCTATAAGCATGGTGTCTATGTGCATGATTGCATAAAGTTAAGCATTAAATCCTAAAGGCATGGTGTCTATATGCATGAAAAGTAAATTAAGCATTAGATCGTATAGGCATGATTTCTACTTGTGAATTTACATATATTAAGAGTAAAAAGATCATATAGAAATGCTTTCTACTCTTTATGCAGAAAAGTAAACCCCTCACCCTTTTCACTAGATCCTTGAATTTATACAAGTTATTACACCCCAGCAGGATAAAAAATACATTAGAAACTAACAGCTACATCCAAACAGCCTAATTCAGACTTAGTGTCTAACAATATGAGATTGAATCATTTCTGGGATCCATATTTCCAAAGCCTTCTCTTTATCTAGGGTATATCAAAGTTCCAAGGAATTTCAGGAATTCCAGGCATTGCTTACACCCTAGATACCAATTAGAACAGGTTATAGTGCAATTTGAAAATGCCAGCTCTTAGGCGTCCAAGTGCATAGGGATCTCCAGGGTCCCAAGGCAATGCTCACAAGAGAGGGGCAAAACTTAATTTCTAAGAATGAGTGTAAATTCAAAAGAGGGTCAGGGAATGCCATAACAGGTTGGTGGTCATGCCTAGCCACAAAGCTGGCTGGCACACCCCTGACCAAACCTATTTAGCCAACAAACATGAGCATAGACCTATGAAGGTCATACCATGGTCTGCATAGTGATTAGGACACTACCACACCAAGGCCTTAGGCTAAAAGCACACATAAGGGGAAGGGAGTGGGGATTGATAGAGCTTAGGATTCAAGGAATCCAGTCCAAACACATGAACAACAATGTTTAAGTATTGTCATGCTTTATGAACCATAACTCGACATATAAGGGGTTCAGGGATAGGGAATTAATATAGGAACAAAGATAGAAAACTTACACAAAAGTAAAGAGAAACAAGCACAAAAGAACTGAAGTGTAAAACACATAGAGGAGAGGCAGTATTAAACTAAAGAGACATATCAGTTGCAAAGTAAACAGAAAAAGAAGCCGAAAATTTGCAGCCACAAAGAAACTAACTTATGATTTCGGCAGAAAACTCGAATGCTTTTGATAGAACTTAAAAAGTATTTGAGAAAGAGAAGTAGTGAGTACTGTATGTGTTTGTTAGAACTTGTTTATTGAAAGAGAATAGTGTAGGGGTATTTATAGTTCTTGAAAATGAGCAGAGAGTAAGGTAAGCAGTATAATTTTTACATAAATAAAGAAACAACCACAAGTTAGAATCAATTAACCCAAGTGATTCCCCTTTAATTAAGGAATTACTATCTAACCGGTGTCAGCAAGTCTAATTAAGGAAAGAAAATCGTTTGGGGACAGATGGAGTATTTCCATAAAAAAGGCAGTAAAATCAGGAAGCATTAAGGGTGTCAACCGGGCCGGGTTGACCCGGGACCGGCACGGACCGGCCCGGTCAAAACCGGCCCGGACCGGACCGGACCGGTTTAGCGCGGGGGGGGGCCGGGCTGGGTTAGGGGGGGAAGGGGGTTGGGACGTAAGGCCTTACTGGGCAATTAACCCGGACCGGACCGTCCCGGAAAGAGAAATACCGGGCGAACCGGCCAACCCGGACCGGCCCGGACCGGTTATAACGGTAAATTTTTTTTTTTTTTAAAAAAAAAATTTTTTTTAGCTGCTGGGGCCCACTTGCCCGTTGGCAACGGTCCAGAACCGTTGGCCAACGGGTCTTTTTGCATTTTTGGCCCTTTTTTGTTTTTTTTTTGTTTTTATTAAATTACATTAATAACCCTTCTAAAAATCTATAAATACCCTCCCCTCTTCTTCATTTCCTCACTCAAAATTATCTATCTCTCTCTCAATTCTCAAATTAGCAAATATCAATCACTCTCTTCTCTTCAATTTTCAAGAATTCATATTCTACTTTCATAATTTTATTGTCTTTATTTTCCCGAATTTAATTTATCGTAATTTCTTATTTGGAAATCGGCATTCGAAGCTTGATTCTTGAAGTTCAAGTGTTCAACATTCTTGAAGTTCAACTGTTCAAGTGCTCAATTTATTGTCGAATTCGGTGCACTCTCTCCAACTCTTTCTCTTATTTAATATTTTAATTGCATATTTGATTTTAGCATATATATTAAATTTTCCAATATGTTGAATGCTGCTAAAAGAGCGTGTAGAAAAGTTACTGGTAGGAGTGGAAGTGGTAGTGGAAGTAGTAAAAAAAGTCCTGTAGCTTCTGGTAGTAATAGTAATAATGAACCAATAACACATGTTTCTGAATCATCGCCTAATTTGCAAGATGTAAATATTTATTATGAACAATTACACCAAGATTTCGGAATAGAAGATAACGAAATTGGAATAGAAGATGAGATAGAAGATAGTGATAGAGTTAAGTGCAGACTTTGTAACGAAACGTTTAAACATTTGACCGGAGGTAATTTAGGGGGGACTGGCACACTAATTAGACATATGCAAAATTATCATCCTATAGAATGGGGGGTTAATGGGGATGGAAGTCAAACAACCGGTAACCCTACTACTGCAGGTCTCCTAAAATATGATAAAATGAGGGATCGAGAGGAATTAGCGAAAATGATCGCTTTGGGTTGTCTACCTTTTTCTTTTGCTTCTTCCTCTTATCTTGTTACGTATATTCAAAGGATATACAACCCTATGTTTAAAGGTATCCCTAGAAGTACCTGTAGATCTGACATCTTTAGACTTCACGGCCAATATCAAACATACATACGTTATTTGTTTAGTCACCTTCCTTCTAGAGTATGTCTAACTTCTGATATTGGCCATGCTGTAAATGGAAATGATTATTTAACAATTACATGTCATTGGATAGATGACAATACTTGTATGCAAAAACGTATTATTGCTTTTAAATATGATGAAGATCAGAGTCATACTGCAATATTTATTAGTAGTACAATTGTTGAAGTTGTCGAATTTTATAATCTAAACCAAAAAGTTTTGTGTATGTCTTTTGATAATGCTTCAAACAACAATGCTGCAGTTTCAATTTTAAAATTGAATTTACATCCACCTCTTGATGATATTTTTCATGTTAGATGTGCATGTCATGTTTACAATTTAATTGTTAAAAGTGGGCTCGATTTATTTTCAACTGAGATTACTCTAGTTAGAAGAGCTGTTGGAGTAATTCAGGGAAATAATAGACAATCTAGAATAAGAGAATTTAAGAACAAGTGTATGCAATATAACCTTACACCTAGATTCATGCCCGACGAAGTAGTTACTAGATGGAATTATACGTATATATTTTTAAAATGTTGCTACAAATATAGATTTCCAATAACAGAAGTTGCTAATGCACATTGTACTGATCCTAGGCGTATGTTAACCGGTGATACCTGGGAGGTCATTAGTGATGTGATTAAATTTTTACATAAATTTTATACTGCTACTGTTGTATTTTCTGGGGCATATTACCCAACTATTACTTTGGCTTTAGTACATATAGCTGAAATTTCTTTGCTACTATTTGAATTTAAGAAGAAAGATAGATATACGGATGCTGTTGCAAGTATGCAAGCAAAATTTAAAAAATATTTCTTTCCAATTCCTCCTGTTTACTTAATTGGTGCAGTTTTAAATCCTTCAATTAAAATGTCTGATTGTCAACAATTAATGAATGCTTTATACAATTATATGGAGATTGGGCCTACTGAAAGCCCAAATTTGTATGAATCTATGAACCAACTAAATGAACATTTACAATATCTATATACTTATTATGCAACTCAATGTGATAATGCTCGTGCTTCAACTGCTGCAAATCCCACTATGCAATGTAGCACTTCTAATGTAGTCGGAGATGATGATGAAGGCTTTGATAGTTTTAATATTTTTTCAACTTTTTCTAACACTCAAAGTAGTAGTAGGAATATAGATGAACTGCAATTTTACTTGCAGAAGCAAAAGGAGCCTCGCAGCAAGGAATTTTCACCGTTAGGCTGGTGGCAGGAAAATTCAAAGCAATTTCCCGTTCTTTACGCTATGGCGCGGGATGTCCTGAATGTCCCAATTTCCACTGTTGCATCCGAGAGTGCATTTAGCCAAGCAAGACAACAACTTGGAGACACGCGGCACTCATTGGGAAGCAATGCTTTGGAAGTCTTAGTGTGTCTAAGAGATTGGATAAGATCTGAACGAAGAAATCAAGGAAAGGAAGATCTTGATAGCCCGGAAGACGAAGAACTTGGAGATATATTAACGCACGGAAACCCATCCGAATTTAACACTCCAGAAGAAGGTCCAGAGGTTCATATTAATATGGAAGAACTTGCTATTGCAATGCAAGCCATTTGATGTAAATTGTAAACTAATTATGATACATTTTAGTTTTGAAATTTTGAATTTAAGAAATAAAGTAGCACTTGCAATAAGTGCAATTTTTTCCCCATCTTTTGTTGTGTTCATTCAATTATTACAAAGTATTAATATAACTTAATATTTATACTATACGTAATTCAAAAAAAAAAAAAAAAGATTAACCCGGCCCGGCCCGGCCCGGACCGGCTCAACCCAGCCCAATTGCAACCCGCCCCCAATTGAACCCGGACCGGACCGGCCCGGACCCGGACCCGTACGGGTCATAAAATTTGGACCCGGACCCGGCCCGGCCCACCCACTGGTCACCTATAGGAAGCATGCAATCGAGTCTAAGTACTAAAATAGGCTTATTTGGGAAAGAATTCAACAAGGTAAAAGATCACAGTAAAGGGAAATGAATCAGTTAATTCTTAAACATCGAGTGAAATCAGGGCTCATAAGAAATCTTTTGAAATCAATCACAAAATCAAGGGAATCAAGATCAATCAGGAAAGAAACGTGATTCTGCACTTCACCATATAAGTAGCAAGGGATGAATAAACATGCAGAGTTAAACACACTGATAAAAGAAGCAACACAACATACAGTAGCCATAGAGGGAAGCTAGTGTTCAGTAGCAAGAAAATACTTGAAGCACAGTAGTCAAGTAGGTCAAGTAGTCACATGAAATCAACAATGATGAAGAACACGGTATTAGGTAAGAGAAATAAAAAAACAAGTAAAGGTCTCAGAGTAGTAAAAGTGAGAAAAAATTCTAAGAATTTTAGGGCTTCTACAGTAGCCGGGTTTTGGAAGATAGTAAGAACTTAGAATCAACAAATCAAACAAGGAAAGAGATTCTGAAGCAAAGAGCCAGTACACATGTAGACAAACAGTTTCAAAACTCGGATAAACTAAAAGGAACTAGGGTTTTTAACATGCTAAAAAAATAAAAGAACAACATGAGCAAATCATAGCCAAATCACAAACATATAAGAAAAATCAGAGATCTTTCAAAAAACTTAACGGAAAACCCTAATGAAGGGTCATTTACTATGAAAAGACGAAGAACTTTCGTGAAAACACTTAAACATTCATGGCAAGTATAGATCTAAAGTAGATCTGGAAAAAATTCCAAAGAATCTCAAAGATTAGGGTTTCGAAGAACCCAAAAAGGTGAGAAAGGCTTTGAAAATTAATGATATAACCAGAAGAGTCATGGATCTGACTCGAACGGCCACGGCTGGCCGGAGAAAGGTCAGGGATGACTGGAGAAAGGCCATGAACGGAAGTCAGGAAAAGACTAGACCAGCTTCCCTCAAGATCTGGCCGTGAAACCATATAAACAAACACCCAAGAGCCACCAGAGGCCATTGAACACCTCCAATGGCCATGGGAGGCGATGGATAAGGATGGGATTGAATAGAGGCGGCTAGGGTTTGTGAGGGTTTCAGAGAGAGTTAAGAGAGAAGAGGAATCAAAGGGCGGAATTTGGTGAGAAATGGGGTAGGCCTTGGGGCCGTTTGGAATTAAAAAATGAAAGGGAGGTTTGGGCCGTTGACCAAAATGATCAACGACTCAGATCAAAAAAACTGACGGGTTTGGTTTTATGGGTACAGGATCGGTTATATTAGATTATTGGAACGGGGTAATTGAGGCTGAATGGGGATTAAATTGGATGCAAAAAATTGGTTATAATTGAAAGGTATTGAGGCTAAATCGTAAATAGCCAATTTTCCCATTTTAATTTTTTTATAAAATAGTAATACAATTTAAAAAGGCAAATTAAGAGTACTGGCTAAATTAATATTATATAAAAATTAATTAAAGATATTGGGGCTAACTTTACAAGTGTAAAATGCTGTAAATTACAAAAAGGCTATAATTGCAATTATCTGCAATTTAGCTTTAAAAATACCAAATGAATTTGTAAAAATATGCAAAAATTACTTTAATTATATTTTGGTATTAATATAGGTCTGATATAAGTTATTCACCAAAATGATAATTTTTTGGGAATAATTTTTGGATTTTGTGGTATAAAATAGGTAATAAATTGGTTTAAAAATCATTAAAAATACCAAAACTATTGGGTAAGCTTATATATTCACCTATGCGCTATTTTGAAGTATTTTGGGTACAAAAATATATAAGAAAATATTAGGTATCAACACTTGTTTATTTTATTTTTAGAATTTTAAAACTACTTCAATCTCAGCTTTTATTTAGTTTCTTTCAACTTCAACTACTTGCAACCGTTATGTGAGAACCCTCTTTGTATTGGAAACCCTTACGTGTCTATTTGTTGTTTTCACTTAAAATGACAATTGTAGCATGGTGGGGAACCACACTAGTGGATCTCGAGGGGTGCCTAACACCTTCCCCTCGAGATAATTTCTAGCCCTTACCCAATCTTTGATTTTCTATATCAAAATCCTTCTTAGTGTCCTAATGCACTTTAATCATTAGGTGGCGACTCTTCAATTCAAAGCCCAAATTCCCAAAAGACAATGAGTTGTCATCCTAAATGTCTTAAACCCAATTTCGCTAGAAAAGGGGGCGTGACACCCACCATGATAAAAGCCACTAACACAGCCCGGTGGAGAGGAAAAGAGTTATCATGTATCGTGGGATCCAACCGGCTATTTACAAAGGTCTCCCACCCCCGTGCCTCAAAGTTCAAAATCCTTCTTAAGATCTTAACTCCAGCTGCCAACTAGTCCGGGGTGGTACCTGGGATTGCCAGGTACTGTGCTAGCCAGGGACAAAACCCCTCACCCATTTCCATCTTCACCATGTATAGGGTCTCGTCCTCATCATTGAATCCAAGGTATTCATTTATTGATCTTCCATCAAAAAGCACTTTCAGATTCCGAACCTTCGTCACTTTGGAGCCCTTTTTGATGTGGGATACGTTGAAAGAAAATTCTTTGACCAAGTGCTCGTTGGCCTCCACACACTCATCGAGAAAATGTTCCTAGCCCACTCTTGTCCTAAACTGCCTCTGCACGTTGGGGTTGTGAGGTAGCAGGTCTCTATCAATAAAACTCCACTCCAAGATCAACTTTCTCACCGGCCACCATTCTCGGAACTTGTGGTATAACACCTCGCTAACAAATATACTTGCCAAACCTCCAGCTTTTTAGTTCAAGCAATGCCGCCCCACCTGAGGCTCACCTCCTTCTACTACTTCTTAATCTATCTCTACTTCCTCCTCACCTCCTACCACATCCTCTCCGGATAATAAAGTTGTGAGAGAGGTGGAGTATTCCCCACTACCTGTTGCTGAGCCCTCAGATGACTCAAAAATCACATGTGTTGGAGCTTGGGCAGTGAGTGATGGTGGAGGAGTGTCTGTCAGTCTGAACCTCCCCGGCCAGTCATAGATATGTTGGCACTGAATCTTAGGAAATATCCCGAGATGGATCATACTCACTCCCCGACTGATCACAGGTCTTGTCAGCTTCTTTTATTATCTTTCCTGTTATTTTTATATTTTCCCGAACTTGGAAGTGAGTTTGATCATTTTTTGCTTCCCTCCCCGGGAAGATTCACATATGCCCGGTTATTTAGAACATTTGCCTCGTTGTTTAACCATTGTCTGCAATCATAATTCAATGAGCCTGTTAGTATCAGTAGTCTCAGTTAATAACATTGTTGCAGAACAAAATCAAAATGTTGTAGAATGTTGCAGAAAACAACCCAGTGCGGGCCGCACAAAATGGTTTGCGGCCACACAGGTGTTAGTGCGGATAGGGGTGGGGTTCATAATAACCAACCTTTGTATCTTGACAGTGCGGACCGCACAAAATGGTAGTGCGGCTGCAGTGGGGCAATGCGATCCGCACAAAATGTAGTGCGGCCACATTCCCTGAGGTTCAGCATTCAGGTCTTTCATCAATGCAGTCCGCACAAGGCAGTACCCCGGACCGCACTGGGGCACTGAGGACTGGACCGAGTGCCCAGAAGCAGTAATCACTTAGGGTTCCAAAATGTTTCATTTCCAGTATAATTATTCACCTAAGTATTGTCCCTACATGTTTTCCCATTGAAATTAACTACCTATGCAAGAAGTTAACTACCCTAGCCTAAATAATTGAAGAAACATATGGGAATCAAAGAAGAGGAGAAGCAATTAAAGTGACATTGAGTTACCAAATATGAGATGGGTAAAAGATTAACAAGTCCAAATGAGAATTACGAGTATCCGACAAGATGAACAGTGTTTTTGTTAGTCTGAGAATTAAAGATCGAAAAGTTTGAACGTAGGGCCTTAGGATTATTTATAGAAAAAGCCCTAGGGCATATTCTCACCAACCAGTGCTGGCCACACTAAATGGACTGTGGTCCGCACTACACATTTTGATTCAAGCTTGAGAAGGAAATGCTTTGATGTCCGTACAAAATGGACTGCGGCCGTAGAGGTCCACTGGACCGCACAAAATATAGTGCGGCTGCAATGGCAAACTTCAGAGAAGCTACATCTGTACCCTCACCAGTGCGGTTCACGTAAAATATAGTGCGACCGCACTGGCAACTACAGAGACCTGGAATTCTTTTCCACTATGTCCTGCACTACATCACCACACCCCTGTAACATCTCACAACCAGTTATCCCAAAAATCAATCCTATACTACAAAGAAAATCAACGAAAGACAAGAATAAAAACACATTTGTTGCCTACCAACAAGCGCCTGATTTAACATCGTGGCACGACGCAGGTTACCATCACATCATTTGAAATGAAGAAGTGCCACCACGAGGCTGTCATCAGTTTTCCCAAGATAATGCTTGACCAACTGCCCATTAACTCTGAAAACTTCACCATTTTTGTTCTTTAAATCAAGAGCACCAAACAGGGTCACACACACCACTTCAAAAGGTGCACTCCATTTGGATTTGAGCTTTTTCATAAACAGTCGTAACCGGGAGTTGAACAAGAGAACCAAATCACTTACTTTGAACTCCTTTCCACGAGCATATTTATCATAAAAGTACTTTGTCTTGTCCTTATACAAGGACAAACTGGAGTAGGCGTGGAATCGGAATTCATCAAGTTCATTGAGCTGCTCCACACGAAGATTGGCTGTAACACCCCCCTCAAGATTTAGCTTCCTCAAATCCCATATGGCCTTATTCTCTAACTCAATCGGTAGATGGAAAGATTTCCTAATCACCAACCGATACGGAGACATACCAATATGAGTCTTGAAAGCCGTCCTATAAGCCCATAGAGCGCCATCCAACTTCTTAGACCAATCGGGCCTATTAGCATTACCATCTTTGGAAATATACTTTTAATTTCCCTGTTGGAGACTTCCACTTGACCGCTTTCTTGAGGATGATAGGGGGTAGAAACTTTGTGATTGACACTGTACTTTGAAAGCAACGTGTCGAAAGCTCTATTGCAAAAAAGAGAGCCCCATCACTTATGATTGCACGAGGAGTACCAATCCTTACAAAAATGCTTTTCTTGAGAAATTCAACACTCCGGGCCTTATTATTGGTCACAACCACGGCTTCATCCCACTTTGAAACATAAGCGACCGCCACAAGGATGTAAGTGTTCCCACAGTAGCTATCAAATGGTCCCATGAAATCAATGCCTCATACATCAAAAATATCAACCTCAAGGATGGTATTGAGAGGCATCTCATCTTTTTCGAAATTCCACCTGCTTTTTGGTATTCGACGAATCTCTTCACAAAATCACCTGCATCTTTAAACAAAGTTGGCCAATAAAACCCACAACTAAGAACTTTACAAGTCGTCCTCGCCCTGCCATGATAGCCACCTTAGGGAGAGGAATGAAATGCCTCCAAGATACTTAATTTCTCTTCCACCAGACACACATTTGGATCACACCATCCATGCAAATCTTGAACAAGTACAGCTCATCCCAATAGAAAACCAAACTATCCCGCAAGAGCTTCTTCATTTGGTTAGAAGAGAGCTCACACAGGATTATTCCGGTTACAAGGTAATTAGCAACATCGGCAAACCATGGCATATCATTCATGATACTGACATGAGTTGCTCGTCGGGAAATGAGTCATTGATCTCTAGGCCATCACAAGGACCCCCTCCTACTTTAAGCAGGACAAGTGGTTCGCCACTTGTTTCTCACTACCCTTCCAGTCCACAATTTCTAGATCAAACTCTTGAATTAGTAACACCTATCGCGTCAACCTAGCCTTGGAGTATTTCTTTGTCATGAAATTATCTAACGGAGGCATGATCGGTGTGCACTATGACCTTGGACCCCATAAGATACGGCCGAAACGTTTCCACTGAAAACACTATGGCCAACAACTCTTTCTCAATAACTGTGTAGTTCTTTTGAGCCTCATTAATGGTCTTGCTAGCATAGTACACCAGATGAAACATTTTCTTAACCTTTTGACCCAAAACATCCCCAACTGCAACGTCACTTGCGTTGCACATGAGCTCGAAAGGCAAGCTCCAATTTTGTGCGGTAATGATAGGGGTAGTGGTCAACTTAAGCTTGAGAAGCTCAAATTCTTGCATACAGCCCTCATCGAACATAAACTTGGCATCCTTTTCTAGTATCTTGCACAAGAGGCTTACTACCTTCAAAAAATCTTTGTATAAACTTCCTGTAAAACCCCGCGTGCCCAAGAAAACTCCTCACCCCCTTGACAAAAGTGGGGGAAGGAATCCTTGAAATCAACTCTATCTTGGCTTTGTCAACTTCAATCCCACGGTTTTGAATTTTGAGGCCCAACACTATGCCGTCCTCAACCATGAAGTGGCATTTTCCCAATTAAGTACGAGTTTTGTGTCTTCACAACGGGCCAAAACTCTATCCAGATTTCCCAAACACTCTTCAAATGAATCACCAACCATATACTAAAATCGTCCATTAAGACCTCTAAAATATCTTCCACCATATAGGTGATAATAACCATCATGAATCGTTGGAATGTTTTCGGGGCATTACACAACCCGGATGGCATCCGAGAGAAAGCAAATGTGCCATATGGACAAGTAAATGTGGTCTTCTCCTGATCCTCTGGAGTAATTAAGATTTGATTATATGCCGAATATCCATCCAAAAAGCAATAAAAGGCATGGCCTACAAGGCGATCAAGCACTTGGTCAAGGAATGTCAATGGTTAGTGATCCGTGCGAGTCACCTTGTTCAGCGTCCGATAGTCCATGCATATCATCCTTTTTCGGTACACACTACACCAGAAAAGTCCATGAACTATCGGAAATAAGGTACACAACCCCGGCATCTAACCACTTTATCACTTCTTTCTTTACCACTTCTTGCATTGCTTTGTTCAACCTCCTTTGATGTTCCAAGAAGGGTTTTGCATCCTCCTCCAAAGTTATCTTGTGTATACAGGATGCTGGGCTTATTCCCAAAATATCATCTAAAGTCCATCCAATTTCCCTTTTTTGCTTTTGAAGCACCGCCAATATGGCATCAACCTGCATACATGTTAGTAAGGCAAGAAGAAAGAATAACTAGCAAAGAAGAATTTGAGCCTAAGAATTCATACCTGAGGTGTGGAGGAAGTAGTTTCAACTCCAACACCGGAGGCTCCTTAATTGAAGGTTTGGTTGGTGGATTCTTTCTATTCTCTAGATCCAAAGATAATTTCCTAGGCTCTTAAGAATACGAGCTAATTACATGTAGAGCATTCACGCACTCCACTCGGCTTGCATCCTCGTTGGCATCAAGATTCAACAATACGACTTCCAATGAGTCTTCCAAATTAATCATGGCACTGGTGTTATCAATTATCATTAATGTGACGAGGTCCACAAAATAGAACCCCTCGGTACTGTTGGGCTACTTCATAGACTTGCACACATGAAAGATCACTTTTTCATTACCCACCCGGAAGGTGAGTTTCCCTTCTTCCACATCTACCAATGCCTTCCCTATAGCTAGGAAATGTCTTCCCAAGATAATAGGAACTTCATAGTCCACCTCGCAATCCAAGATCGCAAAGTCAGCTGGCAAGATAAATTTGTCCACCAGGACAAGCACATCATCAATAATACCTGACATTCTTTTCATCGATCTATCCACTATTTATACTCTCATGGAAGTCTGCCTAGGTTGTCTAGTACCTAATGTTTTGAAAACTGAGTAAGGCATCAAATTGATACTAGCTCCGCACTCCAAATGGTGCAAGGAATGGTGAAAGCACCAGAATCTTCAAACTTCGGGGCCATTGAATGCACTATAGTACTAACTTGGTGAGTCATCTTTATAGTTTCACAATCCATAGAATGCTTTTCTGTGACCAAGTCTTTCATGAACTTAGTATAGCCCGACATTTGTTCAAGAGCCTCCACCATAGGCACAATAATGGACAAGCTCTTCATCATATCAATGAACCTTTTGAACTGATTATCATTTCTCAGCTTTGCGAGCCTTTGAGGATAAGGTGAAGGTGGCCTTGGCAAAGAAGCCTTGGTTTTTGGAACAATCGGCTCCGGCATGTCAATTATGTGTTCCCTATATGGGTTCACATCATTTTGAGTTCCCACCTCGATATCTTGAATATCAATCCTCACTTCATTGTTCACGGTTTCATCAGTCACATCTTCAACTACCAAAGGGATTTCCTCTTCTTGTAACGCAACATCATCATCCACAACTTGCTTTTGCTTAGAGGCATTCACGTCACCGCCTCCCTCACTTCTTGTTGTAATCGCCATAACATGATAGCTTCCGCCCTTTAGGTTCACTACCGTATCACTTGGTAGGGTACCTTTCGGGCAAGTATTCAATGATTGAGAGATTTGGCCTAATTTCACCTCCAAGTTTTTGATAGAGGTATTGTGAGAAGTTAACTGTGCATCAGGATCCGCATTCTTCTTCCTCATCTGCTCGAACATCATTTCAATTCTACCCATATCATTACCCGAAGCATTAGGACCTTGAGATGGATGTGGGTGGATTGTTCGATAGTTGGTACATTGAAGGACTTTGAAAGCCTTACTCCCGGTTTCCTTGGTTCCCTTGGTTTCCATTATTCTATCCACCTTGATTGTTATTTCCAACCCAATTGTTGTTATTCCCACTCCAATTCATTTGGTTGCCTTGATTGTTGTTCTGATTGCCCCACTTGTTGTTTTGGTTGTTGTTCCCACATTTACCACTATTTTGTTATTGATTTTCTCAATTGCCTTGAGGTCTCCACTGTTGTTGGTTTGAAGAGTTGCCCTGTTGGCCTTGATAATTATTCACATATTGAACCTCTTTACTTTGTTCATCATAGCCATTATTTTGAAACCCATCACAATCATCATCAAATTGCACAGAATTTCCTTGGTTTTGTTGCCTTCTTTGCCTTCTTTGCCTTCTCTTGTTGACAAGCATATTAACACCCTCCATGCCATTCACTTGGCGAGCATTTTGGACTTGTTGCAACTGTGCCTTAGCCAATTACTTCATAGTAGTTGTTGACGCCCAATTTTAACCCTCCTTTCTTCCAAACTATTTCTTTAAGCATCTAATAGTACTAATAATTTAAGAATATTTATTTTACAGTTGCTTTCCCAAAATAGACCTAATTAGTATCATTATTAGTATTATTGTTATTATTAGCATTAGATATTACTGCTACTACTACTATTATTATCGTCTTTTGCGAAAAGTATCTCACTTTCCTTTATTTTATTAAATAAAAAATTATAGTATTTATTTTAATACTTTATAATATCTACTCTTGTTCACAACTAATGTAGGTTATCTAGCAAATTTTAGCTATTATAATTGTTTTAAGGCACAAAAACAGTTTAAGTAATATTAACGTATTAATATTATGTAATAATATGTAATATAGCTAATAAAATTATTTTAAATCTAAATAGAAGCTCAAAGAATGTACAAGGAAGAAGGAAATTTTCAGCAGTCCAAGCCAAAAGTCAGCCCCCCCCCCCCCCCTCTCTAACTAGAAAAACACCTCTGTCCATCGCTGCATATGATTCTCAAACTTGCTGCTTTTTCGCTCCCGCCTTTACTTCTTTAAAACACTCTCTAAAATCCTAGCTTTTTTCATTTGATATTTCTCGCCTCTATTGGTTGATTTTTTTAGTCAAACCGAGGTGTTTTGGTATTTTTCTAGAATCGTTCCAAGTAGTTAGTTCGAGGTCGGAGTCCGATAAATCCAAGACCCTCGCCCAGTTTACTGCCCTGCAAAAGGTCTATATCCTTCTATTTATAGAATGTTCATGTTTCAGTATCTATTTGGCAATGAGCTCTCACTGTTCTGATATTTTATCTTTTATCTGGGGTGCTTTTGTTGATTTTTGACATTGTTCTGTTTCAAGTCGTCATTTTGTGTTCTTTGATTCGTTAGAAAACTGCATTTGCTGTATAAGTGTTAGATGTAAGATATATGGACTTATATTTATATACATATGAACAATATATATATAGATAAATTATATATTATGTGCTATCTTTTGGTTTGGCCTAATTTTGTGGTCTTATGAACATTATGTTAAGGGAGCCAATGTATTGTCATATAAAGTGTAGGACTAATGTGTAGATACCCAAAAGGGTAACCTTAGTTAATGATGGGCTAACTAAGGTTACATATATGTAACCATGGTTACATGCTTGTGACTCTTGGGTTATGTAACTCTTGTGACTCTTGGGTTATGTAACTCTTTTGTTATAAAGTGGGGGTTATGTTCCCACATTATTGCAAGACTAATCTCTTCTTCCTCCCATTGAATCAAGAGAAACTCCATTGTTGTCTTGCAAATTCTTGTGGAAAATCATACACCAACTTTGGTTATTGTCATATTATTATTGTTGTGATTTGAATTCCTTTCTATTTTGAGATTATATTTTAAAATTCATATCAGCATGATTGTATTTAGTTATCCTTGGTACTATTTTAATCACATAAGATATAGGCTTTAGATACAAGAATTTGGAATTTGTTCTCTTTAAAAATAATGCTTTCAAAAACCTTTCATTGAAAGCTTTTCTAATGGCGTTTGAGTAAGCACACGATGTATAAGTCTAGTAGAGTATTTTTTTTCTAAAAGTACACATGAAGTTGACATTCCTTTTAAATTACCCCTCTTTTTTCAAATCAGTTTTTAACCGTTTCGTATTAATTATTTTGTATAGTTCTCACATTTTTTAAGCCATTAATTAACCTAAGTTTGATCGGTTAACCATAGTTAACGGATCATATATGATGCCTTAATAATCTTTCCTATAGGATTAGATAACCCTTACCGATACTGTTAAGGTTAAGCAGACCATAACAATAGAGTTAATGTTAAGCACTACTTAGCTAAATTTGGTGTCCTAATTCACCTTTAAATTAATTATGTGGCGACTCTTTAATTAATTAAACCTTCAGAATTACCAATATGTTATACTTTAGTTTGACCCGTGTTAAAATGGGGTATAACAGTAGTAGTCAACTTTGCTATAGCTTGTCCCTGGTCATGCAATTCCTTGTGCAAACTAGTAACCGTAAGGTCACCTTGAGGCACATTTTCTCTACTTTGCCGCGCCGAAAACGTTTCAACCATCTTATCAAGTGTATCACATGCCTCATCATACGACATCTTCATAAAATTGCCCCCGGTAAGTTGGTTCACTATGCATTGATTTGTTGTATTGATGCCCGGCAGAAGGTTTGTTGGATCATAGCCTCATTCATATTATTGTTGGGGCATTCCTTCACCATCGTTCTATACCTCTCCCAAATCTCATGTAAAGGTTCCATGGACTCTTGCTTGAAAGCCGATGTCTCATCTCGAAGTGCCGCTATAAGCCTGGGTGACAAAAATTTAGCAATGAATTTATCCGACAACTCATCCCAAGTTGTGATAGAATGGTTGGGAAGTCTCTCGGGACAATCTAATGCCTTCCCCCGAAGTGAGAATGGGAAAAGCCTCAACCTAAGAGCATCCTCGGATAACATTCTTCTGCTTGCTCCCCCAACATGTATCCATCAACACCTTGAGATATTTGTAGGCATTTCGATTTGCAGGGTCCATGAAGTATCCACGTTGTTCAAGTACCGTCAAAATCAAATTAGTTATCTGAAAATTGCCCGCCCGTATTCGGGGTGGGACAATAGCACATGCATAACCCTAGTTCGGAAGTACCCTGGGAGCCACTCTTGGAGGTGGCGGAGGAGGGTATGGAATATTGTCATTGGAATTAGCATTGGCATTGTGGCCTTTACATTGTCCTTGAGGTACTAAAGGTACCTCGTCATCTCCGACATCATCTACCTCCACCCCTGCAATCACGTTTCCAAGTGGGTCATTAGCGTTGTTCGCGAGCCATTTTAGTACCTGAGTAGTGACACAAACAAGTAACAAAGAAGAAAAGAAGAACAATACACAAAAATAACTAAATAGATAGCCAAAATTGTTAGCTCCCCAGCAACGGCGCCAAAAAGTGATCACGGCCTACTCCGCACTACTAATTAAGTAGCGAGACGGGGTCGGAGCATCTTTTACCCGATTTTGGGTCAGGATCGATATCCACAAAGAGCTAGAATTTGAATTGAGTGTCTATTTAGCTTAGGATTGTGTAAGTATTCCAAATTATACTTCTCATCATTTTTGGGGTTTTCATTGTAATTCTACTTTTATCACACTACAAATTATAAATTAAGCTATGAATTAAGCTAAAAGGGTAGTTCAAATAGTTTAAATGCACTATGGTAGTGACTTTCACCTAGGTGGTTAATTGATGGGTAATTGCATCTAAGGCACGATTGACATGATTGGGGAGTATGATATAACAGTTGCACTATTTTAATCACTCTATACCTCTCGGTAGTTCAAGTGATTTTTCCCAAATGATTTTCTCAAGACCAATTGGTTATGCAAATTTGTACATGCATCTAGGGTTCAAGTCGGTTATTACTCTCTTAGGTTTAACCCTTTAATTAGGGCTATCAATCTCTTGAGTACACCCCAATTCCTTTTTGGACCAATTTCGGAGACTTAGGCTCTCTTTCTCAAGAAGATCCCAAGTCAACTAAACACAAACTAGTGTTTGCAACCACTAATTCAAATTAACCATAAAATTGGACAAAATAACAAACACTCATAGTCAATCTAGCTCTAAAATACAACACTTATCAATCATCCACACTAGGGTTGATCCACAGCCCTAGCTAATGGGTCTAGATACTCATATTTGAAGAAGAAAACAAGAAATAGATGAAGATAAATACATATTAATTAATTGCTAAATTAAATACAAAGATTCAATGATAAAATGTAGTTAAAGTTGCCCAAAATGGCTACTAAAAGTCGACCCACGAGCGCAACTATGCTATTACAATATCTGATACCCTAAAAATGAAAAAATAATATATTTACACTAGGATGAAAAATTTGACAAAAATTCCCCAGTAGGGTTAGTGCGGACCGCACAAAATATTGTGCGGCCATTGAAGATCTAACTTTCTGAACTCGGACTCCGCGGACCGCACAGAATGGAATATGGCCGCAGAGGCTTCTAGTGCAGCCTGCAAAAAATGGATTGCAGACCGCATTGGCTTGAAATCTTTAACTTGACACTTCTCTGATTCTCAGCTCTGCGGACTGCACAAAATGGTACTGTGGCCGCATTTCCTTAAATCTGGACCGCATAAAACCTAGTGTGGTCGTACTGCCTATTAGCCTAGAAATCCTGCTCTCTGAATCTCCTAGTGCGGATTGAACAGAATGTAGTGCAGTCGCACTGGCCTTCTTTTGCTTGAGCTTTATCATGTTTTGGTACTTTGGCAAGTTTCACTCCTTCTGAGCTGATATTTGACATCTTGTCACTTTGTTGATCAAACCTGCATCAAGCACAACTTGTGAGCCTTTTAGGACTATTTTGTATGAATATCTAATCAAAGCATAAGCAAGAAAGAGTATTAAACGCGTCAAAATCCCTAGTTATCACAGAACCTTTAGGAAACACTTCATATTCTTGAATTCTTATCGTGTGTCCTTGAAATGTAACTCCTTGAATCCCTTCCACACATTCGTATACATGTATGTGCGCTAGTAACAGATGTGCATCGATGGCTTGTGATTCCCTGATCGACGGGTGAGACGTGATCTATGTGTGTTGATATTGGGCCAGTTTGGAGAACTTGAGACCGGGTTTTACCTGTAGCTTGAGCACTGAGGTGATGATTATATGAGCATGTGCCTTTTGAATTTATGTGTTCGGTAGTGTCCCTATTAATGAAAGCGATGGTTGGATGACTATGTGATGAGTGTGATGTGATTGGGAGATGTGTTCATATGATTTGAATGAGATGAGACGGGTCTGCTTGGGGTAGAAAGAACTATTTGATGCTTGATTTCCATCTTGATTTGATGTATAGCCCCGAGTTATGGGAGTGTAAAGAATCTTTTTATGTGTTCTAGTTAGGAAGTGGAGTAGATTTTGTGTTACGATATCATTTCAGACTTAGGAAGATTAAGTGATTGCGTAATATTTATGATGGTGGAAGGGATATGAAGAGCTATTAATTTGAGGCGAAGCAAGTGGGTTATCTCCTGCGGAGTGTTCTGAAGTTTGTGTGATCCTTATGTTATTTGTTGGAAAATCTCTTTTACATAGTGGAATAGATGTGTTGCAATTTTAATTTGGGTTACTTAAGAGAGTGGGCTTGATATAAGGGTTAATATGAGATTTGCAGTAGATTTGAAATACTATATGGTCTGTGTTGTACAAGCTTATGAAGGATTGAGTTTAATCTCACTATGTTATTATAGCAGTAATATAGTATATGCATTATGATTTGTTGTGTGTTTTGATCTAACTTCTATTGATTAGTTGATTGCACGGTTATGTACTATGTTGATTCCAGTTTGAGGCGTACTTGGGCATCAATTATGGCTTACGGAGGTTGAGACCAAGGATGGATCAAGTAAACGAAATCTCAATAAACTTTATGTTATGCTTTATATGTGTGAATCGCGGAATGACTTGAGTTGTTATTGGTAAAGGATGTACGGTGCATAGAACAGGAGGTTGCTTGGTTGCATTAAGGTGAGGTTACATTCTGCGGTGTTGGAGTGGTAATGGAGCACAAGCCATTCGATCCATTTGATTGATTTAATTGCGGTTTGAATAGAGTGGATGACTCTCGAGAATGGTTCTAATGGGTTCAAGATTTTACATGTAATAATTGGAGAATTTCAAGTTGTATATTTGGCTAGAAAGTGAGGCATTGGAGGGCGTTAAGACTCGTGGTATTTCTTTATCAGTATAGATTTTTCACATTAGTGTCAGGACGATGAAGGTAATGGCTTTAGATTCACAGGAAGTCTCTTCAAGGTAAGTATTTCGAATGTGGTACTTTCAGGGATATTTGAGAGAGTAGTCAATGGCTTATGAACCGCAAGACGGTGTGGCTTTATGCTTCGTGTGGCGAGTCTAGGTCGAGGATTATAGTGTTATAGCAAGAAGAAGTATCAAGTTAAAGGTAAATTAGAAGGAACTTAGATAGATGGGATAGCTTGGTAGTAGGCCAGATCGGCATGGTAAGGATATGATTAGTTCTTTGGATGCTTACGAGGTAATGAGTTTCTACAGGTGTTTTGCGGCAATGCTTTTGGGCTTTATTGGCCTGCGTAGCTTGGTTGAGTTAGAATGATTCAATCTTGACAGTTAGTTTTGTGCGAATGGAATTTGGAGAGTTCTTGATGGTTTCTACCACGATTAGAGATGTATATTTTCTACGAGTGTGGGGAGCATGGGATGTATAGTGATTATTTTCTAGATGGGATCAACAGAAAGTTCTTGGCTAGTTGAGTGCATAGTTGTTTGTGGCTCGGAATAGATATGAAGTTCTCACATTTATCCTAGGATAGTATGGTATATGTGGTATTATGTGTAGGATTGAGATCAGCATGTGTAAAGTCACAGTTCAGTTTTGGAAGGAAAGTCAGAAATCCTTAAGTGGCATGGACAGTTTCAAAAGACTAGATAAATGAGATCACTAACTGGTATGGCTTGATGAGAGTATACATTTTAGAAAGGGCGATGTGTTTTGTTGAGGATACTTTATTAGTATTGCGGCACTTTCTTGTTTGATCAACTGTTAATATTCGAATTTGCTTGGTTGCGTAGAAGAATTATAGTAGTACCTCTCATGGGATGATTGGGTATTAGAGGTGTGTTGTATATTCGGATGGTGGAGTTGGGATCATATATGGTGATTCAGGTTCTATATGGATTTGAAGGCTGGGAATTCTCATAAACAGGCTAGGTCGTTGGTGTGGGTCGCGTATATCGGTCTTGTGTGGTTACTATTAGAGGTTTGGAAACCCGAGTGGATCCTTGTTGCTTAGTATGCTAGATTTTGGTGTAATATTGGGCATAGATTGGTTGTCTCCGTGTCGTGTTATTTAGGGTTGTTTCACTAGGACGACGATGTTGGCTATGCCAGGAATGCCACGGATTGAGTGGCGAGGCTCGATAGATTATGTTCCAGTTGGGTCATTTCATTTTTGAAGACACAACGGATGGCTGGTAAGAGTTGTCTTTCTTATTTGGCCTTCGTGATGGATGTCAGTGCAGAGACTCCTACCATTGATTCAATTCCGGTTATGAGGGATTTTTCGATTGTGCTTCTTGATGCCCGGCATGTCGCCGAATAGGGTTGTTGATTTTGGCCTTAATTTGGTGCTGGGCACTGTATCGTATGGCATTGGTAGAGTTAAAAGAGTTGAAGGAGAAGCTTCATGAACTCCTTGGTAAGCGGTTCATTGGTGGGCCAATATGGATTTGTGTTCTATATCAAGTCAGCTTGTTGACTCTGAGTTGTATGGTTGAGTGATGTGTCGATTCGATTGTTATTGAACTTATTGGTGATCTGGGAGAGATCTATGTGTTAACTTTCCGTGTTGCGAGGCATTTGGATTTGCTAGTAATAGGCACATGTGGTGCATTTTTTTTGAGGACACTCAGTGGAATTCGAGCTGGAAGAGTATTGGGTATTGCTGGGCGGACGGCATATTGGTTATGTGCTTTCGGGTTTGTGTAATGTTATGTCAATTGCTTTACCGTGGTTATGATGATTTGCTTTTTGGTTTTAGACATCAAATTACGCGTGGTTGTCGATTTGAGCATAGTGAATTGAGATGTTTCATGTGGACCAGTGTTTGGATAGGGTCGCGCATTTCAATGAAGTTATGTAGGGTCATGCTTTGGGTTAGATCGTGCACTGTTTCTACAATGTGTGACAGCTTCTTAGCATTATGTGTGGTGGTACTGGAAAGCTCGAGGTACAACTCTCTCATTTGAGTCGTTTTTCATAGTTTGAGTACATTCAGATTGTTGCTTATTGGTGTACGGATTGCATGAGTTATGGATTTATATTGTATTGATGTGTCATGTCACTAGAGTTGTTGTGTTGGATTAGATAAGAATTTTGAGAACTAGAATGAATACAAATAGATTCAGTCTCAACGTGTTGGAAGGATAATATCGATGTTCAGCTCAGAAATTTGCTATGGTCCTCGCAAATGAAGAAGTGGCTTCACGAATGGTTGATATGAGGAATAGTTATGACTTTATACGTGTTTCATTTATCATTGGCAGTATACAAAAGTGTTATTGGAATGAGGCTTTATTTTATAAGAGGTTTATTATCCATATTCGGTTGTTCTGAGCAACTACTGTGATAAGAAGTTATCGCTACGAGAGTTTGAGCTATGTAGTATATCATGTAATTGCATCTGAGATTGTCGGTATGGCTTGTTCGGGCTTATTCAGAGTATATATGTGAAATTTTGATCTTGTAGATGATTTCAGAAATGAAAATGTGGTTCTAATTTTATGGGCTAGGTTGGACTGTGAAATTTCAGTTACATTGTGTTGTCAGACCTATATGAGATAGGGTGACGTGGGATCACCCTCAGGTATTTGCATGGTAAGGGTACACATCGATTTGATGGTTTTCGAAACAACTTTGGACACGCTCGAGGACTAACGAATGTTTAAGTGAGGGAGGATGTAACGACCCGATCGGTCATTTTGAGCTTTTTCATTTCGCTCGTCGGTTCTAGGGCATAGCTAGCCTCGTATGACGTATTATGACTTACATAAATGGTCGGTTTTGATTTTCAGGTGGAACACAATAGATATGGAAGAAAGGTCATCAACTTAAGGCTTAAAATTTGAGAAGTTTGACCAAGTCTTTCACTTTAGTACTCGATCTCGGATTTGAATTTTTATGATTAGATTAGATCCATTTGGTGATTTAGGACTTATGAGCGTGTTCGGAACGTAATTTGGAGGCATGTGGTAGATTTAGGATTGAATTGACGAAATTGAAATTTTGGCGCTTTCGGTTGGTAGTAGAAATCTTGATATCAGGGTCAGAATAGAATCTTGAAAATTTGAGTAGGTTCGTAGTTTCATTTTTGACGTGTGTGCAAAATTTCAGGTCATTCGAAGCTGAATTGATAGGTTTCAGCATCGTTTGCGTAATTTGAAAGTTCCTAAGTTCTATAGCTTGAATCCAAAGTTGATTTGGTATTTTGGTATTGTTTTTGAGTAATTCGAAGGCTCGACTAAGTTTTAATGATGTTATGGGAGGTGTTGGTATGTTTGGGTTGAGATTCTGAAGGCCTCAAGTATGTTTCAGGTGAGTTTTGAGAAAATTGCCATGATTCAGGCATTAGTTCTGGTGCTTAAATTTACAGCGGGGTGGAAGTTTTACCGCTGGGGGCGGTGGTTTTACCGCTGGGGTGGAAAATGGTCCGCAGTGAGGAAGAATCTGCAGGTTCACTGGTTTGACTTCGGAAGCCTATATCTTTTGATCTGCCAAAAAATTGAGAAAATTCAAAAACGAAAGGTATAGCCCTTTGTGTCTAGTTTTAACAAAGCTAAAGAAATCACAATTTGAATATATGTAGAGAAAGTTATGGTCAAAATACTAAAACATGTCAATGTAGTCAACATTTTCCGATGTAGTAGTGGATTTACCGCGGTCAGCGGTGATGGGGATCCGAAAGGTGCACTACAAATACGCAATTTGGGGTTTTATTTCATATTATGACCTAAAGAGCTCGGACTTGGGCGATTTTCGATGGAGTTTCAAGAAATCCATCGGGGTAAGTGATTCTAACTCAATTTTGGCTAAATACATGATTATAACGTTGGATTCATCATTTGAGTAGAGATTTGAGATGTAAATTTGGGAAAAATTGTGGCACATTTGAAAGTCGATTCGAAGTTGTAATTGAGTGAAACTAGTATGGATAGTCTCGTAATTGAATGGATTGTCGGATTTTGAGACTTTGGTCGGATTCCTGGGTTTGAGCAATTTCGGGATTCTTGAGTTAACTTGATTACTTTCCTAAGCTTTGTTCCTTTAGCATATATTGATTATATATACAGATTTTGGTTAGATTTTGAGCATTTAGAGGCCGATTCAAGAGGCAAAGACATTGCGGGCTAGAGTTTGGACCGGTTTGAGGTAAGTAATGATTGTAAATATTATCTTGAGGGTATGAAATCCCGCAATTAATATCATAATGCTACTTTAAGGTGACGCAAACACTAGATGACGAGCGCGGGATCGTGTACCGTTGGAGGTTGTGACTTAGTCCGTCCCGTATGACTGTTAAGTTACGTATTTGATTAGAACTTATTTGATACCATTGTGTTTTAGAAAGCATTACCATGTTTTAGGCTGAATGCCATATTTGGGCCTCGTGCCAACTTTTTTGGACTCTTAGGAAATTTTTACTACTATTCCTCACTGTTTTGACTTTATATTTGTACTCAGTCATGCAGTATTCTATTGTTTTCATAGCTCAGTCATATATACTCCGTTTTGATATTTTTAAATAATATTTTGGACCGGTCGTCATGTTTTACTGTTGCCGAGTGGCTTGAAAAATTTCTTACTGAGTGAGGCTGAGGGTCTGTGTAGTGAGGATATTATAGGATCAGGATGTGCGCCGCAGCAGTGTGGTACTGATTTATGATTATGAGGCCGAGGAACTGATTTGCTATGCCGTGAGGTGGCTTGATATGAGGCTTAGAACATGTTTGATTACGCCACGAGATGACTTGTTATTGCACTTTGGCCGTAAAGGGCCCTTCCCCAAGTCTGTACACCCCCGTAAGCGCGGGTACCCAGTGTGAGTGATATGATGTAGCCCGAGGGGTTGTTGTTATTTCATTTGCCCGAGGGGCTGTTCTTGATCCATGTCTTGATCGATGGGCAGTTCTTGATTTATATTATGCCCGAGGAGCTGATTACGAGTGACTGTGAGGCAGCCCGAGGGGTTGGTTCTGTTGATATTATGCCCGAAGGGTGGTTTATGGTACATATTTTTTCCCAAGGGGTTGTTTACGTTTCTATCATGTTTACTCACTGTTTTATCACTCGTTTGAAACAATTAAAAAATTTAAAAGGTTTACCGAAACTAAGAATGATTTTTACAAAGTAAATTGATTTATGTACTGTGTTGGAAATGTCTTGGATTTGTTGTAGCGTTTTGACGTGGTTTACGTGTTTTATTGTTGCTCAGCATTCATTTACTTTTATTACTTACTGATTTGGCATACTCACATTACTCCCTACACTTTGTGTGCAGATTTAGGTATTTTTGAATCCGTTAGCGGGTGTTGATTGCTCAGTGGCAGAGTTATTGGAGTTAGCAAGGTAGTTGCCCGACGTTTGCAGCCCTGCTCTTCTCCCTATTCTTTAGATTATTTTTAGTATATTTTCAGACCTTAGTAGATGCTCCTGACTTGTGACACCCTGATGTCGGGCTTGTGTATTTATTCTGTACTATTCATTTAGACTTACATTGTGAGATATCTGCTTGATTAAAGGTTTAAAGTTGATTATTATTTATTAAATGCTTAATTCATGAGTTGTGTCGGCTGGCCTAGTTTCATGATAGGCATCATCACGACTGGGTTGGTTGTAGGTTCATGACAAATACTTTTTTGTTAGATTTATATGATATGAACTCATCTCGTGGTCACGTCATACTCATCACGCATCCATCCATCATTTCCACTAATATGGACACCACCCGATATATAAGTCCACAAATGCGTGCTCATACAATCAACACCTCAGTGCTCAATCTACTGTCAAAATCCGGCCTCTGTCCTCATAGACTGACCCAACATAAACACACAGAAATCACATGTCGCACCTCATCTAGGGGATCACAAGTTGTTGTTGCACAACTAATACCGAGCGCTTATTTGTGCACACGAATACGTGGAAGGAATTCAAAGAGTTATACTTCAAACTGAAGAATCAATCTCGCACTATAACAATTCAAGAATGTGAAATTTTCCTAAAGGTTCTGCAGCCTCTTGAAGATAAGTACCAATTCGCAAGACTCTACTATACCCGCTCATGACCCGTGAGACCAATATAACCTAGGCTCTGATATCAACTTGTCACGACCCAAAATCTAACCATGGTCATGATAGCGCCAATCGTGTTACAAGGCAAGCCTATTCCCAAAAGATTACTAGTAATTCGGTTATAAGAATTTAATAAAATATATCCATTATTTGAATTTTTCATAAACTAAATCAACTCTAAATATAATATAGAAAAATACGAAAATTAGCCCCAAACATCGGGGTGTCACTAAGTCTAAAATCACCCAACGAAACTAATCAATAAGAATCCAAATTCGAATTCGATTACTCATAAGTCAACTTCCGGTTGTCTTTTCTAACTTGGATTGCTAACTAAGAGAATAAGTGATTGTTTCTCCAAAACTACTCAGATCCAAACCTATACAACTAGATACAACTCAATACAACTGAACAATACATAAAGAAATAGAAATAGAAAAAACGGGGCTATAACTCTCATAACGACGACCGGATCGTTATAGTTACTCCTCTAGGAGTAATGGACATCTACCATAGTCAAGTATTTCATAACATATAGAATATAATTTTTCTTCTACTGTTTCATTTTTATTGTTTCAAGTTTGCATTTTATCGATTAGACTCTTAATGTTACACAATAGCTGATTTTACTCTATTTATTATTCTTTCACCGTTAATGCACTTCTTATGGAACAAATATATGTATTATATGAGCTTTTTCATTGGAAAAATACTTTTACTTATATGATAAATTTTGGGCAAAATGAATTGCATCCTTTTGTTACGTAGCTAATCTAATTATATATTTTAAATATTAAAAGAATAATTTTTCATTAATTTAAAGCTTAATATTAACTCATTTCAAGTTGTATATTTAGCTTTAATTACAATTTGGGATAATTTCGAAAACTTTCCTCCAAGATTCTTTTTATAACGCAAATTTCTACTGCAGTTTGAGAATTACGCTTACTTCTCTTATTTTTATTTTTTATAAGAAAAATAATTCACATAATAAAATATAATAACATCTATGCAGTGTTTCAAATTTCCCTCAAAGGCATTCCATATTAAATACTACATTTAGTAACACAAAATTCTTTATATGAGTAAACATAGAAATAGTTGTACCGTGTACGTCAAAAATGATTAAATTGGTTACAACTCTTTTCTCTCATGCTCAAATTTTAACATGTTCCATTATTTATATTGCATATTTATTTACTGAATATTGTTTTTGTTTTTATTTTTGTTTTTGTTTTTGTGTTTATTGTTGTTTCTCCTTTTCTCCACTGAGCCGAGGGTCGATTGGAAACAGTCTCTCTGCCCTTTCGGGTAAGGGTAAGGCTCGTCTACATATTACCCTCCCCAGACCCAACCTGGTGGGACTATACTGGGTAGTTGTTGTTGTTGTTATTTACTGAATATTGATCTTTAGAAATGAGATAAATTATTCTTCTTTTTATTTGATTATTCATTTTAATTTATTTATTAATATTATAAAATTATTAATGTATGGTGAAAATTTAAACCCTCGATTTTACTCTGATAATGTATATTAAAATCTAAATACCTAAAATATGTCATATTATAAAAGACATTAAAAGAAAAATAGATCAAAAAGTTGTAAAAAACTGAAGCAAACATTTCAAACTCAATTTTATAATTGAGTCCTACATTTACGTGCAATATGTGAAAAAAATACTTAGACAAGCTTGTCGAAAAATAACTAATATCATTTAACATTTCAAGAGAAAATTCAATTAACGAAAAAAAAAATACAATTATTGTTCTTTAATTTTATTAATAATTTATTTTTTTAATTTTGCCAAATATAATGAGTAGTTTTTTTTTTGGTGTTATATATAGTTTAAGTGTGCCTATTTTTAGTAGCTTCAAAGTAGTTCTTATATGAGGGAAAAGATAGTACAAATATGAATTCTTAATTTCTAAGTTTTGAATGATTAAAAATATTATGAATTACTCCACAAATTTAATTGCTTTTAGAATCTTAAGTATTAGGATTCTCTACATAATTTAACTATGGTAAATTTTAATGAACAGAATTATAGTTAATTTCAATGTCCCATATATTAGGAAAATAATTAAATGATCATTGTTTCAATAACAACAACAACAACCCAGTATAATTCTATTTAGTGGGATTTGGGGAGGGTAGTGTGCACGTATACCTTGCCCCTATCCTAGGGTAGAGAGGCTCCAAATAGATCTCCAACATCCTTCCCTCCAAGAACTTCCCACCTTGATCTTGGGGAGATGCGAACTCACAACCTCTCGGTTGGAAGTGGAAGTTGCTTACTATCAGAGCAACCCCTCTTGTATCATTCTTTCGTATTAGGAAAATATTTAAATTATTATTTTGTCTAGTTTGAACTGTATTTTTAAAGGGTAAAATAATGAACGATATTTCGTTAAAAACCTTCGTGGTTTTAATATAAACTAGTCTCTACGGTCACGTTTTGCACGAATATTTCAAGTCAAGTATCTCATAATTTATACAAAAGATAGTAACGTGGAGTTAATTAATTTATATAATGAATGACCCTGATGGTGAACTAATAATTAGATTGTAAACTTAATTGGCCACCAAATTTTACCCCTGCTAATTCAATCTATATTGACACTCTCTATGTATATTGAACAAATACAAATATTTTCAGTTTAGTGATACAGGATATACTGTATATAGTCGAGGTCATCCATCTTTGATTGGCTAAGCTATTCTCACAAGCAAAGAAGAAATTTTATTTAAAAGCTAGATATTTATTGTAAAAAATAATTGGCGAAATACATAAACGGTCCATCTAAGTTGTTTACAATGACCAGATAATTACATTAATTAAACTATTTATCATTTAGACACTTCAAGTATCTATTAACCATATCAAATAAATACCTGAGTGCAACAAATCATGTACGTGAATTACACTCGCTTGTGATTAGTTAAATGAATCAATTAATAAACGACACGTGTAATTTATAAATAAAACTTTGACATATATAATAAACCAAAAATAAAAATACATTTATGAAATAAATAAAAATGTTATGAAATAATATAAAAGACAAGAACAATATAGAGAGAATAGGGAGAGAGAGGAGTATTCTTATTGATACTTGGAATGGTTTACAATGGGAGAGGACCCCTTTATTTATAGGGAGGTGGTGACTTAGCCACCAAGAAGTAAACCCTAGAATCTCTCTAATTATGGACATTCACCTAAAATAGGAGATTTTATAACACTCCCCCTTGAATGTCTATTCAATGATGTGCCTCGTTAAAACCTTAACTAAAACAAAACTCAATGGGAAAAATTAAAGAAAAGGAAAAAGAGTACACATGTTTGAATATGCGCCTATTGGTTGCCTCGCTAAAAACCTTGCAAGGAAAACCCGGTGGGACAAAACCTTGTAAGGGAAAAAGAGTGCAACGCGCATAAACTCCCCCTGATAAGAACATCAATTTATATCCTTAAGTCTTCGCATTCCGATCTTGTGAACTAGCTTCTTGAAGGTTGACGTTGGTAGAGATTTTGTGAACAAATCAGCCATATTATCGCTTGAACGAATCTGTTGCACATTGATATCACCATTCTTTTGAAGATCATGTGTGAAAAATAACTTTAGTGAAATATGCTTTGTTCTATCTCCTTTTATGAATCCTCCTTTCAATTGAGCTATACATGCTGCATTGTCTTCATACAAAGTCGTGGGTAGTTTATTACACTTCAAACCACATTTGTCTTGAATATGATGTATTATAGACCTCAACCACACACACTCCCGACTTGCTTCATGAATAGCAATTATCTCGGTATGATTAGATGAAGTAGCCACAATTGATTGCTTAGTCGATCGCCAAGATATGGCGGTGCCTCCACAGGTAAACACATAACCCGTTTGAGATCGAGCCTTGTGTGGGTCGGATAAATATCCAGCATCAGCATAACCAACAAGATCAGAACTGCAATTATTGCCATAAAATAAGCCCATATCGGTGGTCCCTTTTAGGTACCGCAATATATGTTTGATCCCATTCCAATGTCTCCTTGTAGGAGCCGAGCTAAATCTTGCTAAGACATTAACTGAAAAGGATATGTCAGGCCTTGTAGTATTTGCAAGATACATTAGTGCGCCAATTGCACTAAGATATGGTACTTCAGGACCAAGTAGCTCTTCATTCCTTTCTTGCGGTCGGAATGGATCTTTATTCACATCAAGTGATCGAACAACCATCGGTGTACTTAAAGGATGTGCTCCATCCATGTAAAACCGTTTCAGTACCTTTTCTATATAGGTAGATTGATGAACAAAAATTCCGTTTGCTAAATATTCAATTTGCAAACCAAGACATAATTTTGTCTTTCCGAGATCTTTCATCTCGAATTCATCCTTTAGATAATCAATTGCCTTTTGGAGTTCTATGGGGGTTCCAATAAGGTTTATGTCATCGACATATACGGCAAGTACAACAAATTCCGATGTTGTTTTCTTTATAAAAACACACGGGAAAATGGCGTCATTTATATAGCCTTCTTTTAACAAATACTCACTAAGACGATTATACCACATTCGTCCTGATTGCTTTAGACCATACAAAGATCTTTGCAATTTAATTGAAAACATTTCCCGAGACTTTGAATTATGAGCGTTTGGCACTTTGAGTCCATCGGGAATTTTCATGTATATCTCATTATCAAGTGAGCCATAAAGATAGGCAGTAACCACATCCATTAAATGCATGTCAAGCTTTTCAAGGACAACAAAATTGATGAGATAACGAAAGGTTATAGCATCCATTACAGGCGAATATGTCTCTTCATAATCGACACCAGGCCTTTGAGAAAAACCTTGCGCAACAAGGCGTGCCTTATTTTTTTGTACCTCGTTTTTCTCATTTCTCTGGCGTACAAAGACTCATTTATAGCCAATGGGCTTAACACCATTAGGTGTTTCAACTATAGGGCCAAAAACTTCACGTTTTGCCAGCGAATTCAATTCTGATTGAATTGCTTCTTGCCATTTTGGCCAATCATGTCTTTTTCGACATTCTTCAACAGATTGAGGTTCGAGATCCTCACATTCTTGCATAATGCTAGATGCGACATTATAAGCAAAGACATTATCCACCACTATATCCACTCGATCAAAATTTGCCTCAATATTGATTGGATTTATGGATAGTTCCGTATTTTCCAGAGTCTCGGGCTCAATGGATTCTTCATGAATCTCATAATTTGTTAAATCATGAATTTCCTCATGAGATTCTTTCGTAGTGTCATTTTTATCATTTGCTTTCCTCTTTCTAGGATTTCGATCTTTAGAACCTAATGGCCTGCCACGCTTCAGGCGTGCATTCGGCTCATTGGTTATGACACTAGATGATTGTCCAACAGGGACATCAATACGGATTGGAACGTTTTCCGCGGGGATGTGGGATTTCGTTATCCTTTTCAAGTCCGTAAATGCGTCAGGCATATGATTTGCTATTCTTTGCAAATGGATAATCTTTTGTACCTCTCTTTCACAAATAGAGGTATGTGGATCAAGATGAGATAATGATGCATTTTTCCACAAAATTTCCCGTTTGGTTTCACCAACTTCTCCCCCTAATTTTGGGAAAAGTGTCTCATCAAATCGACAGTCTGCAAATCGTGCAGTAAACAAGTCCCCTGTCAATGTTTCGAGGTAGCGAATGATGGAGGGCGATTCAAACCCAACATATATTCCTAACCTTCTTTGCGGACCCATTTTGGTGCCAGATGGCGGTGCTATAGGCACATATACTACGCATCCAAAGATTCTTAAATGGGATATATTGGGTTCATAACCCAAAACCAATTGCAACGGGGAATATTTGTGATAATTCGTCGGTCTGAGACGAATTAGCATTGCTGCATGCAAAATGACGTGACCTCATACCGAAGTGGGCAGCCTCGTTTTCATGAGTAATGGCCTTGCAATCAACTGCAGGCGTTTAATTAACGATTCTGCAAGACCGTTTTGAGTGTGAACATGAGCTACAGAATGTTCCACTTTTATCCCAATTGATAAGCAATAATCATTAAATGCTTGGGATGAAAACTCAGCAGCATTATCCAGTCTAATAGACTTGATTGGATTATCAGGAAATTGTGCTCGTAGTCAAATTATTTGTGCCATTAATTTCGCTAACGCAAGGTTGCATGATGACAACAGGCACACATGAGACCATCTACAGGATGCGTCTATCAAGACCATAAAATACCTAAAGGACCCACTGGGTGGGTGAATAGGCCCACAAATGTCCCCTTGTATACGTTCCAAAAACGTGGGTGACTCAGTCCCAACCTTTGTTGGTGATGGTCTGATAATCAACTTGCCTTGATAACAAGAAGTGCAAGGATATTCATTATTTGAAAGAATTTTGAAATTCTTTAACGGATGCACATATGAGCTTTCTATAATCCGTCTCATCATGATCGATCCCGGGTGTCCCAATCGATCATGCCAAAGTACGAAAGTATTGGAATCAGTAACCTTTTGGTTTACTGTTGAATGTGCCTCAATTGCACTAATTCTTGTCCAATACAGGCCACAAGATAAAGATGGGTATTTCTCAATAACCCTCTTTTGGCCGGAGACATTCTTTGTAATGATGAGATATTCAAGATTATCTTCATCTATTGTCTCAATATGATAGCCATTCGGCGTATATCTTTAAAACTCAACAAGTTTCTCTTAGACTTGGAGGAGAACATTGCATTCTCTATGATAAACATCGTGCCTTTGGGCAGAGTTACAGTTGCTCTTCCGGAGCCTTCAATCAATTTACTACTACCAGAGATTGTAGTAACATTTGCCTTACACATATTTAGTTGAGAGAAATATTCCTTTTCTTTGAGTATCGTATGTGTAGTACATGAATCAACTAAACAAATATTTTTGCAGCTGGACGTTGATCCAAGCTTGCTTTGTGAGATATCCATATTTGCTTTCCCATAGTTTGATATACAAAAGAAATACACGAACACAAGAATAAACAAATTCAATTCGTTTGTTTCACATTTAAACAATATTTTCAAAATCTGCTGAGGTCAGTTGACTAACTAAATCAGATAGTCGATTATATGTTTTCCATAATCGATTACTTTTGCAGTTTGAAAATTTCATTTTAAGCATTTTCTTAAAACAATCGATTGTAAACATACACAATCGATTGTGTCTTAATATAGTCGATTGTTAAACATACATAATCGATTATTTGCTATTTTGAAAAACTTCAGATCACTGTCTTAAGACAATCGATTGTTAAACATAGACAATCGATTGTTGAACGTTGACAATCGATTGTTAAACATACACAATCGATTATTTGCTATTTTGAAAAACTTCACATTGTCTTAAGACAATCGATTGTTAAACATAGACAATCGATTGTTGAACGTTGACAATCGATTGTTAAACATACACAACCGATTATTTGCCATTTTGGAAAAACTTCAGATCAGTCTTAAGACAATCGATTGTTAAACATAGACAATCGATTGTTGAACGTTGACAATCGATTGTTAAACATACACAATCGATTATTTGCTATTTTGAAAAACTTCAGATCACTGTCTTAAGACAATCGATTGTTAAACATAGACAATCGATTGTTGAACGTTGACAATCGATTATTTTACAGTTTTTAATGCGAAATATTAGATAATCGACTAACTGTTAGGTTAGTCGATTACCTCTACTGAAAAATAAAAATATTATTGAAATTTGAGCATATTGAAACATTCTAAAGAACTAGTACTAACATTATATCATAAACTAACTAATACGAGCTGATACTAATGACTATTATTTTATTCACTAACTATTACAAATAAGTGAAATAAAATCAAACAACTCCATCTTCTTTCATCACAGATCCATCACCGATTAGGTGGTCTACTTTCCCATCGGGTTGCTCAAAGAAATTTGCCACATCCAAGTGGGTGATGTCAAAATTGTCGTCACAGACAAAATTTGTTTCAGGGCCTTTACTCTTTCGAGATGCTTGATAAAGGTCAACCAAATGTCTTGGTATACGGCAAGCTTTTGACCAGTGCCCTTTTCCACCGCAACGATAACATATAGCTTCTGAACTATTTGCCTTGGGATCCTCATAATCCCGATTCTGTTTTCGGCGGTTATCTCTCCTCGGGGGGGTGACGGACATCATGGATATTTCTTCCTTGTCTACGTCCACGGCTATGACCCCGATTACGACCACGACCATGATTAGATCCATGGCCCTTTTCATGATTGGCATAATGAGAATACACCTTATCTGCTTCAGGCAATGGTGTAGACCCGGTGGGTCGATTTTCGTGATTTCTCATGAGCATGTCATTGTTTCGCTCAGCCACAAGTAGGAGAGAAATCAGTTCAGAGTACTTTTTGAAGCCTTTCTCTCTGTACTGTTGTTGCAGTACCATATTGGAGGCATGAAACGTTGTAAACGTTTTCTCAAGCATATCATAATCAGAGATATTATCTCCGCGGAGCTTCAACTTAGAAGTAATTCTGAACATCGCAGAATTATATTCAGAAACAGACTTAAAGTCTTGGAGCCTCAGATGAGCCCAATCATATCGTGCCTGTGGCAGAGTGACCAACTTCAAGTTGTCATATCTCTCCTTTAAGCCATTCCACAAGATGAGTGGATCTTTAACTGTGAGATATTCAATCTTCAAACCTTCATTAAGGTGATGGCGCAAGAAAATCAAGGCCTTAGCACAGTCTTGGGTGGATGCTTTATCTCTATCTTTAATGGCGTCTCCAAGACCCATAGCATCTAAGTGGATTTCAGCATCCAACACCCATGTCATATAGTTCTTGCCCGAAATTTCAAGGGCAACGAGCTTTCTTTTCGTAATGTCAGACATAATCGAAAATCAAATTAGGAAGAGAGAAATACCTTAGTTTTTCTCGAGAATCGATTCTTGAGACGGTAGAGTCTCGTGCTGATAACGTGTTATGAAATAATACAAAAGTCAAGAACAATATAGAGAGAATAGGGAGAGAGAGGAGTATTCTTATTGGTACTTGGGATGGTTTACAATGGGAGATGACCCCTTTATTTATAGGGAGGTGGTGACTTAGCCACCAAAAAGTAAACCCTAGAATCTCTCTAATTATGGACATTCACTTAAAATAAAAGATTTTATAACAAAAAAACCCTTTTCCCTACCTTTTTTACCAAACCAGCGCAACCCCTCCTCCTCCCTCCCCCAACCCCAACCAACTTCATCTTCTTCTTCCGCCCAAAATTAGTGCCATCCCCCTCCCCCCCCCCCCCCCCCCCCCCCTCCCCAAACCAACATCATTTTCTTCTTTCGCCCAAAACCAGCGTTACCCACCCCCTTTATCTTCTTCCTTCAAATCCACCTTCCTTCAAACTAGCGCAACGCCTCTCTCGCTGGAAACTTAATTTTTGAGCAACTCGGAACGAAATGATGCACGGCTGTCTCCATCTTCTTCACCACTTCTACTGCTTTGCTATTATCAATCCTTTCAAGTAACCCACAAAACATCTAACACAATAACTTTTTGTCCTTTTCCTTTGGTTTAGTCAATTTTTTGGTACCAATCAAATTTGGTCTCTTTCTGTTGCACTCATGTTGTTCAATGTGGAATTTGGTGTCGTTTTCATATCTCTACTAGCTTAAAAATAATTTCCAGGTTAGGTACGTTGTTACTTTTTTTTTTTAGTTCTGATTTGTGGGGTTTGCTTGATTTGATTGCTCAAAAATGAAAGAAAGATTTTCAGATTTGGCTTAATACTTTCTCCAATTAATTCTGCTGCATTTGTAATTTCAACGTTTGGAACTAGTTTTGGCTTGAAGGAATTAGGCGGAGCTTCGAAGGTTATGGGTAGTGGAATTTTGTGATGAAAGGGGCAATTTCTGGTAATTTTTGGCAGCTTGATTGTAGTTTTAGTGGCTGGTTTTAATGGTGGTTTTACGGTGAAGTTGATGTGGGTTAGTCAAGCCAAGAAGAGAGGCTAAGATACGCCCAATTATTAAGTTTTTTCAAAAAAAAAAAAAATCAGGCTGAAAAAGTCGAGGTTATCCTTTTCTCTCCCCGCTTCTTAGTCTTATAGCATAGCTCACCATTCAAGTATGTCACTTTACCAGGCGCGCTTAAAATTTTATTAGCAAACACACGCATACTACATCAGCAATATGTATATTTGATTCGGTTAAAGGACACTTGAAGTGTCTAAATGGTAAAGGGTTTAGTTAATATGTTTGTCTGATCGTTGTGGACAACTTAGAGGAACCGTTTATGTATTTCGCCAAAATAATTTAATATTGGATAACAGTGAGTTATTTATTGTTTTCAATATTTAGGATTTCCAAGTTGAATTATAATTTTTTATTTGAGTATAACTGTGTATGCTATGAATTAGATACTAATTGAATTTGAAGTTCTCCACGAGGAAGTCGAAGTTCTTCACAAGGAACTTCTATATAGTTTTTGTTTATTAGAAAAAAGAGAAATCTAGTCCCAATAGAAAAATGTTTTGTTTTGTCCTAATATAAAATTATATTTACACCCATTATTAAGTTGCCAGATGGAAGTGATTTTAACTTAAAGGGTAAAAAAGTCAATCAATATTTAGTGGGTATTTTTATCGTTCAACACTTATTCTTTCAACATTCGTGCTTTTATAATAATATAGTATATAAATATATAGATAAATAGAGATAGATCTTATTCAAGAAATAGTATTACATGAAAGGGAAGGAGTAGCATATACGACCTATATTTGTCAGTTTTTCAGAACTCTAGACTTTTATCAGTAGTACAAGCGATGACATCTCAAAATTTGGAACGAGAAAAGGGAAAAAAGACAAATTAAAGGAGGTCAGGCAAAATCTAATACTATTGGAGATTATGGTCAAATCACATCACTAGCTGCACGCCTGCTACTCCCAAAAAGCAAAAAGACTTATGAGTAGCAGAGATAGTGGAGTCTGCATTATGGTGAACACTTGCACAACTGGATTCCAACCAAACACACACACAACTGAAAATTTGCTATTTACTCTCCACAAGGACATATCAAGTATATTTTCACGTGAGATCTGAAGAGAGTAATAGGTACGCAGAACTTATATGATGTTAATCACATTTACGATTAACCTCATGTTCTCTATGAATACATGGGAGGAGGGGAAATAGATTTGAAAAAGAAAGAAAGAAAAAGGAATGGTGCAACTACTGTGCGAACAAAACCAAATGGAAGTTGCATAAGGTAATGTTGATGTTTGTCTGCGTAATTGTATTGTTAAAGATGTGTGAGAATATTCATGATTGTTACTAGTACTAGTTTTCATGTTAGAGAAAGATATTAACAAACTTAATTTGGTACTAGTATTTAATTGTTAAAGAGGAGAGATATTGTTATGGTCAAAGTAATACTATTGTTTCTTTCTAACTAAAATACGCATATATTTTTCACTCTGTGATATCAACACTCAGAAAAATCAAACTAAAGACTTTGACCGCAACCCCTTTTATGTGCTAAGGCCGTAAAGTGGCCCGGTTCTAGGCCTATTTGTGTCTGATGGGCCGGGTCTCACCGTCCCGGTTCTGGCGTGCTGGATCTGGCGGTTCTGGCAGTTCCGGGTCTGGTGGGTCTGACGAGCCTGACGGGTTTTTTTTTTAAGTCAATATCTTGTATATTAGTCATTAGTATAGTGTAGAATATATTTTATATGGTGTACTAAGTTATTAGTATAGTATATATTGTGTTGTAGTAATTAGTATATATTGTATATTATGTATATATTGTGTTGTAGTAATTAGTATATATTGTATGTTATGTATATATGGATATATATTATGTATATAATGTGTTGTAGTAAATTAGTAATTAGTATATATTGTATGTTGTGTATAATATTGTGTTGTCGTAATTAGTATATATTGTATATTATGTATATAGTGTGTTGTAGTAAGTAGTATGTAATGTATATAAAAGAATGTTGTAATTAGTATATTGTGTTGTATGTTATATAAATATTCAAGGATTGATATCGAAGTAAAGACAAAGAAATATTGAGAAAAAAAGATATTCAAGGATATGATAAAGAGCATATTTATTGACCAAAATGGAATATCTTTCTTAGTCTTCCTTCCCCCAATGGAATGAACACAGTAAGGTACTAATACCACCATTAAAAGAAAAAAACTAAAAGAAGACGTGCCAATGTACAAGTTACATCATAATTTATATTGTATTTCTAATAAATCTCATAAATCCGTCAAGGTTGGGAGGAGGTTGTGTTGGCGGTGGTGGAAATGAAGCTTGTTCATCACCACTTCCGGTTGAAGTCGCTTCCTCAGCAAGTTCTGTTATCATTTCTTCATATGCCTCATCTATTGCCGGTTGTGATTCTGCTATGCCAAAGTTCCTTCTTTCTGCGCGGATCCAATCTCTAAAAAGCATTGATTTTTCCAAGCTCTCCCGCATCGACGCTCTGTGATCACCGATTTGTAGTCTTGCTTGACTGAAAGCGCTCTCCGATACAACAGTTGACGCTTGAATTGACAGAACATCCCAAGCCATCCTTGCAAGAACGGAAAAATGTTTTTCCCTTGACTTCCACCATTCCAAAAAATCGAAAGAGCAGTCTGGATTCTCCTTTTCTAGTCCCTTTGACAAGTAAACTTGAAGCTCATTTAGATGGGAACTTTCATCAAAATTATCACCTTGAGAACCCCTGAACTCCGTCCACGATTTAAGAGCTGTTAAGCCAGCAGCTCTTTTAGACGATTGTGATGTAGACGAAGTAGGAGTTGGAATATTTGGCCTAGCATGCTCTAACGCCTGTTTATAAGCATTATAAGCAGTTTGAGCATCAATTTTAATTGATACTTTCGCATCAGCTAGTGTAGCAATTTCGTCTTCTGAAAGATCTAAAGCTCTATAAATATTAGAATACCAAAAGTGAGGACCTCCTAATTTCATTGTTGGATTTAACATAGCAGCTACACCAAAAATAGGAGGGATTGGAGAAAAATATTTTTTAAACTTTTGTTTCATTTCATTTATTGCAAGTTCATAAATATCCTCACCCTCGCTAAAATCAACAAACAAATCAGCTAGTGCGGCAATATAAACTAAACAGTTAGAAATAGTCGGATAATATTGTCCAGAAAAAGCATTTGTAGCCACTTAAAAATGTTCTAAAAAATCTAAAAGAATTTTAACATTAGTCCAATCTTGGGTAGTTAGCATTTCATCATCATCCTCACCACCTACCCAAGAATTAAACGTAGCATTAATTGGGTTTCTATATTCATACGCTACTACTAATCTTTCGTACATGTAATTCCACCTAGTCGGGCAATGTTTAGGAACCTTTCTTTCTCTAAGGCCATATTCGTCACATTCTTTAAAATATTCTCTAAGTCTAGTTCTACGGTTTGAATAAAATAGCAAATTAAAAGTCATTCTCACATTTTCAATTTCTATGTTTAATATCGCATACCATCACAAGCAATTAAATGATAAATATGACAAATACATCTAACATGGAAAATATTACTAAATGCATGATTAAGGGTTTGTGTTAGCATGCCTATTGCACTGGTGTTGCGACAAGCATTATCCATAGAAATTACCATTATTTTATCACTAAAGCAAAAATATCTACATATATCTGAAACAGTGTTAGCTATAAACCTACCGGTGTGCCGTGAATTAATTATTCTATATGCAATTATGCGTTTTTGCATTGTCCAGTCTTCATCTATCAAATGGCTTGTTACAGTTAGATAATCACAGTCATTTCCACTTCTACCAATATCAGTTGTAATAGAAATACGGTTAGGTATATGAGTAAATAAATAGCGCAAATATTGTTCAATTCATTCTTGAATTTATAAATATCGCTTAACTATTGCGCGAGGCCAACCTTTATAAGTAGGATTAAAGACTCTTCTAATATATAATGAATCCAATTAGGATCAGAAGCAAAAGTATAAGGCAAGCACATAACGATAATCATTTTCGCTAATTCTTCACGATCCTTATTTGGATCGTAATATAAAATACCTCTGGTGACAGTGTTTATTCCTGGTTGAACTAGATTTGAACCAGTACTTGCATTAACTTGAGAATCTACACTTGTCCCCCCTCTTGTTGCGCTTTCATTTGCAAAAATCTAGCCTTATCTCTAGGGTGTAATTTTATATGCTTAGTCAAACTACCCATGCCGATACGGTCTCCAGTATACCTATGAACAAGTAATTTCCCACAAGTTTTACACTTAGCCTTATTTTGTTCTCTTACTTGAGTAAAAAAATTCCAAACTAATGATGTTTCTTGACGTTTAGGAGGTTGTCTACTAAAAGTGGGAGTTTGTACAGGTGGCTGTGCCGGTTCATTACCTAAGTTATGAGCAGGACTAGTAGGTGTATCATCTAAATCTGGTGCTTGGGTTTCATCATCATCATCATCCTCATTTTCCTCTAAGATAGGTTCATTAGGATAAAGACCATTCATAATATCATCATCTAATCTATCACCTACTGCAACATCATGTAGAAATTCACTATCGGTAAATTGAAAATAAGGGTGATCACTATTAAGGATTACGGGGCGGATTAGGACGTCTAGGTTGGCTACTACTTTCAACTTGCTTATATTTTTTAGGTCGGGGAGCCGGCGGAAGGGTAATATTATGGCCACTACTTTCACCGGTTTTACCTTTTCCTTTACCCAATATTTTTTTCAAAGAAAATACCATACTAATTAGAATTATGCAAACTAAAAACACAAAAATATACTATTAGCACGTAAAAGTTGAAACGAGTTTACCGGATTGCCGAACAACTTTTTGAAAATTGAAAATCGTTGAACTTGAACACTTGAAAACTTCATTTCAACAACTTCACAATTTTTCACGAATTTTCAACAATAAATTAAGCACTTGTACTAGAAAGATTGAAGGAGAGCTTGAGAGAGACTGAGAGATATTGATGAATAAAAATGAAAGAATGATGGGGTATTTATAGTTGAGAAATGGGAAAAAGTGTAACTATATAAAGTTTGGGGGCCAAATGACTATTTTTCAAACTTCCAAACGGCTACTTTTTGCAAAGAGCCGTTACTGAATTTTTTTAAAAAAAAATTAAAAAAATAGCCGTTGGACCCGCCAGAACCGGCTCAGGACCTCCAGAACCGGTCCAGGCCCACCAGCCGATCCCGGGTATGGCGGTCCCGGTCCTAACGGTTCGGGAGAAGGGATCGACCCGTCACGGGTATTTAGGACCGGTAGAATCGGAACCGCCGGAACCGGTCCAGCAGAACTGGTAGGCCCGCCAGGCACGCGGTCCCGGTCCGGTTCGGGTTCGGAACCGGGACACAAAACAGCCTTATTCTGTGCTAAAGGGATACTATCATAACTGCTCTAAATATTTTACTGTTAAGCCAATTTGGCACAGTTGACTAAAGGCCGCTATCAATCGTAGCATTTTTATTTTTGGAAAACTTACAGAAATATCCCATATAAGTTTCAACTTACCAACCTCTAGCCAATATTTCAAAATCGAAACAAACAAAGAATTTTTTTAATGGGTATAGTTGAAATTCAATGAAAATATAATAGATAAGTCAATATACGAAATTTGAGGAAGATTGGAGGTGATTTAGATTGGTTTTGTATCAAAATCCATAATTAAATCAACGTCAAAAAATACTTCTGTAACGCATGTATCTCACACACAGATATAAATGGATATACATGTGATACATAGTCGATACAAATATGATACATATGTGATACACGTATCATTTTTTTTCATATTCAGTTTTTACTACGAAATTTAAATTCAAACCACCTCAAAACTTCACAAAATCATCCCAAAACTGATATTCAAGCTCCTTAAGATATACCATGCCTGTCAACCGGTTCCACCGGTCCGGTCCGGGTCGATTTTTTTTCGACCCGTCCGGTTACCAGTCCGGGCCGGGCCGGGTCCAAACAGTGCCGGGTTTAACCGGGCTGGGTTGTTAGGGGTTAAGATTGAACCGTACGGGTTACGGGTTACGGGTTGTAATGGTCCGGGCCGGGTCGGGTTTCGTTATTTTGTATTTTTTTTAGAATTATGTATAAATATTAAGTTATATTAATACTTTGTAATAATTGAATGAAAACAACAAAAGATGGCGAAAAAATTGCACTTATTGCAAGTGCTACTTTATTTCTCAATTTCAAATTAATAAGTAGATAATGAAATGTTTACATTTTTTATAGTGAAGTAGTAATTTCAAATGTTTTGCATCACTTCATCAGTTTATCACTTCATCTTCATCATAATCAATATCTCCAAGTTAAAGTTCTTCGTCTTCTGGGCTATGAAGTATGAACTGTGAAGTGTGAACATCTTCCTTTCCTGATTTCTTCGTTCCGATCTATCTAATCCAATCTCTGAAACAAAGTACAAACAGTCAAACATACTAAAAGTCTAAAACTTACAAATCATTGCTTCCCATAATTATTGACCCATTCTATAGGATGGACAGCTCTCATATGTCTTGTAAATGGTCCAGTCCCTCCTAAATTTCCTTCGGTCAAATATTGAAAAGTTTCGTTACAAAATTTGCACTTAACACTATTAGTACCTTCTATTATTTCAAAAAAATTCCATACCCGACTGATTCTTTTACGATTAGAAGTCGGGTGATTATTATTACTAGTACTACCAGAAGCTACAGGATTAGCATCATTATTGACCCATTCTATAGGATGGACAGCTCTCATATGTCTTGCAAATGGTCCAGTCCCTCCTAAATTTCCTTCGGTCAAATATTGAAAAGTTTCGTTACAAAATTTGCACTTAACACTATTAGTACCTTCTATTATTTCAAAAAAATTCCATACCCGACTTCTTCTTTTACGATTAGAAGTCGGGTGATCATTATTACTAGTACTACCAGAAGCTACAGGACTAGCATCATTAAACATATTGTAAAAATGAAAATATAAGCTTAAATTAAATATGCAATTAAAATATTAAATAAGAGAAAGAGTTGGAAAGAGTGCACCGAATTCGACAATAAATTGAGCACTTGATTACGCAAATCCGGTGTTACCACGAACAAACGTCAAGCAAGTATTTCAATGTTGAACACTTGAACTTCAAGCTTAGAATTCCGATTTCCGAATGAGAAATTACGATAAATTAAATTCGGGAAAACAAAGACAATAAAATTATAAAATTAGAATATGAATTCTTGAAAATTGATAATTTTGAGAATTGAGAGAGAGATTGATAATTTTGAGTGAGGAAATGAAGAAGAGGGGAGGGTATTTATAGATTTTAAGAAGGGTTAATAATGTAATTTAATAAATACAAAAAAAAAACAAAAAAGTGGCCATTTCTGAAAATACTCCCGTTGGCCAACGGTTCTGGACCGTTGCCAACGGTCCTGTGGGGCTCACATGTTCAGAAAATTTTTTTTTTAAAAAAAAAAAATTTGACCGTTGTACCGGTCCGGTCCCGGTCCGGGTCGACCGGTTCAAGCTCTGTTTTGCTTACCAGGCCGGTCCGGTCACGGGTCTAAATCTTAAAATCCTAACCGTTCTAACCCCTCCCCCCCCCCCAACCCAGCCCAGCCCACCCCTTAAGAACCGGTCCGGTCCGGTCCCGGTTTATACCGGGCCGGTCCGGTTCGATCCCGGGTCAACCCGGACCGGTTGACAGGCTTAAGATATACCCAATCTATTCTAATAGCACCCACTCAAAAGAAAGTAAAATTTTGATATTTTTTGCTACAAATAGCTAATTGGTCATTTTGGCTAATATTAGTACTCCCTCTGTTTCATATTGTTTGAGCTACTTTCCTTTTTAGTCTGTTCCAAAATAAATGACACATTTCTAAATTTGGAAATAATTCAACTTTAATCTCTTTATTTTACCTTCTTTGCCCTTAATGAGAAGCTTTTATAGCCACACAAATTGTATGGTCTCACAAACTTTTTACCCCTTTAATCTTTTAAGACCACAAGTTTTAAAAGTTTTCTTCTTTTTTCTCAAACTCCGTGCCGAGTCAAACTACCTCAAACAATATGAAACGGATGGAGTAATATTTTATCAATTGGTCAATTTTTATAATGAGATACTTCTAACTGAACATAGCCGGTAAGTTCCTTCTTTTTTTTTTCGTATAACGCAATGTAATATATTCTCCAGATATATACAAAGGTCCATACCGGAAAAAGCTCGTACCGGGCCGAAAATTGTAGTCACCTTTGACAGTATTAAAGCTTTAAATATGTTGCGTTTGGTTCGCAGTTTTGTCGTTTACTATGGGAATAATTAAAGTATAAGCCATCACGCCCCTACTTAGTGTTGTCAATCGCATTATACATGCAGATATGAAGGCCCTATAATTCCCTTTTCACCTTTTGCCAATTAGCTCGAGGGTATGATGAATTAATTCTCCCTACAGAACTAAAGTTGGGGTATTTATATCATATGCAGATCTTTTCCCACTTAATCAACACATTCTTGGGCCCTTAAGCTCTTTCAACCAAAGATTGTGACTCATTTGCAATACCAAAATCCAGAAACATGACGTGAGAATGGTCATTCAGAGATCATTATCATTCTATCATTAAATCTATCCTTAATAATTGCTATTATAGGAATAAGATTGCTAACACTTTTTCTGGACGGAATAAGTTCCTCTGCAAGATAAGGGTTATCACCGATAGCTACGCAGCTTTTGAAGATGAGATGACACTGACACAACCCCATCCCCATTATCTTAATTAGTCTGTAGTTTTAGCTTCCCATTGCTCATAGTAAAAATTCAGGTTGATGCAAGAACCTGCTTACACAAATTTGCTACGAAAATACATTTTACCCAAATGGATAATCACCAATAGCCCGTATGCCAACAAAGCCAATTTAAGAAAATAAAAGTTGATGCTAAGCTCTTGATTATTCTAATGAATACTTGCTATCTCCTACTAACAATGCCAACGAATAACTCTGCCCATCAAAATTCAGGCGAAGGGAAAAAATTGTCTAAATCTTTTGTCTCAACTGGAGCTGGGAACTGAAACTAACCAATAATTTTCATCCCACCTAATTGACTACTAGACCACACCCCTTGATTGCTTAATTTGAAACCTTTTAATACAGCAGCAACTAAAACACATAACCCAAAATTGGCATGCCACAAAAACCCATACCAACATGTGTCTCACGCCCAAATAGCAATACTAAGAAGGGAAAAAACAAAGACAAGAGCTATATCACTAACACTGCTAAGAATCATGAACGACACAACTCCCTGCAACAAGCAAGGATGATAATTCCTGACAATTCAACTAAAAGCAGTTCATTCCACTGCCTTCTAAAGTGCATTGGGCCAAGAAATAAGAGCAGACCAAAATTTTAAAAAATAACAATATCAAGCATTATATTAGCCTTTTTACCATGATAATGCAGTAACCTCCAAAAATCATGAGGGTCTGCTATTTACAAATCCTTTACAGTAACTACTTTCCTGCAACTCTACTGACAAACTTGAAAAACTGAAGCACAATTGCTTGACAACGTAACTTCAGAATCTCTATCATAAAAGCTCAATACTAACATAAGAGACTATTGGCGCCCAGATAACACAGAAACCTCTTCTCTACTCTTCTTTGTTTCCCGCCTCAGCCCTTCAATCATTGGCCCCAAATGCAAGCCCTAATACCAAAATGTTAATGGCACAACATCAGTATGTCCCCCAAATAACTAAAACATGGACAGAGATCAAACACAACAACCCGACATAGGTAAGCAGAATAATAGTGAAAGGAACAAAACTTCACTCCTTAGATCAGATAGTTCTCCTTCTAATGCTGGAGGAAGGGTAATCAAACTTTCAGACTAAAAGAAATAACATCTCCATACGGATAAAATAGACAACAGTAACAGATTATCAGACCAGTCGGGCGGGTTAACTCCACGAGGAGAGACATAATTTATCTATGATTCAAGGAACAGAGCTAATAATATTCATGCCTTGAGAGGATAAAACTCCTCTTCTTTGAACAAATAATACAAATTCCTGCCTGCATCCATTTTGAGTGGTGCAGTTAATAGGAATATATCAATAACAAATATAAAACCGCTGGGCTTCGTTCTAGAACTAAGAGTGCAACGCATGACATGTGGATAAAGTGCAGGTTACAGGTTTGAAATGCTACAGAAAAAAACTGGTATTTAAGCGGATAAGGACGGAAGGGAGCCCATTAACTGTCAGAATTTCGAACAATACATCACCCCTTGGAGATTTCTAGATTATTCCCCCAAGAAAGTGAAAAATATACGCCTTTCCTCACTATGTTAGGTGGAAGGAGAGCTCAATCCCTACCAAAATGTACATGGTACTCGCAGCACAAGTATCAAGAGGATGTTATATCAAATCCTTCTCCATCTATGCAGGGCGAAGGAGTACATTACTCCACTTGGATCTCACAAGCCATTAAGCAGATGTTTAGGCTTCTAATATTAGGGTTGCTTGATGTTATTAAGCTTTTGTTTCCTTTTTTTTTTTTTTGGGGGGGGGGGGGGGGAGGAGGGGGGGGGTCTATTTGACGTTTAGCTTTCGTCGTGTGTCCCTTTTTGTAATTATGACCATGTAAATTGGTCCTTGGTAATGTTTAAATGTCCATGTATTAAATGGCTGTCCCATATTAAGCTTTGTAGTTTCAAAATTGATGATGCTGAGGATGACATTGCAACTCTTGATCCTTCTTGTTTTACTGTTCAGGAATATGGTCCATGGTTTCATCTACCATTAGCCGAATAGCGTGGAGTTGTTGGGCCTCATTAAAGGAGGCGTTAATATCTCTTCTTGGTGGCATTTTCTTTTTCTTTTTGGAAGGGCATTTACTATATGAAAGAGGTGAAAATAAGCATTGTTGTTAGAGGTGAAAAGCCCTAAAAAGAGCTCTCGGTCTATTGGGGCTTTGAGCACAAAGCGCAATTTAAATGTGGGCTTCAGTTCAAAAAGGCGCTATAAATTTTTGCTCTTGTCTCGATCTATGTATATAGGTGTGTGTGTGCGCGCGCGCGAAAAATTTACTCATAATGTTTTTCGCAACAACTAATGCTTGATTCAAAAAGAACTCACATGCAATGAGTGTGCATGCCTTAATCAGTTGCGAAGCTAGGAATTTCCCCAAGGGTGTTCATATTTAAAAGAAGTGAAAAATATTTCCGACAAAGGATTTTTCAATGTGTTATATACTTCTAAAACGTTCCACATTTTCTTGAGCCGAGGATCTTTCGGAAACAGCCTCTCTACCTCTCCAGGCAAGAGTAAGGTCTGCGTAGTCACTACCTCTCCAGACCCCACCCGTGAGATTATACTGGGTATGTTGTTGTTGTTGCTGTTGTACTTCTAAACCGTCATATTTTACCTATGCACACAATGCAAATTTCGACTAAAGATGATCAGTTGACCACCCTTATCACCATGTGGCTTCACCACTGGCCTTAGTTCCTTGTCTATGCTGAAGCGTAATATAAACGAGGCGAATCACACTCCCTGAGCTTTTAAGAGCTTCAGGGCTTAAGCTCGCCTTAAATGAGCCTTTGACAACATTAAGGGGATAGTGAGAGGTTCGGTACGTTTTATAGAGAGGGAAAAAAAGAGGTGCAAGGATGATAATTTATTTGAAGTGACAGCTAATGCAAGCGATGCTGAAAGGTTATGAATGAAGCGAAAGGGGTGGTATTAAACCGACATGTTGATTCAAAAATGTATAGTAGAGATTTGACAACACTCGAAAATTAATCCCCATGGATGAATGTGTTAAAGTTCAACATCTACACCTTTAAAAGTAAATACATAACTCCAAAACATTTAAATTTTGTTTCAAATAAGCTCATATGCACCACATGTTACATCTAAATAATTTAATAAAACGACTACATCTAATCATGAATTTCATATCTACTTCTTATAAAGATTATGATGCCTAATTGGATCCTTATTTAGTAATTGCAATGGCCACTATTAGAGCTTATTTTCCTTTAATATTTATCACTTCATCTCTAAACACTGGATAAATATCATATTTAGTTTTCATTTATTGCATATTTACTTTCTATGTTACTCGGACTTTCCAAAAATGTCGTCGGGTGCGTGTCAGATCCTCCAAAAATAGTGTATTTTTGGATGATCCGACATGGATGCGGTATCATTTTAGAGAGTCTGTGCAACATAGGTTATTTTGCTTCATGAGATTAGGCAAAGTAATCCGACATGGATGCAGTATCACTTCATGCGGTAACCCACAGTCTTTACAAAGTAATTCTAGAATCAACAATGACATAACTGGAAAAACACGGATACGTACGAAATTAATAAAAGCTGGTGACCCCCCCCCCCCCCCCCCCAAGGGATCCTTTGATTTATAAAAGACATTGACCATGAACAACAACAACAACCCAGTATAGTCCCACAAAGTGGAGTCTGGGGAGGGTAATATGTAGACGGCCCTTACCCCTACCCGAAAGGGCAGAGAGTCTGTTTCCAATCGACCCTCGGCTCAGTGAAGGAAAGGAAAAACAAAAACAAAAACAAAAAACAAAAACAAAAGAGCATTAGTAACTCCAGCAGAAATAGCATAAATAATTAACTAAACATAAGAACCATAAATAAAATAGCCTGCAATAATATCAGACAGTAACTATCATAAGTAACTACCATAAGGGAGACACAATCAAATACACAAATCATCTATGGATAGCCCTGCCAAGCCTCACCCAACCCCGGGCGAGGAGTACGAAAAACTCTAGGAGCCCCTATACTACAACCCTGATACTAGACCTCCAGACTTTCCTATCAAGGGCCATGTCTTCAGAAATTCGCATTCTAGCCATGTCATGTCTAATCACCTCTCCCCAATACCTCTTAGGCCTCCCTCTGCCTCGCCGTACACCGACCATTGCCAGCCGCTCACAACTCCTCACTGGGGCATCAGGACTTCTCCTCCGCACATGCCCGAACACCTCAGCCTCGCTTCTCGCATCTTCTCATCCACCGGGCCACCCCCACCTTCTCTCGAATAACTTCATTCTTAATCCTAGGATTGACTAAGGTACCTTCTTCATTTTGCTTCAATAATTCCTCTGGGAAGTCACCTCTAAGAATTTGAACCTAGAACATGACATTCTTATTTGAACTTTTAAGAAGTTCAAATACAAGAGCATCTCCCTTCTCCAGGTTATTGTCTTTAACAAATTCTTTTATCCCCTATTAAGTCTCATCTTTTTTTGCTATTAAGGGACAGTGTCCATCGATGCCCTTCACAGCATATAACAGAAGGCACCTCAACATCTTGAAGATGATTATAGACTTTTCCCCGCAGATTTTTGTGGAGCAAAGGAGTCCCAACCAAGCGTGTTTTGTTGTATCTTAATTTTACCCTCCTCATTTTTATGCTTTGTGCTAAAAAATACTACATACCCAGTCAATGATGTTCCTAATCTGGAGGTTTTGGCAGAAAACTTATACTGCAGCGCCGATTCTTTCCTAACAACTTCTGCAGGACAAAAACTTGGTACTAAATTCAGATCAATAGAAATCTGGAATGGTGTAATTAAGAAGTTCCAAAAAAGCCTTGCTACTTGCAGATGCTATATCTTTCAGTGGGAGACAGACTTACACTTATCGACACATGGTGGATAGCATTCTTACCTACTACATGTCACTCTTTTCCATCCCAAGTAAGGTGCAAAAGCAACTGGACAAGATAAGAGGAGCGTGCCTGCAGAAGGCAACAGTAAGGAGCACAAGTGCCACTTGGTAAAGTGGTCAAAGTCACAGCCTAACTCTCAAAGTGGTTTGGGTATTAGAGATCTTGCTGCTCAAAGCAAATGTATGTTAATGAAATGGCTATGGATGTATGGCCAGGAGGAACCTAACCTTTGGAAAAAGGTAGTGATACAAAGCATGGAGTTCAAAGTTAACAGTGCACCATGCTATCAAGGGCCCCTCATGGTGTTGGTCTCTGGAAGTGTATACAAAAACTTTGGGACGAGCTCTTTCAGAACATTTCTTTTTGTAGGCAATTACACATCAATATTTGGAAAGACAAATGGCTGAAATAACTCAACTCTAAGAATGACTTTCCAAACCTTTCCAGTTTCCTGTGCCTCATATTCTACCATATCACATAATAGAGAAGGCAGCACCTGAAACCTACACTTCAGAAGATATGGACATGATTGGGAGCTTGAGGACCTACTTGCAAGACTGGAGAGTTGCACAGTAAATGAGCAGACGGCTGATAGCCTAAGGTGGGGCAATAAGGCTGATGGTACATATTCTGTTAAAGCAGGCTACTCACACCTGTGTGCTCAAAATGAGATGGTTGACACTCGGCCCTGAAAACTAATCTGGAAAACAAAGTCACCATTCACGGTAATTTTTCTCGGTTTGACAGAGCTTTATGGAGCATGTGACCCAGGACAACCAAAGCAAAAGTGCCATATAAACTGTCAATAGATGTTATATGTTTTACCAAATTACAGAAACCAATAGACACCTCTTAGTTAGAGCATGTTCCTCTCAATTTTTGGACTCAGTTGGGTCATTCCAGAGAATATTAAGGATGACTATGAGTGCAAGAATTCTTGGAAAGTTGGTTGATCTATCAGGAAAATCTGGAAAATGATGTCTGCTAGCAGTTTTTGGTGTGCTTGGACATAATGGAATAATAGACGTTCCGGTGGAATATCAACTCCAAACCACTCCCTTAAGCCAATATGTCTATTTAGTGGTGCAATCTATCTCCTGTAAATACCCTGTTAAACAGTTTGGAGTTTGTTAGTTCCTTAGATTAGCATAGAACTTCATGTAATGGACCTAACAAACTCTCTTTTGTACTCTCTGCATCTTCTTGAGGCCATATATGAAACTACTTACTCCATAAAAAAGAAACACAGACACACCAAATCACCAAAGGAAAGCTTTAATTCTTTGCTCTTACAAAGATTCTAAGTGCAGTTTGTCGTCTTGAATCACACCAAATATATAATACTCATGCAAAATAAAACATTTGAACATCTTATATATAGATAAGAAAAAAGATATTACTTGTGCAATGTGCCATGAATAACAAACTGATCATATGCACAGAATATCATATGAACGTTCGGAAGCAAAATTGGTAAGCATACCCGAGGCTGCCAATGCCATCAATAGGCTCCAGAAGTTGCAATTGATGTTGTTCTGGCTCCTGTTGAGGCTCAATGTGCTGCAAAGGCCGCACACTACCACCCTCCATAGCTGCTGCTGCAGTAGCTGGGGTCCCCTTTCCCTCAATAAACCGCCACATATACCATGCCCCAATGGACCGATATGGCCTCCATTTCTCACACAATTGCTCCATTTGCGAAGGCCTAGGCAATTCCTCCAACCCATACAGCATTTGTACTCCTTTCCTAACCCCCAAGTCGCTAACAGGCAACACGTCCGGCCTGTGCAGAGAAAATATCATGAACATATGCACTGACCAAGAACCAATCCCTTTCACCATCGAAAGCATTGTAAACAAAGACCGATCATCCATCTTAACAACAGTATCGTCCGCTAAAATCCCGGTTTTATACTTATTCGCAAGGTCATAAAGGTAACTTGCTTTTCTCCCCGAGATACCAATCTGCTTAAGCTGTTGAGCAGATAGTGAGAGAACCACGTCAGGGCAAACAGCATCCTCACTACCACAAAGGGAGACGAAACGCGTGTAAATGGAAGTGCCCGCTTTATAAGCTAACTGTTGATAGAGAATACTCTTGCAAAGCGCTAGAAATGGAAGTTGGTGTGAATCAAATGCAGGTAAAGGAAGGGTATCTATTAATGAGCAAAGAAGTGGGTCGGCTAAGCGCAGATGGCGAAGGGCATTTTCGATTTCTCCATTAGCAGATAATGGTTTGATTACTTGAGGCAAAACCCTTGTTAATTGCGATGCACTCCTCCGACGATTTTTGGTGATTGTGACTTTGCCGTTTGATGTGACAACGGATTGCGAGGAATCCGTGGGCTTTTGATTGGTAGATTGAGGGGAGGTAGTGGAAGAGAGTTTACGGATTTTCTGGGGGCGAATGGGGATTTTAGAAGGGTTTGAGGGATTTGGGGGAATATCGACGGGAGGGTTTGTTGATAAAGTGGTGGAATCAGAATTGGGTTGACATAGGGATGGAGTTTGGGGTTCGGTTATTGTTTGTGTTTGGGTTTGCTCGCCCATCAGACAATTGCTAGGGTTATTTTCCCAATGGTGGCCGAGGAGGAGGAATCGGTGGTGATTGAGAGAGGACACGGCGGCGGTGTAAAGTAGAAGTCAATGCAGTGATGAGTGCGTGAATTTTTTTAAGAGCAAAAGTAAAACGGGTTCCGATTGGCTTCCTTAAGATCGTTTTACGGTACTTCGCCTCATATCATTTACGTAGTACATTTGGCACAATCGTTCCTATTTTACTTGCTCCCATTTTCTAACATCCCAATTGCATGATAGAACTTACAAGCACTTCAATTTTCATACAACTTTGAATTCAAAACAAAACATTTTATTCCTAATATATGATTAGTGATTAAGAAATGACAACTTGAACCCTGGTATAAAGCTAGCATTTGGAAATAAATTTTGTTGAAATTTGAAAAAAGAATTTTTGAAGTTGTGTTGAGAAATAATTTTTAGAAGTTGAAATTGTGTTTGGATAAGCATTTTATTTGAAAAAAAAACTTAAAGTTTTGTGAGTGGAAGAAAATTTTTGCCTTGTTTACCCTTTAAACGAATAACAATTAAATTTGTACACAATTTTAAGAATACTAGTATATTTTGAGCATTGCATACTCAAATCTTAAGTTTTCTTAATAAAAAAATAAAGAACTCATCCAATGACTTTCGGTTAGTGCTTGCATTCACAAATCTAGTGATGGGATAAACAGACCCAAAAGGGGCTTCGATTTGGTCGTCCTTGACTCTAATTTTTGACCGGTACCATTTGGGGACATCGGCCTAAGTTACTGCCGGGTATTCTAACAAATTTTGTTTCAGCTGCTGCAAAGCCAATGAGTTTCGGGGGTTAATTTGTGAGTGAATGCATGAACGACACAATCATCCACAACCGCATGCAAGTTCATTTGTTCCATTTAAAACCTTGACACGAACTCCCTATGCATCCCGTTGTCTCTTTGCTTAACCTTGAAAAGGTCTGATTTTCTGGTCTCGGCCTTGATGTCCCCAGCATAAGCCTTTATAAAAGCATCCGCGACATAGCAAACAAATCAATAGAATTCAGGAGCAAGTAGTACCATATCATTGCTCTTTTTTATAGAGTTTCCCCAAACTTCTTTAATAACACTAACTCGATTTCATCGTCTTCCAAGTTGTTACCTTTGATGACGCATGTGGAGGTCACATGCTCATTTAGATCTGTGGTTCCGTTATATTTTGGAATATCAGGCATACAAAACCTTTTTTGGATTAGCTTTGGTGCCGCACTCAGAGGAAAAGACTTTTGGATAAATTTCTAGGAGTCCGAGCCTATCAATATTGGGGCACTCCTAGGATTTGATCGACATGAGAATTATATGTCTCTACCTTTTTGTCATTTGCCTCAATTTTCTTTTCACCTGATTCTACCCGTTTCGTTAATGCTTTAAGCATTTTCATTATTTCGGGGCTGACACTGGACTCAGTTTTACCCCGCCTTTCGGTGATCTTCTCATTTCTTTTGGGCATTTTCATGGGTTATTTCGGGCTCAACTCCGTTGGGGCGTGTGACTTTGATTTTGTAGCTAAGCTATCACCGCATGTTGATCATGCAATATTTTGAAGATCAATCGTAGTCTAACCCCATCGCCTGTGCCTTCGAGCGCTCCTCGAGCCGGTAGTCGGGCTCCTCCGCGAACGCTGTTCTCGGGGTTGGTATGAAGGTTGATGTTGATGGCCACCTGCAAGTTAGCACCGACTAGGTTTGCAATTGGGATTCCCTTGGGATTATCAGGGGGCACCTCATTGCTAGGCACCAAATTATTGTTTTGGCCATGATGGCCAGACTCAACCTCAACGTTCAAGTGAGCAGACTAAGAATTTGATATTTTTAAACTGACTTGAAATTGAGACCTTAAAGAACAAGTATAAAATAGAGTGTATTGTGGAGATTTGTATCAAACCACCACTATTATCCTTAGCCGTATAGTGGGCGTCAAACTGTTTACCCTTAAAACGAATAATAATTAAATTTGTTTGCGATTTTAAGAATATGTGGATTGATTCAACACAAGTACTCAAGGATGTTAGATAAACGAATTGAAGATAAAACAAATAATGAAATTAGTTGTGACGTTGAGTCCACGCTTGAATATAAGCTGAGCAATAGTTTTGCCTAAAATAAGGACCTTTCAATAATTAGAAAACAGAGAAATAAGTTTGTATTGCCTTGATATGCATGTTACAATATGTCTATTGAGTAAAAAGATTCCATTTTATATAGTAGGAGAGATTCATCCCTAGTACAATTCTCAAAAAGATAAAAATCCTCCTTTCTCGTCAATTACTAATATACTACCGACATCATGCGAGATCCGCGCCGTGATATTCAGTTGGGCGCGTATATCACTACTCTCTATTAGTCGTGTGCAACTGTTTGTAGTGTTTTTCGAGGTCTCGAAGCTTGTTTTGGGTTCGGGGAATGTTGTCTCGTCGGGCCCCATGACGTGTGCCCTATTTTAGCCCTGATCCAAAGAGTCCAACTTTGGTCTCGATCTCATATATTCACACTCTTAATTCGTTTGACTTATGGGAAGTTGGCGTGTGCGCTAACCCCGAGTTCACCCGTATACTGCCCTAAAATGGGACACTTGAAATTTTTAAAATTTTTTCCCCAAAACATAATCATATTTCATAAATAAACAGTATTTTCAAAAAATAAAAAATAAAAAATGAAGCCCAAATTTGCGGTCAAACGGAGCAAAGTATAGGAATCCCATTGTCCAAATTCCTTTTTTTGGGTGTATTAAGGTAGAGCGGATTATTAATGATCATTGTAAAATAAGGATCAAGTTCTGTCTTTGGAGGGAATCAGCCAATGTTCTCAACGGTGATTAGTCTTAAGTGCTCTCATCACCAAAAAGCTAAAGAAGAAACTATAGTTTATCACTTAATCATGATAAAATTAAATTAAATTCATGGTAAAGTGACATAGATTTCAAACCAAAAACAAAAAGGAAGTTAAATAAGAACGGTGTCCGTCCCGCTTCTATTGCCTCTCGAATGCTTCACCGTTATTTTAGAGTCAGTTGCGATATATACGCCATTGCCAACTTCATGAATCCTCTTTGTTCCCCTTTGATCTTACGCCTTCATCCGAAAGGGAAAGGGAAAGAGAAAAGAAGGAAGGTGGAAAGATGAGTTTCCGAGATGATACCAGCGCTGAAGATGGGCTTCGGAAGCCGTTACTGCACACTGGAAGCTGGTATCGCATGAGCTCCAGGCAATCCAGTATGATGGGTTCCTCCGCCCAAATCCTCCGCGAATCCATCTCCATTTATCTCTGTGTCCTCATCGTTGCATTAGGCCCCGTTCAACTTGGCTTCACCGTATGATTATTTCTTCGCCATCTTTCGAGATTAATAATTTGCTTTTGACTTGAAGTATTTATTTATATACAAAAAATTATTACCATTAATCCGCCCCTGACCATCTTGCATTTGCATTCTGTCTTTTAAAGATTAATTTATTGTGGTTGGTTTTGTAATCTGCAGTGTGGCTACTCTAATCCTACGCAGTCCGAAATCACCAGCGACCTTGGACTTACCATTTCAGAGGTTTGGGTTTTCTTTCTTTGCCGCCTATTTTTTTTTCTTTTCGAATTAGTACTACTTGTTTTTCACGTTTTTTTTTGGGGTACAAAACCATAAAAAATGTGGTTTCTCGTTTAGCTAGGATAGAAGTTCTAAACTTTGGATGGTTGTTAGCTATTGTATTGTATTATATTGTTACTTTAAATACAATGTTTATTTTGATTGTTATTTAAATTTTTTGTATCGTATTGTTAAATATGCCAATGAAAATATCCCTTTTATGTAACGACCTATTTGGTTTGATCAGGTACTATAATTCTATTTTACTCTTTATCTTACCTTTTTAACAATTATTCTACCAAATACTCTACTTTTTCTTTGTAATATTTTAAGCTTATTCTTCAAATTATTGGAGTGTGACATTATGAAATGATGAAAAACGATGCAATCTTTTCAAAGATTGTATTCCTTAAAACAATTCAATACAATATGATACATGGATCTGTGTGCTATCGATAAAGTCCTTTCTTAAAAAAGTTCATAGGTGGCTGGAACTGATGATTTGTTAAACATACTGTTTCCTTTTCATGGACAGTTTTCGGTATTTGGATCTTTAGCAAATGTTGGTGCAATGGTTGGCGCAATTGCAAGCGGTCAAATATCAAATACATTGGAAGAAAAGGAGTATAGTTTTAAAACACTTACAATTACACAATCTTGTTTTCTTCATGCCAATAAAGAAAGTTTGATAAGGGCAATGTGCAAGTATATCACGAACTAAGTTTCCCCTGCATTTCTGCAAATAGATTGTCTACACAGAAGGAATCCGTTAGCTACATGAGAGCAACCCTACCCTTGCACTAAAACTCACAAGTTTGATACTATGATAATAGTTTCTTTTTCTTTTGCCGGTTCTTTAGTAACTTACCCAGTTACCTAGTCTTCTTTCTGAAATGCAGACACTAATGATTGCATCAATTCCTAATATTATCGGATGGCTCGCCGTTCATTTGCCACTGTAAGTGATTAGTTGTTATATCGTGCATATTCTGGTTGCATTTGCATCTTTTATATGCAATTAACTTGAAAGTATGTGCCTTTTGTTCACTCTTAACAGGATGTCTCATTTTTATACATGGGAAGGTTGTTGGAAGGTTTCGGTGTCGGCATTATTTCCTATGTGGTAATCTCAAGTGTTTAGCTCCTGTAATTATGCTTGTTGAAGCTATGAATAGTACTGCTTGCTGGAATGTTCTTGCTTGTTATCTCCAGGTGCCTGTATATATAGCAGAGATTTCACCTAAAAACATGAGGGGAGTTCTTGGATCCATTAACCAGGTTGGTTTTGTTTAGGCTTTACACTTGTACCTGGTCATTCTGTCATCTAACTTTTATGGTTTTTATCATGGCTAATCATTTGATCTCGCGGAATTAGCTCTCTGTAACAGTGGGGATAATGCTGGTATATCTGTTGGGATTATTTGTAAGCTGGAGAGTTCTTGCAGTTTTAGGTGAGCAATATGTTTCCCTAACCATTTGGTTGTTGACAAATTGATTGTTGCCTTATTTAATATTTCTGTTCTTACGGTGGTAGTTGGAATAAGTTTTCCTTCTTTAATCACTCCTTTGAGAACTATATGAAGTTGTTCTTCATCTGCAAGTTCATTGAAGCAACTTAAAAATATTGAATGAGCTGATGCTTTTCTGTGTATTGAATAGAATCTCCATTCTTCTGTTTGGACTTTTGAACTTAATGTGAAGTCACTCGTATCCTTGATTCGAACATATTTATTAACCTTTACATTAGTGAACTTTTTCAACTTATAATTCCACTATGCAGGAATGTTGCCATGCATGATTTTGATACCTGGTCTATTTTTTATACCTGAATCTCCTCGTTGGTTGGTATGAGTTCCAAACTTATGTTTGTCATGACTGCATTTTCATTGTTATGTTGTACTGATTGCAACACTGTATTATGTAGGCTAAAAACAGGCTGAATGAAGATTTTGAGACTTCTTTGCAAGTTCTACGAGGATTTGACACAGATATATCCTCAGAAGTGAATGAGATCAAGGTAATATATTGAACATGTTTAATGCTGGTTTCTCAACTATTTTGAACCCTCAAATTGCACTGTAGAAGCTTCTTGCAAAGTAAACTACTACGATGTGTTTATGCTCATTTGCTTCTCTTGTCATTTGTCTAGAAATCTGTGGGATCATCAACTAAAAAAGTTACCATTCGGTTTTCCGAGCTTAAGAGACGGCGATATTACTATCCTTTGCTGGTACACATTTCTGATGAATTCTAAGTTTCTAAATATGCTGATTTATATGTGGCATCCTTGAATAGATAAAGATTTGAAATCCGTTACTCTTGTCAAGGGTCACTTTATGGGGTGATTTTATTCAGGTAGGTATTGGACTACTCGCACTCCAGCAACTCAGTGGCGTTAATGGTGTTCTATTCTATTCCAGTAACATTTTCAAATCTGCTGGTCAGTTCAGTTCCTTCATTATCTGTAGAAATGCATACCAGGATCATCAAATGATTAGATACTGGCAAATACAAGCTTTATTGTGCCATTCTCTTTGTTCTCTACTCTGTTGGTAGAAACTGAAAGAAAAGTAATAATCTGGATATCAGAAATGGGAAAAGGAATTCCATGTTTTGCAAAACAGGACCAATGAATCGCTTCCTCTGCGTCCTGGATAACACTTGCAATAGAATGGGATAAGGAGGACTCCCTTTTGTGGGAGAGGGGATGAAACATAAATATATGTATATCTTTCTTGTAGTTTTTGTTCCCTCTTGTTTAATAGCCATGTCTCAGCTTTCTGGAAGAAATAAGGAAACTAGACAGCTACTGAGAACTGTAATTGGAGCCAATAACCAACTTTACAAATGTGATGCTAAATGAAGCCGAAGAGAATTTGCAGCACCAGAATCTATCTCAAAAGACAAATTTTGAACTATTAACTTATTAATAATCAAAATTTTAAAGCTATTAACTGCAAAGAAATCCTAAATCAACTCATAAGAATCAAGCCACCTTTTTAAGTTACTCTAGAAAACAAGCAATAAGATGACTTACATGATAAACATCTTATTTTTTTGGTTGTGTTGAATTTCTTTTGTGTGTTTGTGAAAATGGAGTTTTAATATTTATGTCCTTTTTAAAATTCCATCCAGTACCATTTATCTCTTTATCAGGAACCTTAAAAGCAAGACGCTTCTTTCGTTTTACTTAAATGTATGCCTGGCAAATCTGGTTGATGGAAACTGATATGGGAACTCTCTTAGTTAATGAGTAACTACTCAAATATGCCATGCCTTGTGCACTTTTCTTTTCACTTTATTGGTTCCTGAGAAATGCTTCCTATGTGATACATCTCACAATCCTCATTCAGTTATTTCTTTTTAATAGCTAAAAAGTATGAAGTGTCATCTCTAATGATCTCTCAATCTAAGGTGGTATGCCATTATCCAGATTCACATACACCACAGTTCCCTAAGGTAATATGCCACTATCCAGTTCGACATACACCACAGTTCATTTGGGTGCGTATTTGGCAAAAAACTTTAACAAATACCAGGTAGATTATATACATAACCCAACCATATTGTAACATGATGTCCATCTAGAACATAATTGTTCATTACACTGTCCAAAAGAGATGATGAATTGGAGAATTAAGGGCCCATTCCAGGATGGATTTTTGTAGTAGAATCAAGCAGAATAGACCAGTTACTACGAACTGTGATCTTAATCTTCACAGTGTGCAGTACTCTTAGAAAGTATCACGAACCTTTTCTTTCATTTGCCAAATTAATTCCAGATGTATGAGAATTAGATTGTATGCATAGTATCACCTAATCATAGAGAGGTTATGGAATTTTACAACTGGTTCAACATATGATTTTAATTGTAATGCTCTTCAAATGTGCAGGAATTTCATCAAATAAAGCTGCAACATTTGGTATCGGGGCTATACAGGTAAATCCCCTTCCTTGGATCTAATGTTAGCTTATATGCATATATTATTCCAATTTAATATACATCTTTTATAGGTCATTGTGACTGGTATCTCTGCATCACTGGTGGACAAGGCGGGACGCAGGCAACTCCTTATTGTGAGTCTTCCAGAATTTCACATAGAAGTTTCTATTTGCTGAAAAAGAAAGCAAGTTATAACTTTTCTATAATCTTTCTTCAGTATCCTCATCCGTAATGACCCTTAGCAGCTTCCTTGCGGCAATGGCATTCTACCTGAAGGTCAGTTAGTTAGATTTACATTTGTAAGAATTGATCAACCAACTATCTGAATTTAATGAGATTTCTTTATTGGTGCTGAGATTGACTCTCTTTATTGTCACTCCACTATTCTTTTCTACTTAACCCAGGGTTTTACACCTGAAAATTGGCATCCCTTCCTTGCAGTATTGTCTCTGGTGGGCCTTGTGGTAAGTTCCTGCCTCACCTTCTATTGTGCCCACGCTACTATCCCCTGCTCTCATCTGTTATTTTCGTTACATTCTGTCAGTCCTGAGACCATTTACCTATTAACAGGTCTTGGTGATGGCATTCGGTGTAGGATTGGGCTCCATTCCTTAGATCATAATGTCTGAGGTATAGTAAAGCTTATTTGTAGTTCATGAGACCAGAAAAGATATCAACAACAACAACAATAACAACTACCCAGTATAGTCCCACAAAGTGGGGTCTGGGGAGGGTAATATGTAGACAAGCCTTACCCCTACCCGAAAGGGCAGAGAGACTGTTTCCAATCGTCCCTCGGCTCAGTGAAGGAAGGAAAAGCAAAAACAAAAACAAAAACAAAAACAAAAGAGGATTAGTAACTCCAACAGAAATAGCGTAAATAATTATCTAAACATAAGAAACATAAATAAAATAGCATGCAAAAATATCATACAGTAACTACCATAAATAACTACCATAAGGGAGACACAAGCCAAAACACAAATCATCTATGGATAGCCCTGCCAAGCCTCACCCAACCCCGGGTGAGGAGTACGAAAAACTCTAGGAGCCCCTATCCTACAACCCTGATACTAGACCTCCAGACAATCCTATCAAGGGTCATGTCCTCGGAAACCCGCATCTTAGCCATGTCATGCCTAATCACCTCTCCCAGACCAGAAAAGATGTATTTTTCTAAATACGGTTAAAGATAGAGCTTAAATTAAAAATGCCTATTCCACTCTGTAACATTCTCAGGTGACTGTAGTTGACAAATTTTAAGCAATGCTAACAATAAAGATCTCCCCTGTTAAAGGTGATGATGTTAGTGTTATAGGAAGATCAAGCATCATTGACACGCTTTATGTGCCATCCTTGCAAGCTTTTGGTTCAGATTTTCTTCCTGAATATATTATTATTGAATTTGAGATATTCTTCAAGGATGCTAGCATAGGTTTTAGGATTCAAGAGCCTCAACTGCTCTAATAGATACTCCGTTTGTATGACTATAGGAAGTGTATTCTGCTTACCTTCTTTTGAGACATCGAGGTTTTTTATTGGTTGTGCAGATTCTGCCAGTGCGCATCAAAAGTCTGGGTGGCAGTGTTGCAACGCTGGCCAATTGGTTTTCAGCATGGCTTGTTACAATGACAGCAAATTTGCTTTTGACTTGGAGTAAAGGAGGTTCTCTCTCTCTCTCTTTCTCTCTTTCTCTCTCTCTCTCTCTCTCTCTCTCTGTCTGCACAATGCTAGGAGTGAATCTAAAGACGTGTATATTTGGCAGGAACATTCACTATTTATGCACTGATATCAGCTTTTACGGTGATTTTCGTGAGGCTTTGGGTTCCAGAAACCAAAGGGAAAACACTGGAAGAAATTCAGCAGTCCTTCAGATGATTGCAAATAAATTTGCAGTAAGACTATTAAATGGAACAAGTGATGCAATTCTAGCTTCACTAAGAACTTGTTTTCTTCCACATTTACCATGTACCATTATATATTGTCACGTCCAAGAAGGTTTTCTTGTGTCAAGTGACTTTTGATGCATGAGAAGCAAAAATATGCAGTTTGCAATATGTATTTGTATATATGTATATACGTTTATATTATCCTGTGTTAAAGCATCAATTTTGATTCTGAATCCCGAATTATATAACTAATATTACAGAGGAAATACAAAGTTCTTTTCCTTCTGATAAGAATACAAAAAGTACATTGTATTAGATAGTGGAATTTGTGGTAGTGTCCTTCAGTATTGGGATTTTTCTGCATGCAGGGAAGTAAGAAACTGCTTGAGACACCTGTTGTAGACGCAAGGTCGCTCTAGGTGAACCAGATGCCCTGCCTTCTCTATGCCGTGAAATGTAGTCTTGTCACCTAGTTGACTGCCATCATGTAATGCAAAAACATCATCAGGTTTTGTCAACTTCTCTGTGGCATTTCTTCTAAATTTATTGATGAAATAGTTAATTGTAAATCTGGGGACCATATATCAAATGGTGCATCGCGAAATTACTTAATAACTTCTTTGTAAATATGTTTGAGTTTGTATGTATGAGCATGTCAAGCCTGTAAACTTACTCTTTCATGTTCTGAGCAAGCTCCAAATTGAAAATTTGATCATTCTCTCCCCAGAGGAGATGTATTCTCTGAAAAAAAAAATGGCACATTGATATATGTGAAGAAAGATAAGTAACTAATGTAGAAGTTCTCCGCGTAAAATATTGCAGAGTAGAACTCAAGAAATGATTACCTGTGGAAAATTTGGAATATTGGTATCTTTGTTGCTCACTACCAAGCCTTCTAGCAGTTCTCCTCTTTCTTTTCTGTTGGTGAACATTACCTGACATCAGTAGCATTATTGTCAGTTGGGTTGAACTTTATTACAGTTTACGTATGAATTACATGAGCATGAAAACTGTGTTGCGTCATAGTTTTGTATAAAACAAACATTCCTTCTCGACTAGAGATTGTTATTCCTAATTTCACCAAATTATGAATTCCGTATTCTCGAAATAAACTTGAGACATCCAGGATTTTGTTTAAGAAACTTCGAATTTGAATTGCTCTAGCTGGTCTAAAACCTGAATCTAAGTGATTTTATGCAAATTTACTCTTCTAAAATGGGTTTTCAGTCTTTTGGCTTATTCATGTCGTTGGCATATATGAAAAGTTATTAGGTGTAGTAGGTTGATCGAACTGGCGCTGATGTCAAGAATGAAACATATGGGTGGATACCACGTTAGAATTAATGTAATGTACTCCCTCCGGTGCCAAATAAGCGTCTCTTTTACTTTTTGATTTTGATCCAAAATAAGCGTCTAGTTAGGTAATCAAGAAAAAATTCAATTTGTTTTTACCCTTTTACCCTTATGTGCAGAAGAGCAATAAATGCCAGTATAATCATGTGCCCAATATTTAATAAGGGTAGTTTAGTTATACTAGATAATTTTGTATAGGATTTAGTATTTTCTTAATGTGCGTGTTAAAAGTATAAGAGACACTTATTTTGAATCGGAGGGAGTATATTATAGCCAGAAATTAATGGTGCAATGCGAATACCGTGGTACCTCCTTTTAAATAAGTGGGGATTGGAAAATTTGGATAAATCTGCACTGATATATATAATCAACGTTTCATATCTTTAAGTTATGAAAAAGTTGGAGACTTATTGCTGCACATATCAAAAACTAATAGATGTATAACACGTACGTATGTCAATCTCTTGACATAAACATGTACTGGTGCGAGAATTTCTGCATTTATAATAAGGGATGTGATTTGGACTCTAAACAATTGGGCCCACTGATCTTTGATATTAAGGATTAGCTGATTACCCCAGAAAATAATTTCGTCAATTATTCATGAATCGAAGAAAATTTTATATTAATGACTCTATAGGCTTACAATCTCCTCTATTATCTTCTTTTGTCTTTCTTTTCTATTTTTCTTTTCTTCCCTTTTTCAACTTCTGTTGGCAAAGAAAAGGAAAACATGTTCCATAAAGAAAAGGAAAATGTGTTTCATAAATAACATTTTGTTTAAACTAATTAATTAGCTGATTCAGGTGAAGAATATAAAGGCCACGATAATTTATAGTTTATACAATCGAAAATGGACTTGTGAAATTAAGAAACACAACTTAGTACTAAAAGTTTAGCAATGTTCAACACGCTAATATAATGACCATATCTAAAGTGAAAAAATGTGATTTTTCAAGGTAAATTACACGTGTTTTAGCATAAACCAAACGATTTACAAGTTTACAAACTAATAGGGTATACAATGAGTTTTCACCCACTGAATTAGAAGTCATATACGAATTAAAGCTAAGAAAAAATTAAAGAAATAGGGACATAATCAATATAATAGCTTGTAGAGAGGAGTAGTTAAGATTAAATTTTAATTACTAACCTCAAGAAAGTCCCTGTGAAGGCGATCAGGAAACCAAAGTTTCTTATAAGCAGCTACTTTAAGAAGTGCCTTGAGACCCTTAACTGAAGTAGGCAGCAGCAGCTCAGACGAAGAAGAGAATCCCAAACCATTTAGCGTGGAAGAGCTAATAGAATCAGTCATGGCCAAAATAGAACCAGAGATCACTAAGGCCTCTACTAAATCAGGGTACATTTCAGCCATCTTAAACGCCACCATTCCACCATAACTAAACCCAACCACTATGCATTTTTCCACTCCCAATTTCCTTAGTCCTTTACCCAAACACTCAGCTTGAAAACCAGGTGATCTATCTTCGCTATCAGTTACTGAGCCACCGAAGAAAAGTAGGTCCGGTACGTACACAGAGTATTTCTTAGTCAATGCTCCAACTTGGAATTGCCACGTGACAATTCCTTCACCAGCGAAGCCGTGGACTAGTACAACTACGGGTTTGGTAGGGTCAGGTTTTGTGGTGGTTTCAGGGGAGGTGGCACATTGGTTATTGGAGAAAGGAGTAGTTGTGGTGATTTTCTTGTTTTTCTTTGGGTTTTTAATGGTTTCAGAAGGAACCCAAAAGTTCATAATAGTGCCTGGTTCTATCTCTATACTATGAGGTTTGATTCCAGCCATTTTCATTAAACCATGCAACAAAGGTTTCTGTGCTTCTACCAAGTTCACCATTTTTCTCGGCTATTTTTTTGTTGCTGTTTCTGTGTATGGAGGATGGACAGAGGTGAAGTAAAAGAGATTAGAGAGATGGGTTTTTTAAACAAGAAATAAAGGGAACTGGGAAAGTGAGGTTAGGTGTTGGGTTGCTATCTGTAGTTCGTCATTGAATGTGGGAGCTTATATTATACAATACCAATGTGATGAAAGGGGCAGTTGGTACTGTTGTATCTACTTCTGGATATTACTGCTATTTTTCTATTCCTAGTGTATCTCTGTTAGTTCATCCAAATTTTCATTATTTCCACTACGAATTGTTTGAAGTACTCGTGTATTCTTACAATAAATGACTAATTAATTCTGAATATATATATCATGGTTTCCCTTCTTATAATTAGAAGAAATGTGGACTTTTGTTGCTAAGACAAGAGGGGTTGCTCTCATGGTAAGTAACCCCCACTTCCAACCGAGAGGTTGTGAGTTCGAGTCTCCCCAGGAGCAAGGTGGAAAGTTCTTGGAGGGAAGGATGTCGGGGGTCTATTTGGAAACAGCCTCTCTACCCCAGGTAGGGGTAAGGTCTGCGTACATACTACCCTTCCCAGACCCCGCTAAGTGGGATTATACTAGGTTGTTGTTGTTGTTGTTGTGGACTTTTGTTGCTCTCCATGGAGCTTTTGGTCTAATAGGTTTCATGTTATGTCAATATGATCTGTTTAGTTGAGACCTTATAATGCAATCGCATTCTCTGATCTATTTCTGATTTATCCATTGGGTTAGTCTGATTGGTTCTATGCACTTAGTTTTGGTATAGCAAACACGACCCAAATAATCCTCACTCACGGGTATATGAGCAATTCTTCCCGTTGCTTTTAGAGAACTTATATACATACATATATATATATATATATATATCAGCTAGATATATTTAAAGTTATTTTCTACTAATGCTTACGCAGTTGGCTCCTACTGTATGAGGCTACAAAATAAACAAAAATTTCTGTTGTCTTTTTAAGCATCAATTAAATATAATTTGAAAAATAAAATACGGTTTTAACCAAGTTTTATCAGGGTTGTTGATGTTGCATTAGATGTATTAGGATACTTCTGCTGTAAAATTGAGGAGGGCGTTGGGGGGTGGGGAAGGGGTAAATTGTTTGATGATTCTCGTCAAATATGTTATTTACCACTTTAATATTCATAAAGATTGACAAAAAACTAAAAAAGTAAGGCTGTTAAAACTGAAGAACTTGTAATAATAACAATAATAATAATAATAATAATAATAATAATAATAATAATAATTAATGAAAGTAGAAGAGGACAAGAAGAATAGATGGTGAAAGTTTATAAATTCAAACAAGTTGCGTTAAATCTTGCAACAGCAATATCGTGCCCCACAAACCCAAAGGAAGGAAGAAAAAAAAAAACAGAAAACATTACAAATTTGTCTTGCTAATGCGATAGCATTTAATTCCGTTGAATTACTTGCAAGTTGAAATAATGCTGTGGCCGGCCACAACTCAAGTCTAATCAGAAAATAAATACTCTCTCCGGTCCACAATAAGTGCCTGTTTTGCTTGTCCATTAAAAAAATATTAAATTCTATACAAAATTACTTAGTAGGACTAAAGTATCCTTATTTAGTAAGTTAATGTGATGGGAGAAAATTTTTTTAGGGATATACATATAAGGGTAAAAGAGTAAAAACAAATTGAATTTTTTCTTGATTACCTAACTAGACACTTATTTTGGACCAAAATCAAAAAGTAAAACAGACACTTATTACGGGCCGGAGGGAGTATATGATATTGACATCATATATCGACTTTCATTATCTCATTCATACTAGCAGCTAGCAAGTTATATTCTATTAAATGAGATGGGGATAACCCTTAATTAAATCTACTTCATAAAACAATTTCTTTAAGTAATTGTTATACAGACCGTAGAGTTCTTAAGGGTACACAAATCATACAATACCAATTGGACATAAGAAAAATATTGTTATCATGGAACTTAGGCAATTTGTGGTCAGTTCGTCCCATTGTTTGAGTCAATTAAAAGCTGAACTTTGTAATTAATACATCGTAATTAAATCTATAGGTACGTCTATTTGAATGCGACATGCATATGTTGAAAGAGACTTAATTCCGTCTTTCTATTGCAGGTAAATTCTAAAACATAAAGAGAAACTAAATTTTGTTGGAGAAATATATATTTAGTTCACCAGTTAATTAATTAAGTTCTATATATAGCGTATACACTTGACTAAAGCTTATGCACACCTTAACGCAATGGCATGTAAAATTTTGTGCAAGCATTAAAAATTTTGAAGTCTAATTCTTGTCCCAAATTGATATTTCTGAATTAGTTATGTGTGTGTATGACAAAGAATATCTTTGGGATGACACTGTCTCAACCAATGCATATAAAATGTAATTACCTATATGCTCCTATAACATATAAACCCATAAGATTACAACATAGAAATAAAATTTTCTGTTATTTTAACTTGAATAAGGAATGATTGACTAGAGCATTTACTTCCTTTCTAAGAGATATGTTTAATCCAGGGAAGAAACCTGAAAACTATTGGCCATGTACCAATTAGAAGTGCTTCAATTTTTTGGTTTAGTTGTAGAAGACATCGGTAGAGTCTTTTAGCAAAAAGTAAGGGACATTTTAAACATGGAAAAATTAATAATTTCATGGTCATAATTAATTTGGCGATTTCTTGCACGTCAATTAGCATTGTTTATGGCCTTGAAGGGGCCAGTTTACTTTTGCACGATTAATTAATTGAATGTTTAACACAACCATTTGTCTTCCCATACAAAGGTTGTTTAAATTTTGATCAACCATACTGCCTACTTCAGGCCCACATCCCTTTCATATGCAGACTTTTTGGGGTAAGACGAGAAGAGTGAGCGACCATACGAGGAATGCGTTTACACGTTAATAGTGCATATTCGCATATATAATATACCAAATTATATTAATTTATTATTGTATGTGTCAGAATTAGATTCGAGATAAGTAGCGTGTCTAACTAGCTCCTAAGCTCGTTCGGGCTAATAAAATGTATAACCATTCACCGACCAAAGTACTCCAAGTTTACTCAATATAATTAGCGAGATCACGGGCTACTCATTGCACACGGACGTCCCTTCGACGCGGCTATGGCCGTCCCTCGCCAGCTGGCAAGATTCACAGCTATAAATATGAAGAGAAAGAACCCTCAAAGGGGGACTGCTTTTTCTTTTTCACCTCCACTTCTAAATGAAGTGAATATACATCATTGTAAGGCTTTGAACCCCTCCATGGAGAGGCAGACCAAATCGATATCATTAATAAAAGATCTTTACCCTCCTCCCTTTAACCAATAACCACTGTCTCATACAATTTATTCATTTGGTCTTTTGATTTATTACGATCTGCTATGATTGTCCCTCTGTTGATTTTAATTGATTACGCTTACAAAGTGTATGAGAACTTTGAGCTAAACAATTTGGCGCCGTCTGTGAGGATTTCATAGCAGAATCGCGTAGTTTAACCTTCGACCAAAAAAGGAAAGAAAATAACCCAGCTCGAACAAGCCAAAGCGGCGCGTCGGATCGAAAGGAATTCAAAAGCTCGAGACGAGCCTGCTTCCACATCCCGCGTCTCCGAGCAAGGGAAGAAGAAGAAGAAGTAGATCCCCCATCCCTATGGGAAAGTTGCACATAAGGTACCTTGCCCCCTTTTTACACGAAATCCTGCCAAAAAGGAGAAAAACGCAAAAGCATATCGAACCGAGATCTGTAACGGGGTGACCTGTGCGAACCAGCCTAGAAGACTACAAGCACGAGTTATGCAAGATCCTAAACCAGAATCAAATCCCAAAGCCCAACACAAAGCGGGTTATGTGGGAGTCAAAGGTTCACCTATGGTTGAACAACAACTCAGGCTACGTGCCCACGCCCAAAAGTTCAACTACGAGTTGAACTTGGACTCAGGCCAAGTGTCTTCGCCATTAAGAAATACAAGCGTTCAACTACGGTTGAACAACAACTCAGGCTACGTTCCAACGCCCAAAAGTTCAACTACGAGTTGAACCGGGACTCAGGCTATGTGCCTTCGACATCAAAAAATTTACAAAGGGTTCAACTACGATTGAGTAACAACTCAGGCTATGTGCCTTCGCCATCAGTAATTGAAAGATTCAACTACGGCTGAACGGCAACTCATGTTATGTCCCGTCACCCAAAAAGTTCAACTACGAGTTGAACTGGAATTCAGGCTATGTGCCTTCGAAATCTCATAAATATTTACAAAGGGTTCAACTACGGTTGAACAACAACTCAGGCTACATGCCCACGCCCAAAAGTTCAACTACGAGTTGAACTGGGACTCAGGCCAGGTGCCTTCGCAATTAAGAAGTACAAGGGTTCAACTACGGTTGAACAACAACTCAAGCTACGTGCCCACGCCCAAAAGTTCAACTACGAGTTGAACTGGGACTCAGGCCAAGTACCTTCGCCATTAAGAATTACAAGGGTTCAACTACGGTTGAAGAACAAATCAGGCTACGTGCCCACGCCCATAAGTTCAACTACGAGTTGAACTGGGACTCAGGCCAAGTGCCTTCGCCATTAAAAATTACAAGGGTTCAACTACGGTTGAACAATAACTCAGGCTACGTGCCTACGCCAAAAGTTCAACTACGAGTTGAACTGCGACTTAAGCTATGTGCCTTCGACATCAAGAAATTTACAAAGTGTTCAACTACGATTGAGTAACAAATCAGGCTACGTGCCTTTGCCATTAGTAATTGAAAGATTCAACTACGGCTGAACGAAAGTTCAGGCTATGTGCCTTCACCCAAAAAGTTCAACTACGGGTAAAACTGGAACTCTGGCTATGTGCCTTCGACATCTCAAAAAAATTTATAAAGGTTTCAATTACGGTTGAACAACAATTCAGGATACGTGCCCACACCCAAAAGTTTAACTACTAGTTGAACTGGGACTCAGGCCAAGTGCCTTCGCCATTAAGAATTACAAGGGTTCAACTACGGTTGAACAACAACTCAAGCTACGTGCCCACGCCCAAAAGTTCAACTACGAGTTGAACTGGGACTCACGCCAAGTGCCTTCGCCACTAAGAATTACAAGGGTTGAACTGCGGTTGAAGAACAACTCAGGCTATGTGCCCACGCCCAAAAGTTCAACTACGAGTTGAACTGGGTCTCAGGTCAAGTGTCTTCGCCATTAAGAATTACAAGGGCTCAACTACGGTTGAACAACAACTCAGGCTACATGCCCACACCTAAAAGTTCAACTACGAGTTGAACTGGGACTCAGGATATGTGCCTTCGACATCAAGAAATTTACAAAGGGTTCAACTATAATTGAGTAACAACTCAGGCTATGTGCCTTCGCCATCAGTAATTGAAAGATTCAACTACGGCTGAACGAAAGCTCAGGCTATGTGCCTTCAGCCAAAAAGTTCAACTACGGGTTGAACTGGAACTCAGGCTATGTGCCTTCGACATCTCAATAAAATTTACAAAGGGTTCAACTACGGTTGAACAACAACTCAGGCTCTGTGCCCACGCCCAAACGTTCAACTACGAGTTGAACTTGGACTCAGGCCAAGTGCACTCATCATTAAGAATTACAAGGGTTCAACTACGGTTGAACAACAACTTAGGCTACGTGCCTACGCCCAAAAGTTCAACTACGAGTTGAACTGGGACTCAGGCCAAGTGCCTTCGCCATTAAGAATTACAAAGGGTTCAACTACGATTGAACAACAACTCAGGCTACGGGCCTACGCCCAAAATTTTAACTACGAGTTGAACTGGGACTCAGGCCAAGTGCCTTCGCCATTAAGAATTATAAAGATTCAACTACGGTTGAACGACCACTCAGGCTACGTGCCCACGCCCAAAAGTTCAACTACGAGTTGAACTGGGACTTAGGCCAAGTGCCTTTGCCATTAAGAATTACAAAGGTTCAACTATGGTGAATAACCACTCAGGCTATGTGCTCACGCCCGAAAGTTCTACTACGAGCTGAACTAGGACTCATGCCAAGTGCCATCGCCATTAAGAATTACAAAGGTTCAACTACGGTTGAACAACCACTCAAGCTACGTGCCCACGCCCAAAAGTTACTCTACGGTTTGAACTGGGACTCAAGCCAAGTACCTTCGCCATTAAGAATTACAAAGGTTCAACTACGGTTGAACAACCACTCCGGCTACGTGCTCACGCCTGAAAGTTCAACTACGAGTTGAACTGGGACTCAGGCCAAGTGCCTTCACCATTAAGAATTACAAAGGTTCAACTGAGGCTGAACAACCACTCAGGCTACGTGCCCTCGCCTTAAAAGTTTAACTACGAGTGGAATTGGGACTCAGGCCAAGTGCCTTTGCCATTAAGAATCACAAAGGTTCAACTACGGTTGAACAACCACTCACGCTACGTGCCCTCACCCAAAAAGTTAAACTACGAGTTGAACTGGGACTCAGGCCAAGTGCCTTCGCCATTAAGAATCACAAAGGTTCAACTACGGTTGAACAACCACTCAGGCTACGTGCCCTCTTCCAAAGAGTTCAACTACGAGTTGAACTGGGACTTGGGCCAAGTGCCTTCGTCATTAAGAATTACAAAGGTTCAAATACGGTTGAACAAAAACTCAAGCTACGTACCTTCGACATCAGAGAAATTACAAAAGTTCAACTATGGTTGAACCACTCAGGCTACGTGCCCTCACCCAAAAAGTTCAACTACGCGTTAAACTAGGACTCAGGCTACGTGCCCACGCCCAAAAAGTTCAACTACGAGTGGAACTGGAACTCAGGCTATGTGCCTTCGACATCTCAATAAAATTTACAAAGGGTTCAACTACGGTTGAACAACAACTCAGGCTCTGTGCCCACGCCCAAACGTTCAACTACGAGTTGAACTTGGACTCAGGCCAAGTGCACTCATCATTAAGAATTACAAGGGTTCAACTACGGTTGAACAACAACTTAGGCTACGTGCCTACGCCCAAAAGTTCAACTACGAGTTGAACTGGGACTCAGGCCAAGTGCCTTCGCCATTAAGAATTACAAAGGGTTCAACTACGATTGAACAACAACTCAGGCTACGGGCCTACGCCCAAAAGTTTAACTACGAGTTGAACTGGGACTCAGGCCAAGTGCCTTCGCCATTAAGAATTATAAAGATTCAACTACGGTTGAACGACCACTCAGGCTATGTGCCCTCGCCCAAAAATTTCAACTATGAGTTGAACTGGGACTCATGCCAAGTGCCTTCGCCATTAAGAACTACAAGGGTTCAACTATGGTTGAACAACAACTCAGGCTACGTGCCCACGCCCAAAAGTTCAACTACGAGCTGAACTGGGACTCAGGCCAAGTGCCTTCGCCATTAAGAATTACAAAGGTTCAACTAGGGTTGAACAACCACTCAGGCTACGTGCCCACGCCCAAAAGTTCAACTACGATTTGAACTGGGACTCAGGCCAAGTACCTTCGCCATTAACAATTACAAAGGTTCAACTGCGGTTGCACAACCACCCAGGCTACGTGCCCACGCCCGAAAGTTGAACTACGAGTTGAACTGGGACTCAGGCCAAGTGCCTTCACCATTAAGAATTACAAAGGTTCAACTGAGGCTGAACAACCACTCAGGCTACGTGCCCTCGCCTTAAAAGTTTAACTACGAGTGGAATTGGGACTCAGGCCAAGTGCCTTTGCCATTAAGAATCACAAAGGTTCAACTACGGTTGAACAACCACTCACGCTACGTGCCCTCGCCCAAAAAGTTCAACTACGAGTTGAACTGGGACTCAGGCCAAGTGCCTTCGCCATTAAGAATCACAAAGGTTCAACTACGGTTGAACAACCACTCAGGCTACGTGCCCTCTTCCAAAGAGTTCAACTACGAGTTGAACTGGGACTTGGGCCAAGTGCCTTCATCATTAAGAATTACAAAGGTTCAAATACGGTTGAACAAAAACTCAGGCTACGTACCTTCGACATCAGAGAAATTACAAAAGTTCAACTATGGTTGAACCACTCAGGCTACGTGCCCTCACCCAAAAAGTTCAACTACGCGTTAAACTAGGACTCAGGCTACGTGCCCACGCCCAAAAAGTTCAACTACGAGTGGAACTAGGACTCAGGCTACACACCTTCGTCACAAGAGTCACAAACGCAACCACGAATGAATTAAAGCCAAGAATATACGTCCCCGCGGCTACGAGCTGGGCCGTGATCAGGCGAGGCCGAGCGCCCCCAAATGTTCAACACGGTCGAACCCCAGGTCGGGCCAAGCGCCCCTGCAATTCAAGTAAGTACGACTAACTATAAACTAAAGTTTCGGCCCAAGTCGAACTACAAGGTTGTGCTTTTGATTATCACGGCCTGTAGTCCGACTAAGCCCGAACTGGGACTAAGGCTATATGCCGCCACTGCCCAAACACGGCTACCACCCACTCCCACCAAGTGGAGGAAGGTGATGACCAAAATCGTCTGTCTATGGCCAAAGCCATCTACACCAATTTTCCCTTATGGCAAGGAACCAATTTGACAATGGTCGAAATCACCTAACCGGTCGAGACCATTAGCGTGCTCACTAGAAAAACTCTAAGGCAAGGCCTTCTGAACGAGCATAAAAAAGAAACGCACGAAATTGATACAAAACAAACAGAAAGGAAGAAAATCGCATATATACAATATCTACAAGGGGTTACCCTAGTTACATTGGCCCAGGGTCGGCAAAAAAAATATAGCCAAATGGCAACAAAAAAATAAAAGAGAAAAAGAGAATAAAAACTAAATAAATATTACAAACTTTTTCTTTGTTCACTCGGCGCCATTAGCGCCCTCTTCAACATCATCAGCACCCTCGGCGCCATTATCAGCCCTGGGCGTAGATGGGTCGAAACCACATTCGAGGCGGGCATCACGAGCCATTTGGCTTGCTTCCTCATAGGTGGCCTCAAGCACAACGCCGGCTTCCACAGCCTCTTATACACATCGAGCTGGGCCTCAACATACGTCCAAAGCTCACGAGCAGGACCGAAAGAAGCGTCCTGATTCCTCAGGCGCTGGTTCTCATCCTCCAAGGCCGCAATCTGGTCCCCCGTAGTACGGGCATCCTGCTGACAAACTGCAATGCGCCCCTCCAACGCCCTCTCTCGAAAAGTAGCGGTAACCCTCTCCAATCCGCGTTCTCTTTCTTGGGCGCAGTTGGTTGCCTGCAACGTTTCGACCTTTGCCAGGGCGTTCTCGCCTGCTTCCATAAAGCAGCAGTCTCCGTCTCTAGGGCAGCCACCTGCCTAGTCAAAGCCTCAGCGGCCTCTTCTGCCGTATCCCTGATTTGTGCGCTCTCTCTCAGTAGCCGCCCTTCTTTTAGCGTCCATCTCCTCGTTCTTTTGACGGAGCTGCCCCTCAAGAGTATTTACCCTGTTAAGGGTCAGCTGCATATGAAGTTCCCTCCTCGCTAGCTCTTCTATCATCTCCTGGTTCCGCAGGTCGTTCCATAAGAGTTCACGCAAAATCACGGAACCGGTTCCGATAGCGGCGGTACTTCTCAAACAATCGCACATAGACAACCGAGCGGACATTGGCTCGAAGATTGCTCTCCACTGCTAATAAGAACGACTACAGCAAACGAGATAGCTGTCAATAAGAGAGAATACACTAAGAAAAGAAATAAACCGAGATTTCACACATACCTTTATACCCAGGGCGACCACCTCGCCCATCAACCCGACATCTGACATGCCCCTCAAGGACGCGCTCTCCACCTCCGAGCACATAACCTCGAACAACGTCACCAGATGCTCCTCCTCGAGCAGCAGGTTTTGCTCATTAGGAATCTCCACATAGCGGTAATCCCCTTCGGCCTGCACCGTTGGGCGGGTATAACCCTCCTGGAACAGACGGACGTCCTCAGGGTCCATGTCGGACTCAAAATCATCCCCCTCTCCCGAGGTGCCCCTTCCTTCCGCCGCTCTTGAAGTCATGGCCCCCACTGCTCGGGGAGTCGAAGCGCCTGCACTCGCCAAAACCTCGGCGCCCGTCTCCCCCTCCAAAACTGTTGCTAAGGAACTACCTTCCCTCTCAACTATATGAACTGAAATTTGAATGGCCGAAGCAATTGTGTCACCTTAGCCTAAGCCAACCGGGGAAACCCCCACTGAACGCTCGTCCTCTGGGGCATGATCCACTACATTCCCTTCCACTTTCGATGGCGGAGAATCCAAGCTAATCACCACCGGAAGGACCGGGGTGAACGCCACCCTACACCGAACCAGCGGCCTCTCCTCTTCTTCCTCATTTTCATTCGGTGGCAACTCCACCATGGAACGCATGGCCCGTGAAAATTCTTCAACTCGGTGCACGGACCATGCCGGAGAGTGAGCCGCTGAGGATTCAACCGAAGTCGCCTTCAGAAATGGGCGAGGCGCCGACATTGCAATCAAGCGGGCAGTCGCCCCTGGTCTGCGGAAAGCGAGCTGAGGATCCCTCATGCGGCATGGTTGCCCTAACAACAAAGGAAAAATGTCAAGGGAAAGAAACTGAGTACCATGAAACAAGAGCAACACAGCAAGCCAGATTCTTACCCGCAGCTGACCTACGGCATGGGCCTCCCAGAATGATGCGCACGTGCGAATGCCCGCGGTAACAGGAAGTACGGCCTCGACCCACTCAGGGATGCTGGAAAATGGTGATGGTGGCGCGCCTCTAGCTACGACACAAGAAGAAGGTCAGTACGTACGAACATGAAATAGGACATTTAACCAAAAGAAATTAAGACCAACGTAAAAGAAACTTACGTACATGGTTGCATTCCTTCGGGATATCAGTAGCACAAGACAGCAGGTGCTCAGTCCTAATGTAGAAAAAGTGCTCATAAGGACGGGTATCGACCTCGTCATCAAGTTCTGCTGTAAAGCCGCCGGCCCCACGAGGGACCAACCGAATCATGGTGCCTCGTACCATCTGGGGGGCGTAGAGAGTTAACACGTGCCCAAGAGTAATCTCCCTCCGTTCCAACTCCACATATTTTATCAACATCGCCAATAACTTGTAGCAGGAAGCGACGAGCTGACCAGGTCATACCCTGTAGTGGCGAGAGAAGTCCACCACTAGCATTGGGAGAGGAAGTTTGAATCCCAGCTTGAAAGGGTAGGCGTAAATGACATAGTACCCTCGGTGGTCGACGTGTACTCTCTCCCCGCTCCTAGCAAGGACGATGCCAGCGAAGTGAGGAATGTCACACTGGTCCCTCAGTTGGGAGATGCCCACCTCCCCCATCAATGGGGCTTCGTCCACTTGGTCCTCTCCTTCATAGTCAGATAAATCGGTTGTCGGACCGCCGGGCAAAGAAAGAATGCCGATTACCGATGGGAGCCCGTAAACACCCGCCGAATCGGTGGTTCTCACCACCGTAGACAGACCCTCAGCCGCCGGAGCCACCACCGGAGCAATATCGGAACGAGAACTACTCGCCATTGTCAATATATTAAAAGAAAGTGAGTAGAGTTCACCGGAAAAGCAAAGGGAGATGAAGATCTGACGATAAACGATGGAGATGAAGTAACAAGGAACAACAGATGAAGCAATCTGAGAATAAAAAGAGTTATCTCTCTCAAAATCTCACTTGAGCAAATATTGGAAAAGTAAGAATTGAATGATACAACCCTTTATTTATAGACAAAGCATAAATGGCTTTCACGAATCCCAAAGGCCACCATTAACTGCCTGACCAACCACAAAATGGTTCAGATATACAATAACGGGCATCATTGTGACAAATACCTTGGAACGGCCATTCAACCGTCAATCTGCCTATCACCCACGAAACGTTTGTAACGGTCCCAAGACACCAAAATCACGCCCCATGTGTCACTAAGCATATGACGCCTACCCTATACGCGGCAAGCCTGGTCGTATCCACGCCAGACGTATGTAATCGGCTACGCTCATCTTCAAAGTATAAATGGCTACGGCCATCTCCAAAAAATAAATGGCTACGGCCATCTTCAAAGTATAAATGGCTACAACAATCTCAAAAAAATAAATAGCTACAACCATCTTCAAAGTATAGACGGCTACGACCATCTCTAAAATATAAATGGATACGGTCATCTTCTAAGAATAAATGGCTACTGCCATTTTCAAGGCAAAAATGGCTACGGCCATCTTCAAAATATAAATGGCTACGGCCATCTTCAAAGAATAAATGGCTACGACCATCTTCGAGGCAAAAATGACTACGACCGTATCCAAAGCATAAACGGCTACGACTATCGGCAAAATCTGCTCATCGAGCTCAGCCGGATCCCGACCTCAATAAGCGGAGGGACTATCTGTATGAGTCAGAATTAGATTCGTGATAAGTAGCACGTCTAACTAGCTCGTAAGCTCGTTCGGGCTAATAAAAGGTATAACCATTCACCTACCAAAGTACTCCAAGGTTACTCAACCTAATTAGCGGGATCACGGCCTACTCATTGCACACGGACGCCCCTTCAACGCGGCTACGGCCATCCCTCGCCAGCTGGCAAGATTCACAACTATAAATATGAAGAGAAAGAACCCTCAAAGGGGGACTGCTTCTTCTTTTTCACCTCCACTTCTAAATGAAGTGAATATACATCATTGTAAGCCTCTGAACCTCTCCATGGAGAGGCAGACCAAATCAATATCATTAATAAAAGATCTTTACCCTCCTCCCTTTAACCAATAACCACTGTCTCTTACATTTTATTCATTTGGTCTTTTGATTTATTACGATCTGCTATGATTGGCCCTCCGTTGATTTTAATTCATTTACGCTTACAAAATGTATGAGAACTTTGAGTTAAACAGTTATGATTAAATATAAATGATGAATTAATGTGGTGTATAGTAATTAACTATAATTTACTGATAATTATATTTGTAAAGACACGTGTCATGTATTTATTCATTTATTGGGTTGATATAATAAGCTGAGTAAGAATTAATTTACCAACTTTCCACCTGTAAATGGAAGTGAAGGTGTCTTATCACTAATCCAAGCCTCTAATCTGTTTCCATCAAGCTTGGCTCATCGATTAATCAAGTTGCCTTTTTCTTTTATTGCAGCTATCGGATAACCAAATGATTAAGCAATGTTTTCTTATTACGTCTTTTTAGAGGTTTTCAATCATCTGTCATTAAATATATAAAGAGAGAAATAAAGTTGCTATTCTAAGATTGTAAATTTGGAAATATAGACAGAAAATTGAGTCCAAGTTTGGAAATAAGATAGCTGTCAACTATTGCATGGAAGCAATCAAAGTACTTCATGGAAATAATCTAATATGTAACGTTTAAGAAAATATTGTAGGGTAATTATTGATATAAAGGGTAAAAAAAGAATAAGAAAGAAATCAACTATTTATGGACAAGTGCTGATAAGATTTGCTAACCTACCTTCATAATTCTGAGTTGTGATCGTTTAGTGCAAGTATCTGCCTGTAAAATATTCCGCAAAAGTTGGGAAAAGTTTCATATTTTAAGAACTTTAATTTTAAAATCGACCATGGAAGGTTTCTACTAACTAGCAATTCTAATCATATAATGAGCTTCCCCTACGCTTATATTGTGCTGTAATTTATTTATCTGGGCTCAGAAACTTACCACCCGTATATGGAGCACAGAGTTAGAACTGCAAGTTGGCCCTGGTCGGGGACAAGTTCTAATTCTATTGGATATGGAGACAAGTTCATGGCGGACGATTTGCAGCCGTACTCTATTTTTATGCCACTTTTTAAATTATACCATATTTTTTAAAACTATTGATTTCGTGACCAACTAACAAAAAATCCGTAATAATATGACCATTATACCCCTTCCAAAATATATAATAGTCCGTCTCTCCTCTGCATTCCCAAATTCAAATTCCTGATCTCCTTCATCAGTCCGTCTCTCCAGAGAACGTATTTCGCATTCAAATTCCAAATTTAAATACATTGTAAGTATTTAAATTCTTCTCCAGAATTCAAAATAGTTTTTGAATTATATGTTTTCTAATTGATCGATTGAAGTTTTTGTTTGCAATTCTACATCTATTTGAAGATTAATTCTAACATTCTAAGCTGAAATTGTTTAGTTAGCGACCTGAAATTTATATGATTAAGAATACATCGATTAAGAAATTATATATTTATTTTACAATAATGCACAAAAAAACTTCAGCAGGAGGACCGAAGTTTTCTTTCTTAAGTGGCTAAATTAAAAACTATTTAATGCACCAAGAAAACTTCGGCCTAGCTGTTGAAGTTTTTTAGTTATTTATTAAAAACTTCAGCCGGAGGGCCGAAGTTTTCCTCCTTAAGTGGTTATATTAAAAAATCATGATGCACAAAAAAACTTCGGCCTACTTGCTAAAGTTTTTTAGTTAATTTATTAAAAACTTCAGCAGGAGGGCCGAAGTTTTTTTCCTTAAGTAGCTAAATTAAAAAATCATGATGCACAAAAAAATTTCGGCCTACTTGCTGAAGTTTTCTAGTTATTTATTAAAAGCTTCAGCATGAGGGCCGAAGTTTTTTTCCTTAAGTGGCTAAATTGAAAAATCATGATGCACAAAAAAACTTCGGCTTACTTGCTGAAGTTTTTAGTTATTTATTAAAAACTTAAGCAGGAGGGCTGAAATTTTGCTCCTACGCTGGCTAAATTAAAAAATATCTGCACTAAGTATTTTATTATTATTTTTTTCGAAAATTTCATACCAAAAAATACTTAATATTCAGATTAGTTATTGTTAATTCCTACTGAAGTTATATAGTTCATTTCTTTTGATATTTTTCGAATTTGAATAGAATTAATATTTAAAAAAACGAAGAAAAAATTTATAACGAAAACTTATTATTTCATTAAAACTCAATTAAAGATAAAACTAAATAACAAAAAAAAATTAATCGTCCATGTCATCATCATTATTGTCGTCGCTGCCAGATGGATCACGAGTATCTTCATCACCAAGATTATCAAATCTTGCATATATCATAAGCGTATCAAGCTTGTTCTTAATTTCTTCTAGCTCCTTGTCGTACTTGTCTATGAGCTCATCCTGTTTAAGCTCAAAAGCCTCTAAAATATCTTGTTTGATTTCTTCCAGCATTTGCTTGATGGCAGCATCCATTTTCTTTTTTGTATTTTGTGTTTTCTAAAATATGTGTTTCAGTGAATAAACTCACAAGGAATAGCGTGCTTCTATAGGGGAAAAACTTTTGCATGTTATATGAAAAGGCAAAGAGGAATTTTGAAGGTTGTCTAATGAAAAGCATGTATGAATCGGATATGAATGTATTTATTACACTAACGCATACCCCCAAACACAATATAATTACTACTTTAATTGTATAGGTTACTGTTGTATACTATGCAATTAATGATTTTCACATGCTATCGTTTTCTGTAAAAAACTTCGGCTTAATGTCCTGAAGTTTTTTAGTTCATTTCTAAAAGAGATAATACATAAACTACGCATCAACCTTTCCGAAAAAATCATTCACACACCTAAACTTTACGAGCGACCTTTTACCCCACTGTTCTAAACATAAGTGTATTTGATAACCCCCTTAAAAATCTGAACCAAGTTTTGTGGCGGCTGTGCGTTACACGTGCCATAAAGTCCTCTATTTTTAGTTTTTTTATTTTTTTTAAATTTTAGTTTTTAAAAAATGAAAATATTATGTTAATTAACAACAAAAAAACAAAAAAAATCAGTTCTTACAAATTTGTGTTCCCAGTTTTCACAAAATAATTATTTTTAAAACTAAAAAAATAAAAATATATATTTTAAAAAAACGAAAATATTTTGTTGAAAATAATTTTTTTAATTTTTTTTTAAAAAAAATATATTTTTAAAAATGAAATTTATTTTTTTATTTTCAGAAAAAAATTAGTTTTTACAAAAAGAAAATCTTTAAAAACTGAAAAAATAATATTTTTCAAACAAAAATACTTTTTTTTTTGTAAAATCTTAAAATGTTTTTTCAAAAACAATAACATTTTGCATAACAAATTGTAAAAACTTTAAAAAATGGTTTTTTAACAATTTGGTTTTTGTAAAATCTTAAAAATAGTAAAAAATAAAAAAAATATTTTTAACAAATTATTTTTGTTTTTTAAAAACTGGAAAAAATATTTCCAACAAAATATTTTCATTTTTGAAAAATGTTTTTTTTCTTCAGTTTTTCAATTGTTTTAAAGATTTTCTTTTTGTAAAAATTGAAAAACTAAATTTTGTAAAAACTGAAAAGAATTATTTTTTAACATATTATTTTTATTTTAAAAATAAAAAAGAAAAGAGAAAAAAACAATATTAAGTTAATTTGTTATAATATCCTATTAGAAAGTGACATGTGGACCACTAAATTAGTTTTAAGTTTTGTTTTTCCTTCACGCGCAGCTACAACATGATCTACACATTTATTTTGCGCAGGGGGGGTGTATTAAATACACTAAGTTTAGAATAGTGGGGTAAAAGGTCACCTGTAAAGTTTAAGTGGGTAAATGGCTTTTTTTCGATAAGTTTCTTCAGTTTTTCAATTTTTTTAAAGATTTTCTTTTTGTAAAAATTGGAAAAATAAATTTTGTAAAAACAGAAAAAAAATTATTTTTTAACATAATATTTATGTTAAAAAATAAAAAAATGAGAAAGAAAAGAGAAAAAATAATGTTATGTTAATTAGTTATAATATCCTATTAGAAAATGACATGTGGACCACTAAATTAGTTTTATGTTTTTTTCCCTTCACGCGCAGCTACAACGTGACCTACACATTTTTCGCAGAAAGGGGGGGGGGGGTATTAATTACACTTAAGTTTAGAATAGTGGGGTAAAAGGTCGCCCGTAAAGTTTAGGTGTGTAAATAGTTTTTTCGGACAAGTTTGATGGGTAGTTTATGTATTATCTCTTTCTAAAAACTTCGGCACCAACCTGCTGAAAGTCTTTTTCCCTGCATTGAGGAATCACCATCATAAAAAAACTTCAGCTAATATGCTGAAGTTATTAAGCTTACCATATAAAATTTAGCACTTATAAGCTGAAGTATTCTTTGCAAGATTCATTAACTATGTCATAAATCTTTTTCCCAAAAATACTTCAGCAGATGATGCCTAGGTGATTTAGTTTATTTGTAAAAATTTCAGCACAAACAACCTAAAAATTCTTTTGTTCACTTTCCTAATACTTACTAGTAAACATGAATCTGCAGGATGAGTTCGATTTGCATTGTCATAACTTTCAATGGGAGTTGGACTCATGATTACAAATACTTGGATAATGATACAAAACTTGTTCTAATTAATAAGGACATATCATTCAATACTTTCATGAAGAAAATTAGTGAAGTTGCAAATATTGATTCAACCAAATATTTATTAAACGTATGGTTTGATACCAAACTAAATACAAGCAAATGAATGCTTGTAACTGCAGATGAAGGACTCAGTACGTGTATACATTTGCTTATAACTGATTCAACCTACAAGAATTGCCATTTCGTCATGGAACAAATACAACCTTCAGAATCAGCAGCATTCAAGTAATCTCTAGCATATGCGATACATTCAGAACCTTTTGCTGACTATCAACATGAAGTACGACATCAACGACAACAACCTTCTAATATTATAGCTGCTTCAGAATACATAGTGCTGCAACAACTATCCCCTCATCCAATAAATTCATACCAGTTCGTTGATGACCAAGAATAAGAAGGACAACTAATAATGCAAATTGACAACCAACACACATTCCAACAAAGCTTTTTTCACCTTCTGCAATGATAAACAACAATGAAGATGAAGTAAACACGGAGTTTATACTGATAACATTACATAGAATTGAAAAAATTGCTGAAAGTTCTTGTGCTTCTCAGAAATCAAGAAAAAGAGTGAGGAGAAAGGTGAAAGAATCTCCACCATGTAAAATACTTAGGCATCATGCGTTGCCTGAGGAAGTTAGAGTTGGATCAATCTTTAAGAACAAACAAAGCATTGCTAAATTTTTCTGCAGCTTGGAGATAAATCAAAAAGTTGAATTCACTGCTGTTAGATCATGTTCCAAGAGATACGAGCTGAAATGCATCGTGGACAAATGTGGTTGGAATGTACGTGCTACCAGAATAAAAAATTTTACACTGTTCAGGGTGATAAAATATCATAACATCCATGAATGCTCAGTTGATATAAGAAAATCATATTAGAAGCATGCTACATCAAATTTTATGAGTGAACAAATTATAGAACATGTTCGAGAAAAAAAGATAGAGGTTACACCAGCCTTTGTAGAAAATGAAATGAAAAAGAAATTTGGTATTGACATTGGTTATCACAAGGCATGGCGTGTTATTCAAAAAGTTGTTGCTTGCATAAGGGGAACATCTGAAGAGAACTACCATATTCTTCCTTCATACCTACACATGATGGTGGCCAAAAACCTAGGAACATAGACAAGCATAAAAAGAGATGCACAGAATTGGTAAGAAAAACAATACTAACCATCAATATGAAGTTTCAAATGTTACTATTTGAAAAACTTCACATCTTATGATTTGTTTTTTTGTGTTTCAATGTACAGATTTGCTTACTTGTTCTTTGCTCCTGCAGTATCAGTAGCTGGTTGGCCCTACGATAGACCCGTTATTGCAGTAGATGCAATGTTTTTGAAGTCAAACTATCATTGTGTTCTATTTGTTGTTATATCAAAGGATGCAAACAATCAAATCTTTCCTCTATGTTTTGGTGTAGCAGATTTAGAAAATAATGAGGCATACATTTAGTTCTTTGGGGAAATGAAAAAAGCAATTCAAATCCATCGTGAACTAGTTTTCTTGTTAGATAGAAACCAATCAATCGCAAATGGTATCAGAAAAGTTTTTCCTGAAGCTCACAATGGTATCTGCCTCTATCACTTTGAGAAAATTTTAAGGCAAAGACATGCAAAGGCAACGGTAATAAATCTTTTTCAAAGTACTGCAAAGTCATACAAATGTGAAAATTTTAATTAGTTAATGTCCCAACTTAAAAGTATTGATAAGAAAACATACAATTACATAATGGAAGAGCCTCCCGAGAGATGGGCTCGATCGTGGTTCCCACGGTGACGTTATGATATGCTAACAACAAACATGGTAGAATCAATGAATTTCGTGTTACTAAAAGGGAGAGAAATGCCTATTTTAAGAATGTTAGATTTCATCCAAGAAAAACTGGGAGAGTGGTTTTATGAACGGAGAAAAAAGGCAAATGAAACTTTTCACAGAGTATCAATATGGACAAAAGAAAAGATGACTAAGAAGATGGACTTGGCATGCAAAATGTTTGTGAGTATATTTATTAACTTAAGATTTTTATATCTGTTTCAGTGATTCAGTGCTTACATTTTAAAAAAATTATACTTTTTCTTTTTGAAGCAAAAATACACTAATATAATTTGTCTTAATTTTTTATTCTTTGTTAGGTGTTCAATCTTGACTCAATTTTGTTTAGAATAAATAGTGAAGGAATTGAATTTATTGTGGACTTAAAGAAGAGAACTTGGGACTGCCTGAAATTGTAACTTGATGAATTGCCATGTCCACATGCAATTGTTGCTATTAATAAGAGATATTTGCAGATATCTGATTACTGCTCAAATTGGTATTCAAGGAAAACATGGTTGAAAACATATGAAGGACATGTGATACCGTGGGAGATCAAAAATCATTTATGAGATCACAAACTTTCCGATGTAGAGATTTTACAAGGAAAAAGACAAAAGAAGAGGCATATACCTGCGACTGAATCATCAGTACCATTCAAGTCTACCAAATGCAGTCGATGTAAACAAGTTGGGCATAAAAGAACAACTTGCTTGTCATCTTCAACACTTCATCCATATTCCAAGAAACACAATGAAAAATACTCCAAGCTTCAATAATTCTTGGTTTGAGTTTAGACTTTTTTTATTGTATGACATAATTCAAATGTGATTTTTTACATAGGAATAAACAAATAAGCTCTTGGACAATTTTATATACTGCTAAAGTACAAATCACTAGCGCAGGCTTACATGTTAGGTTGCATTTTAAAAAAGTACGAAATGTCTTCTGCGAGAAAAAACTTCAGGTTAGAATATATGAAATACATATCCTTAATCAAACACACACATACACACATATACAAACACTCACACACCAACAAAAAACAAGGATAATCAAATAGAAAGATAAAAACAAAAAGGGGGACAATTAAATTGATATTAAAACAGGTCACAACAACACATATTTTACAAAAAAAACTTCAGCTCTCCCGGCCGAAGTTATACAACATTAACCTAAAAGCCTTCAGCTCTATAGGCTGAAGTAACAAAAGCAAAATGCTGAACAACATAAAAAAACAATTACAAACACTAACAATCAACACCATCATCATCATCAAAACCATTACCATCATCATCACAGTACTCCTCAATTTCCCTAAATATCTCATCATCATTACTATCGGAGATAACTATAGAGTTGTCGGGCAAAAGACCACTGAATCCAAGGAGATCAATCTTCAACTTGTCGAATTCATCACGCAACTGACTTTGTTTGACGATTACTCTATCCATAAGATCAATAAGAGTCTTCAGGTTGTTTTGCAGCTTCGAATAGTCGTTCCAGCTGGGAAACTGAAAACTATCAAACTGCTGCACAACCTTGTCGGACCAGGTTAAATTATCTACACTACGTTCCATGTTAATCCTATTTTAGAATGATTTATTGGCACAGAGCTTTGGTCTGATTATCTCTCAATCAGCCTTAATTTCATCCCACAAATGCATAAGACTAGCCATAGGTTTGTTGTTCTACCACTCACACTTCAAACTATGTCACTTCTTCATTATTTCATCCATATTAGGCTTACTACCGCTTTCTCTTGTACCAAACTTTTTTTCTTTGGCAAAAGCTGAAAGACTAAGGATGAATATAAATTTATGAAATATGATAGAAGTCTATGAATGTGTATGAAATTTTCAAGTGAAGAGATTGTTAATATAGGCAAAGAGTTCACCTAATCAATTCAATATCAGTAAATGTAAAAGTAACTTTTCAGCTTCTTTTACTGTTTTACTTTCATAGATATTGAATGAAACAAGATAAGTAGGTGGTAAAGTATGTGGTAAATGCAAAAAGAAATATAACTTTAGCCCCAGTAAAACCTACAGTTTTTCTATACTAAAAAAAAATTACTTTTCAGATCATGTACTATATAGTAAAACAAATTTAAATGAAAGATGTAGTAATTGACAAAAGACAAATAGTAAATGCTAAAAAAATAAGTATCAACTTAAGAAAAACCAATGTGCTGAAAGGATAAGCACAATAAGCCTAAGTTTTTTGTTGGATTCAATAGTTATTGTGCTAAAGCTTTTTCAAAAAACTTCGGCCATAAAAAAGCTTCAGCAGGAGGGCCGAAGTTTTCCTCCTTAATTGGCTAAATTAAAAACTCATTAATGCACAAAAAAACTTCGGCCTACCTGCTAACGTTTTTTAGTTATTTAATAAAAATTTCAGCAGGAGGGCAGAAGTTTATTTGTTATTAATTTGAAAGCTTAAGCAGATGATGCCTAAGTGGTTTAGTTAATTTTTAAATTATTTAATTCCACTAACTTGTTCTTAGTACAAATTTTGCACTATATTAGATTTCTCTTCATTATAATATACTGGGATATATAGCTGCTACTACTATATGTGGGATATATAACTGCAACTATTAAGTTTTTATTTGTATTCAAAATTTTTTGTCCTGAAGCTTTTTTGAAAAACTTCGACCATCTGAAGTTTTTTATTATATTTGCAAAAACTTCAGCATTTGGTCAGCCTAAGTTTTTTGTTGGATTTAATAGTTTTTGTCTTAAACCTTTTTGGAAAAACTTCGGCCCGAAGTCCTGAAAATTTTTAGTATATTTCCAAAAACTTCAGAACTTGGTCGGCCTAATTTTTTATTTGGATTCAAAAATTTTCGTCCAGAAGCTTTTTTTGAAAAACTTCGGCCAAAATCCTGAAGTTTTTTTAGTATATTTACAAAAACTTCAGCATTTGGTCAGCCTAATTTTTTTGTTGGATTTAATAGTTTTTGTCTTAAATCTTTTTGAAGAAACTTCGGCCTAAAGTCCTGAAGTTTTTTAGTATATTTTCAAAAACTTCAGAACTAGCTCGGCGTAACTTTTTATTTGGATTCAAAAGTTTTTGTCCTTAAGCTTTTTTGAAAAAATTCGGCCAAAGTCCTGAAGTTTTTTAGTATATTTGCAAAAACTTCAGCATTTGGTTGGCTTAAGTTTTTTATTGGATTTAATAGTTTTTATCTTAAAGCTTTTTGAAGAAACTTCGGCCCAATGTCCTTAAGTTTTTTACCATATTTCCAACAACTTCAGCAGTTGATCAGCCTAAGTGGTTTGCTGGATTCAATAGTTTTTGTCATAAAGAATTTTCAATTAACCTACGCAGATACTACTTAAGTTATTTAGTGTATTTAGTAATGAGTTGAATTTTTTGTCCTACATATCTAAATCAACCAAGTCACATAATTCACACAAAATAATGTATATTCACAAAAAACTAATTTGTTTTCACTTACATCCTTGGAATAAAAGAAAAAATTTGTTCTTTGTTTACAAGTTATTCTCTATTGAAAAAATTCACAGACTGTCTTCATAGTCATGTCCTAGTTGCTTTTCTTGGTTTTCTTAACCACATTCCATGAACCTTTACTATGTCTTCTTAGTTTTCAGACACAGGTTGACGAAGTTTAGTCTTATGATATTTAGCAACTACCATCTTCTTTTCATAAGAAATAAACAAGAAAATATTGGCCAAAGACATGCTTAGTGATATGCATATGGGAATTCGTGAGAAGCAAAAATAGTGAAGGAGAAATCCAAAAAACTTCATATGTGACGGAGATTGGCCACATCAAAAACTCGAACCCCAAGAAATTTGCTCTTTTTCCTAAAACTTAGATTTATCAACTAGTAAAAAAGAACAAATATCCTGGTGCTCGAGTTTTTGATATGGCCGGTCTCCTTTACATATGAAGTATTTCGACTTCTCCTTCACTATCTTTGCTTTGGACGAACTCCCTTCTACACCCAATAAGCATGTATTAGCCAATTTTTCTTATTTTTCTTGAAATATGATAGAACTATATGGATGACTATGAAATTTTCAAGCGAAGAGATCGTTAATATAGTTAAAGAATGCATCTAAACAATTTAATATCTATCAATGCTGAAAAGATTGTTACCTATTTATTTATTAGAGAAATTGAATGTAAGGACACAAGCATTTGGCAAAAGAATTAAGTGGTAATGCTAGTAGTTGGTAAATGCAATAAAAAAATAGTATTTCTAAAGCTTTTGTCCGAAAAAGTAAGGCCCAAATTGCTGAAGTTTTTTAGTATATTTGGAAAAACTTCAGCCGTTTATCAGCCTAAATTTTTTTGTGTTGGATTTAATAGTTTTCTCCTACCGAAATACTTAGGCCCAATGTGCTGAAGTTTTTTAGTATATTTAAAAGAACTTCAGCACTTTGTCAGCCTAAGTTTTTTTGTGTGGGATTCAATAGTTTTTCTCCTACCGAAAAAACTTAGGCACATAGTGCTGAAGTTTTTTAGTATGTTTGAATAAATTTCAGCACTTTATCAGATTAAATTTTTGTGTTGGATTCAATAGTATTTCTCCTACCGAAAAACTTAGGCCCAAAGTGCTGAAGTTTTTTAGTATATTTGAAAAAACTTCAGCACTTTGTCAGCCTAAGTTCTTTGTGTTGGATTCAATAGTTTTTCTCCTACCGAAAAATTTAGGCCCAAATTGCTGAAGTTTTTTTAGTATATTTGAAAAAACTTCAGCACTTTGTCAGCCTAAGTTTTTTTGTGTTGGATTCAATAGTTTTTCTCCTACCAAAAAAACTTAGGCCCAAAGTGCTGAAGTTTTTTAGTATATTTGAAAAAACTTCAGCACTTTATCAGCCCAAGTTTTTTTGTGTTGGATTCAATAGTTTTTCTCCAACCGAAAAACTTAGGCCCAAAGTGCTGAAGTTTTTTAGTATATTTGAAAAACTTCGGTACTTTGTCAGCCTATGTTTTTTTGTGTTGGATTTAATAGTTTTTCTCCTATCGAAAGACTTAGGCCCAAAGTGCTGAAGTTTTTTTAGTATATTTGTAAAAACATCAGCACTTTATCAGCCAGAATTTTTTATGTTGGATTCAATAGTTTTTCTCCTACAGCTTTTGTTCGAAAAATTTTAGGCCCAAAGTGCTGAAGTTATTTAGTATATTTGAAAAAACTTCAGCACTTTATCAATCTAACTTTTTTGTATTGGATTTAGTTGTTTTTATCTTAAAGTTTTTTAAGAAACTTCGGCTGAATGTCCTGAAGTTCTTTACCATATTTTCAAAAACTTCACCATCTGATACAATACTTTTCTTTTCTTATGAATTTTAAATAAAATTCCAGCTCAAAAAATAGAAGTCATACTTCAGTTATTTTTAAAAAAAAAGTATTTAAAATTCATGATAAAAGGCACAAACATATTTGTATGATAGAAAAGTGCTAATAATATAACAAATGTATATTCACAAAATCCAAATTATGTACAACCAATCCTCTAATAAAAAAATTCACATAGAGTCTCTTCAAAATCTCCATAATCATTTCTTTTTCTTCTGGAGTTTCATAGCTTCTATCTTTTTTTCACTTTCCATGGGCCCAAAGATTGGCAGCCAATTCACTCCTGAACGCCGATGTCTGACTTTGCTCAAAACTAAAGACATATCCTTTCTTCAACCGAATATCAATAAACTTCAGAGCAAATATACCACAATCAACACTGCAAAAAACACATGAAAAAGAAATTAAAGAATAGTTAACATAAGGGCAAAAAATAATAAACGTAAGATGCATGTCCATCAACTGAATTTTAAAATCTTCTACAGGACTGTCCATATAAAATTTATTATGATCAGCGAAATTCAAGCCTTTGAGACACTGTGGAATCAATTGGGCATAAATTTTGACATGTTCAAGTGCACGCTTGTATGTTGCACGGCCCATGGAATCAGGCATAGATGTAATTGTCTTTGAAGTCCAGAATTCCAAAGAAGTAGTGCATAGATATCTGGCCCTCCATTGGCATAAGGCGAAAAGGAAAGAATACTTTTTTGGTAGATGCCCATGAGATACCATAGGACATGTCGAATACTTTTACGTAGTTTGACACCTTTTCATTCGTTGATTCTTCCTCAAACAAACATAAATCTGTAAGTGGCTTAATAAGCGTTTCTTCTTCTTTTTCAATATGTTCTTTGGATATCTCCTTTTTCTTTGATTTGCCCTTAAGAAACGCCATTCTCTGTTGCTTCCTTTTTTCAATCATCTCCAAATTTTGTTCAGAAGGATGAATACTATACAAGATAGTCATATACTGATCGAAAAGTAAATCTGTTACTGCACATCTTGCTTTTGCATAACCTGTAAGGTGATAGCAATATTGTTTGCGCAAGTAATACACACCCACATCAATATGATGCAAATGGACAATGACAAATGATAACATGTGAAATTACCACTATGAAATTTAGAAGAAACACATTACACAACTACAAACAGCATGACAGAAACTTAAGCAAATTCAGTTTTAGAAATAAGCCAAAAAACTTCACCAGTATAATGACCCAAGCGGTCATTTTGAGTACCAGTGCTCCGTTCAGCAGTCGGAGGCCGTGAACAGCTTCATTTCGGGTATTATGACTTGTTGCATGGTCAGAATCTAAATTCAGGGAGATTGGAGTTAAATTTAAATGAAAATTCCCATTTCAGAAGCTTTAAGTTGAAAAAATGAACTAGGATTGGATTTTTGAGTAAACGACCTTGGAATAAGGATATGAAGGGTCCAACAAGTTTCTATATTAATATCGGACTTGGGCGTATGCCTGGTTCGGGTTTTAGATAACCCAGGAGCGTTTTGGTGCCTATTGTGGAAGTTAGCATTTTTGAAGAAATTTCATACGTTTGGATTGAAGTGCATTTTAGCTTTATCGATTTTCATTTGGAATTATGAGACTGGGCGTAGCTCCGTATAGCGACTCTGGATTTAGGAGCACGATCTAAAGTGAATTCGGAGGTCCGTAGGTCATTTTAGAGACGTTTGGCTAAAGATAGGAATTTGAAGATTTTTAAGAAGCTTAACCGGAAGTGAAAATTTTTATATCAGGCTTGAAATGCAAATTTTATGGTTCGATAGCTTCGTTAGGTGATTTGGGATTTAGGAGTGTGTCCGGAATATTTTTGTGATGACCGGCGTAGAATTAAGCTTGAATTGGCAAAGTTAGTATTTTGGAGAATTCCGGTTGATAGGAAAGATTTTGATCTGAGGGTCATAATGGAATTCTGATTGTTTCTGTAGCTTCATTATGTTATTTTGGACTTGTGTGCAAAATTTGAAGTTAATCGGACGCGAGGTTTCGGCATCGGAAATAGAAGTTGGAAACTTCAAAGTTCATCAAGCTTGGGTTGGAGGTTGATTCATGATTTTTGCGTTATTTGATGTGATTTGAGCCCTAGATCAAGTCCATAATGTGTTTTGGATCTGGTTGGTGTGATTGCTCGGGGTCCCGAGGGCCTCGGGTGTGTTTCGGGTTGTGATTACACTCTTATTTAATATTTTAATGTCATTTCTTTGGACATAAAGGGGTACTATATTAAGCAAATGGGCTCCAAATTCAGTTTTGTTTAAGCCATTAGATCCTTATCGAATTTACGGATCCATAGGAAAAAGAATCATCGAATTGGATATCATATGTGGAAGTTATGCTCATTTTTGTGTCAGGAAATATTGTTGCTTCTGGTATGCTCGTAATTGCGAACCTTGTAAGATTCGCAAATGCGAAGAAAAAGGCTGGGAAATGCGAAAACACTGTAGTAAGCTGGGAAATGCAAAAACACTGTAGCTTCGCAATTGCAAAGAATTTTCTGGGAATTGCGACTTCTGCGTCTAAGCTGTGTCTTTTTAGTCCGACTTTTTGGCCTATTTCCCTCATTTCCCACTTAGGCTTGGACAATTTTTGAGAGCATTTGAGGAGGGATTCCATCATCATCAAAGAGGTAAGTAATTCATTCACATCATAAGTTAATTACATAGATTATGAGTAGATTTAACAGGTGAAATTAAGGAAAATCAAGGGTTTTAGATGAAAAATATAAAACTTGGCGAAAACAAGTTTTATCACGAATTGGAGCGTGGAACTAGGAGTAAATTATATCTTTGAGTTCCTAATTTTATGAGTAACTTTTATCTTCGAAAAATATTGGATTCCGGATATGTGGGCTCAAGGGCATTTTGGTCATTTCACAAAGCAGAGTTGGGAAATTGTATAACTTGAATTGTTAGAAAGTATTTGCGTATATTCTCATTAGTTTGCCGTTATTTCGCTAGGTTTGGAGCATTTTGCGTTGGTTCAAGCCTTCGAAAGAATGTGAAATGCCGGTTATGGATCTTTGGAGCGAGGTGAGTCTCATTTCTAATCCTATGAGGAGGAAATTACCCCATAGGTGAATTAAACTTATTATGTGCTCCTATTTGCGGGGGATACGTATGCACAAGGTGACGAGAGTCCGTGCGTAGCTACTATTATGCTATTGTCCGAGTAGTCTAGGACCCAAAAGCATGTTATACTTGAATCATTTGTAAATCATTGATGGATTGAAATTCTTTAATCATATTAATTTAATAAGTGAATTTCTAAAAAGACTAAAGCTATGTTTTTCTAAAATTACGAAAAGGGAATGGACTTTACTTGGATATTTGCTCCACGCTGACTGCTTGACTGATTATCTGTCTGCGTGTGTTTATATTTCTGTTATAGCAGGCTAATCGCCTCGGTGAAATGGATGCATCTATGGTACGGTCCGCTCAACCCTCGGTAGTGCACAAATTTACATTTCTGTTGGAGCAGGTCGTTGCCTCGGCATGATTTGCGCATGTTTGTGTTGTTATCTTGAACTCATTTGAGTTGTTTTATGCCACATTATGGCTCGAGATCATTTGTTTAATAATAACAAAAAAACTAAGAAAATTTTCCATGAAAGAATTGTATGACTACCTGTTTTCCCATATCTAGATTAGAATCCTATTTATAAAACAAATTCACTACTTGGATATATTTTTAAGGATAAATAGTCATTGGACTGATAGTGAGTGTTAGGATTGACCATCTCGTCTCTACTCTTTCGGGATTAGGCAGGACACTCATTGGGTACACGATGTTTTTGTGCTCATACTACTACACTTGCTGTGCATTTTGTTGCACATGTATATGTGATTTCAGAAGTCTACTCGACGTAGCGGATGATTCTGGGGACTAGAAAGCTGCATCATTCGAGACGGCTGTAGCTAGGTAGTCTTTTTCCAGTATTGTATTTATTTCCCATCCATTGTATTCCGGACGGATGATGTATTTATATTTCTCTTATCAGTAGATGCTTATGTACTTGTGACTCCCGGTTCTGGGATGGTTGAAACATTGTATTAATTGCTTACCTTTAAAAGAAATTTTATTTGAAAATAGCATTCTTTAGAATTTCTAAATATGGAAGAAAAATCATGTATTTCCAAAAGTGTTAAAATGAGATTTGATTAAGTAATCTGGTTGGCTTTCCTGACAGTAGTGTCCGTCGCCATCACGACCCTTAGTGGATTTTTTGGGTCGTGAAAACATGGTATCAGAGCACTAGGTTCCCGTCGGTCTCAAGTCAATGAGCAAGTCTAGTAGAGTCACGTGGATCGGTACAGAGACGTTTGTACTTATCCTCCGGAGGCTACAGGGCTGTTAGGATTATTTCCCTTCTTGATTTCCTTATCGTGCGGTTCGATTCCTTTGATGTTTATGCTTTGATTCCTTCCAACTCAATCTTACACGACGTGAGCGCTTGCTAGAATTTGAAAATTTAAAGAATTGCAATGGCACTATAGATGTGGCGTGGGATGTTTCTCCCGGTATAATTGATCGGACTATTATAGTCGCTCTATGGAAGGATATCGTATTGTTTCGTCTCAGCAGCGGTACTCTGAGGGCGTTGAGGCTAGGCACAGGTTGCCATGATGCTTATAAGCTATTATTCCGCAGTGTGGTTGTGATGGTAGGATATTTGCCCACGTGTCGGGGCAGTAGATGAATTGAAGGGAAGTTTACTCAGCGTGTGATCAAGGGATTCAGTATTTTATCACCGGTAAGGGGAAAGGCAGTCGGACTAAGGATGGTCAAATTTGGGCTGGTGGAAGTAATGAGACCGGTATCTACAAGCATGGTTAAGCTTTCTATTATGATGGGGTGTTATGGCCCTAACAAAACGTACTAAGTTTGTCGATATTATAATCCACTACAATTCGCCTTATGGCAGGATATTGTGAAATCGAATTGGAGATACATCTGTCAGATACCGCATGGCGCGGTGGTTTAAGATCGAAGCAGAATTTTTTTAATGATGATGGATCAATAAAGATGGCCTTTGGAAATGTTCTAAAGTTAGCAGCAATGGTGGATTCAAGTGCCATGAAGATAGATTTCATTTAAGGCAACATTTTAGCAGTGAAGTACGGGGAAGGACATGTGGGAAGTGTCAGCCGGTGTTTAAAATTTCTAGAAGGCCAAATATGAGAAGCAAGGTCGAGTGACCGATTAAGCAGATAAGTTCCGCCAAAGTGGGAGAGTGGCGGGGGTTACACATGGGCTTGGTAGTAGCATGACTACGTGCCTTAAGGAGAGTTTGGAATGATCGGAGAACTTCAGAGATTAGTGATTGGGCCTACGGGGCAAACTTGAAGCATGAGTCATTATGCGGTAGAAGATTTGATATAGCGGAAAGGAGCTGCTTGATGTGAAGGAAGATGCAGCATAATTCTGAATTGGGAGGATATTTCCACACATTTAATTAATATCTGCGAGGGGTGGAGGGACTTGTGCAACTGGAAGGCGAGCTCGGACTCAGGATGGGTTATTGGTGTCGTAGTGAAGGCACCCCGTGTAGCACCGTGGGAAGATGTTGGGAGGTGATTCCCCTAGATGGGTTATTCCTCGTAAGCAGGTTAGCGGTCGCATGGTTGGCGAAGCTTCCTCAAGGAATTATATTGGTTACTCCATAAGGAGATCGGTCATGCGAATGTGGATGAGGATTCAGATTATAGAAGATGGGGATATACATGAAGATTTCGAGAAATTTGACAATTTATGGCGCAAAGTTATGTCAATAAGAGGTAAAAAGGATCGGGCGAACTCTAGGGTTGTGAAATGATGGCTTTAAGCTAAGTGGGAGAGTCCCACCTCCTAAGATTGGGTTGTACGATTAGCTACTTGCGTGATTTTTGGTTATTAGCATATTGATGGGTTATTTCAGCTATGAGAAAATACAATAAGTAGTAATTCCAGCAAATGAATTGTTGGAGGCATGCGATGGTTGGCCTTATTGGCTCATGTTTGGACTTGGAAAAAGATTTCGGATTTATGCCTCGTATAGATTCAGGTTTCAGAGGAAGTGATTTTGCCGAGTGCTTTGCTGAGAGAGTATTCATTAGTGATAAGAGTTATGGAGTTAGTTATATTCAGGACCAAGACAGAGTGGGTGGCTCTCAATAATGGTCCTAGTAAATTCAGGAGTTCAAGTGTGGTCCTAAGTAATTTCGAGCCTATGGGTACAGTTAAGAATCAAGCTTTGTAGCAACTTATGAGAAGGTTCCCAGAATGTTCTATAATATTTTGACTTACGGGTAGCATTGAGAAATATGAAATGGTTCATGGGATTCGAGATAGCATGATCTCGTGATTCAACGTCACAAGAGGTGAGTGAAGATGGAGTATATTATGTGTTGAATGAAGAAGCATTATTTCTAAGGCAATCAAGGATTTAGTGGAAGGAAGTATATTGATTAGCCAAGGTTAACTTGGCATATTGGTAGTGGTGATCAGTTTATCCAACATGATCAAGTCATGCATGTGAAATGTGGCGGTGCGTGCGATGCTTGTCTGCCGCAATGATTGATATTATTCAGAAGCAATCTTCTGTTATAGCTTGTTATGAGTAGGCGGATCCCAGAATGGTTATGGTGGATTGGACCAGTACTTAGAGATTGGCATATTCGATGGTTATGAGAATCCACCTGTATGTTTCTATAGTTCTCCCGAAGTGGGTTAAATGAAAAGTTTTATACGATGAAGTGTTAGTCTATCAGTGGTTCCAGAATCAAGATGGAAATCGTGTTCTATCATAGGTTGGCACATTGGGTGCAGCGAGTAGCATGGAAATTCGAAATAAAGATTAATGTTGCAGCTTGGGCTAGCAAGGATATCACGGGCTCGAGTGAGCAAGGAAGTGGTTGAATGATTAAAGTAAATTGGTATTGTCTTCAGCGTGATCGCTTTTCAGTGTTAGTGTATCTGAAGCTTTAAAGGTACGGACTCGATACTTAATTTAGAAGATTGTGGGAGTGTGTCCCACATGAAGATTGTGTAAGTGTGACATGTAGTCGCTTGATTGACTAAAGATTTAACCAAGTATGAGGATTTTGGTAATATCATCAATTTGAGAATTTAGGCCTGGAGGGCACTTTGTTTATTGGGATATGAAAGGAGGAGGTTTCTCCGGTTGTAATGGTTGTTCCTATATATTATGAGGAAGAATGAGTTACTACGAACCTTGAAAGGTTATTAGCTAAGTTGGTGAAATCAGAAATCTGCTTTAGATCGGCGGATTAATTTATTTGTGGACATGGCTTTATATCCGGCTAGTTGTGTTCGTTTCAGCGAACATTCCATATGGAGGAACAGTCGGGGTGTTATTTTGTCATCAGCTATTCCAGATAGTGATGTATTGCGCTGTATGGGTTGTGAAATGGCTTGGTAAATTTCTTGTGTGTTGAGGTTCCGCATAGCGGTGATGTTATATGAGCAGGATAGCTCTTGAGATTTCAGATCATGTATTGCACCTCAGTTGTGCTTGAGTTTTGTAGCCTATAGCGCTAAATGGTTCCTCAGGGATGGTATTATACACCTTAGTGTGTCTATGACCAATATTCGGGTTTTTGATGTGATGAGATATTTAGCTCAATGAATATCTTCTTAGTGAGCCTGTATGTGGATCGCATGGCATGCCGCCACGGGTATGTTATTTGGATCGGGTGGCACGCCGCCATAGTTATGATGTGTGGATCGAGTGGCATGCTGCCATGGTGATGCTGTTTGGATCGGGTTGCATGCCGCAATAGTATGATATTCAGTACAGTTCCCCCTAGTTTCTTTTATGTGTTCTATTTCCCATTTTTCGGAGGAATATACGTATATGTTGTTATCCTGTTTCGCGCGTATGTTTCGTGGGCGAGGTAATTAGATATCCATTTCAGAGTTCGTATTCTCCTTGTATCATATCCTAATCGGTGGCCTATTGGCACATAGTGGCATCATATGGGACTCTTGATTGTGTCTGAGGTGGCTTATTACCTCAGAAGTTCGTACTGGGTGAGATGAGATTAAGGAGTTTAGGATCAGTGCAATTTGAGCACATGAAGTATATTAGAGAGCAGAGATCCTTATTTGGTTCAGAATGTGGTAATGGTTCTGTCAGAGGTGTAGACCCAATGACTTGTTGATTATGCAGTTGGTTATGAATTTCGGCATATCTCTTTCGTCGTGTCACTGTTGTAAAAGTTAGAACAAGACCTATGTAGGTTTTGAGGTGCAATGGGAGCATCTGATTCGTTGAATTTGGGCTAAGTTGATCATTAAATATTATCGTGGTCCTGTGGATTTTTATTACAAGGTAAGAATCCAGCAATGTTATGCAGATATATTTGAGGACGGCGTGTGGTGAATAATTGGGTGACCTCTTGATATAACCAGGGCTGACATAGAATTCCGGATGTTGGAATTGGGCTCTAAGACTTATTTGTTTGAATAAAAGGGAATATCTTCAAAATATATCGGCTAATGTGCTCAGCTGAGTTGTGGCAGCACGGGAAGGTGCATAAGATGCTAAACAATGATTTCAGACTACTTCAACATGGTTCTCAGCACGTTCAAGGACGATCGTGTGTTTAAGTGGGAGAGAATGTAACGACCCGAACGGTCGTTTTGAGTACCAGCGCTCTGCTTAGCAGTCGAAGGCCGTGAACAACTTCATTTCGGGAATTATGACTTGTTTGCATGGTCGAAATCTAAATTCAGGGAGACCGGAGTTATATTTATATGAAAATTCCCATTTCAGAAGCATTAAGTTGAAGGAATGAACTATGATTGTATTTTTGAGTAAACGACCCCGGAATCAGGATCTGAAGGGTCCAACAGGTTTGTATAATAATCACGAACTTGGGCGTATGCTCGTACAGGTTTTGGATAAACCGAGAGCGTTTTGGCGCCTATTCTGGAAGTTAGTATTTTGGAAGAAATTTCATAAGTTTGGGTTGAAGTGCATTTCAGTGTTATCGATGTCCGTTTGGAATTTTGAGACAGGGCATAGCTCCGTATAGCGATTATGGATTTGGGAGCGCGATCGAAAGTGAATTCGGAGGTCCATAGATCATTTTGGAGTCGTTTGGCTAAAGATAGGAATTTGAAGGTTTTTAAGAAGTTTGACCGGATGTGAATGTTTTGATATCAGGCTCGAAATGCAAATTTTATGGTTTGAATAGCTTCGTTAGGTGATTTGGGACTTAGGAGTGTGTCAGGAATATTTTTGTGATGACCGGTGTAGAATTAAGCTTGAATTGGCAAAGTTAGTATTTTGGCGAATTCCGGCTGATAGGTGAGATTTTTATCCGAGGGTCGGAATGGAATTCCGAAAGTTTCTGTAGCTTCTCTATGTCATTTTGGACTTGTGTACAAAATTTGAAGTCAATCGGACGTGATTTGATAGGTTTCGGTATCAGAAATAGAAGTTGGAAATTTCAAAGTTCATCAAGCTTGGATTGGAGGTTGATTTATGATTATAGCATTGTAAATGTGATTTGAGGCCTCAAACAAGTCCGTAATGTGTTTTGGGACTGGTTGGTATGATTGGTCGGGGTCCCGAGGGCCTCGGGTGTGTTTCGGGTTGTGATTACGCTCTTATTTGATATTTCAACGTCGTTTCTTTGGACATAAAGGGGTACTATTTTAAGAAAATGAGCTCTAAATTCAGTTTAGTTTGAACCATTAGATCCGTATCAAAATTATGGAACCAAAGGAAAAAGAATCATCGAATTTGGACATCGTATGAGGAAGTTATACTAATTTTTGTATCGGAAAAAATTGCTGCTTCTGGTATGCTCGCAATTGCGAACAAAGTATGGGAATTGCGAACCCTGTAAGCTTTGCAAATGCAAAGAAAAAGGCTGGAAAATGCAAAAATATTGTAGCAAGCTGGGAAATGCAAAAACACTGTAGCTTCGCAATTGTGAAGAAGTTTCTGGGAATTGCGACCTCTGCGTCGGGGCAGTATCTTTTTAGTTTGAGTTTTTGGCCTAATTCCCTCATTTACCACTTAGAGTTGGACGATTTTTGAGAATATTTGAGGAGGGATTCCATCACCATCAAAGAGGTAAGTAATTTCTTCACATCATAAGTTAATTACATAGATTATAAGTAGATTTAACATGTGAAATTAAGGAAAATCAAGGGCTTTAGATGAAATACCTAGGACTTGGTGAAAACAAGTTTTAACCATGAATTGGAGTGGGAACTAGGAGTAAATTATATATTTGAGTTCCTAAGGTTATGGGTAACCTTTATCTTCAAAAAATTTCGGATTCCGGGCACGTGAGCTCGAGGGCATTTTTATCATTTCACAAAACGGAGTTGAGAAATTGTATAATTTTAATTGTTAGCAAGTATTTGCATATATTCTCATTAGTTTGCCGTTATTTGTCTAGCTTTGGAGCATTATACGTTGGTTCAAGCCTTCGAAAGAATGTAGAATGCCGGTTATGGATCTTCAGAGCTAGGTGAGTCTCCTTTCTAATCCTGTGAGGGGTAAATTACCCCATAAGTGAATTAAACTGATTATGTGCTCCTATTTGTGGGGGCTACGCACGCACAAAGTGACGAGAGCCCGTGCGTAGCTACTATTATGCTATTGTCCGGGTAGTCTAGGACCCAAAAGCATATTATACTTGAATAATTTATAAATCATTGATGGCTTGAAATGCTTTAATCATATTAATTTAATAAGCGAATTTCTAAAAAGACCAAAGCTATGTTCTTCTCAAATTATTAAAAGGGAATGCACCTTACTTGGATATTTTCTCCACACCGACTGTTTGACTGATTATCTGTCTGCGTGTGTTAATATTTCTGTTGGAACGGGCCGATCGCCTCGATGAAATGGATGCATCTATGGTATGGGCCGCTCAACCCTCGACAGTGCACAAATTTATATTTCTGTTGGAGCGGACCGTCGCCTCGGCATGATTTGCACATGTTTGTGTTGTTATCTTAAACTCATTTGAGTTATTTTATGCCACATTATGGCTCGAGATCATTTATTTAATAATAACAAAAAACTAAGGAAATTTTCCATGAAAGAATTCTACGACTACTGTTTTCCCATATCTAGATTAGAATCCTGTTTGTAAAACAAATTCATTGCTTGGATATTTTTTTAAGGATAAATAGTCATTGGACTGCTAGTGAGTATCAGGATTGACCATCTCGTCTATACTCCTTCGGGATTAGGCGGGACACTCATTGGGTACACATTATTTTGTTGTCATACTACACTTGTTGTGCATTTTGTTGCACATGTATATGTGATTGCAGTAGTCTACTGGACGTAGCAGCACGGATGATTCTGGGGACTAGAGAGCGGCATCATTCGAGAGGGACGCAGCTAGGGTAGTCCCTTTCCAGTTCTGTGTTTATTTTCCGTCCATTGTATTCCGGACGGATGATGTATTTATATTCCTCTTATCGGTAGATGCTCATGTACTTGTGACTCTGGGTTCTGGGATGGTTGAAACATTGTACTAATTGCTTAACTTTAAAAAAAATTATTTGAAAATGACATTCTTTAGAATTTCTAAATATGGAAGAAAAATCATGTATTTCCAAAAGTGTTAAAATGAGATTTGATTAAGTAATCTGGTTGGCTCTCTTGACAACAGTGTCCGGCGCCATCACGACCCTTAGTAGATTTTTTGGGTCGCGACAAGCAGTTTACTATAAATAAAGCTATACTACAAAATATATGCTGAACTTTTCGAATATACAGTTGAAAACAAATTTAAAAACAAAATTAACAACTTACCTCATCCGCAAGATTATTGTCAGGATCCACAAGCTCGGTAAAGAATGATTTTTAATCCCAATTCCAACTAAAGTGAATGGATTGGAATTATATTCACTACCATCCATCTTCAACCACTCTTCAAATCTTTGCATCAATCTACCGACTAGATCAAGATAATGGAAAGGGCACCTTCTTCTATGCTTTCCTACTATCCAATCTTCCGTCCTTTGATTTTTCTTATAAACTACATAAGGAGATCTCAACCAAATACTCTCCATATGCATCCTTTTCTCTTTTTTCTCTTGTTTTCCTTTTGCTTGATTTTCCTGCTGTTCTATCACAACTAACTGCTTCAGTTCAGAAGCAGGGGCGGAAACTACAGCCATCGTGGCAGATGATTAACCAATTCCCTGCTGTTCACGACGTTCTTCTATCTCTTCACGAACAACAGTAGTAGCAGAATTACCTAATGAATCAACCCCTTGTGTACTACCAAGTGAAAATGAACATAGTTTGAAGTTGGGGATATCACTGGTATCAAACATAGGGGACCTAGAAATCTTCCTTCTCTTAGCTTTTGGAAGCTGTTCCGATGCGTCAGATGGCATCTGCAAAAGCAAGGAAAATATAAAAATAAATAAAACTGATAGAGAGCACACATTAGGCAAAAAAACTGCATGTAATTGAATTTTAGAAAATAATTACCTGGTCTAAGTGTTGCGACACAGATGGTGTTTGAATTCCAAAAGATCATGTATCTTCATACAAAAAAAAATAAAATAAATAATGCTGACTAAATTTTATAAAATAATACCAACACACTTCACACCTGTCTGTGACTCAACAGGTGTGAATATATGGATTTCTTCTTTTCATATTGCTGCAAAATCTCACCCAATTCTTTTCGACTTGCCTCTAGTGTTTCTAAAATATCATTCAAAAACATAAAAAAGAAAATAAAATATGTAAAATTTCAAAATGTAAAAAATATACTTCTATCAAATATAGTAAATTCATGATCTATAGAACACCTTTACGTTTGTCTTCCGCTGTGGTTTCAATAGGCTGCATGCCTTTCTCAGTATCAGCATTTCCAACATCACTGAATAATGAACCAATGTCGACGACCATTGCAGTATTTTCTGGAAGGTTTTTTATCAACTCTACCTTTATTTAATTGAGCATCATCAGAGATTTTTTGAGATGTGGCAATTGAACCATGACCACTTTCAACTTCCACATCATATTCATAAAAGAGGGGGAATAGATCAACTAGTTTTTCTACATATAAAACATAGAAAAAATTTATACCTACAGTGAAATTTTCACTACAGGATATTATAAAAAAAACAGTTAAAACTTTAACTCTAAGAAGCCTGAAGTTAGCCAGTAGCAAATAAAAACTTCGACAGTTATAAAAAAACTTCAGCTCTAGAGCTGAAGTTTGAAAGTTATAAAAAGAACTTCAGCTCTAGAGCCGAAGTTCGACAGTTATAGAAAAAACTTCTGCTCTAGAGCTGAAGTTTGACAGTTATTACAAAAAACTTCTGCTCTGTATCTGAAAGTTCACCAGTTACAAACCAAAACATTCACCAAATAACATCCTTCACTTTCTAAGAAAAACACAAACACATGAAAATAAAACTTTAGCTCCTATCTAAGGTATAATTGAAATATTATAAACTTCACACTTTGTACCTGTAGTAACAATTTCTTGTGTATAAAAAGGCACAACTTCATTGCAAATCGCTATTACTGGTCCAAAACAATCGTCGTTCACATTACCAAAATGACCAACATGTGCTTGCTCTCCATCGCCAATATCACGTTCAGAAGCACAACTGGGTGCATATTTTTGAGTGTCAACATGTACTTGATCATCAGGTACTTCATCATCTGCACCTTTCTCTCCACCTTCACTCTGTCTACAGACATTGGATTGTTCTTGAACATTTTGATTGCCTTCAAAACCGATGGAAGTTTGTCATAGTCGTTCGTCCTGTCATATTCTTGATGCTTACGCAAATCAAAATTAGCATTGTGTCACAACCCAATTCCCAAATCCGGTCGTGACGGCGCCTGTCGTGAAGACAAGGCCAGCCAGACCGTTTCAATTACACCACTTAAAGCAATTAATCAGTTATAACAGATCGAATCTAAATTTATGACATCAATTAATATGAATACCAATACAGCCCGACCGGGGTGTCACAAGTAACGAGTATCTAATGAGTAGGGACACTACAACTGGACCAAAAATGTATATATATACAAGATAAAATCGGAATACAAAGGTGGAGTGCGGTGACGCGAGCTCTGACAGTCACCTTGCTCAACTACCAGAATATCGTCTTCGATCCTGCTAATGACCAGCTATCGGGTGAACAATACATGCAACTGCACGCAAGGTGCAGGGAGTAAAGTGAGTACTTCCAACTCAGTGGTAATAAGAGAGAATAATATCTGAGCGATAAGAAAACACGTATGAGCATACCAAACTGCTATAAAAGACAGAACATCCCTTTTTGAGAAAAACCCGAAATACTGTGAAAAATCCCTTAAGAAAATCCCAAGTTCTATTGAAAAATCTCTTTTGAAAATATGCTTTTTCAACAATTGCAGAGATAATTTCAACAAGTAGGAAAGAGTCAGAAACCTGCCCCTCGGGCTCAATATCAACTCATAATATCCAACATCAGCCTCTCGGGCTCAGCACTCCTTAACATATAACACCAGGGTATCTGGTCAACAAGGCAATTAACAGTATGTAAGCCAATAATATATGAGTGCTAAATGTTGTGCCACATAGTACAAACAGGAGTAAATGCATGAATGCAATGCAATGCACATGAATACGCTGCGGCCTGCAGCCCGAGCAAACCATGCATATGATTTAATGTTGACGGTGCTCACTGGGGGTGTGTACAGACTCCAGAGGGGGCTCTTTCAACCCAAGCGCAATATCATACAGTGCCCATAGTTATCACTATTTCCATTGCAATACACGGTGTCAATAGTTACCACAGTTTTCATTTATACACACGGTATCAATAATTACCACCATTTCCATTTCAATACAAGGTGCCAATAGTTACCACCGTTCCAAGAAATAATATACAGTCCAGAAAATAGTGAGATAATGATCGTCAGCCCGAAATATCATTTAGGAATCATTTGTGTATTCAAATTATAGAATTTTGGCTGAGTTTGCAAAAATAGTACTAAAAACACTGGACTGAATTCAATTAGTATGAAAATCATGCTAACTCTTATATATCCATCCCTAAAGGATTCTACAAGTCGGCACAAGGACCCAAATGTGGCATCAAGCCCAGATAACATCAATATAGGGTGCGAAGCAATCGCCAATATAGTATAATTCATCCCTCAGATTGAACCGAGTCACAATTTCCCATATATATGACCCCGCACTGGCCATGGAGTGCGTGTCTCGCTTCATACAGCGTCACAATGTGATATACCAGGGTTTCAAATAATCGGTAATAAGCCCCAAGTATGGCAATGAGCCCAAGCCATAATGATAACAACAAAACATTTTCAATTTTGCGGTAAAAACCAACAACCGGGACGGTCCAAGACACAATTCCAACGGTGCTCTACCCCACGCTCAGGTCCAGCGTGCAAGTCACCGTAATACAACACTAGGATGTGAAAATCCGGGGATTCAAACCCTTAGGATACCATTCCCAAGCATTACTCACCTAGAACCGGTGAAATCTCGAGATGGCGACGCCTTTGCCTCTCGAATTGGCCTCCTCGTGCGACGAATCTGCCCAAAATCACACAAACATCGATAAAGCTCGATTTCCCAAAGGTGGGGTTTAAGCCATAGATATCCGGGACTTGCTTCTTAATGGTACTACAATGATCCACTACTCTTAGGTAAACTCAAATCCACAATACAACATTCAATAGAGCCACTACTAGTGATAAATTTCATAACTTATGCCATTTAGGCATATTATCAAACACCTTGTAGGCATAGATGTTTACACCTCATAACTATAGTATTGGTTCGTCCAACTATCACAATTAACCAACAATTCATCTCACCATCATTCCTAACCAATTTATAACTTCCAAATACACATGTATGACCATCCATTCACACCCAACCAACGAAATTCCATCAAATAAACACCTAAAAATCCCTACCATGTTCATGTATTTAAATTGAGAATTTATGGCTTCCCATCACCATGCCATAAGTTGTAATACTTGATTCATACTCATATTCCCGTAATATATCCATATATGTAAGTCTAAGGTGTAGGATTTACCTTTGGAAGAAATCTTGCAAAACCCCCCTTTGAGTTCTTGAAGGAATTTATTGAAAAAACTATGTGCTTATACAAATATTTCATCAATATTAGTGTAAGAATAATGGAATTTTACACCAAGTTAGTGAAGATTGCTTACCTTGAAGATGGGAGGGGTTGAAGGTCTTGAGAGGATGAAGAAAACCCCCAAAAATCGACCCTGGATCACAAAATATGAAGGAAATGTGATACCCCTTCGGTTTTTACATAGACCAGGGGTATTTTAAACATTTTACAAGTTTTTCCGCGGCCCGCGGCGTTCCCCGCGGTCGAACCTGCGGTTTGGGGCAGATAGCTCCGCGGCCGCGCGCCAGGGCTCGCTGGTGACTGATGTCCAGTAAAATACTCATAACTTTCTCTTTACACCTCCAAATCACAAACGATTTGTTGCGCTCGAAAAAACACTCAAAGGGCTTTAATTTGATATTGTAGCTCACACAACTACTTATGTAACGGGAGATATGATCGTCCAAAGTGAGGTCTTGTGCACACTTATTTACAGTTTCGTCTATTATGGAAATTTTCAAATTCAAAAGTTTCCGTTAACCATCCGAAATCACCCCGAGGTCCCCGGGACCTCAATCAAACGTGAAAACATATCTTATAACATTATTAAAACTTTTTACATTCAATAAAACTCCTCAAACAACACCAAAACCATCAAATTGCATCGAATTCTCTCCTAAGTTCTTCCAAACTTCCAGAATACGCATTATGATAAAAAACCGGACCAAATTACCTCCGAATGACATGAATTTTGCGCACACATCTCAAATCACATAATGAATCTATGGCAATTCTCGGAATTCCATTCCTACCCTTGTATAAAAATCTCGCCTACCAACCGAATTTCGCCCAAATCCTAACTTTGCTAAAATAGACTAACTTCTACACCGAACCTCCAAAATTACTTCCGGTTGATTTCCTAAGCCTTAAATCATCCCCCGAAACTAACTGAATCATTGAAAATAAATTCCAAGCCCTCTAATTCACAAGTCAAACTTTCGGTTGACTTTTTCCAAATTGATCCTTCCTTAAAGAGATTAAGTGTCTCATTTCTTATCAAAATCACTCCACATCAATTCTAACGCACCTCATTCCGGTAATGAAACATAGGAAGGCAAAAAATGGAAAGAAACGGGTAGTAATTCATGAGACAATGGGTCGGGTCATCACATTCTCCCCAAATTAAACAAACGTTCGTCCTCGAACGTGCCCAAGGTTACTCCAAAAACCCAATCATTGCTGAATAACCTTTCCATGTATAAATCTGGGGATGAACTCACGTCACCTTATCTCACATAGGTCTGATAATACAATACAGCTGAAATTTCACAACCATTTAGACCATGAACCGTAGACCCACATTGCACTTTCCAAATCATACCCAGAATTAGCACGAACCATCTGTAATAACCCACAATCCAACAGTCGAAACGATAGTCTCTATTCACAGCAGTTGCCCACAATACAAAACACCTATAGGAAACCTCTTGTTAGCTAAAGTCTTATTCCAACACTTTCATATACTACCAACTATAAGTAAAACACGCGATAAAACGTAATCATTTTTCATATCAACCATTTATGAAGTCATTTCCTCTTTTACTAATATCGCAACAAATTTCCGAACCGAACCTCGATATTATCCTCCTAACAAGACGAAATCAATTTTGTGAAAACATATTGTAACGCACTTCACCACGTAACCCTTGGCATTTCCGGCGTAGCCCCTAATGCAATAGTTTCAAAATTACCCAACACTAACAAAAACAGTCTGAGTTTCAACATCACATAGCTTGTACATCAGAACTCCATATATCACACAAATCATCATACCTGATCCCATTTTCTACCGTGAAATACACACACACATTTGATACTCCTTCATTCCATAACAAATACTAGATATTTACCTGTGCTTCCGAGCAAACCCGAATACCATCAGTGGACCCAACAAGAACATGTTGCAATACTACTGAAATATAATCAGTTTAATCACATTACCCCCTTTTTTGAGACATATACTCTCATAAAATCACTTCCACTTAGCAATATCATTTTCCTAATCATCCGAAGATCATTTATCTAATCACTTAGGAGGAATCACTACACATCCCATGCTCTGCATGACATACACAGGTCTTGTTCAATTACAATAACGACACGACGGATGAGATTTGTATAAATTCATAACACCACCGAATTAATTATTCATTGGGTCTATTCTTCTAGCAAGAACTATCACCTCATTCTGAACCAAATAATGGTCCTAGCCCCTTAATTTACATCATACACTCAAATTGCACTAATCTCGAATTAAATGATCTTGCCTCACCCATTAAGAACTGCCCAGGTAATAAACATAATCGAAAGTCACACATGATTCCTCAATATGCCAATAGGCTACCAATTCGAACTGGGTACAAAAAGGAAAACGAACTCAGGAAGGAATTACCAATCCCACACACTAATACGGACCTTCCTTAGAAGATAGGAAGTAAGGCATAGGCATATAGAAAGTTATACTCAACATCACACGGTTGTGGCATGCAACACGATCCAGATAACATACCCATGGCGGCGTGCCACCCGATCCACACATAGATCTCATATAAGGAGATACAAATCGAGCCAAATTTGCTCATTATAACCAAACACCGAATATCGGTCATAACATGCTAAGTGCATAACATCATCCCTGAGGGATATTTAGCGTTATAAACCACAAAACTCAAGCACAACTGAGGTGCGATATACAACCTGAATTTCAAGAGCCAAGTTGCTCAGGTAACATCATTCCTACGCGGATTCTCAATACATATGCAATTTCTCGAGCCATTTCACAAATTTCACGACGTAATGCATCTTTACGCAAGGTATCTGACAATGAAGCATCAATCTAGCTACTCCTCCATGAGGACCGCATTACTAAAATGCACCCATCTGGCCTGATATAGAGCCATTATTCACATTAAATCTATCCATCGACTTCAAGCCGATTCTGATCACACTGAACTAGTTTGATAACCTTTCAAAGGTCCATAATAACTTCCAGTTTCTTCATAAAACACAAGAACAACCATCAAAAACTTTCTACTTGGTTTACATCTTTAATCAATCAAGTGACTACACACCACACTTATATAATCTTCCAGTGGGACACACTCCCACAACTTACCGCAATAATATTTGGGGCGTACCTCCAAACCACCGGCCACACTAACACTGAAGAGCGACCAAGAATCATTAGCCAGGATGCAAAATCCTTTTTACAAAACATCAATCTTAGGTGACTTGAAGACAATACCAATTTACCTTAACAATCGAAACTTCTTTCCTGCTCATCCGAGCTCATGACATCTTTGTCAAAGTTTTCCTTCACTCGTGCAATTCTCGGCCCAATTTCCACAACCAGAACTGACTCACCAATATGCATCAAATTGTAACTAATATAGTACCTGACCGTTCAATCCTGTAACCGATAGTGAGCTCCCCAACATGGGTCAAAGACATAGATCACAAACCTTATACTCTATTGCTGTTTTAATACCATAGTGAGATTAAACTCACTCCTTCATAAGCTCGTGGAAATACGAATCATCTAGAATTTTAACTTTTCTGCAATTCTTGCATTTACTCACACAAGAGTTAAGCCCACTCTTTAGGTGACAAATTTTTTACTAAGTCCCAAATTTTTCAAAAATTTCGGCAGAGTCCCCTTTGTAATTGGGCATATCCACCTGCCATAAAATCACCCAAAATAATCCTAACAACACGTCCACAACTTGACAAAGCATCACAATGTATATCAACAACGTTAATCTCAATACTACATGTATTATATTATCAAAATTGATACATGGACATGCGTTGCACCTACTCAAATCATAAGACGTAGAAACATGCATTTCAATTCTCCATTATTGGGCTATTCAAATGAGTAAGAACATATTCTTTCTTTAATGTTTTCTACCTTCAAGGTGGTCTCCTCGACTCAACGATTTCATCATAATACATTTACAGAAGTGATCTAAGCTCCCAGATTAATCTAACTAGTATGACATATAGCTTCCCTTCATAAGCCAATTACCCATTAGCTTTACCTTTAGTTGATATTTTTGTATACCTTCAACTGCCATACACATTAATCATCACGTGGATATCCAACTGCCATTCCGGCTAATAAGGACAATAAGGAACATATGAGTTCAAAGCACTTGCTCGCAAAATCAGCACCTCGGTGCTCAAGCCATTGGCAAAGATTCGGCCTCAAGTTCTCATGATTGGCCTAACTTCAACTCACAGAGATTACACTTCGGCCCTCGATCGGGGAATCAAAATCCATCGAGACACATATGGTACTGAGCGCTCACGTACGCATACAATCGCGTGGAAGGAATTTCAAGAATTGTCGTTTCAAGCTGAATCCAGCACGCACGACAAGAATTCAAGAATGTAAAGTTTTCCTAAAGGTTCTGCAGCCTCTCGAGGATAAATACAGACATCTGCGTACCGATCCGCGAGACTCTACTAACCCTGCTCATGACTCGTGAGACCTAGTAACCTAGGCTCTGATACAACCTTATCACGACCCAATTCCAAAATCCAGTCGTGATGGCGCCTCTCGTAAAGACAAGGCCAGCCAGACCGTTTCAATTACACCACTTAAAGCAATTAATCAGCTATAATAGATCGAATCTAAATTTATGACATCAATTAATATGAATACCAATATAGCCCGACCGGGGTGTCACAAGTCACGAGCATCTAATGAGTAGGGACACTACTACTAGACCAACAATTGTATATATATATACAAGATAAAACCGGAAACGCTGACGGTCACCTTGCTCAACTACCAGAATATGGTCTTCGATCATGCTAATGACCCGCTATCGGGTGAACAGTACCTGCAACTGCATGCAAGGTGCAGGGAGTAAAGTGAGTACTTCCAACTCAGTGGTAATAAGAGAGAATAATATCTGAGCGATAAAAAAGTACGTATGAGCACATCAAATTGCTATAGACAGAACATCCCTTTTTGAGAAAAAAACCGAAATACTGTGAAAAATCCCAAGTTCTGTTCAAAAATCACTTTTGAAAATATGCTTTTTCAACAATTGCAGAGATAATTTCAACAAGCAGGAAATAGTCAGAAACCTGCCCCTCGGGCTCAATATCAACTCACAATATCCAACATCAGCCTCTCGGGCTCAGCACTCCTTAACATATAACACAAGGGTATCTGGTCAACAAGGCATTTAACAGTATGTAAGACAATGATATATGAGTGTTAAATGTCGTGCCACGTAGTACAAATAGCAGTAAATGCATGAATGCAATGCAATGCACATGAATACGCTGCAGCGTACAACACGAGCCAACCGTGCATATGGTTTAACGTCGACGGCACTCACTGGGGGTGTGTACAGACTCCGGAGGGGCTCCTTCAGCCCAATCACAATATCATACAGTGCCCATATTTACCACTATTTCCATTACAATACACGGTGTCAATTGTTACCACCGTTTCCATTTCAGCACATGGTGTCAATAGTTACCACTGTTTCCATTTCAATACACGGTGTCAATAGTTACCGCCGTTCCAAGAAATAATATACAGTGCAGAAAATAGTGAGATAATGATCGTCAGCCCGAAATATCATTTAATAATCATTCGTGTTTTTAAAACATTGAATTTTGGCTGAGTTTGCAAAAATAGTATTAAAAACCCTGGACTGAATTCAAATAGTATGCAAATCATGCTAACTCTGATATATCCGTCCCTAAAGGATTTTACAAGTCGGCACAAGGCTCCAAACATGGCATCAAGTCCAGATAACATCAATATAGGGTGCGAAGCAATCGCTAATATCGTATAATTCATCCCTCGGATTGAACCGAGTCACAATTTTCCACATATATGACCCCGCACTGGCCATGGAGTGCGTGTCTCGCCTCATATAGCATCACAATGTGATATACCGGGGTTTCAAATAATCGACAATAAGCCCCAAGTATGACAATGAGCCCAAGTCATAATGATAACAACAAAACATTTACAAGTTAGCGATAAAAACCAACAACCAGGACGGACCAAGTCACAATCCCAACGGTGCTCTACCCCACGCTCAGGTCCAGCGTGCAACTCACCACAATACAACACTAGGATGTGCAAATCCGGAGTTTCAAACCCTCAGGATATCATTCCCAAGTATTACTCACCTCGAACAGGCGAAATCTCGAGCTCGCGATGCCTTTGCCTCTCGAATTGGCCTCCTCGTGTGATGAATCTGCCCAAAATCACACAAACATCGATGAAGCTCGATTTCCCAAACATCTGGGAAGCGCTCATAGAACCAAACACATAACGAATATGGAAATGCAGTAAATTTATACTCAAATGCATGAAATTTGTTCTGCTTTTCCAATACAGTTTTCATTGTACCAATGAGCTTCTCATAAGTCACATTGCCCCAAGGATATTCAGTAGAAATCTTCTCGTCTTCAATGATAGATGCATACTCCTCACTCACACATGCCTTGGTATTTTTCCCAAACAGAATAGACTCTACGATAAGAATTTCCATAGTCTTAACTGCATCATCATCACTCTCGCATACGTGTGCATGATTCAAAGCATCATTTGGAATTTGATAGATAGTCATAAAACTTTGAATGTCCTTCAAAGTCACACCCTTGGACTTACGAAAATAGCAATTCAGAATATTGCTCTCTCGACTAAATGGTTTTTCAATATTATGTGATTTGATCCCAAACCACATATAATGTAAAAGTCTTGAAGGGTGAAGGACACATGCCTAAAAATCTTGAAACTAATGGAATCTTGATCATTTGTGAATATTCAAGAAAGACACAGACAATGAACCAACTTCATGTTGCATTTCAAATTCTAATGTATCTAAATGGACCATTAGTAAGCATATCCTTTTGTGTAGGAGTCAAGAAAGTTGCAATTAATGTCTTCAACTCATGGTTCCCCTTCCAGTAACCCTTTGAGTTAAACATTCTGTAAACTCATAATATCTTTGTCCTGATCTTGTAGGTGGAGGAGGAGGGACATAAGGACCTGGTGGTAATTCATTAGGTAGTCTAGGTTTTTTAGGTGCTTTGACTTGTTTAGCCTTTAGGATCTTTAGGTGTTTTAAGATCCATCTGTCCAAAAAAAGTAAAAGATACAAATAATAACATCAGGACATTATATTAAGAACTTCAACATCTAAGAAGGCTTAAGCTCAGCAAGTATAAAATAAAAACAACAAAAAAGCTTCAACTCTTGAGATGAAGTTCTACAGGTATAAAAAAACTTAATCTCTAGAGCCTAAGTTCTACAGGTAAAAAAAAAAACTTCAGCTCTAGAGCCTAAGTTCTACAGGTACAAAAAAAACTTCAGCTCTTGAGCAGAAGTTCGAAAGTTATAAAAAAAAATTCAGCTCTTGAGCCGAAGTTCGAAAGTTATAAAAAAACTTCAGCTCTTGAGCCGAAGTTCGACAGTTATTAAAAAAAAACTTCAGCTCTTGAGCCGAAGTTCTATTATTTTTTAAAAAAACTTCAGCTCTGCCAGTAACAAACACAAATTTACCAGTTACAAACACAATAAACTTCTGCTCCTAAAGATGGAATTCACCAGTTACAAACAAAAAAACTTAATTCTGACAAACAATTTAGCAAATAAAACAAAAACACAAATTCAAATCCAAAAATAATTCCAAAACATGAAAAAAATTTCTGTTCATATCTAAGGTATCATTATCATCTGTTTAACTCTACAAAATTTTAAAAATTTGAACGTATAATCATAGAAGAATTTATAGAATTTTCATTAACAACATAAACAGTCATTCAAAAACCTAAAAATACAAACGTAAAAACCATATACCTAAAACTAGAAATTAAATCGTAAAATAAAACCCATAAATTTAATGCATTGTACATGCGATTAAATCGTAATGTGGGAACAACGACGACTAGCATTTGAAAATTCAAAACAACGACAAAAATCCTTTGATTTCAGAGAAGAGCGCGAACGACTAGCAGTTGAAAATTCGAAACAACGACGAAAATCCCTTTGATTTCAGAGAAGAGCATGAATAATGGGAGACAGAGAGACAAAGAGAGAACAGGACTAGAGTGAGTATACTTGGAGATAAAGTAGTCTTTGAATAAATAAGGGAAAAATAGTCTTTTCAAATGGCTTTTAACAAAAAAATTTGTTAACAAAAAAATAAAGCGGCTATAGGTTAAAAGGTGGCGCCCAAATGGGGCACCCCGTGAAATTTTTACGTTCATGCCTGAGTTATGGGCCTCAATAACATTACGGCTAAGATCATTACTTTTGCCACGCATGCCATTTAGTGGATACTCACTATTATAGGTGACACATTTAGGGATTTTTACCAAGCTATACTATATTAGAAATTTATTTATCTATTTTCTCTATGTTTTATAGTTTTTTTATAAGCATTTAGGGTTTTCTTATAAATTATATACATTGCTTCTTAAAATGCTCACACCCTAGTATTATTAGTACCTTCAATTAAGGGATTCAATTAAATCTTTTCCTCTCTCTTTTTTCTTCGCCACATCTCTCTATCTCTCTATCTCTCTCTCTCTCTTTTAAAACTTAAAAGGCCATTATAAGAAGATTATTTGCTTCTTAAAATGCTCACACCCTATTATTTACATCTTTTAAAACTTAACTCTAATAGTTCGGTTAACTTCGGTAGGTGATTTTGGACTTAGCAACGAGTTCGAAATGTAACTTGGAGATCCGTAGTAGAATTAGGCTTCAAGTGGCAAATTGAAAATTTGGCCTTCTTAGGTCGGCAGTGAAAATCTTGGTATCGGATTTGGGACAAAATTCCAAAAATTGAAGTAGGTCCGCACTGTCATTTGTGACATGTGTGCAAAATTTGAGGTCGTTCGGAGGTGATTTAGTTAGTTTCGACATAGTTTGTAGAATTTGGAATTTTGGAAATCCTTAGGCTTGAATCCGGGAGTATTTGGGTGTTCTGATGTTATTTTGAGTGTTCTGTAGGTTCGACTAAATTTGTATGTTGATATGTGACGTATTGGTATATTTTGTTGAGGCGCCAGGGGCTCGAGATGATTTTGGATGGTTATTGGAGAGTTTAAATATTTGGTAAGGCAGCTGAAGCTGCTGATTCTGTCATAATTACACTTGTGGAGTGGGGACTGCAGGTGTGAGGCCTGCAGAAGCAGAAGAGAAACCGCCTAAGCGCCCAAGGCCAAGGAAGCCGGGAACCGCAAGTGCGGGTATTGGACCACAAAAGTGGTTTGGGAGGTTAAATAAAAACTGTAGATGCGGTTGATTTGATCGCAGAAGCGTGAAAATGGGCGGAATGTGCGAGATGCTTGGGAGAAGGTATTTAAGGAGCCCTTCACGAATATTTGGGTGTTCTTCAATTTTTTTATCCGTATTTTGGAGATGTTTGGAGGGTTTGGAAGAGGGAATCAAGGGGCTACTCATAGAGGTAAGTTATTTGAGCTTAATACTTGTGAGTATAGTAATTTTTAGTTGATTAAGCCTGAAATTGATAAAAATTAGGGATGCAATTAAGGGGTTAGGGCTTGAAAATTGGAGAGTTTAATTTGATAATTTGAGGGACCATTTTGACATTGAATTTTAATAGTTTTGGTATGTAAAGACTCGTGAATAAAAGGAGTTCCTAGTTTTGTAATTTTTATCGGATTTCGAGACGTGGGCCCAATGAGCCAGTTTCGGGTGAATTTCAGGATTTTTGTTTGAATTGATAGTTTTTTGTTTGGAGTTGATCCCTTGTCCTATATTGATCACATTGTATTGATTTTGGTTAGATTTCGTACGTGTGGAGGCCAATTCCATAGGCAAGGGCATCACGAAGTAGGGATTTGACAGGTTCGAGGTAAGTAATAATTGTAATTCTAGTCCTAAAGGTATGAAATCCCTAATTTTCTATTTTTTCACTATTGTGAAGTGACGCACGTGCTAGTAACGAGTGTGCGAGCACGCACTGTTGGGATTGTGACTTGGTCCGTCCCGTAGCAACTATAAAGTTGCGTATTTGACCGGAAACTCTTTGATACTTATGTGTTTTAGAAAGAACAACTATAAATTGGGCTGAACTCCATATCTGGGCCTTGTGTCAAAGCTGTTTGGGCCTTAGTGGTCTTTTCTTATTATCCTCCCACTGTTTTGATTTACAATCTATACTCAGCCATGCTATGTTTACTGATTTCGTGACTCTGTCTTTATTACTTTATTTTGATGCATAAAATGATATTTTAGGCTGAGCACCATGTCCTTTTTACTGATAGCCCGAGTGGCTTGTGTTGGCCCAAGTTTCAGTTGAGTTTTGAAGATTGACAAATGAACTGATAGAAGGACCTGGTCCATCTTGTACTACACAGTCTAAATCAACTAGGGCACATGCAGAGCACGTGAGGAAGATAATGCACCAAAGATCACGTATCAATATCTTCTGAACATAATCGAAAAGGTTTCATTGGGATAAGGAGGACAGTCTCCATATATGAAGAGAACTTAATCCTAAGTTAGGATAAGAGTTGAAGTTTGCGTTGGCCAATGACTCTAATTGTGAACGGATAAGAAGTGGAGTCTTAATCAAACTCTAACTGCTAACTCAATATATGATTGTGTTAGTTCTCTTTTACATGTATCACACACAAGCAGAAGTAAAATCATATTTGAGAGAAAAAAGAGCGAGTCTGATTTGCAAGCAATATATGCAAGTTACAAGTGTGTACGCCAACAGCTACATGAACCTAGAGAAGAACCAGTTCCATCTGATTGTTTTATTTCTAATTCAATTGTAGTAGGTTTTATATTGTACCTTTCAGGTTTCCTAGAAGCAATTCTATTAGGTACTTTGTGTCATCAAGTTAGAGTTCACTTGATAAGTGTCGCAGCAGTTGAGGCCTTATGCCACACTGAGATTAGAGTTTAATCCTTAGGTTTACAAAGAGTTTTTGGAAATGCTGTTTTGGCTCATTGATTTTAGTAGAGTTTGGGAAAATCTGAGTAGTAGGTCGTGAGTTTTTCACCTTTTGAGCCAAGTGTTCTCCACGTAAAATATCTGTGCATATTACTTTCAGTTTTTATTATTTCGCAAACTGCAGTAGTTAGAACTATTAGAAGAACCAGGTTCTTCTAACGCGAAAATTAGGTACCACAAAATCACCCCCCCCCCCCCCCTCTTGTGTGGTATTGACGTTTATTCACATCAATTGGTATCAGAGCAAGTTATCATTGAAGAGGTTAACACGTTAGGAAAATATCAACATGAGTGCACCACCTGGGAACTGGGAAGGACAGTCTACTGCAAGGCCTCCACTCTTCAATGGGCTCTACTATTCTTGGTGGAAAAATAGAATGAGAGACCACATCATGGGTGAAGATTATGAACTTTAGTACATCATCAGTGATTGTCCTCTTGCTACAACCAAGAAGAATGCTGAAGGAATGGATGTTCCAAAACTAGAGCAGATTGTACTGCTGAAGATCTAAGGAAATGGGAGAAAAATGCTAAAGCCAAGAAATGGCTAGTGTGTGGACTTGGCCCTGATGAATACAGTAGGATACAGGGATGTACAACTTCCAAGGAAATTTGAGATACTAAACAAGTGGCTCATGAAGGAACACCTCAAGTGAAGAGGTCCAGAGGAACTCTACTGTATTCTCAATATGAGAATTTTACTATGAAGGATGGTTTAACTATCCAAGAGATGTATACTAGGTTAACTACACTGACAAATGAACTTGAGTCTCTTGAAAGGGTACTTCTGGAAGAAGACAAGGTAGAGAATATTTTAACTAGAGTTTTGCCAATCTCCTGTGAAAGCAAAATCACTGCCATTCAGGAATCCAAAAATATTGCTACTCTAAAATTGGATGAACTGGTTGGAAACTTGACTGCTTATGAATTGAGAAGGCAAACTATGAAGATGGATGCTCCAAAGAAAGAAAGAAGTCAGGCTCTCAGGATCTTAGAAGGATCAGATCATGAAGATGATGAAATGGCAATGATAACTAGAGACTTCAAGAAATACCTTATGCGAGGCAAGAGCTCTTCAAGAGGATCAATATTCAACGAACCTAGAGATCCTGAGAAGCAGACAAATGATGGTTGCTTTAAATGTGGAAAGACAGATCACATGATCAAGAACTGCCCTCAATGGGAGATTGAGTGGAAGAAAGAAATTGAAGAAATAAGGAACAGAAGAAGGAACAGGTTCAACCAAGGAGAAACAAAGGTACTACCAAAGCCATGGTTGCTGCATGGGGAGATACGTCATATGAAGACTCAAAAAATGAAGCTGAAGATGAGCAAGCTCTTATGGCCATCGGAGAATCAGAATATGAACAAGAGGTAAGTATTATACATCTTAAAGAAAAGATTAAATTCCTGTCCAAAGAAAAATTGGATGAACTCTTGATGGACTTCATAGATGAGTCTAAAATAATAATTAGTGAGAAAGATGTTCTGTCTAGGGATTGTGCAACACTAGAAGAAAAATGTGAAAGACTAGAATCTAGAGCTGATGAGAGTAATAACCTAAATGCTGCATTGAAGAACCAGGTTCTTCAATTGGAAAACATTGTCCTAGAACTCAAGTCTGAAAATCTGAAACTGAAAATAGGGACAGGAAAGAAAAAGGCTGATCAATCATTTCTCACACTAGAAGAAAATTTAGGAAAAATGAACGAAGAGTTGTATAAGAAAGATGAATCAATCAAGGTCCTTAAAGAAGAATTAGGAAAGGTGAAGCATGAACTAGATAGAACATGCAAATGGAACAAGGCTTCCGATGCACTCTCCTGGCTGCAAGAGCATCACAGCAACAACAAAAGAGGACTTGGGTTTGGGACTCAAGCTCCAAAATGTGATCCCAAAAACAAGTATCTCACTCTTCTTGAGAACAAAATCTGTACATATTGTGGTAAGACTAGCCATTACAAAAATGAATATAATGCAAAAAAAAAGGCCAGTCAAAAGAATAAAACTTTTGTTCAAGAAAAACACAAACTGCCTAGGTGAAAAGAAAAATCTAATTCATCCTTTTTGCCCATAGAAAGGGATCCAAACTAGTTTGGGTTCCTAAGACTAACCCCTGATTTCATTTTGCAGGTCTAAGTGAAAGGAAGTAGCCAAATTTGGTACATGGATAGTGGCTGCTCAAAACATATGACTGATAACAAGGACCAGTTTCTTTCACTTGAGAACCTAAGAGGAGGAAATGTCTCCTTTGGAAATGGAAAGAAAGGTGAGATAATTGGGGTTGGAAAGGTAGGAAAGACAAACTCTCATTCCATTGAGAACGTCTATTTGATAGATGACTTGAAATATAGCCTGATAAGTGTGTCACAACTGTGTGACAGAGGTAATTTAGTGGCTTTCACTTCCTTAAAATGTCTTGTGATTAACCTTACTATTGACAAGATTATTTTGCAGGTAATAAGAGTTAACAATATTTACATTGTAGACTTGTCGACTCTTTCTGAAAATGAACTCACTTGTCTGAGTGTGTTAATAAATGAATCCCCTCCTTTGGCACAAAAGACTTGGTCATGCTAGTCTAAATTAATTAAACAAATTAGTTTCCAAGGACTTCGTGATAGGGCTACCTAATATCAAGTTCAAGGAAGACAAAGTTTGTCAGGCATGTGCAGGAGGGAAGAAGGTAAGATCATCCTTCAAATCTAAGAAAATGGTAAGTTCCTCCAAGACGTTGGAACTGGTTCATATGGATCTCTGTGGTCCAATGAGAGCCATGAGCAGAAGTGGTAAAAGATATGATATGGTGCTGGTTGATGATTACTCTAGATTTACCTGGGTGCTATTTCTAACTTCTAAAGATGAAGAATTTGAAATGTTCACAACCTTTGTTAGAAAAATCCAGAAACAATTAGGAAATCAACTTGCATCCATTAGGTCTAATCATGGAACTGAATTTGAAAATGCAAAGTTTGCTGAATTTTGTGATGAAAATGGTATATATCATAATTTCTCTGCCCCTAGAACTCCTCAGCAGAATGGGGTAGTTGAAAGGAAGAACAGGACCCTTGAGGATATGGCAAGGACCATGTTACTTTCCATAAACTACCTCATAGTATTTTGGCAGGGACAATAAATAAAGCATGCTACATAATAAACAGGTGTATGACTAGACTACTAGTAGAGAAAACTCCCTATGAGATACTTAAAGGGAGAAAACCAAACATATCTCACCTAAGGGCTTTTGGTTGCAAGTGCTATCTGCATAATAATGGCAAAGATTCCCTTTGTAAGTTTGATCCCATAAGTGATGAGGGAGTATTCTTGGGATATTCTTCACATAGCAAAGCTTATAAAGTATTTAATAAACGAACTCTATGTGGAGAAGAAAGTGTACATGTTATTTTTTATGAAACTAGCACTCTTTATGAGAGACATGAACATGAAGATGAAGTCATTGGACTGGTGAGACAACTGACTGAAGTTAAAGCACAAGTCAAGGAGGCATCGAAGGAAGGAACAGGTGATGGAACAGGCCCTTTTACCCTGGGCAACCTGACAGGGGGAACCAATCTGAGAGAAAATGTTCAAAATTCTCTAAAGGAATCTGTACCTGAACTTGTTCCTCTACAACATAATAATGAAGGAGAAGCTAATAGAAACCAGCTGGTGGGAAAATCTTACAGGTACCTAAGTTCTCACCCCATTGAGAACATAATCAATGATCCCACATCTGGAGTCAAGACTAGATCACAACTTAAGAATCTGTGTGCATTTGATGCATTTTTGTCCCTGGTTGATCCTAAGAATGTGAGTGAATCTCTACAAGATGCAGACTGGATAAATGCTATGCAAGAAGAACTCAATCAATTTGAAAGAAGCCAAGTCTGGAACTTGGTTCCAAGACCTAAGGACAGGTCAATCATTTGGACAAAATGGGTCTTCAGAAACAAGCTGGATGAAGATGGAACAGTTACAAGAAATAAGGCATGGTGAGTGGTTCAGGGTTATAGTCAAGAGGAAGGCATTGACTATGATTAGAATTTTGCTCCAGTTGCCAAATTCGAAGCAATTAGACTTCTCATAGCCTTTGCAGCACATATGGAATTCACTCTTCATCAAATGGATGTGAAAAGTGCCTTCCTAAATGGCTATCTCAAAGAAGAAGTGTTTGTAAAGAAACCTCCTGGATTCGAAAGCAAAGAATGTCCTAATCATGTATACAAACTGGATAAGGCTCTTTATGGTCTCAAGCAAGCCCCAAGAGCTTAGTATGAAAGATTGTCAAAATTCCTTCTGGATCATGGGTACAAAAGAGGTAAAATTGATAGTACTTTGTTCCTAAAGAAAAAAGGTAAAGATCTTCTTGTTGTTTAGATTTATGTCGATGACATAATTTTTGGGGCCACTAAAGAGAGGCTGAGCAATGATTTTGCAAAACTAATGGGTAGTGAATTTGAAATGAGTATGATGGGAGAACTCAATTTCTTCTTAGGGTTGCAAATCAAAAAAAAGTCCAAGCGGTACCCTGATTCATCAGCAGAAGTACACAAAAGAACTGATCAAGAAATTTAAAATGGAAAAATCAAAAGAAATAGATACTCCTATTGCAACTGCTATAAAGTTAGATGCTGATGAACCTGGTTCATCAGTTGATCAAAAGTTGTACAGGGGTATGATTGGTTCACTTTTGTATCTAACTGCCAACAGACCTGACATTGTTTTCAGTGTATGACTTTGTGCTCGTTTCCAAGCAAATCCAAAGGAGTCACACTTGAATGCAGTCAAGGGAATATTGAGATATCTAAAAGGCACAACTGATATGTGTTTGTGGTATCCAAAAGGTAGTAAGTTTTACTTAATTGGATGTGCCGATGCTGACTATGCATGTTACATAGTAGACAGGAAGAGTACTTCAGGTATGGCACACCTCCTACGATCTTGTCTTGTATCTTGGGCTACCAAAAAGCAGAATTCAGTGTCCCTCTCTACTACTGAAGGTTAGTATGTTGGTGTCACCTCATGTTGGGCTCAGTTACTATGGATCAAGCAACAATTGGTAGATTTTGGAATAGAAGTGGGATGCATACCTATATTTTGTGATAACACTAGTTCAATCATTATGACAAAGAACCATGTTCATCACAAAAGGACTAAGCACATGGATGTTAGACACCACTTCTTAAGGGACAACTATGAAAAGTGGCTAATTTTCATAGAATTCTGTGCCACTGATAAACAAATACCTGACGTCTTCACCAAGGCACTAAGTAGAGAAAATTTTGAGAGGAACAAGTTGGAATTAGGTATGATTAACATCACCTGAGAGGTCATGTTCAGAATGCACAATGAAGAAAAATTAAATAAAATAAAAATGAATTTTTTTTGGTTAGTAGTTCTTAAATATGTGAATATTAGACAAATTCCAACTCAGCTAAATACTTTAAATAAGCATACTCCTGTGACATATGGTTATAATTCACTAATCTCTTACAAATTTCTATTCAGACATTTGAGGCATGATCAAGAGAAGTGTCATATGAAGAACCTGGTTCATCAATATGTACTCATGAGAAAAGTCAGGTATGTTTCTATACTTCGCACAATTAGAAAATTTAATTTTCAATCATGAGCAAGAGTCCTAGAAATTCCAATCGTCTAAAAAATCTATCTGTTGGAAGCCAATTGAACCAGTTTCTTGTAATTAAATTACAAGAATAACGTAACTCTTTTCCTAAACCTTAGCAATTTTAATTAATTCCTAGGGAGACAAGAACTCTACACTGATAAGACTCCTACTGACGCCTGAAAAAGTGCTTTTCTGAAGCAATAGTTACCCCTCTTTAAAAATCTTCTTAAGTCATTTCATAACCGTCATTAGCTTCTGACTCTCTGATCATCTCCTTCAACTCCAAAACCCTCAAAAATTCCAAAAAATTCCTAAAGCCTTCCACAAATTCATCATCCAAAATGACTAATCCTCAAGACAATCTAGGAACTCCACAGCCAGTGTCACCCAACACCACCTCATCCTATGCCCCTCCTGTTGAATCCCCAAAACCAAGATTTCATCGAACAAAAATAATATCTAGAAAAGCAGTGGCGACTGGACCTTTAAGAAAAACTTTAAACGAGAGGCTGAAAGCAAGTCAAAAGAAGGAACCCCAAGAAAAGGTCATTGAGTCCAGCTCTGAGTCGGATCAATACATCTCTGCAAGCGAGGGAGATGAGCCTGGGTCTTCTAAAAATTCTCCGCCTCAAGAAAATCCAACAGAGGTAAGATCCTGTTTTGTTTCGGTGGATGTAGGTGAAAAAGTAGAAATAGATATGTTTTGGTGGGGGCGGTTAAGAACATTTCTGGAAATGAGTCTGTAGAACAAATGAAGAAAAGGAGGAATAAGGTGTTATCTATCTATGGAAGTGGGGGTAATGGGGCATCACATTCATGGGGAAGTGAATCTGGGGAAGCTGCTGAGGGGTTGGTAGATTTGAGTAAACAAACTGGTCCTTCAGTGGAGGAGACCTTGGATGACATGTTGAAGAAGGTGGGGGATAGCAATAACCCCAAGAAACGAAAGTCCTTTTCCCTTAAAAATCCTGCTGCTACAAAACCATCAAAGAAATCCAAGACTGCATCCCCCAAGGTTGCACCTAGAGCTAGAACAACAAGAAGCAAAGTGAGAGAGAGTGAAGCTGAGTTAAAGAGGGCACTAGAAGAAAGTAAGAAGAAAAGACTAGAGAAAGGAAAGGGGAAGGTTGGTGAGAGTTCAGAAACTGTGGCTAAGGAGGACGAAGAGGTGATGGAATAGGTCCATCCAGCGAAACAAACTGAGAAGGCTCCTATTGTAAAATCCAAGGAGAGTAAGACTTCTTCCAAGAAGTCTTCAAAAGTTGTACCCGCTGAGTCCTCCCTTGCAATGAGAACAAGATCTGCCTCTAAAGGCAAAAAAGTGAAAATGGTTGTAAAATAAGAAGAAAGTGATGAAGAAGAAGAAGAAGATGATTCTGAGAATGAGCAGGATCGATTTGCCAATATTGGCAAAAGAAAAATTCTGAAGGGTAGGCTACCGAAAGACCTGGAGGAGCCAGGGATGTTGAGGCTTATAACTTCTCTGGAAGCTCAAGATTGAACGGGAAACTAGTAGGAAAGAACTGGTTGAGTTCATGGCAAATGGTTCAGTGAAGAATGGTGTGGTGACAAGTTCTGTTAAGGGGGTCAAGGTAAAGTTTAATTCTAAGAAGCTGGGTGAGATTTTGAATATCCCTTGTGAGGGATATGATGATTACACAAGGCAAAGATGTCCTTGTTTGGATAGGTTACCTTCAGAGCTGCAGATTACTAGAAATGTTTGTGATGCCACATCAGAGGCAGAAGTTCCTGAGGCCAGGGCAGTGCAAAAGAGTGAGATGAGGCCTGAGCACAAGGTGCTCTTTGAGTTTATCAACAAATGTCTCCTGCCCAGACAGAAAAGAAGGCATACTGCTAATTATATGGACCTTGTGCTCATGCAGTGTTTGACTAAAATTAAGCAAATCAACTGGCATGTGTTCATTGTAAAGCTGTTGGAAAGGGTAATCAATGGCTCAAAGGCTCATGCCATCCCCTATGGAATTATTCTGACTACTGTGCTTTAACGACTACATGTTCCTTAAAACATTGGGAGATGGAATCTAGCAAGGAGCACTTTGGCATCAAGACTCGTCAAAGCTGTGACTATCTGCTCAGTACTGTTCCTGTTGAACCTGGTTCATCTGCTAAGACTCCTGTGAACAGAAAAGTCAGGTCCTTAGTTCAGGAGGTTGGAAAGAAGGATGCTAAAATAGCAAGGCTTAATGCCAGGGTGGCAGAATTGGAGGGAGAAAGGAAAGAACTTAGAGCTGAGATTGCCAAAGAGAAGGAGGAAAAAGAAGGCATGGTAAAACAAATGCTTAACCTGCTAAAAGTCCAACCCTCTAGCTCATCCAAGCCTTAGGAATCCTGTGTCTAGTATCCAGTCTGGTTTCCCCCCTTCAGTGACAAGTTTATATGGTTCTTGGTCTGTTTTTTCTTTTTGCTCATGGTTGGAAGTTTTATGTTTCTTTTTGTGGACTGCTTCGTAGGAACATTTCTGAATCAATGAATGAAACTTTTTCGGTTCTTGTTAATCTTGTTCTAAATAGTTATTCCTGAGATGATTTTTGATTAACTTGAACATATGTTCACTTGCAGTTGCCCCAGCGGCCATGAGTAGAAATTAACTTCAAGAATTCACATTATTTATGAACCTTTTCGATGATGCCAAAAGGGGAAAAATATTGTTCTTTTAAAAAATATTTTTTTGAATTAGTGATGTTTATGACCTAAATCTGACCTCCTTAATGATATTTTAAATCATTTTCTAAGTATTGATTTCAGTCCCCTGATCACAATAAGCACAGAATTTGTCATCATCAAAAAGGGGGAAATTATTGGCCCAAGTTTCAGTTGAGTTTTGAATATTGACAAATGAACTAATAGAAGGACCTGGTCCATCTTGTACTACACAGTCTAAATCAACTAGGGCATGCATTGCACGTAAGGAAGATAATGCACCAAAGATCACGCATCAATATCTTCTGAACATAATCGAAAAGGTTGCATTGGAATAAGGAGGACAATCTCCTTATATGAAGAGAACTTAATCCTAAGTTAGGATAAGAGTTGGAGTTTGCGTTGGCCAAGGACTCGATTTGTGAAAGGATAAGAAGTGGAGTCTTAGTCAAACTCTAACTGCTAACTCAATATATCATTGCGTTAGTTCTCTTTTACAGGTAACACACACAAGCAGAAGTAAAAGCATATTTGAGAGCAAAAGAGCGAGTCTGATTTGCAAGTAGTATATGCAAGTTACAAGTGTGTACGCCTACAACTACATGAACCTAGAGAAGAACCAGTTCCATCTGATTATTTTATTTCTAGTTCAATTGTAGTAGGTTTTATATTGTAACTTTCAGGTTTCCTAGAAGCAATTGTATTAGGTACTTTGTGTCATCAAGATAGAGTTAACTTGATAAGTGTCGCAGCAGTTGAGGCTGTATGCCACACTGGGATTAGAGTTTAATCCTTAGGTTTACAAAGAGTTGTTGTAAATGTTGTTTGTGCGCATTGAGTTTTTGTAAATGTTGTTTCCTACTGCTCAGTATTTTTTATTACTTGTTGAGTGGACGTACTCACATTACTCCATGCACCTTGTGTACAGATCCAGGGATTGATGGACGTGCTTGTGATTGTTGATTCTTTTTCATCCGTAGTGGATTTGTGGAGTTAACAACGTAGCTGCATGGCGCTCGGAGCGCTGCTCTTATCCCTCATATCTTCTTTTAGCTATTATTATTAGTTATCACAGACTATACTAGTCTTCGCATTTTCAAACAGTTTTTAGAAGCTCATGACTTGTGACACTCCGATGTCTGGTTTTTCTTTCCACTTTGTATTCAGGCTTATATTATATCGCTTTGTTAATTATTGGCCTAATTAAACCTTTATTTTGAAATATCGGGTTTTTCTGATGGAAGAGTCGGCTTGCCTAGTTCCACGTTAGGCGCCATCACGACATGGTAGATTTGGGTCGTGACAAATTGGTATCAGAGCCTAGGTTACATAGGTCTCATGGGTCATGAGCAGGTTTTGTAGAGCCTTGTGAATCGGTACGGAGACGTCTGTACTTATGTTCGAGACGCTGCAGAACCTTTAGGAAAACTTCACATTATATTAAAACTAAAAATGAAGATGAACAAAACTTTCGGTCCTCAAATCTTATCCGGCGTAGAAAATATTGCAATATTCATCTTTCATGATGCCATATCTATGCTCTACTCGGATTATTCCAACATTAGCTTTGCTCTTCGCACAATGACCCTAGACTCAGAGCAATGAGAGAGAAGAGAGAGACCGTATTGATTAGAAAAAATATATTAGGAGGATGTTTGTAATAATCATACAGCAAAATAAACTCTCTGTTGTAAATTATCTCTTCTGGAGGAAGTTTCAAGGCTTAAAATAGCTAGAGAAAGTAGGGAAAAGGAAGAAGCTCCAGTATGTAGCTTCCATAAGAATGTCTTCCATGTAGTAGCACATTAGATAACAGAAGATTTAAAGAGAGTGAAACACAATATATTTCCATTGAATCATGAATAATATGAGAGAGAAGGAAGAGAGAGAAAGAAAAAAAAATTCCGAAAGAGAATCGTATGTTAATTAAAAGGAAGAGAGAGAAAAATCATAAATAGCGTATTTTATGTCTCAATTGTAATATATACCATAAATACCTATTATAATTTAAAATATAAAAGATTGGAGGTAAAATTAAGGGAAACTTACAGAAATGTCACATATAAGTTTCAACTTACCAACCTCTAGCCAATATTCCAAAAATCGAAACAAACAAGGAATTTTTTTAATGGGTATAGTCGAAATTCATTGAAAACATATAGATAAGTCAATATACAAAATTTGAGGAAGATTGGAGGTGATTTGGACTGGTTTTGTATCAAAATTAATAATTAAATCGATGTCAAAAATTCTTCTGTGACACATGTATCAAACATGTATCTCGCATGTATCTCATACAAAGACATACATAGATATACATGTGATACACAATTGATACAAATATGATACATATGTGATACACATTGTGATACACGTATCATTTTTTTCATATTCAATTTTTACTTCGAATTTTCAATTCAAACCACCTCAAAACTTCACTAAATTATCCCAAAACTGAGATTCAAGCTCCTTAAGATATACTCAATCTATTCTAATAGCACCCACTTAAAAGAAAGTAAAAATTTGAGATTTTTTTGCTACAAATAACTAATTGACCATTTTGACTAATATTAAATAATATTTTATCAATTGGCCAACTAATATAATGAGCTACTTCTAAATGGACATAGCTTGTAATTTCCCTAAAATTAATTAAATACTCAATAGTTGGTAAGGGGTATCTTCGCAACTGACTCATATTATTGTGAAGTTTGAATTTGTAGTTAAAACAAAATCATGGTTAAACACGAACGACATAAAAGATGCAAAATGTTAGAGAAAGGTACAGATTAGTTTTTAATATTAAATAGAACCATTAAATATTAGAGTACAGGAATATGCATGGCGGTCGTAGATGATCGAGTTTGTAAATTGATGAAGCAGAGATTCACAGATCAAAAACAAACAAATCCTGCACATATAACAAGAAGAGACCACAAGAACACACAGGTAGGCAGATGCTTACGCTTTCCAATTAGGATTTTTATGGTGATTGTAACCATTTCTTTGTATAAATATTCTTACCTAAATGCCGATTGTCGGGACACATTTTCTCTAAGCTAGGAAAATTACATAAACTAACTTGACTGGCCATATGAATTGAGGGTCTATTACTATATTAGCCCTCTCCACTGCAATATCTTTTTCTTCAAATTATATTGTCTTATCCTATGGCGGTGCATTTAACAAGTTAAATTTCTTATTTTATAACTTTTGTGCTTACAGGTGTTTATATAGCGTGGATCCTATTTTAATAGAAACTGATGAGGATGAAGAAGAGAGATTAAAGGATATGTACGCAAAACCTATATAGTCATTAATTCTTTTGGCAAACGAATCTTTAAAATAGGGGGAAATACAGTTTTTCTAAGCTCACTATATTTTAGTTATTAGATAATCCAGAACTACACTTCTCAATTGCTTTTCTCGGTAATCTTAAAAAGAAGAAAAAGTAAGATAAACAAATAGAGCTCGTTCGGATAATCCAACTTGTTTTTTGTCTTTATTTGTAAAGGTCATCATATTAATTTCGCTTAATCCTTGCTTAGCAAATTATGAATCGAAATTACTTTTTTTCTTCTAAAACTCGCATGTAAATTTTTATATATATATATATATATATATATATATAGTGGCATATATATGGTACGTAATGTGGGAGTATAATATATAGTACTAACAAATCTATATATATATATATATATATATATATATATATATATATATATATATATATATATATATATATATATATATATATATATATATATATTAAATTTATAAATAAAGTTTTTAAATTTAAATTAAAATAAAAAAGAAATTTATCTTTTTTTGGGTCAAGTTATCATGCTTAATTTGGTTAATAATAATATGCAATCATGCTAGAAACTTTTATTATCTTTTATGATCTTTTAAATACTACTGCGCCTGTGTTAAACAAAAAACTATTCCATATAACTATAAATTTATTTCACATTTCAATAAAATTTCACCGGCTAAGAATAATTTAAATTCTTAGATAGCCGGCTAAAGTGAATTTTAAATTAAGAATAATATCTTCACTTGCGTTACACACACACACACACACACACACACACATATATATATATATATATATATAATTTTAGAATTTGGAACGTCAAAATAGAAATATTTTTTGAAAGATAACAACATACCAAATAAGAGTGCAAGTCGTAGTAAAATAGCTCTATCATAACAAAAGAATCGTTCATATTGTGTCAACCTCTGTGCTTTGACATAAATACGAGTTATTATTTTATTTTTTGGCTATTTTTTAGGTTCCACTGACACCATGAGAATGGTGCAAAAATAAAATTATCACTACGAGATTTGAGAAACTGTTAATTTTTTTCATGTACTGTTGCGTAAATTGATATCTAACGATTATCTAGAAGGTTTAAATTTTATGGTTGTTTACAGATCATTCAAATAACTCGGATATTTAATATGGTTAATGTCAAATAAAAAAATGGAGCCATACTAGAAAAAATATTACTGGCTAAATAATTTTTTAAAATTTTAAGATAGCCGACTAAAATGAGTTTTGAATTAAGGATAATATTTTCACTTACATTATTATAAAATAAATTATTATTTAAAAATAATATTTTAGAAACTAAAATGTTAAAATAGAAATAATTTTTGAATGATATCAACACACAAAATAGAAGTTCATGCAGTAGTAAAAGAGTCAAGTCGTATTCAAAGAGTCCTTCATAGTCTCAACCTTTGATTATTTTGTTATAAATATGAGTTATTATTTTGCTTGCAGACTAATTTTAGGATCCAATGACATCGGCAACAATAATATCAAAAAAGAAAAATAGAATTACATCTAAAAAATTTGAGAAATGGTTAATTTTTCTCGTTTAATATTTTCTAATTAATATCCAATGATTATCTATATTTAATAGAAAAAATTTAAATTTTAAGATTATTTGCATATAATCTAAATAACTCAGACATATTACATGGTTAGTGTCCGCACATTCACGCAGCTGATAATACTAGTATGATTTATAAACATAAGTGTATGAAAAGACGTACAATGCCAAGTACGTGCGGAAGAAGACATATTTTAACACTATACTAGTAAGGTTAAGTAAAATTAAAGCTCTTCTAGGATCATATATAGTAAGAAATACATAATAATCAATCTTATCAAACTAAAATTACAAGACATGATAATTTTTATTTCTAGTACATCCAAATATCGGAAGTTACTAATGAGAATAAACGTGAGAATCTCATGAATAAGAAGATTTGAAACTATCTTTTTCTACTGCAGGAGTACTAGTTTCACCTTTTTGATTGAAGAGGATCTTAGTACAACTGATGATTATTATAAAAAGAAAAAGCGAAGAGAGTACCACTATTTTGTAACAGTATTATATAGCAGAGAATTGCAAGTAAATTTCCAAAAACAGACAAGCCTCTTTGAAAAAGTCATTGCACAAAAAGTAGCAACAGATAATTAAATTAGAGGGTATGAATGGCAATATCGAAAGGAGAAAAAGTGAGAGAGGAGAACTTCAAGTTTCCTTTGGCTACAAGGCTACACTCCCTAAGAGGAGACAATAAGAGGTTACAGTGTTTATTCTTTTACAGGGAGATCACAATTTCACATGATTTTTTTGACCATAAAGTATTGAACTCTTAACCTTTTCATCAATGGTTGCTCTCTTTTGAATCTGTCCATCATTATTTTCTTTTCCTTTACTCCATCTATGGATAGACCAATACGAACTTACTCTAATTACCCACGCAAAGCTTAAAGAAGAGACTGCATAAGTGAGATTCATTCCAGTTGTATCTCGTTACTTTTGAGGAATGTCTTCTTTCATTTTTTTTTCTCTTTTTAGAAGGTCAATACTGTTTCTTTTAAGATAAAAGTGTTTTGTTCATTTGAATTTTTGGATTTAAGCATGGCCACGATTATGGACAATGAAGACACCTTAAATTATTACATTCTACTTGCTCTTCATAATATTTATTAGGAGTATTAATTAAATAATTATAAGTACACATTTATATTAAGCATAACTCGATGCACAAAACATTTTACATTCACATTAAGGTTTGAGAAAAGACCGTATCTTAGGGGACGGTTCGTAAATAAGCTATCCTAATGCAAATAATAATAGCTGCTTACCCTCGATTCGTGACCTATTTTTGGTTCATACAACGACACCACGGCTCTCCTTTCACGTATACATTTAAATTATATATTTTTATTCTATTATGCAATAAATAATATAATTCATATCCACTAATTTAACTACGCATCTGAATTTAAAATCTCAAAATTATGGGCGCTTGCTTAGCTAATTTGCATTTCCGTGCATGAAAATGCAATGCATGGATAGTTGGATAAGTGCATGTAAAGGGCCGCGTGGCACGTAAATTAATGGGTAATGATTAAGACTTTTTTGGGTTAGTGTTAAGCAGCAAAGCAGATGAGATATGACCATAATTAGAGGCAATATTTGGAAAATTGGTCCCACAGTTAGGAGGGGACCCACAAAATCCAACGGGCCACGTAACATCATCATATATGAGGGGAAGCGTGAGTGTAAATGGAGGGGCACTCGTGTGGGTTTGGTTTCCATGATTAAGCAAATCCCAGAGTTTCATTAAAAACAGTATAAACCACAGATCGCGCATTTATTGCCAGAATATTTATTGGCATTTGAGATTACTGCTTCTTTATTCCCACTCCCTCTGTCTTCTACAGCTTGCCATCTGTCATTACTAATTAATACCCCTTTCATTTCAATTTAGACTAAATATTTGATTCAGCACTAATTTAAGATCTTTTTTAAGTAGTAAGTTTTAAAATTTTAAGGGGTACAAGTTGTATGTTTACTATATTTGTGTGATTATAAAATTTTTTTTAGTAAAATAGTTAAAATAAAGAGTATAAAATTAAATTATTTTTAAATTTAAAAATATATTATTTATTTTAAAACAAGCTAAAAAATAATATACCTCATCTAATTTATAACAGAAGGAGTATAACGTGAAGGAGTATAACTTGCTCATTATATTTTCTTTTATTTTGGATTTAAATCCTTTCTTCCTTTTTCTTTTAATTTTTTGTCTTGCTAGTTAGAGATTTTAAGCCTAAAATGGTCAATTAACTAGAATGCAGGTTTCCGAGGACATGGCCATTGATAGGAAAGTCTGGAGGTCTAGAATCAGGGTTGTAGGATAGGGGCTCCTAGAGTTTTTCGTACGCCTCTTCCGGGGTTGGGTATGGGTCAACAGGGTTACCCATAGATGATTTGTGTTTTAGCTTATGTCCCCCCTATGGCTGTTAGTTATGGTAGTTACTGTATGATATTATTGCATGCGATTGTATTTATGTTTCGTAAAAAAATGTTTAGATAATTATTTACGCTATTTCTGCTGGATTTCTCTATTGTTTTTGTTTTTGTTTTTGTTTTTGTTTTTGTCTTTGTTTTTGTTTTACTGTTGTTTTTCCTTTTATCCTATAAGCCGGAGGTCGATTGGAAACAGCCTCTCTGCCTTTTCGAGTAGGGGTAAGGCTTGTCTACATATTACCCTCTCCAGACCCCACCTGATGGGAGTATACTGGGTAGTAGTTGTTGTTGTTGTAAAACATACAATAAAGTAGGGAATTGCAACCTAATTTGAGCAGTCTTTGTAATTGTCATCAATTGGTTAACTGAATTTCGTACAGTTTTAATACGAGTGAGAATTGTCGAAATTAATTTAACAATAAAGTTATTAAAGTTCAACCGTGAAGTAGACTTTATCAACACAGAGTGTATGTATTATATGCATAATCGAAAGATGAGGTTAAAAAAAGAAAGGAAGTTCAAACTTATAAAGACTAATGCTAGTAGCGGTCCATAGCATGAGATAAGTGTTCATGAGAACCAGTAACCTCTATTTATATATTTAATTATTAAATATCTATAAGTATTTCATTACGAATTTAATATTATTATTATATGTTAACTTAATATTTTATAAAAATTCATAAAATTTAGATTTTGAATCCTCCTCTACTCTACTCTGGCCAAGACATCTTTCCACAAGTTAAATGAATGTAATGAGTAAATACTAAATAGTCCATAGAGTGTAGAGAGCCAACGGAAGTGTGCACATCGGTGTATTATAAAATGCAATGAGACGTCTGCAGTGTAGAGAGGGTAATGAAAATTGTGTAAATCGAAAAAAAATTGATGGGGGTGGTCGAAGGGGGGTGGTGGGTTGATGGAGCATCTTTTGGAAAGTGAAGTGCAACTGTGCAAGGAGGGTCTGGTCTGGTCTCTGGTCTTCCCGTTTGTCGAACTAAGGGCGACACCAATCTCAAGATGATCTGATTCTCTCACACACTCTCTCTCTCTTTGCTCTTTGGACTTTGAATCTTTTAAATCCTAATCTATTGATATTCCAGAGGAGTTTTGTTCTGTTTCGGCTTTGGACCCATCGTTTTTCATCATGAGTATGGGACTCGTGGTGGCCCCTCTTTTTTTTTTTACTTCTTTGTGTTCCTAAATAACCAATCTAGCTTAGCTCCATTTCCCCTTTCTTTTAAACAAAATATTAAATTCAGAGGGTACTTTTTTACCTATACTAAGTTTGCATCTTTGAGTCAAAGATTGCTCTCTATGCCCTGAAGAACATTTGTTGCTTTGATGATTGCAAAGTATCTCATTTTCATGATTCCTATTCCTTCCACCACCCACTTGTTCTCTTGCTGGCTTTTTGTCTACTATGCACAAAATCTATACTCTCCGGTCCACTATATTTAATTAGATTTGATTTTTTTCAGAAACTAAGAAGAAATTAATTTTTTTTACCAAAATTATCTTTGGAATTATTTTGCTAAAACGTTATTCGAACACTTATGTAGCTCTAAAAATAATCAAAAAATAATTTGGGTTAATCGAAATCAAATACAATATGATTTAGAGATTGTAGGATAAAAGCAATAAGGTAAATAGTAGATTTAGCATAAGAGAGATAGAGAGAGTCAGAAAGAGAGAGAGAGAGAGAGAGAGTTATATATTATCAATAATGAAATGCACATGCCCCTTTACAAAGGGAAGGTCCCCTTTATATACAGAGGGACCTACCTCGAAATAATACAAAGATAGTACAAGAGTTGGTGGCCTCGATATACGAGTATCAGAGATTGATGTGACGTTGCAGCAAGTCATGTCACTCTGCCCGTTTGTTGACTATGGCCGGTCTTGCTTGAGCCGACCTTACCACGGCTGCCTTCCTTAGTGAGGTCGTATGCGGATAGTATATGGGCGTGAGGAGCTAAATTTGCTCAATACAGATAGTCCCTCCGTTTATTGGGGATGCAGTTGAAAGGCGTTCCTAATGAACGGACTTGCATGTTCGACGCCTATGAAAATTTGGCCGCTCCCGTTGGTACCCCCGTTAAGAGACGTGCTTGTGTATGGGGAGTTCGAACCGTTGACATATCACTCCCCTTTTCGGAGTTTCTTTTCTAGGTGATGTCATAGATCACGTGCCTGATCATTGCTCCTGCCCCCGAGGCGGTTTAGGTTGTGACGGGACGTTTCGGTTTCATGCGCCGGCTTCTTGAACCATGCCCTTTCGATTTCCATGTGCCTTTTCTTATAAATAGAGGAAGAGTTAGACTAGATTCAACTTTCAAACCCTTTCTGAGAGTATCTTCCCAATCTTTCTTCTATCCTTTTCCGGTGCCTTTGCTCCTCTGAGATTTTCGTTCTTAGGACTCGAACTCGTGACCCAGAATATTTACGTATTTTCCTTTTATAAATTTCATTATGGCCAAACGTCGTCATGATGATACTGGAACCAAAAAAGTTGCCTTTGTTAGAGCATCGTCGTCTTCAAACGACGAGGATGGCGAGGAAGTTTTTGTCCCACTGTCGATAACCAACTTACTTCCCCGCAAAATGAACAAAAGGACGGACTTCAAAAACAAGTGCAAACTCCCTCCTTGGGAGCACAGTGAGTTGAAACCGTCCCACTTAGCCTCCCTTAGGAAATTATATAACATTCCTGATCATATCAACATGATTCCTGCGGGGTTAAGCCATGCCAATGTGCCCAGTCCCAGGTACTGTGTTGTTTATGAATATCCTTTTCGTATTGGATACACCCTCCCACTTTACCCTTTAGTGGAGGAGTTGTGTCGTTGGTTCCGGGCATGGCCGGCCTAGCTTACTCTGTATGGCTTGAAGGTGTGCCGAGTATTGTCCGTCTATGCGGCGAAGGCAGGGAAAGAGGTGACCGTCCATCACCTCATGCAGATGTTTAGTGTGGTTTTCATGAGGGGTTTGATGCTCCAACTGAGGAAACGAGGCACAAAGAGCTTCGTGTCGCAGGTGGATGATAAGGCCAATCGTAAATTCTGGGCGCAGTTCTTCTACGTGCGTACTGAGCACCTCGTGTCCGACCCCGTAGGGTTCCCGGAGGTGTGGAATGATGCATGTGAGTATCGATGTGCGTAAATTTTGCTATTTTAGTCTTACTTGGCTTGTTTTCACCGTCGAGGATTTCTTTTGTTTCCATGAAGTGGCGGCTCGACCTCCTCATAGAGTTGAGGATATTAGATCGTGGGTGCAAGCGCTGATACCGCTTGCCGAAGAGAGCCGTTTCAGGACCGCATTCCTTAGGCTCTATGGCCCGACAGGTAACGTTCTTACATAGTTTTTGTTATGGTTAGGGAGTTCCCATAATTTTCTTGCTCATCTCATACATGCTTTGCCAGGACGGGACACCTCTAATAAGGCACAGAAGCAAAAGAGACAGCAGAATTCAAAGATCGTGGCCGGTCCTTCTATGACGGTACCTGATCCTGAGGAGGATCGGGTCCTTGTTGGTACGTCTAGGGGTAGTGCTTCGCCCCCTTTAAGATAGGAGACTTCGTTGGGGCCGGCCTCTGAAGTTATATCTGGGACTGTGATGGAATTGTCGGCGACTGTTCATGAGATTTCCCCTGTAGGGACGTCTACTGCCGAACCGACTTGCTCTGAGACCTCTCTGTATCCCATGGAGGGGGACCGTGAAGAGGAAGAGACGTTGGAGGCGAGGAAACGTTGAATTATCACCGGCAAGGCTGTGGCTACTCAAACTAAGAAGGTTAAGCCACTCCGCTCTGAATCAAGCCCGGTTTTTATGGAGGAGGCTGTACGAGCAGGAAGCTCCGTGCTCGAGAGAGAGGCGGTTGAGAAGAGGAGTGAGGACGCAGACATGGCGGGCCCGCGGGTGGCCACGGAAAGTGCAAGAAGAGGGAGGTCCTTGGACCGGGTGGAAATGGCAGCTGGCCAGTCCTCTCGTCACATAGTGATTGAGAGTCACTACAATTTTCTGGAGAACTGTGAGGAGGCGGCCTCCATCATGACGCTTTTGTGCTCTGAGGCCGAGCGTGCGACCTTGGCGGAACTTAGCAACAAGGTTTTGGCCCAACGGGTGGCAGGTGTTGCCGTGCAGGTATGCCTTTTGCTTGTCGATCTTTCTTTTTGCGTTTGGTGGAAGGTGATTTTTCTCTTACTTACTTGGTTTCTTTTCCAGACCCTTGTTTTGGAGGTGGAGAGGGAATGGCGTCGGAAGGAGAAGATGGCCAGATACAATAGGCTGGTGCAGAAGTATGACAAAACGCGCGAGGCGCACCGAACCTTGGCCGACCTGTATAAGCAGAACCCTAACTTTAGGGTAGTTCGTGAGGGCCTTGCTGAGTCCGAGGAACAGTTGAAGAAGAGAGTGGCCGAGCTGGAGAAAGTTGATGAACAGCTCATGCCTGCTGTTGCTCGGGCCGCAGAGATGGAGGTTCTTCTGCAGTCCAAGGATGAGGATCTGCAGTTTGGCCGCGTCGTGGCGGAGGAAGCGGAAGAATTACTAGCCCGGGTCGCAGCTTTAACTGCGGAGCTGGACACCACATGAGTCGAACTCTTGTGCAAGCCGATACCTCTCGTGAAGCACATGAGTCGTGGGTTTATGCCGAGGCTCGATTAATCGTGCTCGAGGAGTTCCTGGTGGCTGGCCAGGCGTTTGAAGTGGAAGTTGAGAGCCAGCGTCGGTTGGCCAGAGTCGCACGTGAGGCGGCAGGCTATGGTCCAGAGTCACCGGCCCGGGAGGGGGGCAATTCAGCTGATATTAATCGCTTGGAATCCAGCTCTTGGATTTCCAGGGCGTACTTTCCTGGAAATCAGGACGGACCTGCTGAGGGTCAGGCCGGGCAGGATAAATAGTGGTCTCTTTAGGATTCCTGTAAATATTGATTTTTTTTATCGTGGGTGTTTAGTCCCATTGATAAAGATATATAACCTTTTGTAAATGATCCTTTCTATTTTTTATGGTAGCTGTGTAGATCACGATGCCTTTCGATTGCATAGGAACGATGGCTTTAGCTTTATAAATTTTGACGACCTTGGTCGTTTAGGCATGATGGCTTCAGACATGTAGGATAAAAATCATAACCTGACGGCCTTAGCAATAAAACGATGGTCGTAGCCTTTCGAAAGCGCTGGCTATAGCTATTTGGAGTAAAGGCCGTAGCCTAATTAAAACGATGGTCATAGCCATGAAAACTAAAAGCTGTAGCCCGATTGCCTAAGCCATATAAAACGAAGGCCATAGCCATGTAAGATAAAGGTCGTGGCCTGATTTCCTTAGTCGTATAAACGGTGGCCATAGCCATGTAAAGTTAAAGGTCGTAGCCTGATGGCCTTAGCCATATGAAAGATGGTCATAGCCATGTAAAGTTAAAAGGTCGTAGCTTGATGGCCTTAGCCATATAAATGATGGCCATAGCCGTGTAATGTCAAAGGCTGTAGACTGATGGCCTTAGCCATATAAATGATGGTCATAGCCATGTAAAGTTAAAAGGCTGTAGCCTGATGGCCTTAGCCATATAAATAATGGCCATAGCCATGTAAAGTTAAAGGGCCGTAGTCTGATGGCCTTAGCTATATAAATGATGGCCATAGCCATGTAAGTTAAAGGTCGTAGCCTGATGGCCTTAGCCGTATAAATGATGGCCATAGCCATGTAAAGTTGAAGGGTCGTAGCCTGATGGTCATAGCCATGAAAAGTTAATAGGTCGTAGCCTGATGGCCTTAGCTATATAAATGATGGACATAGCCATGTAAAGTTAAAGGGTCGTAGCCTGATGGCCTTAGCCATATAAATGATGGCCATAGCCATGTAAAGTTAAAGGTCGTAGCCTGATGGCCTTAGCCATATAAATGATGGCCATAACCATGTAAAGTTAAAAGGTCGTAGCCTGATGGCATTAGCCATATAAATGATGCCCATAGCCACTTCATTCATTTGGAGGTGGCCGTAGCCTTTATACTCATCTGGATATGGCCGTAGCCTTTGTATTCATCTAGAGATGGCCGTAGCCTTTATATTTACTTGGAGATGACCATAGTCTTTACATTCACTTGGAGATGGCCGTAGCCTTTACATTCACTTGGAGATGGCCGTAGCCTTTACACTCACTTGGAGATGGCCGTAGCTTTTACATTATTTTGGAGACGACACTAATCATGTCCCTGTATCATGTCTATCTTGGAGAGTCTATGGAGAGGCGGACATGATGCACTTTCGCTGCAAACGTCTCCAGGTGACCCCTTTACCGCCTCGTTAAAAACCTTCCCCAGAAAACCCAATCTGGACAAATCTCGGGTAAGGGAAAAAGAGTACGACTCAGGTGACACCTTTTCAGAAGTGGAAACGTTTCAGGTGAGCGACGTTCCATTTGTTCTGGAGCGTCTTTCCTACCATTGTCTCTAGCTGGAACGCTCCTTTTCCGGCCGTCGTTGTGATTTTGTAGGGTCCGTCCCAATTTATGCCCAATTTTCCTTCACTTGGATCTTTTGAGGCCAAGGTTTTGGCTTTGAGGATGTAGTCCCCCGTTTGTAGCGGCCTCATTTTTGCCTTTTTGTTGTAATATCTTTGGATTTGTTGTTTTGGGCCACCATCCTGATGTGGGCCATTTCTCTTCTTTCTTCAGCTTCGTCGAGATCTTGGAACCTGTTGATGTTGTTTTCTGTTCCACTGGTGTGTGAGTACCTTAAGCTGGGTTCGCCCACTTCGACGGGTATGATCGCGTCAGTTCCACAAACCAGTGAATATGGGGTTTCCCCGGTGCTAGACTTGGGGGTGGTTCTGTGCGCCCATAAGACTTCGAGTAGTAGTTCGGGCGATAGACCCTTGGCATCATCGAGCTTCTTTTTGAGTATGTTTAGAATTGTTTTGTTGGAGGACTCTGCATGGACATTGGCGGCGGGGTTGTATGGCATGGACAATATCATTTTGATGCGCCATTTTTCGAAGAACTCTGTCGTTTTCTAGCCAATGAACTGGCGTCCATTATCCCAGCTGATTTCTTTGGGGATGCCGAAACGGAATATGATGTTTTTCCAAATGAAGGCTATGACTTCTTGTTCGCGTATTTGCGCGTATGCACCTGCTTCAACCCACTTGGAGAAGTAGTCCGTTAAAACAAGTAGAAATCGTACCTTTCCTCGTCCTAGGGGCAGTGGGCCGACTATGCCTATTCCCCATAGGATGAATGGCCATGGGAAGGTGACGGAATGGAGGGGTTCTCCCGATTGGTGTACCGTTGGAGCGAACTTCTGGCACCGCTCGCACCGTCGGACGTATTTAGCTATCTCTCTCTTCATGGTGGGCCAATAGTAGTCGGCACGTATGATGCATCTTACGAGGGCGAGGTTGCCAGTGTGGGCGCCGCAATAGCCTTCCTGTACTTCTTCAAGCACTGGTCTTGTTTGCTGTGGCCTAAGCACTTGTCTAAGGGGCCGCCGAAAGTCCTTTTATAAAGGTTGCCATTGACTATGCAGTACCGGGCGGCCTGTATGCGAAGCTTCTTCGCTTCTTTTTTATCGGGGGTGGGGGTAATACCCTGTCATGCAAATAAGATATGATTTGGTTGCGCCAGTTCCAATTCAAGTTTAGGGAAAGTACCTCGGTGTGGTCGATAGCTGAGAGGAGGAGTGTGACCAAACTTTCTTTGTTGATGTTTTTGGTGGCGGCAGCTAGCTTGCCAGGCCGTCCGCTTTGATATTTTGTGCTTTGGGAATTTGTTCGAAGCGGCATTCCTCGAATGTGGCCATTAGTCTGTGGGTTTCTGACTTGTACTTTTGTAATCTCTGTTCTTTGATTTGATAAGTCCCAGTGACTTGGTTCACTACAAGCTGGGAGTCGCAATGGAGGAGAATTTGGCAAGTTTCGCACTTGATGACCAGTTTCATTCCTGCAATGACGGCCTCATACTCGGCCTCCTTGTTAGATATTTCCGGGCATGTATGTACTGGCGAATTGTCTCGCCCGTGGGGACTTCGAGTATGAGTCGTAGTCTCGATCCTGATGCATTGGTGGTGCCGTCCGTGTAAAGGACCCATAGGTCGTTTTCGGAGGACGCGCGTTATGCTTCGAGTTCTGCCTTTTGCAGGACTTCCGCGCTGAAGTTGGCGATAAAGTCAGCTAGGAGTTGCGACACTATGGCGGTCCTAGGGAGGTATGTAATTTCATGCTCGCTGAGCTCAAAGGCCCATCTGGCGAGTCGCCCTGAGAGTTCGGGTTTGTGTAGGACGCTTCTTAAGGGTAAGGTCATTACTACCCTTATGGGGTGGTATTGAAAATATGGTCGTAGCTTTCGTGAAGCTACTATGGACGATAACGTCAGCCTCTCAAGGTGGGGATACCGGGTTTCGGCATCCACAAAGGGTTTGCTAATGTAATAGGTAGGAGATTGCATACCTTTATTTTCGCGCACCAGGACGACGCTGATTGCAACTTCCAATACGGCCAAGTACACCAGTAACGGTTAACCTGGGTCGGACTTTACCAGCAGGGGTGGTGACCATAAGTATGCTTTCAAGCTCTTCAGAGCTTTTGCACATTATGTGTTCCACTGCAGTCCCTGGTCTTTTTTCAACACACTGAAGAACTTGTGGCATCTATCGGAGTAGCGCGAGATGAATCTGGAGAGGGCGGCTATCCGACCTGTCAGTTTCTGCACTTGATTTTTGCTGCTTAGTGTTTCCGGAATGGCTTCTATGGCCTTGATTTGGTCTGGGTTAACTTCGATCCCTCTTTGTGATACCAGAAATCCCTCTTTGCTGCTTTTTCAGGATTTAGCTTCATGCCGTATTTCCTTAATATTTGGAAGGCTTCCTTCAGGTGGGTTAGGTGGTCTTCTTTTCTTGATGATTTGACCAGCATGTCGTCGATGTATACTTCCATGGTTTTGCCAAGTTATTCCTTGAACATTGCCGTTACCAGCCTTTGGTTAGTGGCCCATGCGTTCTTGAGCCTGAAGAGCATTACCTTATAGCAATATATCCCTTGATGAGTGATGAAAGTTGTCTTTTCCCGATCCTCTTCAGCCATCATGATCTGATTGTAGCCGGAGTATGCATCAAGGAAGCTCAACAGCTCATGCCCTGCTATCGCATCTATTAGCTAGTTGATGTGGAGGAGCGGGAAAGAGTCTTTCGGACAGGACTTATTTGGATCGGTGAAATCCACACACATCCGCCACTACCCACTTTTCTTCTTGACCATTACAACGTTGGCGACCCATTCCGAGTACTTGGATTCCCTGATGGAGCTGTAGGCTAGCAGCTTGTCCACTTCTTCACTCACCGCTTCGTTAATGGCGGCGTTGAATTATCTCCTCATTTGTCGCACCGGCGGTGGTAATGGGTCGGCGTTGAGTTTGTGGGAGGCGATTTCTTAGGAAATTCCTAGAATATTTGCCTGGGAAAAAGCGAACATATCCGCATGGTTAGATAAAATTCATAGTACTGACCTGGATTTGATAAGCCGTGGCCTATGTAGGGTTTCTTAGCGGGGTTGATACTATCTATCTGAATGGGGTCGAGGTCTTCGATCGTGGCCTTTCTAGCCTCGACCTCCTCAGGATCTTCAATGGCGGTCTTTGTCGGACGAACCTAGTCCCGGACTGGGCTGATTGCTATGCTTCTACACTTGCTCCTTGGAGTTGTTTTGTATGTGTATAATCTTGGGCTATCTTATTGTATTCTTGGGCGGTGCGGGGCTCTCCCCGTATGTAGTGCACTCCTCATGGGGTTGGGAACTTGATTACTTGATAGAAGCTGTACGGGACGGCTCTCATAGCGTGTATCCACGGGCGTCCGATAATGGCGTTGTTCGTCGTTTCTTGGTTCATCACATGCAAGGTTGTTTCCATCGTAGCTCCTCTTGCCAGAACGGGCAGTTTCACTTCGCCTGAGGTTCTTTCCACTGCATTATTAAAACATGTTAGTGTTATGCAACGTGGAATTATTTTATCTTCGAGTCTCATGAGTGCAAGGACTCTCGGATGAATGATACATGCGCCACTTCCATCATCGACCATGATCCTTTTGACATCCATATCTACTATTCATAAAGTAATAACTAAGGCGTCATAATGAGGAAAACACAAACCGTCGGCATCAGACTTATCGAAGGTGATACTATCTTCGAAGTCGTCATACCGTTCGTGAGCAATGGTTCGCTTTAACTTGTGGGTGGTGGTGAATTTGACGTGGTTGATAGTTGAGTCATTGCCGCCTCCAATGATCATGTTGATGGTGCGCGTTGGTGAGGGCCGCCTTGGCGAGCCGTGGGGTGGTTCCCGTCCACGTGCGAAGTTGAGATTTCCTTTGTCCATGAGCAACTCTTTCAGGAACCTTTGGTTCAGCATTCGGACCACCTCCTGTCGGAGATCGATGCAGTCTTACGTCCTGTGCCCCCGTTCCTGGGGGAACTCGCACAGGGCGTTTGATTTTCTGGTGGCGGGGTCGGATTTCATCTTAGCCAGACATTGCACTTTATTGCCTAGCTTTTCTAGTGCGTACACTATTTCTTAAAGAGATACACAAAAGTTATGTGCAGCTAATGAAGGAGGCATACCTCTGTCGTTTCTTAGTGGGGCGACATGTCGCTGTATGGCATCTGCATGCCTTGACGGTGGTGGATGCGAGGATCTGACGTATGGATTGTATGGTTTGTGCCTTTCCCTGTTGAGGAGTGGGGATAGCTCCCGCCTATTCTCGTTGCGTCGGTCCCTTCGAATTTCTGGGTGTACCGTTGTCAACCGTCTGGTTGGCCCATTGAGGTCATCGTCGTCCCCACGTACCTCAGCGCTAGGCGTTGTGTATCTCTTCCCGGGTGATGGGGGGATATTTTAGGAGACAGCTGAGTAATTTTTTGGTTGCCTTTGACCCGTATCTATTGAGCCGGTTCTTAAAGGCCGCAACCGCCATGCCTTCAGATATGTTGGGTAGACTCATCCTGACCCTGTTGAATCTAGCTAGGAACTACCTTAGTCCTTCTCCTGGGGTTTGTCGCATGACGAATATGTCGTTGACCCGTACTTCTAATTTCCTTGCTCCTGCATGGGCGGTGGCAAATTTATCAGCCATTTCTTCGAATGCAGAGATACTTCTGGCCGGTAGCTGTGAGTACCAGGTTAGGGCTCCTCCTGTTAGCATTTCGCTGAACTTCTTCAGAAGCACGGATGGTACCTGTTCTCTCGACAAGTCGTTGCCTTTGACGGCTGTGACATAGTGAATCAAGTGGTCCTCGGGATTTGTGATCCCGTCATATACCTTCAAGAAGGGAGGCATCTTGAAGGTTTTCGGGATGGGGTATGGTGCTGATGCTTCCGTGTAGGGTTGTTCAACGAATCTTCCCACGTCTCGCTTTGGTAATAGTTTAGGTGCACCCGAGATTTTATCCACCCTTTCTTGGTACTCCTTCATCTGGTCATGAAGCAACCTGTTCTCATTTTCCATTCTTCTATCTTTTGGAGAATGACTGTGAGCGTGCCGTCATTGGCTTGAACATCAACGGCCACGTTGTTCGTTCTGGTAACTTCAAGCTCATCCTCAGCTGCGACATGATCTGTTGTTGGGGTGCGTTTATCACTTTGAGGTGGCCTCTTGACTAGATTGCTAAGGGTGTATGTTAGCCACTCTTCAAATAACTTTTTTACCTCCGGGGGTGCTCCTTTAGTCGTAGATGTTCAAGCCTCTCTTTCTCGTAGAACAACCAGATCATCCGGCGAGGAAGGTAGGGTTTCCATGCATATCAAAGTACTGGGGGTTGCGTGTAAGGCATTTTCTTCAGCAACCGCGTTGAGATTGCCTGTGAGATCTGTTGTAACCTCTAGGATAGCTTGCATTCTTGCATCGTCTTCAACCATTTTAGGTTGTAGAGAGTGATTTTTAGAAGGATCTCTAGAAATAAACTACAGCGTTGATTCTCGAAATCCCCACAAACGGCGCCAAATTATTTTGCTAAAACGTTATTCGAACACTAATGTAGCTCTAAAAACAATCAAAAATGATTTGGGTTAATCGGAATCGAATGTAATATGATATAGAGATTGTAGGATAAAAGCAATAAGGTAAATTGTAGATTTAGCATAAGAGAGATAGAGAGAGTCAGAAAGAGAGAGTGAGTTGTATATTATCAGTAATGAAATACACATCCCCCTTTACGAAGGAAAGGTCCCCTTTATATACTGAGGGACCTTCCTCGAAATAATACAAAGACAGTACAAGAGTTGGTGGCCTCTTTATAAGAGTGTCAGAGCTTGATGTGACGTTGCAGTAAGTCATGTCACTCTGCCCGTTTGTTGACTATGGCCGGCCTTGCTTGAGCTGACCTTACCAAGGCCGCTTTCCTTAGTGAGGCCGTATGCGGATAGTGTATGGACGTGAGGAGCTAAATTTGCCCAATACTGGAATAAAAAGCCTAATAATATTTATTGTATTTTTAATAAATACATTATAATTAACGAAAAAGGGTCAAAACTACTCCTAGACAATTGGAGTTGGTACAATAATGCCCTCCGTCCACCTATTTTGAAAAAATTGCCCTCACCGTTATTTTTTTGGCTCAAGAACGCCCTTACGACTAACGACTATGTTAGATAAAAAAATTAATTAATTTCCATGTGGCATAATGAAAAATGGTCAAAACTGCCGCTAGACTATTGGAGTTTGTACAATAATACCCCCATCTCAAAAAATCTCTCCCTTCCCCCTTCCCCCTCCCCTATAACGTCTGGGTTCATATTCCTCTTGTTTTTCTCATCTGTTTTTTGACCTTGCACTTTATTTGAATAATCACTACAAATATCATTAACGTTTTATTTTTAGACAACAAAAATTTTTTGTCACCAATACTTTACGTCATACAGCTTTCAAAAACCCTGTTAAGCAAAAAAAACGTAATTAATTTCCATGTATCATCGTCCCATTGATTGGTTGTCTGAAAATAAAACTTTAATGATATTTGTAGTGATTATTCAAATATAGCATCCTCGTAAATTAAGCTATTGTATGAGGATGCTCTTCAGGTTATATCAATATCGCCAATTTTTTTTAAAAAAAGACAATTAAATCAAGAGAAATATTTGAGATTATATGCATGAGAATATGAGAGAATATGACTTATTGGTGAATGTGACTGCAATAAACACTTGATTGAGCGTATTGTATGAAGCAGTAAAGTGTAGTAAGAAATTTGATGATGAATGGTATTTCTGTGATGAAAACAAATAGGAATATTGATGTGTACATTTACAAAGAAATAGGAATAGGAAGGTGACTATAAAAGAGAGTTTTGTTTGCTTAAAGAAAAAAATAGGTGCACGAGAGATCTAGATGGTGGAATACATTTTAAAAGAAAGAGAAGAAAGTAACGACGGAAAATGGTCTTAGAATGTGGGTAAGTTTATTTTAATTAGGTGAATCTTGAGTTACGCCAATGGGATGATGATACATGGAAATTAATTACGTTTTTTTGCTTAACAGGGTTTTTGAAAGTTGTATGACGTAAAGTATTGGTGACAAAAAATTTTGGTTGTCTGAAAATAAAACTTTAATGATATTTGTAGTGATTATAGAGTGCAAGGTCAAAAAGAGGATGAGAAAAACAAGAGGAATATGAACCCACACGCTAGAGGGGGGGGGGGGGGGAGGGAAGGGAGAGATTTTTTGAGATGGGGGAATTATTGTACCAACTCCAATAGTCTAGGGGCAGTTTTGACCTTTTTTTCGTTATGGCACATGGAAATTAATTAATCTTTTTTTATCTAACGTGGCCGTTAGTCGTAAGGGAATTCTTGAGCCAAAAAGATAACGGTGAGGGAAATTTTTTCAAAATAGGTGGACGAAGGGGATTATTGTACCAACTCCAATTGTCTAGGGGTAGTTTTGGCCCTTTTATAATTAATTAATATTAAAAGGTAAATTTTTTATATGTATTAAAACAACCAAATAATTAATTAAAGTGGATCTTAGGGACTACATTCCCTCCTCGTACTCTGCTAGTATGCTTTTTTCATCTAACACTATGTTTGGATTATTGTTCCCTATCGTTTTATAATGTATTGTATTGTATCGTTTTGATAGATACAACGTTTGGATAGACTGTATCGTTTGGTGTTGTTAAATAATAACTTTATTGTTTGGTTTGACTGTATTGTACTGTACTGTATTGCTAAGTTTACTAAAATACCATCAATTATTTTAAATATGATTCTTATTAAGAATTACTCATAAAAATTATTTATTCATTTGACTTCCGCATCCTTCTCACAGGGAATCATGATATTAACGTGATAAATTATATTACCAGAACATATAGTTTGCAAAGATCATAGATGAACTAACGAGAAAAAATATACAAGAAAGAGATGAAAAACTAACGTATTGTTTGAGAAAAATTGTTATTAAAAAGTTATGAAGAAGACAAGGTACAAATCTTGATTAAGCAGAAGAAAATTGAATGGATATTTAGAAAAATTAATTTTCAACCAAATGTCACTACATAAATTATTTTATATTTTTAGAAAAGAGATGGAAAACTAACCTATGAAAACTGTCGTTTGGAATTACCAAAAAAAAAACTCCTGTTTGGAAAGAGATGAAGCAACCAGGGAACTACATAGTTGACTAGTTGCATGACAGAAAGAAGATGGAGACAAAATAGTTAATAGTTTGGTGAATATAATACAAATAATAGGTTAAAATATAAAATTGAAATATAGAATAATAAGTGTGGCGTAATTGGAAAGAAAAATACGGAACAATCCACCACAGCGATTTGGTTGTTCCATAAACTGGGATTTTTCATTATTCCGAAACAATGAATTTAACAATACGATACAATCAATTTATATTAACAATCAAAACAAATATTTTATCTGAATTAACAATACAATACAATACAACCGATAACAACCATCCAAACAATACGTAAATTTCCTAGCTTGTTTTAATTGTTTTTCCTCGCGTTGCGCATTTAAATTTCTATTTTTCAATTTCTTCTATGCGTTTTGTAAACATTACTAATCTTCTATTTAGAAACAAATCTAGCTACTTTTTCCTGTCCAAAATAAGTGATTTTTTAGTTGGTTTTAAACATATTAAGAAATTCATCTTTTAGTATTAACTAGTAATGAAATTGACCATATTAATATTTATTTTCTCTTCACATAAATACTCCTAACACATACTCCAATATTAGTTACTCCAAAGATAATATAACAAAAAAAGTTAATTTATTTTGAAATAAAAAATTTTATTTATTTTAAATTACAAAAAAAAAATTAAAAAATTATTTATTTTGAACTTAGGAGGATAGTAATTAAATCGAGGTTTGTGTAATATTAAATCAATATTGGAAATTGGACTTAGAGAAGAATAAGTGCAGGGGGTTGATAGATAATCATGATGACAAGAAGGACTGGATTACCTAAAACATGCATAGGACTCGATCAGTTCACGTGAATCTTCCAGGGTACGGCCACTGCTTACTGATCAATACCTGAAACTACTAGTTTTGTATTGTGCACCTTAGGTGAAGAAAGGGATGGTGTATATCAGTATTTAGCAACTTCCTGCCCCGTATCAGTCACTTTCAATTCATTAATCTAAGTTAGTCGATGGGATGGATTGGACTGCCTAAAGCAACTAAAGAGTGGTCTTTGTTTTGTTGACTGATACATTGGAACGAATTTTACTAGTATAAACACCATTATCCTACCCCAACCCAGACTCAAGTAGCTAGTCTGATGACTTGCAAATTATACACGTTTGAAACTAACATCAAGTTAATATTCTCTAGATGCAAAGGCAAATTAATAAGCTAGGTGCATAGGTGAATGGGTCCATGTTCAATGGATTTAATTGAATTTATATTTTTATTATAGAATATAAATGTATGTTTAAACTTTTTTAACTTTCAACAAATATCAAAATTTATCCCATACTTTTAAATAAATAATCAGTGTAATCACACAAGTAGAGTATCAAAAATTCCATAATTTTAAAGTACAATAAATTTAATATTAAAACTTTTAAAAACTAAAAATTTCAAGCTTAAATTGTGAATTCGCCTTTAATTAGTGGAGGATCTAGTCGACACTCATTGGATAGATATGTTTAGCTCAAAGTTCTCATAAACTTTATAAGCATAAATCAATTAAAATCAACATAGGCACAATCATAGCAGATCATAATAAATTAAAAGACCAAATGAATAAAATGTACGAGACAATAGTTATTGGTTGAGGGGAGGAGGGTGAAGATCTTTTATTAATGATATCTGCCTCTCCATGGAGAGGTTCAGAGCCTTACAATGATGTATTTTATCTTCTTTTAGAAGTGGATGTGAAGAAGAAGAAGCAGCAACCCCTTTTTTAGGGTTCTTCCTCTTAATATTTATAGCCGTGGATCTTGCCAGCTAGCAATGGGCGGCCGTGGCTACATCGAAGGGACGTCCGTAAATGATGAGTAGGTCGTGGTCTCGCTACTTGCTAATTAGGTTGAGTAACCTTGGAGTACTTTGGTCGGTGGATGGTCATACCTTTTATTAACCTGAACGAGCTTAGGAGCTATTTAGACGTACTACAAATCACGAATCTAATTCTGACCCATACAGATAGTCCCTCATTTTATTGATGTGGGGAGCCGGCCGAGCTCGATGAGCGGATTTTGCCGATATCCGTAGCCGTTTATGCTTTGGAGATAGCAGTATTCATTTATATTCTGGAGATGGCTCTAGCCATTTATTTGCATGTGCTTTTCTTTTGGTAGGAGACCGTAGTCACCTTATTGTCAAGGGATGGCGATAGACTGTTGTTTTGAGAAGGCCGTAGCCGTTTTATATTCAGGAGACGGCCGTGACCGTTATTACTTTGGAGACGGATGTAATCAATACTAATTTCTGAGGCGGCGGTGACCAGCATTACTTTGGAGACGGCCGTAGCCACTAATGGTTTATAGATGGCTGTAGCCAATTACATATGCCTGGGGAGAATACGACCATGCTTATTGCGTATGAGGAAGGCGTCATATGCACAGTGATGCATGGGGCGTACTCTTGGTATCTTGGGGCCGTTACAACCGTTTCACGAGAGATGTGCCGATCGACGGTTGAATGACTATTCCATAGTATCTGTCATAATGATGCCCGTTACTGTTGGCCTGAACCGTTCTGCGGTTGGTCAGGCAGTTAATGGTGACCTTTGGGATTCGTGAAAGCCATTTTTGCCTCGTCTATAAATAAGGTTTTCTATCATTCAGTTCTTACTTTTCTGATATTCATTTATGTGAAATTCTGAGAGAGATAGCTCTTTTTGTTCTCAGATTAATTCGTCTCTTGTTCCTCGTTACTCCATTTTTTGTCATTTTTCGTCAGATCTTCATCTTATCTTGATTTTCCGTTGACTTTTGCTTACTTCTTTCGTTATATCGACAATGACGAGCAGTTCTCATTCCGATATTGCTCTGGTGGCAGTTACAGCGGCTAAGGGTCCATCTACGGTGGTGAGAACCGTAGATTCGGCGAATATTGATAAGACCCCGTCGGTGACTGACATTATTTCTTTTCCCGATGGTCCAGCGACTGATTTCTCTGACCACGAAGGAGAGGACCAAGTCGACAAGGCCCCATTGATGGGGGAGGTCGGCCTCGCTCAACCGTGGGATCAATGTGACATTCCTCGTTTTGCTGACATCGTGCTTGCTAGGAGCGGGGAGAGGGTTCACGTCGACCACCGGGGGTACTGCGTTTTCTATGCTTACCCCTTCAAGCTAAGATTTAAGCCCCCCCCCCCCCTCCAATGTTAGTGGTGGATTTCTGCTGGTTAGAATGACCACGTCACTTCAGCGATTCAAATATTAGCTCCAGTTGATGAGAAGGAAGGTAGTTCCTCGGCAACTATTTTGGTGGAGGATATCGGCGTCGATGTTTTGGCGAATGCGGGTGCTTCAACTTCCTGAGCGGCGGGGGCCTCGACTTTCAGGGCGGCGGAAGGAAGGGGCGCCTCAGGAGAGGGGGAAGATTCTGAGTCCGACATGGACCCTGAGGACATCCATCTATGCCAGGAGGGTTATACGCGTCCAGCGGTACAAGCCGAAGGGAGTTATCGCAACGTGGAGATTCCTAATGAGCAGAACTAGCAGTTCGAGGAGGACAACCTGGTGACGCTGTTCGAGGTTATGTGCTCAGAGGCGGAGAGCACGTCTTTACGGGGCATCTCGAATGTCGGGTTGATGGGGGAGGTAGCCTCCCTGAGCATAAAGGTACGTGTGATACCTGGGTTTGTTTCTTTTCTTAGTATGTCTTCCTGTATTAATTGATGTTTTGTTTGTTGCAGTCATTTTTACTAGTGGTGGAGAGCATTTGGTGGTTCGGCAGTCTTTGTGCAGTTGTTGGAGAAGTACCGCCACTATCTGGACCGATGCTGTGACTTGCGTGAACGCTTAGGGAATGACCCACGAAATCAGGAGCTGGGAGAGGAGCTGGCGCGGAGGGAAATTCATATGCAACAGACCCTTAGTAGGGTAAAAGCTCTTGAGGGGCAGCTCTTCTGAATAATAAGGAGTTAGACGCTGAGAGAAAGGCGGCTACTGAGAGGGAGCGCCAAAATCGGGCTGCGGTAGCAGAGGCCACTGAGGCTTTGACTAGGCAGGTGGTTGCCTTAGAGACGGAGGCCGGTGCTATATGGAAGCAGGCAGAGGATTCCATGGCGAGGGTTGAAACGTTTCAGGCGACCAAGTGTTCCCTAGAAAGAGAATGCAGATTAGAGAGAGCGACCACTACTTTCTGAGAGAGGGCATTGAAGGAGCGCATTGCTGTCTGTGAGCAGGACGCCCGTACTGTGGTGGACAAGATTGCGGCCTTGGAGGCTGAGAACCAGCGCCTGAGGAATCAGGCCGCTTCTTTTGGTCCTGCTCGTGAGCTTTGGACGTATGTCGAGGCTCAGCTTGTGTGGATAGGAGGTTTTGGGAAGTCAGTGTTGTGCCTGAGGCCGCCAATGAGGAGGCACGCCAAAAGGCTCGTGATTCGGGCCTCGACTGCGGTATTGAACTGTCCAAGCCCGGGGGTGATGATGGCGCCGATGGCGCTGACAATGTTGAAGAGGGCGCTAGTGGCGCTAAGTGAACAAAGATAGAGTTTGTAATATTTGTTTAAATTTCATTCTCTTTTTCGTTCTTATTTTTTGTTGTCATTCGCATATGTTTTGCCGGCCTTGGGCCAGTGTAATTGGGGTCAACCCCGTGTAAATATTGTAAAGAATGTGGCTTTCTTCCTTTTTGTTTGTTTTGTATTAATTTCGTGCTTTTTTTTGTGCTCGTTTGAGACGGCCTTTCCTTAGAGTTTCTCTAGTGAGCATATTAATAGTCTCAACCGGTTAGGTGGTTTCGACCATTGTCGAATTGATTCCTTTCCTTAAGGGAAAATTGGTGTAGATGGCTTTGGCCATAGATAGACGCTTTTGGTCATCACCTTCCTCCACTTGGTGGGAGTGAGTTGTAGCCGTGTTTGGGCAGTGGTGACACATAGCCATAGTCCTAGTTTGGGCTTAGTTGGACTACTGGTCGTGGTAATGAAAAGCACAGCCTTGTAGTTTGACTTGGGCCGAACTTTACGTGGGCCGAAACTTTAGTTTTGAGTTAGTCGTACTTACTTGAATGGTGGGGGCTCTTAGCCCGACCTGGGGTTCATCCGTGGTTAAACATTTGGGGGCGCTCGGCCTCGCCTGATCGCGGCCTGGCTCATAGCCGCGGGGATGTATATTCTTGGCTTTGATTCGTCCGTGGTTGAGTTTGTGATTTTTGTGACGGAGGTGTGTAGCCCGAGTCTTAGTTCTACTCGTAGTTGACTTTTTTGCGCGAGGGGCGTAGCCTGAGTTGTTGTTCAACCATAGTTGAATCTTTTGTAATTTATAATGGCGAAGGCACTTGGCCTGAGTCCCAGTTCAACTTGTAGTTGGACTTATGGGCGTGGGCACGTAGCCCGAGTCATTGTTCAACCGTAGTTGAACTTTTTGTATTTTTCAATGGCGAAGGCACTAGGACTGATTCCCAGTTCAACTCGTAGTTGAACTTCTGGGCGAAGGCACGTAGCCTGAGCTGCCGTTCAACCGTAGTTGAACCTTTGTGATTTTTTGAAGATGAAGGAACATACCCGGAGTCCCAGTTCAACCGTAGTTGAACTTTTGGGCGAAGGCACGTCGCCTGAGCCGCTGTTCAACCATAGTTGAACCTTTGCGATTTTTCGAAGTTGATGGCACATAGCCTGAGTTATCGTTCAACCGTAGTTGAACTTTTGGGCGAAGGCACGTAGCCTGAGCTGTCGTTCAACCGTAGTTGAAACAATGTGATTTTTTGAAGTTGAAGGCACATAGCGCGAGTCCAAGTTCTACCATAGTTGAACTTTTGGGCGAAGGCACGTAGCCTGAGCTGCTGTTCAACCGTGGTTGAACCTTTGTGATTTTTTGAAGTTGAAGGCACATAGCCCGAGTTATCGTTCAACCGTAGTTGAATCTTAGAAATTTTTGAAGTCAAAGGCACATAGCCTGAGTCCCATATCAATCGTAGTTGAAATTTTGGGCGAATGCACGTAGCCTGAGATGCCGTTCAACTGTAGTTGAACCTTTGAGATTTTTTGAAGTTGAAGGCACATAGCCTTTGTTGTCGTGCAACCGTAGTTGAACTTTGGGGCGAAGGCACGTAGCCTGAGCTGCCGTTCAACCGTAGTTGAACTTTTGGGCGAAGGCACGTAGCTTTAGCTGTTGTCAACCGTAGTTGAATCTTTATGATTTTTTGAAGTTGAAGGCACATAGCCTGAGTTTTCGTTCAACCGTAGTTGATTCATTGTAATTTTTGAAGTCGAAGGCACATAGCCTGAGTCCCAGTTCAACCATAGTTGAACTTTTGGGTGAAGGCACGTAGCTTGAGCTGCCGTTCAACTGTAGTTGAACCTTTGCGATTTGTTGAAGTTGAAGGCACCTAGCCTGAGTTGTCCTTCAACCGTAATTAAAATTTTGGGCGAAGGAACGTAGCCGAAGCTGCCGTTCAACCGTAGTTGAACTTTGTGATTTTTTGAAGTAGAAGGCACATAGCCTGAGTTCCAATTCAACTGTAGTTGAACTTTTGGGTGAAGGCACGTAGCCCGAAATGCTGTTTAACCGTAGTTGAACCTTTGTGATTTTTTGAAGTTGAAGGCACATAGCCTAAGTCCCAGTTCAACAGTAGTTGAACTTTTAGGCGAAGGCAAGTAGCCTGAGCTGCCGTTCAACTATAGTTGAATTTTTGTACTTTTTTGAAGTCGAAGGTACATAGCCTGAGTTGTCGTTCAATCGTAGTTGAATCTTTTATTTTCCCACATAATCCGCTTCGTGTTTGGCGTTTGGATTTGCTTCTGGTTTCAGATATTGCCTAACTCGCCCTTATAGTCTTCTCGACTAGTTCACACGGGTCACCCCGTTACAGATCTCGGTCCGAGATGCTTTTGTGCTTTCCTCCTTTTTGGCAGGATCCTGTGTGAAAAGGGGGCGAGGCACTTTACGCACATTTTCCCCATAGGGATGAGGGATCTACTTCTTCTTCTTCTTCTTCTTCTTCTTCTTCTTCTTCTTTTTTTTTTTTTTGCTCGGAGACGCGGGGATGTAATAGCAAGCTCGTCTCGACGTTTTTTACTTCCTTTGATCCGACATGCCACTTTGACTTGTTCGAGCTGGGTTGTTTTCTTTTCTTTTTTGGTCTAAGGATAAACTATGCGATTCTGCTATGAAATCCCCACTGACGGCGCTAAATTGTTTAGCTCAAAGTTCTCGTATACTTTATAAGCATAAATCAATTAAAATCAACAGAGGGCCAATCATAGCAGATCATAATAAATCAAAAGACCAAATGAATAAAATGTACGGGACAATAGTTATTGGTTAAAAGGAGGAGGGTGACGATCTTTTATTAATGATATTGGTTTGGTCTGCCTCTCCATGGAGAGGTTCAGAGCCTTACAATTATGTCTTTTCTCTTCTTTTAGAAGTAGATGTGAAAAAGAAGAAGTAGTAGCCCCCTTTTTAGGATTCTTCCTCTTAATATTTATAGTTGTGGATCTTGCCAGCTGGCAACGGGCAGTCATGGCTACATCGAAGTGACGTCCGTAAACGATGAGTAGGTCGTGGTCTCGCCACTTGCTAATTAGGTTGAGTAACTTGGAGTATTTTGGTCGATAGATAATTATACCTTTTAGACGTACTACTAATTACAAATCTAATTCTGACCCATACAAGATATCCTAGGTTTGAAGAGTAAAGAGTCGGGCTTTATTTCTTCGGGCGAGACTCATAATCAAAGATATGATCAGTGCACTTAATAAGTTCCAAATGTTTTCTACAGCAGAAATAATGTCAAGCATTTCAGCTTGGACTGTGCATCTTTTGGCGTGATAAAGTTAAAACAGTTATTTATCATCTAAATATCTAATTATGCAAGGTACGTAATTAAGAGGACAAGTTTAGTATGACTATATATTTAAAAGGTTAGAAAAAGGGGTGGATTAACAATAGCAATAATATTTCCACTTTCCTTGGGAGGTAGGAGAGGTGGCAGCGACAGTGCAGAAAGGTGGGGGAGGGAGGGGGATACGGACAGAAGTTATTTTCAGGTAACGGAAAAGGGCATGATTTGTTTTTTTATTATGATAAATTGTTCAAAATTATCATCCGTTATACTACTGGACTATAAAAGTTCTTGCCGTCTTATTATCCTAACAAATCTGTCCTTAGTTAGACGGAAGTGTCACATGGCATCGTTTCATATGTGCCACGTGATTGCACGGCTGGATTCCACATATCACTTCCGTCTGACTAAGAGTAAATTATTTAAGATAGTAAGATAGCATAAACTTTTATGACCAATAATATAATGAGGAATAATTTTAAATAATTTACTATAGTAGAATGATATATTAAACGTTTTCCGTTTGATGTAAATATTTGGATTTGAATTGATGCTTGAGACTGGTAGCCTCGTGATCGGAGAAGGCAGATCCATGAAGACTGTTCCCCCTTGTCACGTGGGTTCTCTTTTGACTACCTTATGACCATTTTCTTCATAGTTTCTTGTATTTCTACTATACGTATATATAGGGAGTATAAAAATAATCAAATTTGCATAAAGTTCTACTACTAACACAGAACTAACAGTATAACTCAGGTATTACTATATATAGAGACCACTTGGCACTTGCTTATGAAACCATACTTGTATATCATATATAGCTGCTTGTAGTGGCACTTCAACTCTCTCCCTCCGGTCCTTTTTTCTTTCTTTCTACAGTGTACCACACTTTGCTCTTCTCTCTGTTTCTTTTCTGGCTAATTAGTAGCACACTAAATAACATATGAATCTGGTCCCTACCCCCCCCTCTGCATTTTACCTGCAAACAAAGAATCAAAAAAACGTTGTCGCAGAAGTTTGACGACCAACGTGGACTCTCTGCACCTGCTGACTAGTATTTCGCCATTTTATTAGCTTATAAAGAGCTAACAGACAATACTACAAAACCCCAAAGCTCTCTCCCCTCTGTTCTTCCTCCCATTCAAACCTTCTATTATTATTACACATCCCTTTCAACTTACTATTCCCTCTCCTACCTATCGCTTTCTCCCCTCCCTTTCATCTCATACTAATTGTTCTATAAACACTACGTTGCCTCTTCCTTTATATCTCAAAGGTGAGGAAGTAGAAACTGAGAGGAAAAATGATGCATCGTTGCAGTAGCAGTTGTCATGGGAGTATGGTGGGTCCATGTTCATGTGGTCTGTTTCACAGTCAAAGCAATGTTACTACTACTACTTCTTCTACTTTCTCAATGCTCTTCTCTCATAACCCTAGTGCTTTTGATAATGAATATTCGGAAAACATGTACTCTTTTGCTCCTTCTTCTTCATCTGTGGATTGCACTCTCTCCTTAGGGACTCCTTCTACTCGGCTTACCAATGACATTAGAGAAAAGAGGGTAGTTCAGTCTCTTGAACGTCGCTCTTCCTACATGTCTAACTTCTGCTGGGATATTCTTCAGCCAAAACAACATACATCGCCGCCTTCTTCCGCTCACAAATCCACTCGCGGCGGTAGCGGTGGTAGTAACACCAACTCTACTGACCCCCTCGTTGCTCGCCGCTGCGCTAACTGTGATACCACTTCTACTCCACTTTGGAGAAATGGTCCTAGAGGCCCTAAGGTATAGTTTCTTAATTAATCTTTTATGTCAATTAAAAATTATTATATTGTTCATAAATAGCGAAATTAATAACCTATGACATTTTAAGATATAATGCAAGATAATAAGTTAAATCCTTTTCTCTTTGTCGTCAATACTCTTTTCGAATATGTTTTTGGCAGTTTTCTATCTACATAGGTTTAATTTTTGCACATTAACATAGTAGCTAGCATAAATTTTTCTACTATCAAAATGAGTTTAACTTATGACAATGAGTAATTATTTGCAACAAATTTAATGTAACTTGGAAAGTGCAGTAATAACTTACTATAATCAATCACTAAATTATCTGTACTAAAGTTATAATGACAGTGTAAAACTTTTTGCTCCATGTAAATAGCTTAAATCTTAGAGTTATGACCTTTGAAGCTATGAAACTAATGGTTATAATGGATTGTACGCAGTCACTTTGCAATGCATGTGGAATTCGATTCAAGAAGGAAGAGAGAAGAGCCAGTGCAGCAGCAGCCACCGCTAACGGTGGAAGAGGAGGAGGAGGAATGGACACACAACACATGATAAACAGTACTGCATCATGGGTTCACCATTCACAACCCCCAAAAATGCCTTGTTTCTCTTCAGCTGCCTATGGAAATGAATTCAGGTTTATAGAAGATGATGACCGTGATTCTGATGCCACCGCCATTCCTTTCCTTCCTTGGCGTCTCAATGTTGCTGATAGGCCTAGCCTTGTTCATGACTTCACTAGATAAGAAAAAACAAAGGAATTCAAAATAGGATGTATGTTTCCAGCAACTTTTAAATTTCAAGAAAAAGAGAAATATAGAAGCCCCCATTACGTGTCATGATGATGGTGACGGTGATGGTGGCGATATGATGGCTACGGTTCAAGAAATTCTTTTGCTTTCAGCTGTTTTCTTTTTGGTCCATCTTTCACAGATGGCGTGAAAATGAGTTAATTCTATGTTTTTGTTTGTTGGCTTTTCCTCCTTTTGGTAGTAGTTACGTTATTCTAGTATCTTAAACTTTTCACTTTGATGATGATCAGTCAATATATACATATATACATATTACTAAGCAGTGGCACCACTTCTTTCTGTTAGTCCTCGTCATACATATATATTACTCCACTTTCTTGAATAGATGATCGACCAGCAGTTTTATCTTTATCAACTGAAAGTTTTCTGCTGTTTACGCTGCCGGCAAACTTTGAAACAGTGTCTCTTTTTAGCTTTCTATGTAATGACTGGGATTGTTGCTACGAAAGTGCTGCATTAATGAATTATTAGCTCATAACATTTCATTCTGGGCCACAACTGAAATGTTATTAATTAATCAGTGTTTGTTATACATAGATTGAGATGTTTACGTCTGTCATGTTATATGCTACACCTTTTTTTTCCCGTTTGGAGTGCAGCAGGACAGAACACTAAGCACAGCATGGTCCTGAAGAACATGGAAATAAAATTGCTGTTTTCAGATGTAACGGAAATTAACTAAAGGCACTGTAAGCATATAGAGTCCGAAACTGAAATGAAGTATTTTTGTAGTTAAAATATATTTATACAGTTAAAAAAAAAGTTGTATTTATATATAAAATGCATTAGACGTTAAAGTTAAACATAGTATAATATTGCGTTTTAAAGAAATATTGTGTTTTCACATAATAAAATATAGTTGCGTCTTCTTCCCCACGACAGAAGCAGTACCCATTTTTAAAAAAACAAACCTCCCCCACCACTGTTGTCCCCCCTCACGATTAAAAGAAAATCTTGGGCCTCACCTGTCACACAAAAAGTGAAGAGCGTAGGTCCCGCATACAATTCAAGCCTTGGATTCCTTCTTTCGGGGTCACAATTTTGAATTTCTAATATTTCAAAAAACTTAAATCGAGGTATTTCCACGTTGATTTGTTTTACGTTGTGATTAAATTTGTATTTTATTTTTACTCGGATTGAATAATTAGCCTTGGGACAGAAAATAGTTAAAACATGATAAATAATTTTTATTATTAATAAAAATGTTCACAAATATCTTTTACTGTTTTATATGTAATTTCGTTAATGTTATGTTCATATATTTGTTGTTTTTATTTAGTTTAGATTATTTATTTGCTTAAAGAATAGTGATCTTTTAGCGTAGTAAACTATAGAGCCTTATAGCGTAGTAAAATATAGAGCCTTTTAGCGCAGTAAAATATAGAGTCTTTTAGCATAGTAAAATATAGAGTCTTTTAGCGTAGAGTCTCTGTAGTTTAAGTATATACTAACTACAAACTCTATCCAACAACTCTTTACAAAACTAATTATTTAATTTATAAAATAAACTTAAAAAACTAAAAATAAATATATGTTGACAAATTAATTCAAATTATCGAGCATGGAACCATATGTCACAATCCAATTTAGGATCGTGTCCAGCGCTTAGGAGCAAGTACTTCCAAGTAAGCCTCATCGGTAATTTTACAGAAAATCTGGCAAGGTTTTCCCTGTTTTTGGACCATCCCAAAAATTTCCTGTTTCAAATCAGCAACCAAAGAACCTAATAGCAATTCAATTGGCAATTGAAAACTTACCAATTAGCCAAAAAAAGTTTCAACCATTACTAATTAATACACTAACAATCAGAAATACTAATCTATCTCCATATTTCATAATTGGACGATACTCAACATAAGACTATTATAACAAAAGAATACTCATGAAACTAAAATATTAACCATGGAGCGATTCTAAGATTTTAATGAAACGACCATAACAATTGATAAAAATCTCCGGCCATGTGACCAAGTGCGAGGCTCACCAAGAATTTTTAACATGTGCGCTCTAATTAACGAAATCCTCGCCTGCATCAACTGTTATCTCTGTAAAAAAATTTAGCGGGGAATGAGTCGCCAGCTCAGTGAGTAATAACACTTAACCACAACCGTTTTTATTTGGGGACAAGTCGGAAAACATACTTGCATAATAATCATAAAATAAAATGCTCTTTTTAAAACACTAATAATAATCAGTCTCTTCATGTGTTTTCTATAACAAAATCAATTTAGCAATTTAGTAATAAACTCGGTAAATACTGTGTCATAGCAATTCTTCATATTTGGGAGATTTCAGAAAATGATCATGTAATTTATATTACTGTGTAGACCCCTTCATAAAAGGAGTCAAGTATAACTGTAGGTGTTAGATAATACGCTTAACGCTAGAGGGGGGGTGAATAGCGTTATAATAAAAATTAGCGTAAACTTGCGGAATTTAAAATTTGCAGGAAATAAATAAGTGCGTTAAATAAGAAAGAACACACCGGAGTATTCTGGTTCACCACAACCCGTGGCTAGTCCAGTCCCCGAGAGACTCTCTCGAGATTTCCACTAACTTGTCAAGCTTCCGGGTGCTTAACAAACCTTTACAACTTGAGGACACAAGCCTCAACACCTTTGCTCGGAGATACAACACTCCAAGACTTCAACCAAAGGAAACACAAGTTCCTTCACAACTTGAGGACACAAGCCTCAACTACCTTTGCTCGGAGATACAACACTCCAAGACTTCAACCAAGGAAACACAAGCTCCTTCTTACAACAAGAGAATAACAATTCTCTTCAAGTGTACAAAACACTAAGCACTCAAACAAGACACTCCTTAATGAGTAGATATGAGTAAAAGAATACGCTCAAGATCGCAACAACTTTCGACAAGAGTTTGGCTCTCAAAAACTTATGTAATGAATATAAAATGATAAGCAATAGAGTATGCAAGCTTATAGCAATTATATGATCAGTTGTTGTGTGTTGTTGTGTTCAAAAGACTTAATTGAAGCTGTATTTATAGTTGAAAAACTTGGCATTACTGTTGCCTAATTGCCAATTAAGAACTGCTGATTTTACTCTGTGACAATCGATTGTCAAGAATCCACAATCGATTGTTTGCCAATCGTTCCAAAAATCAATCCTAGATTTTACGCTTAACAATCGATTATCCAAGATCAACAATCGATTATTGGCAACGTTCAAAAAATCATTTCCAGATTTTACGTAAAACAATCGATTATACAAAATCAATAATCGATTATTCAGCAACGTTCAAAAAATCCTTTCCAGATTTTAATTTCAAAAATCGATTATACAAAATAATCGATTATTCAGCAACGTTCAAAAAATCCTTTCTGGATTTTAATTTCAACAATCGATTATACAAAATCAATAATCGATTACCTGACGGTATTTGAAAACGTTACGACAACGGTCAGCTTCACAATCGATTGTGCAATGTTAAGAATCGATTATTTATCAGTCTTGAAAAATCAATTTAGACACTGCCTCGTGACAATCGGTTGTTATATACTCACAATCGATTATTTAATAACTTTGAAAAAGTCTGGAAGACACTGCCTCAACACAATCGATTGTCATATGTTCACAATCGATTATTTTGTGACTTTGAAAAATCTGATGGACACTGTCTCTTCACAATCGATTGTCATTAACTTCACAATCGATTATTTTGAGCGTTGAAAAACTTTGATGGACACTGCCTCATCACAATCGATTGTCATAAGGTTCACAATCGATTGTCATGCAGATTTGAAAAATCTGATGCTCACTGCCTTAACACAATCGATTGTCATTAGTTCACAATCGATTGTCATGCAGTCATGGCTTAACATAATCGATTATCATAAGTACATAATCGATTATCTTAGTCCAGATTTTAGAGGCATGTTTAAAAATCATTTTGACTAAAGAAATATGCATGATTTAAAATCATTTAGCATTAAATTAAATATGCATGATTTTGTAAAAATAATTTTACGAGAGAAGCCATGTCATGAGTCAAGTTGTCGGATCAAGATCACAGTTAAGAACGACTCATGTAAAACTATGAAACTTGGTCTTGAGCTTGAATCTCGTTGTATATCAATTGTGCGCTTGTACTTGAACTTCGTCATATATCAATTTGCGCATCGTTCGTCATTCATCAAAACCTACACATATGAACACGCGTTTAGTATAATGCCTTGAGAACGTGTTTCCAACAGTAGGTCCCTACTCGAGGGAAAACTGTAACTGTATGATACTTCTACCTTCTCATTAGCGAGGGCTATAACTGTAATCGGTAATCGGTAATCTGTAAATACAAGATGTACCAGGTATAACGAACCCGCCGTTAGCTACATGATCCTTCAAAGTCTTCTCCCATTTATATTCTTTCTTGTAAATAGTAAATACTCATATAAAAGCAGTTTTTAAAATAATAAGGGCATATCATTCCATATCAAATCTTGAAATTTTATTTCAGTAACAGTAATCATATCGCAAGTAACGGTAAAACATATCTAGTAACAATGAAAATATTTCGATTAATAGGTAAACATCTTAAGTAAATTGTTCAGTATCATATCAAGTAAAGGACTTGTCCCACATGGAATTTCAAAGTATCGGTAATATATTAATTTTTAAAAATTATATATAAACCATGGAGGTTATGAAAATACAAATTGCGGTAAGATTACTACTCATAGTACTCGTGCCGAAATACCAAATACTTCACCTCGAGAAATTCGTACAAATTCCTCCAATCAATCTATAATTACATAATATCAATCTCATGTTAATTTCCTTGTTTAGGCTAATTTATATCTATTTTAGAATACCCCAATCCTTCGAGTTTTATACTTTATCATCAATTCGCGAATTATATTTCCCATGCTATGAGTAATTTAAATTAGTCCAAAATCTTTTAAGTAAAAAAATTAGATATATGGTTTATTCCCTTTACTGTTCAATTTCCTTTATCGTGTGCATAAATTAAAACTGAAATAATTTTTCTGTCCATAATATTCCTTATAAATTTGTGCCTATTTTTTGTACTCAATAACTTGTATAATACAGACAATATTTCAAGAAAATTCCAAAGAGATTACCTTTTCTCTACGTTGTGTAGTAGTTTCACAGAGAGAAATTATAAAACTTCATAAAACTATATTATCGAAGCTTTTCTGACCAAAGATTTAATGCTTAATGCTTTTTCCTCCTTGCTGAAATTTTTCTCCACGGTGGTGAAGCTTAATGCTTTTAACTTCTTCAATTCTACTCTTGCTTTAACTTTGGGCTTTTATTTGTCTTCTGCTTTCTACAGAAGCATAAGCGCGGCACTTTCCCCTTACCAATTCCCTTTACTCTTATTTTGTAATATAATGCTCTATTCCCTTTTTTTTATTAAATGACCAATGAGCCCCTAACTTAAATACGGGTTACTACATTCTTCCCACCTTATGAAATTTGGTCCCCGAATTTATCTCTAGTACGTACCTATAGATTAAAATAAGTGAGGATACTTGACTCGCATAGTATCTTCGACTTCCCACGTAGCTTTTTCAACTGTATGACTTCTCTAGAAGACTTTCACGAATATGATTTCTTTTGACCATAGCTTTATTATTTGTCTATCAACAATAGCCATTGGATCCTCCTCGTAAGACAACCTGTCATCGAGTGGTATAGTCGGTGCTTCAATCACCTGAGATGAGTATGATATACATTTTCTTAGTATTGAGACATGACATACTGGATGAATAAAGGAAAACTCACGAGGAAGTGCCAAGCAATAAGCAACCGATACCACTCGGTCTAATATCTCATCTGGTCCTATAAACCTAGGGCTCAACTTGACTATTTCCCCAAGCCTCATAACACCTTTCATAGGGGAGACTCGTAGGAACACTTTGTCCGCAATTGTGAACACTAAATCTCTTCTTCTTTTGTCAGCATAAGACTTTTATCTACTTTGTGCTGCAAGCAATCTTTGTCTGATCAACTCGACTTTGTCCATAGCTTCTTTTACTAGGTTGGGTCCCAATAAGTTAGTCTCACCAGCTTCAAACCATCCGATAGGAGTACGACATCTTCTACCATTCAATGCTTCGTACGATGCCATTTGAATACTGGACTAAAAGCTATTGTTGTAAGAAAATTCAGCTAACGGTAGATAAGTGTCTCACCTATCTCCAAGCTCAAGAATACAAGCTCTCAACATATCCTCCAAGATCTCTATAGTACGTTAAGACTGCCCGTCTGTCTGTGGATGAAATGCAGTACTAAGATCTACTGTGATCCCCTATCAGAGATGATGGATACTGGAACTCAGTGAAGTCAGACAATTTCGTTCATAAATATCTGTGCATACCTGACTCCACCATATGTGGTCTTCACCAGCAAAAGTGTGCTGATTTCGTCAGTAGATCTACAATCGCCCATACCAAGTCATAACCTCTAAGGGTTCATAGTAGCCCGGTGACAAATCCATAGTCATGTTTTCCCATTTCCACTCTAGAATCTAAATTTGTTGTAGTAGTCCAGTGGGTCGCTGATGCCCAGCCTTCACCTGCTGACAAGTCAAATAACTAGAAACAAAGTTAGCAACATCTTTCTTCATACTTTCCCACCAATAAAATTACTTCAGGTCATAGTACATTTTTGTGGATCCAGGATGTATATTGTATTTAGAGCTGTGGGCTTCTTCAAGAATAGCATGTCTCAACCCATCTACGTCCGCTACACATTGCCTGTCACCCATTCGAAGAACACCATCACTTTCAACAGTCATATCCTTGCTTTTTCCAGCTACGGCCTTATCCATATGTTTGCATAACAGTTCCTCCTGATATTGAGTGGCCTTCATGCGCTCAACTAACGATGAATTAGCCTGAGCACTAGCCAAGAATGCCTTTGAATTTCCGACACTAAATCTGATACCTGTATCTTCTAGTTTCTGAATATCTTTAGCCAAAGGTCTCTTTGCAGGAGATGTGTGTGCCATACTCCCCATAGATTTTCTTCTCAATGCATCATCCACCACATTAGCTTTTCCAGGATGATACAAAATAGAACAATCATAGTCTTTGAGTAGTTCCATATAACGACGCTGCGGATGATTCAGATCTCTCTACTGAAAGATATACTTCAGAATTTTGTGGTTAGTATAAATCTCACAAGTTTCGCCGTATGGATAATGTCTCCAAATTTTTAGAGCAAAAACCACTTGAGCCATCTCCAAATCATGTGTAGGATAGTTATGCTCGTGTTTTTTAGTTTTCTCGAAGAAAAAGCAATAACATGACCATTTTGCATGAGAACACATCCTAATCCCACCCTCGAGGCATCATAGAATACTGTAAATCCTCCAGAACCTGATGGTAAAGCTAAGGCTAATATTGGTGCAGTTGTCAAACATGCTTTGAGTTTTTGAAAGCTCTGCTCACTTTCCTCTGTACTCTGAAAATTTGCATTTTTCCGAGTTAGATTGGTTAACGACGCTGCTATTCTGGAGTAATCCTGCACAAAACGCATGTAATAGCTTGATAAGCCTAAAAAGCTACGAATCTCTATAGGAGAAGCGAGTCTGGGCCATTTCTGCACAGCTTCAGTCTTCTTAGGATCTATCATAATTCCATCTTTGGACACAACATGCCCAAAAATGCTACCGAGTCGAGCCAGAATTCACACTTCGAGAAGTTAGCATAAAGTCGATGTTCTCGCAATGTATGAAACATAGTCCTGAGATGATTCTTGTGTTCTCCTTGGCTTCGAGAATATATCAGAATATCATCAATAAATACTATTGCAAATCTATCCAGAAACGGCTTGAACACCCTATTTATTAAATCCATGAATGCTGCTGGAGAATTTGTCAGTCCGAAAGGCATCACAAAAAACTCATAGTGCCCGTATCGAGTCCTGAAAGCAGTTTTAGAAATATCTTCATCTTTGATTCTAAGTTTATGATAACTAGAATAGAGGTCAATCTTTGAAAAGTGGGCAGCTCCTTGTAACTGATCAAACATGTCATCTATACGGGGAAACATATATTTATTGCGTATTGTTATCTTGTTCAACTGCCTGTAGTCAATGCACATTCTCAGGGATCCCTTTATATTCTTTACAAACATTACTGATTTACCCATGGGATACTCTAGGTCTAATAAAACCCTTATCTAACAAATCTTGTAACTGTTTCTTTAGCTCCGTTAACTCCGTCGGTGCCATTCGATATAGGGGTATCGATATGGGCTGTGTGTCAGGTAGAAAATCAATACCAAAGTCTATTTCTCGTATTGGAGGCAATCCTGGTAAATCCTCAGGAAAAACATCAGAAAATTCTCTCACTATGGGTATATTTTCCATACTAACTGTTTCCTTTCTTGTATCATTTACAATAGCTAAGAGACCCAAGCAACCTTTCTTCAGAAGTCGTTGAGCCTTCATAAAAGATAATATTTTGCAAGCCTCTGGAACCTGGCTCCCTCTTAGAATAAAACTGAGTTCATTTGGATCTCAAGCTAACTATCTTTTCATGACAATCCACTATGGCATAACAAGATAACCAATCCATTCCCATCAGCATGTCAAAGTCAATCAAATCAAGTACAATAAGGTCAGCTAGAGTATCTCTACCCTCAACCAAAATCTGACAAGCACGGTACACGTATTCAGCTAATAGAGACTCTCCAATAGGAGTAGCAACTAGAAACAAATCATTTAATAGCTCGGAGTATCTACTAAATCTCAAATCGAAGTACGAGGACACATAGGAGTGAGTAGATCACGGATCAATCAACGCAAGTGCATCAAATGAACAGATAGAAACAATACATGCAACCATTGCATTCGAGGCCTGAGCATCCTGTCTAGTAAATGCAAAAACTCTCTCCTTACCTCTACCAGCATTTCCTTGTCCTTGATTCATAGTAGCACGATCTCCAGCACCTCGACCTCTGTTTCCCGTACCTATAGAACCTGAAGTATTACAAGTAGCCTGAGTCGGTGCAGCTGACTGAATAAAAGCCTGGTTGAATTTCTCGAAGGCTAAAGGCAATCCCTCAAGTGATATCCCAATTGGCCACACCAAAACCACTCTCTAGTTAGAACAGGACATTGTCCCAAATGTGATCTACCACAAGTCTGGCAGACCGGAGAAGTGGCATATATCTACCTAGAATTACGATATCCTGAAGATGATGGTCCCCAATTACCATGTCTATAATGTGGCATGTATGTGGACTGTGAAGACATGTGTGCCCCTGTATGAGAACTCTATTGTTGTTGTTGTCCCTGATTTCCTGTTCTTCTATTTCACTAAGACCACCACTGAAAACCCCTCATGTCTTGGCCTTCTTACGTAAATCACTAGCTGCACGCTCCTCACGTCCCTTGTTTTCAATATTTCTCGCAAGGTTGACTATATCGGAGTAGTATAAAGTCTTTATCTGTGGGGATACTGTAGTGTATAGACAACCAACCAATCCATCGACAAACCTCTAAGCTCGAGCTTCTTTGGTAGGCACTAAGTGAGGAGCATATACAACTAGCTTACAGAACATAGTGTTATATGTTGACACATCCATATCTAGAGTATGAACCAATCTCTTAAAGTCTCTGTCATATTATTGCATCAGATTGTCTGGAAGAAAATGATTATTGAACAAATCAGTGAACTCGTCCCATGTCAGTGGTGCTGCTCTTGCTAGCCTTCCTAGAAATACAGTTTCATACCATGTGTTGGCCATATCCTCTAGTTTGTATGCTGTGAGCCCCACGTCACTAGAACATCCAAGAGTACGTAGTGCCTTGAGTTTCCCATCCAAGAAACCCCAAGGATCTGCTGAATTATTGAAACTTGTGAATATTGGTGATTTTAATTTTAGAAACTCTTGTAGGGATACTTACTTATTCCCGAAAGTCTGAGTCTGTGCCGGTGCTTGTATTTGTAAAGTAGCCCGAGGAGCTGAACTTACTCCCTGAGTAGGCACCAATGCCTTTAACACATTCAATAACCTTGCCACTGCATCTGCAGGTAAGGCAATTGTAGGTAAAACAGTTGGCACTAGTGGTGGAACGTTCTGAACTCCATGCTCTTGCACTTCATCTGGCATAACAGCTTGGGTTTGAACCATGTTCCCAACTTGAGGTTGAGGACCAGTGTGTCTTCTAGTTTGATGAACCCCAACTTGACCACCATCCCGGGTAGTACCGCGTCCAGCACCACGTCCAGCAGATGAGGGCGTGCGTGTCCTAGCCATCTACGAAAGTATTATTCCAAAGTCAATCTCAAGTTTTCTCAACGCAGGATCAAAGAATGTAAGGAAGGAGAATATTCTTAAATGTTTAGTAGCCTCAAGGTCATAATTATGGGCGCCTTCATACTGATGAACAAGACTCTACTAAATATTTTTCCATGACTCGGGACTTAAAGCCTAAGCTCTGACACAAGCTTTTGCACGACCCAATTTAGGATCGTGACCGCCGCTTAGGAGCAAGTACTCCCAAGTAAGCCTCATCGGTAATTTTTCTGAAAATCGGGCAGAGGTTCCCCTATTTTTGGACCATCCCAAAAACATCCTATTTCAAATCAGCAACCAAACAACCTAATAGCAATTCAACTGGCAATTGACAACTCATCAATTAGCCAGAAAAAGTTTCCACCATTACTAATCAACACACTAACAATCAGAAATATCAATCTATCTCCAACTTTCTGTTAGAAACTACGCTTTACGCTAGAGGGGGGGTGAATAGCGTATTAATAGAATTTAGCGTTTTCTTGCGGAATTTAAACTTTGCAGGAAGTAAAATAAATGCAGAAAAATAAACTTACACAAAGATGTATACTGGTTGGCCACCAACGTGGTTAGTCCAGTCCCCGAGAGACTCTCTCGAGATTTTTCACTATCTTGTTAAGCTTACGGGTGCTCAACAAACCGTTACACACTTGAGGACACAAGCCTCAAACAGTTGCTCGGAGATCGCAATCTCAAAGACTTCACCCAAGGAAACGCAAGTTCCTTGAAACAAGAGAATCGCAATTCTCTTACAAGTATATCAAATACTTGGACACTCACTTAACTAAAGTACTCCTTATTGAGTAGATATGAGTAAAAGAATATGTTCAAGATCACAACAACTTTAAGCAATAATATGGCTCTCAAAAGCTTTATGAAATGAGTAGAAAATGAAGAACAATTGAATGAAAGCTTATAGCAATGTAATGATCAGTTTGTGTATGTTCTTGTTTTTAAAACACTGAAATGAAGCTGTATTTATAGTTGAAAAAGTTGGTTCAACCGTTGTCTAATTGCCAATTAAGAGTTGCTGAAATTACTCAGTGATAATCGATTATTAAGACCAAACAATCGATTATCTGCCAGTCAGTTTAAAAATCAATCCCAGATTTAACGCTTCACAATCGATTATACATAATCTATAATCGATTACTGGCAATATTCAAAATCAGATAATCGATTACACTAAGTTCATAATCGATTACTTTAGCAACATTCTAAAAATCATTTCCAGATTTTAAGCAAAACATCGATTATATACAATCAATAATCGATTACTTCAGCAACGTTCTAAAAATCATTTCCAGATTTTAAGCAGAACATCGATTATCTAGAATCAATAATCGATTACCTTATGGTATTTGAAAATCATTTGACAACGGCCAGCTTCAACAATCGATTGTCCTTTGCAACAATCGATTACTTGTTATTTTCTGAAAATCATAAAACTTACTGTCTCAGTGATAATCGATTATCTAAAGACATAATCGATTAATTAATTAAATTTAAAATCACTGGAAGACATCAACTCAACACAACCGATCACCATTAGTTCATAATCGATTATTTTGAGTATTGAAAAACTTTACCTCAACAACAATCGATTGTCATTTGTTCACAATCGATTATCATGCAGATTTGGAAAAACCTGATGTTCACTGTCTTACTCACAATCGATTACCATTAATTCATAATCGATTGTCATGCAGTCTTGGCTCAGAAACAATCGATTATCATAAGTACATAATCGATTATTTTAGCCCAGATTTTTTAGGCATGTTTAGAAAACATTTTGTCTAATGTAAATATGCATGATTTAAAATCTTTTTGACACAGAATTAAATATGCATGATTTTGGAAAATAGTTTTATGAGAGAGGCCATACTATGAGTCAAGTTATAGGATCGAGATTACAATTTAGAACAACTCAATAACAATTAAAAGCTATATCTTGAACTTCAATCTTATTCGCAACCATTGTGCGCTTGTTCTTGAATTCCGTCATATATCAATTTTTGCTTCGTTTGTCATTCATCAAAACCTACAAAAGAGTACACGTTTAGTATATTGCATTGAGAACGTGTTTCTAACAATTTCCCCCTTTTTGATAATGGCAAACATTAAGCGGGATATGCAATTTAGGCAAAAGATATTGACAATTCAAGACAAGTAACAATTATGCAATTTTGTTCTTGTTCCCCCTCAATTTAAGAGTTCCCCCTCAATTTTAGCTTATAAGCAATCAATGAATTAAGAGGTGGTGCATACCCGATATCCCGTTTTCTTCCCCCTTTTGCCATTAGCAAAAAATAGTAAGGAAAGATGCAAAAAGATGAAATAAACAAGGTTTATTTATTGGAAAAAAAAACAAAAGAGGTACATCAATGGGAACCAAAGAGAACAACAGCAAAAACCACACAAAACACAAAAAAAAATTATTCATTTCCGTCGTTGTCCGCCTCGTTATCCGGCGCTGCTTCAAAAGGAACGAGAGCTGCATATGGATAATTGACATGATCAAAGTATCCATGGATCTCATGAGTGAGTTGAGCAAGCTGGTCGGATATGGTTTGGAGAGTAGGCTCTTGGGACGAACGAGCACGACGGGGTGGACGACTTGAAGAAGGAGCTGGAGCATGATCACCATCATGATGGAAAGAAGACTCCGAGATTTCCCAAATTTTGGTACTCCTTTTGAGAGGACCATTTTCCGTGACAAATCCGGATGCTTCAAGGAAGTTCATAATGAGGAGGGCATAAGGAAGAGGCATGTCATCACCGATGGCATCGAGCATATGAATTTTGATGAGCCGACACCAATTTATTTTGGCTCCGGTGACAATGGCATGCAGAAGTTTGGTATCCTCCTAGGAGATGGTGGTGTGATTGTGCCGTCTAGGCTTGAGGACTCGGGTGATGAAGTAAAGAATCAACCGGTAGTTTGGATCCATTCCCGTTATGGTAGGACGAAGGGTAGAGATAGATGGATCATAGGAGGTTATACCGGCTTGGTGGAGAAGGATGGTTTCATCAAAGAGAGCCCCGGCCTTATCAATATACCGGTAAAGGTCTTCACCTTCATTTGGAAGGCGGGCAATGGTGTGGAGATTCTCTTCAGAGAGAAGAATTTGAACCCCATTAATGGAGGTGACAAGTTCGCCATCTTCATCTTTATGGAGGTTTGAGTAAAAAGCTTGAACGAGAGTTGTGTTTATGTGAGGATGAGTGAGAAGCAAGAAGTCATATAGTTGACACTCCTTTAACATATTTGCGGCAGGGGTGAAAGGCTCAAGGAGTTTACTATTTGAGAACCGAGGAGGAAGAATGGTGCGTTTCTCAAATTTTGATAGGAACCTTGTGAGTTCATTTTCAGTTTCAAAGAACAAGACGGAACCGTCTTGGTATGGAAAATTTAAAGGAGGAGGGGCGGTTGAGGCTGATGCGCCATGTTTGGATCGGGAACGTTTTGAAGATCGTCCAGACATGTTAGGAGAAAGACTGCTGGAATTTGGCAAAGAAAATAGAAGAGATTTAGCTTTTGAATACTAGAGATAGTGCTTGAGTGGGTGAATGTGAGCTCTTATGATGCCTATTTATAGAGGAAAGGATTATCAAGCATTGAATGGAGACATTTGCTGAGATTTTGGTTTAGGAGCAGTCAGAAAACAGTAAGAATTAAAATTACTGACCGTTAGATAATCGATTATTGAACTGAAATAATCGATTGTTTTTACTGTTTGATTGAGATTTTGAATCTGACAAATCGATTCTTGAGTCAAACGGTAAAAAATTTGAATGAAATAATCGATTGTTAAATTTTGGTAATCGATTATGGAGCATTTAAGACCTGACAGGAATCGATTGAGGAGCCAAACGGTAACAAAAAATTAATATGAAGTAATCGATTGTCAATTCTTGGTAATCGATTATTTAGGGAACTAATTTGATACAGTGAACTTGGAGAATATCAGAATTTGTCAAATAATCGATTGTATGAAAAAATAATCGATTGTTGTAGAAAGCATTGCTGAATGACTGAGGCGGAAATTGATTATGCAATTTAGGAAGTAAAAAATTAAACACAGATGCATAATAGTAATAATCAGTCATAAACAATCGATTATTGATACTGATAATCGATGTACTGCACAGAAAATAATCGATTAGTGGCTTGAAATAGTCGATTATTTTGTGCTAAAACTTCATAATTCCCCCTACCTTTGGGGTGGTACCTGCAAAATAGATTTAAACGTCTCCGACGCTCAAGTTAGTAATTTATAGCGAAATTAATAAATTACACTAGTGTTAACAAGTAATGCCGTGAACTCTTAAGAATTGTGTCCTAGAGTGTTCTTAAGAGAGTTTCGGGTACTTACCTTTTCTCCAACATCGCCAATTACCTGTTCGAGAGGATGATCCTTGATCGTTCTCCACTCGTTAGGCGTATTTATTCCTTTTTCTAATTGTGGCGCTTCTTCCGTTGGTTGTTCCCCAGTTTCATTTTTGTTTTCCTTTGAAGGTTCTTCTTGGATTTTATCTTTCAAGCTATCCGAGATACCTACAAGATCAAAACCGGATTCCTTTCTCGCCAAGCGAGTATTATCTTCGGAAAACACAACATGAGGGGATTCCTCCATAATTTGGGTTCTTTTGTTAAAGATCCTATATGCTTTGCTACGTGAGGAATAACCAATGAAAATACCTTCATCCGATTTAGCATCAAACTTACCCAATTGGTCCTTCCCATTATTATGAACAAAACATTTACAACCAAAAACACGTAAATGAGAAATGTTGGGTTTTCTACCCTTATAAAGTTCATATGGGGTTTTCATGAGTATCGGCCGAATTGCTGCTCTATTTAAAACATAGCAAGCGGTACTCACGGCGTCCGCCCAAAAATATTTGGGAATCTTAGCTTCGTCGAGCATGGTTCTTGCCATCTCTTCGAGACACCTATTTTTCCTTTCCACCACCCCATTTTGTTGTGGTGTCCGTGGAGCGGAAAAGGTGTGTTCGATTCCGAGTTCGTCACAAAAATCCGCAAAGAGATTGTGATCAAACTCTCCCCCATGATCACTTCTAATCGAAGTGACGGTCGATTCCTTTTCGTTTTGAACACGCTTAAGGAAATACTTGAAATTTTGAAAAGCATCACTTTTATTTGCAAGAAATAGAGTCCAAGTAAATCTAGAAAAGTCATCAACAATTACAAAAACATATTTATTTTTACCAAGACTTTCAATACGAGAGGGACCAAATAAATCCATGTGAAGTAATTGCAAAGGTCTAGACGTTGAAACAATATTCTTGGATTTAAAAGATGCTTTGGTTTGCTTCCCTTTTTGACAAGAATCGCAAATAGAATCATTTTCAAACTTTAAACTGGGAAGACCAACTACTAAGTTTTGAGAAAGAAGCTTGTTCAAAAGATGCATGTTCATGTGTGCTACTCTACGATGCCATAGCCAAGAGTTATCCTCTTTGCTTACTAAACAATCAACATATTCGGGTGAGGAGTTTGCAAGATCAACCATATAGATATTATCAATTCTAAAACCACGAAGTATGATCTTGAAATCACTACGTCTAAATACAAGACATTCATCCGAATTAAATAGAGCAGGATTTCCCTTGTCACATAATTGGCTTATGCTCAAGAGATTATGCTTCAAACCTTTCACAAGTAGTATATGTTTAATAGAGGAGTTTTCGTCCTTACCGACCGAACCAATGCCGATGATTTTTCCTTTATTGTTATCACCAAATGTGACACTTCCTCCTTCTTTGTGCTCTAGTTGAAGGAATTTGGATTCATCTCCCGTCATGTGTTTGGAGCATCCACTATCAAGGTACCATAGTACACTTGATCCCTTCAAGCACACCTACAAAACAAATTAATGTTCTTTAGGTACCCATGCCATCTTGGGTCCTTGAGGGTTAGGCATGTTATAATGATGCAATTGATTTATATGTCTATGACGAGTAAAGCAAGCGGGAGCAATATGACAAATACGTCTACAATAATGACAAGTCACGTTGGGATTATGCATTTTTCTAGGTACATAGTAACTAGATGAATGAAGGTTGCTTACTCTACTTTGAACACCATTGTTTCTCCTATTATGAGCTCTAGGAGGTTCACAAGTTTGTCTAAAATATGCATCATTTCTAGAATATCTATTTCTAGGTGGAGGGTCATTTCTTGGTCTTCTAAATTGTTCAAGGTTTGGCCTAAAATATGCATCATTTCTAGGTCTTCTAGCATTTTCACTATTTGGTCTAACATGCAAGTTATTTCTAGGATTTCTACTTCTAGGATAAGCATTTTGGTTATTAGTCCTGGGTTGAGCTCTAGGTTGTTGTGGTTTAGCACCAACCTTTTCTTCATTCTTGAATCCTATTCCATGTTTAGTTGATTTTAGATTAACAAGCACATCATTCAAGTTTTTATGCGAAGAATTAAACTTATCTAATGTGCCTTTAAGTCTAGCTACTTCATTCTTAAGAAGCACACAAGAAGAACAGTTTCTAGTAGAACCTTCAGGTTTATCAGCACTTCTTTTTCCATAAAACTTGTTTTCCTCTTTTAGCTTCTCATTTTCGAAAACCAGTTTTTCTAATTCTTTTTCTTTTAATGAAAGCTGTGTTTGAAAATCTTTTTCTTTTAGAGAAGCGCTTTCTTTAACACTTTTGACAGTTTTTGAAGCTTTGATAAATTCAGCATATAGTTCATCAAAAGCATTTCTCATTTCATCAAGAGTAAAGAAATTTTGAGAAGAGATTTGACTTACCTCGTCTTTGCCGTCTTCTTGAGCCATGAGACATAAATTTGCTGCTTCATCGTCTTCTTCTTCGCTTGCTTCATCTCCGGAATCTCCTCCCCAAGAGATGTATGCACGTCGCTTTTTGAAGGGTTTCTTCTCCTTTTTGATGTTAGGGCAATTTGATTGTATGTGCCCGGTTTCTCCGCATTCATAGCATTTTAGTTGATCGCCTTGCTTTTTGTTCTTGCGTTCATACTCTTTGCGCATGAATTTTTGAAACCTTTTGATAACGAGTCCAAACTCGTTGTCACCTTCCTCATCAATTTGTGGTTGGCTAGCCTTTAGAGCAATCCTTTGCCTTCTTTGATCATCAACAAACGGGTTAAGTATAGTTGATTCATAGGTTTTGAGATTACCTCTTAATGCGTCAATTGTGACATTTGTGATGCCAATGGATTCTTGGATTGCATCGGCCTTTGATCGCCATGCCGGAGTGAGACTTCTGAGGATCTTCCGGACAAGTTCTCTATCCGTAAACGTCTTTTTGAGGGCGTGTAGATCATTCACGATCATTGAGAATCGCTCAAACATTTCGTCTACTTTCTCTCCTTCCTTCATGTGGAATAGTTCATAAGAGTGAGTTAAGAAATCAATTTTAGCTTCTCGTACCTGGTCGGTTCCTTCGTATGTCACTTCAAGCTTATCCCACATTTCTTTTGCTGTTTTGCAACATGATATCTTCCTGTAGTCGTTAGCATTAACAGCACAATATAATAAATTTATAGCTTTGGCATTATTTTGAACCTTACGAATATCCTCCGCGGTATATTCCTCTTCGGTCTTTGGAACCCATTCGTCTTCCACCTTCTTGGTTGGAATTTGGTTTCCATTGGTGAATACTTTCCACAAATGAAAGCTATTTGATTGCACAAAGATTTGCATCCTCTCCTTCCAGTATGAGTAGTTTGTGCCGTTGAATAGAGGAGGTCGTGTAGAGCATTGTCCTTCTTCAATTCCTGCAAAAGAGTCAAGAGTAGAAGCCATGGATGGTTCTCTCAAATGGTTAAGTTTTCAGAGAGTTGGGCTCTGATACCAATTGTTAGAAACTACGCTTTACGCTAGAGGGGGGGTGAATAGCGTATTAATAGAATTTAGCGTTTTCTTGCGGAATTTAAACTTTGCAGGAAGTAAAATAAATGCAGAAAAATAAACTTACACAAAGATGTATACTGGTTGGCCACCAACGTGGTTAGTCCAGTCCCCGAGAGACTCTCTCGAGATTTTTCACTATCTTGTTAAGCTTAAGGGTGCTCAAACAACCGTTACACACTTGAGGACACAAGCCTCAAACAGTTGCTCGGAGATCGCAATCTCAAAGACTTCACCCAAGGAAACGCAAGTTCCTTGAAACAAGAGAATCGCAATTCTCTTACAAGTATATCAAATACTTGGACACTCACTTAACTAAAGTACTCCTTATTGAGTAGATATGAGTAAAAGAATATGTTCAAGATCACAACAACTTTAAGCAATAATATGGCTCTCAAAAGCTTTATGAAATGAGTAGAAAATGAAGAACAATTGAATGAAAGCTTATAGCAATGTAATGATCAGTTTGTGTATGTTCTTGTTTTTAAAACACTGAAATGAAGCTGTATTTATAGTTGAAAAAGTTGGTTCAACCGTTGTCTAATTGCCAATTAAGAGTTGCTGAAATTACTCAGTGATAATCGATTATTAAGACCAAACAATCGATTATCTGCCAGTCAGTTTAAAAATCAATCCCAGATTTAACGCTTCACAATCGATTATACATAATCTATAATCGATTACTGGCAATATTCAAAATCAGATAATCGATTACACTAAGTTCATAATCGATTACTTTAGCAACGTTCTAAAAATCATTTCCAGATTTTAAGCAAAACATCGATTATATACAATCAATAATCGATTACTTCAGCAACGTTCTAAAAATCATTTCCAGATTTTAAGCAGAACATCGATTATCTAGAATCAATAATCGATTACCTTATGGTATTTGAAAATCATTTGACAACGGCCAGCTTCAACAATCGATTGTCCTTTGCAACAATCGATTACTTGTTATTTTCTGAAAATCATAAAACTTACTGTCTCAGTGATAATCGATTATCTAAAGACATAATCGATTACTTAATTAAATTTAAAATCACTGGAAGACATCAACTCAACACAATCGATCACCATTAGTTCATAATCGATTATTTTGAGTATTGAAAAACTTTACCTCAACAACAATCGATTGTCATTTGTTCACAATCGATTATCATGCAGATTTGGAAAAACCTGATGTTCACTGTCTTACTCACAATCGATTACCATTAATTCATAATCGATTGTCATGCAGTCTTGGCTTAGAAACAATCGATTATCATAAGTACATAATCGATTATTTTAGCCCAGATTTTTTAGGCATGTTTAGAAAACATTTTGTCTAATGTAAATATGCATGATTTAAAATCTTTTTGACACAGAATTAAATATGCATGATTTTGGAAAATAGTTTTATGAGAGAGGCCATACTATGAGTCAAGTTATAGGATCGAGATTACAATTTAGAACAACTCAATAACAATTAAAAGCTATATCTTGAACTTCAATCTTATTCGCAACCATTGTGCGCTTGTTCTTGAATTCCGTCATATATCAATTTTTGCTTCGTTTGTCATTCATCAAAACCTACAAAAGAGTACACGTTTAGTATATTGCATTGAGAACGTGTTTCTAACAATTTCATCATAAAGGACGATACTCAACAGAAGACTATAATAACAAAAGAATACTCATGAAACTAAAATATTAGCTATGGAGGGACTCTAAGAGTTTAATGAAACTATCATAAAAATTGATAAAAATCTTCGCCCACGCAAACAAGTGCGAGTTTCACCAAGAATTTTCAACCTGTGCGCTCTAATTAATGAAATCCTCGCATGTGTCAACTGTTGTCTCTGTAAAAAATAATTTAAAGGGGAATGAGTCACTAGCTCAGTGAATAATAACACTTAACCAGAACCGTTTTTATTTGGGGACAAGGCGGAAAACATTCTAGCATAATAATCACAAAATAAAATGTCCTTTTTAAAACAGTAATAATAATCACCCTCATCATATGTTTCCTATAACAAAATCAATTTAACAATTCAATGATAAACTCAGTAAATATTGTTTCATAGCAATTCTTCATATTTGGGAGATTTCAGAAAAGGATCATGCAATCTGTATCACTGTGTAGACCCCATCATAAAAGGAGTCAAGTATAACTGTAGGTCCCTACTCGAGGAAAAACTGTAACTGTATGTTAGTTCTACCTTCCCACTAGTGAGGGCTATAACTATAATAGGTAATAGGTAATAGGTAATTTGTAAATACAAGGTACACCAGGTCTAACGAACCCCCCGTTAGCTACAGGATCCTTCAATGTCTTCTCCCATTTATACTCTTTCTTGTAAATAGTAAATACTCGTACAAAAACATTTTTTGAAATAATAAAAGGCATATCATTCCTTATCAAATCTTGTAATTTTATTTCCGTAACACTAATTATATTGCAAGTGGTAAAACATATCTAGTAACAGTGAAAATATTTTGATTAACTGGTAAACATTTCAAGTAAACTGTTCGGTATCATATCAAGTAAAGGACTTGTCCTATATACAATTTCAATGTATCGGTAATACATTTATTTTCAAAAATTAAATATAAATAATGCACGTTATGAAAGCAAAAATTGCGGTAAGATTACTACTCATAGTACTCGTGCCGATATACCAAAAGCTTCATCTCAAGCAATTCGTACAAATTCCTCCAATCAATCTATAATACATAATATCAATCTCATGTTAATTTTCTTGTTTAGGTTAATTCATAGCTATTTTAGAATACCTCAATCCTCCGAGTTTTATACTTTGTCATCATTTCGCTGAGTTATATTTACCGTTTCTATAAGTAATTTAAATTAGTCCAAGATCTTTTAAGTAAAAAAAGTATTTATATGGTTTATTCCCTTTACAGCTCAATTTCCTTTAGCATGTGCATCAATTAATACTGAAATAACTTTTCTGTCCATAGTATTCCTTATAAATTAGTACCTATCTTTTGTACTCAATAACTTGTATAATATATATAATATTTCAAGAAAATTCCTAACAGATTACCTTTTCTCTACACTGTGTAGTAGTTTGATAGAGAGCAATTATAAAACTTCACAAAACGCTATTGATCGAAGATTTTTTAACCAAAGATTTAGTGCTTAAAGCTTTTTCCTTCTTGGTGAAATTTTTTTCCCACGGTGGTGAAGCTTAAAGCTTTTAACTTCTTCAATTCTACTCTTTCTTTAACTTAGGGCGTTTATTTGTCTTCTGCTTTCTACAGAAGCTTAAGTGCAACACTTTCCCCTTCCCAATTCCCTTTACCCTTATTTTGTAATATAATGCTTAATTTCCCTTTTTTATTAAATGACCAATAAGCCCCTAACTTAAATACGGGTTACTACACCATAGATAATTACTTATCTCATTAATAAATTAATTTATTAAATAAACAATATATTAAATATATTAAAAGTAACACACATAATAATTAAGGATAACTAAGTGCTACGGAGCCTCAAATATCAATCCTGAAACCCATAGAGAATTACTCAGTCCAATTATACAATTAATTATTTAATTTACTAAACTAACAAAATTTAAAACTTATTGAAATTGACACACATAATAAATAAGGATAGCTTGGTGCTACTGAGCCTTATATATCGAGCCTGGAACGCATAGATAATTACTCAGCCTAATTAAATAATTAATTATTTAATTTATTAGACTAACAACTTTTAAACTTATTGAAATTGATATACATAATAAGTAAGGATAACTTAGTGCTACTGGACCTCAAATACTGAGTCTAGAACCCATAGATAATTACTCAGTCCAATTAAATAATTAGTTATTTAATTTATAAAACAAATAAAATTTTAAACTTATTAAAATTGACACACATAATAATTAAGGACAACTTCGTGCTACTGGGCCTCAAATATCGAGCATAGAACCCATAGATAATTACTTTATCCAATTATAAAATTAATTATTTAACTTATTAAAACACAATTGTTTAAATTACAGTAGACGACATGGACTTGCCGTCTGGGCATCCTGGCCCAGCCGCGGATCAGATATTAGTGTTACAAGGCAACCATAGGTCTACCTATGTATGTGAGGGAAATCTATTGGATCATATTCTCCTTGCCAGGAGACCGGACGACTTTTGGGACTTTTTGACGGAGAGAGATTACCATGACCGCATAGTCCAGCGCCTGAAGGCTACGGGCTTCCTTATGCTTTTTGCGATTGGGCAGATGCAGCTCAACTGGTCTCATCACAACTTTTATAGAGCGGTGACGACCAGAGACACATACTTTTCACCTGTCCACTAGAGAAGCCACCATCTTGCTTCAGGATGTTCAGGTTTGTATGGGCTGCGTGTAGATGAACTGGTCGTTGCATAGCTCCAATCTATGAGAGCTATGATGCGTCCCCATTATTTGGATTTGTTGGGGCAGTATACTAGTTTCAGACCACAGGGTGAGGCTGCACTTAAAGGGGGCAATTGCATTTCTATGACAGTTATCAGAGAGGATATGGATATTGCACCCCGACATTACTGGCGAGACAGAGGATATCCATATTGACCGGTACACGAGGTTGGCATTATTCCTTATCTTTGGGGGTGTCTTGTTCCCGATCACTTCAGAAAATCTAGTGAGTTTGCAGTTTTTGCATCATATGCATCAGCTAGATAAGTTACCCCAGTACAGCCGGGGTGCTGCTATTCTAGCATACCTGTACAGGAGTGTGTGTGGGGCATGCATGGGCACCCAGATAGACACATGTGGTTTATACCGCTTCTACATGTGACAACATTTTCGAATACGTTATTCATTACTCCAAATTCTGTATAGTCAAAATGACTTTTAAATTTTACACAATCTTTTATCTTGGGTTTGGGCCTGGTAACGGATCCCGCCATTGCATCCACCTCTACCACCACTTGACCCGGGTGTAGCACCTCCGTTTCACCCTCTAGATAAGAGGTGGGTTCTCCGGCGTTGGAACTACCGGGGGACTGATGCTCATCATAATCTCCCCCTTGTCAGGGATGTGTTAGATATGCTGGTGGCCGGACAGGTAAATATGTACCTAAACTTACTTGTTATAAATTCACTTGTGTTGCGTATACTAACTTTTATGTTATTATTTGATAGTTCATCTATACACCATACAACGACGAGTTGCTAGCTCATATGCCCGATTATTGCCTAGTCGACCGAATGCTTTGGAGCACTTCCGTCCCAATAATGGTATTCGATGTGGTGGAGCATCATGCCGCAGAGCGTGTACTTCTCCTGTTCCACCGTCCCCAGAGTATACCACGGGAGCCTGCATGGGTGCTTACACATTATCAGCGGGATGACCGTACCAGGATGGACGATGAATTTGTAGGATGGCTAGAGCAGTGGGTCCATATTTGGGACCAGCAAGAGGAGTTGATTCCTCCACCACCTTCGCAGATCCATGTCGAGCGCCCCCTTTTCCATCTAAACCGGGGTTTAGAATTGGGTATACGACATTCTGGGATGCCAACTCTTAGTCCTCTGCAAGAAATGGGTTTTGGAATTTGGAGTGTTGCCACCTAATGATTATAGTGCATTAGGACACTTTTATAGAAAAGAAAATAGATTTGAGAAGAAGAACCAGAGTTTGGGTAAGGGCTTGAGATTATCTCAATGGGAAGGTGTTAAGCACCCCTCAAGATCCACTAATATAATTTCCGGCCATACTACAATTGTGACTTTAGAAGCTGGAAGAAGCAAATAAAGTTTTCACATGATTATTACAAACAAGTTTATAAGTTTCAAAAGAGAAAAGAAACATGAAGTTTTTAGAAAGTTAGTTAACAGAAACAAAATTAAAAGAAATATTATTTATAAAGGGAAAAGGGGTCCTAGGTTTATACATAATATGGATCACATCAATGCAATACTCGGCGTACACCCCTCAAAAGAGGGGTCGCACGTGATATTAACGCACTGGTCATCATATCCATATTCTATCCTTTCCACCCTGTTAAGTTATTAAAGCGCGAATAGTCTCGTTTACTTATTGCATGCTAGTACCCGTCCCAATCCTATTAGCCCGGGGGTATTAGGACTTCTAATCCTAAAGGGGAGAAAGAGATGGGACCTTTATTGAGTTTAAAGGACAAAATACTAGTTCGACATTCAAAACACGTATCAAATAAGGGAGGAGCAATCAAAAAAATAAGGCTCAAATAAACCCCTTAATCAGATAAGTCATGTGGTTTATCATGTCTTTACAAATACTGGTTTGATCTTAAATTAAGTTAAGCGGTGAGCAGACTGGTCCGACACATATATTTAGACAGAAAGTCTACATTAGGCATACTCGAATACAGTTGTTTAAAATTAAAGCACTTGATTAACACAGATTGAATAAGATTACTGAATTTAGAAAATACACTATTATAGAATGGTTTTGAAGAAGAGGTATGCTGCAGATTTAGAAAAAAAATTGTTTGGAGACGAATTCAAAAGAGAGACAGACTATCGAGTTGTAGATAAACATAGGAAGAGTAATTTTAAAAGTTTCAGAAGAGAAAAATTGTTTAAAGAAAAATAGTGAATTGCAGAACAGGTTTAAAGATGACAAGTTCAAAAAAGGAATGGAACTGAGATTAGAAAAATATTTATCAGATTATTAGAAAGGCAAGTAGATTTCCGAAAGTGCCATTGATTGGAGAAAGTTTATCAAAAAGATTAAATTTTTAGAAAAGATATACTTATCTAAGCGTGGAGGAACCAATTGTTTTAATCAATTGTTACTGCTTTTAAACGGCGAGGAGAGTTTGATTTTAAAAACTCCAATAGGCATGATCTCTATGAGTCATTGATTTTAAACCATTGTTAAGCGTTAATGAACAGATGCGGATTTGATTAATATGAAAAGTTTTCCTAATATCATGAATATGCACATTCATATAGGCATGATATCTATATGCAAGATTGTAGAAAATTAGACATTAACTCCTATAGGCATGATTTCTATGTGATTGAATTTTCATACAAACAGTAAAATCCTAGGAGCATGATTTTTACCCTTTAGTGCAAAAAGTAAAACCCCATCCTTTTCACTAGATTTCTCGAGTTTATACAAGTTATTACAGACCCCAAAAATAGAGAAAATACATCAGAAACTAATAGATAGATTTGAGCAGCCAAATTCAAGCTTAGTGTCTAATAATATGCAATTGAACCACTTCCAGGATCCAGATTTTCAAAGGCTTCTCTTTATCTAGGGTGTTTCAAAATTCCATGGAATTTCAGGAATTCCCGACATTACTTGCACCCAAGATACCAATTAGAATTAGAAACAGTGCAGTGTGGAAAGGCTATCTCTCAGGCATCCAAGTTCATAGCGAGCTCAGGGGTCCCAAGGTAAGGCTTGCAAGATAGGGGCAAAACTTAATTGCTAAGAATGAGTGCAGGTGAAAGGGATTGGGGGAAACCATGATAGATTGGTGGTCATACCCAGCTATATGGTAGGCTGGCACGCCCTGACCAAACTATTTGGTCAAACAAATAAGAGCAGACCTATTAAAGGTCGGACTATGGTCTCGACAGTGATTAAGACACTGCCAGACCAAGGTCTTAGGCTCAAATCATACATAAGGGAAAAAGGGAATGGGATTTGATAGAGTTTAGGACTCAGAGAGTCCAGTTCATATGCATGAACAACAACATCAAATGGTTAATGCTTTCTGAACCATAGATCACATGTAAAGGGGTTGAAGGAGAAGGAGTTCAGGCAAGAGCAAATTTGCAGAGAAAGCAGTAGAGTAAATATTAAAAGAGCTGAAGCACAATCATAAAACAAGAGACTGAAAGGGTAAACACATAAGGAAGGGGGCAGTAGAAACTAAAGATACATACCAGTTGCAAATGGTAAACAAAGAGGAGAAGATTACTTGCATCCACAAACAAACAAGGAAAAATCAACTCAGGACTTCACCAGAACAAACTCGAATGCTTTTGAGAGAACTTAGAAATATTTGAGAAAGAGAAAGAGAAGTAGTGAGGATGTGTGTGTTTGTTAGAACCTGTCTGTCTATTTGAAAGAGTAGAGGGGAGAGGTATTTATAGCTTTTGAAAATGAGTAAATAGTAAGGCAAGCAGTATAGTTTTAACACAAATAAGGAAATAACAACAAGTTAGAATCAATTAAACCAAGTGACTGCCCTTTAATTAAGGAATCACTGTCTAACGTATGTTAACAAGTTTAATTAAGGAAAGAAAATCAATTCAAGGACATACAAATTGTTGTCATATAAAGGGTAGTAAAATCATTGAGTAGGAAATCGAGTCTAAGCACAAAATATGCTTATTTTGGAAAAGACTAAGTAAGATAAATATATAACAGTGAAGGGAAAAGAATCAATTGACTTTAAACATCGCGTGAAATCAGGGCTTGTGAGAAAAATTTTGAAATCTCTCATAGAATCAAGATAAATCATGATTTTGCACTTCATCATATAAATAGAGTGAATAGAAACATCAGTAATGCAAGGCCAATCATATTGGAAAAATAAACGCCATACAATAATAGCAGAAGTAAGCATAGGATTCAGTAGATAGTCAGGACTCGCACACAAATTCAAAGAACTCGAGTAGTCTCCAAAGAAACTAGGGTATTAAAAATAATCAGTTAAATCTAGAGACGATAATAGGTGAATCAAGAAACTCAGAGTTCCAAGTAAAAATCCCCTAATATTAAGGTTTAATCTATTAATCAGTATGTTAAATAGCCAGGCTCGGGAACCCAAATAAATGCCCAAAATTCAGGGCTTTTAAACATCAGATAAACTCAGAGAATATAGGCACCTAAATCGAAATCATGACGAACAGACTTAAACAAAATCACCAAAAATTAGGGTTTTTAGTCATGATTACACAGGTAAAGGTAGTAACACAAGTAAAGCACAAAAACATGCTGAGAATAAGAAAGGAAATTCGGAAATCACTTAACACAAAACCCTAGTTAGAGAGTTCTGAAAGCGAAAAAGGTAAAATTGGCGAAACTTCAAGAAACATGCTCAGAAAACTCGAACACATAGATCTAGGGAAGATCTAAAATAAAACAAAAGAAACTCAGAGTTAGGGTTTCGAAGAACCCAAAGAAGGTGAGAAAGGCTTTGAAAATTCCCGATCTAAGTAGGATAGTCACATATCTGACTCAAACAGCCATGGCTGGCCAAAGAAAGGTCAAGAATGACCGAAGAAGAACCATCGAGCAAAGGCCTGGTTAAGATCCCTCCGTGGTTTAGTCATTGTACCTTAGAGGTGAGTACATAGAGGCCATAAGAAGCCGATATAGGGCTTAGATGAGGCTGGGAAGCCATATATTAGGGTTTCATGCGAGGCAGCAGCTAGGGTTTGAGAGGTGGGTTGAGAGAGAATGAGAGAGATGAGGGATTCAGAGGCGATGAGTGGTGAGAAGTGAGAAAGGTTTTGGGGTCCTTAGGGAATTAAAAAGGAGATGAGGATCCAGTTCATCAATTGCTACATCATCAGTGCGCCCTACAGCCCCAGCATGGCGTGGTGCAGCCAAAGGTGGAGCTCGTGGTAGGGGCGGACCCAACAGGTTTTATGAATTGAGTGGCCGTCAGAGTGCTAAGGCTTCCCCAGATGTTGTCGCATGTATCCTGTCTATTCAGACCTTTGATTGCTATGCTCTTATTGATCCGGGGTCCTCTTTGTCCTATGTCACTCCATTTGTTGCTCCGAGTTTTGGGATTGAACCTCAGTAGCTTCTTGAGTCGTTCTTTGGATCGACTCTGATTGGTGATTCTATTACAGCTGCGCGGGTCTATAGGGATTGTGTTGTCATGGTAGGTGGTCGTGTTACCACGGATGACCTTATCGAGCTTGGGATGGTGGATTTTGATGTAATCATGGGGATTGATTGGCTCTATTCGTGCTTTTCTGAACTTGATTGCTTGACAAGAATCATGAGAATCGAGTTCCCTAATGAGCTGGTTGTTGAGCTGAAAGCAAATGTTGTGGTGCTGATGGGTAGGTTTATTTCCTACCTCAAGGCTTAGAAGATGATCAGGAAGGGGTGTATCTATCATTTAGTCCGGGTGGGGGACACTACTCCAAAGGTTCCTTTCCCCGTGTTCGTGCCAGTTGTGAATGAGTTTCTTGAGGTATTTCCAGAGGAGCTTCCCGGAATCCCGCCAGATTGATTTCGGGATTGATGTATTTCCAGATACCTAGCCAATATCTATTCCACCGTACAGAATGGCGCCAGCAGAGCTCCGGGAGTTAAAAGAGCAGTTGAAGGATTTATTGGAAAAGAGGTTTATCCAGCCAAGTGTGTCGCCATGGGGTGCTCCGGTACTTTTTCTCAAAAAGAAGGATGAGTCACTTCGGATGTGTATCAATTATCGGCAACTTAATAAAGTCACCATCAAGAATGAGTAACCTTTGCCTTGTATAGATAATTTGTTCGATCAATTGCAAGGTGCAAGGTTCTTCTCCAAAATTGATTTGCGGTCCGGGTACCACCAATTGAAGATCAAGGAGCAGGATATTCCTAAGACCACTTTCAGAACGTGTTATGGCCACTTTGAATTCTTGTTCATGTCTTTCCGGCTAACCAACGCCCAGGCAGCTTATATGGATCTTATAAATCGGGTCATCAAGTCATTCTTAGACTCCTTCGTGATTGTTTTCATTGACGACATCCTCGTATATTTGAGAAGCAGGGAGGACCATGCTAGTCACCTCATAGCAGTTTTGCAGACTCTACATCAGCACCAATTGTATGGCAAGTTTTCGAAATGTGAATTTTGGTTGGAGTCCATCGCTTTTATCGGTCATGTGGTTTCCATTGAGGGGATTCAGGTGGACCCCGATGGAGATTCGTAGCTTTTTGGGGTTATCAGGGTATTATCGGAGGTTCGTAGAGGGATTCTCCACCCTCTCCTCTCCTCTCCTTTGACTAAATTGAAAAAGAAATCAGCTAAATTCCAATGGTCAGATGCTTGTGAAAAGAGTTTCCAGGAATTGAAGACAAGGTTAACTTCGGCACCAGTATTGGCCTTGCCAGAAGGCACAGAGGGGTTTGTGGTTTATTGTGATGCCACCAAGGTTGGTCTTGGGTGCGTTCTGATGCACCACGGGAAGGTTATAGCATATGCTTCCAGGCAACTCAAGAATCACGAGAAAATTAATCTGACGCATGATTTGGAGATTGCAGCATTTGTGTTCGCCTTGAAACTATGGTGGCATTATCTTTATGGGGTTCATGTATATGTGTTCTTAGATCACAAGAGTCTTCAATATTTATTCAAGCAGAAGGAGCTGAATTTGAGGCAGCGGGGTGGTTAGAATTGCTTAAGGATTATGAAATGGACATCTTGTACCATCCAGGGAAGGCGAACGTGGTGGCCGACGCCCTCTGTGGGAAATCCATGGGTAGTTTGGCTCACTTGAGAGCGGATCAGAGGCTCCTACATCGGGAGGTACATTAGTTGTCCAGCCTTGGGGTTTGTATCTCGGCCCCGAATGAGGAGGAACTTATGGTGCGTAATACAGCAGAATCGTCGCTCGTGGCAGAGGTTAAAGAAAAGTAGTTTGTTGATCCAGCATTGGCACAATTAAAGGAGGTGGCTCTAAGTAACAAAATTTCAGCATTTTTGCTCGGCAGCAGCGATGGTGTACTACAGTGCCATGACACGTTATGTGTCCCGGATGTGGATAATCTTCGGGAGAGGGTAATGGCGGAGGCTCATCATTCCAGGTATTTAGTGCACCCAAGATCTACAAAGATTTATCACAGTCTCAAGGATATCTATTGGTGGAGTGGTATGAAGAAGAATGTAGTGGACTTCGTCTCTAAGTGCCCGAATTTCCAGCAATGAAGGCCGAGCATCAGCGGCCGGGAGGATTGACTCAGCTTATAGAAATACCGATGTGAATGGGAAATGATAAATATGGACTTTGTGACAGGACTACCTCGTACTCATCACAAGTTTGATTCAATTTGGGTAATTGTGGATAGGCTCGCCAAATCAGCTTATTTTTTGCCGGTCAAGTCCACCGATACTGCGGAACAATATGCTTGGTTGTATATCAAGGAGATAGTGAGGCTTCATGGTAAGCCACTTTCTATAATTTCGGATCGAGGGGCTCAGTTTACAGCTAACTTCTGGAGGAAATTTCAGCAAGGTTTGGGTACTGAAGTGAATCTCAGCACAGCTTTTCATCCGTAGACCGATGGCCAAGCAGAACGAACTACTCAGACGCTTGAGGATATGTTGCGTACATGTGTCTTGGATTTCAAAGGTAATTGGGATGATCACCTGCCCTTTATAGAGTTTTCTTATTATAACAGCTTCCATGATAGCATCCAAATGGCCCCATTCAAAGCATTGTACGGAAGAAGGTGTAGGTCCCCGATCAGATGGTTCGAGGTTGATGAAGCGGAATTAATAGGGCCAGATCTCGTGCACCAGGCCATGGAAAAGGTAAGAGTCATTCAGGAGAGAATGAAGACATCTCAAAGTCGCCAGAAATCCTACGCGGACGTGCGTCAAAGAGAATTGAAGTTTCAAGAAGGAGATTGGGTATATTTGAGGGTGTCTCCTATGAAAGGAGTCATGCGCTTTTGAAAGAAGGGAAAACTAAGTCCTAGGTATGTCGGGCCTTATCAAATCACACAAAGGATCTGTCAAGTTACGCATAGGTTGGAATTGCCCCCTGAAATGTCCCTAGTGCACCCAGTGTTTCATGTATCCATGTTGAGGAAAATTGTGGGTGATCCGTCTAAAATTATGCTCGTTGAAGACATCAAGGATACGAAAGAGTTATCATATGAGGAGATTCCAGTTGCTATTCTGGATAGGCAAGTCCGAAAGTTGCGAAACAAGGATATTGCTTCAGTAAAAGTGTTGTGGCGAAACCAACAAGCCGAGGAAGCCACGTGGGAACCGGAAGATGAGATGAAGATAAAATACCCACATCTATTTGAATAAGTTAGAAATGATCGTGCGAATCTTGTCCCTAAGAGAGCTATGTTGTGTTACGTTAGGTGCAAGACTCATCCCTTCTCTTTCCAAGTGCCTTATTGTTGTAGTTTCTTCAAGTTGTGCCAACCAAGTTTATGTGTTGTGGTTATTTGAACTATGTGCAGCCTTTTTGGTAATGAAAGTTTTGTGCTTCCATGGTAAGGTGATGCATGGAGGTAATAGTTAATTTTTCATGGACGGTGTATCAAGTTGTTCTAGTTGTGTAATGATTACTTTTTACATGAAGGAATTGTATTGAAATGAATAACTGTGTTGTATCCTTGCGATAGGTAATTGGTTTTAATAGTGCAGACGATTAATGCTTAATTTGATTATATGTTGTGTGCCAAATGGTTAAAATTGTATCAAGAGGTTGAATAAGTGCAAGTGTGAGGATTATGCATTTTGCAACTGTTGTAAAGGTAGTAGGTTTGTGTAGTAATGCTTGGGAATGTGATTGGGGATTCTTTAACAGGTGGTTATGTCCATATTACAACGGAAACTCTTGGAAAAATTTTATAAAACAAACTTGAAAGTTAATAAAAGTGTAGAGACTTTCATATCATGTTTTCAAACTCATTTGGTTACCAAGTCCTCATTCGAGCATGAATGATCTTAAGCGGGGGAGGATGTAAGGCCCCGTAAAAATGAGTGCTCAGATGTTAGCATCTCATAGAGTCGAGTCTACCCATGTGGATCGGATCCTTTTTACTGTTTTGAACTTGAAAATGTGAAATCGAAATTTTTCTAGAAAATGGTCAAAATACGGTCCAGAATGCGCTCGCAGATCAGCTATGCGGACCGCATTCCTACCGCAGAGTAAATCAGAGAGCAACCAAATTTTGATGTTGAAAATGCAGCCAAATCTGCGGTCGCATAATCAATATCCGGACCGCAGAGTGATCGCATATTGTACCTGAGGAAATTCGAAAGTCAGTTTTGCTATGCATTCTGCGACCGCAGAACTCAAATGTGGACCGCATGTCCACCGCATTCCCAACCCGAGAGGTTTGAAATTTGAGTCATTTCTGCGGTCCATTCTGCGGACAATATGTCTTTTCTGCGATCGCAGATCGCGTCGCAGATTGTATTCGCCTGGTATTTTTTGAAAATTATAGACCTGACCCATCTTTATTAAAACACCTTCTCCCTCATTTTTAACACACTTCTAATCAAAATAAGATAGAGGGAGAGAGGTTTCTTGAGAGCAAGAGAGAAAATTCTTCATCAATTGATCTTTCAAAACCATTGGAGCTTGGAAAATTCTTGGTGCATTGTCTTCTATATTGATTTCTCAGGTAAAATCTCTAATCCATTTCCCCCAAATTTCGAAATTAAGCTTGGGAAGGGAACCCCATACACTTGCTTTGAATTTTCTTCATAAAATCTTCATGCATGTCTTTAAAACTCAAAAATCTTGTAAAAAGGGAATTGGGTAGTAACTATGAGTTTAAATTTCTAAAACCTAAGTGTTGTTCTGAACTAGATTGACTACTTGATTGCTTGGAAAATTCGACTAAAGGTTTAAATGGGAAAACTCAACTCCATGTATGTATGGCTAACTGTGATCCTTGTGAAATCGCCCTATGCTAGTTGTGAAATTGTTGATAGTTGATATCCATGTGAGAATCATTGTGAAGCTTGTGTGGTATAATTGTATGGTAACACTTTGTGGTGAATATTGTGGAACTTGTAATTGGAACAACGAAAATAAAAGTAATGAGGAACAATGGAAATGGAACACTGTAGAACAAAGGAAATGGGAATAATGTGGAATAGTGGAAATGGAAATATTGTGGAACAACATGTGTGATTAGTTGTGAATAACTCTCGTGATGATCTAAATTGTGTACCAATTTGATGAACATAAGGAATTGTTGTTGCTAGTTGTGGAATTGTATTACCCGTGTTGTGGATCTATGTTAACAATGCGCCATAGTTGATTTCGTGTATTTGTTGTTGTGTTGTTTGTTATTCTGAATTGAAAACTGACAAAGCAGGGTCGGGTTGCGCTCCACAACACGGTAAAATAAGGTGTGGGTTGGGGTGATAAGGGTGGCCGAGGTAATAAGGGTGGACGAGGCAATAAGGGTGGAAAATGTGATCCAGTATCACTATTGATATGAATATGAATCATGAAATGATTAATGTGGAAATGTGAAACAAGACAGCATGAGAGTTTGTAACCTGTGGGGCGCTGATTGCCCCTTTGTATGACTACTTGAATCAGTTGTTGTGAGATGCTTGGTTGTTGCTCCATGGTTGTAATTGTACTATTGTTGTTCAGTCCTATATTTGTATATGCATTTTGACTTGAGTTTACTTGGGACAGAGTTTTTTCAACATGCCAGTACAATTCAAATGTATTGATGTCCCTTTTGCTGGGGGCGCTACATTCGTGTTATGATTGTAGGTGGATCCATAGCAGGTACTCCAGTTCATCGTTCGTAGCTCCTCCTCTTCTCTATCTGCAGTATTCGTGTTGGTGAGCCCTTTCCTTCCGGGGCCTTGTATGGCTCATGCCACCTATGTTGTTGTATTTTGGAGTCTTGTGTCCTTTTGTAAAGGTATAGTTGGGGCCTTGTCGTCGGCAAGAGTTGTACTATCTTTCTCTTAGAGACTCCGTAGACAGTGGTATGCGGGTTAGAACTTATGTATAAAGGTGTATGTTTTGGGCGCAGTAAACTTGTATACCACGTTCCCTGTTAATCATAATGTGTGTTTATAAAAGAGAAAATCATATGTTCTTTAGTTTGAAAAATTTAGTATCTTTTGGCTAATTGTCATCGAATCATGTGGGGTAACGTGTGGGGAATAGGAAAGGCACACAGGTCCACTCGACTAGGGATACCCGATTGAGTACCGCTCATGCCCACGTATTTGTGGCGTGACAATCCAAATCAATACAATAGCATTATACCTATCCCATAACTCGTGTAGATTAGGATCAAATATTTGTTTCCTACAAGTTCCTAGCACAAAACATAATTTGTTCTTACCATGCAAAACAATCTTCATAGATCTACTCCAAATTGAATAATTCTCAGGACCTTGGAGTTAAATTGAGATGAGAATTGTACCTTGTGTGTCTGATGGGTGGATATAGAGTAGATGATGATGATGGACCAGATCTACATTTTAATCTGGTATAGAAACAAATGGAGTAGCTGGAGCTGGTACACCAGCCATTGTAGAAAATGTTCCATCAACAGCCATGGTAGAAATCAAAAATCAACATCTCAACTGAAATCAATTACAGAGGAATCGAGGTGAAATTGAAATCAATTACAGAACTGAATCGAGATAGAACTGAGCACAACTGGTGAGAAATTCTACTCAATTTATCTTCACAACAATCCTTTTCCTAATTGCAGGGCCTAGGAGCTTTGCCTGAGCTCTGATACCATGTTAATGGAGGTCGGTAATTGCGGCATTGAGAGAGAACATGCAAATGAAGGAAGAAGCAACTAACTTCTCATTGAATCAGTTCTCTACAGAAGTATCCAGAAGAAGGGGTATTTATAAACATGTGTCTAAACTAACTAACTAACTAACTTAATTTAGCACTAAACTAATGCCAGCTTATTTACAGCTGCACTAACATTTACATACACTGCACTAACTAACATAACTGCTATAACTGCTAGCCTCAACAGCAGTTCTTCAACACATACACCATTCCCTCAATCTTTTGATGAGAAGTCATTTTCTATTAGAAAAATTAGATGATTATGAAGAATAAAAGGTTTAGCTTAAGGCATGTCAAGGACACTGTCCTTAGAATATTTCGCCCACTCTGAGATAAATAATATTAGCCGTATTTTCCAGAATTTAACAAGCTCTTTTAGTATAAATTAGGAACAGAAACAACAAAAATTGAATAAAAAACCCAACACAAAAGAAAAGGGAAGAAAAGTTCTACCTTTTTCACACTACTGAAAAAGATAGAAAATAGAAATATCTACATATCAAACCAAATGAACTCTCTGATTATATATAGTCCAAACCAAATGGACTCTCTGATCTGAAACGTGCAAAGCAATAATGGCTTTTTAAATCTTCAGAAACGTAAGCATTAAACATATACAAACGTTATATAACAATTTGGATACAAAAATGTTATTTTAAGTGTGGGCATAACTGTTTAAGAATTAATGCCATTAAGGTATAACTGTCCAAGAATTATAATAATTATTTAAAATATTTGTAACAAAAATTAGTTTAATGTTATGGTCAGATTATTTCTCCCAAAATAAATTTAACATTAAACTAATTTTTGTTACAAATATTTTAAAGAATTATTATGATAAATAGCAATTAATATAATACTAAGAAAATACTTCTATTGAGATATAAAAAATATTTTTATATTAATCCCCCACATATCTCAAAAGGATAAAAAATAATTTGCTGGATTTTACAAAAGAGCATAATGCGTCGAATCTGGTGTCTCTTCGACTATGAAACAGACCTAGATAAAATAAAATTAAACTTACATAATAGTTGGTTAAGTTTAAAACTTTTATGAACCACGAATTCTTTTATAAGCTTAATGTCTTATTTATCACATTATACCCGAACACATTTTTTTGTTTGACGCGGTTTTGCGCTAATAGGCCATACGCGCGCCTGGTTTTCATGAGTGCTCTATAAATTTGTTGCCATAAATTTCATAGGAGCAGCCTCACTCCACACTCATATAGGTCCATCCATCAAGTGTATTCTGCAGCACAATACACCACCTATGAAAGGCTATGGATTATTGGATTAAGAGTTTAATAACTCAACCTCACATTCCTTGCAGTCTTGCATTATACACACACACCATATAAAGAGACATAAATTAATAGTGCATATTTGATCAATTAATAACTTGTTATTACCTATATGAACCTAATTCACGGGATATGCAATCACATTGGTTGGGGTACCATCATTGTTGGTACATCTCAAATTGGCAAAAGTCTCGACCCCTCGATGTTTGACTTATAAGTCAAAGGATCGGCCAAATCCTCTTTTGACTACACATAATATGTCTAAAAAAATTTCATATCTAAGCAATTGTTATATCATGTTATGTCTCTACATAATGAGTTTACTCTTTCTCATTGAAAGGTTTATTTTATTATAATGTCTATTGCGCCTTGGCAATTCATCAACATAATTATTTTCGGTTTAACTCACTAAGAGGTTGCTTAATTAATCTTACTTCCAAACAATTTTAATACCACAACACCCATCAAAAGGTGATCACACAACAACTAGCTAGTTATTTTCTCATCTAAATTAGAGATTTAATATCATCACTGTATCTTTCTAATACAGCGGAAAATCCACATATAAAATATTAAAATTGTAGTATTTCTCAAATAAGTTAAAGCATAGAATCATCTCGAATGAAATAAAACTTGACTTCTGTACCAGTGCCTTTTGAAATATCTTTCAACACATGAAAATTATTTTCTTTATGTATCTTCCATAGTCAAGCACCAAAATAATTTTTTTTTTAAATATAGAAGCAACTTTAACTTCAACACAAATATGTCTAATCAATAGAAAACGAGTCTTAATTTAACCATTTTTTTACCCAAATAACTAAGAGACCCAAAACAACATAACTTTTCAGAGACAGAAATATAACATATCTTGATATCCCAATACAATTTCTTTTTTTTCCTCACAAAAATTCTCAATGTTATAAGGCTTTATTATAACATTAATAAATAATATTTATCACTGTTTTCTTTCTTAGGATCAGACTATACAACTCTGGACATCACAGTCCCCCACATTTTCAAAAATTTCAGGTTAAGGAAATAATTTTTTTACAACAAAGAGTTCTACTTTATAAATAACAAGCGAATTATTTAGTTTCACCCAATGATTATTACATAGACTATGAAACTCATTAATTAGTTGAAAAATCATATTCTTCTTTCCATCTATACAATTAGATTCAGAAGATTTTTTTTTTGGCAGTCCACTAGGCAAGAGCCTAGGGCTAAATTTCATTAAAAATAGGGAAATGAAAATTACAACAAATAGGAAAAGTAAAATAAGGGGGACAATAGCACCGGTATCGTTACCCATATAACACAACCGGTGTATACCTTACCTTACTAATCCTATTGAGGCAAACAAATAGCCTCATGAACTAGCAAGCATGTAAAAAGAAAGAACTAGCAAGAACTAAGAAATATATTATCATCACAGAGTTTATAACATACTCTGTGATGATATTACATAGAATAATACTAATGTGATGGTACAATAAAAAGATAAAAAGCCATAAAGGAGCTCTCTTTTCTCTATTATTGCGATAATTTCAATTTGTAGTATGTTGTCTTCGTCCACATATTTTTTTCAAAAAGACTTCAAAATTCATTATTTGATCTTCGAGCGTTGGGACTTTGTAAGCATTGCTTGAATGACCTCTTTTTGTTTTGCATTTCTCATTGGGGGCTTCCTTATGTTTGCATCTTCAAAACTTTTCCCGTCCCAACTTCATTCCTTTTGACGAGACTTCTTACTTCTTGTACTATGCATTGGTGATAAATCACCTTTTCTTGAAGCGTCTGCTCGGCATTGCTTTAGTATATCCTTTCCGTCCCCTTCTTCACATAAATGTCTTCCTGCCAAAATAGGATTTGGCATTTGTTGAAAGTCGCCTTGTGTTGATAATTGTACATTACCCAAAATTGCCTTGTTTTGTAATTGTATTTGTGATTTGTTCCTGCTCCAGTTACCACGAGCAGTAGTAGGATCTGTACCTACCATCGCATCCAAAAGTTTTCTTTCCTCTAAAGAGATTTCTGGAGCAGTTGTTATGATGTGGTGCTGCTTTGGCGATAAAGATGCTACTGTGATGCTATCAGCAGAAGGCAAATTAGATGTGGAGTTGCATTCCTCTGTTGCTGCTGTTTTGTATTACTCTCGTCCAAAGTAATGAATTGTTTTGTTGTTGCAATCAGATTCTGGACAGTTGTATGCAGCGCTGTTTCATTTCGATCATCAGCTGTTGTTTCGCGTGAGCATGGGTTTAGTTGAACATTATGAGTTGTTTCCTTGTGGTCGAACTTTGATGTTGTTGCATTTGGAGTGACTTCTTTTGCAGTATTTCTTAGGACAAAAATCGTAGTATTATGGTTCAAGTTGCTGTTTGGACATGCTGTTGGTTGAAGAATCGCACGACAGTTCTTTGTTGCGATTTTCCTGAAATTTTGGCTTGACAGGAGCATCCATGTCCTCTCCTGCACTATCCTGATCAACCTCTTGCTCGTCTTCTTCAGATGAAAAACCTTCCAGTCCGACCCCCCAGCCTTCCTCATCACCAAAATCTCGTTGGTCTTTCCACAATTTTGATTTAATGACCATGTCCCTCATGTTTTGCTGGATCTCCACATGAGGACTGGAGATAGGAATGGAGGGAGAATTATGATCTTTGGCCTTTATTTTCAAATTTGTATCATTAGCAGTAGCTTTATTCAATGTCTTTGTGGTCGCGGAGCTATTTTGATAATAGCTATCAATCATCTGCAAATTCTCTGCATTGAGCTTTCCATCCTCATCATTCACATTGGCAAGTGCAACAAAAGAGTTTGAATCTGTAGGTAAAGCTGCTGGATTGTTTTCTGCGATCTGCAATTTTTTTTTGGATTTTGGAGTTACTTGTACTAATGTAGCATTAGAGACATCTGCATCAACTATCCTATAAAGATAGAGACACTGCCTTGTTGAGCCATATCATGCTGGTTAGAGGTATCTTGACGAAATGATTTCTGCACAACATCATCATCTGAATGGTTTGCTGTTAATTGAAGAATTTCACCCACAGCGTGGAGGTTATCATTTGCAGGCACTGCTCGATCAACAGTACAATGCGAAGGAAGTGAAGAGTGCAGTGTAGAAAAAATAAAGAATGCAGCAGTTGTGTCATTATGCACTGACCAGTTGGTACTCTTGTTACCCTTTGTAATAGATGCTTCAAACTCCAATTCCATAACATCACATTGATCATCCACCTCTTCCTTTTGTGCAGACCATGTAAAGCCATCCAAAGCAATATTTGGCTTAAAAATTAAATGTACACTGGCTGGTACATTTACCTCCCCTTCTTCTAACTGTTGCACATTGGACTTGACCTGGTGTCCTTTGCATATTTCAGTTGAATTGGTATGCTTAGAAGTATCCAAAACTGATTCTTTATTCAAATCATAACATCCTTGTTGTCCAGGCACTTTTGAACCTTCAAGTATATTTGGAACTGAATTGTCCTCAAGTTGAAAGTTGTATCAGACGGATCTGAAGAACCTTTGAAAGTATCCGAGGCTTCCAAATTTGTACCATTTCCTTGACCAAACAATGAAGTTTTTTTATTGTTATCAATCTGCAATAACTGTTGCTGCTCACTGAAAATCTGTTCATTCTTTTTGGACTGTGAGATGCTACCACAGCTGTTGCATCAGTGGGATTTAAATTTGACACCACCTTTTCAGATAAAACATTCAAAGGAGCATTCGATGGCATAATAGATGGCCCTTGAACAATCTGTGCAGTATCAGCATTTGGCCTTGAATGAGCTACTGTAACTGGACCAGAGGAAGCAGAAACCAATTTTTGTCCTATATTTTCCATCACATTAGGTTGAACCCCTTCAATGCGTCGTCCTGCAAAAATAAGCATTTAAGAACTCCCTGGCATCCCCTGCTAATTTTGCCAAATTGCCTCGTGCTTCAGATTCTTGAACATGAACAGTTTGTTCATTAAATTCCTCTGCTTTCCAACGACAAGATTTTACATCATGACCCTGATGACTACAATGCGTGCAGTATTTAGGTAAATTATCAAACACGATCTGCTGGTTGTATTCAACTATTTTTCCAGAATTCATATCTACTATTTTGATCTTGATTTTCTTTGGATGTTTGTCCAGTAAATTAATCAAGACTTCAACTCGTACTGTACTAGGTCTCGTTCGATCTTTAGTAGCCTTATCTACTGCAATAGGCTTTCCCACTGCAGATGCAATGGACATTAGTAATTTTTTTCCGAAAACGTTTGCTGGCAGTTTAGGAAAGGATATCCAAACAACAGCTTTTGATGTTTCTTCGCGGGGGTTAAATCCCATTGTCCACGGGAATGTCCTAAAGAAGAACTCATCTCCTTTTGCCTTAACATACCCTGTTGTTCTTGATACCACATTAGCAAAATCTTCAAATAGATCGAATCTTACCAGGATATGCCAATATTCTAACTGTCCGATGTTGCAATGACCTTTGACATCTAATTACTTCGGCAAAATCTGTCTCAGCTCCTGAAGTTCAGGCTTTCCATATGAAAATTTAATTACAACTACTTGTTGAAGACCTTCCTCCCTGGTGAATGAATTCACTTCATCTACTGTGAATTCTCCAGTAGGTATTCCACGCTCAAACGAGACAGGAAGCAGTTCCAGATTTGATTTTGTTGCAGAAGATTGTTGCCCAGCAAAATGTGATGCATATGTTTGTTTGGAAACGTGAGAAATTTTATTTTCAGCATTTTTTGAATATCCTCTCCCAAAGCACAAGGTTGGGGAGAGGGCGATGTTTCCATGATTGTCTTATACGTCAAGTAAAGTTCATCGCAACCATATTAGCCAAAGGAAACAGCGCTGGAAATTAGAAAATTTGAGGGAACTACAGTAAATCGATGAATATAAGATTTAAGATGTAGGAAAATTGGTTATAGATTTGGGGAAAAAATCAATTGGGGATTGTTCGCAAAGAGAAGGGGATCGTGTGACACCAAATTTGTGACAATCCACCGCTAAAATCAGGAGATGAGTACGATGAATAGTGACGGAATCACTATTCACCCTTCTTCCGAGAGAGAAGTTAGAGGATTTTAGAGAGAGAAAAACTTAGCAAAAGTTGGAGCACGATTCAGAAGAATATAAAAATCTTATCTCATGATTATTTCTAATCATGTCTTGTTAATATATAACATGATATTATCAGTATTTCATCAAGGAACCAAAAGAAATAACATATACTTTTATGAACATGACTCATATTGTATTTTACGCATATTAACTTGCAAAAACTTTGCAGAGTTTACCATTCATGCTTCTTATGACATAGTTAATCATAGCTATTAGAAAATTAATTTATCTTAATCTAGCAAATTCTATTTAACAAGAATGCTATTATAGTAAATTATTTATCTTTCACACTTTCAAAGTGACCACACAAAGGACTTATATAGTCCAAAAATAGAAAGCACCCATTTGATAATGAATCTAAGCCACAAAGTCACATCTAAATTTTTAACGTTGCTTTTCTGTTAAACAACATAAAGACAATCATTAAAAATAATTAACTACATTAAGGAGCCAAATTCCAACTTATGCAACGTAAAGAAACGTATAAGAAACGATTCCTAAATCAATGTTAAGAAACACTCAACTAAGATCATATTTGATCAGATTCAAAGATGTAGAAAAATAATTTGTTTCTATATTTGATCATTTAACAAAATAAATTCACCACCTCTATCGGATCTAACTCTTTTGATTTTCTTATTCAATTGATTTTTTACTTCAGCTTTCCAAATTAAAAACTTATCAAAAGCTTCACATTTATTTATCAGCCAATGAACTTTTGTATATCTAGAAAAATCATCTATAAAAGTCACATAATATACTTTTTTAATATAAGATAAACTAACACGTCATAATCTAGCATGACATAAATTAAAAGAATCAATCAAGTAAGCAGAAGTACTAGCATTTTTATTAATAACATTGGGTACAAACAAGTCAAGGCTAGAATAACTCTTGCCAGCAAAATTATTATTCTTGGTCAACATGACCTTATCAGATTCAAAAGAAACCTTCACCCCCACTTTTTCTAATAATCCCACAGAGACCAAATTGGCTCGGATACTAGGAACATGCAACACATCATTCAATGCCAAAGTTTTTTCAGATGTGAGTTTGAGAAGAACTTTTCCTTTTCCATGAACTGGAGTAGTCCTTGAGTCACCAAGATATATAACTTCTTCTCCTTCCTCAACTTGCGTGTAAGGCACAAAATCTTTTTATTGAGCACATATGTGCCTAGTGGCACCAGAATCTAACACACAGTCTTTCACATTGGCCACAAGGTACACTTGGAAAACAACTGCAGCAATTATGTCATCCGCTTTTGCTTCAGATAAGTTTACTTTTGCCTTAGCGGAATTGTCATTCCCAACCCTCTTCCAGCATTGAGCAGCATGATGGCCAGGTTTGCCACACACAAAGCAGTTACCTTTTCTCTTGAAGGTTTGATTGTTGATTTTGGGCTTATAACCATTTTCTTTATCATACATGTTATTTGATTTGTCTGCCGCTTATTCTTCTCCACCAGATTGACTCTTGCAGCAATCTCCTTTCCTTTGTCATCAACAGCTTGCTTGCGATTTGTATTTTCAATTATAATGTGCTTGACCAAGTCCTTCAACGACAATTGTTGTTTGTAGTCACTCCAAGATTTGGGAAGCTTTTCGATAAGCATACCAGCAACAAACTATTCGGGCAGAGAAATATCTTCAGATTTGAGATCTTCAATCAACTTGTGATATTCGTTGATTTGTGCAGTTATGTCCTTGCCCTCCGTCATCTCCCACTTGTAGTAGTTTCCAATTACAAACTTTTGTTTAGTAGCATCTTCAGCAGTGTACTTTGTTATCATTGACTCCCAAATTTGTTTTGCCTCCTAGTAGGAAACATAGACATTTAACAATTTGTTATAAAGAGTAGAAATTATAGTATGTCTACATGCTTTATTAGCATTAACCCATTTATCCATCTGAATAGAAGCTTAGGATCAGTAAGTGCAAAAGCAACTCCATACATATCCAAAATAGAATGCAACCGTTCCTGCCAACGCTTAAAATTATCTCCACCAAAAACCTCGATTTTCGAAACACCAGGAAAAGGTTTGACATAGGTAATTGGTGATGGAACAGCAACAGAAACAGCTGGCGCAGCAGGCGTAGTAGCATCAACAGTAACATTAGCAGTGTTATTCTCCATAATAATTACGTGAAAATATCCTTAATATTGTTGGAAAAAATGGATGATTATGAAGAATAAAAGGTTTAGCTAGAGATGCGTCAAGGACACTATTCTTAAGAATATTTCGCGCACATCGAGATAAATAATATTAGGTGTATGCTCCGGGATTCAACAAGCTCTCCTAGGAGCAGAAACAACAAAGATTGAATAAAAGAAAATCCAACACAAAAGAAAAGGGAAGAAAAGTTTTAACTTTTTTCACACCACTTGAAAAGATAGAAAATAAAAATATCTATATATCAAACCAAATGAACTCTCTGATTATATATAGTCCAAACCAAATGGACTCTCTGATCTGAAACGTGCAAAGCCATAATGGCTTTTAAAATCTTCAGAAACGTAAGCATTAAACATATACAAACGTTATATAACAAATTGGTTACAAAAAAGTTATTTTAAGTGCTGGTATAACTGTTCAAGAATTAATGCTATTAAGGCTCTTAAAAATTGAAACGTTGTGCTCAGATTATTTCTTCCAAAATAAATTCAAAATTAAACTAATCTTTTTTACAAGTATTTTAATTAATTATTATAATAAATAGCCATTAATATAATAGTAAGAAAATAATTCTTTTGAGATATAAAAAATATTTTTCTATCATTTTCTACACCACTTTCAAATACAAAGAAGCCAACTATAGATATCAGCTCGTCTGGTTCTTCTCAAGAGCGGCTTTTGCTAAAAAAACAAGGCTCCTAGGTGGCATGAACAATCGCAATGCTGGTGCTTAAATTTTAATGGTGGCTTTCAGCTACTGGCAGCAGGTGATCCTTCTCATAATTTTAATGGTGGCTTGTGCAATTTGCAATCTGCTTGACCAGCTTTGACCCGAAACCAGCACGGCCCTTTATTTAAATGAGAATACTAGTTGTGCCGTGTGTAGTTTCTCTAATAAGCAGTAGTATTCTCAGGTTTACCGTCTCCTTTAAGTTAATTTATCCTTTAGCTTTGCTCCACTTAGCTCAATCATATTAGGTAAAGAAATTTGAATAATGAAATAATTTTGAGCACCAAAAATAATTAAAAATTTACAAAAATAGAAATTGCTCGTGCCAATAACTTCATTAATAGCGATCGATAGTCAAATCAATGTCTATCTATGAAAGTTGGAAACAAAAAAGGTGTGGTAATTATGAGATTTAAATATCTAATGCATGCTATACTAAAATGCCGTTTATTAAAATTATAGTCATAGATTTACAACAAATCTATAAAAGAACTAATTCTATATTTATACGTAATCACAATCAAAAGTAAGATACCATGTCATTTGAATTATAGGTAATGATTTCATATTAAAGAATAATAATGAAAGTGTATTATAGAGAAACAATTAAGAGGGGAGAATGATAACTTACCGGGGAAAAAAAACATTACTTGAGATAGGAGGTAAAAATACCTATGGTTTAAAGTTGTAGGAGGAAATTATTTTAAGCAAAGTCAGACGGGCAAAATGTTCTTCATCCATTATATTGGGATGCATTGAGAAATAATAAATTTCAAACCCGCTGAACTAAATTCGAAATCCTTTGAAATAATAACTTCATCTCTTTTAATTTTTTGACTCTAAATTACGTTAAAATATTACAATAAATGCCCGGTACTAGTGAGAACTGAAAACCATAAAATTTATCATGGGCGACTTTCCAGCCATGCTTCATGACCCTTTGGGCATGCCCCGTGGCGTCCTAGCAAGCCTCTCAATGCTTACCACCACGGACAGTCCCGTGGTCTTGCCGCGTCAAGTGACAAGCGCGCATGCGCTTTTATCGCCCCACCGATATCCCCCCTCCAGCGCCCAGCCGCAGGCAGATACCAACAGCGCCGCACGCGCAGACAACGTCCCATGCGCCAACCGTGATGCCAAAGACGCTGCTGCTGACGATGGACTTGTTTCTACCTTGTAAAAAACTAAGTCTTTTTCATTGTAAATATAGAGTAGTTTTATTTCATGCACTTCCATTATGTTTCTCTAACTTAGTCAAGTGTAGTCTTGTAGCTTTGGTTTATTTTTTTTAAGAATTATTAGGGGAGTCAAGCAATCAAACTTTCTAGCAAGCAAATAATTCTCTGTGCTGGTGTCTCTCCCCCTCGACATTGTATTGCTTTTCTATAATAGCTTTGATTAATGCAATCAAGCTTTCTTTCATTCTCGGTTCTCATTTATGTTCTCTCAATTGCTCTTGACATCGGTTTTCTCGTACGGTACTGACTATCTAGTCTAGCGTACAGAGGGGACCTCAGTTGGTGGACGATAACTGCACTAACATCAGTTGCTTAGCCTTACGTTGGCCTTCTAAGGAATCTCAGGAATGCGTCGCGTAACAGTTGGTATCAGAGCCCAGGCTCGACATCGGACGAGGAAACCCATTGCCATTACCACCATTTCTGACCATGGTGAATCACGGGGACCGCATTGCGGCCCTTGAACAGACGGTTGACGGATTATGGCCCACCATAGATACGGTGCCTGAACTAAGAACCAGCCTAGGGCAAAGGTTGGACGTCCTGGACCCAGGGTGCTCCAGGCCGAGTTGACATAGAAAGCATCAGTCGCGACCACAGAGGCAGCCAAAATTTTTGGCAAATTCGAGGGGCTCCGATAGGAGCATGCCGAGGATTTAGCTTACAGAGCACAAGAGGCAGACAGGGTGACTGCCATGCAACAAACTATTGACAACTTGACAGACAAGCTCAATGTTGTCAATGCTGCTTTACAGGGCCTGCTTCGAGGCGGTGGAAACCAATTCGGGGGCGCTGCAAACCCTATTTCCGTAACACAAAAACTAAAAATTCTTGAGCCAAAGCCATATTGTGGAGCTAGGAATACCAAGGAAGTGGAGAACTTCATCTTTGAAATCGAACAGTATTTCGATGATGTTGGGGGCCTAGAAAAAGCTAAGAAGGTAGCAATTGCTTCCATGTATCTTCAGGGTAATGCTAAACTCTAGTAGCGAATGAAGTACGAAGCCAACAGGGCCGGTGAAGATATTCTCGAGACATGGGCGGAAGTGAAGGCAGTCATACGCCTATAGTTCTTCCACGAAAAATGTTGAATACAATGCAAGGAGAAAGCTACGAGAGCTTTGCCAGACCAAATCAGTGGGGGACTACGTGCGGGAATTCTACGTGCTCATGTTAAGCATACGCGACATGGGGGACAAATACAAACTCTTCACTTTCCTGGAAGGGCGTGTGGAGCTACAAAGACAAAAGGTAGATACCCTGCCCAAGGCGAACCAAGCAGTTGAATGCCTTGGGGACTATCAAATGGAAGCTCGGAAGAATAGGCCTCAGCCGCCTGCCTGAGTAAGACTTAAAGGGGGCTAGTCTAGCAATAGTGGCCCTAGCAGAAGTGGGGGAGGTTAGAGTTCAACCAAAACTAAGGCTCCCTCCTCAAGTAGTAAGTGTGTTGCATCAAACAACAATGACCGGGGGGAAAAGCCTCCTTTAGGATGTTGTCATTGCGGCGGACCACATTGGAATAATGAATTCCCACATGCATAGATGAACGCCTATCAAGCTCTTGACGATGGGACTGATAATGACTCAAACGATGCGGATTAAACTGAACCAGTATGTGCCTTCAATGCAATTGTTGGTTCTATTTCTGAGGCACTAGCGGAGACCAGTGCCGGTATCTGTAAGAAGAAGGACCTAGGTCCAATCAACAAGAAAGGTAAAAAGAATATGGATGAGGGGACTCCTCTTAAACAAGAGAGGACTTTGATGTTTGTCGAGATGAAGGTGAATGGCAAGCCCATTCGGGCGATGATAGACATGGGTGCTACCTACAACTACTTAGCCTCAACTCAGGTGGAGCGCCTTGGTCTAGTTGTAGGAAAAGGCAAAGGTCTTGTTAAGACTATTAACTCACCTCCTCAGCCAGTGGTGGAATAACCAAACATATACCGGTGAAGCTTGGCCCATACGAAGGAAAATTCAACCTACGAGTGGTGATTATAGATGACTTCGAGTTGATGGTTGGGTTGGAATTCCTTAGGCAAACCAACACCATGCCCGTACCATATGCAGACATGCTACTGATGATGGGAACAAATGGGGCCAAGCCCAGCATTATCCCGTACATGCCCATGAAGATGGCTGTTGAGAATATCTCGGCCTTGCAGTTGAAGAAGGGGGTCAAAAGACATGAACCTCTCTGCATTGAAGATATAGAAGGAGATACTACTGGAGTTTGGAGATGTTATGCCACAAGACATGCCAAAGCGACTCCCGCCTAGGCGCACTGTGGACCATGAAATTGAGTTGGTGTCGGGCACTAAGACACCCGCTCGGGCGCCTTACAGAATGTCACAATCCGAACTCACTGAGCTTCGGAGATAATTGATAGAAATACTAGATAGAGGGGTCATTATACCCTCCAAGTCCCATATGGGTCCCAAGTTCTATTCCAAAAGAAACATGATGGCAGCCTGCGACTCTGTGCGGATTATCGGGCTCTAAAAAATCACAGTGAATAACAAGTACCATATTTCGCTAATGGCATATTTGTTCGATAGACTGGTGGTGCGATGGCGTTCACCAAGATAGACCTGAAGATAGGTTATTGGCAAGTTCGGATGAAGAGGGTGATGAACACAAGACGACCTGTGTGACAAGATACGGGTCGTACGATTTCCTGGTTATGCATTCGACTTGACTAACGCCCCAGCCACATTTGGCACCCTGATGAACCAAGTCTTCTGAGAGTACAGGTGGTCTACTTGGATGACATTGTGGTATATAGCCAAACATTGGAAGAACACCTGGTTCACTTGCGGAAGGTCCTAGCTCGATTGCGGGAGCATGAACTATATGCGAGCTATCCAAGTTCTCCTTCGCTCAAAAGCAAATTGACTTCCTCGGACAAGTCATCGAGGAAGGGCGGACCAAGATGGACCAACAGAAGATTCAGGCAATCACAGATTGGTTGCCGCCTAATGATATCCATGCCTTGAGAGCGTTCCTTGGCCTATGTAATCTCTACCGGTGATTTGAGAAGAATTACTCCCTCATCAAGTGCCATTAACAGAACTCCTCAAGAAGGTCACGCCCTAGGATTGGGGCCCCAGGCGAGCACAGGCCTTCAACGCATTAAAAGCGTCTATGTCTAGTATCCCCGTCTTGGCCCTCCCTGGTCTGGCCAAGCCATTCGAGGTACAAATTGATGCATCCGACTATGCCCTCGACGGAGTCTTGCTACAAGAAAGGCATCATGTAGCGTACGAGAGCCGGAAGCTGAAGGATGTAGAGCGGTGCTATGCCGCCCATGAGAAAGAATTATTGCTTTTCGTCCACTGTTTGCGCCTTTGGAGGCACTATCTGTTGGGGACCCATTCATGTTCAAGATAGACAACACAATTGTTATCCATTTTATGACCCAACCGAAATTGAATGGTCGACAATCCAGTGGCAGGAACTCCTAGTTGAATTCCACTTCAACCTGGAGTACCAAAGTGGGAAGACCAATCATGTTGCTGATGCACTTGGTCGGAGAGTTGATCCAGCATCGGTGTGACTAGTCACCACCCTAAGGGGGAGCGAAGTAGCCACCTCCATCAAGGACCAGATACATGATCTACTCATCAAGGATCCTGCTGCAAAGTTATTGGTTAATTTAATAAGACAAGGCAAGACTTGCCATTTCTATATGGAAGATGGTTTTCTGAAAATGAAAAGGAGCCGACTTTATGTTCCTAAAAGAGGAGATATGCAGAGGACTCTTCTGGCGGAATGTCATGATACTCTATGGGCCGTCTATCCCGGTGAGGAACGCACTATGGCGTTGCTTCGCCGTGCATATTATTGGCCTCAAATGGTTGATGACGTCGCTCAGCATGTGAAATCTTGTCTAGTATGCCAGAAGGACAAGTAAGACCGCTTGACACAACCGGGACTCTTGGAACTGCTAGTGGTCCCAAAAAGACCTTGGGAAAGCGTTTCCCTGGATTTCATCCCCAAAGACCGCTTGACACAACCGGGACTCTTGGAACTGCTAGTGGTCCCAAAAAGACCTTGGGAAAGCGTTTCCCTGGATTTCATCCCCAAATTACCCCAAGGTCAGAGATATCACAACTATCTTGGTTGTGGTGGATCGATATTCCAAGTATGCTACCTTTATTGCAGCCCTACAATATATATCAGCAGAAGATACAGCTCGACTCTTCTTCTCACATGTCGTCAAGTATTGGGACCTGCCCAAAGACTTTGTTAGTGATTGCGACTCTCACTTCATTAGAAACTTTTGGACCCAGCTCTTTAAGTGCCTTGGGTCAAAATTGAATCACAACTCAAGTTTTCATCTGTTATCTGATGGCCAGACGGAGCGGTTCAATGGTATGTTGGAGGAATAACTCTGCCACTTTGTAACAGGATCGCAGAAGAATTAGGTGAAGCTTCTGGATGCTGCTCAACTATGTTTCAACTCACAAAAGAGCTCTAGTACAAACAAAAGCGCTTTTGAAATTGTTACTGGACAGCAACCGCTACTCCCCCACACTATGAACGCACCAAATATGTCTAAATCTCCTTGAGCTGCTAACTTCTCAAAAAAATGGAAGCAAAATTTGGAGATAGTGCGGAGCTATCTTGTCAAAGCTCAAAAGCAGATGAAGAGGCATGCTGATCAGAATCGTCGCTTTGTTGAATACCAAGTAGGAGATAAAGTGATGGTCAAAATTCCAAAGCGGTACTTATTCTGCAAAAAATACATTGGACCCTTGTCCATTGAAAGGCGTATTGTGAAAGTTACATACCTGGTGGATACCCCACCGTGGTGAAAAATTCATCATGTCTTCCATGTCACCCTCTTGAAAGCTTTTCGAGAAGACACGAAGGATCCTTAACGGAGCCAGCTCACAATACTCAGTATTCGAGGTCCCAATTCAATCGGGAAAAGGCGTGTTGAAGTTATCCTTGATGATAGAGTGATTCATGGCCTCAAAGAAAGATCACCAAGAGTTTTTGGTGAAATTGTAAGGCTGTGATTATGCCTGTCAACCGGTCCGGGTTGACCCGGGACCGAACCGGACCGGTCCGGTATAAACCGGGACTGGACCGGCCCGGTTCTTAAGGGGTGGGCTGGGCTGGGTTGGGGGAGGGAGGGGTTAGAACGGTTAGGATTTTAGGGTCTTGACCCGTGACCGGACCGGCCCGGTAAGCAAAACAGTGCTTGAACCGGTCGACCCGGACCGGGACCGGACCGGTACAACGGTCAAAATTTTTTTTTTTTTTTTTAAATTTTCTGAACATGTGGGCCCCACAGGACCGTTGGCAACGGTCCAGACCGTTGGCCAACGGGAGTATTTTCAGAAATGGCCACTTTTTTATTTTTTTTTTTTGTATTTATTAAATTACATTATTAACCCTTCTTAAAATCTATAAATACCCTCCCCTCTTCTTCATTTCCTCACTCAAAATTATCAATCTCTCTCTCAATTCTCAAATTATCAATCACTCTCTTCTCTTCAATTTTCAAGAATTCATATTCTAATTTTATTGTCTTTGTTTTCCCGAATTTAATTTATCGTAATTTCTCATTCGGAAATCGGAATTCTAAGCTTGAAGTTCAAGTGTTCAACATTGAAATACTTGCTTGACGTTTGTTCGTGGTAACACCGGATTTGCGTAATCAAGTGCTCAATTTATTGTCGAATTCGGTGCACTCTCTCCAACTCTTTCTCTTATTTAATATTTTAATTGCATATTTGATTTTAGCTTATATTTTCATTTTTACAATATGTTTAATGCTGCTAAAAGAGCGTGTAGAAAAGTTACTGGTAGGGGTGAAAGTAAAAAAAGAGGTAGTCCTGTAGCTTCTGGTAGTAATAGTAATGACCCAATAACACATGTTTCTGAATCATCGCCTAATTTGCAAGATGTAGATATTGATTATGAACAATTACAAGAAGATTACGGAATTAAAGATAATGAAATTAGAATAGCAGATGAGATACCACCTACACCTAGTAGTGGAAATGTTGGTAGTATTGGAGTTGGAGTTGCTAGTGCTACAAGGGGTAGAGGGAACAAACCTCGAGGCCTACAAGAGCCTAATTGAAGATTATATTGCAAGTAAGGCGCCCAGGACGTCGCAACTCAGGTGGAGGAGAATGTCATGGGCCGGCTTTCCAGGCATGCCCCATGACCCCTTAGGCGCGCCCCGTGGCATCCTAACAAGCCTTTCAAAGCATAGCGCCATGGACGGCCTCGTGGTCTTGGCTGTGCCAAGTGACAAGCGCGCATGTGCCTTTGCCTACCCACCGATATCCTTCGCCAGCGCCCAGCCGCAGGCAGATGCCAACAGCACCGCGTGCGCAGACAACGCGGCGTGCGTCGACCGTGATGCCAAAGACACTGATGCTGACAACGGACATGTTTCTGCCTTGTAGAATACTAAGTCCTTTTCATTGTAAATATAGAGTAGTTTTATTTCATGTACTTCCATTATATTTCTCTAGCTTAGTCAAGTTTAATCTTGTAGCTTTGGTTTATTTATTTTTTAAGCATTATTATGGGGGATCAAGCAATCAAACTTTCTAGCAAGCAAACAATTCTCTGTACTGGTGTCTCTCCCCCTCGATACCGTGTTGCTTTTCTGTAATAGTTTTTACTAATGCAATCAAATTTTCTTTCATTCTCAGTTCTCATTTATATTCTCTCAATTGCTCTTAATATTGGTTTTCCCGTACGGCACTAACAATCTAGTCTAGCGTACGGAGGGGACATCAGTTGGCGGACAGTAACTGCACTGACATCAGTTGCTTAGCCTTACCTCGCCCTTCCAAGAAATCTTAGGAAGGCGCCGCGTAACAGCTCTCATGTTCAAATCCAAATACTAGGTGATTTCTTTCTATTTGTCCAAGTCTCAGCGGATAGAATTTCGATACTATATTGGTAAAAGGTGGTACGTACATCGTGGAATTAATTAAGATGCACTCAAACTGGCCCGAATATCATAATTATATATAAAAAATATTTTGCCCGGAAAAATTGCTCTCATATTCACGCTACTAAGATAGAACAAACAACAGGTTGTGAAGTCGCCTGCACCTGCGGCAACTTGCACTCAGTAAGATTTTGTTTTTCTTTTAATTCATTACCGTCCGTCAAGCTATTTTTGGCAACTTGACCATTTTATATTATATTTTCGGTTATATCATTTACCATATATAAAAAGGCTTTGATTCTAACAATACCCATTTAGGGCGAGACCTCCGCAACTGTGATTGGCTAGGATAAATCCTTCAACAACCCCGGAAGCGCCGCCTGTCACATGACTACTCCAATTGCCGAAATCGAAGGAGACATCGACACAGACATAGACAAAGACAGCCTCAATCCTTTCAGTATGCTTCTTCTACAAGATGGTCAAGACAAAGACGCGAATCATGCACCTCAGCAGCAGCAGCAACAAGTCTATGTTCTCCAATCCATTAACTCCAGCATAGTCATCAGGCAACTCCCATCTCAAGGTCTTTCCTTCCAACTCTGGCCTGCCGCCACCATTCTCATCACTCTCCTTGACAACATCCGTGGCGCATCAACTCCGCTTTCCGACTTGTTCAAACGTCAAGAAAAGGAGGATTCACCCCTTCGCATTCTTGAACTGGGTTCAGGAACAGGTGTTGTAGGGATAGCTGCTGCTGCAATTCTTGGTGCTAAGATAACTGTTACTGACCTCCCTCATGTTCTGCCTAATATACAGTTCAATGTTGATGCAAACTCTAAGGTTCTGGAACAGCAGAGTGGGGTTGTTGATGTTGCGGCGCTTAACTGGGGGGAGAGCCAGGATGTGGAGGCTGTTGGTAGAGATTATGACCTGATTTTGGGATCTGATGTGGTGTACCACGATCACCTCTATGATCCTCTGATTAAAACGCTAAAGTTCTTGTTAGGGGGTGAAAAGAAAATAGCTTTTGTGATGGCTCATTTGAGAAGATGGAAGAAGGAATCTGTATTCTTTAAGAGAGCTAAGAAGCTTTTTGATGTCCAAATCATACATACAGAGCCTCCATCCAATGGGTCTAGGATTGGGGTGGTTGTGTACCTTTTCACGGGGAAAAGATAGCCTCAAGAGAGCCACTGTCGTCAACCAACGCTTGATGCCAGTATGAACCTTATTGTCATGTTTAACAGTGGGGTTTGCCCAACAAAGAAGTAAAACGCTCTTTGCTTTTACATGGAAATACGAAAAACAAAGAAAATTGTGTATCATTGCGTATTAATTGAACATTCACAATCTGAGCTGGTACAAACACTGCATTCAAAGACACTCTTCATAAATAAATTATAAACACCTCCAATACTAGCTTCAACACTTGTCAATACAGACTTACATTACACAACCTCGGATTTACGTCAATGTATGACATAATATACAACATTCGTACTACACATTCCTTTGCGAGAAGCACTGTCATTCTTGCTTGCACGTTGTGAACCACCAGCACGATTCATATCTCTTGGTATACAGTCAATAATCACGCAAATGCACCAGAACACTTCCAGAAACACGGAGAGTAGAAATCCCTTGATATACAGTCAGTAATCACGCAAACGCACCAGAACACTTCCAGAAACACGGAGAGCAGAAGTTTATTTTAGGAATAAATGGCAACTTAAAACTTAAAGCCGCATAATATGTTAAACGGTACTAACAAGAAGAACTGCGATCAATGCCACATATAGCAACCCAGAAAACAGTTAATCCAAATCCAACTTCTCATTATCATCTTTTCCTCATCTGAGAGCCTCTTCCAACTGCCTTCATATTCTGTGAATCTCTAAAGCAAACAAAGTGCACAATAGTCTTACCATTAGGATAGACTGCAAAGACACTGGTGCCGATCTTCTTGTTGCAAAGAGAACACAAGCTATCACTTGTGATCTTCAAGACTGCTTTTCTTTGGTTATACAGTTCATCTTTGACCTGTTGTGTACACACAGCTTTATAATGAGAGACAACAAATACTAAACGACAGCTTTAGTAAACAATCTAGTTGTAGAAATTAAATTATTCTCAGGATTAATTTTAAAATTTGCATTTGCCAACATAAACTCAAACAATTGAATTGCAAAGATGATAATTGGCGGTTACCATAATACAGAAAAATAGATGGAAAAAAGGAGGATGATTCGCATACCAGTAAAGAAATGTGTCTGAGTGTAATTGATTGGTATGACCCCATATCAAATTTACCTGTAGGTTTTCACTTTCTCTCAAGCTTTTTATCACCGAAAAGTTCCGATACGCTTCACTGGATTTCCTCAGAAGAGGTCCAAGAAATGGAAGCAAATTCTGCATGATGCCAAAATGACTCAATGCAACAGTACAACAGCAAGATGTGAAACATTCTTGCTCATGCACAGGGCAAAGCTAGAGTGAATGATTCTCCAGTTGCAATTTTAACAGGTCTGGGCATGAGAGGAAGTTTACTTAAAACAAATAAACAATGTTGCATGTGCTATTCCAACAATGCATATATGTCGAACTTTTAGAAAATCATAAAGGCTCTACTACATAATCTTCTCATTATAACTTGATGCTGGGAGAGAGCATAAAGAAAAACTGAACCAATTAAGATGCTGACAGATACGATACATAACAGTGCATGTGGACTAGCATTAGATAGTAATTTAGTTGGCATAGTTGTTTCAAACACACAATTCCATATACTTGACCATTTGAAAGACAAATCGAAACAAACTTCACCTTGCAGCTTTCTTAATGTGTATGTGTATTATCTCAAAGTAAATATTTAAAGGTAATATGGTTGGAAATACCTAATACAGAGTATAACGACAGTGTCCAATCTAAAAACAATGCCTTAGGAATATGGGACGTGTTAACATGAATAGTGCTCAGTTGCAGATAGGGCTCACTCTTGAACAGATATCTTAGCTTGTTTACTAGTGAGACATTCTTTTTGGTTTTTGGCCGGGAATGGGGGATGTGGCATGATGATATAGCGGACACTGTCTCTAGTTTCTTTTCTGAGAGAATCACTTCTTCAAGCAAAAAATAATGCTTGTTTTCTTCAGCCAAATTTTGATTAAAATTTAAAACAGCAACAAACTTCTTCATCTAGCTCATTATACCATCACATTGATATGGTTTTCTACCTGTAGCTTCGTATCCCTTGGCAGTAGCTTCAGAGCTTGGGCCCCATGGATCCGATCCCACCTTCTGCTCAAAAGATCAAGAACTTGATCTAGCATAATAGTAGAATCTCCTTCTTCAGCAGCATCTTCCATATCTCCATCACTCCTACCACTGTCAGTGCCACTTGGACTGAATCGAATGTCCTCAGCGCCCTCAATTTCAGCAATTTTCTTGGAGCGGCCTCCTTTTATCTTTGCTGTAGTTCCTGAACCAACTTTTGGAATCCCAGGGCTCTGAGATGATACCAGATTAGTAATTTTCTTCTCAAAATTTTTCGTTGTCTTCGTAGGATTTAGATAGATTTGCAGTAGAGTCAGGTAAATGTTTCCATATGATTTTGCTGAATGTTGTTGAAGTCCTGAATCATACACCCGATCACAATAGGCCAGTGCAAGTTCAGGAACGTGAAGCTATCAATCAAACACAGCAACTCACATTAGTATGAAAGAACACCCACAATTCAAGATGGTAAAAACACAAAGAGACAACTGAAAAGACTTCAATGCCTGCCATCAAAATTCATAGAATTAGACATGTATGCTCAATGAGAAAAAAGATGACATATCCAATGCCCCTACTTGGGAATGCATACTAGCCCAGTAACATAGAGATAAAGAAAGGGTAAATGCAAATCCAATGATGTAATAAAACCATGAGAAGGTTAACATGCCTGACCAACAGGGACACTAAATAAAAGAAGAGTGAAATGATCGCACAACTGGGATTGGCTGCGCGATTAGTCAATAGATCTAACAGCAAATGCCAAGCTCATAATACAAGCCTGTAATAGTACTTACGAAGAAGAAATTGTACAGTTTAGATTTCACAACATCTTAAGTCCCCTCGAAAGCACCAATGCATTAGATAAAAGACTCCAAAAAGAATGTTATGTGCAGTTGAGGTGGGGAGAAAATACCTTGTGCACATAAATAGACAACGCAAGTTCATGTTGATTCATTTTCCCCAACAGAACTGCTCGTTCTTCATACAAAGCATCTGGTGGAAGTCTCTTCAGCAGCACCTCTGGGCTATATCCAGAGATACTCTCCAAAGCAGATAATAGCTTTTTCCTTGTCGGAGAATATGTTTTCTCATCCCACTTTTGCTGGGTGTTTTCAGCATACAAATCAAGCACTTCGGAGAGATAAATTTGCACCTGCCACAAGTTACTAAGCGTATTTATCATAGTCACGGACACTCTCAACATTTACGTCAGAAGGATGGAACTGAAGCATAAATTTATCCACTGATAAACAGTACTGGAGTCAAGAAAATTGTTCCCAATTTTCTCAATCCAGCTTTGAGTTGAAAGGATCCTAGAAAATATGAGCTTCTTTTTGTGCAATAGTAAGTACAAAGGGGAAAGAAAGAGTGAAGCTACAGAAAAACCAGACTGATGAACAAGTGCCCTACCATTTCATTCTGCAGATTCCTGGAGATGCTATTTTCATTCATGGCAAGCATGAGTTCCAGATATGTCGCCTGCATGTTTGGAGCATGCTGTTTTAAGTAAGAGTTCACCAAGTCTGCTGGAATGTTACCAGACAAGAATAGCTCAATGGTTTGCATAGGACAGCTTTCAAGAACAGGCAGTGAGAACTCCAGGACAAGCATGGGGTCTGTTGCACAAAGGGGCTGCCAAAACAGAAAGACAATATAATCAGGTGTATGAATTGACATAATAACTGCATTGACGAAGCTTTGTTCCATAGAGATTTACTTTATTTGTGCTGAGCACAAATGCAGTTTACAACAGAAAAGGACCCAGGAGTTTCCAGAAATGTACATGTACAAAGATTTTTTTGTTTATTTATAAAGAAGAGGACTTAAATATACTCCTAGACATATCAGTCTGAAATCTTGACAATGCTTTCTGCAAAGGTGAAGTTGGCAACTCATGATTATGCATGAATTCTGCCTCAACATGGACCCATAACTCATACTGCCCACCATACTTCAACATAGCTGATCCAAACACTTTACGACCTTCCACCTCTCAAGTAGTTCAAATACAAAAGGAAAAAAATAAATTTGATAAAAGATGCATACTTTGAGATATTCAATGATCATATCAGGCTTGAATTTCGTTGAAAGCTCTACAGGAATTTGCTCTGACTTGGACTCTTCTACCAATTGATGCAGAAGTTTCAGTGCTTCACGATGCATTGAGTTGCTTCTATAAAGTTCTAGCAGACAAGCATACTGCATTCTTTTCTGCAAGAACTCCTGGCATATTTTCACATCACAATAGTTGAGGGCTTTCAGAAAATCTGTAGCAGCTGAGGACTGTCCAGTTAAAAGTAGAGCTTGAAGAAGTGCTGTGTCCAGAATTGCAGCCATATCCCTAGCGACGGAAGTGATTGGAGTATGGGTTCTTCCCTAAATGGATCAACGAAGCTACATTTTAGATGTAAATTAGGTAACAATTAATACAGCTACAAAGAATTACCCAGTACCAACGGCTCTTTGAGACACTTTTAAGTGGTTTATCCATTCAGTAGACCTCAACTGCAATAAGCCAGTACTTTTGCAAATAGCAGAATCAGAACTTACCTCCCTGACATTCAGAATTTTGGAAGATACAAAAGAAACAGTATTTTTCGGAAGGATATAAATGATCTACAGCTTGAATAATCAATCAGAGTATTTTGAACTAGCTGAAGTTTTTCTTTCTGATATGGTTTTCAGCATTTAAATATGTCAAACACACAAACAGCCAGAAAGGTACTTACACTTGGATGCAAAGAAAGGTCAATGTTAAACAGCTCAATATAATTTGGGCTGCTTGTTAAACAAGATAACCACCTGGATAAAATTCCCCTTATGAAGTCTTTGGAATTTCTAGAAAGCTTTGCTCAAAAATACTGAAATACACTGCTAGTCACATTTACCAAGAAGAGATCGGCTTAATGGCAAAACTTTGCCTTTTGATTGTGACCTTAAAAATAATTTCTCCAAAACACTGTAGATGGGGCATAAGATAGAAAACAGAAAAGTTACCTTGGTTGGTTTTTTGGACCGGCTAGTTCCATAGGAAATCAAATTATCTCCTACAGCATCTGAAACCACCTCCTCAGTTCCCTCAGCTGTGGCTTTCTCAATGACACTATATCTCTTCTTCTGCAAATACTTAATCAGACCCATCAAAGTGTTATGACTCATTTTCTTGGATTCTATATCCATTTCATCAGATTCTAAGATATTCGAAGGCGTCGAGTCCAGATCATCTGATAGACCAGAGGAACCTCGGGAGAGATATGGTGCATCCGCGACATCAACAAATTTCTGCGGTTCAGGTATGAAAGATGATTTCGGAACAATAATTGATGGATATAAGGCGAGCACATAAGTGATTTCAACTTGAGATGCCAGAAAATGTTCCATTGCTTCTTCATAGCTCCCATTTTCAAATAGAAAGTGTGCATATCTGTATCAAAGACTTGTTATCATTCGTCATGTAATTAGTTTCAGCACTTCTTTTTTCTTTTCTTTTTTCAGAGAAAATAACTTATGAAAAAAAAATGAAAGGAAAAAGAAAATAGATAAGACGCAAATTTATTTATTTTTTGGGATAAGGTAAAGGTGTTAACAAGATGCAAGTTTTATTAAGAAACTTCTTGCCAATCTATGTTCATATTTCAATTACTTTGTTTCAAAACAGTGGTACCGCCGTGCCAGTTGGTGCGCACCTTGACTAATCTAAGTTACCTTTTACCTCCTACCAACACAAATATCGAGTAACTCTGCCCACCAAGGTTTAACCAGACGAAGAAATCACCTCATGTATTTTTTTCATCAAAGATCACCTAATGTTTTTTTCCTTCTCTGTTGGAATTTGAACCTTGGTCTCCAAGGGTTTTTTCCATTTCATTGACCACTGGGCTACACCATTGAGTGTTGTTCATATTTCAACTTTTACTGGAAGAAAAGGGAGAACATACTAGAAAATAAGCCAGGATAGTTTCTTGGTCAAGCCACTATGCTGTCAGTGCTTCCTACTCATGTGTGCTACACTAGATGAAGTAAAACTTTCTAGCAAGCATAATATCTCACATAAGTTTATGGTAATATTATATATGCATTATTCCTGTCCAATGGAAAAAATGTGAATTGTTATTAAAATAAGGATTAGTTTCCAATATTGCTTCTATATAGTTTAAGCTTTATCAAGAAATGTGACACATCTAGCTAGATCCCACATTATCAAACCCATTAAGAAGCCCAAGACAAAAAGTATAAACTGATATTCCAGGGAAGATAAGATAAGCAAAATCTCAAAGTTGGTGAGAATGCAACAAGGAAACAACTTGAGACAGAGGCGAAATAAACCAACTATAGTCATATGTCAAAACTCTTACACATACATTGCCAATACGCCAGAAACAAGTAAAGGTTAACTAAAACTTCTATTTCTTCTGGCACCAGTGATCTTACTGTGATAAATTAATTAATGGTTTCCGTTATCAAAAACAAAATAATTTATTGATTAAAGAGGGAAGTTTACAGGAGTCATAGTCTTCATATGAAACATGATTTTCTACTAAAATCACGCAATCACTAATATTGAGCAAAATATCATTAATGCACCAAAAATGTATCCAAAAAAATCACTATTTAGTACAAAGGACTCTTAGCTCCCTCAAATGCTCCTTTGTTTCTTCCAATATGGTCCACATAAGCTCCAAAAGTGATTTCCATGCTCTATTTCTTTACCTATTTCTTCTGAACTTCCACCTAAACAGTATGTCTTTAACACAACCAAGCATCACATGATCAACCCCAAACATGTTCCATGCTACACATGATAACCAATATGCCACACCACAAGGGAATAACAGATGGTTAACATCTGCTAGCTTTGAAAATTTTGGCCTCAGTGATTCTCATAGAACTTTCTACAGATGTTTTGATTTAGAAGCTTTACAATCAGACTTCATAGCATACCTTGAACTTTGAGTTTAAACATTCAGCTTCCCTCACTAGAGGTTACTTATTTGTAACTTGTGCTAAATGTAAACATGTATATGCTATCACATCATACAAGAGAATTCAATTCAATTAACTACGAGTTAACAAGAAACTATCACCATTGAAATGCAACGTTAACATAAAAACTAAAATTGGTTAAGTGCCCTGGCGTGCGCGCCGGGAGGGGGGAGGAGTAAGTGCGACCATGACCTAAATGGAATACTTTTTTTTTTTTTTTTGGTTTTCTGAAAATGATCAAGATGAGATACTATTGCCATTGACCAGAAATTTAGCTCAAAATTTCCTTAAACGCAAGGCCGGGGGAATGACCTTATATGAATCGATTGCTCCTTTGCAGTTCTAAGACTTGAATCTTCTGGTGGTAGCAATTTGCACAAAGCCAAGGCTTCCTCAAAGTTTCCAGATGCTGTTAGCTGTACAATCTGCATTATAGAGACAAGTTGGAATCACGCTCGCAATTCTCTGAAAGAAGAAGCAGTTTTTTCTATGACCAAGAAATAAACTGGACCCAGTGGAATCAGACTCTCACAGTTTTTATCAACATCCATATTGCTTCTAACACTAACATCCTCCAATCTCCATTCCCTCAGCAAGATACTAAAAGTTATTGACTTAGGCACTTCAGTTATGGTAAATCATGAAGACAAAATACAACGGTAACAACTAAAGCCCCATCTTTGCGGTTCAACCAGACCTCTCTATAACAGCATCCTTATATAACAACACTTCCTATAAAAGCCAAGCTTTTCCGAAACCAATTTTCATGTTATGTTATAATATATGTTCTATATAACAGCACTTCTCTATAATATCCAAAAATATTCGGAATAAACGAGGTTGTTATAGAGAGGTTTGACTGTGTATATATTACAGATTTTTCACTTTGGGGGACTTCCCAAATTTAACATTGAAAACTAAATCAAATCACATTCTGATTTTTTTCAATTAAATCAGCTGTGCAAAAGAAATCCAACGTTTAATTTGATCTTTTCTTCGACCACATGAATGTTACATACGAGCCAAACAAACTTCGTAGTTAATACTCCACGTCAAACAATATAATAAACAAAGGGATGGGGAGCATAAGTATTTGGACAATATGCTGCATTTTTCTCTTTTATCTAAATTGGACAATATTCTCAGTCAACATATATTTTCGCGAACTTTTTTCATAAAACTGTAAGCTAAACTCATCATTTTTGATAAGTAAAAGTTTAAAAAATATTATTGTGGCTCGTGCGGTCTAAACAACATTAATCTAGATCAGGTACAAGTTGCAATATTGATTTATTTTGCAAAACTTAAGCATCCATATGAGTGCCTAAGGCACTCTCAGCTCAGTTTAATGACAAACCTCAGTTGCTCCAAAATAAAATGTTCAGCTACAAGGAGACATGACAGTGCTACAGTTCCAATACTGGATTAGAAGCATAAGCAAGATAACTTCAACAAGATATAAAACTAAAGCTTTCAGAGTGATAATTACCTGTGCACCCAGAGGAACAGGAAAAAAGCCAAAAACAGAATAATCAAGAGCAACAATAACAGCATTGTTGCTTCGAACAACACGGCGAACATTCCGAAGGACAACTGTTTGAATTAAAGGATAAGGAACACGAAGAGAACGTATCTGCAATATTCCAAAAGATCAAACTGCATTATTTTTCCAGAATATTTATACCTAATAAAGAACAAAAAGAACAGCTTAACAAGCTAAACACTCAAGCTACCTCAACATGCCGTGGTAAGAGACCTATTGCATAGGGATTCTGAATAACAACAGCTGCGGGAGCCTCGGACCAACAAACCCTCCCCTCTTGAATCAACTTGCCATTTTGGTCAACTAAGACACCAATATTATCCTGAAACAACAGTTAATATCATATGAGAATACAGAGAGTTTTCAAAGATCAGGACTTGAATCGAGAAAAGTAAGAGATCATCCACAAGGGCTTCATCAACTAAGTCATAGAATAGACTATAGATTCTACAGAAACAACTGTATCCAGGGAATAAGGATAGAGGGTACATCATATTAATGAATTAGTATAAGAAGTAAAAGCAGATTTCCCTGCTCCATGGATTAGTTGAGGCTCTGGTAAGAAGAATTTGAAAGTAACAACACTCAATGGCCCACCTTGGTCCATCAGGTCATAGTATAGTGTGCATGAGTGTGACAAAGAACTATAAGGCCAATCAACTCAATGTAATAATGACAGTGACAACATTACCTTTCCCAAAAGAAGTTCTCCGGAGGGAAGAGACACCACAAGAGGTGGGGCGATCCTCCCTGAAGGAAACACCTCAGACAATGCACCATTGGTGGTATTCAATATCATGTACTCTCTTCTAATCCCCAAGCAAATATTCTCACCACACCATGACATTGACTTGACTGTGTCAGGGACTCCGAATTCTTTCACCTCCACAAATCCCCTTCCCCCTATAGAAGATTCAGATAAGAATCACATTATAGTAACAGAATTCTTATAGCATGAGAAAAATACTAGTAATGAATATCCAAACTGCTTTGATCAAGTAACCTGGAAATCACCAACTGCAAGGAGAAAGAAATTGCGGGCATTGATGAACTAGTGTTAAAGTAAAAGTAGTAAAGAACTTATGTAATACTCCTATTTTTGAAAGTCAAAAAATGTTTGTACCATTCCATTTCTGTACAACTTTTAAACATTCAAATTATTAAACTATTTAACTTTTCAAAAGTATCTGATGTTTTCTATTTCAAAGTATCATGTATCTGATATTTTCTATATCAAATTATCATGTCAACCCTTATAATAATTGTTTTCTACTTTCATTATTATAACATATTATCTCTATGTCCAATCAAATATTGTCATATACAATGGGACAGAAAAATACAGTAGATTTCTTTAGTAGCAAAAACAAGTAAAGCAGCTAATTCGGACCCCTAAAAATCAGTCGGAAGAGGCAAAAGGTTATCTACGGTTTGAAGGGAGTGATTTTGTGGTGTGCCTCACAAATTGACATTAGTTGTGTGAGACCTCTTTTTATGTCACACATTTGTGGACCCATATCTACACATTTGAGTCCACAAAATTCTGGAACCACAAAGTTGTGAGACAAAAGAGAGGCCTCGGTTATGTGAGTCACAAAATAAAAATTTTATGGTCTCCACTTACTGGAGAGTGGAGACAAAAAATAATCAAGTGCATTCTTTTAATACATTTAACCATTATCTTTATAGTGGGAAAGCATAATTCCATATTATGTTTGTAACATCATAAAATGATCAGCCAAAGGAAAAGCACTTCCTTTCACATCTAGCAGACATGGAAGAAGTACGCATTCACTCATCTAAAATCACCATAAAATGTATTACCATGACAACAATGTAAAATATTCAATTGACAAATATCGCAATTAAGCTTCAATTCAAGTCATTACCGTCATGTCTGAAAATACAAACTCTCTTTTGCCTGCCGAAGCAAAGAAACCCTCTTTTATCATCCCATGAGTATACATTTGCACCTTTAGCCTTAGTTATCACCGCCAAAGTCTCCAAATTGGGCAACCGATGGAATGCTATGGACTCCGAGAGAGAAAGCAGAAGTTCTCGCGATACCAGAACTTCCATAGCCAGCATTTGTCTTCTGGAGAATCCATTCACACTTCTTTCAAGCACGTATCGCTCTTGATGAAGCCCTAAGGTTTGGGAGTGGAAATCGGACGGCGGAGATTGATCGGAAACGGAGGATTCCGGACCGTAAACGCGGAGTGATCCATCAGAACAGGCGATGAGTAAATTTGAGCCGTATGATTCGATGGCATCGATTTTTGTGGGACAATTGTTGAGTAGTTCAAAGGAATCGTAGGCGCTGTGCACCATTCTTTTTTTGCTTCTGTCTTTCTTCCTTTGATTGATTTGTCTATGATTTCAAATTCACAGTCCACATGCAACGACGTCGTCTTAGCGTTCAGACATTTACAACCGCAGGGGTTGTTACTGATATGCTTTGTCCCGCTCTTTTCGGATTTTGTCGTAAACCCTTTACCATTTCCATACCCAAATTAGTAAACATGGTGTATAGTAGCAAGAGTGGTTGCTCTTATGGTAAGCAATTCCTACTTTCAATCCAGAGATTGTGAGTTTGAGTATCCCAAGAGCAAGGTGAGAAGTTTTTGGAGGGAAGGATGTCGGGGTTCTATTTGGAAACAACATCTCTACCCGGGATTATATTGGGTTGTTGTTGGTGGTGGTGTATAGTAGCTACTAATTAAGGATGTTTTTAATTTTTACCACTAATTATAATGCTCAGTAAAAATAGTCACTACTAATAGAAAAAAGATAATTTTACCCTTTCTTCTTCTCTTTCGCGTGTTTTGATGCATACTGCTCATACCCCCACCGTATTATGAGATGCGGTTCCCATGAATAGTCCCTACTCTACATTAATTGATTCATTTGTCCCAATACTTGTAAATCAGCTTTTGTAGGTTTTCTTTTCACAGCAAACCCTACTTTTTTGAGATGATGCTTTAGTGTTTGCAAATTCATTCTGAGGAAGATCAAAATTTGTGACCTTTATATCACTAAAATCGGTGGTCTTCCCTCTGCAAAAGCATATATTTTCCTACGAGACATGAGATGAAAATTGAACCTGTTCAGGCCTTCTTCATGCTTGGTCAATAGGACTTTCTGTCCTTAACTTTGAGTTTCAGGTTCAAAAGTTAAGGACAGACAGTCCTTAACTTATAATTTCAAGTTCAAGACTTAAGGACAGACAGTCCGTAAGTTATTGTTTCAAGTTCAAAACTTAAGGACATGCAGTCCTTAACTTTGAGTTTAAAGTTCAAAAGTTAAGGACAGACAGTCCTTAACTTACAGTTACACGTTCAAAAGGTAAGGACAAGCAGTATTTAACTTACATTTATAAGTTCAAAAGTGAAGGACAATAGGTCCTTAACTTTAACTTACAAATTCAAAAGTTAAGGACGCTTGGTCTTGAAGTTTGAGTTCCAAGTTCAAAAGTTAAGGATATGTAACCTTGAAGTCCTTAACTTAGAGTTCCAGTTCAAAAGTTAAGGACAAGTAGTACTGAAGTCCTGAACTTAGAGTTTCAAGTTCAAAAATTAAGAACATGTAATCCTGAAGTCTTGAAGTTTAGGACATGAGCAAAAGGATATTTTCGTCAATCCAATTAAAGTTTATTAAAAGAGTGATTAAAATCTAAATACATTGAAAACAGTAGCTTTAAAATAAAAGCCACTACATTTAGTGACTATTTGTGTCGTTCGCCCCCCAAATTACCAGGAGCTGCTCTGCTCCAGCCTCCGGTGATAAACGGTCCACTACATGCCATTTGTCCACTAAATATTCAAGGGTCTGGAATCTTTTCTTTAGTTTCTAGTCATATTATAAAAAGATTAAAAAATGACATCAAACAAATATAACAGGAATATATTTACGGGAATGTTGTTAGGTGTTTGCCATAATTTTATTATATATTTAGTTTTCTTATTTGTTAAAGGAAAGGCAATATAATTACATTAACTGGGTTTTCCTTCTTGTAGAAGGATTATAAATTCTCCATCTTTGACTAGTCCTTTTTCTTGTAGAAAAAGGTTTGAACTTTTATAATAGTGGATCTGTCCTTCTCATTCAGTAGCATCCATAATGTAACCATAAGGGGCTTGAGAGTAGTATTTAGGCAGAGAACTTTTCGGGACAAGTGTTAGTATGCCTTTTCGCGAGGTTGTTCTCTCGATATTTTGTACTCTCATTTTATGTAATGGATTGCTCATCTCTGCAGTGGACGTAGGTCAATTGACCGAACCACGTTAAATATTTGTGTCTCCTTCCTTTTGTTGTATGATTTGTCATCGTTTAAGGTATGCTTTGCTAGCTTTCGCATGACACCTGATTTTTCGGTCCTAACAAAGGTTCAACTTTAATTTTTCCTTGCACCTGTAAAGCTTTCAAATCTAGCATAACAAGGAGATTTATTTTCTCTTACACCAAGAAAAAATAAGAGAAAAAAGATTCTTTAAATATGACTTTAGCTGAACTCGTATCTGCTGTTGATACAGAAAGGTGATCGTATTTTGATATTTTTGCTGAATATGTTTTATATTCTACCTCAGCCTCTACAATATTGTACTATCATGTTTTCTCTCAGGAATATCAATTATTGTATTTGGTTGTTTTGTGTGCACAATTAATTAAGCATCATCGTGATATAATCAATATTAGTTGACACAAATATTAAGAGTTCTCTTAGGAAATAGAGATAACTTGAATATCTTGGAATCACATATCCAATATATCAAATACAACAAAATAAATAGAAATCAACAAGAAAAAAATAGCATAGATAAAAATTCATTTTCATCTTATTTATTAGCATAGAACAATTTGTAGGGGCCCAACCGATAAGAATAGAAATGAAAATAATTGAGTGGACAAAATAGAAGATAATGCTTCGCACTAACATTTTTTTCCTTTCGTTTTTTTTGTTTTCTTCTTTCCTCTTTCTTTTCCTCAAATAATAAAATGAATTTTTCATTACAATTACAGGAGATTGTTGGCTCCTCGATTGGAGAACTCCACATATACAAAAGTTGTGCTGCAAAATTTGAAGAGCTTCCAACCAGCCAACAGTAACCTTGATAACATACGGCATTGTGTACATATAGTTGTTACACCACGCTGGCAACATTCTTTTAAACATTTTAATTGTTGTGTTTTAGAGCCTTGACAACATGAATGCTTCTCACAAGGCCTTTCCCGACCTCGCCTATGGTTTTTAGCGTATTCAGATGATCCTTGCTCTCCTCTGTCGAGTCATCATGCTTTCGTTTCTGGAAAACAGGACATAATTACCATCATGTTATTGAACATCCAAACATCATTTGGTACTTCAGTACAACCAGAAAGCATACCTTTGAACTTGCTTTTCCTAGTGTAAGACCAAGAGCATCACCGCCCAAAGCATCGTGCCACACCTTGACCACATCAGGAAATTCTCTCTGCATCAGATGGGGGCAGGAAGAAAGGGGGAAATCTTCAGCATCACAGGAACAAGGGGATCAGGGGATTGAATAGCTGACTTGCACGTCAATGGATAAAAATGTCAGCAAAATCTAAGTACTTGCCTGGATATCGGTAATAAAGCACCTTACTGGATCAAAATTCACCATCAGCTTACTTTTCAGTTCCCCATAGTTCACTTTGAAGTCCCCAGGCAAAAAGAAAGGATGGAAAATCTTGGTTGCATGCCCCCGCACCACACACCGCTCTGAAAAGAAAATGTAAGTGTTTTAGACTCTAATTAGTATAGGAGTATCAATGCTTAATGGATGAGAAGGGAGGAGGAAATAGAGGTGCATATCATGAGGAAACAAATACAAGCACAAAGCAAGATGAGAAAAAGAACCTTGTTTGAGCTCGGATGGAAAGAGAAGATGCTGGGGGTAGGGCAATTTATCCCTGTGGAGAAGAACAACAGCATCGTAGTTGTTCAGAGGCGTGCGGAGAAGACACTGCAGGATGGAAAATCAACAGCACTATGACTGACATGTTGTATGCAAAACAATTCACGGGGGTCAGAAAAGTTGATATTTTTACATACTTTCCATCCATAAGAATCATATCCATCTTGCAAAATCAGTTTGGTCAACAAATTCGCACTGCTAGTTGAATAAGTCACCAATCTTCTTAGCTCCTAGTACACAAAAGTACCCAAATTAATGGCAGAGGAAAAGCATATCAATCATGAAAGCTTACCAAATCACACAACGATCACGAGAGGAGTTTGTGCCCACAAGACCACTGAACAACAATATCTCCTAAAAAAAGTAAGGGTTCCACACCTACATGCTCAGATTGTGTAAAACTAAAGGCTTTATTCTGTCCTGATTCCTTAGAAGGCTTAAAAGCTTTATTTTATTGTTTGGTTGCTTGATCTTGTGATATATTATGATCCATAATGATAGCAATATTTAACATTTTAAGTAGTAGTCCTATGTCCCAAACTTAACATCCATGATTGACTTAAATGAAATTATTAAGATGAGAGTTGACTGAGAAGCCATTGCTTAAATATTTTTTTAAAAAAAATTATTTTAGGAAAGGGATTGCTTAATATAATTTTTTTGGGTGGACATAAGATCATAAGTTATTTTTAGTTACTTGAACAATTAAAAAAGTTTATTTAGTTACTTGATGAGAGAGGAATAGCCTAATAGTTAGGAACCTCAAACTCCAACCACAGAATTGAGAAAAAAAATAGTTTTTTCTTCATTATCTAGGAGACAGCCTCTCTGCCCTATCAGGGCAGGTCTGCGTACACATTACCCTCCCCAAACCCCACTATATGGGATTCTACTAGGTAGTTGTTGTTGTTGTTGTATCTAGGAGTATAGAAGAGTAAGCTGCCCGAAAAGTAGAAATGTAGATCTGGTATAATTTTGTGTTTTATATATGTTTGATAAGCTTCCTATTGAATAAAGCAAACGTTCAGCTTCAGAGTGATGTTTTAAGTCCTAACCTCAATGGTCCAAATATAGTACAGTAGAAAACATAATTGCAAACATATGAAATACTTCTCCTTTCTCCTATATGATGCTATCACAAAGAATAACATTGATAAAACATGTGGTTTGCATACTGTTGTGAGCATGTATATGGTAGTTAGGCAGCAGCAAAAGATAGGTTGCGGATGGAAATTAAAATTTCCATGAGCCTCTCCAGCGGCCACTTTTCTAAAGTTGAAAATATGGTCATACCTTCAAGGATGAATTCCCTTAAGATGACATCTAATCTACAGGGTTTTCTAAAGATGTATAAAGTATAAACTATTGCGTGCAAAATATCAATATTAGGATGTAAAACAACATTGTATCTTCCCAAACGCTTGATAGTTGAGAACTACTTACTGCTGTAGTTGGTGAGGATCTTGTCCATGCTTCAGATGTGACGTCATATTTAGTAGCTAAGAACATTGCAGGACTTAAATTTCGAGTATCTTTTTCATGCTCTTTTCTACTCCTCATGAAATTCTCCTGTCAAATTCATATAGAAATAGCATTTTGGATTAAAAAATTATTACATGGAAAAACAAGAAAAGAAAAAGGGAAAAATTTCCCCATGAAAAATGCTCTCCAAAGGTTGATTACTTGACTTGGTACTTACATTAATCTTATTTTTCTCATCAGTTGAAAAGTCGCTATCAAAATCAACGATTAAGGGTGAAAAGGCCCAATCATATTCTGACAATAATCGTAAGAACCTGTTTAAGATACAGATTATAAGAAAAAGAGACCAACATACAAAGTCTATCAAATAAAATATGAAACTGAAAGCACCACGCTAGATTTCATTTCGTCCACTTCTTACCTCAAAACAACAAAGAGAAAAAAAGGAAAGGAGTATTAAAAGGGAAAAAGAATACAGCTACCAGAGCTTAAACCTTGGTTTGCAAGACACTCCACCAACTAACTGCTCGCCAGAGTACGTTTTACCGTGTTTACTGTTATGTCAGTAACTTTTGTCTTATGTAGATCTTCTAGCCTACATGGTTTAATCTATTAGCCAAAGTACTGTACTTCCACCCTATTTTTCCTATTCTTTTGAGGAATTCGCTGCTGCTCCAATACAGATGCACAAATTGTCATGCAAAGATAAAGTATCCACCACATTCTCAGGATGATCATGGGGCTTGAAGCAAATAACAAAAAGCAAAGGACTCAAGTTACCCTCCACCAGATGGCATTGAATGCACATAAAGTAGCTATTTTATTCAAGGTTATAACATCCTACTATGTTGTGGAAGAAAAATAAGTTGCAAGTGACACATGCAAACATACACAAGGGAAAAGAAAAAAATGGTCTATTGTAAATGAGAATGAGCAAACATAGTTTAGAAACAACTACAGAAAGTGGACACTAGTTGATACACGTATGACAGCCACCCACAATTTTGCAGGAAATCATGAAGGTTCTAGGAAGAGCACAATTATGTTCCAAGCAACCAAATTGTAATTCTTTTGTTCTTGAGAGTCAACTCAGAATCATATGGTTAAGAGTATTTGACTGTGGAGAACTAGGGAAGAGGGAGGAAGTAAATGGTAAACTGATCGAGTAGAATTAATGAATTCTGAGTGACAAATATTAAACCTCAAAAATCCTGTTATTCGGGAGAAAGTAGGTTCAAATGGCAAAGGTCTCAAGAAAAGATATGAAACCAATAATTCAACTGCCTCCTCCGTCAGCACTGTGGAAAATAGGTGTGCAGAGACCCATCTTTTAGCCAGCCTGCAAAGCAAAGAGGTAATGAGTTATAAGGAGGAGCAAAGAGGGCATAGAGTATGAATTCAGGTTCTTACCGAACTATTGGTCCATATACGGGATAACGACCCCTTAAAGCATTAATCTTGCTTGTGTGCTGGTGTCGTAGAAGAAGTTCTCTATCAGCAGAGAGGCTCCATTGATATCGACTATTACTACCTATAGAAAAGAACCATTATCAATTAAGCAAAAATATGTTCTTGCAGAAAGAACAGTTGGTCACTACAGGCACAAGTGTCTTCTTCTTTTATAAGGTAAAAAGCACCATTAGAATAGCGAAATTTCCCATATACAAGAAGGATAGCACAAAGTAGAGAATACAGGCACAACCTATCTTACTTTGCCCAGTCGCCAAACTTAGAGCTCTTTCATGAGAAATTTTAAGGCGGAATGCATAGCCAGACATCAGAACATCTACATCATCTTCTGTAGCGGTAAACATCATCCCCCAATTGTTCTGCAGACTGCCATAATAGTGCACTTAAACAACTTCAATGCAGGCTTACATAAGAATATCATTCCTGAAAATAAGCTCAAGAAAGACTAACCTCTCAGCAATTCTGAGAAGAAACGCAGTTTTTGTCTTCTCCATTGCAATTTCGTCCATTGGCCAATTTCCAGATCCTTCAAGCTATTAAAAAGAAGGGGAGGTGCGGGGGGGATTCTTAGGAAGTGCTGGAATTTAGTGCAGAATATACAACAAAATCACATGCAGTTATAGCTCTTCATGCCTGAATCATAACTTCAACTGGATTTATACAGGTTGAAACAGGCTTCCTTAGTTTTATGTCAACACCCTTCTCTGGTGCCAAAGGATGAGGCATGGGCGGGAAGACAGATGTCATCCTGAAAGCTGTGACTAATGGTAAGCACAAAGCACTTTTGCAGTAACAGAAGCATGAAATATATATTGTGTGAACAGTATTTGAATAGAGAAAGGAAACCTGAGTCCAGAGGTTGCACAGTCGACACCTTTAGTGGAATGTCATTAAGTTGAAGCAAACGCTTTGACAGCTCTTCAAGTGCCACCAGCAAACTTTTTGAGAATGATATAGGATCTAAAAATCAACTTCATTATTCACAACGAACACTCTTCAACCTTGAGAAGACATAAGACAAGTAACCAGCAATTTTAACCATACCTACATCCCTGTGGAGGAGACAAAAATCAAGTTGATCCACAATAGGAACGATCTTTTCTTTAGGTATGGAAAGATGCCTAGACAAAATATGCTCGGCAATATCTTTTATGATGAGATGCCTTTCCCATTCCTCACGTTCCCATACTGGCAATTGAGGATCATACAGAATAAAAGTAAAAAGATATCAATTTAAACAGTCACCGAGTCTGGCAGAAGCAGAAACAGAAGTATATCTATGACCAAACCTGCAACTTCAGCTATTCTACTATCACGAAACTGTCGAAGAGTCGCCTTTTCTCCCCAAAACTTCCGAAATTCTAAAGCCTGGTGGAATGTGACAAGCATGTATGAGTAAAGCAGGCCGAACCAGAAGTTAACTGGACAATCAATGAGGTAGACTTGTACCTTATCTCTTTCCTCAGGGCTAGGACCTATGACAGTCATTTTAAAGGCTAACTCTGCTGATTTGACAGAAATCCCAATAAGCAATGGCTCATTGTCTAGCTCCGACAGTCCCTACAATAGTTTGTTACCAGATTAAGATCAGTTGTGCACTATCTTAGTCGAAGAACAGCCGATGATGTATACCTCTTCAAAGTTGCATTCAGATGCAGCGTTTCTCCAAATAACACGAATAGACTTAGATCTGTCTCTCAACCCTTGGTCCATGAGAGAGAGTACCTTCTGCTCCTGAGATCTCCAAAATTCATCGTCAAAGCAGAATCCTAAGCTAGAAAGTTCACTGTTTCCCCTCAAGTTCAACCTATAGGATCACAGCATGATATAAGTGATCTTGCTAATTGAGTAATTGACAAAACCAAAAAGGCTAATATATATGTATATAGCCCCATGAATAATCATGATGGAGAATGTAGAAATAATCACTTAATATTAGACCCATGCTTGTTAGCATTTTTCCCTAACATTCTTCTGTTGCATCCCCTTACTGGGGACCAGCCGGACATAGAGTATTACAAATCTTTCAGTAGATATTCAAAAAATGCTAATCATTTAATAGGATGACTAGCTCTTAAAGGAAATTCATAATTGCCGCCACGAATTCACAAGTCTGATAATAACAAAAGGAAATTCACTTCGAAGACATTAATCGGAGCGCAAAGACAGTTTCCTTCGATGCACCTCACACAGTAGTCATATCTAGCGGGAAAGTCAATCTTTGTGATAAAAAGCTCATCAAAGCCACCATCTCCACATGTATTGATGCAATTAACTGCCAACGCAGCCTCATTGCGCAGCTGTAAGTTAAAAAAGCAATCAAAATATTTTATTAGTGGAACATGAATCAGACATGAAATAGACAGAAAAAGAAATAAAAAATCAACCAAAATCCTTTCTCCTATTCACTTTGTTGGAGTATCTGAGGAACAAACTATGGAGGAAGGGTGGTGTTATTATTTCTCCATTCTCATTAGCTATTAGATCATTATGATCAAAATGATAATACTCATTGTTTAGATCAAATCAACTGAAGGTGCACTTAAGTTCTCATAAATCACCTCTTCGAAACCATTGTGCGACAGACGGAATGCCAAATTGAAGTCCTCAAATGAATTGCAAATGACCACAGGAAACAACTGCATATCCTGCAATTTCAAACTTAAAATGAGTATGGATAAAAGAGCACTTAAAATCATTATGCCTGTCCCAATACCTCGAAGACACAAAAGAGAAAATAAGAAACTGAAGCAATTCACAAAATGGAACACATGCATCTCATGAAGAGGTACCACAACAATTAGATAGTTAGATGGGAGTTCTCGAAGACCGAACAATCACATTTCTAACAAGGCTTTTAGATGCTGACGCCTAAAATACATGAAAATGGAGGAATGAACTAATTAAAAGCATATTTTGTTTTGATTATGTCACCTATTTAGACAACTAATAGAAAAGGGATCACTAACAGTTCGTTATCACTCAGAAAATAGATTTTCTAAGCATAATAACCAGAGACAGACTGAAAGTGAGTTATAATAATTTTAGCTGAGAGCCTGAGACAACCAAACAAGTACATGCACTAATGAAATGTAAGGTGGGAACAGATCTGACATTCTTCCGTGAACATTGCTTGGAAAGGTGAAGCTCCATTCTCTGTACCAGATGATTTAGTAGCTTTTCTCACCTTGTTGATAGTTAGTTTCTTTTTTATCAAAAAGATATTGGATTTTTACTTCTTAATTAAATCCTTCAAACTCTTTCCAATTGAGTTAATCATGAAACATAGATACATCTTTTTATAGTCTCTAGCACACTTCTTTTGGTAAGTATATCTTCTCAAGTAACTTGTAATCACCAAAAATATCAAAGCAATTAACCTTGTTACAAGCTTTTTCATGCTGGGGCTGAATAAAAAGCCCTTTGTCCCATGTCTTAGAGGTGGCTGCAAACATAGAGAAATAATTAGTTCTTCAGCTGTTCCCTAACTCAACCAAACAAAAGATAAGTATGAAAATCACACTAATTAAGATATTTATCTTGCCATGATTAGCTAACTCCAAGAAATGAAAAGATAAAAGATCGAGATAAACTAAATTACCACAGCACCAAATGCTCGGAAATATAAGTTCTAGAGTAACTCTTTTATAACATTATTTACCAGGACTACTTTGCTAAAATCTTACAAGTTGAGTTTAAATAAGCCCATAAGTTCAGTTCATATTCATGTGAAGGTTATTAACAAATGTTTCAGAGACTAATAAGTGTTGGGCAATTGGTTTTGCAAGTCAAATGCAGGAGTTACCCGGCAGATAAATCCTCTTTTTCCTGTTCAGAAAAAAGCCAAATGCAGGTTGCCTCAAATTCTGAGGATCAGCATGATAAAGCATCTAACCTAGTTGTCGGACCTTTTTAAATAAGTTACCTAGCTTAGGTAAATAAATCATGCTTATCAACATGACTTAAGGGGCGGTATAGTTGCCAGGATTAGAAAAATAATCCGGGCAAAATTCCGGCCGGGATTTTTTTTGCCGTGTTTGTTGGATTTTTTTCTTCCGGTATAAACAATACCGGAATTACTAAACTCTGTATCACGATCTATTTTCAATACAATGAATTAAAAATTTGTCAAAGAAAGTATATGCACTTAAAAATCTAGGGATTATTAATACAGTATTACAGTCAATGCAAATCCTAGAATAACTTTTTTTATGGACCAAATAAACCCCAAGTGTTTGATGCCCATAAGTTTTGATGCCCATAAGTCTAGGATGAACTAATAACACCTGCAGCTAAAAATTTTATTCTCATCTTGTTCAATGCATAACACAAAGGCCGCAGTGAAGTTTGCCCCCATTAAGCTGAGTACATAAAGGAGGCATGCCTAAGGAGAGCTCGTCTAGCAACAAACAAGAGAGTGAGTAGGGAATTCTTAGCATACTCGGCGGTTTCATAAATTTCTTAAGTTTAGGTGATTTGATCAACTTTTCTTTTCGACCAACTCCAACAAGAACTACTTAAACCTCTGTCATATCTTACATTTTCCAACTGAAGCCTAGCATATCTATGTCTCAATCACGAATATGTTTTGTCTTCTACTTTTGCAGGTAATCACAGTACAAGGAGGAAAACCAGGACAGAGGACAGAATACATACCGATGAAGTCCACTGTGATGCGAAATATCTGCACTGTATTCATGGAACTGTTTATATGATGCTTCCCAAGCTTTGTTGCAAGGAAGGCCAATATAACAGAAATTAGAAACCCATTTAAGCAATCATGGGCATAGATTGAACTCCTCTGCCGAGCCCACACCTGCAGAAATGCAGCTTATATAATATTCGGTCTAAGAAAGCAAGCTATTGGACGATATTAGTTCCTTAAAACAAATTTGCATACTTTTAGCAGTATCAAGGCTTCTCCCAATTCTTTCCATCCAGAGAATGTTCTTTTGACAAATTCTGCATTACCCTCAAGAAACAAGTCCTCCAATATACTATTATTGTACCTTGGTGTTGCTTGTAAAGCATCTCCTTCAAGTGGAAGTAAGTACAATCAATGTTAAGAAGTAACTCAGTATGAGCAAAGGAACTTGACAAAATATCTAAATATATAAACCTTGTTTTAGAGTACGGATATTGTTTCGCTCCAACCGAAGCTTTGTTGCGCTGAACAAAGATGTTGCAGTAGGAATTATTCTCACAACAAATTCAGCATTTCCAACAAGCTTAACAGCTTCAATAACAAAAAAAAACATCAAGTCAGTTAAATAAACTGAAATTTGCAGTAGACGCTAGAAAACTATATATCTACTAAGAAGCAAGAGAAGGTAGGGCAGATAGTCTGACTCGACCTGGATAGATAAGTAATATAGGTTTCCGAGCCTCATTTTGGAAACTAGACCACCTCACAGCTCTGATTAAAGGAGATTTTTTCAACTGTTCCTTGATTTTACAAAGATAAAGGAATCTTTTGGCGTGGTATCGATAATTTAGGTAATCTTTTTCATAAAAGCACTCCTGCCAAAGGAAAAGATTAGGAAAAAAACAAGATATGTCACAACAAGAAACTAAGACAAGCAACATATCATGAATGTGGTTATCCACTATGAGAGGAAAAGATTTGGAGAAAAAAAACAAGAATATGTCACAACAAGAAACTAAGACGAGCAAAATATCATGAATGTGATTATCCACTATGAGAACGGCATAACCATTTTGCCCAAGTCAATTTGGTTCCAACTTCCAACTATCTGCACTGGAAGCATTTCGTACTCACTCGGCATTCAAAAGAATGAACTTTCACCTATGATAAATCAATGAACTTATAATTCTTTCTTTTTGATAAATATGAACTAATAATTCTATTCGATCTATAGAACCAATCATTCCATGTCTATTTACCCAGGCCACTATTTTTCCAGTAAGAAAAGCCTTTGATCAGGATTCATTTAAGTACAACTTCGTTCAATTTCTCCACATTCATAGTTTGAAATATAGAAGGCATATATTGTGGTAAAAAAATAAAAGCTATAGCAGGGAGATGGAAAACAGATAGTTTGCATCATGTCCCCTGCCTTGCTGTTAAACCAACTGTTGGATGGACTCAGACCAAGTAGAGCAGTTTCTGATTTCAAGATATTTGATTGTTTTGCAATTAAAACTTTCTCATATTTTCATGGCTTATAAATCCGGCAGCATTATATAGACTAAGAGCTAAAAACGACAATTTAGAGCTCTGACCATTTGAAACAATGTGAATTTTTTTCCTTTTTACATACCAAGCCTCTTACATTGTCATGTAATAATCAGGTAAACCATTTGAACTTAGCCTCAAACTGAAAAGTAAATAAATTACAAAACAATACAATCAAGTAGTGCTCTAAGACACTCCAAGATTATGGCTTTCTAAAGGAAAATAGACGGCACACCTTTGGCAAGTGAAGAAAAAGATCCACATTTAGATCTGGTTTGGTAACGCATTGTATAGAATAACTCCCGCTAATTTCTAAAGATTTTGGCTTCTTAAACGTGAATTCCACCTTATCAGCATTGATGTCTCTAACAAACCTTGGTGCTAAGTCAGCCGTAACCTGCCAAATAGTGCTTCACTATTAAAAGAGGGGAGTGGAGAAGCAGAGTCAGCTAACTCAGCATAACTAAAACTGACTTGTGCTAATAAGAAAAGAAGCCCACAACCAAAGGTTGGTCCAAGAATTAAACTTCTAGTTGCACCCACTACTATTTTGGGTCAGTGAGTGTGACTTAGTGTGCGATACATTTTTAAAGTGTTCAACTATACATGTATATATGTTTGTGTGTCTATGTGTGTATACAGAGAGAATTCAAATAAAGATCCCTGCAGACAACATTACTAGTTTCTCCAATATATCTTATATTTTTGTCCTACGAGTGACAAAGGTTTTAGAAAGAAATTGACCTGGTCTTCAGGGATTTTATCAATTGCTTCTTTTATGGCGGAGACGACCTTGTCCACCGTTGCAGTAGTTTCAGAGGAGTATTCGAGCTGGACCTCCTTCAACAGCTCCCTCACCTTCAAGTTCATCGAGTCCGAGTAAGTTAATGTATCCGAAGCCATTGCTCAAAATTCCCAGCTCAAAAGTTCATAAGAAAAAGCTTCGCCCTCGTCAATCCACTGCCTTCCGCCACTGCATAAAAATCTTTTATAATTAGCCATATAGAGAAATTAACCCTTACAAAAATCAAACTAGTACATAAAGTGATAAGACAAATTTAATTAAAGCTAATACCCAGAAGGTGCCGCAAATTTCCAAAAAAAATAAAAAGTTACAAAGAAGCCGCCGAGATAAGCAAGAAGTTGACACTTTGATTGCTTGAAATAGGAAAAGGCGGAGAATTGACAATAATTTGGTGCACTTGCACAAGAGAAGAAAGGAGGAGGAGAAGAAGAGTTAAGTGCTTTTTCGCCTAAAACCCTGCGCTGCTGCAGGTGAACTGTCTAAAACCTCGACGAAGAAACAGATAATGGGCCTTTTTTATTGGGGTTCACTTTCTAAGCACAAAAGTAGTTTGGGAGAATTTTAAAAATAGCCAGATTTATAACTGGTAATTTAAAAATAGCCCAATTTTAAAAGTAATCGAAATTTAGCTATTTTTTATATAAATAAATTTGAGCGAAAATATTATTCAAAATCTAAAAAATACGCCAGTATATTATACCAAAATTCAGCATAAGTATGCTAGAACTCCTGCAGAATATACTGGAGTTCCACCAAATATAAATGTCATGTATAATATACTGGAGTTTGGAGCACATGTGCTAAATCTCCCATATATTATACGGGAGTCAGCAAAGTATACCGGTCCAGCAAAATATGCTGGAGTTCGTATACAGATGCACCGAACTCCCGTATATTATGCGGGACCGGTCTCTGTTGCAGCAAAATAGTGGCTATTTTTAGTTGACTTTGTAAACGGTAGCTATTTTTGATTGACCAGTGCAAAAACTGGTATACTGTGCTATTTTAACAAGTAGTTTAAAATTGGCCCATCAAATGTGAACCTATTTTTTATGTAGAAATAACATCATATAATCACTCTAAAGGGCTGCTATTTAGAAATTAGCCAATATCTGAATTTTAGTTTTTCAATTCAAATTTTCAAAACAAAAATATCCTGAATTATCATGAAATTAAGATTTTTAATTTTAAATTTAAGGAAAAAATAAGTACTAGCAAAATTTTAAATAGCATCCCTGAAGATAGCTATTTGTGCACTTGTCCCATTTATTTCCGGATTTTTTTCCTATCTATACCATATATCAAACCTGATTACCAAAAATGTTCATAGTTTGTTATTTACCCGGGTTGTCCACATTTTTCTACAAATTATATACCAATTCAAAAATAGGTAGATTTTTCCATAAATAACGTGCTAAAATGAAGGCACCAGATATGCGTGTAATTCAGTCAACATTAAATACAAAATTTAAAACGGAAGGATATCTCAAAGTTGAAAAAAATTGTTCTTCCATATATTTTCCACCATTGAGAGCTATTAAAAAGCTTGAAAGCCTTGAATTCAAAGTTGGGTTTTTAAAAATTATTATTTGTTTAGATTTGGTAATGTTGTAAATAATTCGGAATATGTTGATGAGTTTATATCTCAAATTTGAGGGGTTTTGGTGAAGATTAGACTTGGTTTTGACTGAATTTCACATGAAACTCGTCGAAGAAGAGGAAGAAGACATATTTTCAGAAATTGTAGATAAGTTGTACATAAATTGTTGATAAATTATAGATAATTTTTAGATAAATTGTAGATTGGGAAAACTAAAACTTCTACAAGTCTTCTACAATTATGTCGAAAATGCCAATTATGCTACAATTGAAATGAAAATTTGGGATATTAAAATTCAATGTATTCAGTTTGTAGATATCTTGTAGATAAAATTTCTACAAATAAACTACAAATCAGTTTAGGTATTGTATAAAGTTTTATTGTTTTTAAGAGTATCTACAAAATTACTACATTTATACTACAACTAGTAAACTCATCCGCGCTTCGCGCGGTTATAAAGAAAATGAAAATATATCCAATGTCATAATATATTCAAAAAATCAATCTTTACTAATTCATTAAGTGTACTTTTATATAAAGTGGAGAACAATTTCTTTTACATAAACAATTAAAGAAAGAAAATATAATTTATAGAGTCATAATCCAGAGATAGCCCATGCAGTAAAATATTCTGAAGAAATATCTTCAAGATGCAATCTAAACTTGCTATACAAACAACGTTTCTCAAGGCAAAGGATAGCTTCTGTACTATTAAAATCAATAAATAATTTTTTTCTTGCAAAGGTCATTAAAGTTATATCTATATTTGAACCTCCACCTTTCCTAAAAGAATAAAGCACATTACACAGTAGACACCATTGTGTGGGGGAATTAACTGAAGGTAAATTGTGGGGGTGTGGGGTGTGAGGAGAGAGAGGCAGGTAAACTAAAATTGGAGAATATATGCTCCTAAAATCTCGCCTAGAATAAGAGAAGCAATAATTATACCCTTAATTTGGATTATGATATATAAATAGTAATTTGGTATGCTTAAATATAATTAACGCAATTCTTAAATAACGAAGTTAATAAAATTTGGTATAGGGTATAGGTACGTAAAAATCCCTTTATTTGCGGGAGGGAGGAGTGAGGCTTCACCGCTTCAGTACCCAATATGAAGGGTTACTAATTAGAGAGTTGGAGGCTTCTTTTTTAATTAAAAAAAGAAAAACTAGAGTTGGAGGCCAATCTTTAAATTTTATCTCCGGTTTAATTTTATTTTGTAAGAAAACTAAAATCCATTACAACTTTTAAAAATAGAAAATTTTAATTTGCAAAAATACTTATTACTTTTAAAAATAAAAATTTAGTTCATGGGATTAGTGCAAATAGAGATTGAAGAGTAGCCTGAAAAAGGTATACATTGCAAGTTTTTTTTCCTTTTGTTATCATTATTGGTTATGGTTAGGAATATATTTATTTTACATTTTTTCAAAGAAAAAAATCAACATATATTAATATTTTTTTCTACTTAACTTTGAATATTACTTTTGTTAAACATCATTTTTTTTATGTTTAAACGTCTACAATTTGATCCCTTCGCGTTCATAAATGCAATGAATCTTCAAGACTTCAATTGTTGAACATGTCGTTATTTCAGTACACACATTCAAATTCTTATTTTTGGTTAGGATGGTTTAATGCTTGAGATTTACGCTGACTAGTCCGAATAAAATGTACACAATTCTATCAAAACAAAGTGAAATGTGCCTATTAGGATACTAGTTTCTCTCCACGCGTATTGCACATGTATGTCAAGCAATATAATACATGATTCTATAGAATAACCAATATTATTAAAATAAAGTTCTAAATAAATAATGATACATGAAAGAATAAAATGGATATAAGCTTCTACGAGTGAGCAATATGAATCATCTTGTTTTGTCGAGATAAAGGAAGACGAAGATCAGAATACGTTTTTTAATAATTCAAAGCGAGGTGGGGCACAAATGAATTCCCTTTTTATGTGAGGTGTTGACCAAAATGACAGAAATGAAATTGAATTCAGAACCACTTACCTACTTTAATGCCATGTTGAACTATAATATTATCTCAGCTACAAACTAAACTATTAGAAAGCACCTTTAATTTTTCTATTTAGTCCACATATTATCTAATTAACACTATAGATTTACCTTTGAATATGAAGCATAGAGGTCTCATATTAACTATGGAGAGGCAAGGGTGCACAAAATAGTTGTAACTTGTAATGACCCAACCGGTCGTTTTGAACTCTAGCACGTTGTTCAGTGGTTTGAAGCCATGAGCAACTTCATTTCAAGTATATTGACTTGCATGTATGGTCGGAATTGAAATTTAGAAAGTTCAGAGTTAAATTTAAATGAAAATTCTCATTTCAGAAGCCTTAAGTTGGAGAAAATGGCTAAGATTGGAATTTTGAGTAAACGACCTCGGAATTAAGATCTGAAGGTTCCAACAGGTTCGTATGATGATTTGGACTTGGGCGTATGCCCGGTTCGGGGTGTGGGTAACCTGGGAGCATTTTGGCGCATATTGTGGAAGTTAGCATTTTGGAAAAAATTTCTTTAGTTTGGTTCGAAGTGCATTTCAGTGCTATCGATGTCCGTTTGGGATTCCGAGACTGGGAGTAACTTCGTATGGTGATTCTGGAGTTGGGAGCGCAATCGGAAGTGAATTCGGAGGTCCATATGTCATTTTGAAGCCATTTGGATAAAGATGGAAATTTGAAGATTTTGAGAGGTTTGACCGGAAGTGGACTTTGATAACGGGTAGGAATTCGATCCGCAAGTTGGAATAGGTCCATAATGTTGAATATTACTTGTGTACAAAATTTGAGGTCAATCGAATGTGATTTAATAGGTTTAAGCATCGAAAGTATAAGTTGGAAGTTCTAAAGTTCATAAAGCATTGAATGGAGGTTGATTCATGATTTTAGCATTGTTTGTGTGATTTGAGGCCTCGAGCAATTCTAAATGTATTTTGGGACTATTTGGTGTGATTGGTCGGGATCCCGGGGGCCTCGGGTGTATTTCGGATTGTAATCACGCTCTTATTTGATGTCTCAACGTCGTTTCTTTAGATATAAATGGGTGACATATTAAGAAAATGAGCTACAAATTAAGTTTTTATTGAACCATTCGATCCGTATCAAAATTTTGAAGCCATAGGAAAAAGAATCATCGAATTTGGATATCGTATGAGAAAGTTATGCTCATTTTAGTATCGGGAAAATTGATGCTTCTGGTATGCTCGCAATTGCGAACATATCCATCGCAATTGTGATGCCTTGTTCGCAATTGCGAATTTTTTTGTCGCAAATGCGACCTTTCCCAGACCCTATTTGTTCGCAATTTCGAAGGACTTCTTCGCTTTTGCCAGGGTTCGCAATTCGCAAATGCGACTTCTACAATTTGATTTTAGATGTGTAACTCGAGTTTTTGCTTCATTTTATCATATTTTGAGCCCTAGGTTCGAGAGTGAGCGATTTTGAGAGTGAATTTTCGTATCAAATCATTGGGTAATTTCCTCTAACTAATTTTCAATTATATTTCGTGATTATACCTTAGATTTAACATCAAAATTCATGAGAATCTAAAGATGAATTTTGGGTTTAAAAAAAACCTAGAAATTGAGATTTTTGAATTTTGACCACAATTTTGGGAATGGAATTGAGAATAAATCATATTTTTGAGTTCGTGAAGCTATGGGTAAACTTTATCTTCAAAAAAATTCGGATTCCGGGCACAGGGCCCGGGGGCATTTTTGTCAACTTTTCGATCGAGGTTAGGAATTGTTATAAATTGGATTATAATGAGTACCTTAGTATATATTAAGAAATTTACATAATTATTGGTTAGCTTTCAAGCGTTGTGCATCGATTCAAGTCGTCGAAAGGACATGGAATATCGGTTATGGATCTTTGGAGCTAGGTGAGTCTTCATTCTTATATTGTGAGGGGGAATTTACCCGATATGTGAGTTAAATTGGTATGTGCTCCTATTTGTGGGGGCTACGTACGCACAAGGTGACGAGAGTCCGTGCCTATCTACTATTATGCTATTGTTCGGGTAATCTAGGACCCAAAAACATGTTATACTTGGATTATTGTGAACCCATTGATGGCTTGAATTGTCTAAATCATATTAAATTAGTAAATGAATTTCAAAAGGACTAAGCTTCATTTCTTAAAAATTATTAAAGGAAAACTGGTTTTATATGAATAAATATTTCCCTGTGAGTTCCTAATTGATTGGTTGAGCATGTATTCCTTATGTCTACCTGCGTCGCATGCATGATTCACGAGTAAGGTATGTGTTTACTTTTGAAACGGGCTGAACGCCTCGACAGATTAAATAGGTGCATCTATGGTACGGGCCGTTCGACCCTCGGCAGTGCACATTTTACATTTTCGTTGGAGCGGGCCGTCGCCTCGGCATGATTTGTGCATATTTGAGTTGTTGCCTTGAACTTATTAAAGTTGTTATTGCCTCACCCTCGCTCGAGATAAATTTGTTAATAATAAAGAGAAATTTTGAAAATTTCCTGTGAAAGAATTACGTATTTACTTGTTTCCTCTATCTGGATTAAAAATTATGTTTATAAAATAAATTCACTATTTAATATATATATTAAGGATAAATCATTGATGGACCATTAGAGAGTGTCAAAGTTGATCATCTCGTATCTACCCCTTCGGGATTAGGCGAGATACTCATTGGGTACACATTATTTTCGTACTCATACTACACTTGCTTTGCATTTATTGCACATGTGTTTGTGACTCCAGTGGCGTACTAGGCATAACAATACGGATGATTCTGGCACTAGGAGAGTTGCATCATTCGAGACGGCCGCAGCTAGAGCAGTACTTTCCAGTGTAATATATTTACTTCCTGTCCACTGTATTCCGGACGAATGTTGTATTTATTCTCTTATGAGTAGATGTTCATGCACTTGTGACACCAGGTTCTAGGAAGGTTTTAAGTATTGTATTAACTATTTAACATTTAAATTGATTTGAGACTTTATTAGTTAAAATTTCTAAATATGAAAGGAAAATACTAAATTTCAAAAGTGTTAAAACGAGATTTTGATTAAGTAATTTGGTTGGGTTGCCTGACTTTAGTGTCTGGCGCCACCACGACCCTTAATGAATTTTGGGTCGTGACAATATGGTATCAGAGCACTACGTTTCCTTCAGTCTCACTAGTCATGAGCAAGTCTAGTAGAGTCTCGCGGATCGGTACAGAGACGTCTGCACTTATCCCCGGGAGGCTACAGGGCTGTTAAGAGTACTTCCCTTATTGATTTTCTTATCGTGCGGTTCAATTCCTGTGATAATTATGCCTTTGATTTATTCCTACTCAATCTTATGCAAGTGCTTGTTATAAATCAAAAATTGAAGGATTCTAGTGGCACTACAAATGTGGTTTAGACTATTATAGTCGCCCTATAGAAGGATATTCTATTGTTTTAACTCAGTGACAGAACTTCTAAGAGCCTTGAGGCTAGGCACAGGTTGCCATGATGCTTATGAGCGACTATTTTGCAGTATTGTTGTGATGTTAGGATGTCACCCGCGTGTCATGGTGGTGAATGACTTGAAGTGAGGTTTACTCAGTGTGTAATCAAGGGATTCAGTATTTTATTCCTGACAGGGAAAATAGACGGACTAAGGATGGTCAGAGGTGGACGAGTGGAAGTAATGAGACTTGGTATTTGCAAGCGTGGTGGAGCTTTCTTCTATGATGGTGCGTCGTGGCCCAAATAGAACGTACCAAGTTCGTCGATGTTATAATCTGCTACATTTCGCCTTTATGGCAAGATATGGTGAAATAGTATTGGAGATACAGCAGTCAGATATCGCATGATGCAGTGGTTTAGGATGGAACCAGAATCTCTAAGGTTAGCGGTTCGATAAAGATAACCTTTGCAAAGGCTTAAAGTTAGCAACTATTGTGGGTTCAAGTACCACGAAGGTAGAGTTTATTTAAGGAAACAAATGAGCAGCAAAGTATGAGGAAAGATGTGAGGCAAGTGTCAGATGGTGACTAAAATTCCTAGAAGAACAGGTGTATGAAGCAAAGGTCAAGTAGTTAATTAAAGAATCGAGTTTGCCCAAAGTGGGAGAATGGCGGATGTTGCATATGGGCTTAGTAGTAGGATGACTACACGCCTTAAGGAGAGTTGTAACGATTTGGGAAATTGAGAGATTTGTGATTGGGGACTATGGATTTAATTGAAGTATGGGCCATTATGCGGCCGGTGATTTGGTGTAGCGGGAAGGAGCTGCTTGAAATGAAGAAGGATGCAGTATAACTTCGAATTGGAAGGATATTACCTCACATTTAATTGATGTACACGAGGAGTGAATGGATTGGTGCAACTAGAGAGTGAGCCTGGACTCGGGATTTGGTTGTTGATGTCAGAGTGATTGTATTCCATACAACGACATCTGGAAGGTGTCGAGAAGTGATTTATGCAGGCGGGTTATTTTCCGAGAGCAAATTAGCGGCAACATGGTTGGCGAAGCTTCTGCAAAGAATTATATTGGTTATCCAACAAAGAGATCGACTGTGCGAATGTGGATGATGATTTAAAATATGAAAGATGGGGGGACTTACAAAAAGATTTCGAGAATTTACGGCGGATGATTGCGTAAGGTTATGTCAACAAGAGGTAAAGGATTCTGGTGAGTTCTAGAGTTGTGTAATAGTGGCTTCAACCTAAATGGGAGAGTCACACCGCTTAAGATTGAGTTGCATGGTTAACTGCTTGCGAGGTTTATGTTTATCTGCATATTGATGGGTTGTTTCAGCTACGAGAAAAGACCGTTAGTGGTAATATGAGCGGATGAATTGTTGGAGTAAATTATATTCGGGACCAAGTCAGAGCGGGTGGCTCTCAATAATGGTCCTAGTGAACTCAGAAGTTAAAGTGGGGTGCCCAATGATTTCAAGCCTATGAGTATAGTTAAGAATCAAGCTTTGTAGCAGCTTATAAGAAGGTGCCCAGAATGTTCTATGATATTTTGACTTGTGGTGTAGCATTTGAGAGATATGAAATAGTCATGGGAATTGAGACAACATGGTCTCGTGAGTCAAGGTCACTCGGGGTGAGTGTAGATGGAGTATGTTATGTGTTGAATGGAGTTGGTATTATTTCTAAGGCAAGCAATGATAAATGGAGAAGAGGTAGATTGATTAGCCATAGTTGAATTTTGCATGTTGAGGTCTGTGATTAGTTCATTCAGCATGATCGAGTTATGCATATGATTTGTAGCAGTACGTGTGAGGTTTGTTGGCCGCCGTAACTGATGTTATTCAGAAGCATTCTTCTGTTATGGCTTGTAAGTAGAAGCGAATTCCGAAAAGAAAATGGTGGCTTGGACCATTGCTTGCAGATTTTCATATTCTACGGTTATGGGAATTTACTTGTGTGTTGCTATGATTCTCCTGAAGTGAGTTAAGTGCAAAGCTCTTTTATGATGAAGTGTTAAAATATAAATGATTTCAGAGTTATGATGAAAATCGTATTCTATCGTATATTGGCACTTTTGGTGCGGTGAGAGGTATGGAAAATTGAAGTGAGGGTCAAGGTTGCAGTTCGGTGTTGACAAGGATGTCACGGGCTTGGATGATCAAGGAAATGGTTGAATGATTAAAGTAAATTGGTATTGTCTTCACCGTCACCTGAGATCGATGTGTTGTGAAAGAGGCTTTACATCTTGATTAATGATTCTTGATTGCTATTCAGTGTTAGTGCATCCGGTGGATTAGATGGGCGAACCCGTTATTTATTTCAGAAAATTTTGGGAGCGTGTCCCACGGGAAGATTGTATAAGTGTGACATGCAGTCACTTGATTGGCTAAATATTTGAACCAAGTAAGGGGATTGTGGTAATATCATTAATTTGAGAATTTATACATGAAGGCCAATCTGTTTATTAGGTTATGAACTGAGGAGGTTGCTCCAGTGATGATGGTTGTTCTTAAGTGTTATGAGGAAAAGTAAGTTACTATGGACCTTTGAAAGGTTATTCGCCAAGTTGGTGCAATCGAAAATCGGCTTTAGATCAGTGGATTGATTTACATGTGAGTAGGGTTTTATATCAGGCCAGCTGTGTTTGTCTTAGTGAGCGTTCCTTATGGAGGAACAGTCGGGGTGTTATTTTGTCATCAGCTATTCCAGGTAATGTTGTATTGTGCCATATGAGTTGTGAGATGACTTGGTAAATTCTTATGTGTTGAGGTTCTGCGTGGCGATGATGATGTGAGAGCAGAACGGCTATTGAGATTCAAATCTTGTATCACACCTCAGTTTTGCTTGAGTTTTGTAGCCTATAGCGCTATGTGTTTTCTCATGGATGGCATTATGCACTTAGCGTGCTTGCGATTGGAGTTCGACATTTCTATTGTAATGAGGATATTTAGCTTGAAGTGCAATCTCCTTATGTGAGATCTATGTTTGGATCGAGTGGCACGCTGCCATGGCATGTTATTTGGATCGAGTTGCACGCCGCAACAGTGTAATAATCACTACAACTTCCCTATTTTCTTTTATGTGTTCTGTTTCCCATTTTTCGAGGGAAGCTCGTTCTAGCTGTGAGCCTGCGTCGCATGTATGATTCGCGAGCAGGGTGTCCGTTTAGCATATAGCTCGCGTCGCATGTATGATTCGCGAGCTGGGTAATTAGATCTCCTTTTCAGAGTTTGTTTTCCTTTTGTATCACATTTTAATTGGTAGCTTATTGCCACATTGTGGCATTATATGAGACTTTTGGTCATGTCAGGGTGGCGTATTGCCTGAGTAGTTCGTACTGGGTGAGACGAGATAGTTAGATTTAGGATCAGTACAATCTGGTTACATGAAATATATTAAGGAGCAAAGATCATTATTTGGTTCAGAATAAGGTGATGTTTCTTGTCAGAAGTATAGACTCAATGATTGGTTGACCTGGTAGTTGATTATGGATTTATGCACATCTTTTTCGTTGTGACGTCCTTGTAAGAGTTAGAGTAAGACTTGTGTATGTCATGGGGTGCAATAGGAGCATCAGATTTGTAGAATTTTAACTAAGTTGATCGGAAAATGTCCTTGTGGCATGGTGAGTAAAGTGATGCTAGGTGAATTCAGCAAAGTTATGTAGCCATGTTTGGGTACAATGTGTAGTGATTGATATGGTGGTCTTATGATGGAAACAGGCCGGGTAGAGAATTTCGGGTGTTGGAATTGAGCTTTAAGGCTTATTTGCTTGCATAAAAGAGTGTATCTGTAGAATTATCGAGCTAATGTACTCAACTGAGCTGTGGTAGCACGGGTTGGTGTATGAGGTGTTAAACAGTGATTTCAGACTAATTTAGTGTAGTTCTCAGCACGTCCGAGGACGAACGTATGTTCAAGAGTGAGAGAATGTAATGACCCGACCGGTCATTTTGAGCTATAGCGCGTCGTTTATCGGCTTGAGATCATGAGCAGCTTCATTTCAGGTATATTTACTTGTGTGTATGGTTGGAATTGAAATTCAGGAAGTTCGGAGTTAAATTTAATTAAAAATTCTCATTTCAGAAGCCTTATGTTTGAGAAAATGGCTAAGATTGGAATTTTGAGTAAACGACCTCAGAATCAAGATATAAAGGTTCCAACAGGTTCGTATGATGATTTCGGACTTGGGCGTATGCCCTGTTCGGGTTTTGGGTAACCCGAGAGTGTTTTGGCGCCTATTGTGGAAGTTAGCATTTTGGAAATTTTTTTAAGTTTGGTTCGAAGTGAATTTCAGTGCTATCGATGCCTGTTTGGGATCATGTGACTGGGAGTAGCTCCGTATGGTAATTCTGGAGTTAGGAGAAAGATCAGAAGTGAATTCGGAGGTACGTAGGTCATTTTGAAGCCATTTGGCTAAAGATAGAAATTTGAAGGTTTTTGAGAAGTTTAACCGGAAGTGGACTTTTTGATATTGGGGGTCGGAATTCGATTCAGGAATTTGCAATAGGTCCGTAATGTGGAATATGACTTGTGTGCAAAATATGAGGTCAATCGGATGTGATTTGATAGGTTTAAGCATCGAAAGTAGAAGTTGGAAGTTCTAAAGTTCATAAAGCTTGGTTGGAGGTTGATTCATGATTTTAGCATTGTTTGATGTGATTTATGGTCTCGAGAAAGTCTGTAATGTATTTTGGGACTGTTTGGTGTGATTAATTGGGGCCCCGGGGGCTTCGGGTGTGTTTCGAGTTGTAATCACGCTCTTATTTGATGTTTTAACGTCATTTCTTTGGACATAAAGGGGTAACATATTAAGCAAATGAGCTAAAAATTAAGTTTTTATTGAATCATTAGATCCGTATCAAAATTTCGTAGACATAGGAAAAATAATCATCGAATTTGGACATCGTACGCGAAAGTTATGCTCATTTTTGTGTCGGGAAAATTGCTACTTTTAGCATGCTCGCAATTGTGAACATATCCATCGCAATTGCGATGCCTAGTTTGCAATTGCTAATTTTTTTGTCTAGTTTGCAATTGCTAATTTTTTTTGTCGCAAATGCGACCTTTCTCAGACCCTCTTTGTTCACAATTGCGATGGACTTCTTTGCTTTTGCGATGCGAACCCAGGATCGCAAATGCTACTTGTGCAGCTTGATTTTAGCTGTGTAACTCGAGTTTTTGCTTCATTTTATCATATTTTGAGCCCTAGGTCCGAGAGTGGGCGATTTTGAGAGTGGATTTTCGTATCAAATAATTGGGTAAGTTCATCTAATTAATTTTCAATTATATTTTGTGATTATACCTTAGATTTAACATCAAAATTCATGAGAATCTAAAAGGAGAATTTGGGGCTTTAAAGAAAAAACTAGAAATTGAGTTTTTTGCATTTTGACCACGATTTTGGGCATGGAATTGAGAATAAATCATATTTTTGAGTTCGTGAAGCTATGGTTAAACTTTATCTTCAAACAATTTTAGATTCCGGGCACGTGGACTAGAGGACATTTTTGTCAACTTTTCGATCGGGATTAGAAATTGTTATAAATTGGATTATAATGAGTACCTTAGCATATATTAATGGATTTATGTAATTATTGGCTAGTTTTCGAGCGTTGTGTATCGATTCAAGTCTTCGGAAGGGCATGGAATGCCGGTTATGGACCTTCGGAGCAGGGTGAGTCTCCTTTTATAATCTTGTGAGGGGGAATTTACCCCATAGGTGAGTTAAATTGATATGTGCTCCTATATGTGAGGGCTACGTACGCAAGAGGTGACGAGAGTCCGTGCATAGCTACTATTGTGCTATTGTCCGTGTAATCTAGGACCCAAAACCATATTATACTTGGATTATTTGTGAACCTATTGATGGCTTGAATTGCCTAAATCATATTAAGCTTCATTTCTTAAAAATTATTAAAGGAGAATTGGTTTTATTTGAATAAATATTTCCCGATAAATTTCTAATTGATTGGTTGAGCATGTATTCCTTATGTGTACCTGCGTCGCATGCATGATTCGCGGGCAGGGTATGTGTTTACTTTTGGAAAGCGCTGAATGCCTCGACTAAATAGATGCGTCTACGGTACGAATCGTTCGACCCTTGGCAGTGCACAATTTACATTTCTGTTGGAGCGGGCCGTCGCCTCGGCATGATTTGAGCATATTTATGTTGTTGCCTTGAACTTATTAAAGTTGTTACTGCCTCACCCTGGCTCGACATAAATCTGTTAATAATAAAGAGTTTTGGAAATTTCCTACAAAATAATTATGTATTTACTTGTTTCCTCTATCTGGATTAAAAATCAACAACAACAACAACTACCTAGTAATATCCCACAAAGTGGGGTCTGGGGAGGGTAATATGTAGACGAGCCTTACCCCTACCCGAAAGGGTAGAGAGGCTGGATTAAAAATCATGTTTATACAATAAATCCACTGTTTAATATATATATTAATGATGAATCATTACTGGACCATTAGAGAGTGTCAAAGTTGACCATCTCGTCTCTACCCCTTTGGGATTAGGCGGGATACTACTACACTTACTGTGTATTTTGTTGCACAGGTGTTTGTGACTCCGGTGGCCTACTAGGCATAGCAGCACGGATGATTCTGGGACTAGGCGAGTTGCATCATTCGAGACGGCTGTAGCTAGAGCAGTCCTTTCCAGTGTACTATTTTAATTTCTTCCACTGTATTCCGAAGATGTTGTACTTTATTCTCTTATCAGTAGATGCTCATGTACTTGTGACACCTGGTCCTGAGATGGTTTGAAGTGTTGTATTGACTGTTTAACATTTAAATTGATTTGAGACTTTATTATTTAAAATTTTTAAATATGGAAGGAAAAGCTTAGATTTCAAAAGTGTTAAAAACAAGATTTTAATTAAGTAATTTGGTCGGCTTGCGTGACAGTAGTGTCTGGCGCCACCACATCCCTTAGTGGATTTTGTGAAAATAGTAGTAATATCTGTTATGGAAATAGCAAGGATTTTAAATTGGCTTCAGATTTGCAATTTAAGATTTAGCTGTTCTTCCAAATCAACAAAAAACATAAAGTAATATATTTCTTCGCGAACCAAAGATTTTGCCGAACTAAATTCAAAGATTACATGGTACAACTATAGTTAAGGCGATAATGAATCATTTTAGGCCTTTTTGTCTTCTTTTTAAGTAGTTGGACCAAAAAATTATTGACGTTTGATATCATCATTTAAAACAATACGAAAAATAAATTTTAAAGGTTCTACATTAAAATCGAAAAGTATGTTCAAAATTAAAATTTTAATTATATTAATCTATAAACGCATAAATAATGTAACAAATTTAAATCTTAACAAAGAATTGTACATTTTGATCAATTTTACTTTAAAATGTTTGCTCTAATATTTTAACATTAAATATTTTAAACTTTAACATAGTTAAAAAATCTCCAATAATCCTTTTTGTAGGACTAACAAAAGTAAATCCACAGACATAAACAATAAGCGCTAACTTAAACAACAATAAGCGCTAACTTAAACAAAAAGAAAAGAAAGCTAGAAAGTAAACAAAATTAACAAAATATAATAGGGGAAAGAAAGTTATATACGGTGTACAAAAGTATGATCCAAATTCTGAACTATGGCCCATTTTGTGTTACATCCTTTCTAGGAACGAATATTATTTTACATATTCAATCTTTTCAAAGTGAATTTAATATACACTATTTTTTCTACGTGGATAGTGAGTGTTTTTCCCAACGAATGAGTCGCATGAATAGAAGAATTTTGTATCATATGTCAATTTTTTTTTAGTTTTTTAAAATTTTAAATTGAGTCATCTTCTTCCTTTATTAAAATTATGCCATAGCTACTCCTTGAGCTGCACCACCCGATCTCCTTCTTCTCAATAGACATACCACGATTTCTCATATCTCTTCTCGTTGCAGAGAAGCTTAACTTGAGCTTTACCCATGCGTTTTAGGAAGCGAGAATTTTTTGAAATCTTTTCCAACCATTAACGCTTAGCTCAAGCTTTTGCACATTCTTTAATTTTAGGCAAAATACATAATCTTCCTATCAAACTTTGGACCAAATCCCTGTTACACACCTATTGAACACAGATTTTATTTTACACACCAAACCTTTTAAAAATGTGTCAATTACACACCACTTTCATGCTGAACCAATTTTACAAAATGTGTGTGTATCACACACCAATATGCTCGTGACATGTGTCATTAATTTAAAAATAAATAAAAACACACTTAAAATTACATATATACCCCCATCTTCATCTTCCCCACCTTGTCTTCCATTATTTCTTGAGAAACATTTCCAATAAGACCCAAAAAATAACAATAACAACAAAGGCACAAAATAAAATGCTCTACCATAGTTAGCACAATAACACTAGTTCCAACACCTAAATAGATAAACACAAATAATATATCCAAAGAATATCACCGGCCGAAATTTTACTTGAAATTCCATCTCTGACCATCCTTTCTTTTCTGGTATTATCTTTTCCTTTTCACAAAACTCGAAAATGATGAGCAAAAATAAAATAACGAATAGAAAAATTTTCAGATATTTATTCGGCACAATTAAAAGAACCACAAAGGGCACTTTATCAAAAAAAATCCAAAATAAAAAATAGACCTTGCGTAATTTCTTCTCCCTTCTCACTGATGGGATCTTGGGCAACCAAAAGACACACGGGGTGGGAGATTGGGTTGAGGCGGGGAAGAAGATAAGAGCAGAGGGGGGTTATTTTTTCTTTCTTTTTATGTTTATTTGTTAACTAGTGTAAAAAGAAGAAAAAAAATTAGACACGTTTGAATTGAAATTATAGCATTTATGCGCCTATTTGATGTGAAGAACACGCGGGTGCCACATAGCTAAAGTGGTGTATAATTGACACACTTTTGAAAGGTTTGGTGTCTAATATAAAATTCGTATAGAACAGATGTATAACAGGAATTTGGTCCAAAGTTTGATGGGTAGATTATATATTTTGCCTAAATTTTATAATGGATAATTTTTTAAATAGCTGACGCGATGACAGTTAGTTTGTTGCGAACTCCTCTATGTGATACAGTACAAATTAAGAAGATTATTGTATACTCTCAAGAATAAAGAGTAAATTATTTTAAAAGCCATTGCCTATATCTTTTCCAGGATACAAGACTCGTGTATAAGCACTATGCTACGTTATATTTCGTGTTTCTATTTGATAACTCTGAGAATGAGTTGGCCATGCTCGACCAAATACAAGGTAAATGTTTCCCTTATTTACCTTTGTTTTTGTTGTAGGGAAATCACATTGTTAAGGTCATGTTTAAGGTAGTCTCCTTAACTTTGTCACTAAAATTCTATGGTAGGTAAATTTTAATGATTGATAATAGGGAGAGAACGATGGAACTCAAGTTGGCGAACCAAGACTAGATAAATAACAGGTGAAAACAACTCAAAATATGGGATGTGCAATGATATGGTTCAATAGAGCTTCTTCTTTTTGTTATTGGAAGGAATAATTTTCTCCAAGCAATGGGGAGGAAGGTATTCGTATTAAAACTTAAAAGTACTACCAAGCTTTTGGACATCAGTTTCGGCTTGGTTTACTTATTATTAACACTTGCAATGATATCGCACAAATTGTTGATGTTGCATGAACCCAAGCAAATGGGTCTCGATTTTCTGGGATGGGCTTAATTCATAAATAAGTGGATAGTTGCTTCTTCAATGTTTTTATTTAATATTAAAAATAAATTTCGGGAAAGAGTTTTTTCACTTCATGATATATTGTTACAAGTGTATTTTCTCCCTGCATGTCTTAGTCTGTTTTTCTAAAGATGTTGCTCTGTATACCTCTCCATGTTTCTTTTACCGTCGAATTCTTGATCATCTTCTGATATAGTATTCTCATCTTGTAAGTTGCTACTTGTGTTAATAGAACCTTGTGTCATGTATAATGACTGCTACTGATATTTGAATGGAATCACTTCAATGATTTGATCGTCTGAGCTCTTGTTGATGATGTTGTTCTCTTTACATCAGTTTTTTGTGGAAACACTGGACAAATGCTTCAGAAGTGTATGCGAGCTTGATGTCGTATTCAATTATAGCAAGGTAGTGTATTGCACTAACCTATTTGTTGTATTTATATACTTATCTTTGAAACAAAAATATTCTTTCTTATCTAGAAAATCAATTGGATACGCTGGTGGAATACACCATTAACAAGTCTCATAAATCAACTTCCTTTTTCTATGGATTAGTTGCGGAACTATCATACATAAAGCTTCTAGTAATAAAAGCTTGGGCGTATTCACAATTTTACACAAGCTTCATCATGTGCAATACGTTTCAAATTCCATTTCTCTTGCTTTGTGTGGTATCAATAAGTATTAGCCTGCATCTATTTTATGCATATTTATATCTATTGAATGATTGTCTTCCACAAATGCATACCATTTTAGATGAAATAGTTTTAGGTGGTCAAGTGCTAGAAACAGATTCTGTTGAAGTTATGAAAGCAGTTGAGGAGATTACAAAGTTTCTCTCTCTCTCTCTCTCACACACACACACACACGGATACACAAGCACATACTAATGGGACACCTGTGTGTCACTTCACTGTCACTTGCATTTGTCATAATCTTTTTTTAATTCCAGCTTTATATGCAAAACTTGTAAATTGTTTTAGGGAATAATTCCTATTTAATTGCAGATTAGAGTCAACCACAAGCGCTGGCACATTGATCAACAAATCTATTCCTTCTTGGTGGGCTAGATAGCACATGGTTTGTTCTGTACATTACCTTTCTTATTGTGTTGAAAATGAACTCTCTTGAATATGACGTTTATGTTTTTTTAGTGTGGCAAATTAACTGACTTCTCAATTCATAATCATAGCCGGATACACATTTCTATGAATTATAAAGTTTTTTTTTAAGGGTCCTTCGTTGTTAGCCTGTTAGTTATACCGAGTTCTAAAACATCTACGATGCAAAAGCCAATCTGAAATTCCATTCGAGTCCTATATTCTACACAAAATATGTTGAAACTGTTAGATATATGGACTTATATCTATACACATATGAACAATATATGGATTAATTATATGTTATGTGCTATCTTTTGATTTGACCTAAATTGGTGGTCTTATGGACATTGTTAAGGGGGCCAATATATTGTCATATAAAGTGTAGGACTAATGTGTAGATACCCAAAAAGGTAACCTTAGTTAATGATGGGCTAACTAAGGTTACATACATGTAACCATGGTTACATGCTTATGACTTTTGAGTTTCATAACTCATATGTTATAAGAGGGGGGTTATGGTTCCCATAAGAAAGAATGCAAGACATTCTCTTCTTACTCCCATTGAAACTAGAGAGCATTTTGGTCTTGCATATCAAGTGGAAAACCAATCCTCAATTTTTGGTCCTGGATATATTCTTGTGAAAGCAAAAAACTTCAAGATAATCTTAAAGGAAGGATCAAGGAGCTTCTCAAAGGCACACCTTGGACAATCTTCAAGAAGGACTAAAGATTTCCACTTATGTATTCAGGTATGCTTCCGCTTATGTTGTTATTCCAAGTAATTCGATATGAAGGCTAAAGTGTTTTATTTGGATTCATTCCAACAATTGGTATCAGAGCCTCCTTCATATTTGGATTATTTGGAAGTTCATGAAATCCATGTTATATAAAGGTTATGATTAAGTTAAAATGGAATTTTGATTATGAAATTTTAGTACCATGATATAGCATGATTTCATGAATGATATGTTGTTGATGAACTTTGGTGTTTCAATATCTTGTTATCTCTAGATCATTTGAAATATTGAAATTTGCATAATTTTGGTTGATGATCAACATGATTTCTTGTTTAAGTTTCTTGTTGAAAACCATATTAAGTCGTTGGGCAGAATAGTAAGATAATCGATTATCTTATCCAGATAATCGACTATCTTGAAAGGTTGACCAAAATTTTGAAAAACAGTAGCACCGAATAGTCGACTATTTTTATGAAATAATCGATTATTCTGTTTTGTTCATCAAAAAATTTTTTAAAACAGAACCTGAGGATAATCGATTATTTTTAAAATAATCGATTATCTGGATTTTTCAGCAAAATTGGAAATTCCAGAGAGCCAAGATAATCGATTATCCTAGTTTTTCAGGAAATTTTGAGATTCCAGAAGGCCCAGATAATCGATTATCAGGCTCAGATAATCGATTATCTGGCCATAAATTGCAGAAATGTTTTATTTTCTGGCAGTTTAATGAGGACATAATGTAAGAAACGTTTTTCATAATTAATGAAACGTTTTAAGTATTAGGTTTTCAGATTTTTTAATTGTACATTAATAATATGTCAATTAATATTCAGTTTTTTAATTATTAATGTTTTGTACATTAATATTCAGTTTTAATATTAATTGTTTTTTAGTCCATCATGCTTCAGATTTTGGTATTGTCCAATTAAGATTAAAACAATTAATATTCAGATTTTACATGTCAAAACATGTAAATTTTCAGTCAAGATTCAATATATGGCTTAAAGAACTATATGATTTAGCATCTAATATTTTAAATTAGTCAATTGAAGCATTATGTTGCCAAAGTAACCTCTTTTGTGTAGATTGATTAATCTTGAAATATAAGATGACTGTGGATGTTAGTATTCCTTGCGTTTAACACCGGCCCAAAGGAAGGTTGTTATTTGGCAGGAATTCGAACATGCTTGTGGTGATAAATATGTGACAATTATTCGGTTTTCCATGTGAATATTAAGTCGGCCCAAAGGAAGGCTTGATATTTTACAAGAGTTTATTGTCAATATTTGATTACTACACCAAGAGTACCACTTACAAGTTGATTTTCTGTCCAAAGACTAAAATCAATGTTGTGCTAGGTATCTTGTAATGGGATTTGCCTATTTTGAATCTGTAAACTAAAGTTAAAGTTCAAGTAATTGTAAGCATATATTAAATTATCCTTGTTCTATATTCAGTGAATTCTTCAGCTGCTTCGATATTTGCAAGTATAAACAGCATCCCTGTGCTTAACGGCACAAACTTTAAGGAATGGAAAGAGAACATTATGATAGTTCTCGGTTGCATGGATCTAGACCTTGCACTTCGGATTGAGCAACCTGCTTCTCTTGAGGATAGATCTTCTTCTGATGAAAAGAAGGAGATGGAGAAGTGGGAACGCTCAAATCGCATGAGTCTAATGATCATGAAACGTGCAATTCCAGAATCATTCAGGGGCACTATGAATGATGAAAATAATGCCAAAATTTTCCTTGAAAACCTTGAAAAGCGTTTTGCACAAAACAAAAAGGCGGAAACAAGTACTCTTTTGAGTAAACTTGTTTCCATGAGGTATAAAGGCAAGGGAAACATAAGGGAGTACATTCTGGAAATGTCTCATCTTGCTTCGAAACTTAAGTCACTCAAGCTAGAATTACCTGAGGAACTGCTTGTGTACTTAGTTTTGATCTCTCTTCCTGCATACTTTAATCGGTTTAAGGTCAGTTACAACTGCGTGAAGGAGAAATGGACTCTTAATGAGCTCATTTCACATTGTGTGCAAGAGGAGGAAAGGATAAATCAAGATAAGACTGAAAGTGCTCATTTGGCATCCTCTTCTAAAGATAATAAGAAGAGGAAAGGTAAGGAAATTGCGGTTGCAAGGCCCCAGAAGAAGCAAAATAAGGAACCTAAGGTTGAAACTACAGAATCAGGTTGCTTCTTCTGTAAGGGGACTAATCACATGAAGAAAGATTGTACCAAGTACCACGCTTGGCGTGCGAAAAAGGGTACATCTCTTTCTCTTGTTTGTTCTGAAGTTAATTTAATTTCGGTACCTAAGGATACTTGGTGGGTAGATTCGGCTGCTACTACTCACATAAGTATATCTATGCAGGGTTGCCTGAACTGCCGAAAACCAAATGATGGTGAAAGATACATCTATGTGGGTGACGGCAAAAAGGTGCAAGTTGAGGCTATTGGCAAATTTAGGTTGTTGTTTAAGACTGGTTTTTATTTAGATTTGAATGAGACTTTTGTTGTACCGTCTTTTAGACGGAATTTAATTTCTGTTCCCAAATTGGACATATCCGGTTATTCATGTTCATTTGGTGACAATAAAGTTAGTCTCTTTCAAAATTCAAATCTTATCGGTACTGGTCTTTTATCAACATATGATAGCCTATATTTGGTTGATATAATAACCTCACATAATGAAACTTTGCATACAAGTTCAAGTGGTACCAAAAGAAAATTAACTAATGAGAATTCGTTATCACTCTGGCACAAACGTTTGGGTCAAATAAAGAATTCAGAAACTCGTGTCAGATGGAATTCTTGATTCTCTTGATTCCTCAAATTCGGATATTTGTGTTGAGTGTATCAAGGGAAAACAAACAAACAAGATGAGATTAGGTGCTAAGAGAGCTTCGGATGTCTTAGAATTGATACATACGGATATTTGTGGGCCATTCCCTACTCCTTGTAGGAATGGTCAACAATACTTTATCATATTCATAGACGATTACTCTCGTTATGGGTACCTATATCTTATTCATGAAAAGTCCAAATCCATAGACGTGTTCAAATCATATAAGGCTGAAGTTGAAAATCAACTAAGCAAGGATTAAATCCGTTAGATCTGACCGTGGTGGTGAATACTATGGTAGATATGATGGTTCAGGTGAACAACGTCCAGGGCCATTTGCTAAATTCCTAGATGAGTATGGGATCGTCCCTCAGTATACTATGCCAGGCATTCCTACTATGAATGGTGTAGCTGAGAGACAAAATCGGACCCTTAAGGATATGGTAAGAAGTATGATTTGTCGTACTACTTTGCCAGACTCACTCTGGGGAGAAGCATTAAAAACCGCAGCTTATATTCTTAGTAGAGTTCCAACTAAAGCTACAATCAAAACCCCATATGAACTTTGGACTGGGAATAAACCCAGTATTAATCACTTACACATTTGGGGTTGTCCAGCTGAGGCAAGGCCTTATAGGCCGAAAGAAAGAAACTGGATGCTAAAACGGTTAGTAGCTATTTTGTTGGATACTCTGAAAGATCCAGGGGGTTTAAGTTTTATGATCCCACTTCTAGAACTATTTTTGAGACGGGTAATGCTAGGCTTTCTGAGGATATTGAATTTGGGGGGTGGGGAGACAAAGTTATTAGAGATTTTGTCTTTGAGGAAGAACATGTGTCTTTCCCTCAAGTTGTTGATCTTGGTCAAGGTGTTCTCATTCCTGACACGGATCACACAACTCCAGTTCAAGACAATCTCGAAAATCTCCCCAATCAAGTTCCTGATATTACTAATGAAAATCAAACTCAACAACCTCAAGAAACTTAAGTGCCATTAAGGAGATCCACTAGAGAGAGGAGAAATGCAATTCCAGATGATTATGTTGTATTTCTCCAAGAACAAGAAAGTGATATTGGACTTGAGGAAGATGATCCAATCAACTTCCGTCAAGTCATTAACGGTTCTAACTCTCAAAAGTGGATTGATGCCATGAATGATGAGATGACGTCTATGAGCGATAACGGCGTTTGGGAGCTTGTTACATTGCCCGAAGGTATTAAACCGATTGGTTGTAAATGGATATTTAAGACCAAGAGGGATTCAGGGGGCAATGTCATTAAGTATAAAGCTCATCTTGTCGCAAAAGGCTACACTCAAAAGGAAGGCATTGATTATAAAAGAGACTTTCTCTCCAGTTTCATCGAAAGACTCTTTCAGGACTATAATGGCACTAGTAGCACATTTTGATCTTGAACTTCATCAGATGGATGTTAAGACAGCGTTTCTCAATGGTTACATTGAGGAAACAATTTATATGGTGCAACCTAAAAACTTTGTTCCGGAAGAATCAAAGAAAAGGGTTTGCAAATTAAAGAAATCCATCTATGGGCTCAAGCAGGCTTCCCGTCAATGGTATTATAAGTTTCATGCAGTCATTACATCTTTTGGTTTTGAACCGAATATTGCTGATGACTGTATATACCATAAGTTCAGTGGGAGTAAGTATATTTTTCTGGTTTTATATGTCGATGACATACTGCTTGCATGTAATGATATAGCATTATTGCATGAAACTAAGAAATTTCTTTCAAAGAAATTTGAAATGAAAGATCTTGGTGATGCCTCTTTTGTATTAGGAATTCAGATACAACGAGATCGCTCCAAAGGTGTTCTCGGTCTATCACAAAAGGGCTATATCGATAAAGTTCTTAAAAGATTTGGCATGCAAGATTGTAAACCAGGCAACACCCCTGTTTCTAAGGGAGACAAGTTTAGTATCAAACAATGCCCAAATAATAATTTTGAAACTACGGCAATGGAAAAGACACCTTATGCTTCGGCTGTAGGTAGTCTGATGTATGCTCAGGTATGTACACGACATGATATAGCACACATTGTTGGGATGCTGGGCAGATATCTAAGCAATCGGGGAATGGACCATTGGAAGGCAGCCAAAAGGGTCATGAGGTACTTACAGAGAACAAAGGATTACATGCTTACATATCGGAGATCGGACCAGCTTGAGATCCTCGGGTATACCGACTCCGATTTTGCTGGATGTCAGGATAGTCTGAAGTCTACATCAGGCTATATTTACATGCTTGCTGGCGGTGCTATCTCTTGGAGAAGCATCAAGCAAACTCTTACGGCCACTTCCACTATGGAAGCGAAATTCATGGCATGTTATGAAGCATCCAATGAGGCATTATGGCTGCGGAATTTTGTTAGTGGACTGCGCATAGTTGACAGCATTAAAAAGCCACTTAGGCTATTATACGACAACAGATCAGCAGTCCTTTATGCTAACAACAATAGTAGTTTGACGAAAGCAAAATATATGAACGTCAAATTTCGGGTTGTTAAAGAAAGAGTACTGAATGGACAAATGTGCATAGAGCACATAAGTACAAACTCCATGATTGCGGATCCGCTCACTAAGGGATTGACACCAAAAGTATTTCATGAGCATATTGCTTGCATGGGTGTCAAATCAGTTAAAGATTATGAATTTTAGTGGGAGTTTGTATTATACAATTATGTATTGTCCATACATTCAGTAATTCAGTTTTAAGGATATATCTGCAGATATTCAGTTTTAAAGTTTTATGTACTCTTAAGGTTTATGATTGATCTCAATAAAGAGAACCAGTTGGAAATAGACATTCTATTTCAGACCACACTTTATGTTATTTCCATGCTACACACCTATACTTGATCCATGTCGTTGGTTATATTGATATACGTGATCTATGTTGGTTCTAGTTACGCAAGAGTAACTAAGAGCTCTTAGATCCTATGTTGGTATGATTGATGGACCGGATTGTTCATGACAATTTTATTATGATAGCAATTCTGAGCTTATAAGGTTATAATGTAACATATAATGCTAAGGTTTGTACATATGTATGAGTATCTCGTCCAAGTGGGAGATTGTTAGATATATGGACTTATATCTACATACATATGAACAATATATGGATTAGTTATATGTTATATGCTATCTTTTGGTTTGGCCTAAATTGGTGGTCTTATGGACATTGTTAAGGGGGCCAATATATTGTCATATAAAGTGTAGGACTAATGTGTAGATACCCAAAAGGGTAACCTTAGTTAATGATGGGCTAACTAAGGTTACATACATGTAACCATGGTTACATGCTTATGACTTTTGAGTTTCATAACTCATATGTTATAAGAGGGGGATTATGGTTCCCATAAGAATGCAAGACATTCTCTTCTTCCTCCCATTGAAACTAGAGAGCATTTTGGTCTTGCATATCAAGTGGAAAACCAATCCTCAATTTTTGGTCTTGGATATATTCTTGTGAAAGCAAAAAACTTCAAGACAATCTTAAAGGAAGGATCAAGGAGCTTCTCAAAGGCACACCTTGGACAATCTTCAAGAAGGACTAAAGATTTCCACTTATGGATTCAGGTACGCTTTCGCTTATATTGTTATTCCAAGTAATTCGATATGAAAGCTAAAGTGTTTTATTTGGATTCATTCCAACAGAAACTTGATAAGCTAATATGAGCAATCCTTTTACCGAGCTAAGGGAACAGCTATTGCTCCGGAAAAACTTTTTGCCCACCTTATAACTGTAGAACTATTGGTTCAAGTTGACAGCGTTATCATTCTCTCCTTTTTCTCCGTAGATAATGGGGTGTGTGGTTCAATTTATGCACGCCTTGACTAATATCTTCTACTAGGAAAGGGATTGGGCATATCTGTCCACCATAGTTGGATGAGAAGAAGTCATACAATGTTGGGATTTGAATCCTGATCTTCATTATCAATTTGTCAAGTTACCAATTTCTCAAAGGTGCAAAAAGTAAACTTTTCAATTATGTCAACATGGGAAGAGAACAAACAAAAAGACAGAAAGCAACAGAAAGTTTGTCGTTGCTCTCTGTTACTTCTCAACATTTGTCTTCCCTTTCAATTATTTTCCTGTTCCCAGCATTGTATTCTTTACAGATTATGGGTGTTTTTGGTATATGACAAATATTTTCCAAGAAAATATTTTCTAAACAAGTAGTAATCTTATTCATTTTCCGGTGTTTGGTATGCAAGTTAAGGAAAATGACTTCTCAAGAGTATTCATCAGTAATTTTAGGGATGGCAGTTGGAGCAGGGTAGGTTAGGGCGGGGCAGTGCAAGCTTTGGCCTAATAAGTTTTTAACCCGTCCCGCCCTGCCCTATTTAGCATTTTTTCAGAATTTGCCCTGCCCCGCCCTGCCCGGCCCCGATTAAATTCTTCTTTATTTTTTATTTTGTAATATTCTATTTAATTTTTTAAAACATATGATTTTACAGAAAATATAGGATTATTAGAGCAAAAGGAAATTAAAAGAAGATTTTCTCATATCTTTATTATGATATATTTGACATACGGTAAAAGTGGAAAATTAAAACATTCGTGAATAAAATGATGCGATGAAATATGTGATGGAGATTACAAATCAAATTAATGAAATAGTTTGTATTCGAAGAAATCGAATAATGACAAATTTCCTTTCAGTTTGGAGGACATCAACGATTTTGGCATTTAAAGATTTCATCCTATGTCATTTTACCTGGAACAAATTTTAATTATCAGTCATTTAACTTCTTTCTGGGAGATAAAGAAAATATTTTTTAATAATTAGTGAAAAACAATTGGAAAGATGAACTCTACAGCAGCAGTTGAACTTATACATGAAATGAAACGCATTATAATGTGTATATTCAAAAATAGGAATTGGGGAAAATAAACAAAAATAATCTAACCCAGTTATTAACTTGGAATTTGCCCGTGCCCTGCCCTGCCCTATTAAGATTTTTAAAAACGGTTAAGGGTCAGATTTGCCCTTGTACTATTCAAAATAAGCTACATTTATCCTCCGTTTGAATTCTTTAACAAATATACCCCCACCGTTACATTTTCGGGCAACATTTACCCTTCCGCCGTTAAAGCTGTTTCCTCAAAATTTTTAAACACGTGGCATTCTCCCATTGGTCCAGATTAGCCCACCCATTGAATTCTTTAAACCCGACCGACCCGAAGACACAACCCGCCCCGACCCCCAGGTATTTATATACCCCATCGTTACTTTCCAGACCCTTTTCCAAACCCTTCCCCTTCATCTTCCTCTCATTTTCACCTAGGGTTCTATCTCATTCCATTGAAGAACAAGGAATTTCCACATGCTTTCTCCAACAACAAGAAGCAAAGGTAAGTACTTTCTTCAATTAAATGTTTGTTGAAGCTGTTTGATGTATTTTGTTGCTTAACTTTGCCGCGAATTAATCACCTATAAGGATTTCGTTCTTTTAATCAAGTTATGGTTTTGAGTATGAGCTTAAATATCTATTGTTGACCGATGGGTGTGTTTTTTATGAGCGGATTTTGTTTGCATGGGTTGCGTAGGTGTGTTTTCCGTTTCTGTTGATTCGAGATAGTTTTTATTTTTGGATTTGTGTCGTCGCCCCTGTTTGATAATTGATTTTCTGATATTTTTTGAACATTTTGCTGTTTCAGTTATACACCAATGTACTGTTTCAGTTTTAGGATAGTCTTCTGTTTAAGTTTATCTCATATTTTATCAATTTTCATCATACTATTGTTCAATCATAAGAGTTCAGTATTTTATATACTTTTCAGGATATTAAATATGACTTTGGTGGACATAATTTTCCATCATGGTGGGGATTGGATAAAAAAACCCCATGTGTTATATTCAAAGAAGCTTGTTCACTCTTGGAAAGGTTATGACTCTGATCTTATTTCCTTTATTGATCTAGTAAATGAGTACACTGGGAAATTGATGTATATAGGTGTTCAACAACTAATTGTAAATGGACCTTCTGGTAACTATTTTGAAGTAGTTGATGACTCTGGGATAAGACAATTATTGTCTTTAATATCTGATGAGTTTAAGTGTCTTAACTTTTATGCAGTAGATGAATGTGAATTATCTGTGAATGTTCCTAATATTGTCGATTATTTTGATTCACATTCATCTCCAAAAGAAGTTGGTACAGATTGTAGTGAGATTGAGTGTCAGTGTTGAGGTAGGCTATAATTCTGAGGAATTACAAACAATAGAATTTCAGAAAAATAGAGAAATTGATGTTGGACTGTCAAACTACAAGGAATTGTATAAGGGTATGAGCTTCAAGGACATACCTGAAGCAAGAAAATGTATTAACTTATATTCTCTGGCAAACAAAAAGGATTTAAATCAAGAAAAAAGTGATAAAGAAAGATTAAGGTACACATGTGTTACTGGTTGCCCTTTTGTTTTCTCATTTCTGGGGATGGAGACCTTCCAGGTGTTAGGATAAAGACACTAAACCCAAACCATGAATGTGATGACGCATTTGATAATAGTAGGGTTGATCATCATACAATTGCACTTTATTTCAAGAAAAAGTTGCAAGATAACCCTATGTATAAGATTAAAGAGATGAGAGCAGATATCAAAAATGTTTTTAATACAAATGTCAGTTATGGAAAGTGTAAGAGGGCTAAAAGAGAGATTTTAGAGAAACTACAAGGAAGTTTTACAGATGGCTACAATAAACTTGAGGCATATGCTACTGAACTTAGAGAAAGTAATCCAGGAAGTGATGTAATCATTAACTTGTCAAAGGATGCACTTGCTCAAGGTGTAAGAAGATTCTTGAGAATGTATATTTGCTTCCATGCTCTTAAGATGGGTTTTAAGGAAGGGTTGAGACCTTTCATTGGCTTGGATGGGACATTTCTTAAAGGGAAAGCCAAAGGTCAATTGTTAATTGCTGTTGGTTTGGATTGCAATAACCAAACGTATCCTCTAGCTTGGGCAATTGTAGACAAAGAGACTAAGACAACATGGAATAGGTTCTTGGAATTGCTTCAAAGCTCATTGGATCTCAAAGAAGGTGAAGGAATTACTTTCATGTCAGACATGCAGAAGGTAGTCTTTACATTCTACTTTTCTATTTCCTTACTGTTAATTCTATGTTATTTGTATCTTTTAACTATTCTTATTTGTATCTTTCAGGGATTGATTTAGGCAGTCCATATGTGCTTCCAAAGTCAAATCATAGATATTGTGTTAAACACATTGAAGCAAACTGGTGCAAAAAATGGAGAACAGATGAGTTCAAGAAGTTGTTATGGTGGTGTTCATGGTGCTCATACGAGGAAGACTTCAAGGACCAGTTGAAGAGCATAGGCAAACTGGATAAGGAAGCTGCTGAAGCTTTACTGAAATATCCTCCTCAAGCATGGTGTAGAGCCTATTTTGACACAGTGTGTAAGAACCAAAGAGTTGACAATAATTTCGTGGAATCTGTAAATGCATGACTTTTACAAGCTAGACAGAAGCCAATCATAAACATGCTTGAAGATATAAGGATTAAGCTTATGAACCAGTTGAGAGAGAGAGAAGAATCTGCTAGACTATGGGCTACATCTTTCAGTCCACATAGTATGAAGTTATACAATGAGTACCTGAAGATAGCTAATAGATGTTTTGTTAACTCCAATGGTGACTCTGGCTATGAAGTCAGAGAAGATGGAGATACGCACACTGTCAACCTGGCTATTAAGAGATGCACATGTAGGGGATGGGATCTCACTGGAATTCCATGCCCCATGCCATTAAAGCCATTCAGTACAAGAAGATGGATCCTTTGGAGGAAATAAATTGGTGGTATAGCAAAGAAGCATACATGCTTACTTATAAACACAAATTGCAGCCAGTTAGGGGGGAAAATTTTTGGAAAGTTGAAGAATCTCAAGCAATGAAACCACCTGAGTTAGTCAAGTTGGTTGGGAGGCCTAAAATCAAGAGAACAAGGGATAAAGATGAAGCAATCAAGAGGCAAGGTGAATGGGGAGTTTCTAGGAAGGGAAGAGTTATGAAGTGCATCAAATGTGGAGAGACAAAGCATAATGCTAGACGATGTGACAAGGTAATAATTAATTTTTCAACTTCATTTACTCATTGTTGGATCTATCTATTATCTAACTTGTTTAATAGCCACGTCAACAGGAGAAAAGGCAAAGAATTCTTGATGAAGATGAAGAAGTGGGGCAACATCCACAAGAGGAAATTAACCTTACTGCACCCCAATGTAGTCAAGCAAGTCAAGCCCCAGAGTTTGTTTTCATGCCTACACCAAGGGTTTATAGGGAGACTTCAAGTTCTGCTACTGCTTTTGAGCATCCAGAACTAGAAGATGAAGCAGCTATAAGGCCTATGGTGGTGTCAGAAGAAAAAACAAGGCTTCACCAGAGACAACAACCATCACAACCTTCAGAATCAAGGGTAATTGCATTCAAAGGTGATCACAATGGTTTAAGTGTTCCATCTGATCTTCCTTACTCACCAGGCAGCCTTACATGGAATGGGAAAGCTGCTATTACTGGAAAACAATTACAAACACAAAGTAGGCAAAGAATAGAGAAGTTGGTGCCAAGGAAGAGAAACAAATGATGTGTGGTAATGCTGCTGTGCATACTGTTTGTAAAGAAGCGTACTGTTTATGTAATGCTGCTGTGCTGTCTGTAAATTTTTGGGGGTCATAATTTTGTAAAGAAGCAACAGTTTATGTAATGCTGCTGTGTTGTTTGTAAATTTTTGGGGGTCATAATTTTGTAAAGAAGCAACAGTTTATGTAATGGTGCTGCTGTTTGTACTGATGCTGTCTGTGCAGCTTTTTGTACTAATGATGTTTGTGTAAATGGTGCTGCTGTTTTTGTACTGAAACAGTTTATGTAAAGCTGCTGTTTTTGTGATGCTGTGCAGCTTGGTCTATATACAAGTGTGCGTATATATGTAGTGTGTTTGTGAAGTGTATTGATTTGAAATCCTAGATATCCTATGACTGCCTTTGGGATAGTTGATGTGTTTGATCTGAGTGCGTGAAGCATTGAGCTTTCCAAGTCGCCCAGCAGCATTTATTTCCATACGTTTGTGTCTGTAAACATTACCAGCAGCATCTTAAATTTGCTGTTTATGTAATGCTGCTGGGTAGCATTGTAAAGAAGCATGCATAAATGCTGAAATTTGCTGTTTATGTAATATATATCTAGGGCAGCATTGTAAAGAAGCATACATAAATCACGTTTGTGGTATCAAATTATGCAGCTCTAAATACAAAAAAATTTGAAAGCTTCACAGATGGTAGGAACACAAAATACTTCACTTCATTAAATCACATTGAAAGCTTCTAAATCCAGTAATACATATGCTTCACTTCATTACCATTGCCACAACAGATGGTAGGAAAAATTTCCACTAATACATATACTTCACTTCATTAGCATTGCGGCAACAAATCCCATAAATATTGTCCATGAAATCATAATGACGATCTTCATATTTAGGACTTTCTCTTCCAATTTACGGGCTTTGTTCGCTTCCGAATTCTGTAAAGCCTTCAAGCTATCCACTCTTTCCTTTAATTTTCCCCTTTCAAGAATAATCGCATCCAACGTCGACTTCATATTTTTGAGTTTAACATTAGCGGCATCCAATTTGTACTTCATATTGTTAATTATAATGACCGCTCGATCCGGTAACACATCATCTTGCCATTCCCAATAATTGCACGAGCTTATCTACCAAACAAAAAGCATACAACTTCTAATTATAAACCAATAATACAAGGGAAAAATTAAAATTATCGGAAAAATTAGATGGAATCAGAATAAACAAAGTGATACATACATCAGGTTTTGCGCACTTAAAGAATCTCCTTCCGGGATTAAATGGAGTCGTTGAAGTGAAGTGATTAGCAATTTCCCCCCAATGACACCTCCTCTTTGATGAATAACTACTTGTAGACATGACAAAACTTGCTATGTTAGAAACCCTAATTCCTTGTTCTTCAATGGAATGAGATAGAACCCTAGGTGAAAATGAGAGGAAGATGAAGGGGAAGGGTTTGGAAAAGGGTCTGGAAAGTAACGATGGGGTATATAAATACCTGGGGGGTCGGGGCGGGTTGTGTCTTCGGGTCGGTTGGGTTTAAAGAATTCAATGGGTGGGCTAATCTGGACCAATGGGAGAATGCCACGTGTTTAAAAATTTTGAGGAAATAGCTTTTAATGGCGGAAGGGAAAATGTGGCCCGAAAGTGTAACGGTGGGGGTATATTTGTTAAAGAATTCAAACGGAGGATAAATGTAGCTTATTTTGAATAGTACAAGGGCAAATCTGACCCTTAACCGTCTTAAAAAAAACTTTTGCCCCGCCTCGCCCTGCCCCATTTAGATTTTTCCCTGCCCTGCCCCACTAAGAGTTTTCCCCGCCCCGCCCTGCCGCAATTGTCATCCCTAAATAATTTAGATATAATAAGCATGAAGCCACAAACTTCCAAACAAACAATCTCCTGGACCCATAAATTTTATAAACTTTCGAACCACTAAACTATCAAAATCGCGAAATTTCGAACCCATAAACTTTATAATTTCTAAACTCGTAGCCTTCCAAACACATCAACCTTCGAACTCATAATTTTGGAACTTGTAAAATTTTGAGCCTTTAAGCCGATAAATAATAAAATTTAAATTGAAAAATATATTTAATTTTTTTTTCGGGGGGGGGGGGGGGGGGGGGGGGGGGTAGTAAATCAAAATGGGTGCTGCAGAAACATGAAAAAGCAGAAATTTGAAATTGCAAAAAAAAAAATTAAAATAAAAAAAATATATTTTTTGCGGGGGTGGGGGGTGGGGTGGGGGTGAGCAGTAACGGAAAAACTAAAATTTGAAAAAATAAAACTTTTTTTGGGAGGGGGTGGGGTGTGTTGGTGAGGATGGGAAAAGTTGAGAAGGAGGTTTGGAAAATGTTTTCCATTTTTTTGATAAGGAAAACATTTTTCTCCAATTGGAGGAAAATGAATTGATAAGAAAAATATTTTCCAAAATATTTAAGCCAATCAAATATGGGTAAATTGGAAAATATTTTCCTTCATTCCAAACACACCCTATATTGAGGGGATTCACTCATTCTGAAGATTCTACAATCGACGAGATTTGCACCAGTGATCCGTCAAACCAACTTCAATTTGCTATAGACATTTGATAGACTCTTTATTAACGTATTTGCAATATAACGAAGTGAACCTCTATTTGGCTAAAAGAACTACCGACTAACGTGTGCCATTGGGTTCTTTGTAAGAAAAAAGAAAAAAAAACAAATTAAAAAGGGCATACTATTGCAAAACTTAGCTCAAAGTAATAAACAAAAAGATAGACAACAAAGTAGAGAGAAAGAGAGAAAAGAATATATTTCTTCCATGTATCCAAGTGTATTACAAAATGAGTTTTCATCCTCTATTTATAGTACAACATATAGGTATACCAAAAGAATTTCATAAGTATGTCATTAAGTATTTGAGATCATGGAGGAAGATCATGGGTAAATTATGAAGGTATGGGAGTTACAACAATAATGGTGAGAAGTAGTGGGAACTATCTACATAATGGAGAAGAGTAGTAGGAGTAACTTCTTTAGGAGTTATAGACATCCACTACAAAGTATAATATTTCATAACACTCCCCCTTGGATGTCTATAGATAATGTGCCTCGTTAAAACCTTAACTAAAATAAAACCCAATGAAAAAAAATTCTAGAAAAGGAAAAAGAGTACACATATCTAACAAAATGCATTTTTGTTGCCTCGTTAAAAACCTTGCAAGGAAAACCCAGTGGGACAAAACCTTGTAAGGGAAAAAGAGTGCAACGCGCATTAACTCCCCCTGAAAGAGCATCAATTCACATTCTTGAGCCTTCGCATTCCAATCTTGTGCACCATCTTCAAGAGATCGTTGGTAGAGATTTGATAAATAAATCAGCCATATTAACTATAATGAATATTTGCATCTTGAAATCATAACTCGTGGTAGATATATAATGTCTTCACAAATATCGTGGAATGGCTTTTCAATATCTCCACAAATGTATCATCGCTATCATATTATCATGCTTATAGTTATAGCAAGATACATTAGTGCATAAATTGCACTGAGGAAGTGGTACCTCAAGATCAAGAATTATAGATGCTTCAAGCAACTTAAATCCTTTATGGATTGTCATATAAGTTGAGTCATATAAGCCATATTATAGACTTTATATGCATATCAAGTTTTCATGTCATGCTAGACGTATAAGATATAGAAAAACTGATTACACATACCATTGACTTTATACTTTCAAGTATTCGAACTACATGTCCAAAACTACATGTCTTTCATATGGAATCAATTCTACTTGAATTGTATCTCTTCCATTTGGCCAATATTTGTTTCTATTCGACAAACTTAAGATCCTCATCGATATTTAGCGCTATCATAGATGTCGTCGACGAACATTTTATATCGGTTCCAGTAAATTTTCATAAAGACATAACATGGAGATCTCTTCATTCATATATTCAGGTACCTGAATCTCTCATGAGATTTTATGAAGTGTTATGTCATGTGATCTTCTAGATCACTTGCCTCCTTATTATGATCACTTTGATCATTTGCTCATCTTCTTTATTAAGAAGTTCTTTTTGAAACCGATTTGTCTATACGCTTTAAGCGTATCAAAGACTTTGTCCTTCTAGGACTTAATATGAGCATTTGCAGTGAGAATATAGTTACTTTCTTTGGGTCAGCAAATGCGTATGGCATGCTTTGCAATATGTTGCAATTGAATTATATTTTTATGAACTTCAAGTTCATATTATGATATTTGAGGATCTATATATACAAATGATAATTCGTTCCATGTAACTTTTTCTCAAGTGTTTATCATGTCTCCTCCTCATGCTAGAAAAACTAACTTGTTTCCTCAACTCTGGGAAATCATCTTTGTGCATTATCATGTTAATATACACTGCACATCAATAATAATAAGATGAAATTATTTGGTTCCTGACCCTGAACCACTTGTGAGGGGAGAATATAATATACTCTCGTGTATAACGTATATCAAATTGATATAGATAACTTTGTTCTCATAAGCAATAATTTAGCTATTAAGTGGAGGCACTCAATAAATTATTTTGCTAAACCAACTATGATGTAAACCAACTTATCAAGATGAACTATCTTGAATAGAAAATCTGGAAATTATGCTCGAAATTAGATTACTGAGCAAGTTACCTCGCAAGCACCGGCCAGGTTGCAGGTTAATAATAATCGCACATGTAACCATATCATAGATGCATCATATGTGGTATACATGGCAGGCGAATGGGCCCATATTCGCCTTTGATATTTCCAGAATTTATGGGATTCAACCCCAACTTTAGTTGGTCAATTAATTAATGAGAACAAGTAATATAAGAGAATTCGTAAAGAACTTTCTAGTTCTTTAATATTTACCCATGTGAATTCTCTATTATTGTTGCACATCATACTTAAATTGATATGGCTAACCCGAATGCCAATTGAATAAATTATCAATATTGATAAAATTCAGGTTTACATCATGACATGTGCAATTATCGATAAACTCTAAGTTTATTATGATATGGGTTTTTATATCAATAAACATCCACTTTATTGTAGCATTCTTTTGTTTGTATAGTACAAATTGGAGAATAAAGCTGGTAGCTTTTCACATGCATATTATCATGCTACAAGTTGTAGTAATAGAAGATATCAAATCTTTCTTTTATTTATAGTCTCAATATAATCAATCGCTTCGCATATACTTTAGAAACTGAATAAGTTTCTTTGAGACTTACTACAATACAATACCTTATTGGTAATCAATTATGTTTCTCCAAAATAATGTAATTGGCTCTTAAAGTTGTACCATTATGGTCATGTCAAAATTATATGCAATATATGTTTCTTGCATTATTATTGTCCTTTAATAGTCATATTGCCAAAATATTTTGGCGTACAATTGGTACGTGACCAATGACCATTCATGTCATAATAATGACATTATTTTCTTATATCATCTCAACCCTCCTTCTAGAGGTGAGTGTGGTATATTCAATACCAATAGCATGTTCATATTCTTCCAATAATGAATATGTATTCATAAATCATATGTTGTCACATTCACACCATGAATGGATCATAATCATCTATATGTGCTGTATGAAATCTCATGTCAAATCGATGACATATATTACTTTAACAAAGTGAAGGAATATTTTGAGAATCCTTATTATTCTCATTATCACAATGATGACGATTATGAGAATCCTTATTATTCTCATTATCACAATGATGACGATTATAATTTCGTCTATTGCCACGTCCATATCCATTGATACCTTCACGGTAATAATTTTGTCTTCTTTCAGACTTATTACATAGTGCTATCATATTTTCTGCGGGGATATGTAATTTTGTTATCCTTTTCAAATCCGTAAATGCGTCTGGCATTTGATTTGCTATTCTTTGCAAATGAATAATCTTTTGCACCTCTTTTTCACAAATAGAGGCACGCAGATCAAGATGAGATAATGATGGATTTTTCCACAAAATTTCCCATTTGGTTTCACCACCAACTTCTCTCCCTAATTTTGTGAAAAGTGTCTCATTGAATTGACAGTCTGCAAATCATGCAGTAAATAAATCCCCTGTCAATGTTTCGAGGTAGCGAATAATGGAGGGCGATTCAAACCCAATATATATTCCTAACCTTCTTTGCAGACCCATTTTGGTGCGATATGGCGGTGCTACAGGCACATATACTGCACATCCGAAAATTCTTAAATGGGATATAATAGGTTCATGACCCAAAACTAATTGCAAATGGGAATATTTGTGATAATTTATCAGTCTGAGACGAACTAGCATTGCTGCATGCAAAATGGCGTGACCCCAAACCGAAGTGGGCAGCCTCGTTTTCATGAGTAACGGTCTTGCTATCAATTGCAGACGTTTAATTAAAGACTCTCCAAGACCATTTTGAGTGTGAACATGAGCTACGGGATGTTCCACTTTTATCTCAATTGACAAGCAATAATCACTAAATGCTTGGGATGAAAACTCAGCAGTATTATCTAGTCTAATAGACTTAATTAAATTATCGGAAAATTGTGCCCGTAATCGAATTATTTGTGCCATTAATTTTGCAAACGCAAGGTTGCGAGATGACAATATGCACACATGAGACCATCTTGAAAATGCGTCTATTAAGACCATAAAATATCTAAACGACCCACTAGGTGGGTGAATAGGTCCACAAATGTCCCCTTGTATACGTTTCAAAAACGCAGGTGACTCAATTCCAACCTTTGTTGGTGATGGTCTAATAATTAACTTGCCTTGATAACAAGAAGTGCAAGAAAATTCATTATTTAAAAGAATCTTTAAATTCTTTAATGGATGCACATTTGAATTTTCTATAATCCATCTCATCATAATTGATCCAGGATGTCCCATTCGATCATGCCAAAATACGAAAGTATTGGAATCAGTAACCTTTTGGTTTACGGTAGAATGTGCCTCAATTGCACTAATTCTTGTCCAATACAGGCCACAAGATAAAGATGAGAACTTCTCAATAACCCTCTTTTGGCCAGAGACATTCTTTGTAATGATGAGATATTCAAGATTATTCTCATATATTGTCTCAATATGATATCCATTTTGAATGATATCTTAAAAACTCAACAAGTTCCTCTTAGACTTGGAGGAGAACATTGCATTCTCTATGATAAATATTGTTCCTTTAGGCAGAGTTATAGTTGCTCTTCCGTAGCCTTCAATCAATTTACTACTACCAGAAATTGTAGTAACATCTGCCTTACACATACTTAAATGAGAGAAATATTTCTTCTCTTTGAATATCGTATGTGTGGTACATGAATCAATTAAAAAAATAATTTAAAATAATATACATAGTCATGCCTTAAGTACTGATTCACAGTGACAACTTGCAATACATTCAAAGTTCAAAACGTGTTCATGTATTGTTAATTGACACCAAATATAGTTCTATACATGTATATGTCTAAATGTGTTAATAAGAAATTTTACAATATTGCATACAATTTTGCAAAGTTTTAAGACAAATATGATTTTAGTTACAGCTGCAACAATTCCATGTGAAAAATAAATGTGCCATAATGTAGACTACACAAATAAATGCCATGGGTACAAAAACTGTTGAATATACACAAGCACAATACTTATAATTGTAAGCAATATAGTAAGGAAACAATTTGTAGTATTATAGTACAATGTCTTTGAAGAACGCAAAAATCACTGTAGTATACATAGATAAGATTACGACACTAGTTACTCATTGTGTACAATATTTTGCTATATCTACTGTTTTTGTCTAACATTTAACAAAGTCTAATGTTTTGATAAACGAATAAATTCTAGCTAGCACAGAACATTGACTTATGAAATAATCAAACTGTTGATAAGGCAAGCATCTCTGCTAATTCATACTGGAATAATCTTAATTACTTAAAGGAAAACCCTTATACGATTGGCAGCAAAGAGGATCAACGGACAGAAACTGTAAGATAAACCTTAAAGAGATGTGTGCAGATCTTTAAAACAAAAGATACATCCCTTGGATTTTGTTAGCTCCCTGAACTTACCATAGGAATCTCTTATGTAATGGAGCTAGCATTATCTTTTGTACCTACTTCATCTTCTTGATGCCATTAACGAACTTACTTAGTATATCAAAAATAAGAATAAAAATAGCAGATACATCCTCCATTCTAAAAGAATAACAAAGTTTAAAGTATGAGAATCAACTGTTCTACTTAATCTAAAGTTATATATTTTAAAATCATAATACAGATTATTTGTCAAGTTGATAAAACTCTTAAGGTACATATTGATATTTGATTATTGATTAAATTGTTTTAATATTAATTTTAAAACAAAAATTAGGAGGAGAAAAAATATCTTAATTTTCTCAAAGAGATTCTTGAGATAGTAGAGCTTCTGCTGATAACGTATTACAAAACTTAGCTCAAAGTAATAAACAAAAAGATAGACAACAAAGTAGAGAGAAAGAGAGCAGAGAATATATTTCTTCCATGTATCCAAGTGTATTAAGTACAACATATAGGTATACCAAAAGAATTTCATAAGTATATCATTAAGTATTTGAGATCATGGAGGAAGATCATGGGTAAATTATGAAGGTATGAGAGTTACAACAATAATGGTGATAAGTAGTGGGGATTATCTACATAATGGAGAAGAGTAGTGGGAGTAACTTCTTTAGGAGTTATAGACATCCACTACAAAGTATAATATTTCATAACACATACAAAGTTTTAGTCAGGGATGTGTCACTTATATTTATCTCAGGAGATAGAAGGACGAAGTAAAAAATTTGCTGATCTTGCTGCGAGCAAAGTTAATTCAACTTCATTTAGTAAAATTTTAATCATGAAATATGTAGCAAGTAAAAGATGCTCGGAAATGACGACCAAAAAGAACACATCTCTCTTTAAAGAAAAGAGAGGTATTTCTGAGAACATGATTAAATTAAGCAAATGTTGTTAGACAGTGAAAGCAAATTCTGTGTAAATTTTATTGGATTTCAATTCATAAAATAATTTGGACCACATTAAATTCAGGATATTAGTTCATATAAATATGGGGTAATGCATAAAAACTACCCATCCTATAATTAAATTGTCAACTACACACCTTTTCTTTATGTGAGTCCTATTACCCCCTGAACTAATTTGAAGTGTAATTATTTACCCTTTACAAATCAACCACCAGATGCGTGCAAGCTGCAAGGTGGTGAAATACACGCGCCTGGAGTTATGAGAACAACCATTTCTGGCAGATTTTCAGCTATTTTTCAGCCATTTCAAGGTTAAATGACATTGATACATAAGTAAGTTACTCTGTATTAATTTTCGTAGTTTGACATCCATTAGTTCTTAATGGATTATGATTAAAACTGCAAAATTGACTATGATTCGTTGGATTAATTTTTAGTTTTCTAACACACGAACTAGAAAATTCATATATTTAAGATAAATCTATTTTACTATATCCAACATCCCCTTTAAACTAAGTTGGGCATTTCAAGAGCCACTAAGGAAGCAATCGATCTCAAAGGGCTTGTGAAGATATCCGCTACTTGATTTTCCACTTGCCTTTAAGAGAGAGTGCACCCTCTCTATGCCACGTCATCACTTAAGATGGTGTTTATTACACTTTAAATTAGTTCAAGGGGGTAATAGGACTCCCGTAAAGGAAATGTGTGTAGTTGGCAATTTGGTCATAAGATAGGGTGATTTTTATGCATTATCCCTATAAATATTGTGGCTAGTAAATTAGGCTAATTATTTAAATTCAATATATGTGTGTAAAAATAGCGTGTAGTAGCCACTAATTAAGGGTGTCATTAATTTTTATCCACTAATTACAATGCTCATAAAAATAGCCGCTACTAATGGGAAAAAGACACATTTACCCTTTATGTATTTCACTCACAATCCCAAAATCCCCCAAAATCTTTATTTTCATTCAGACGAGTATTTTCTGAGAGCAGTTTCAGGGTTCAGTGTTTTCTGCTTCTTCATCTTCCTCGCATGCAAACTATTATCTTCAGTTAAACTTCTGCTCGTTCATCTTCTCCGTAATCTTCTGTGAATCGTGACTGATAATATTTTTTTTTATTTTATGCATTTTCGTTTTTCTTTATGTGTAAGTTGGTTCAATGCCGTGTGAAATTTCAAAATGAGCATTATATGTTGACTTAGTGTCGTCGGTGTAGTGTGATTCTGTTATTGATAAATTTTTAGTGTGTACAATTTAAAATGTGTTTGTGGTTGATTCAATATATTTGATTATGTAGGGATATTTTCGAAAAATAGTTGTAGAAATTCATAAGCTTACTGTGTTTATGAATTTTTAGTTAACTGTATTCATGAAATATAAGGAAGAAACGATATTAAATTTTGAAGTTGGGACTCAAAGTTAAGGACTGATTGTCCTTAACTTTTGCACATGAAACTTGAAGTTAAGGACTAGGTGTCCTTAACTTTGGAAGTTGAAAGTATAAGTTAAGGATTGTATTTCCTTAACCTTTACACTTAAAATTTAAAATTAAGGACAGTAATTCATTAACTTTTAAACTTGAAATTTTAAGTTAAATCCTAATCTTTGTTTGTTTTTTCTTCTTTTCTAGTATCATAATGGAAGGCGATCGTGTGTTTGATTTTGAGGATTGGTGTAATTTTCTGGTATATTGAAAAGGAAAATTTTAATATAAGGAAACAATTAAAAGCTTTTTGTCGAATAGCCAATGGAAGAAATTGAGCGAAAGTATTTTTGGCAACTTCTTCAGATTACAAAGTGTGAAGTTTAACTTATGCACTGTATATTGCTTTCTGAAATTGTAAGTAATGAACCTGATACGAAGACCTTCAAGGTATTTTACCGTGATATTAAGTTTACTCGTGATGCATTCCATATTATTACTGGTTTGAAGTGTTATTCGTCGCTTGACATGTAAGGTCTATATGAGAAAGATAATAGGCTTTTAAGAGTCTATTTCCCTGGAAAGGACAAAATTGAGTTGGATGATTTGTATAGTTTTATTTCTAGTCGCCCACATAGTACAACTTCATCATTCGTTGGAGGTGATGATGATACTTTGTTTTTGGCAACACTCTATTTTGTTGAGTCGATTTTGATGGGCAAGAGGAAAAATAGGAATATGTCGGATCAAATAATGAAAATAGTCGACAATGATTCACTCTGCGCTTCTTTCAACTAGGGCTCTCTTGCTTATGAGACACTATTAAATTCATCGAAGAGTTGCTTGAAGCCAAATGAGAATGAGGTTGAGAAGGAGAAAGAGAAAGAAAAAGAGAAGGATAGCTACACTTTAGTTGGCTTTCCGTTTGGCTTTTGTGTTTGGATTATGGAAGTACTTCCTATTTTCCATGAGAAGAATTTGTGAACATCAAAGAATCTGGTATCCTCGAATGTTATACTATTCTGAAATGAAGTCTCCAATATTTGATGCTTTTTGTAGAAAATATTTTCATAATATAAAAGTAAGTTAATGTAATTACTATCTATTTTTTTGTTTATTTGTTTTAGTTATGTATACTTATGTTTAATTTTTCTTATATAATAGTTGTTTAAGTTGATTGAGGTGTCACCCTTTATTCCTGTGGAAGAAGAAGATACAGAGCCTCTTCGTGTTGGGGAGCCACTTTCACAAAATCAAAGCTCAAGGTTTTCTTCCACACAATTTGACGAAGGCGTACTTAAGAAAATTGCTAGAGTATGTGTTTCTGCCTTTGAATCGTATTAGTTTTTTATTTGATTATTTCTTGCTTATGAACACTTTTTTATATTATGTTTTTGATTCAGAGATTATCAGAGAGTTTTAAGAAGGATTTGCAAGCTGAAGTTATCAGAGTTAATCAAAAAATTGCTGTATCAGCAAAAAAGATTGAGAATGAAATCATGGTAATTTCAGTTAGTCCAACTTAGGACTTTGTGCCCTTATATTTTAAACTTGGAATTGAAGTTAAGGACTTCTTGTCCTTAAATTTTGAACTTGGAAATGAAACTTAAGGACAAGCTTCCCGTCCTTAAGTTTTGATCTTGGAATTCAAAGTTAAGGACTTCTTGTCCTTAACTTTTGAACTTGGAATTCAAACTTAAGGACTGCCAGTCCTTAAGTTTTGAACTTGGAATGCAAACTTAAGGACTGCCCGTCCTTAAGTTTTGAACATGTCCTTATCTTTCTAACTTAGTTTCTTTCTCGGGATTTAAAGAAAACTCCGGTATCAAAGCTTGATACTTTGATGAACATGTTTGGGAAAGCTGATCAGAGGAACACAGATATAGAATCTAGTGTTCCAATTAGAAAAGATGGAGTTGATGATTATTGTCGTGCTACTGAGCCTACTGGTATAATCAACGAAGATGCATGTGGTGATGAACATGATGATATTGATTTTAGAGAGGCACATCTAGATGATGAAACTGAAAATGATACTGATAATGGAAAAGGTTAGATATAGATTTTGTATTTTTTCCGTTGAAACGTATATTCACTAGAGTATACATATAAACTATGGATGTGCATGCAGAAGTAAAAGATTTAGGAGAATGTCAAGACCGGGAGAGTCAACAAGAGAAAGGAGTGCCAGAAAAAATTTGTAGAGTATGTGGATTGCAATCACAGGAGGATTTAACAAGTCCATTGGAGACAAGTGTCAGTGAGATTGTATGCAAATGCTTAGAAGGAACATATGATCTCTCTACACCGCTACCATACAAAGAAAAAGTTGGGGTTCAAACTTGTGCCAATCAAGGTTAGATAAAAATTTTATTATATATTTTGTCTTAGTTTTAGTGAATTATTAGAATGTGTATTAATTGCAAATGTTATATAATCTTTTGAAGTAGTTAGCAAAGAAGCTGGAGTGAGCGACGAAGTTGGAGTGCAGTATCAAGAGAAAACTGGACTATAATCTCAAGAGATAAGCATAAGTGAGATTGGTTCCAAATTTATAGATGCGATATATGAAGAAGATGATATAGCTGGGATGATCTTGAATATTGCAAATGGTTAGATAGTACTTTTTAAATTATATATATATATATATATATATATATATATATATATATATATATATATATATATATTTGTTTTAATAAAAGATTATTAACGTGTTAGCTCTTGTAAATATTTTTGCAAAATCTTGTGAAGAAGAAACTAAAGAACATGGTGAACAAGTTAAAGATAAAGAAAATGTGCAACTGGAAGAAAGAGAAAATGTTGAACGTAGTATAACTGAGTTGTCTCTTGAAAAAACACAAGAAGGTAGTGTGGAGAAGACATGTACTGATTGTGTCATAAATATTATATTCACAATTGATATTGTGTCTCTTCATTTGATAAGTTGCAGCAAACTAATATGTATATGTATATATAAAGAGTGTCGCCAGCATAGGAAAACAAAGAGGATACCAATGATGAAGCTCTTAACCAATGTATGAGGAAAAGAAAGAGAAACAATATTGGTTATGATGGTCCGTCATTTTCTCTTCTTACTCCTACTCCTCTAAGTACACAAATGGATATTGATGCGGCTTTAACTATGGAGGTTGAAGAAAATATTGAAGAAGAACTTGGAGAGGTAAAAGGAACAAGAGGCTAAGCTGGCAGTTGAGATCTCCCTTTGATAAGTAGAGAAAAATAGTAAGTTCCAAGGCAGACAATCAAAATACTCCGAAGAGTTCAGGTTGGATAAAATCAACATATATTCGTAAGTGTATTTTTTATTATGCCACAGAAGATAAAAAGTTAATGAAGAAATTCACTATGTGGTTGGGCAAGGAGAAAATGAAAGGCCGAAAAAAAGAGTAAGTCTCTTAATGTGTTTCACTACATCCTTAACTTCTGTGATTATAAGACTAATTTTATGACTAACTGTCCCTAACTTATAGATTCAAGTTTAATACTTAAGGACTGGCTGTCCTTAAGTTTTGAACTTGGAATTCAAAGCTATGGACAGACAGTCCTTAAGTTCTAAACTTGAAAATATAAGTTAAGGACCAAGTGTCCTTAGCTTTTGAACTTCATACTCAAACTTAAGGACTGCATGTGAATTCAAACTTAAGGACAGACGATCCTTAAGTTTTAAACTTGAATCTATAAGTTAAGGACCAAGTGTCCTTAGCTTTTGAACTTCTAATTCAAATTTAAGGATTGCCTGTCGTTAATTTTTCAACATGAAAGGTAAGTTCAGGATTAAATTCTAACTTGATATTTTCAAAATTTTCAGGGATTAAATTGATTTATATGCTGATGATAATCGTGTGAGGAAAAATTCATACAAATTGTATCATCAACATATCATTAGCAAAATGTTCTTCCTTGAGCTTTCAGAAAGCAAATTTGTTCTTGATGATAACGTCAGATAATTCACAAGGCATTTATTTTTTCTATTCTTAATTTATCATTTTTTAATTATTTTATGACTGATGGATTTATTTTATTTTTTGCCTTTTTATGAAACATATTGACATTGCGCTATATTATCTGAGAAAGAAGGAATGCTACCATCCTCGCGATCATCCTTTTCGATGTACAACTACTGATGTTTTTTTATAACTACATGGCACTTGTGTATAAAGATTTCAGTGAAGATGCTAGTGATGAGTTTTGGTGTGCTGGTGATGATCATTTATTTCTGACACCATATGTTTGGGGGGACAATCGTAGATGTGGAATTTCTTGGACTGAGGTTGATAAAATCTTTTTCTCATGTCTCCTTCCTTCAGAAGATGATGACACACTTTCTATTGGGAGTATTGGATTTGAATAAAAAAAAGATTGATGTATGTGATTCTATATACATTGAGCCGTATGAGGCAGGAATGAACCACATGGAAATGTATGCACACATGATCCCCCACTTGCTAAATTTTGCACAGTTTGAGAAACATCACATATCTTTTGGGAATGTCTTCAACAAATTTGGTATACAATGGCAAAGATCACCACACCAAACTGGAACGTACATATTATTATTCATTATATTATTTATACGTACTTAAGATGTTGTTGTTTAATTCACTGCATATCTTCCATTTCTCGTAGGGCTGATTGTGGTGCATTCCTGATCAAATTTGTCGAGTTGCTGATGATTGGAAAGGACGTTCAAAAATTCCAACCTGAAGACATTAAAGACTTTCGAAAAGAACTTGCTGCAAATCTTTGGGCGCATGGTGAATGGAAAATAATTTCTGGTTATGATACTCCACCAGGAAATGTTGATGATTATTATGAGAGTGAAAATAAAACTTTCTGTCCAAAGAAGTTGTAAAGAAATTGTGGTGTTCTTTTGTATAAAATTTCTGTAAAGTCTACACGCCCTATGAATTTTGCCAGTTTAAGATACTTCTGAAAATATTCTGTAAATTTGTAAAAAGACACTTATATTTTGTTGGCATAGCATAATTTTTTGTAACAACTATGCAAAATTAGTTATCAAGTGTTTTGGCACAGCATTGTAAATTTGTGAAAAGACACTTATCAAGGTATCTTATTATTTATTTCGTTGTTTCTCTCAAGTGTTTATTTGTCCATTGAGTTTGTTAGTATTAGTTCATGACCAAGTGTAAGAGAACTTTAAATTCAAAGTTAAGGACCAAATGTCCTTAATTTTTGAACTTGAAACACAAAGTTAAGGACTTCTTGTCCTTAACATTTGAAAATGTAATTCAAACTTAAGGACCTGCTATCCTTAACTTTTGGACTTGTATTTCAAATTTAAGGACTCGTGTAGTTAAGGACAAATAGCCCATAAGTTTTAAACATGGAACTATAAGTAATGGATCTCATGTCCTTAACTTTTGAACTTGAAATTCAAAGTTAATGACTGACAGTCCTTAAGTTTTGAACATAGTACTTTAACTTAAGTACCTCATGTCCTTAACTTTTGAACTTGAAATTCAAAGTTAAGGACCTACAGTCCTTAAGTTTTGAACATGGTACTATAACTTAAGGACCTCATGTCCTTAACGTTGGAACTTGAAATTCTAAGTTAAGGATCGACAATCCTTAAGTTTTGAAATTCCAAGTTGAACTTACTGATTCATGTCCGTAACTTTTAGTTGTTGAACTCAAAAGAAAATTAAAAGAAGTTAACAAGATAGAAATATTGAAAATCTAGAAATTCGCTCAAATTAGAATAATAATGAATACAATCTATAGCAAAAAATTAAAAGAGTCGATAAACATAAGTGGATATATCTACTCTTCTCTATGCTTTCTTGAAAATGGATGGAATGTCGGAGAATATATACAAGCTGTTCTATTATGACCAATTCTTCTGCAATGACCACATTTGAATGTTATTTTTGATGGCTCGGTAGCAGGAATATGCCTTTTCTTTTGCCTTCTACCTGGTAGCACCTTGAAATATGGAGGCTTAACAATTTGTGACTTAACACTCTCTGGTACAATCCAAAAATCAGTATGTTTTACAGGATCTATTTGTCTTTCATATGTTTTCAGCCAAGATTCCTTTAAGTACCAGTGCGAACAAACGTTGGACTTCTTGATGTTTCTCTTCTGGATAGCTGCAATTGCATGTATGCATGGTAATTCATCAAATTGGAACTGAAAATAATCATATGTTTTAAGTCCAACAAGAAAGTTATTCCTTCTTCTTCAACTCTAGAATGCCATGAATCAACAGGGAAGATCTTCAATGTTGAAAAATTATAGGTGAGTACATTATGTTAAATAATATTAAAATCATAATATAAACATAGAACATAATACTTACATTCAAAGCAAATGCTAAATCTATTATTTTCTTCAATTCTTCCTTTACCCAACAAGAAACATCATAAAATGTTCCTTCTGCTTTATTTCTTCTTTCATAAAACCAATGTTGTAGCTTCACTTGAGTGAAATCAATCATTCTTCGTATAGGCTCCCTTGCTTCCAATAGGACTGAATTCATCTACTCAACTATGTTTGTCGTGAGCATGTCATATCTTCGTCGTGGACAACAAGAATGTGCCCATCTTTCCGGTGGTTCTTCCATCAAGTAGTTTTAAGTCTTTTCGTCTACATTTTCAATATCTGACATGTATAGGTCAAATTCTTTGCGCCTGTATACTCTTGCAGCAGTTTGGAAAAGTTTTATGACCTCACTTTTCACCTTCCTTCGCTTTAGGTTCTGCTCCAAATGATAGATGCAAATCTCATGATTGCTTTTATGATATATCTTTGCAATGCCATTTGCGGTAGCTTGATGCTTGTCTGATAAAAAAATCAAATTCTCACGGATCCCAATTACATTGCGAAGCTGAGTAAAGTACCACTCATAGGAATTATTATTTTCAGATTCTGCTATTCCAAAGACTAATGAAAAAATTTGGTTATTTGCATCTTTTGAAACTGAAATCATTAAAACACCACGATATTTGGACTTCAAAAAAGTTGCATCAACAACAATCGCTGGTCTACAATGATTCCAACTAGCTATTGATGATCCATATGCATAAACATATAAAGAAACCTGGAAGTACAATATAAAATAAGGTTAACATACATGAAGTTTAGGACAGTCAGTTCTTAACTTACATTTACAAGTTATAAAGTTAAGGACATGCCGTCCTTAAATTTTTTTTTTTTCAAAGTTCAAACCTTAACCTATATGCATTTTTAAATTTTAAAACCGCGTTTATTGATTTGAGGAATTATTTCAAAGTCATTTAAAATATGTCGTAAGCCACGGTACATGAAATGCACTCGCGGTTCATGACACACAGTATTTAACCTTATTATAAATTAAAATCGGATCACATGAAAGGCACCACCGAGTTTGAAATTATGTATCACAACTACGTTACGGGAACCGTACTCATAGTCATGATGATTTATTATAAATAAACCTAAAGCAAACTACGAATGTTCAAATTATTTTTCTATACTAATTGTGGTATTAATGTGAGGCCATAGATTACTGAATTTATTTGTGGATGACACGCCTCAACTCGACTTATTTTCAATAAACTAAATGCCAAACACCTCACTTTTCATTATTGTATTCTGCCATCATAACATTAATACCACACGATAACTGAAAAGAGCACACATAGTCAAGCATAAGAAGGTAGTGAAATACAGTGACCCATTTGACAGATCAAAAATCACTGCACCTAACAATTTAAATTTAACATAAAGAGAATGCAGGTCTTAACAACGAACATGATATTTTAATAATCATATCCACATGATGCTAATATATTCCAATTACCTTTAATAACACTAGACCAAACAATTACTTAAACTGCTTATTCAAATATTTTTGATTTCTAAATTGATGAAGGAGAATATTAACCCCAGAATATCAACATCTTTTAACCATACCAGAATTCGAATATTTAAAAGTGAGATAAAAGGCTATTGCAAGACACAAGAAACTGAAATTAAAAAAAAAAAAGACTTTCAAATCCTAAAACAGAGCTTACACAATACTCATGAACTACTCAAAATAGCAAGGATGAATTCTTATGAACGCGTCTAAACCAAATACGCAACATTGATTCACAAATCTCAAACAATAAACAAACACGATAAAATCAAATGCTAATATAATTCTTATCACTACTATTAATACAATAAATAAAGTATTGTAAATAGACTGAAATAGCACATGTATATGAAAGAATTGAAACTCAAACCTCAAATCGGAAATAAAGAACAACGATCTCAAATCGAACCTCGGCGGATAAACTTTTTATAATTAACTTCTGATCGAACACACAGACAAATGGATTGCCAATGACGAAAATCCATACTCGAACAGACACAAGCAGCAACAAAATGAACGAGCTACCAGAGATTCAGTGAAACCCAGACAGAAAACATTGAAACTGAACATCGAGCGACGAACTCCACTTCAATCAAACTCCATAGAAACACGATATTTCCAGCATAATTACAATCAACAAAATAGAACCATATATTTCCTTGCTCTAACCACAAATCGTCTGTGTGTATTAAGGAAGAAAGAAATTAGTTTCCTCCTTGTTTCACTACTGTTCCGTCCTCTCTTCACATTTTTTGTGTTTCCTTATTAATCTCTAAAGTCTCTCTAGGGTTCAGATTATCTTTTAAGTGGGGGTGAGGCGTTGGGTGGTCAAAATTTAGCTGGCAAAGTCCCCGATTTACTGCTCATCGGCGTTCTCTCTTAAGGAACGAGAGAGAGAAACAGAGAAAAATCTAGAGAGGGGTGTTAACGATGGGTGTGTTGATGGTTGAAGAAGGCTAAAGCAGGGGTGTTTTATTAAGAAGAAGTCATTGAAATAGCTCTGCTTCTCTTGTTAAAGGAGACGAGATTTAGAGGGGGGGTTTGAAATCTGTGTCAAAAACGGTGCTCATCCCGTAGTCCTCTATACGGATGTTCAAAAGCGATCCGAAACCGAAAATCGAACCGAACCGAAGCTTAATGGCTTAATGGTAACGGCTTATCGGCTTAACGGACGGAGAACGGGTTGAATTTTTTTATTAACGGCTTAGCGGTTTGGGGGCGGATTATTCAATTTTCTTAACGGGTAATCCGTTAAGCCATTAAGAATATAAATATATATAATTTATTTTTACTTACATAATTATATATTTGAAATATAAAAATAAAAAACCTTAAAGTGAATAAGTATAAGTGTATAAAACTATAATACAAATAAATTAGAAAAACAAAACCCCCCACCGTCACTTCTGTACTCTATAGTCTATACAGATAGCAAATAAAAGTTATTTGGTGTGCTGCGTCCTAGTTGGTGACCTCTTAAGAAGTTCATCAATATACTGATCAACAAATTGTCAAAGCTATGAGCTTGATATTTCAGTATAGTGTGCGGACAGAATATATTTGAGCCCAAAACCGATAAACCGCCCATTAACCGCCCGATAAGAGCTAACCCGATACCAATCCGCCCGATATCTTATCGGGTGGCTAACAGATGAATACATTTATAAACCGATAACCGATAAGCCAAACCGTTAAAGTAAAAAGCCGCCCAATTCGCCCAATGAACACCCCTAGTCCTCTAGGGTCTATTTTTGGTAGTGTATCCTTTTTGTGTTTGATTTTAGGTCCCTAGGTTTCTTTATAAAAATGGCTGAAGGTATTTTTGTAGGTCTAGGTTATTATTTGGGTTTAAGGATATTGGGCTCGAGGATTGGACTAGAAACTTGGACTTTTATGACTAACTTTGCTTAAAATTAGCTTCATTAGCTAAAAATCTATCCATATAGAAATATTACCAAAAATATTAATTAGCCCTCAATTAATAGTTATCAAAAGAAGACTGACCGTTAAAATAAAACTATTTCTGGTATTTTTTCAAGATTAAAAATGGCTACAAAACCTTAACGAAATTACTTTTTTGTAATTTTTATTTTTTTGTGAGAAAAAAAGTAAAAGGGTTAAAATTAACTAAAATAGCGATATTAGGCCTAATATTAAACATTTACATGCTAAAATTTAAAAAATCTTAGGGAAGATAAAAAAATCACATGTCAGTAGTCTCGAATTTTAAGTCAAGTTGATTTTTCCAAGTTTGTTACATCATCAATTTGAAGTGTTCAAACCGGCTAGTTCTTTAAATTAAAGTCTTCAAGAATGTCAAGTCTTCAAATTCATAAAGCACTAAAAAAAAGTCAAGAACAGAGGGGAACATTAATGAGAACTCACAATATAAAGTGAAGCAAAAGAAGATTTATTGTTGATGAGCACATCTATTAAACAATCAAATGCAAGAAGGAAAAGAAAAAAACAAATAAAGCAGTGTTTATAACCTAATCTAAGCACAACTTGTAGTTGGCCAAATCTTTGAGCATAGTTTTGAAGTATTTCTTCTTCATCTCCAAATCGGCCAAGTCATTGCAGTCAACAAGGCAGAGCAACATGCGTCATACTCCTTTCTAGTAGTTGAGACTCCTAACTTGGCTTCTTCAACTTCTTTCTCGGCAGCTTTTAAAAGGTCTTCTAAGTTCTTCTCTTTTTCACGGAGCTTCTCTATCTTCTCTTTCACTGTAACTAGGGACTGGTGGATAGATAACACTTCTCTAACATTCTCTTCTTCTTTAATCATGGCATTTGTAAGGTGTACCTCAACATCTGATATTTCATTCTTTTCAACCTTCTTAGATAAATCTGATCGTGTCTTGTTATATGAAGCAGCAAGCTCAAGAAAGGACTCTAATAGGTTTTTCAAAGAGAAAATATCCACATCATCCCCATAAATTCTTGCACCCTCCAGTGACAAGCGACACCTACTTAAGACGTCTTCTGCCCATTCCCAGTAGCTAGAAACATAAAGAAATTCACCGCCGAACGACAAATTATTGCCCCAATGATTTTCCTTGTTAGTAATTCAATGCCCTAGATATGGTAAAGTACTCATGATATTCCAAGCATGATGAGTAGTGGTACAAAGCATCCATATCTTGGGATGATGACTATTGTATTCAAGCGTGCAGTCTGCCAAATAAGGAGTGTCCCTCAAAGGTACCCATGAAGCTGCATCATATTGGTCGATTAGTGACCTATCAACTAGTAACCTTGTCCCCTCTTTGCTTCCACTATGGTCTGAAATAATAAGGCATTGTGAATTAGAGGAAGAAATTCTTGAGTCTTTGAAGTAAACCATGTTTAGACTGCAAAAAGAGAGAAAAATATTTATTAGCACTTAACTTAGAAATGTGATATTCATGGACGTAAATTCATAATATAATGTGTTATATCTCAAGACTAGTCCAACCAAGCATGAAAAAGGCAAAGTCTTTGACTTGAACGGTGTAATGATCTTTGCCATAGATAAAGAAAGTTAAGTTTTCAAATAAAGTGAAGTCTTTGGCTTAGACAGTGTAACGGTATATGCCTCAGATAAAATGAAGTTAAATCTTCAAACAAGATGAAGTCACTAGCTTTGATGGTGTAATGTTCTTCGCTTCAGACAAAATAAATCTTTGGCTCATATGGTGTAATGGTATATGCCTAAGATAAAGTAAAGTTAAATCTTCAAACAAGATGAAGTCATTAGCTTAGACGATGTAATGGTCTTTGCTTCAGACAAAATAAATTTTAGGCACATACGATATAATGGTTTATGCCTCATATAAGATGAATTTAAATCTTCAAATAAGATGAAGTCATTAACTTAGACGGTGTAATAGTCTTCAAGTCAAATAAAATAAAGTCTTTAGCTCAGACGATATAATGGTCTTCTCTTCAAACAAAATAAATTTTTGGCCCAGGCGGTATAGTGGTCTTTGCCTCAGATAAAATAGAATATTTGGCTTAGACGGTATAATGGTCTTTGCCATAGATAAAGAAAGTAAATTTTCAAATAAAATGAAGTCTGTAGTTTAGACAGTGTAATGATCTTCGCTTCAGAAAATAAATCTTTGGCTTAAACAGTGTGATGTTCTTTGCCTAAGATAAAATAAATCTTTGACTCGCACGGTGTAATGGTCTATGCCTTAGATAAAATCAAATTAAATTTTCAAACAAGTTATTAGCTTAGAGTGTGTAATGATCTTCACTTTGGAAAAAATAAATCATTGGCTCAGACGGTGTAATAATTTTTGCCACAGATAAAATAAAGTCAATAAAAAAAATATTCTACTTCGACCGTGTAACGATATTCGCCTCAGGTGTTTGGAACTTTCACCTCGTACGAAGTATTGCCTCCGCCTCATATGAAGTGATGTCTTTGCCAAAAGAAGTAAAATTTTGGACACAGTAAAATTTTAATCACTTAGAATTTGCTGTTTTCTTGAACTTTAGCAGCAAAAAATTAAAATAAAATGCAAAGACAATGAAAAATGAGATGTTACCTGTTAAAAAAATAAATGCCTAGACTGCTCGGTACTTCTTTTGATCACTATCTGAATAATATGAAAACAGTGTTAGTATCCAAGACGTACGAATAGAAAAGAGCTTTTAACAAATATGAAGTTCCTAGGCCAGTGGAGTCTGCTATTCACGTAAAGGCATTCATTTGCTTACATGTGCAATGTTTAAAAAGAAAAAGGAAGCATTGGATCATTTTTCTTCAAGTAGCCAATGCATAGATTAAAACAAAAATCAATAGATGAAACTATTATGGAAAGATACAAAAGCAAAAGAAAGTGGGGTTGTACTTCTTCATAAGAGAAGAAATAAGAACTAAAGCTTGGAATAAAGGAGAAAAAAATCACTTAAGATTTTTTTGGTGAAAAAAAAAGGGTACAAAAGGATGACATGGACAAGGATGTATTTGCTATTCTTGGAGAAAAGCACAACAAACTCACATTCTTCAATAAAGTTTCTTGATGAAAAATACTGCCAACTTGACCTGCCTTTTAAATGAAAAATATATAAATGAAAGTACTACCTTTTGAAAAAGACAAAATACATAATCTACCCTATTGAATTTTGGACCAAATTCATGTTACACACTTGTTCTACACAAATTTTATTTTACGCACCAAATTTTTTAAAAGTATATTAATTACACAACACTTTAACTATGTGGCACCCGCGTGTTCTTCACATCAAACAAGCACGTAAATGCTAAAAATTTTAGTTCAGACGTGTCTAATTTTTTTTTCCTTTTACACTAGTTAACAACTAAATATAAAAAGAAAAAAAAATAACCCCTCTGCTCTTGTCTTCTTCCCCGCCTCAACCCCCAATCCCCCACCCAGTGTGTCTTTTGGTTACCCAAGATCCCATAAGTGAGAGAGGAAGAATTGCAGAAAAAATTACGCAAGTTCTATTTTTTGTTTTGAAATTTTATTAATAAAGTGGCATTTGTGGTTCATTTAATTGTGCCAAATAAATGTCTGAAGATTTTCCTATTCGTTATTTTCTTTTGGCTCATCATTGTCGAGTTTTGTGAAAAGGAAAAGATAATGCCAGAAAAGAAAGGATGGTTAGATACATATGTTGGGTTAGTCCATTTAATTGAATTATAAATGAAACAATAAGCCCACTTTGTTAGGATATATGCTCAACGCTAGAGGGGGGGGGGGGTGAATAGTGTTTTACACAAATTATGCGGAATTAAAAAATCTGTTGCGAAAATAAAATACTGCAGGAATTAAAGAGAGCAAGGAAGCAACACACCGATGTATCCTGGTTTACCACACCTTGTGGCTAGTCCAGTCCCCGAGAGACTCTCGAGATTTCCACTAAACTCTGTCGAGCTTACGGGTGCTCAACAAACCTTTACACTTGAGACTTGAATCCAACAAATCTTAAACACCTGCTTGAGGATACCTCACCCCAAGACTTCCCTGTTAAGCTTCCGGGTGCCTAACGAACCGTTACAACTTGAGAACTTGAATCACACAAGCCTCAAATAACCTTGCTTAAGGAAACCTATCCCTAAGACTTCTCAAGAAGGAATACAATTTTTCCTCTTGCTACAAGTGTTTACAAAACACTCAATACACACTTATACAATAACTCTCTCAATAGAGTGGATATGAGTACAAAATATTCAGCTCAAGAACACAACAACTTAATCAATAATTTTGGCTCTCAAAAACAATGTATGATATGAAATTGAAGATCAATAATATAATGTAAGCTTTCAATCTTTTTGGATCAGTTGTTTTTTTTTGTAAAAACGTTTCAGAGAAGTGTTTTATAGAAGTGAAAGAGTTTATGACCGTTGCCTATTGTAAAACACAAATCTCTGACTTTAGGCCAAGACAATTGATTGTTACAAAATGACAATCGATTGTTGTCAAATATTTCAAAACGTTTCTGACAACATTTTGAATAAATCAGATTGAGTAATTAATGCACACCAAACAAATCTTGACTTTAAAGAACGAAAATGATTGTAAAAGTCCGTTTGGGATTTTTCAAACTCCAACAATCGATTGTTGGACACCACAATCGATTGTGGTTTACATAGTCAAAATAATTCAGTCAGGATATTTGAAAATTGAAGATTTTGTAATTAACAATTCAACAACAAGATCCCTGATTGAAGGAGCAAGTTTCTAAATAATAATTGAGTCTTGGGCTTTGTAAAAATAATTTTTCAACAATTTTTCAACCACCGAATCTTGACTTTAAAAATTGCTTTTGGAAATCTGGCACTTCAACAATCGATTGTTAAACTTCACAATCGATTGTGGTTCATTTTTGAAACTTGGCTCTGCCTCATGACAATCGATTGTTGAACCTTGACAATCGATTGTTGGCTTAATTTGAAAGTTATATACCTTGAATATACACTTTATATACACTGTGTATACCAAAGTATACTAGAATTGAAAACTTACTTCAAAACCCATTTTGGTTGAAATAAAAACGTTAAAAATATTTTGTTTGAAGTATATTAAAAATATTTATGATATATATAATTTAATAAAAAGATTTTGAGAGAGCCAATATTAGAAATAAGTCGTTGAGTCAAGATTACAAAATAAAGCGACTCAACAGTTAACTTCATTTACGATTCTTGAACTTGTACTGTCTCTTCTTGTTCTTGAACTGTTAGTCTGTTATTGTTCCATCCTCATTGGTTTGACATTTATCAAAACCTACATAAATCAATACACGTTTAGTTCGAGAACGTGATTCAACAATTTCCCCCTTTTTGATAATGGCAAACCTATATCGGGATATGCATAATAATAACAGTTCAAGATATGACTATATGCATAATAGTTCAAGATACATGTTCATATGCATAACAGTTCAAGATATGTGTTCCCCCTCAATTTATGATTCCCCCTAAATTTATGCAATAATTATTAAGAGACTTGCATAATCATAAACATGCATATATCTTCGCCCTTTAAATAAAGTATGCATGTAAACAAGTAAGTATGCATATACCCTTATCTTCCCAAAGCATAGAAAAATAAATATACTCTTTATCTTCTAATGCATGAACAAGATAGATATGCATATACCCTTAATCTTCCCCCTTTTGACATTAAAAAAAAAGGTTAGAAAAAGGTTAGAGAATAAGTCTATCATAAAATGCGAATCAACAAACTTGATTTTTCTGCAAAACATATTTCATTAAAGGAACAAAAACGTACATAAGCCACAATAAAAAATAGAACACTTAGCAGAAATGAAAATACAACATAACACTTAAAAATTTATTCCTCATCATTATCTTCTTCTCCCATGGTGTCCGGCGCTGTCTCAAATGGAACAAGACCACCGTATGAATAATTGACGTGGTCAAAATAGCCATGGACTTCATGAGTCAATCGATCGACTTTTAGTTCAATGCGAGTAAGATGATCTATAACAGTGTCCATATTTGGATCCTGAGCACGACGCGATTGAGAAGGATTGGGAGGAGGATGAGTGTCATGTTCGCCAACATTGGGAAAGGAAGATTCTGAAATTTCCCAGTGTTTGGTCCTATTTTTGAGTGGACCATTTGCCGTGACAAAACTGGCGGCTTCAAGAAAATGCATAATAAGAAGAGCATAAGGATGATGCCTATCATCTCCTATAGCTTCACGCATGTGAAGCTTGATTAATTTACACCAATTTATTCTAGCTCCGGAAACAATAGCATGCATAAGCTTAGAATCTTCTTGAGAAATGGTGGTATGGCTGTGCCTTCGAGGCTTAAGAACTCGGGTGATGAAATAAAATATCAACCGATAGTTTGGATCCATTCCCGTTATTGTAGGACGACGGGAAGAGTGTCTTGGATCATAGGAAGTAAGTCCGGTTTGACGAAGAAAAGTAGTTTCATCAAAAAAGGACTCCAGCCTCTCCAATGTATTGGAGAATGTCGTCACCATTATTTGGAAGATGGGCAATGACATTGAGATTTTCATCCGAAACAACAATTTTGACACCATTGATAAAAGTGACAATGTCACCATCATCATTCTCACGAAGGTTTGAATAAAAGGCTCGAATCAATGCAGTATTAATGAATTCATGAGAGAGAAGTAGGAAGTCAAGAAGTTGACTTTCTTGGAGTAGATTTGCAGCAAGACCATAAGCTTCAAGATATTGTTCGGTTGAAAAACGGGGAGGAAGAATATCTCGTTTTTCAAATTTGGCAAGAAAACGATTGAGCTTGTTTTCGCTTTTAAAGAATAGGACTGTACCATCTTGATAAGGAAAGTTTGAAGGAGGAGCAGCAGAGGTGGAAGCACCTTGCCTAGCGGAACGGGATCGTTTTGTTTGGCGGCCCGACATTTTGACAAGAATAGCTTGAATTTGCTTGAATTTGCAAAAAGCTTTGAGAGAATATGAAGCTTGAAATATGATTTGAGGTGATGAAGATGAAGATAACAACTCCTATTTATAAAGTGGAGGCTAGGAGATCACTTGAAATCTGAACGTTTGAAATTTTTTAATCACCCGTTAGACAATCGATTGTTAAAGGAGACAATCGATTGTTGAGAGAATCTTCTGAACGTTCTGATCTGACAGCACGATAATCGATTGCAGAGACTTTAATAAGTCAGAACGGTAACAATTTTTTAAATTGGACCGTTTGGACAATCGATTGTGAGATGGAACAATCGATTGTGGGGCTGTTGACAGTTTTTAAAAAATGGGCAACAGGCAGAGAGTTCTCAAAAACTCAGAAATGAACGGACAATCGATTGTGGCTATTAACAATCGATTGTTACTGAGGCCAAAAAATTTGAAGTCCTGAAAATCGATTATGGAAGTATGCCAATCGATTTTGGATATATGACAATCAATTATGGAAGTATGACAATTGATTATGGATGAGACAAATGCCATCAACATATGGTAGAATATAATGACTTTTTAGAAAAACGTTTTTAGAAAAGATTTTCTAAACATGAATACACATAATCAATTTATAATCAATATCAATTTTTATAAAACCAAAACTTAACACAATTGATGCACATATTCAAATATTGCATTTTATCAAAACATATGCACTATATAAAAATTTTCACAAATATATTCCCCCTATCTTTGAGGATATCTCTGCAAAAACACAATATTCAAAAAGATGAATGCAACATAAGTGTATGCATTTGATCAACGTAGAGTCAAGAACTCCGAGTTCACTAAGAATACGGAAGAATAACTCTTTATCTAAAGGCTTGGTGAGGATGTCCGTTGATTGAATACTCAATTTCGTCATCGCCTTTGAGAACGTGATCTATTTGAAAATGGACATGATGAATATCTATCATATCAATACTTGCGAAATATCATATCAATTCTACTAGCAATAGGGTAGAGTAAGGAACGATCATACCCGGTATGTTTTGATGTCATCCTCCATCATTGACATCTCAATTTGCTAGTTATCGAATAGTAGACTTCATGCAAGCATATTAGTAACTCCAACATAATTTTATCAAATAGAAATATCTTTGACATATCGAAGATGTTATCACCAACAACGTAAAGATTATCAACACAAAAATTTATTTTCAGATACGAAATTTAACCCAAAATATTTTCGAACACCAAAATAATATCATCACCATAAGAATCATTTTGAAATGATATCATCAACAAGAAATTTATTTCAAAGGTAATATCAACAATAAAATTCATTTTTGAAATACAAGAGATATTGTTAAGAGAATATCATCAATGAAATTCATGCAATCTATTCTTTCCAAGATCAAATTCCTCCTCAAGTAAGGCAAATTAGAATGTAACGACATTCCCTCTTACTTGAAACAAATCGCCTAAACATTTCTTCTTTTAGCAAGAAGATAGTATATTAAGGCTACTTCCTTTTTACATATTTCACAAATAGAATAGGAAGGATATTGAGGAACATACAATATGAAGATTACTAGAAATTTATCAATTATACCAACAAAACATATCAAATAGATATTTCAAAATATAGTAATCGTCATTTGAAAAGCATTTATCAAAACATGCAACAATAAACATAATTGATATCACTTGCTGTTTGAAATAGATTACCAAAACATGATTTAATAATTAACACCAAAAATAATTATCAAAGCATGGATCAATCATTTAATAATTGATACTAGTAATTATCTAAAAACAGATTTTCAGCATGTGAACCAACAAGGATAGTTAACAATGTAATCTCACATATCAACTTTTACAATTAAGCACATCAACATTTTTCAAAGTGAGAATCAAGTTAACAACCAATATGTTGATATCAACAGCTGCCACATATCAACAATTCGGTTATTTTATCAAAAAAAATGATATCTAACCGAAATTCCCCTTGATGCATTTAGGTGTCGTGCTTGGTGCATCTACTACAATTTTGTAGTCTTCAAGCACACCTGCAAAAATACCTACGAAGAGGTTTTTGGTACCCAAACTATTTTGGGTCCTTTGGGGTTAGGTAAATAACAATCATAGCTAAAAGATAAATCCTTATGCTTCACAAAACACACGGGTGCAATGTGACCTACCCGATTGCAATAATGACATACAACATTCGGGTTGTGCATATGCCTAGGTTGAGCCAAAAACGTTCTAGGTGTTCTAAAGTCATTCCTAGACGTGTTGAAGTTCCTAGAGTCATTTCTAGGTTGTCTAGTGTGATTTATCCTAGACTTATCAACAAAAGTCCTAGAATTATTTCTAGGCGATCTAAAGTGGTTAACTCTAGACTCATTATTCCAATTCCTAGAATTGTATCTAGGTGGTCTAAAGTTATTAATTCTAGACTTATTAAAGAACCTAGTATCGTTTCTAGGTTGTCTAGTCTCGTTCCTAGAATTATTTCTAGGTTGCCTAAAGTTACTATTTCTAGGCTTGTTTGAAAAAAATCCTAGATTCGTGTCTAGGTGGTCTAAAAACGTTGGTTCTAGACTCATTTGCATACATCCAAGAGTAGTGTCTAGGTGGTCTAAAAGAGTTAGTTCTAGACTCATTGAATGCTCTAGAATTATTTCTAGGTGGTGCAGTAAAATTCCTAACTCGATTCTTGTTTTTACTACGCCTTTTGTTTTTCTTAGGCAATTCCTTTTTGATTTCCTTACGAGTTTCTAGTGTACTCCTAAGTTCAGCGATTTCTAATTGCAAGGATTCACAAGAAGAACACTTAGAACAACAATCAATAGAAGCAGCTTCATGCATAGCTTTGATCTTATCTCTAAGATCGTCATTGTCATTTTTCAAAAACTGATTTTCGTTTTCAAAATCTTTTGATTTTGCAGTAGCTTCTTTGGCGATTTTTGAAACCTTTTTCAATTCATAAAATAAATCGTTAAAGGCTTCTTGCAACTCTTCAAAAGAATAAGAGCCAGAAGTACTTACCTCTTCTTCTCCGTCAGCCATGTAACATCGGACATTTGGTTCATCACACGAACAGCTCGTTTCTTGAGGAGTGTTTTCGTAAATATCCTCAAGTTTGTCCCATATTTCTTTTGCAGATTTGCAGTGGAAGAATTTCCGACAGTCTTCCTGATTCAAAGAGCTATACAACATTTTCATAGCCTTGGTGTTGTATTCTCTTACCATGGCTTCTCCAACTTGTTTCGTCATTTGTTCATCATACTTTATGATTTGCCAAAGACGGAAGTTGTACGCTTGGATGAAAACTCTCATCCGCTCTTTCCAATATGCGTAGTTGTTGCCGTCAAATACTGGAGGTGAAAAGATGGAGTGACCTACGCTCATTGTACCTGCGTTCAACATTCTCAACAGAAAAGTATAGATTGTCCTCTCAACCGGTTAAGGCTTTCAGAGAGTCAAGCTTTGATACCAATTGTTAGGATATATGCTCAACGCTAGAGGGGGGGTGAATAGCGTTTTACACAAATTATGCGGAATTAAAAAATCTGTTGCGAAAATAAAATACTGCAGGAATTAAAGAGAGCAAGGAAGCAACACACCGATGTATCCAGGTTTACCACACCTTGTGGCTAGTCCAGTCCCCGAGAGACTCTCTCTAGATTTCCACTAAACCCTGTCGAGCTTACGGGTGCTCAACAAACCTTTACACTTGAGACTTGAATCCAACAAATCTCAAACACCTGCTTGAGGATACCTCACCCCAAGACTTCCCTGTTAAGCTTCCGGGTGCCTAACGAACCGTTACAACTTGAGAACTTGAATCACACAAGCCTCAAATAACCTTGCTTAAGGAAACCTATCCCTAAGACTTCTCAAGAAGGAATACAATTTTTCCTCTTGCTACAAGTGTTTACAAAACACTCAATACACACTTATACAATAACTCTCTCAATAGAGTGGATATGAGTACAAAATATTCAGCTCAAGAACACAACAACTTAATCAATAATTTTGGCTCTCAAAAACAATGTATGATATGAAATTGAAGATCAATAATATAATGTAAGCTTTCAATCTTTTTGGATCAGTTGTTTTTTTTTGTAAAAACGTTTCAGAGAAGTGTTTTATAGAAGTGAAAGAGTTTATGACCGTTGCCTATTGTAAAACACAAATCTCTGACTTTAGGCCAAGACAATTGATTGTTACAAAATGACAATCGATTGTTGTCAAATATTTCAAAAAGTTTCTGACAACATTTTGAATAAATCAGATTGAGTAATTAATGCACACCAAACAAATCTTGACTTTAAAGAACGAAAATGATTGTAAAAGTCCGTTCGGAATTTTTCAAACTCCAACAATCGATTGTTGGACACCACAATCGATTGTGGTTTACATAGTCAAAAGAATTCGGTCAAGATATTTGAAAATTGAAGATTTTGTAATTAACAATTCAACAACAAGATCCCTGATTGAAGGAGCAAGTTTCTAAATAATAATTGAGTCTTGGACTTTGTAAAAATAATTTTTCAACAATTCTTCAACCACCGAATCTTGACTTTAAAATTTGTTTTTGGAAATCTGGCACTTCAACAATCGATTGTTAAACTTCACAATCGATTGTGGTTCATTTTTGAAACTTTTGCTCACTGCCTCATGACAATCGATTGTTGAACCTTGACAATCGATTGTTGGCTTAATTTGAAAGTTATATACCTTGGATATACACTGTGTATACCAGAGTATACTAGAATTGAAAACTTACTTCAAAACCCATTTTGGTTGAAATAAAAACGTTAAAAACATTTTGTTTGAAGTATATTAAAAATATTTATGATATATATAATTTAATAAAAAGATTTTGAGAGAGCCAATATTAGAAATAAGTCGTTGAGTCAAGATTACAAAATAAAGCGACTCAACAGTTAACTTCATTTACGATTCTTGAACTTGTACTGTCTCTTCTTGTTCTTGAACTGTTATTGTTCCATCCTCATTGGTTTGGCATTTATCAAAACCTACATAAATCAATACACGTTTAGTTCGAGAACGTGATTCAACACACTTTAGTAGCCCAAGGTCCAAATAGCTATTAGCCCATCTTAAAGCTCAGGCTCATGCCATGTGCCACATGATGTGGCAATCCAAGTTAAAAGAACAAGCCAATAATATCATGTGACGTGTCAAGCGATGTGGCAATCCAAGCCAATTAAGTGAGCCAATTAAATCATGCCAAGTGTCTAGATGGTATTGGTTAGTTCAAACGGACCAATCAACTCGCGAAGCCACATCACACCCTACAACTATAAATAGACGCTTCATAAAGCTAGAAGACAACATAAGTGATAACAAGAAGCAAGTAGAGAGCTCATGGATCAAACATAGCTACAAGTTCAAGTTCAAGATCGAGAACGAAGCCAAATCAAATACCAAAGCGTTCAAGATCAAATTACTTGTTCGTGATCAACCCAAATTCAAAATCAAGAAGGGGATTCAAGATCAAGCTTTACGAGCCCTTGAATCACATCAAAGTCAAGCTCATTAGGATACTTTATATTCTTGAAGAATCAAAGGAATACCATATAGATTGTAACACTCATTATTTATTAAAATCAAATACTACATTTGTTATACAATTTTCCAGTCTTGATTTTATTATTTTTCTCAACGTGAAAATTTGTTGTTACAGTTCCCATTTGGCTCTAAACACACGGGATTCAAAGTAGTCAAAGTATTAGTGATCTGACGGCCAATAGGATGACTACCAGTTCACTTTTGGCTTGAGAGTTGGCTCTGCTGAAAATTGGTCAATAATATTTAACTGATGCAACTCGCCAAAAAATCACAACAGGAAACAATGTTCCTGCCGGTAAAGCAGCTTCATGATTTCTTTAAGTCTTCAATGACAACATGCGCAGCATTGCGTCCTGAGGCGTCCATTACTCCACCACCGGGATGTGCCCCGCTGCCACACAGGTATAGACCTTCAACTGGAGTCCGATAATTTGACCTGCATTTCAACGTTCAGATAATAGCAAAAACCATCATTTTATGGACTTCAGACGTTCAAGGAATAATGTCAAAAGCTGTTCAAAACCATTACCATCCTTTCACCGGCCGCATTAAAAACAAAGAATCTCATCCCATGGATCCATGGAATATATTGCCTCCTGTAAAAATATAACAGAACCCATCAGCATTTCCTATATTATTTGCAGGCACGATAAAGAATGCTCCAGCCTATAATCGTTTCCTCTCATAACTAGACGAATCCAAAGATTTCTTAAACTAGACTCGGATAAACCAAGACATCAGGTTTTCGTATTATCTTACTAGATCTTGTAGTGTGCTAGTACTTATAATGTTAGATGACAGGAAGATAAAACTATGAACATGACTGAAATCCTAAGTGCCAGATATTAACTTTAGTACAGTTGCAGAACTACAATAAAGTTTGCAACATAACATTGCTGCTGCTTAAAGGTAAGAGGACTGGAAGCCTTTGTGGAGATGTTTTATTCTGCCGCACATTGTTATTCAGTAAACAGATTTTGCACTCACATCCAAACCCATTTAAGGCCTGTAGCACAGAAGTTTAAAAATAGTACGTATTAAACATTTAGATAATGTGGACGGCGGGGTGGATTTATCTTGCCCAAGCAGTGTCTGGGACACCGCTTTGTCAAAAAAAATTGCTGCATAACAAGCAAAATGAAAATATTAGGTACAAATATAAAAAAAAAAAAATGGCACCACTTTTAATAGAAGGGTTCCTTGGTAAAGTGTCTCATCTCCCTCTTGGAGGTGAGGGTTGAGCCTCACTGATTTAGTTAGCGTAAGTACCAACAAAACCAATTGAGTTAGAATCTGTTCCTAATTCAATTGATGTAAATAAACATCTTTAACATCAATACGTGTAACATTATTTCTTTGTATTATTATTATTTTTTTGATAAGGAAAAAATTAGAGTAAAGGTTCCACCGAGATTTTTTTCTTTGTATTATATTCTGTCTTTTATCGATTTTAGGTGTCTTCATCTAATGCTTTCATTAAAGAAACTGTGTGTTTGAAACCATACTGGAACGGTGTGTGCTGATTCTACTGAAGCAGCCTTAAAACCCTAAGTCTGAAAAATTATGCAAATGTTGACACCGCTTACAAAAAATCCTAAATATGCTATTGCTAGAAGGAGAACAACTCAATAAAGTGCCATTAAAATGCTATACAAATATTAAGTCATTCAAACTTTACTTAGCCCTGAGAATTGGAAACACTCAACAACTAGCTGTTTAATAAGAAACTTTTAACAGTCTATCCTTCTCTAGTACATTGACTAGAATGTTCAATTTATCCATTCAACAATTTTGATGTTCAGCAAAACAAATGTACAATTTTGAAAATTTCAAAATCTTAGCATAGAATATTAGTGCTCGACATGAGGATGGTACAATTTCAGCAAGCTTAACAAATATATAGGGACCATCCAAAACTTTCAAGCTATGACATGAGGATAACTTGAATTTTGCACATGATTCAGAGAACGTAATACTCTAAAAACTGAACACGCCTTTCATCGTTCATTGACACGTGTCGATCTCTAAACTTATCAAACAGCCATTAATGAAGGACATCACATTTAGCTATGGTTCTTTCTCCAAGGGGAAGGAGTAGAAAAAGGATAACTGAAGGGATAGCAGTGGCGCACCTGTCAAACCAATTTCTCTTTCAAGATCTGGAGGAGTCAACATATCATACCCAATAATTGATGAGCTAAATCCAGGAGCATATTCATCTATCATGCTAAAGCATCTCTGCGCGAATGATTCCTAGAGAAAAAGAAATTCTTTGATATCACACACATGAAATATGTGATGCACAGAAATGCAATCAGGCTGGATCTAGAAGTTCAAGAATGATTATGAAAGGTATCAGAATTATAAGTGAAGGTGATTAAAAACTATCAAGAAAGATACTATAACAACTCTTCAGAGATACTTAACTCTATATGCAGGATTTTCCCAGCTGCCATCGGATGGTTTATAAGGTGAGTACTGGATGAATAAACCAATCACATGTTTTCCTAGGTAAAATAATGTGAATTATCTGTAAGTTCTTGTATTGATTGAAAACCACAAGGATATAAAAGAAACAAGACTTCTATTATTCTGTTGAATAAGAATATCATAATTATATGGGTTTATTGCGTTGTACTCCTTCACATTTGCACATTTAGCATTCTGCCTCCCTGTACTGAGGAAATAGACTAACACGCCTATGCGATTCTAGAACCATGCATTTTAACCCCTCAAACCGTGTTAGCTCATTTCCTTCGAAAAGGCCGTGCTGAGGAAGCAAACTTGAGTACCTGATGGAGAGATTGTCTTGTCAAAGACAGTAGGAATTGTCATCTCAATTATGGGCCGGCGAGTAAGCCATTTTCAGCTTCCTGAGCAGCAATGCGCATCTCTTCCATACTAAAAGCATCACAATTATACAGTTATCTTCGAATTAAAATCACAGTTGAAAGGTCAAATTTTACAAAATACAGGAATTGCTAATCTGACCAACGTCAATGACAAAAAGAGGGTTGTGGGCAAACCTTCTTATTATGTGTTTAATAAACTCAAAGATCATTCGTATCAGATTTAACTTTTCAGACTAAGATATTTTCCCCCTATTTGACATGGAAGTAAGCTTTGAGCTTTTGCTCATTTAATGAACAAGTGTAGCCTCTTCTTGTATGTCCTGCATGTTACAGTCTGTTGTTTCTAATGATATTTTTTCCCTATTTGACATCAAAGTGAATACCTCTCTGGTCCAATGTGAATGGTACCACTATGCTGTGGACCAGCATCTGGATGAGTTAAATTGCAGCACCGGAACTGTGGTAATCTGTCAACGGCCAAATTGATTTTAGTAGTAGCCTGTTCCAGTAAACAATGATCCCTTAAAATTATAGGTAAAAAATATTAACAACCAAAACCTGCAATATTTAGCCTAAATTGCAGCTTTAAATATTGTGGCAATCTGTTAACAGCCAATTTGATTCCAGTAGTAGTCTGTTCCAGAAATCAATGTCCTCCTAAAATTTCAGTACACAATATTAACAACCAAAGCATGCAACATTGTCCAATATAATGACCACAACAAGAGATGAAACCTCATCACGTAATGTTTAAGGCCTAAGTCATTAATCAATCATAAAACTTTTTGTAGAGCAAGTGGAGTTTTACAAATGAATCAACCTAAGACTTAGTTGAAGGAGCCATTTATGCAAAAGGAGTAAAGAGACTCGGACATGAACCTTACGAGGAAATAAAGTTTTAAGTTAGGAACTTCTACTACACGTACATGACCATCAGGCCAAAGCTATGTCACTTTAGAGTGCAGGCCAAAGCTGAAAATTTAAGATGTGCCAGCACGGACAGCTGAATTGCTGTAGTAGGACTAATTACTGAAAGAACAGTTAAGACAAGTCCTTGTGGTTTGGGAGAAAAAAAGGAAACTGAAAGTTAAATTGTCCATATTGATGAAGATAACTATCAAGGAAAGCCACAGAGGGAAAAAAGGTGAAGCAACAGATCAAAAGTAAATTTTTTTACTTTATCAATCCATAAAGAAGAGATCAAAAGTAATAAAATACTGCTATGATGAAGATGGCCATTAAGTAAAGTTGCAAAAAAGAAATGGTCATGGAAAATGTCATGCATCGGACCAGCATTCTAGCTTAGTTAAAAAAGTGAAGGGCGATGGGAGGCTCCTGATGAATCCAGGTGCCAAAAATTTTATGAATTACAGTTTCGAATGGAAGTTTCAGAAAACAACATGTGGTACAAAGAAGTCATTACACCTAAGTCTAAAAGGCTTATATAAGAGAGAAAAGAAAGCAAATATGCACAAGGAATTTGATGCCAGTGAATTAAATCTCTGAAAACTATAGCAGGATTCATCACCAAAAACTTGTAAGAGAAAGAAATGAATAATGACTAAAAAAGAAAACAACTCTAAAATCCTTCAATCAAGAATCCCTTAGATTTAAGTAGTTGTGAAACCAATATCAATGAAAATAAAATGAAAAGAAAAAAGAACAGGAAAGAAGAATGGTTTGAAACCATCATTTCAACATGTAAGCACGGTATAACTACACTCTTATCTACATGGTCATAACCTGTTATGTCTATGCTGAATTCAATTTCCAAGATTTGTCTGATAAATATGTGTATTTACTATTTAACAAGATACGTGGCATAGGATGAACCATTTTAGAAGGTAGATGGTAAATGCGATGACACTTCAATTGCTCAAATATTACATTGATAAGAAAGAAAACATAACAACTGAGTCTTGGAATAATCACTGAATAATAATACTTCATATGCAAGCTTACAGATCGATAATCAGAGCACTTGATAGCATTATAAAATCATGAGGAAGCACATCATCTGGCACAAGATCCTGGGTTGTGGGAGAAGCATAGTCAGAGATAAAATAGGATCCCTTTTCTCTGATGTTTCCGTAATAGTATCCACTGTTGCTAAATTCCTTGAAACTAAAGAAGAGGAACAGCATTTTACCGTGAAAGTTTTGAACGGCGTTGCACTGGATAAAACAACAGAAGAATGCAATTTGGTTCCATCTGCCAGCATCACCTAAAGAATTCCATCCAATTTGCAACATCAAGATCAGCTTTGACCTAGAAAAAAGTAAAAAATTGGAAACACCACTTAGTGTAACTAACCCCATGAACTCTGCCGGTGTCTTCAATCATCAATTTTGAGACCTACATGGACAACAAACAATTTTCTTCAAAAGAAACAACTTCAAATACAATCAAGGCGAAAACCAAAGAGATGGTATTTGTAAATTGTGAAAATAAGAGAAAACTAATTATTAACTTGATAAAATAATAATGTACAAGTCGTGCTCCTTATATATGAGTCTCCGGCTACATGGAATATGGTAGGTAATCATTGTAGGCTACATAGAAAAGAGACGGTATTTGTAAATTGTGAAAATAAGAGAAAACTAATTATCAACTTGATACATTAATAATGCACAAGTCGTGCTCCTTATATATGAGTCTTAGGCTACATAGAATATAGTAGATAATCATTCTAGGCTGCATAGAATATGGTAGGTAATCATTCTCTGTGTTTACAATTACTTACAGAATTCCTGAACATGTAATAAAATATTCTATAATATTTTTATCACTCAAGTTCAATGAATCTAGATGTGTGGATCATACATATTCTCTTCATATTCAAGATAAATAATCAATGCCATTAAAAGTTATATAGTTAATAGATAAGCATCTTTTTAATCTTTCTAAGGCTATTTAGAAGATAGAAATCAAAATATTAGAATCACCCTAAAATCCTATGAATTACCCCAAGAAGTGAGCAGCAAATTAAAAAGTTGATAGAATTGACGTCACAGCACCAAACAGAAAATTACTGGCAGAAGAAGTATTTACTGACAAAGTGGGTTGATGAAGATGCTAGACATATCACATCCTTTAGCAGCTGCAAGATGCACCTACATTTCTTCTAGTGTTTTTTTTTTTTTTTGAATGATTAATAAATCCATCTGAAGCCAACACTTAGGACCAACCGCAGCGGGGGATAATGTCTGTCCCTACGCCCTTCTCCACTTAAATAATAGGCTAAGCGTGCATGGCACATGGCTCATTTCACAGTATTTACTTCACATGTTAGGGTAAATTACACGTGGAAGGGGACTAAATGGGATTTTTCAAAAAGAAGTCAAGGGGGTTTTTAGGAACAGCAACTAAAATATAATTTAATGAATTTTCGTTTGTTTTTACTTAAAAACGAGATAGAGGAAAGAACTAGTCACAATTGCTCAGACAATTTTCCATATGCCTTCAATCATACTGAACTTTTCACTAATATATAACAAAAAGGCCAGGGGAAAGAGACCAGTATTTAGGCCATAATATATAAGTCGATGATTCACATATAACTTCCCAACATTCAAATTAGAACTAACAAAAAGCAAGAAATAAAACCACAAAAATAATAATAAAGCAAATTTACTGGGAAAGCATCTTCATGCATGTCAGATACTCAAAACTCTTAGCAGAGAATGCATAACAGGGCGAAAGCATACTTCAGCATTTGTCAATATGGTTGCACCAGCCTCCTTTGCAGCAGCAGCTATAGCCATTGACACCAAGCCCATTCCCCCTTCGACATACCTACATGTAACAGCAGCTGTAAAACATTTATTTTACTCACTAAGAGAGGACAACATGATAAAACCACCAGTTTGTCTTAGGAAGGCAATTCAGGATTTGAAACAAAACAGCATCACATCAAATATTTTGAATGTGTAATTTGATTAAGCTTTTGAAGGAAGAAGAGAACATGTACCATCGCTCTAAATGGTCAAAATGCACGGAGCATTAGTTCAAATATGTGGGCTCGGATAAAGCCTTCTTCTTGGGGATATAAGGAAGTTGATGGAAAAGAGGGACCCAAGTATAGTGCAATGGGCACCACAAAAAGGAAAAGAGAAAGTCCAGTTTAATGCTTTTTCATAAGCTACAGCAACTAGCAAAATTCATTAGATGTAATCATTTGCTAGGGTGACTAAAGTAGAACACTGAAAAGCCTGACAGTTAGTAAAGGGGCTCAGATTTAAAAAGAATGAAAACAAAGAAAAGATCCATTCTTCACAAGAAAGCAAATGAAACAGACTTTAGCTAATTCGATGTATGTTTCATCACATAATTGGAACTTTAAAGCAACTACTCAGAAGCAGAATCTTTCAGATAAATGGAATAAATGATTCTTGAAAAATGCAGATTTAAAAATTTGCAGAAAGCTAATCCTGCATCTATGTTGTATACGTACGACCACGATCGCCATCAGATTCTCCCATCACGTGATGTAGCAACACATATCCACTTCCAGGTGTATGGACACTTGCCTATGAATATTTTAGTTAACAGACGAAAAAGAAAAAGGGAGAGAGGAGTAAGTACGAAGCAGACTGAAACTAACAAGATAAAAAATATTAATCAGAATTTCCTTGAATCAGCAATAGGCCACGACACAGGTGGCATACACTAAATTGACGAGAATATGAAGAATGACAAGCCTGAGGGAAGATTAAGGAAATCTGTTTATTTCCTTACTGACTTATGATACAATAGAACTTGTATCACAGTGTTCCTACAGTGTTCTCAGTAATCCTACAGTGTTCTCAGTAAAAGTTGCAGATTTGTCCAAGAGATACTCAACCCTGAGGGAACCTTAATCCTACAGCGTTCTCAGTAAAAGTTGCAGATTGGTCCAAGAGATACTCAAGCCTCCTACATCACGCAGATGGAAAAAAAATTGTAAAAGACATGGTGGACATATGCGTATAAGTATAGCTGAAAAGAAAATTCTGAAACCATGGCCACGTGAAACCACCAATATTTGCGGCAAAGACATGAATTTATATAATCCCATGACTAAGCACATATTTCACTTAAGTCACTCAATCGTTGTCACTAAATAGATCGTACGGATAATAGGTAAACTTTTACTTTTCTGAAATGCCCAATCATATTGTTGGTTCTCGCAACTTAGATCCAAGATATACATTACTACTCCTTATATATGTAAGCCATGCACACAGCAATTGACTGCACCTCGATGCATAATTGGATACATTTTGAGAAGAACACAAGCCAAAAAAGCTTACCGTAGTCCCTATCACTGCATCAATTGCAAGAGTTGCTTTCAGAACATCAGTCTGTGATATTTCAGTCAAGCAATTAGTAAGCTAGTGATACTAGGAGAGGAGAGTAGGAGGTAAGAGAATTCTTCGAAATATATTTTGCATGTGACAATTTCTCAATCTTTAAAAGAACACACTTCATAACAAGAATTACACATGCACGATCACATGCAGTAGCAGTTTCCAGTACATCAAGATAATTAATTACTACACACAGTAGAAGAAAGTGATTTTTATCCATTGAAATTCTTGTTCATTCCAAAGATGTTGTTTATCTCGAACTTTAAGAAGAGCATATCATTCATGCTCCTATGCCCCAGCCCCCTAAAACACATTTCACCTGGTTGAAGAAGACATTAATAGTTGATTGAGGAAAGAATAAATGAATATCAGTTGACAAAGAAGACAAGACTAACAAGATATTGCAACAAGCACCCACAAGTGTCATCTAATGGTCAATAAAGTGGGTGTAAACCTTGGAGACCAGAGTTGAAATTTCAGCTGAGACAAAAATACTAGATAATTTCTTCTTATCTCTCTAAACATTGGTAAGCAGAGTTACCTTGTACTTGTGATGGTGGGAGGTAGCAGGTACCTAATGGAATAGTCGAGGTGCGTGCAAGCTAGCCCGGACACTACCGTTACGAAAACTTATTAAAAACATCCTTTCCATCTCCATTAAGGACAAATTGAACTACTTCTGATCTAGTGTAAGACAAGTGTGCCAAAACCAAAATGATAAAGGAGACAATCGAAATGGAAAAGCTTGGAGAAGCAAACCAAGAGAAAAGATTATACTACAATAACAACTAACCTTCAAAATTAGAAGCCCAATTTAGAATACACTCATCAAAGGATTCTCACACTACCTAAGGACAAAAGAATACTCCACAAAATTAATGATACAAAGCATAGATTGGGTAACAATCTTGAACCTTTAGACAAATTTACACATCTTTTTTTTGGGGGGTAATTAAACAACTTTATTAATCACTAAAGTTAATATTTACAAAACCACAGCTAAATCTAACACATTTAGCTTTCCAGGACTAGACAAATTTACACATCAAACAGAATAATTTTATGAAGACTGATAGAATGAGTAAAAGATAAATAAAAGAAAAAAGTAAACAGATGTAACAACCTCAAACCAGTTATTCAGAACCTTCGAAGCTGGGGCGAGTAAAAGGTCCATCAAATCCCTGAAAAGTTCAGCTGAAACAAGTTAACAAGGATGGACTATGACAGTTGAAGTCAAGACTTCATGCTATTTTACACTAGATGTTGTCCTAGACTGTCCAACTGATGACACAATAAGTTATGCGAAATTACACAAACATGACCATCTAGAACATCTTACACTAGGTCCTTTTGTCCCAAGTGGAGTGCTCGACGTAGACAATTAGCCCAAAAGGCTGAATTTTGCAATTTGTGCTTCATACGAGTATTGAGATGTGAAGAGCCTTGTAGAGTTTCCGGTGTAGATGAATCCAGAAGCGGGTCCAAAAACTCGCACAACTTGTCTAGTTGACTCTCATACCTATAATTAGGTGACACTTGGTAACTCAATATTTAGAATATGATAATAATACATAAAATGGTAAGCAACAAGAACTAATATATGAATTCCTGTACAATCTTTAGGGTGCTTAGCAAGCCCAACCCTCAAATTCCTAAATTATCCTCTAGTCCTTTTCATTTCGGCAGGGAATTTATTCATTTCTGGCCTTTAAGTTAGCATAGGAAGCACCCTATTTTCTCCGTCTTGAGTAGGTCAATCTTGCTAATGCTATTTTTGTCGACAAGGATATCTGTAGAGATGAAAGCTTCAAGAACTACGGACACATTAAACTTCAATGTAAAGGACAGCGAATCTGATTCCAGAGATTTGGACTCAACCTACCCGGCCTTATCCTCCCAATCATAGTCGTAATTTGAGCTTCACCAAATCATTCTCAATGTTGTATATGAGTTAATCATATGGTCAGCTCTCTCTCTCCTTCATCTTAAAGTCTAGTTCATACTAGTTCTGTAGCATTTAAATCACCTTCACAAAATACAATGCTTTTTCTGACTGAATGAAAAGCTCAAAGTACAACTGTCTTGTTAGTAAACATAGTAATTTAACAAGCAAACTCTTAAAAGGCACAAGCTCCTCTCCCCCCCCCCCCCCCCCCTTTTTTATTGCAGCAAACAAAATTAACAGAAAATGTCGTTGAAGTTCTAATGTAAACCACCTTAATTGAAGTATAAGAAAACACAGAACCTTGAGTAAGCATCTGCATCAGATTTAGAAAACTTCGAAATCTCAGAGTAGTTAAGCTCCTTATCAGGACCAAGCAGAAGATAGCGTCCATCACGACAAGGCGTGAATGATGAAGGATTCCTCTTTAATAGCTTCAATCCATGTCTCTTCAGCTCCAATTCTCTATTAATCATAGCACATTCCCGATATATAAATGACTACCATAAGTAAATGATTTTCGTAATGAGTAATTTGGTGTCTCACTTAATAACGCAGGGTCTAAGGAGGCTTTGGAGGTAACTACAACGAGAAAACTTGAAACCAGGAATGAGTTCTTCGGTGACAGCAGCACCGCCTATGATGTGGCGCCTCTCGAGAACGGCAACAGAGAGACCGGAGCGAGCAAGATACGCGGCTGATGTAAGGCCGTTGTGGCCACCGCCGATGATCAGAGCATCCCATTTCTTCTCTTTCGCACTGGAACTGCAGCTAAATTTTCGTAATTGTCTCCACATATTCTTTTTTAACTAATAATATCTGATTTTCAGAGAAGCAACAGATTGAACAGGCAGTATGGAATCTATGTTTAGCTTCATCACTGAGTAGTCTGCTAGTTTATTGGAGTTTGAGACGCTCCTTTGGCCTTTTCCCTCCTTTGTCGTCTTGTTACTCTTATTTCTGTAATTTTTATTCATAAAATTGAATTACTAGAAACTATTATTGTGAAGTGAGCAAAGAAGAACAATATTACACAGAAAGAAAGAAAATTTTTATTGAATTTTGGGATCATTTATAATGGGGGTAAAACAAAAATGACTTAGCCTTAAAGTAAAACTTTCTATAAGATAGATATTCACTCCAAATAGAATTCTATTCTTAATACTCCCCCTCAATATCTACTCAATAAGTAATGTGCCTCATTAAAAACCTTAACTAAAATAAAACCCAATGGGAAAAAAAATTCTAGAAAAGAAAAAAAAGAGTACACATATTTAGAAATGCGCTTATCAGTTGCCTCGTTAAAAACCTTGCAAGGAAAACACAGTGGGACAAAACCTTGTAAGAGAAAAAGAGTGCAACACACATTAACTCCCCATGAAAAGAGCATCAATTCACATCCTTGAGCCTTCGCATTCCAATCTTGTGCACCATCTTCAAGAGATTGTTGGTAGAGATTTGATAAATAAATCAGCCATATTAACTATAATGAATATTTGCACCTTGAAATCATAATTCTTGATAGATATATAATGTCTTCACAAATATCGTGGAATGGCTCTTCAATATCTCCATAAAGGTATCCTCGCTATCACATTATCATGCTTATAGTTATAGCAAGATACATTTGTGCATAAGTTACACTGAGGAAGTGGTACCTCAAGATCAAGAATTATAGATGCTTCAAGAAACTTAAATCCTTCATGGATTGTCATATAAGTTAAGTCATATAAGCCATATTATAGACTTTAGATGCATATCATATTTTCATGTCATGCTAGACAAATATGATATCGAAAACTGATTACACATACCATTGACCTTATACTTTCAAGTATTTGAACTACATGTCCAAAATTACATGTCTTTCATATGGAATTAATTCTACTTTAATTGTATCTCTTCTATTTGGCAAATACTTTTGTGTCTATATTCGATACACTTAAGATCTTCATCTATACTTAGCGCTATGATAGATGTCGTCAACGAACATGTTATATCGGTTCCAATAAAATTTTCATAAAGACATAACATAAAGATCTTCATTCATATATTCAGGTACCCGAATCTCTCGTGAGATTTTATGAAGTGGTATGTATGTGACCTTCTAGATCACTTACCTCCTTTATTATGATCACTTTGATCATTTGCTCATCTTCTTTATCAAGAAGTTTATTTGAAATCGATTTTCTATATGGTTTAAGCGTACCATAGACTTTGTCTTTCTAGGACATACTATAAGCATTTGCAATGAGAAAATAGTTACTTTCTTTGGGTCAGCAAATGCTTATGGCATGCTTTGCAATATATTGCAAACGAATTATCTTTTTATGAACTTCAAGTTCATATTATCCTATTCGAGGATCTATAAGTATAAATAATAATTTATTCCATGTAACTTTTTTTTCAACTGTTGTATCTTGTCCCCCCCCTCATGTTAGAAAAACTAACTTGCTTCCTCAACTTTGGAAATCTATCTTTGTGCATTATAGTGTTAATGAAAATATACACCGCACATCAACAATAATAAGATGAAATTATTTGGTTCCTGACCCTGAACCATTTGTGAGGGGAGAATATAATATACTATCATATCTAACGTATATCATAATGATATAGATAACTTTATTCTCATAAGCAATAGTTTAACTATTAAGTGGAGGCACTCAATAAATTATTTTGCTAAACCAAATATGATGTAAACCAACTTATCAAGATGAACTTCTTGAATAGAAAATCTGGAAATTGTGCTCTAAATTGAATTATTGAGCAAGTTACCTCGCAAAACACCATGTTGCGGGTTAATAATAATCGCACATGTAACCATCCCATACATGCATCTTATGTGGTATACATGGCAGATGAATGGTTCATATTCACATTTGATATTTCCGGCATTCATGGGATTCAATTCCAATTTTAATTGGTCAATTAATTAATAAGAACAAGCAATATAAGAGAATTCGTAAAGAACTTTCTAGTTCTTTAATATTTACCCACGTAAATTCTCTATTATTTTGAACATCATACTTAATTTGATATGGCTAACCCAAATGCCAACTGAATAAATCATCAATATTGATAAAGTTCAGATTTACACCATGACATGTACAATTATAAATAAACTCCATGTTTATTATGATATGGATTTTTATATCAATAAACATTCACTTTATTGGCGTTCTTTTGTTTGTATAGTACAAACTGGAGAATAAAGCGGGTTGCTTTTCGCATACATATTGTTCCGCTACAAGTTGTAGTAATAGAAGATATAAAAATTTTTCTTTATTTATAGTCTCAATACAATCAACCGCTTTCGCATATACTTTGGAAACTGAACAAGTTTCTTTGAGACATACTACAACACAATACCTTATTGGTAATCAATTGTGTTTCTCCAAAATAGTATAATTGGCTCTTACAAAGTTCTCAATTAATTTGGTACTATCACATATAAATCAATATCCATATAGTGAATATTTCTTTTAAAGAGAAAGTTATACTATTATGTTCATGGTCAAAATCATATGCAAGATATGTTTCTTGCATTATTGTTGTCCTTTAATAATCACATTACCAAAATATTTTGGCGTACAGTAGGTACGTGATCAATGACCATTCATACCATAATAATGATATTATTTTCTTATATCATCTCAAACCTAATTCTAGAGGTGAGTGTGGTTTCAATACCAATAGCATGTTCATATTCTTCCAATAATGAATATGTATTCATAAATCAGATGTTGTCACATTCACACCATGAATGGACCATAATAATCTGTATGTGCTATATAAAATCTCATGTCAAATCGATGACAGATATTACTTTCACAGAGTGAAGGATTATTTTGAGAATCCTTATTATTCTCATTATAACAATGATGACAATTATAATTTCATCTATAGCCACGTCTACATCCATTGATACCTTCACGGTAATAATTTTGTCTTCTTTCAGACTTATCACACACTGCTATCACATTCTCTATAGGGAATGAGAATGAAGCAAATTCAATGGGACGGATTTTCAATTCTTTGCCCACAATCATACATGATTTTGATCATGGAAAAGCATAGAAATTTTACCACTTTAAGTGAGTGTAATTTCTTACAAATTCCATTAGAATTATAATAAACTTTGTTGTCTTTGCTTCTATATAAAATCAAATTATAGAATATCAAGAATTTGAAAGAGAAAAGTAAAATACTTACCTTAAATCCAGAATTTAATCTTGAAGGAAGTTCATAGAACGATTAACAATCATTATGCTCAATATTATGTAACAAATTGAGCATCGTTCATGTATCCAAAGCCATAATTTTGAAGATTTGCGTGAGCCCCTCTTATGGAGATAAGCGTAATATTCTCCAATGGATCTGACTGTTCGCCTATTCCTTTTTGACTCGTTCATCTAGAACGGCATAGTCTCCACTCTGTTCCGTGTGACCATCATTTGTTTAGTTCAACATCCTGCAAAGTCGTGTACTGCTCCATGGATTTTCTCCGGAGCATAAAGTCTCATATTATTTGAAGCCTTTGAGTGCTTTCAAGCAATCGTTGATTTTTGACTTCAAACCGGTGTCTGAAGTCCACCACCAGTGGCTCCGATTGGCCGTTGTCTTATATTTTGGGGATAGAACAATTATGAAGGATGCCACAAAATCTTGTCTCGCTAACATTTATTTTCCGGCAGCGCACAAAGAAAAACGACTAAACTAACGATGGTGTATTATGAGAAAGAAGAGGAACAAAGAAGGCGTCATTAAGATGAATAATATAGGAAGATTTAATGAGAAGGGTTAATGAAGTAGCGCGACTTTTTGAGTCTTATCGGTTTTGGTAAAAATTATTTTAGCCAAATCGCAGAGATTGAGAAAGAATAAAGAAAGATCAAAACTTTGTAAAGGCTAGGAATAACATCAGATTCGTGACCTACATTAAAGCTTATTGCTAAATCTCCATAACCGCGAGCACCAAGAAGCACTGTGATACTTTCAAAATATTTGCTCGAGAACGGCAGAGTCTCGTGCTGATAACGTGTTATAAAATAATAAAAGAAGAAGAACAATATTGCAGAGAAAGAGAGAGAGAATTCTTATTGAATTTTGGGGTGATTTACAATGGGTAAGACCCATTTATTTATAGGAGGAAAAATGACTTAGCCTCAAAGTAAAATTCTCTACAAGATAGACGTTCACTCCAAATAGAATTCTATTTTTAACACTCATAGTATTTTTTTGGCCTTGCCTTTTTTTATTCTTTTTGTGTTTGACAAAACCCTCTTAAGGTTAAGCGTAGAGGGATAGCTAAATTTTTCCCTTTGGATAAAATGATTTGGCTAATTAATATGTGAACTTGTCGTCCTGTATGTTTTTGTGAAATCAGGAGCCCGCCTGAAAAATAGAGGAATACATTTCAAGTTTTAGTAGTCAGGAGTCCGCCTGGAGAACAGAGACATATATTTCAAGTCATAGAAGTCAGGAGTCCACCTGAAGAACAGAGACATGTAGTTTAAATTTTGAAGTCAGGAGTACGCCTGGAGAACAGAGACATATATTTCAAGTTTTAGTGGTTAGGATTCCGCCTGGAGAACAGAGACATACAACTTAACTTTGAAGTCAGGAGTACGCCTGGAGAACAGAGACATATATTTCAAATCAGTAGCCAGGAGCCCGCCTGAAGAACGGAGGCATGCAATTCAAATTTCAGCAGTCAGGAGCCCGCCTGAAAAACAGAGGTGATATAATTCAATTTGTAGTTTTCAACCAATTTCTTTGTCTAATTTGAAGTCAGGAGTCCGCCTGGAGAATAGAGACATACAATTCAAATTTTAGCAATCAGGAGGCCGCCTGGAAAATGGAGGTGTTAAATTTTAAGTTGCAGTTGAAGTTAGGAGCCCGCTTGAAGAACGGAGGTATGCAATTCAAACTTTGAAATCAAGAGCCCGCCTATATAACAGAGGTATTTCGAGTCATGTTTTAGTCAAATTTCTTATTAATATCCGAAAACAGTGCCCTGTTTCCAAACTGGGGCAGAAAGTTTTCTTTGTTTTGTCTATTTTTTTATGAAGTCAGGAGCTCGCCTGGATAATGAAGGAATACAGTCAAGTTCAAATTCAGCAATCAGGAGTCCGCCTGAAGAACAAAGACCTACAAATCCAAGTTCAGTAGTCAGGAGCCCACTTGGATAACAGAGGAATACTTTCACAAATTCAAGTTCAAATTGTCAGGAGCCCGCCTGTATAACAGAGTCAGGAGCTGCCTGGATAACAGAGGAATACAGTGAAGTTCAAATTCAACAATCAGGAGTCCGCCTAGATAACATAGGAATACATTCAAGTTCAAATTTATTCAAGTTCATCAATTTGGAGGGAAGGTACGACATCGCAGTGCACGATTTGACGTAACAACAATGAGTTTCACCAAGGAAACACAAGACAACAAGGAAGTACAAGATGCAAGTTTGAAGATTCTAGATAGGATTTTGTAATTCGTAGCTTGTTGTTTAGGCTAGCTTATTTTATTTTCGACATGGTGTAATAAGGAAGGTTAGTGAGTAGTAGCAGCAGTAGCTAGCGCAGTAAAATCACAGCTCCTGGTAGTCCCAGCTACCAGACACTCCCAAACTACACAGACCTAACAATTTTTTAGCCCATGATATGTAGGAAACCTCTGAAGCAGGGTACAGTCAAAACGCTTCACAATGGAATTTTCAAACGGGCAAAAATCTCTCGTATTTGCTCACTTATCTTTGCCCGAAAATATTTCATGTTTCCATGCAAAGCGGGGCAGCCGTGAGCACATGATGTTTTCCCTATATATGAATAATTCCCAAAAATTCAAACAAAATAATTTTTCTTCATTTTTACAATTTTTTTGTGAATTTTGGTGTCATTTTGTGTTTTGCATTTTATCTGCGCATGTAAATTCATATGAAAATACAAAAATATGTATTTGCATGTAGGCTATAGTTTTACATTTTTTAGGATTAATTATGGATTAATTTTTTTTAGAACAAAACGTGAAAATCACAAAAAATAGTGCACTTTTGCATTTTAATTGTTTTAATTGTGAATTTGTTGCAAAATAGGTTTAAATATTTTTAGAATTTAATTATTTTAGCTTTGAAATATTAGGGCTTTATTTTAGTTTTGTTTTTACACATTTATTAAATTAGGAAAATTAAAACGAAAATACAAAATGAAAAATAAAAAGGAAAAGGAAAACAAGATAAATAAAGGAAACAAAACAATGGGAAACAAAGTAGGCTTTTTCAAGTGAAATACATTCGGCTCAAAGATTATGTAATTCTCAGCCCAAAACCACGCTAGGCCCAGTTATGCTCACCTGGTCAGCCCCAGTGATTAATGAAACGATGTCGTTTTCAGGGTTGATCTCAACCATTGATTTTTTATTAGACGCTTGAGATCATCCTAGGATGTCTTATATTTAACTGTACGAACGTTCCCCCTCCCTCACCCCACTTCTCATAGTCTGCCTCACCCCTCACAAACCCTAGCCAAGACGCCACCAAACCCCATCACCTAAGGGTGGCGGCAACCTCTCCAATCACTGCCAAAATAACACCCCTAAACTAGCAGACCACCCCCGTTACGAATCCATGAACCGTTTGCCTCGAATCAGCCTGGAACTTCTCGAATCTTCAATCGAAGGTTCGAGCCAAAAATGGACTCCATCCAAATAAGCCTAAACTGATACCAGATAGTCTATGGACCTCCCTCATCTCGAGTCTGGGGCTATTTCCCTTCGAATCTCCTCAGGCTATCCCTAATTTCGAATCTAGGGTTGCGAGTTTTTCTACCATCTGAAGCTTCAGTCTCGGGGAATTTTTATTAATATTATGAGTTTATTTTGACAAAGATAAACTCATAGTATTAAATTAAATTCATTCCATAAATCATTTAAGCTCGGGTAAATCAGTAAGTCATCCTCTCGTCTTTAGTATTCGATTTAGTTTGTCATGCTAAGCATGGTTCTAATTTCTGAAGGGTTTTAATTAATAATTTGTTTATGATATAATCATGTCGATTAGATTGTTAGTGATACATGTTCTTATTAGTTCTTAGTTTAATTTTCATTCTTGTTTGTTTAGTCTGTTTTGTTTTATTTAGTTTTAGTTAGTCGATCATTAGTATAATTGATTAGGTGTTAATTCAGTGTTAATGATTAGTTTCAATCAAATCTTGTTTGAATATTGTCCTTGCTTGGACTTCATGTTACTCGATTATGTGATTAATTAGGTATTCAATTATAGGACTTGTTCTGTGATTAGGCAGTTAATTAATTTCAATTTAGTTATTAGTAAATGGATGTTGTATTAGAAATCTTAGGATGTAGTGTGGATCTAGCTGAAGATACTTTGTGTGAGCAGTAATTTTAGGAGGTATAAGGGGCAATTTGGGCATTGAAAAAGGGTATTTTCTTTAGGAATAGTAATTTTTAAAACAGGGGAAGGGTGGTTTAGGGATTGTCTTGCTCAAGGAGTGCCCTAGAGGCTTCTAGAATAGGACTAGTGTGTAGTTTTCAATAGACATAGGGTATTTACTTGAGTAGCAAGTCATAAAATAAGGGTTTTAAGCTGTAAATAATCAGGGACTGAGAGTGCAAGCCTAAAATCTGAGGGCTGGCCTATTTTGCTCCTATGAAAGGGCACTAATTGCCTTGAGAGGGGGGTCTTCAATTCTTCAGCTCAAGAAATCCCATAAGAAAAATCCAATTCTTCATTTTTATTTCAGTTTTAGATTAATTTCTTCTTTCAATTACTCAGAAAATACAAAAACTGTGTATGAACAGAAATAGATAACAACAAAATTGACTGTTTCATTGATTTCTACTGCTGATGTCTGGAACCTCTGAGATTTGAAGTGAATCTGGTTCATTTGAGCTGATTTGGGGGGAGGGGGGAGTGGGGGAGGGGTATTTCGATGGCTGGTGTCTATTGATGTGGTTTCAATTGGGTCAAAATGGTTTCCTTCTGATCACTCTCTGGCTAATTTTACCGAAACATTGCTGTTGTTGCACTCACAGTTGAACCTCACTCTTCTTTTCTGTTCTCTCGAATTCCAGGTACCCAACTGTGACTTTGCAAATTTGTAACTTGGAAACATTGAATATGAATGTGTGTGAGGAATTGAAGTTCAAATATGTTTATCTTCTCAATTGATGTGTATTCTGGAGGTTTTTTTACGCATTAACTTACTGTGGATTGTTACATAATGTACAAATGGACTTATCTAGGACTTTGTTGTTATTCTATGTTCGAGTTTGTAGTAGAAAGAAGACATGATAACTTAATGGATTTTAGTAGTAGTTACATGTATTTGTCAAGTGTTAGGTTTGTTTATGAGCTTGCTCAAATGTCAGTAGCATTTCTAGAATTCAGGATCGCATGAACATCAACTGAGCAATGATGGCAATTTGCAGTTAACTACTATAGTAGCCATTTGGGTTAAATTTGGTTGGATTATTAAATAATGCTGAAGTGTTAAATAATTAGCATTTGTTAAAACGTAAATTCTCCATTGGTAACAAATGGTTATTCATTAAGCGGAGGAAATCTTATTTAAAAAGCATAAAACATAAAGATTAGGCAGGCTGCCACTCTAGCAAGAACGGACTAAGAGGGTCAACTACCCAACAAACTTTCATAATTAAATACCGTTACTGTATAGGTAGATCTGATATTGAAAGACCTATTACTGGATAATTCATGGATAGAGTCAAAGAGTGTGAACTATACAAGTTTCCAATAACATTAATTAGTTGATTAAATATTAAATTAAAGTATAAAGTAAAGGCTCCGGTGTATAGAGAAGACCTCACAATTTAAGAAGTAACCATAAAAATGAAGGAACCTAGGCTCAATAATTTCGTGTGGGTCAGTTCTATTGTCCTTGCGCATTTAGTTTAGTGCTAATCTTGGTGTGATTAAGGAAACCCACTCAAATTTAGCATTTGTGTGAATATTGACGCTATTATCCAACTGAAATAATTAATGTTATTTGTTAACCCTGATTAAGGTAGATTAGATTAGTAAGATTGTAACAAGGATCGGTACATGTTATCATGATGAAATTACATTGGCAGTCCAAAATATATGTAAAATTCATAACATGCCTTCCTATAAAATTTTGTAGTATTCTCTCCAATGTTTGCACTGAAATATGGAAGTGGTCATCCAATTTGGGTCACATTTTTTGCCCAAGTAAAGCTCAACGGATTGAGCTCAAAGGGGTTCGAACCCCAGCCTTCATTTCGCCCCAATTTGGGCTCATGGGTCTGAGCATTTGGGCCTAATTCATGTTCCTTCAATTGACTTAATTAGTACTTGGAATTTGGGTTTTGAGTTAGGTTGCGGGTTTTAAACTAAAAGGCTCATCCTTTTGTTTGGACCCGGACTTGAACTCGAGGCCCGGATATTAAATATGATAAATTAGGAATTTTACTTTTCTTTTAGAGACAAAAAAATCAAAAAATAGAAAATATAGTCTCTTTTAGGCTTACCTTTTAAAATAAAATGAGACGAGCCTCGCCCATTAAAAAACGCAAAATTGCGGGGTCCTCAATAAAGGTTTAAAATACTTTAACAAAATCGGGAAGGGTCGTTTAGCGAATTTCACGACCCTCCCAAAAGATTACAACGCGTTAGACCCCATTAGGCGCGACTTTAATAAATTATATTCCTAATACGGGTGGGCATTTTATGCGGCCCAAAGCTAAATCCTAAAATGTTGAATAGAGGGCGCCTAGAATTGCGGTTTTATTTGATGCGGCGCAATCCGAAAACACACTTTAAAAGACGTTCACTTTCTCAAATAAATATATATTAAATAAAGCAGTTAGCATAAAATTTGCACATAGGTTCTTCATGTAATAAAATCATACAAAAGCTAAATGCAACAGTTGAGCGACCATGCTAGAACCACGGAACCCGGGAATGCCTAATACCTTCTCCCGGGTTAACAGAATTACTTATCCGGATTTCAGGTTCGCGGACTGTGAACAAAGTCATAATCTTCCTCGGTCTGGGATTCAAATCGATGACTTTGGACACCATTAATCTGCCAAGTGGCGACTCTGAATAATTAATAACCAAATCCCGTTCCGATTGTCCTATTATTAGAAAAACTCCTTTACGCCCCTTTACGGAGGTGTATAGCGAAAAAGGATGTGTGACAGTCCCCTTGAGCTTCTATCAAGCGATCCAATTCCCTACCCCGTGGGGAGTATTCAGCATCCGAGGTGAGCCACACACCGCTCAGGAATGCCACCAGATAGCCCAAGAATGTACATATACCGAACAACTGAAAGGAGCAAGTGCAGAAGCATAGCAATCAGCCATGTCGCGGGCTAAAATCCACACGACAACAGAAGCCATCATAGACCAAGAAATTGTAGAAGCATGCAAATCCATGATCGAAGACCTCGACCCAGTCCATCTAGACAGTACCGATAACTCAAAGAAAGCCTACATCGGCACGGTCTCTGCGACCCAAGTAAGTACCACAAATTCTTAAATAATCACGCAGACTTATTTACCTTCTCCATTCAGATATGCCGAGAATCCCGAAAGACATTGCCACTCATAAGCTAAACATCGATCCACTATACCCGACCGTGTAACAGATGAGGAGGAAATTCAACGCTGCAACTCAACGAGTCGGTCAGTGAAGAAGTGGACAAGTTAGTAGCCAACGGTTCCATCAGAGAATCGAAGTACCTGCAATGGGTCTCTAATGTCGTCATGGTTAAAAAAAATGGGAAATGGAAAATGTGCGTGTATGTCACCGACCTAAACTAGGCATGCCCAAAGGATTCATTTCCAATGCCCCACATCGACCAGCTGATCGATGCGACCGCAAGGCATGAACTGCTGAGTTTCTTAGATGCCTACTCCAGCTAGAACCGGATCATGACGGCCGAAGCAGATCAAGAAAAGACAACTTTCATCACCCACCAAGGGACGTACTGCTATAAGGTGATGCCATTCGGCTAAAAAAATGCAGGAGCAACATATCAGAGATTGGTCACCAAAATGTTCAAAGAACAGCTTGGAAAGACCATGGAGGTTTCAATTGACAACATGCTAGTAAAGTCGGCAAATAAGGAGGATCATATCGATTATTTGAAAGAAGCCTTTGAGATACTGAGACAGTACTGGATGAAGGTAAACCCTGAAAAAGTGCGCCTTCAGCGTGGCCTCGGGAAAATTCCTGGGTTTCCTCGTATCACAACGAGGTATCGAAGTCTACCCGGATCAGATCAAGACAATAGACGCAATACCGTAGACTTTGAACAGCAAGAAGTAGGTACAAAAATTAACGGGACGAATAGCTGCCCTATCAAGATTCATCTCACGGTCATCCGATAGATGCCATAAGTTCTTCAGCATACTGAAAAAGTATCATGAGTTACAGTGGAACAAAGAATGCATCGAGGCCATGAGAAAATTGAAATCTTACCTATCGTCATCACTGTTACTGGTCAAAGGGAACCCAGGCGAGTGCCTGTTAGTATACCTGGATGTGTCCGAAGTTGCTGTCAGTGCAGTCTTGGTACGTAAAAAATAAAGGTGTGCAATCTCCTATTTACTATATAAGCAAAACCTTAGTGCATGTTGAAACACGGTATCCACACCTCGAGAAGTTGGCTCTATCACTGGTCGTAGCTTCACGAAAGCTTAGACCCTAATTTCAGTGCCACCCCATAAAAGTAAGAACGACCTTTCCCCTGAGAAGCATCCTACATAAGCCCAAATTCTCTGGTAGGCTTGCTAGGTGGGCCATAGAGCTCAGCGAGCACGACATATCCTATAGTCCAAAAATTGCCATTAAGTCACATGAACTTGCCGACTTTGTCACCGACTTCAGCGCGAAGATAGTGCCAAAGGCAGAACTAGAGGCCCTTCGGGCCTCCCCTAACATCGACCTCTGGACTCTCTACAATGACGGTGCTTCCAATGCCTCGGGACTGGGAATCATCCTCGAAGTCCTTACGGGCGAAATAATTTGCCAGTCCATACGATGCCCCGAGATGACTAACAATGAGGCCGAGTATGAGGCTGTGATTGCAGTTATGAAATTAGCCATCAAATATGGAGCCCGAAAACTCATCCTCTACTACGACTCCCAACTCGTAGTAAACTAAGTCACCGGGACTTACCAAATTAAAGAACAGAGGCTACAAAAATACCAATCAGAAATCCACAAGTTGATGCCTCAATTCGACGAATGCCGCTTCGAAAAAATACCCGGGGCAAAAAATGTCGAGGCATATGGCTTAGCCAAACTAGCCACGGCCACCAAGAATATCAGCAAGGAAAGTGTTGTCACACTCCTCCATTCGGCCATCGATCACGTTGAGGTACTTTCTTTAAACCTTACTTGGGAGTAACGCAACCAGTTTGTATCCTATCTGCAGGACGGGACGCTCCTACGCAACAACAAAGAAGCCAAAAAACTCTACGTGCAAGCCGCCAGATACAGTCTGATAAATCATGATCTCTACAAAAGGATGTTTGGCAGACCCCTCGCTAAGTGCCTTGGGCCACACAAATGATACATGTATTAGAAGAGGTTCATGAATGCCATTGTGGTGCTCAGACAGGTAATCACGCCCTCGTCTTCTCTATCATCCGAGCCGGTTATTATTGGCCCACTATGAAAAAAGAGGCAGTAGAATACATTCGCAGGTGCGAGCAATGCCAAAGGTAAGCCTCCATGATACACCAACCAGGAGAGCTTCTCCACTCAGTCACCTCGCCTTGACCCTTCATCAAATGGGCAATAGATATAATCGGTCCCCTACTACCGAGACGAGGAAAGGTACAATTTCTTCTAGTTTTGACTGATTACTTTTCCAAGTGGGTGGAAGAAGGTGTGTATGCACAGATACACGAGCAGGAAGTCATCGCCTTTATATGGAAAAACTTCATATGCTGCTTCGGCATCCCTAAGGAAATCTGCTGCAACAACGCTCCCTAGTTCATCGATAAAAAGACAACTGAGTTCTTCGAGAAATGGAACATTAAGCGGATACTCTCGACTCCATGTCATCCCGCCGCCAACGACCAAGACGATTCTTACAACAAAACAATGCTGAACATATTGAAAAAGGAACTCGAAGAAGCTATAGGGCTCTGGCCAGAATTACTACCAGAAGTGTTGTGGGCATATCGGATCACACCCAAATCTAGCACAGGAGAAACACCGTATTGATTGGTTTATGGAAACAACACAGTCATACCCGTTGAAATCAGGGAGCCAAGCCTAAGATATTCACACATCAGCGGGGCAGAGAACGACGAAAGCAGACTTCAAAACAAGGATGAAATCGAAGAACGAAGAGACATGGCCCACATAAGTGACGGCTCAAAAACAGCAGGCTGAAAGGTATTACAACAAGAAATCCAAAATAAGACCACTCAAAGTGGGCGATTACGTCCTCAAAGCCAAAATATTGGCGTCAAAAGACTCGAGTGAAGGAAAATTGGGTACCAACTGGGATGGATCATATAAAATCACAGTAGACGTGAACAAAGGAGCATTCCAATTAGAAAAAATGGAGGGAAAAACACTCCAAAATAACTGGAATGTCGCCCACCTCAAATATTTCCACTTCTGAAAGGCGTCTCCCGAGTTGTACTCTTTTTCCCTTACCCGAGTTTTGTCCCAATAGGGTTTTCTCGGGAAGGATTTTAACAAAGTGATAGAGGAAACACCTAGTGGTACATGAGAGCAAGTTTATCACATCGACCAGTCGACATGCTCTCTGAGCCGATATAATAAAGGGACTACACTAGTCTAATCTCCATTGTATGGGAAAAACATTACATTTTAAAGAACTCTCCATTGTACAAAATTTTCTCCATTATGTAAACAACTAAGGCTAGTTTCACCATTATGCAAACACCTAAGGCTATTCTCTCCATCATGCAAACGGCTAAGGCTAGTTTCTCCATTATGAAAACGGCTAAGGCTATTCTCTCCATCATGCGAACAACTAAGGCTAGTTTCTCCATTGTGAAAACGGCTAAGGCCATCAACATTAAAGTTCGACTCAGTTCGACCACTACGGATAACACTTCGACGACAGTCGAAGTAACATCCTATTGGCTAAGGCCATCAACATCAAAGTTCGACCCAGTTCGACCACGATGGATAACACTTCAACGAAAGTCGAAGTAATGTCCAATTGGATGAAACTATCAAAATCATTGCGAACCCACTCAATTCACGACGAGGTTTTAGACAAAAAATAGAAAGGAAAGAAACAAAGAAAAAAAACTATCAGAAAAGAACAATGACCAAAATAAAGTTTAGAAATCAGAGCAAAAATATATTTACATTTAACTCTGCAAAAAGGGCTCCGTTACATTCCAAAAAGAAGAAGAGATAACAACAAAACATGTACAAGTTCAAGGCTCCTCGTCACCTTGCATGTCACCTCTTGGGCAGTAAACCTCGTTATACCAGTAGTTGGAGTCTAGACAGTTGATATCCTCCAAAGGGTAGCCTTCTCGGTCAGGGGAGTCAGAGCTATACCCAAAAGCTTCACGGGCGGCGCGAGCCTCGCTCCGCCGCGCTTGGACCTCCTCCTTCGTCGCCCAACTCGTAGCATGAAACTTGCTATATTTGTCAAGTCTAGCTTCCGGAAAAATGCACATCTCATGCGCGTTGCGGCGCGCATTCTGATTAGACGGGGGGCAAGAAAGCTACGGATGTCAAACCGCGTCCTCAGACCTTGGGGGCACCCTTCCTAAGAGCTAATCTTTGTCGCCCGAGCTTCAAGTTCACCGGTCAAATACGCCACCCTATGCTGAACATCGGCATTCTTCGCCGCCACCCCCAAGTCAGTTCAAGCTCATCATCTCTCGACTTGAGAAGTACTTCCAACTCTCTACTACGAGCTATGGCTCTTACCAGATCATCCTCCGCTTTCTCCAGGTCAGCCTCCCTACATTTTATCTGGGCCTCTCTCTGCTCAAGATCCTCATGGAACACCCGAAATTCGGGGTCTTGCTGGAAAAGGTCCACCGCCGCTCGATGTTTGGAGCGGTACTGTCTGTATCTCTTGACCATCTTGTCAAAGATGTCATCTTTTTTTGCTCACGACGCCTCCACTCCACCTCTAGAATAAGGGTCTTAAAAACATCGAAAATTATCATACATCAAGCCAACAACACGACAAAGCAAAGGATAATAATAAAGGGGTTATCTGTAAAGTCATGCCAGCGACCCATCAAGACAAGTCCACATCGCTGACGACCCTGAGCGTCTAGCTTTCAGGGGAAGCACAGATCAAAGTAAGTTTCGACGTGACCTGTTCGATGTTCATCAACAAATTGTAAGCCCCCTGGGATCACAATTTGACGGCCGGACCCATCCAACTTCACCTCCACCTACATGAGACCCTTCATAAACTCATCGACGTCCTCCTGGGCTATTTCGGAGTCTGATCCATTGACTTCCCCGCCAGCTCCATCAACGTTGATCATCGAACCACCCTCAGTGGCACGTACCAAACTAGTACTAACAGCGGTAATCTCATGTTGGGCCAACCTCCCAGAAGGGATGGCGTCGACCATGAAGACGGGTCTAGGAATTTGTCGAGGCATACTACTCCTTTCGTCTTCTATAGCCACAGCCTTGCCCATCACGAGCCTCTTCCTTTTCCTTTCCATCGGTTCTTCGCCCTTAGGAGATTTATCTATGGGCTGCGGAGCTGGTGCTAATGATGCCGACTCTCTCACAACCATTGCCACCGACGTGACTCCCTGTAAAGGGACCACATTAACGCCTCATTGGACGGACACGCAGAGTATCTCCTGAGTATCCGAAGCAGCACCAGACCAGGTAGAAGCAGGTACAACCACATTTTTCCTAGGAGTGACTCATTCTATCGCCATAAAGATACACCAGTCAGATGAACGAGTAAGTGAAATTCGCGAAACTCGTTAAACGGAGCCTAAAATATACCAAAAGGGGCTGCGGGGCCATAATGCTAGAGAAAACCGGGCCATGTGCGGATCCTTTCCGCATACGACAATAGGTCGGGAACCCATCTCCTAATACCGGTAATGAGCCGAGGTGTGTGGGCTATGGATACAAAAAAAAACAAAAGCAGAAGTCGGAATCATGAGACACTAACGTTTCGAATTCCACTTTTCTGGGAACCCGGCAGGGTTAAAGACTAGGTGCTCGGTCCTAACATAGAAATATCTACGCCAAAAGCCGCGGCTAGGTCGAACATCGGTCTTGATCACCATCCCATTTGTACCACAACTTCTCAAGTGCAACATGGTGCCGCTCAGGTAGCCGGCGCTGAATAATTGCAGAAGATGGTAAATAGAGACCTCACACCCGACCAGCTCCGCATATTTGGACAGTATTTTTAGGGTATACCATATAAGCTGAGACGGGCATATGTTGTTAAAGCGGAAGAGCTCCTCCGCCAAAGGGAAAATGGGGAGACCGTAGCCAATCATAAATGGGTATTCATAGAAGGTGCAATATCCCGGTCTATGAACATCTACATGATCCGCCCCAGCTGGAACTATCTCCACGTGAGTAGATATGCCGCATGTCTTGCGGAGATCATCTGAATGTTGTAGCAATTTGGAGCGTTCTGATGGTTGCACATGTGAATCTTTGCTGAAGTCGCTCCGAGATAGGAGGTTCTTTGGTAGCAGATTATCCACTGTGAGTGGACTGATGTCCTTCTTTTCTTCTCTCTCACCACCGCCAGAGAGAGGCGGCACATTTGATGGTGTAGTATCAATAACCCTCGGATTATACCACCGAGATTTAACAATGCTTCCCGTTCAAGAAGGAAATGTGTGTAACACAACAGAAGGAAAGGGAATTTTCTGACCATGGAGAAAAGCCGGAGAACGAAAATGCTACTTGAGTAAATGGAATATCTCTCGCAATTGATCGAAACTTGTTTCAGGTTAAACCCTTCCCCTATTTATAGGGTTGGGTGACGCTAAAATTGAAGAGCCAGATTTCAAACCGCTAGAAGAAACCAAATGTCCGAGCACCTTTTTGTGTTACCTCGGGAATACACGTAATGATGATGCATGCGAGTGCTAACGTCATCAAAGCGAAGGAATTGCATGTCAGCGTTTCAACAGTCGCTAGTGTTGTCGCCCATCTGCTATGCTACTACTTTTGACCAAACATCAAACTCTCCCTAAACGAGGTTATTGATTCCGTCCATCGAGGATGCACCTTGCTGCGACCTCGACAAACGGAGGGACTAACTATATGGGGTCGAATTTGACCAACCACGTCCCTATGTCAACATGGATAACCGACAAGCGTGCATTAACCAGGGTAGAGGTACGACTTAAGTAGCATTAGGAGAAATGACACCATAGGTTCCGTCGTCCCTTCAAGGGTACATAGTTTCTGTTTATTTTAATATGAGAAGGAGGGTCCCGAATATATAAAGGGGATCCTAGCATTGTAAAGGACAGAGGATTATTATTGAACTTCTCTTTATCTTTCTATCTCTCTCTTTATATATATATATCACTTTGTTGATCTTTGAATCTCTTTCACACACACTGAGACCAAAAGCGAACGATCATATCATATATCCTACAGTCTTATTATCTTCAATTACGATTTATCCTTGAGTTATTTTGATTGATTTGCTCGAAAAGTATTCGAACTTTTTTGATCAAACAAAAACATCCGAGGGTTCGTTCATCTTCTCGCCAATGTCGATTATCTCTAGATTCACATATTAACAGAAGCTCTTGTATATATATTAAAAATAAATGAATCTTAAGAAATTCGAGGAATTGATTATAAAAGTCAATAAATAAAAATAGTCATAAAAACAAGAAACATATGGCATAGAAAACAAAGTATGCTACTTAAATTTGCTTTGCATCAGTGGAGTTAAAGTACGTATGTTATTCAATCAATGACAGAATAAAGCCAAGATACGGGAAATTTGCACCTCGTCAACAGTATTTTTGAAGCAAAGCTTGTGATCAGCCATAGGGGTATTCACAAAATCATGGAATTGCTCCTTCAAGTTGCTTAGAAAGCTACGTCGTCCTTCGACCTCTTCCATTTGGGCCATCCACAACAAGCTAGAGGTGGAGTTGCAGCAGCGGCAGATTCATTATGTCATTTTTCTACTTCCATTGCTTCGATAACTAAAATTTAACTAAAACCCCAATAAGAAAACGGAAGAACTATATATTACAATTGAAGAAAAAGCAAAGCAAAGAAAGGTTACTGGTGAAATTTGCTCGTTAATTAATGACTTATATTTATAGTTCATCAAAACTGGGTTGGGAAAAACCGACTTGTGTGACAAGAAAAGATGCCCAAAGAATACATAGCTTGAGAAGGAAGTTAGGAAATTTCTATTGGACTTCATCAAAAAGAGAATTAAAAAGGAGTATTATCGCTTTTAACTAGCGTCAGAAACTATTTACTTCTAGCAGCCGAAAAATTATATAATTTTTGTATATATATATATATATATATATATATATATATATATATATATATATATATATATATGACTGTTTTTTTACTACTAACGGCTATACAATATTATTTTTTCAATAAAAAAGTACATGCTCCAAAGTGATATTATTTTATTTTATTTTTTATAAGTTTCAATATAAAAGTAGAAATAGGTTCATGTATCTTTAATAAAGTATTTGAAATTCGAATACACCAATTTATTAGGAAAAATTATATTGAATAGCCACTCCAAAATAATTGTCGGAAACATATATATATATATATATATATATATATATATATATATATATATATATCAATATATAATATACGTATTTTTATATATAAATTAGTGTATAGTTTTATATATTTGACTTGCGGAAATAATTATTTTTGTCCGACGGGCCAAATGTGTAACTTGCTCAATTTATTATATGGAGGACCATAACTGCTATACTTCTATATACCATAGGGGTCAAAATAAAAATTATGCGCCAAAACTATTTTCTTTTGGACGATTATTTGGTGAGGTAAAAAAATGCAAAATACATGTCAAATAAGGGGTGAAATATGACATTTTTCACAAGTGAAGGACTAGTTAAGTTTGTTAGTACGGGTATCATAGGGGGGACAGGGGCATGATCTTTACTTTTCTAGTTTCCTTTAGGAAATTATCAAGGCAAAAACTTATTTTAAGAAAGAAAAGAAAAAGCACAAATATTGTAGTCCGTACAGATGCGGTAATTAACTTACTGTATTGGAAAAAAAATTGTGTTTCTATTAAAGGTGACGTGACATGACACGTGAATTAATCAAACAGTTAAAGAACAATAAATGATTAAAAGGCACGGAGGACAACACACACGGTAGAAGAAAAGGAAACAGGCACGAGAAGGAACCTTAAATACGATTCTCGTGTCTATTCAAGGCATTCAATATCAACGGATAAAAAGGGCATTGAAGACGCGAATCTGAAGACAAAAAGTAGTCTACATTCATTATTAAATACTTGATACGTTAGTTATTCAGTATTTAATAGCAATGATTATTTAATAGCAATGATTATTTACGTAGTTTCAGTTTCAAAGTTTTAACATTTCAAAAAAGCCAAATTATACGTCTATACCGATCTCTAAGGAAGGTTCCCTTCTCTCATCTGAGAAATTCGGTCAACACCATCGGTACCGGCACCACCACCGACTCGCCGAAATCCACAGGTAAGTATCCTTATCCCTATCCCTCTCTTTGCTCGGAACACTGTTCCGGCGAAGATTCGCACTGGTTTCGGTGTTTTTTCCTTCGACACCTCCTTCACCACCGTGACGCTCAGCGTCAGGCGCGCAACCCCTATAAATTCCACCGCCGGAATCTGCCCCACGCGCCGGCGATGACCATCCACGCGCCGTCGGCGATTCCCACGCGCCACGCGCGTGAGCCTTTTCCGGCCATTTTTTGCACTGGCTCCTTTTGGGCAGTTCCCCCCCCCCCCCCCTGCAATTCCGACCAACTTGGTACTCCCGGAATATTACCCCGGTCACTTTCATTTTGCACTGCCCTCCTAGCACTGTTCTCTCTCTTTTTATTCTTTTTATTTTTATTTTTATTCTTTGGCTGGAAAAGTCGAAAGGCTTAAGCTGTAACTGAAAATTTTTGCAATCGAAGCACTTTTTCTTTTATTCTCTCCTCTGCTTTTGCGGGTGTGTACTGTTTCCTTGGACAGGTGCCTACTCCTCCGGCGAAGATCTCCAGCAACTCACGCTCAGGCTCGCGGCAGGACGCAATAGAGCTGCACGTTCTGCTAAGCTTTAGGAAAGCTTGGGCGCCTCAAAGCACACTTTCAGGTTTTTCCATCGGGAGTTGGTACCTCCCGGTCCCTTGTTTACATTGTGCATCTTTTTACGTATCGTTTTCGTATTTTAGTTAGCATATCGAGTAAGTTGTTATCTAGTTTGCTACATTTGCGTTTTTCGTTATAGTGCGTGTGTGTGCCACTGTACCCCATATCGGTTGGTGGGATAGTGGCTGCGGCGGGGGATGATAGCGTAAGGTCATGTCGTCAGGGGGTGGGGGTGGTAGCAGGGGTGAGTAGGGGAGCAGGGGGTGGCACTACGGGCAGGGCGGGAGGTAAGGGTGGGAAGAGGGCGGTGGACGCACATAGATTAAGGATTGGGAACATAGGCACTCTGACGGGTAAGTCTATTGAGTTGGCAAAGGTTCTTCAGCAGAGAAGGGTTAACATAGCGTGCGTCCAGGAGACTAGGTGGAAAGGGACAAAGGCGCGGGATGCTGATGGGTATAAGCTGTGGTACACTGGGCTCGAGAGGGGTAAGAATGGAGTGGGAATCTTGGTTGATAGGGACCTAAGGGAGTCCGTGGTTGAGGTTAGGCGAGTGAATGATAGGTTAATGTCTATTAAGATGGTTATTGGGGGCGGAGTCCTCAACGTCGTCAGCGCTTACGCGCCGCACGCAGGCTTAGACGAGGAGGCTAAAAGGCGCTTTTGGGAGGACTTGGATGAGCTGGTGGGGAGTATCCCCCAGTCTGAGAAGTTAGTTATTAGAGGGGACTTTAATGGTCATATTGGGGCTGAGGCTGGTGGTTATGATGAGGTGCACGGGGGCTTTGGCTTTGGTGCCAGGAACGGAGGAGGCACTTCGCTGCTTGATTTCGCCAGGGCTTCCGAGCTCCTGATTGCGAACTCGACATTCCGGAAGAGGGAGGAGCATTTGGTCACCTTTAAGAGTTCGGCGGCGAGGACTCAGATTGACTACATTCTCATCCGAAGGAGCGATAGGAGCTTGTGCAAGGACTGCAAGGTTATTCCGGGAGAGTCTCTTTCGACTCTTCATAGACTTTTAGTGATGGATGTCGATCTCTGGGTGAAAAAGAAGCGGAGGGGCGCGCAGGGTCAACCACGGATTAGATGGGGAGCTTTGTCTAAGGAGAATGCACAGGAGTTGGAGAAGAGGTTAGTGGAGGGCGGAGCTTGGTGTAGTTATGGGGAAGCGGACGCCATGTGGACAGTGACGGCGAACTTGGTTAGGGGGGCTGCACGGGACGTGCTCGGGGTAACTAAGGGATATTCAGGCAGACATCAGGGTGAGTGGTGGTGGAACGGGGTAGTCAAAGGAAAAATGGAGGTGAAGAAGGCGGCGTTCGCTAGGTTGGCAGGGAGCACGAGCGAGGAGGAGCGGAGAGCGAACAGGTTGGTTTACAGGGAGGCGAGAAGAGAAGCTAAGAGGGCAGTCACGGAAGCTAAAAACGCGGCGTTCGGTCGCATGTATGAGGAACTAGGGAAGAGGGGTGGGGATAAGAAGTTATTCCGGCTGGCTAAAGCAAGGGAGAGGAAGGCCCGTGATCTAGACCGAGTCAGGTGTATCAAGGCCGAGGATGGTAGAGTTCTGACGGGGGAATCGCAAATCAAACAGAGGTGGCAGGCGTACTTTTGGGATCTTCTTAATGAGGAGGGGGATAGGAGCATAGAGCTAGGGGAGTTGGGGCATTCAGAGCGTCATAGAGACCTTGGGTACTGCAGGCGCATTAGGGTGGATGACGTCTTAGGGGCGTTGCGTAGGATGAGTAGGGGTCGAGCGACTGGGCCTGACGAGATCCCGGTGGAGTTCTGGAAATGCATGGGTAGAGCTGGAGGGGAATGGCTCTCTAGGCTGTTCAATGCGATCTTCAGGACTAAAAGGATGCCGGATGAGTGGAGGTGGAGTACAGTGGTGCCCTTGTACAAGAACAAAGGGGATATCCAGTGCTGCAACAACTATAGGGGCATCAAATTGATAAGTCACACGATGAAGGTTTGGGAGAGGGTGATTGAGGCGCGGGTGAGGGAGGCGACAACTATATCTGAGAACCAGTTCGGTTTCATGCCGGGTCGCTCTACCACAGAGGCGATTCACCTAGTCAGGCGGGTGGCGGAACAATTCAGGGATAAGAAGAAGGACCTTCATATGGTGCTTATCGACTTGGAGAAGGCGTATGACAAGGTCCCGAGGGAGGTGCTTGGAGGCGAAGAGTGTTCCAGAAGCCTATATCAGAGTAATCAAGGACATGTACAATGGAGCTAAGACTAGGGTTAGGACGGTGGGGGGCGAATCAGACCATTTCCCTGTGGTAATGGGGCTCCATCAAGGATCGGCGCTGAGCCCCCTGTTGTTCGCCTTAGTGATGGATGCTCTAACCCGACATATCCAAGGGGATGTGCCTTGGTGTATGCTCTTTGCTGATGATGTAATATTGATAGACGAGACGAGGGCCGGTGTTAGTGAAAGGTTGGAGATATGGAGACAGACCCTCGAGTCTAAGGGTTTCAAAATAAGCAGATCTAAGACAGAATATCTGGAGTGCAAGTTTGGCGACGGGCCGAGTGGGGTAGGCGGGGAAGTGATGCTTGGTTATCAGGCCATCGCCAAGAGGGACAGTGTTAGATACCTTGGGTCTATGATTCAGGGGGACGGAGAGATTGACGGGGACGTCACCCATCGGATTGGAGCGGGGTGGTCAAAGTGGAGGCTCGCTTCAGGGGTCCTGTGTGACAAGAAAATTCCACACAAACTCAAGGGGAAATTCTACAGAGCCGTAGTTAGGCCTGCGATGTTATACGGGGCGGAGTGCTGGCCCGTGAAGAACTCGCATGTTCAGAGAATGAAGGTTGCGAAGATGAGGATGCTTAGGTGGATGTGTGGGCACACCAGGCTGGATAAGATCAAGAATGAAGTTATTCGACAGAAGGTAGGGGTGGCCCCGGTGGACGAGAAGATGCGAGAAGCGCGACTGAGGTGGTTCGGGCATGTTCGGAGGAGGGCCCTCGATGCCCCGGTGAGGAGCTGCGAGCGGCTGGAGATTGTTGGTGGTCGGCGAGGGAGAGGGAGGCCTAAGAAGCATTGGGGAGAGGTGATTAGGCAGGACATGACCAGATTGCAGGTTACCGAGGACATGACTCTTGATAGGGGCGTTTGGAGGTCTAGAATCAGGATTGTAGGCTAGGGGCTCCTAGAGTCCTTCGTTCGCATCTCTCGGGGTTGGGTGTGGGATAGTAGGGTTACCCATAGGTGATTAGTGTTTTAGCTTCTGTCTCCATATGGTTGTTAATATGGTAGTTACTGTTTGTTATTATTGCATTATTGCATGCGACTGTATTTATGTTGCTTATGTTTTCATAAGTACTTACATTATTACTGCAGGAGTACCTATGCTCTATTATTTTGTTTTGTTTTGCTTGTGTTTCTAATTTTACCTTTGTTTTCGTAATGCAGCTTTCCCTCTTTTTACCCTACACACCGAGGGTCGTTTGGAAATAGCCTCTCTGCCCTTACGGGCAGGGGTAAGGCTCGTCTACATACTACCCTCCCCATACCCCACCTGGTGGGATAACTGGGTAGTTGTTGTTGTTGTTTAAATGCTCTTTATTATTTAGAATAATCCGTTACTCCTTGTCAACAATAAAAGGAGGAAGTTTTATCATTTGTAGATACAGGGAGAACATTCTTGAGATCATAGTGAAATACAATTTTTTATTGCTTTATTCTTATTCTTTGAAAGCCAATTATATTTCGGTCTCTTTGATTATCAGTAACCCGATTTCTTCTCTAAAATTCAAGCTTTGACCAAAATTACATTTTTTGGTTAAACAAATTGGTTCTGTTACCGGGAATCTGATAATCCGTTCTTGCTAAATCAACATTCAATCTTATTGTTAAAATTTCGAACAACAACGACAAGAACAACCAGGCAAATCTGAACCAACAAATTGATGATGAGCAACTCAATAATGCTAACCTTCAAGCTTCTCCACGTGGATCTCGTGAAGGAACTCCAAATGATATGTCTGAACATGATGATAGAGGAGCCGAAACAAGAGATGAACTGTTAAAGAAATAATCAACTCACGAATTAACAAAGCCTTGCGAGCCCTAGTAGATCAATTGCCTGCTGCACCAGCAACACCAAATAACAACACGTTGGAAAACCCTCGCTCTGGTCTAGTTGATTCTGGCAATGGAACAGTTGCTACTGACTCACAAGATGGAGAACCAGGTAATACATGTAATTCTCATCTTCAAAATTTGGTACTAACCTTGCAGAAACAACTCAAGGAGCAGAACGAGCGTATTGAGCAAATCCCCGGAATTCCACCTGTGATAAAAGGAGTAGACATGGATAAATACTCGCAACAACCGTGGAAACCAAGTGCTGCTCCTTTACCGATACCAAAGAAAATTCAAAATTCCTGATATCCCAAAATATGATGGTACAACGGACCCTCGCAATCACGTAACTGCATTTACAACGGGAGTGAAAGGCAACGATTTGACCAAACAAGAAATAGAAGCAGTGTTGGTCAAAAAGTTTAGAGAAACACTCACCAATGGAGCATTAACCTGGTACTCTCTTTTACCTAAAAATTCTATAAATTCTTTAGCTGAGCTTGCAGATTCTTTCATAAAAGCACATTCGGGAGCTCAAAAGGTGAAAAAGATAATGGAGGATATTTTCAAAATCAAACAATTATCTAGGACCCATATATGGATCGTACCAGATAATTGGGACCTGCAGGAAGAGACCCACGTTCTAGGCAAAACAATCAACATTATGATCAGAGGTCGAGAGATATGGGAACCGGATCTTCATCCAGATTCAAAGGTGATAGAAACAACCAAGAGCCACGGGATGATGATAGAAATTTAATGGCACAATTTACTGGTCATAGTTTTAATGTAACTAATTCCGAGCTTGTAGCTGTTCTAAGGAGTATGGGAGATAAGGTACGGTGGCCAAAAGAGATGCGGTCGAACCCATACAGACGAAACCCAGACCATTGGTGCGAATTTCGCAACGACCATGGGCATAAAACTTCAGAATATAGATTTTTACAAAGTGAAGTAGATCATTTGCTGAAAGAAGGCTACCTCACGGAGCTGTTCAGTGAAAAAGGAAAGCAAGCCTACATGAAAAACAGGCAAGAGCCACCAAAACCACCTTCACCTAAGAGGATAGTAAATGTCATCAGTGGAGGAGAAGATATTTACGGAGTAACATATACGGCTTCGAACAAAGTTTCCAAAATGACGATCACACACGGCAAGCGAGTACGGCAAACCTTAGAACAGGAGAGTATAAGCTTCGATGATGCAGATACAAAAGGAGTGACTGCACCGCATAACGACGCTATGATAATATCTTTAATTGTATTTGACACTGATGTAAAAAGAGTTTTGATTGATCTAGGTAGCTCTATGAATAATATTCTACTAAGAGTACTGCGAGAAATGCAAGCTGAAGACAAGATGATTCCAAAAACGCATGCTTTATCAGGCTTCGACAATATTGTTAGAAAATACGCTTAACGCTAGAGGGGGGGTGAACAGCGTTATAATAAAATTTATTGTAAACTTGCGGAAATTAAAATTTGCAGGAAATAAATAAGTGCGTTAAATAAACAAAAAAGAAAGAACGCACCGATATATTCTGGTTCACCACAACACGTGGCTAGTCCAGTCCCCGAGAGACTCTCTCGAGATTTTCCACTAACTTGTTAAGCTTACGGGTGCTCAACAAACCTTTACAACTTAAGGACACAAGCCTTAACACCTTTGCTCGGAGATACAACACTCCAAGACTTCAACCAAGGAAACACAAGTTCCTTACAACAAGAGAATCACAATTCTCTTACAAGTGTATATAACACTAAACACTCAAACACAATACTCCTTAATGAGTAGATATGAGTAAAAGAAGTAAGCTCTAGATCACAACAACTTTGGACAAGAATATGGCTCTCAAAAGCTTTATGAAATTGAATATAAAATGATAAACAAAAGTATGCAAGCTTATAGCAATGTAATGATCAGTTGTAGTATGTTGTTATTAAAACACTGAAATGAAGCTGTATTTATAGTTGAAAAACTTGGCATTACCATTGCCTAATTGCCAATTAAGAGTTGCTGATTTTACTCACTGACAATCGATTGTCAAACCCCAACAATCGATTGTCTGCCAGTCAGATCAAAATTCAATCCCAGATTTTACGCTTGATAATCGATTACTTACAATCCATAATCGATTACTGGCAACGTTCAAAAAATCCTTTCCAGATTTTACCACAAACAATCGATTGTCCAGAATCAACAATCGATTACTCAGCAACGTTCAAAAAATCTTTTCCGGATTTTAATCAAAACTATCGATTATACAAAATCAATAATCGATTACCCAATAACGTTCAGAAAATTTTTTCCGGATTTCAATCAAAACAATCGATTATACAGAATCAATAATCGATTACCTGACGGTATTTGAAAACTTTACGACAACGGTCAGCTTCACAATCGATTGCACAAAGTCAACAATCGGTTACTTATCAGTTTTTGAAAAACATTTTAGACACTGTCTCTTTGACAATCGATTGTCCAATGTAACAATCTATTATTTAATAAATTTGAAAATCACTGGAAGACACTGTCTCAACATAATCGATTACCATTAGTTCATAATTGATTATTCTGAGTTTTGAAAAACTTTGATGGACACTGCCTCAGTTACAATCGATTGCCGTTAGTTCACAATCGATTGTCATGCAGGTTTGAAAAACCTGATGCTCACTGTCTTACTCACAATCGATTGTCATGCAGTCTTGGCTTAAAACAATCGATTATCATAAGTACATAATCGATTATCTTAGTCCAGATTTTTAAGGCATGTCTAAAAATTATTTTGACTGCTGTAAATATGCATGATTTAAAATCATTTGACATTAAATTGAATATGCATGATTTTGGAAAATAGTTTTATGAGAGAAGCCATGTTACGAGTCAAGTTGTAGGATCAAGATCACAATTAAGAATGACTCAATTAAACTATAAAACTTTGTCTTGAGCTTGAATCTCGTTGTATATCAATTGTGCGCTTGTTTCTTGAACTTCGTCATATATCAATTTTCGCTTCGTTTGTCATTCATCAAAACCTATACAAAAGAACACACGTTTTAGTATATTGCATTGAGAACGTGTTTCCAACAATTTCCCCCTTTTTGATAATGGCAAACATTAAGCGGGATATGCAAGACAAGCAATTTATATTGACGATTTAAGACAAGTATATACATGCAACAAGTATGCAATTTGTTCCCCCTCAATTTGAGAATTTCCCCTCAATTTAAGCTTATAACTTGAGAGTGCATCATACCCGTTATCTTCCCCCTTTTGCCATTAGCAAAAATAATAATAAGATGCAAAAGATGAAATAAACCTTGTTTATTTATTGGAAAGAAGGTGTGATTATTTAAAGAGAGTATAATAACTCAAATGATAGCATTACAATCGATTATTGATACGAGATAATCGATTATTAGATAAGGGAAACAGATTTTTCTGAAGAAGACTCGATTCTTGCGCGTCATGCTTTACAATTCCCCCTACTTTTAGGGCGATACCTCGATACTTTTTGGTGTCGACTTCCTTACCTTTCTCATCTTTGTCTAGATGATCGGATGTGCTCATGGGAGTTGCCATTTTTTTTGCATTGTTCATCTCAAATCGTTTCAGCAATTCTTTGCAATATTTGGTTTGACAAATGAATGTACCTTCTTTCATTTGCTTTACTTGTAATCCCAAAAAGAATGTTAACTCACCCATCATAGACATCTCAAATTCGCTTGTCATTAAATCGGAAAATTCCTTGCATAAAACATTGTTAGTAGCACCAAATATAATATCATCTACATATATTTGAACTAACAAAATATCATTGTTTTTATGCTTAACAAAGAGAGTTGTGTCAACTTTCCCCCTAATGAAATCATTTTCCAAAAGAAACTTACTCAATCTTTCATACCAAGCTCGGGGAGCTTGTTTTAAATCATAAAGAGCCTTTTTGAGTTTGAAAACATGATCGGGAGATTTAAAATCTTCAAAACCGGGGGGTTGTTCAACATAAACTTCTTCTTGAATAAAACCATTTAGAAAAGCACTTTTCACATCCATTTGATATAAATTGAAATTCATAGAAGAGGCAAATGCAAGCAATAAGCGAATAGCTTCTAATCTAGCTACGGGAGCATATGTTTCCTCATAGTCAATACCCTCTTCTTGATTATAGCCTTTTGCTACAAGCCTAGCTTTGTTTCTAGTGATTATACCATTTTCATCTAGTTTATTGCGAAAAATCCATTTCGTACCAATTATGGTATGACCTTCGGGTCTTGGCACCAAATCCCAAACGTCATTGCGTTCGAATTGGTTAAGCTCCTCTTGCATTGCCAAGGTCCAAAATTCATCCCCAATTGCTTCTGAGATGGTTTTGGGTTCAATTTGAGAAACAAAAAGCAGTATGTTCTAAGGTATTTTTGAGAGAGTTTCGGGTACTTACCTTGTCTCCAACGTTGCCAATTACTTGTTCAAGAGGGTGATCTTTGATCGTCCTCCACTCATTTGGCACTTTTGTTTCTTTTTCCAATTGTGGCGCTTCTTCCGTTGGTTGTTCCTCAATTTCATCTTTATTTTCCTTGGGTGGTTCCTCTTGTATTTTGTCTTTCAAGCTATCTAAGAGACCTGCAAGATCAAAACCGGAATCCTTTCTCGCCAAGCGAGCATTATTTTCGGAAAATACAACATGAGGGGATTCCTCCACAATTTGGGTTCTTTTATTAAAGACCCTATATGCTTTACTACGTGAGGAATATCCAATGAAAATACCTTCATCCGACTTAGCATCAAATTTACCCAATTCGTCTTTGCCATTGTTATGAACAAAACATTTGCAACCAAAAACTCTAAAATGGGAAATATTTGGTTTTCTACCCTTATAAAGTTCATAGGGGGTTTTCATGAGTATCGGCCGAATTACTACTCTATTTAGAACATAGCAAGCGGTACTCACGGCGTCCGCCCAAAAATGTTTGGGTATCTTAGCTTCGTCGAGCATGGTTCTAGCCATCTCTTCGAGACACCTATTTTTCCTTTCCACCACCCCATTTTGTTGTGGTGTACGTGGAGCGGAAAAGGTATGCTCGATTCCGAGTTCGTCACAAAAGTCCGCAAAGAGATTGTGATCAAACTCTCCCCCATGATCACTTCTAATTGAAGTGACGGTTGTTTCTTTCTCATTTTGAACACGCTTAAGAAAATATTTAAAATTTTGAAAAGCATCACTTTTATTGACAAGAAATAAAGTCCAAGTAAATCTCGAGTAATCATCAACAATCACAAAAGCATATCTATTTCTTCCTAGACTTTCAATGCGAGAAGGACCAAATAAATCCATATGAAGCAATTGCAATGGTCTAGAAGTTGAAATAATGTTTTTGGATTTGAAAGATGCTTTTGTTTGCTTCCCCTTTTGACACGAGTCACAAATAGAGTCATTTTCAAATTTTAAATTGGGAAGACCAACAACTAAGTTTTGAGAAATCAATTTGTTCAAAAGATGCATATTGATATGTGCTACTCTACGATGCCATAGCCAAGTATCATCCTCTTTACTCATTAGACAATCAACATAATCGGGTGAGGAATTAGCAAGATCAACCATATAAATATTATCCACTCTAAAACCACGGAGGATAATTTTGAAATCACTACGTCTGAACACTAAGCATTCATCCGAATCAAATAAAGCAATATTTCCCTTGTCACACAATTGGCTTATGCTCAAGAGATTATGCTTTAATCCTTTAACAAGTAATATATGCTTAATAGAGGAATTTTCATCCTTACCGATCGAGCCGATGCCGATGATCTTTCCTTTATTGTTATCACCGAAGATAACACTTCCTCCTTCTTTGTGCTCTAATTGAAGGAATTTGGATTCATCTCCCGTCATATGCTTGGAGCATCCACTATCAAGGTACCATAGTACACTTGATCCCTTCAAGCACACCTACAAAACAAATTAATGTTCTTTAGGTACCCATGCCATCTTGGGTCCTTGGGGGTTAGGCATATTATAATGATGCGATTGAGTAATATGTCTATGACGTGTAAAGCATGCAGGAGCAATATGACCAATACGTCTACAATAATGACAAGTCACATTTGGGTTATGCATCCTTCTAGGTTCATAGTAACTAGACGGATGAAAATTTCTTACACTATGACTATTTCGCATTTCATGAGAATTATTTCTCCTACTATGAGCTCTAGGATGGGCAGCATTTCTAGAGTGATTGTTTCTCGGTTGAAGGCCATTTCTAGGTCTTCTCAAAGGTTCAACATTTGGCCTAAAATATGCATCATTTCTAGGGTAACTATTTCTAGGTGGTAAGTCATTTCTAGGTCTCCTAAAATGTTCAACATTTTGTCTAGCATGCATATTGGTTCTAGGATTGCTATTTCTAGGATAAGCATTTGTTTTATTAGTCCTAGGTTGAGCCTTAGGTGGTTGGGGTTTGGCTTCAACCTTTTCTTTAACCTCATTCTTAAATCCTATGCCATGCTTGGTTGATTTCAAATTTACAAGGACCTCATTCAAATTCTTGTGGGAAGAATTAAACTTATCTAAGGTACCTTTGAGTCTATCTACCTCATTTTTGAGATGCAAGCAAGAAGAACAATTTTTTGTAGAACTTTCGGGCTTATCGGCGCTTCTTTTTCCAAAAATCTTGTTTTCCTCTTTCAGCTTTTCATTTTCTAAAACCAGTTTTTCTAAATCCTTTTCTTTCAAAGAAAGCTGTTTTTGAAAATCCTTTTCTTTTAATGAAGCATTTTCTTTTATGCCCTTAACAGTTTTTGAAGCCTTAATAAACTCAGCATATAATTCATGAAAAGCAGTTCGCATTTCTTCAAGAGTAAAGAAGTTTTTAGACGAAATTTGACATACCTCATCTTTGTTGTCTTCTTGTGCCATAAGGCAAAGATTTGCTGCTTCGTCTTCTTCTCCTTCGCTTGACTCATCTCCGGAGTCGCCTCCCCAAGAAATGTATGCACGTTGCTTTTTAAAAGGTTTCTTCTCCTTTTTGATGTTTGGGCAATTTGATTTGATGTGCCCGGTTTCACCACATTCATAGCACTTGATTTGTTCGCCTTGCTTTTTGCCCTTGCGTTCATACTCCTTGCGCATGAACTTTTGAAATCTTTTGATAACGAGTCCAAACTCGTTGTCTCCTTCCTCATCAATTTGCGGTTGGCTTGTGCTCGCCTTTAGAGCTATTATTTGTCTCCTTTGATCATCAACAAAAGGGTTAAGAATAGTAGATTCATAGGTCTTAAGGTTACCTCTTAGTGCGTCGATGGTGACGTTTGAAACGCCAATGGATTCTTGAATTGCATCGGCCTTTGATCTCCATGCCGGTGTGAGACTTCTAAGAATTTTTCGAACGAGCTCTCTATTCATGAATGTTTTCTTGAGAGCATGTAGGTCATTTACGATTATTGAAAATCGCTCAAACATTTCGTCCACCTTTTCACCTTCATTCATGTGAAATAATTCATAAGAATGGGTTAGGAAATCAATTTTTGCTTCCCTTACCTGGTCCGTACCTTCGTACATAACTTCTAGCTTGTCCCACATCTCCTTTGCCGTTGTGCAACACGATATTTTCCTGTAATCGTCAGCATTAACAGCACAATATAATAAATTAATTGCTTTAGCATTATTTTGAACCTTTCGGATGTCATCCGCGTCATACTCATCCTCGGACTTGGGAACCCATTCGTTTTCCACCTTCTTTGTTGGAATTTGGTTTCCCTTCATTATCACCTTCCAAAGGTGAAAGCTGTTGGACTGAACGAAGATCTTCATCCTCTGCTTCCAGTACGTGTAATTTGTACCGTTGAATAGAGGTGGTCGTGTGGAGCACTGTCCTTCATCAGTTCCTGCAAAAGAGTCACGAGTAGAAGCCATGGATGGTTCTCTCAAACTGTTAAGTCTTCAGAGAGTATGGCTCTGATACCAATTGTTAGAAAATACGCTTAACGCTAGAGGGGGGGGGGGTGAATAGCCTTATAATAAAATTTATCGTAAACTTGCGGAAATTAAAATTTGCAGGAAATAAATAAGTGCGTTAAATAAACAAAAAAGAAAGAACGCACCGATATATTCTGGTTCACCACAACACGTGGCTAGTCCAGTCCCCGAGAGACTCTCTCGAGATTTTCCACTAACTTGTTAAGCTTACGGGTGCTCAACAAACCTTTACAACTTAAGGACACAAGCCTTAACACCTTTGCTCGGAGATACAACACTCCAAGACTTCAACCAAGGAAACACAAGTTCCTTACAACAAGAGAATCACAATTCTCTTACAAGTGTATAAAACACTAAACACTCAAACACAATACTCCTTAATGAGTAGATATGAGTAAAAGAAGTAAGCTCTAGATCACAACAACTTTGGACAAGAATATGGCTCTCAAAAACTTTATGAAATTGAATATAAAATGATAAACAAAAGTATGCAAGCTTATAGCAATGTAATGATCAGTTGTAGTATGTTGTTGTTATTAAAACACTGAAATGAAGCTGTATTTATAGTTGAAAAACTTGGCATTAACGTTGCCTAATTGCCAATTAAGAGTTGCTGATTTTACTCACTGACAATCGATTGTCAAACCCCAACAATCGATTGTCTGCCAGTCAGATCAAAATTCAATCCCAGATTTTACGCTTGATAATCGATTACTTACAATCCATAATCGATTACTGGCAATGTTCAAAAAATCCTTTCCAGATTTTACCACAAACAATCGATTGTCCAGAATCAACAATCGATTACTCAGCAACGTTCAAAAAATCTTTTCCAGATTTTAATCAAAACAATCGATTATACAAAATCAATAATCGATTACCCAATAACGTTCAAAAAATCTTTTCCGGATTTCAATCAAAACAATCGATTATACAGAATCAATAATCGATTACCTGACGGTATTTGAAAACTATACGACAACGGTCAGCTTCACAATCGATTGCACAAAGTCAACAATCGATTACTTATCAGTTTTTGAAAAACATTTTAGACACTGTCTCTTTGACAATCGATTGTCCAATGTAACAATCGATTATTTAATAAATTTGAAAATCACTGGAAGACACTGTCTCAACATAATCGATTACCATTAGTTCATAATCGATTATTCTGAGTTTTGAAAAACTTTGATGGACACTGCCTCAGTTACAATCGATTGTCGTTAGTTCACAATCAATTGTCATGCAGGTTTGAAAAACCTGATGCTCACTGTCTTACTCACAATCGATTGTCATGCAGTCTTGGCTTAAAACAATCGATTATCATAAGTACATAATCGATTATCTTAGTCCAGATTTTTAAGGCATGTCTAAAAATTATTTTGACTACTGTAAATATGCATGATTTAAAATCATTTGACATTAAATTGAATATGCATGATTTTGGAAAATAGTTTTATGAGAGAAGCCATGTTACGAGTCAAGTTGTAGGATCAAGATCACAATTAAGAATTACTCAATTAAACTATAAAACTTTGTCTTGAGCTTGAATCTCGTTGTATATCAATTGTGCGCTTGTTTCTTGAACTTCGTCATATATTAATTTTCGCTTCGTTTGTCATTCACCAAAACCTATACAAAAGAACTCACGTTTTAGTATATTGCATTGAGAACGTGTTTCCAACAAATTTAAGCGTGGTAACAAAGGTGAGGTAACTCTGACAACTTACGTTGCAAGTGTTGTTAAAGAAACTAAGTTTCAGGTAGTGGATTTGGAAATAGCATATAATGTAATCATGGGGAGACCTTGGATCCATGATATGGATGCTGTTCCATCAACCTTACATCAAGTCATTAAATTTCTATCACCTTGGGGAATATGTCAAATCTGAGGGGATCAACAAATAGCCAAGAGTATCAATGCAATAACAGATACGAGCACCGCAAGTAAAGAAAAATAGCGAGTTCGTGTAGATTACACTGATCTAAATAAAGTTTGCCCAAAAGACTCTTTTCCTTTACCCCACATAGATCAATTGATTAATGCAACTGCAGGTCATAAACTTATAAGTTTTTAAGATGCATATTCGGGGTACAATCAAATTAAAATGGACCCCGGTGATGAAGAAAAAACTTCTTTCATCACAGACCGGGGGACTTACTGTTACAAAGTAATGCCCTTCGGTCTAAAAAATCCTGGAGCAACCTATCAAATGTTAGTTACCAAAATGTTTCAAGAACATTTGGAAAAGACAATTGAGGTATATATAGACGACATGATCGTCAAAACCCATCATTCCCAGGACCATATTTCTCATTTAACTGTTACCTTTGAAATTTTGCAAAAATTTAATATAAAACTCAATCCTGAAAAATGTGAATTTGGAGTTGCATATGGTCAATTTTTAGGTTTTCTTGTCTCTAACCGTGGAATTGAAGTGAATCCTTCCCAGATTAAAGCAATTGAAGAAATACATGACATCCTTACTAGTAAAAAGGAAGTTCAGAGGTTAACAGGAAGGATAGTGGTCTTGGGGAGGTTTATTTCAAAATCATCAGAAAAATGCTTCAGATTCTTCTCTACGCTCCAAAAGCAAGACCATTTCGAGTGGAATGAATATTGTCAACGAGCACTTAGGGATTTGAAAACTTATTTATCAAATCCTCCTTTATTGGCTAAACCTAAAGAAGGTGAAAAGTTACTCAGCTATTTAGCAGTATCAGAAGTAGCGGTAAGTGCCGTTTTAGTACGAGAAGACCAAGGTAAGCAATCTCCGATTTATTATGTAAGTAAAACTTTATTAGATGCAGAGACAAGGTATCCACAACTAGAAAAATTAGTATTAGCTCTCATCATGGCATCTAGAAAACTACGACCTTATTTTCAATGTCATCATATTATGGTTGTTACTGCTTTTCCTTTAAGAAATATATTGCATAAACATGAATTATCACGAATATTAGCAAAATAGGCTATAAAATTAAGTGAGTACGAAATAATTTACCAACCTCGAACTGCTATCAAATCTCAAGTACTCGTTGATTTCGTAGCTGATTTTAGTCAAAGCATACATCTAGAAGCAGAAAAAGAATTACAAGTTTTTAACAGAGCTAATCCGGGGACTTGGCTATTATTTACCGAAGGTTCATCTAATGTAAATGGGGCAGGTTTAGGAATTGTTCTTATACCACCTACGGGTGAAACAATTAGACAAGCTATGAAATGTCACCTTGTAACAAATAATGAAGCAGAGTATGAAGCTGTGATTGCGGGTTTGGAGCTAGCATTAGAACTTGGTATCATGCAAATTGTAATCAAAAGTGATTCATAGTTAGTAGTCAATCAAATACTGGGGACTTACGTAGCTAGAGAAACTCGAATGCAAGAATACCTCGGAAAGGTACGGGAGTTAATAAGACAGTTCCAAACTTGGAAAGTGATGCAAATCCCAAGAGAAGAGAATTTGTAAGCAGATGCGTTTGCCAACCTCGCATCTGCAACAGATATAGCAAAAGATGTGAATGCCTCAATTATACATTTGTTTCACTCTGTTCTTTACCCTGACAAAAATAAGGTAAATTTTAATTATTTAATTTGGGATTGGAGAAACGAAATCGTGTTTTTTTTGTAGCACGGAACCGTACCTGAAGACAAGGTGAAGGCTCATGCATTAAGGAAGAAAGCCGCTTGTTACCGCTTGTATCAAAGAAACTTGTACCGTAGAATGTTTGGTGGACCATTAGCCTGGTGTCTCGGACCTTCTCAAACAGAATATATGATGAGAGAAGTACATGAGGGACATTGTGGAAATCATGCAGGAGGCAGATCACTGGTTGAAACATTAATTCGAGCGGGATATTACTGGCCTAAAGTGGAAGAAGAAGCAATTGATTTCGTATCTAAATGTGACAAATGTCAAAGGTATGCAAATAACATGCATAGACCAGCAGAGTTATTACATCCTGTCATAGCTCCGTGGCCCTTCATGAAATGGGGAATGGACATCATAGGACCATTACCTCAGGCAAAAGGTCAGGTAAAGTTTCTACTCGTACTTACGGATTATTTCACTAAATGGGTAGAAGCATGAGCGTTTAAACAGGTACGAGAGAAAGAAGTTAAAGATTTCATTTGGAGAAATATAATTTGCCACTTTGGTGTTCCAAAGGAGATAGTTTGTGATAATGAACCACAATTTATAGGAGCTCAAATCACATAATTCTTTCAAAATTGGCAAATCAAAAGAATTACATCGACACTATATCATCCAGTAGGTAATGGGAAAGCAGAGTCTACAAACAACGTAATTATCATCAACCTAAAGAGAAGGTTACAAGAATCAAAAGGCAATTGGCCTGAAGTATTACCAGCGATATTATGGGCATATCGAATGACGGCAAAAACAAGTACAGGAGAGACACCATTTTCAATGGTCTATGGTGCAGAAGCTTTGATACCAGTTGAGACAGATGAACCTAGTACACGACGTATTCAAGCAAAAGAAGACTCGAACAATGAAGAGTTACGAGTAAATCTTGACTTACTTAAAGGGATAAGAGAAGCTGCGTTGATAAGGATGGCAGCTCAAAAGCAAGTGATTGAACGATATTACAATAGGAAAGCACGCCTCATGTTTTTTAAAGTTGGGGACTTCGTGTTAAAAATGTTTTCCAATCTACAAAGTCAGTTAGTTCAGGAAAGCTAAGTCCAACATGGGAAGGACCTTATCGAATTCGCGAAATTGCGAGCAAAGGAGCATACGAGCTAGAGACAATGGAAGGCAAGGTTCTACCTTCACATTGGAATGCCGTTCATTTAAAGAGATATTAATTCTAAAGAAAGTACCCACTGTCAGTTATCGCCAAGTTAGAATTTTTTCTTTGAATTGATAAAATTATACTAACGATTTTAGATGCTAGGAAAACCCTAACTCGTGCCAAATGATGAGTCACGGCCTTCACGGAAAATTGGAATACTCTTAAATTCCTAGCCCGGGGTTACAATAATCTGATGGAAATACACACGAGTTAGGCAGTCTTCATCTATAATCGCACCTCCGAGTCCCGTATGTTTTTCTTTTTCTGGAAAATGACCAAAGATTGGGAGCAAATATACAAGTGTTCGAGGCTTCATACTTCACCGCTCAAACACTTGGGGGACTGTACTATATGCACATTAGTATGTGTAGAAATATACGAGAGAGCAAAATTCAAGATTCTCAAATCAACTCAAGTTACGAGAATTAAAGTATCAATCTAAAATGAAGTCATTGCTTAAACCCTTCCTAAGAATGTAAAGGCAGGGACATGACTATGTATCGGAACAGGTTATATTAAAAAAACTTGTATATTTTGTAAATCTGTTAAAAGAAAACAGTTGCGAGAAAGTTATAGATGTACTTCAGTATATGTAATACTCAAGAAACTTATCAAAGTTCATAAATAAAAAATTTTACAAAAGTTTTTTTATGTGAAACATGTATGTTCCTATCTCTTTCATCATATATTAACACCGTTATGAAGCTGAGACGTCTTATTCATTAAGTGTCAATAAATAAAAGGGCCTTCTTTTATATTTCCTCATGTTGGTAACACATGAGAAGAATTATGAAAGCATTTTCTGAAAAGGATAAAAAATGTTAACTTATTCTCTAAGTCCTAACAAGAAAAATAGGCAAGACTATTCTGCAAAAATTAAAGTAGTAAGTAGACAAGTATAAAATGAAGAAATATTATACAAACTTCTTAACATAAAAAGCTAAGGAAAAAAACTTAGCTATTACAATACATTTTTCTGAAACAAATGCCCCATTATAGAAAATGGGGACTTCATCATATCATCAGAATCAAACAAAAAAGAGGTAAGGTTAAACATCTTCATTGGTCACTGAGGTGATTGGAGCGGTAGGAGTCGCAGCTTCATTAGGCTCGGCTGAAACTTCATGAGAAGAAGTAGACACGGGGATTTCTGTTCCTAAAGGTTGTGTTATAGATAAGTTACACTCGTCTACTGGAATTGTAACTTCAGTAACTTCAGCTGTTGCTTCTAAGTTCAAAGGCTCTTCAACCCCGGGAGTTTCCACTGTTGGAGAAGAGATGTCAATTACCTGGTCAGGAGAAGGAGTTTCGGTTGGTTGTTCATTCTTCTCAATCAAGTGTAAAACTTTGGCTAACTCAGATTGCAAGTCAAATTTTTCCTGAGAATCCTCCATTAAAGTATCACGACGAGATTTCAAGAAGGCCCAGTTGACCTCATAGTTAAAATTCTCAGCCAAAGAATTGTAATCCTTCTCCAGGTTTTCATAATCTTTTCCCCGCGTAGCTAAAGTGTTCTTCATTGTTTCATGTTCAGCTAAGTGGAAATCAAGGGAAGATTGAAGGTTGACACAAGGACTCTCCAACATATGAATTTTGTCGGAGGACATCCTTAAATCATTCTGAGCACGAGATAAGTTCTCTGCCAATTCTTTTGCATATTCTTCTTTTTTCTCCATAAGAGCCTTTAACTCATTAATTTCTTTAATAGCTTCAGATAAAGAACCTTCCAAAATTTCTTTATCCTTATTAAGTTGACCCCATGAAGCATTAACAACTCCTAACTCTAAAGATAAGCTACGATTTTGTTGCACCGAGCGGACTTTGTTTTGCTGTAACTCCTTTGTGGTCCCTTGAGCATTCTCATACTGATCCTTCCAATTCTCTGCTTCAAGTAATGCATCCTCAGCTATCTTCCTAGCTTCAGAGATAGCCTTTGTAGACTCACGATCAATTCTCCTCAATAAGAGGCTCGAGCCACGTATCTGCGCCTCCAGATTTTCTCAAAAGGCTTTAAGTAGCAGGGACTTCAAGAGTAACACTTCTCATAGCCAAGCTTCTACCACTAGAGCTACCATACACTGGAAGAGCATATGAAGAAGGAGCAGCGATAGGGGGCGCAGTAGAAAAATTAAAAACTATAGGAGTCGTTGAAGTTGAAGCAGGAAGGGAAGGAGAAGCTATAGAAACTGATTCGTAAACAGAGGAAATTGAACAGACCTGAAAAATGGGAACAAAACTACAGATCCAACCAGAAGCGATACGTGTACAGGGTATTAAATGAGAAAGACAGAAAAGACGTCGATACTAACACAAGCATTAATTGTGACAAAAATTCTTTTTTCAGGATCCACTTCCCAATTATTTAAGTGATAATTAAATGAAAAGTGGGGGGAATATATGTATTGGGAAACAATTGAGTTTTTATTAAAGGTGACGTGGCATGACATGTGGATTAGTCAAACAGTCAAAGAACAATAAATGATTAAAAGGCACGGAGGACAACAGACATTGTAGAAGAAAAGGAAACAGGCACGAGAAGGAACCTTAGATACGATTCTCGTGTCTATTCAAGGCATTCAATATCAACGAATAAAAAAGGCATTGAAGACACGAATCTGAAGACAAAAAGTAGTCTACATTCATTATTAAATACTTGATACGTTAGTTATTCAGTATTTAATAGCAATGATTATCTAACGTCTCATTAAATGCTCTTTATTATTTAGAATAATCCGTTACTCCTTGTCAACTATAAAAGGAGGACGTTTTATCATTTGTAGGGACACAGAGAACATTCTTGAGATCATAATGAAATATAATTTTTTATTGCTTTATTCTTATTCTTTGAAAGCTAATTATATTTCGGTCTCTTTGATTATCAGTAACCCGATTTCTTCTCTAAAATTCAAGCTTTGACCAAAATTACATTTTTTGGTTAAACACTTACCATATTTGTAATTTTGTTTCACAAGTCTTTAGGGAATGGGAAACCGAAATCGAAAAGGAAAAGGAAATAATATATTAAACTTCACAAATCCTAATCCAACACAAAAAAAACAAATAAATCAACCCTAGGGAGAGAAAGCCTTTGTCTCTATAAATGGCCAAACTCAATTTTCAGAACCTATACTTTTAAGCTTTTGGTTAGTTTGACAAAATGGAGCCATTAACCACCAGTGAAATTTATGTGTCCCCCCTATTTAATATTACAAGAAATATTCCTCCTTCAGCCACTTCAGGCCACAATTTTAACTTGAATATTAATCAACTTGCCATGCATACTTACACTTGTGATGAGAACACTATAGAAGAGTTTAGCTTTGGTACAAGATGTGCTTGTAAGTATGAGTCATTATCGAAGGAAACTATTGACACAATACTTTTGGGAACTGATTTTCCTTACTCAATAGAAAGGGTTGAGTGGGATCTAACTTGCAAAATTTTGGAGAACAAAGATGATTTGATCAAGCATATCTTGGAGTTTTCTCGTGGGGCAGAGAATGTTACATCTCCTTTCAAAGATGATGATACAGTCTATATAAACCTGTTATTTGTTAAGCCGGTCTATGTATATCCTCAAGAATTTCAACTTATAAAATCAAGAATTCTTGCAAAAGAGAGAGAATATTTGGCAGAAATACTTTGGAGAGAAATTTATGATAAAATCAAGCGATTGGGACATGAGGGATCATCTTTGTATGAAGAATTTCAATTGATAAAATATTACGTACAAGAACTTGTGATGAGAGGCACATCTAAATGGAGGAGCAGGTGTTTTGATGAGAATTACGAAAGGGAACTAATACAGTCTCTAATTGAGAAAGCTAGGAGGAAATTTAAGTCACTTCCTGCAGTAAGATCAATAATTCAGTTTTTACAGAAAGTAAATGTTCCAAACGGCCATGATTTGACAGATATATGTTCAATATGCATGGAGAGGTATTTACAGCATGCCTTGTAGGCACACTTTCCATTGCATTGAGACGTGGCTCCTAAAAAACCCAAGCTGTCCTATGTGTCGGTGCAAGCTGCCACCAATATTGGAGTTGAATTAGAAGTGCGCAGTCCTCTCTTGTAAAATTATATTTTAAGATATAGTAGTACTTTGTAAAAAATATGTGTCTTTTACTTTTAACAGAAAAATTCTAGCTATCCCTATTGGATACTTGTATTCACAATGCATTTTTGAAAGGCACATAAGAAATTTACTACTCATCATTTGCTTTAGATTTCCGTATACGAGGAATTTCTGACCACATCATAACTAAAACTATGAAAATTTGGATGAAGTTTAACACAAGAATGTAAAAGCTATGATGGGTATTTAAACACAAACATGACATTAATTGTAATGTATAAAAGTAGATGAAATCAACTCATTGTTCATGAAAATCGCAAAATCACAGACGATACGCACGAAAGCGGGGGAGGGGCGGATCTATAGCCTTAATTATGGGCATGAGAGCACATAGTTCCTCCGCCTAATCAGATATTTTATGTATATATTTTCTAGAATTAGTTCAACATTATGTACTGGCCAACCCATATTGTATAACGGTTGAATGATGCCCACGGTTTAGTACTTAATTCTTTACTCAAAGAAATATGAATCAATTTTCACTTAACATTTTTTTAGTGGTGCACCAATATTATAGATATATTAATTAGATTCCCCTCTGCACGGAAGCTGCACTTCATAATATATGTCACCACTCACCAGACATAGTCAACGATACACATGCATTTCAAACTATACAATTCCGACAGAGATACATCACATATAAACAGCAAGAGAAACATGTTTCAGTGGCAGAAAGAACCAATCAGCTTGTTTTTTCCCCCGGTTTCCTCATAATTCATAAGTAATAGTACAACAACAACAACAACTACCCAGTATATTTCTACCAGGTGGGGTCTGGGGAGGGTAATATGTAGACGAGCCTTACCCCTACCCGAAAGGTTAGAGAGACTGTTTCCATTCGACCCTCGGCGCATAGGATAAAATGAAAAGCTGCATTAAAACAAAAACAAAAATAAAGACAAAATTAGAAACAAAAATAAGACAAAACAAAACAATAGAGCATTAGTAAATCCCGCAGAAATAACGTAAATAATTATGTAAACATAAGAAACATAAATACAGTCGCATGCAATAATAACAAACCGTAACTACCATACTAACAACCATAAGGGGATATAAGCTAAAACACTAATCATCTATGAGTGACCCTGCTATCCCACACCCAACCCCGGGTGAGGCGTACGAAGAATCATAAGTAATAGTACATACACACAAATTATGTCATATGTGAAACCTCTATTTTTTTAACGGGAAAATGTGAAATAAAGATAAGAATATTAATAATACATGGATTAAACACTAAAAAAAACTAACATAATTTTTTATTTAGTCTAAAAAGCAAATACATATTCTAAATTCAAGACAACTGCAAAGCAAATATGAAGTTTACAGGCAGCAGGAAAAGGATAAATTAAGAAGAAGCACACACTGCACTTCATTTTAAATGTCACCAAGCATAATTAATCAACAGAAGTTTCAAACTACAGGTCCCATAGAAGTCAATCAGACTGACAACTTTGAATTTGAGAACCACTCAGACAACCTAAGATCACGTCCAACAATGAAAACAATGTTTTGCATAGAACATTTAATCAAATCTAGGAAGAAGCAGACCACAGCCTGCAATTCAATATAACGGAGCACAAATACATATTTTAATCTACAAGTCCTACAAGAATCAATCTTAACACTCTGAACCTTCACATTTGAGTTATTCAGGAAACCTAAGATCATACACTAAGAGCAAGGTGGTAAGTTCTGATGGTAAGCAACCCCCAAACCTAAGACAAGAGGGGTTGCTCTGATGGTAAGCAACCTCCGTCTCCCCAAGAGCAAGGTGGGAAGTTCTTGGAGGGAAGTATGTCGGGGGTCTATTTGGAAACAGCCTTTCTACCCAAGGGTAGGGGTAAGGTCTGCGTACACACTACCCTCCCCAACTCCACTAAGTGGGATTATACTGGGTTATTGTTGTTGTTGTAAGATCATATGCTAAGGTTCCAAGAAAGCAATTCTTATCACAGATCATTTATTCAAATACCCACATTTCATTAACGCCGTCCATCACTTCTCTATAGTTGTTGAAAGTATGAAAAAGCTAATACAGGAATAGTCATTGAGATGTTTAGCAACTTCTACGACTATGGTAGAAGACCTTCAACAACTATTTTTTAAAGGGTTCATGCAGCTAAAGAAAAAATTACAATAGGAAGGATGCCTAAAGAGAAATTGTCCAGCATCAAAAAGAGAACAAAGCCCAAGCCCACGAAATAACCATGAAATAAAGGTTCTCATTTTGATTTCTTTCCCTGCTTCTTTTTTATCACTTCGTCAATGTACATTATACCTTTGCCTTTGTAAACTTCAGGAGGCTTACAGCTCCTCACAGAAGCAGCAAACTGATGTACCCTATACTTGTCAATTCCAGTGCAGCAAATCACATTGGGTTTGAAACAGTAGACACGAACTGCAGGGGGCACGGTCATTTCAACCTCATGGCTGTAACCCAGCTTAAGGTACAAGAGACGACCCTCGGATTCTGCCCTAGCCTTGAAACCGACTCCAACAATCTTGAGAAAGCGGAAGAATTTAGCTTCCATTGGATGAATTTAATCGATCAGCTGAACTAGGATATGACATGAAGAAAACTACATCAGTAGGCCAAACTAGAAAAAAGAAACTAGACAATAATAGAACAGGAACAGGCCAAACAAGAAAAAACCAAGACAAAAATACAACAAGAACACTCTTTTCCACTAAGGGAGGCAAGCATGCCCACTATTAATACTAGATTTAGGACATCTGACTTAATGGTGTGTGACTAATTCTTGGTCAAAACAACTACAACAGTTGAGTAGGAGTTGCTGATATGCAATGCCACTTTGTGACTAAAAATGTGAATAGTCACTGCATATACAAAGGAAAACTAGTCAAGGAAGGGAAGGCAACCAAAGTGATTTTTCCTTTTTGATCCAAAGAAAGGGGAAGAATTTTTTCGAGGGTGGGGGTGGAGAGAAGAGGAGACAAACAGGGGTTTCTTCCGATGCAGTTTTGTAATATAATTAAGGGGGGTTTCAAATAATTAACTCCTACAATTAGATATACAACCAATTAAAAAGCTTGAATGTTGAGCAACAACAATCGTTTTAAACCTTCTCAAGATGCAACGACATGACTAGCAACTGAAGTGGGCTAGTTTAAGAGGACTCTCTGGTCAAGTATTACAGTTTAAGCGGATTCTCAAGATGCGTTTTGGGTTTTACAAACGTGTTAAAGTTAGCAGAAATAACATTCAGCTAAATTGGCAAAGAGAAAGAATTATCCAACTATTACGAATTAGTATATTGAAGCATACTCTCATTTCAGAAGCATCACGTTCAAGTAAATCTGTTAAGGAATTTCGTCGAGCAACTCCGACGCATGACAATGTAGACTGCTCCAAAGTGTACAAACTAACACTCACCAAAACAGTAGGTAGCTGTTAACCTAAGACTAATAAACGATAAACATTTCTAGAAGCAAATTAAATCTACCACAAAACTAGAAAACGGACATCCGCAGACGAATTTCATCGAACTATTCAGATGTAATGACAAACTTCAAAAACGCTGCTTTAGAGTATTAAAAAAAACTCACCAAAACAGTGAAATATCAATTATTTTCATCAAATGAAATTATAAAATGAAGGAACATTTCCCTTTTTTTTTTACATATATCTCTGCCATAAAAGGAGCCTAAGCAATCCCTTGATATGGTAAAAAGAGAAACTAGTAGCGATGAGAACAATTGCGTAACAAGCTTGCTTTGAAATGTTACCTCAGTCAACCAGAGCTCCGCCGGAGATCTACAGTTCACCGGTCAGTGGAGCGTTCCGAGGACTCTGTCGTGTAATGGAGAGACGCGAACACGAGAAACATTGAAATGGGCTGGATAATAGAATGGGGCCTATACTACTGCATGACAGCCCACTTAAAAATAGTACCTTATAGCAATCTTTAGAGAAAGAGGAATTTTTAGAAATTACTATTGTACAGTGATTATTAACTTTTTAAAGTTATATATATATATAAAATTACTTTTTATATCTACTATTTATTTATTATGCGACCGTATTAATAAATATAGTAGAAAATTCGCCTAAAAATAAGAGAGTCCAGCGGTTTAATAATGAAAAGTGGATCAATTAGCGTTAATTACTCCGAATTTAACTCAACAAAATCAATTCTACATAAAATTCGATACTACTGTGCCGTATTTCATGTATTCACGCGATTATATTTATAAATATAATAATGTAATCTTCCTAAAAAATAGTGATTACGAGTATTTAATAATGAAAAGCGCAATATTGAATTGTATTCAATTTCACTATCTTGAATTCAACTATATTCAAATAATAAAAAATCAAGAAATATGGTGTATACCATTCTATTCAATTCGATTATATACATTGTATTTAATTCACACATATTCATTATTCATTATTATACATTGTATTCAATTCACTATATTCAATTCGGTTGTATTCAAATAACGAAAAAATTACAAACACAGTGATATTCAGTTGTATTCAAAAATACGAAGCCTTCAGAATACATAAATACAGGAAATAAATATATGTATACAAAATACAATATATTTGAGTGTATTTCCATCGAATGCAATGTATTTGTATTATTGTATGTGACTAAAGCGGAGAAGAGAAGAAAGTTCACCGAAGATGGCATTTTCCAACCAATAAAAATATTATATACATTGTATTAAAATTAAAAATAAAGACGAACAAAAATTCGGTCCTCAAATCTTCTCCGGCGTAGTCAGATCTGTTTGCCTAAGAAGTTGAGACAATAATGAATGATGACGCCGACAACGATTAGAAGCAACATTGAATGGCATCGTTGAAGAAGTAGAATTAGGATTTTGGAGAGTAGAAATTTGATAATAGATCTATCATACTCTTCTCTTTATCGTCCATTGCTACTGTAGGCATACAAAATTTATTGGAATTAAATTTATAAAATTAATTTGAACTATATTTTAAATCAAGATATATTGGTCCAAATATATATAATGGGCTAATATAATTGGATTAATTATATAAGTCCAATATATGTGGATTAAATAAATAAGTCTTATTCATTGGGCTAGCCATTTAATTGTGCTAAAGTGATGAGCCCGCTTTACTAAGCCCAAGACGACATCTTCCTAGAGGCCCAATTTGGTGCCACGTGTCAAGTGACGTGGCACGCCAAGTCAAGCAGAAGAGCCAATAGGATTATGCCACATGTTAAAATGACAAGGCATGCCCAGTCACACTAAAAGACTAATGAAATCGCGCAACGTGTTTAAGTGACACGTTCTGGCCAATCAAATACGGCCATGTCACACTTCAATTTGATTGGTTACAAAGAGTTTGTTCTAATCACAGCTCTTTCCTTCCACATCTATAAATAGAGGTCTTCATAACTTAGAAAATACACCAGAAGTTATTACAAGAAGCAAGAAAGAGCTCGTGGATCAAACGGTGCAAATTCCTCCACAAGTTTCAAGCTTCAAGTTCAAGTTCAAGAAATCAAGTTCAAGCTCAAGAAATCAAGTTCAAGCTCAAGAACGAAGAACAAATCAAGTTCAAGCTCAAGACGAAGAATAAGTCAAGCTCAAGAACGAAGATCAAATCAAGTTCAAGCAATCAAGCTCAAGCTCAAGAACAAGATCATCGTTCGTGGTGACAACTACAAATTCAAGATCAAGCCCAAAGGCCCTTGAATTTATTTACTGTTGAAAAGAAGAATCAGAGGATTCATAGAGATTGTACACTCAAATATTCAAAATCAAATACTATGATTGTTACGATATTTTCGATCTTGATTTGATTTTATTGGCGCAAATTTATTGTCTACAAATTCTTGCACGCCCAGTGGGACAATCTCTATCTCTCACCTCAACTTTTCAATCACCAAAGTCCAAAAACATTGAAATGGCTTCAAAGAAAATCAACTCCGTTTCAACTTCCACCAAGGCTGCTAACTCCAGGTTCTATGCTGATGTGGAAAACATCCTCAATGTTACCTTTGAAAGCTTCGGACTAGTTACGAGGAGCAAAACAAACTCTTTAGGAAAACAAGCATCTCAAGTGTCATCCGCATCAACCCCTATTTTTGGATCTTCATCCTTAAAAGGAGCAAGATCTGCCACAAATGCATCTGAAGGAGGAAGCGATGTTGCTGAAAAGATCAAGAAAACTTTTTCTCTGCTTGACCTCTCCGGATCCAAGCACTCTGCTATGAAGGAAGATGACGATGCTTCTAGTGATGGATCCTCCCCACTTACACCACATAACGTGAGTTAATCAAGGATCAATCTGTGTGAAAATCCATGCTACTCTCCGTCGTTCACGACAATCATGCCAGCCATGGTGACAAACACTTCATCTATGGAGGAGCAGTTGGCAAACTTGACAGGCAATCGCTAGCTTGACCAAATGCATGCAATATCAAGAGGCCGGAATTGACAAGCTAACAGACAGGGTGGGAATTGTGATGGAAGAAGAATCCACCCATGCACCTGGCAAGCTCCCAGAGGTTCTAGAGAGCGACTCCCCCCCCCCCCCCAGACAAGCAGCATCCACTAAGGCTATCCATGTATCATCTGAAGGGATGATTCCAATTGATCAATTGAGGGAACCATTAAGAACAAATATGAAGTTGCTGCCAAATCCTCCCTTACATATGCAAAGCCGTACACTGCAAGGGTCAATATGTTGAAGATGACTGCTGGCTATCGACCTCCAAAGTTTCAATAGTTTGATGGTAAAGGTAACCCAAAGCAACATGTGGCGCACTTTGTTGAGACATGCAACAATGCTGGGACTTATGGAGACTACCTCGTCAAGCAGTTTGTCTGATCAGTAAAAGGAAATGCTTTTGATTGGTACACAGACCTCAAGGATTGATTTATTGATAGTTGGGATCAACTAGAGGAAGAGTTCCTTAATTTCTTTTATAGCACAATACACACTGTGAGTATGATAGAGCTCACAAGTACTCGTCAAAGAAAGGGGGAACAAGTTATCGACTTTATCAATCGTTGGAGGAATGCAAGCCTCAACTGCAAAGACAGGCTTAGTGAAGCTTCGGGCATAGAGCTGTTCATCCAAGTCATTCATTGGGGATTGCGCTACATCTTGCAAGGTATCAAGCCTAGCACATTCGAAGAACTTGCAACTCGTGCCCATGACATGGAATTTAGCATGGCCTCTGCTGGAAATAAAGGCTTCCCATCTATGGACCTAGCAAAGAGAATGAAAAGCAAGAAGTCAGGAAGTGGGGTAAGTTCGTACCCAAATCTGAAAGCAAAGAAGCTATGAGTGTCAACACATCACCTATGAAGTTCACGAAGGTGAGCAAGAAGCAGAGTATGAAATCCACTTCTTTTCAATACAAGCCAAGTAGAAAGTTGACTCTATAATAGATGCAGGAGAAAGAGTACCCATTCCTGGATTCTGATGTGCCAGCCATTTTTGAAGAACTTCTCGAGTTAAATCTCATTGAGCTTCTAGAGATGAAGCGACCAAATGAAGCTGGGAAAACAAATGACCCAAACTACTACAAATATCACCGACTTGTAAACCACCCTCGGAGAAGTTCTTTGTCTTCAAGGACAAAGTCATGGACTTGGCTTGCGAAAATAAGGTCGTACTGGAAGATGAGAAACCAAGCCCAAACCAAGTCTCTATCACCTTTGGCTCATTTAGTCCGGATGAATTATGCAGTATTAAAGAAAGTAAAAATGAAGAATTACTGGAGAACAACAAAGTTGAAGATGATCAACCTGATGATGATGAAGGTTGGACGTTGGTGACTCGTCTTAAGCGCCACAAAAAGAGCCCATGAAAAGAATTAGTAGAACAACCAATAAGGAAGATGATAGTAAAAAGGCCAATGAAAAATAATCCAGTTAGGCATTTGAAGAAAGCAAAAGTGGAGATGCACCACCCTCAAAATCCACGAAATCCAGTAACCTTGGAAATTTTTTTACCAAGTTGGTTCCGCACGAAGATTTTCCATGAGAGCATTGATGCCTCTTTTTGCTATACTGACAAAGGGGAAGAAAAAAGTGATGACCTACCATTGGCACCATCTTCGGAAAAGCCTATCGAGTCCACTCCTCAAGAAGTTAATGCTTGTGAGGAAAAGTTCACGTTCACAAATGGAGATCTTTCGTTAGGTGACACTCCTCATAACTGCCCATGGTATCTGGTTGGCTATATGCGCGATGAAAGGGTAAATCGGATTTTGGTTGATGGAGGATCCTCAGTGAACATATTTCCAATCCACAGTGTGTAAGAACTTGTTATTCCCATGAGCGAACTCTTATAAAGTCGTGTGATGATACAAGGATTCAACCAAGGGGGGAAAAGAGCCATATGCGCAATCAAGCTAAGAATCACTATTGAAGATATGCAATCAAGTGAATGGATGCATATGATCGACGCGAAGACTTCATACAATGTTTTGCTTGGGAGGCTTTGGATACATGATAATAAAGTTGTTCCATCTACCTACCATCGATGTTTAAAATACTACAAGGGTGAAGTCGAGAAGACGATTGTTGCTGATGATGAGCCACTCACCAAGGCTGAGTCGCACTTCGCCTATGCAAAATTCTACTCGAAGAACCGCATTGTGAAGGAGCTGAAAGATGATGATGGTATGAAAAACAGGAATGAAGAACCCACAACTAAAAAAGCTAAAGTGACTATTGGTAAAGCCAAAGCTGTTACAAAAGAGGTACCTGCCAACGTGAATAAATCTCATAAAGGGGGTATTGTGTCCTATGGAAAGAATGTAAGTCCTGCGCTCCAATATGTCCCTAAAAGGAAGAAAGACGAGGGTGAATCATATAATATCCAAACCAACATGCCAATGAGTTAACTCTTCCTGTCAAACGAATTGAGTCAGTAAAGTCGTCCTCAGTGCCGCTTGCAGGGTTTGTAGCCCAAAATCGTTTGCAGAATGTGACACTCCCTACAAACGAACAGATGAAGGTTTTGCCCCTAACTCTTACAAGCTATTTGCAAAACCTGGATACAATCCTAACGAGCCGTCAAAGTTAGGGAAGCTCCCATCAGAAGCTGCAACGAGGCAACCACGTGAAGGTTTGGGATACAAGATACCATCACCAGTGCGCATTGTAATAAGAAGGGAGAGCAACAAATTATATCACTGTAGAAGATGAATCAGCCGCTTCTAACATGCTTTTTGTCTTTGATCGACTTGGAAAATCACATGCGAGGACCTCCGTGTTTGAAAGATTGGGTCCACTAAAGAAGAGGAATAAGTTCCGGAGAAATTTTCAAAGCATATGAACACCCGTTCACCCAAAATCAATGAGATCTCTAAATATTTCCAAAGTTTGGTTCCTTCTAGAATGAAGCGACAAAACGAAAGTCATGGTTTCGTGTGATGATGTACTGAAGGAAAATCCATACATTGTGGTCTATACTAAAGAACATGATGAAGACGAAGAAAGTGTGGGTTCTTCGTATCATGTTACTGCACAAGGTGAGCATGGTGTTTTATCTCTAATGGATGATGCGGAATTAGAGGATGTTTCGTCGTGTTATCACATATCCTTCGATGATGGGGACCCTCAAGAAGATGAAGATGCGAAAGATGCTTCACCTAGACTTGAAGAAGGAGTGAAGATGACAGTTGATGCCTTAAAAGAAGTTAACCTTGGCACCGATGAAGAACCAAGACCCACCTACCTAAGTGCTTTACTTAAAGCTGATGAAGAAAGCACTTATATTGAGTTACCCAAAGAGTTAAGGGATGTCTTCGCTTGGAGTTACAAAGAGATGCCTGGCTTGGACCCGAAAGTAGCAGTCCATCACCTTTCAGTCAAAAATGGTGCTCGCCTTGTTAAACAAGCTCAAAAGCGCTTTAGGCCAGACTTGGTTCCCCTGATTGAAGTTAAAGTTAACAAACTCATTGAATCTGGATTTATTCGGTACCCAACATGGGTTTCAAGTATTGTCCCTGTAAGGAAGAAGAATGGCCAGATTCGAGTATGTGTTGACTTCAGGGACCTCAATAATGCGTGTCCCAAAGATGAATTCCCGCTTCCTATTCCAGAGCTGATGATCTATGCTACTACTAGTTAAGAGACAATGTCTTTCATGGACGGTTCGTCTGGCTATAACCAAATTCGCATGACACCAAAATATGAAGAGCTTACTGCGTTCCGCCCTCCCAAGGGTATTTATTGCTACAAGGTAATGCCTTTTGGCTTGAAGAATGATGGTGCTACTTACTAAAGGTCTATGCAAAATATATTCGGTGATCTTCTCCAAAAGAATATTGAAAGCTATGTTGACAACTTGGTGGTGAAATCAAGAGAGAAGGGCGACCACATGAAAGACTTAAGGATGGTATTTGAATTGCTCCAGAGGTACCAACTTAGGATGAATCCATTGAAATGTGCCTTTGGAGTTACTTCTGAAAAGTTCCTTGGTTTCATTGTCCGACATCGAGGGATCGTAATTGATCAAGCCAAAGTGGATGCCATTCTGAAAATGCCTGAGCCCTGAGATATCCATGAATTGAAAAGTGTGCAAGGAAAGCTAGAGTACCTTAGGAGGTTCATCTCGAACCTAGCTGGGAGGTGTCAACCATTCAGTCGCCTTATGAAGAAAGGTTTCCCTTTCAGATGGGACAAAGCATGCAGTAATGCCTTTGAGAGCATTACATCCTGCTTGATGAAGCCTCCAGTTTTATCAACCCCTTTACCTGGAAAGCCATTGATATTATATATCGCGGCATAAGAAAGGTCTGTTGGAGCACTGTTGGCCCAAGAAAATAGTGAGGGGAAAGAAAAATCTCTTTGCTACTTGAGCAAAATGATAGCACCAAACGAGTTGAATTATTTGCCAATTCAAAAGTTGTGCTTGGCGCTAGTCTTCTCAATTCAAAAGTTGAAGCACTACTTTCAAGCTCATGTTGTTCATCTTGTTTCTAAAGCAAATCCCAGCAAGTTCGTGATGTCAAAACCAGTTCTTAGTGATCTACTAGCAAGGTGGTACCTCCAGTTTCAACAATTTAAAATCGTGTACATCCCAAAAAAGGCTATAAAAGGACAAGCGTTAGCAGACTTCTTGGCAGATCACCCTATACCTGATGATTGGGAGTTAACTAACGAACTACCTGATGAGGACGCCATGATCGCTGAAGTTCAGCCTCTATGGAAGATGTACTTTGATGGTGCTGCACATCATGGAGGATCTGGTGCTGGCGTAGTATTTGTCACTCCCCAACGTGAAGTCTTGCCCTAGTCCTTCACCTTGACACAACTCTGTTCCAACAATATTGTTGAGTATCAAGCATTAATACTTGGGCTTGAAATGGTCGTTGATATAAAGAAATTGCAATTGCAAATCTTTGGTGACTCCCAGTTAGTTGTCAATCAACTTTTGGGTAGTTACGAGGTTAAAAAGCCTGAACTACGCCCATATCATGATTACGCTAAAAAGTTGATGGGATGGCTCGGTGATGTGACTATTCAGCATGTGCCAAGGAAAAAAATAAGAAGGCTGATGCTTTAGCTGCCCTAGATTTGTCTTTAACCCTGCCTGATCAAGCGCAAGTTGCTCTCTACCAAAAATGGGTAGTACCGCCGCCAAATGAGACTGAAGGGGAAGAAAATGAACTCAAGCATCTTGTTGTTGTTTCTGAAGTTGAGAAAGAAGAATGGAGACAACCCATTATCGACTACTTGTGATATGGGATTCTTCCTTAAAATCCGATGAGAAGGACTGAAATCCGTCGTCGTTCACCTCGCTTCCTTTAATACAAAGATACCCTATACAGAAGATCATTCGAGGGAGTACTCTTGTGATGCTTAGGGGAAGATGAAGCACTCCAAGTTTGCAAGAAGCACATTATGGGGTGTGTGGGTCACACCAGTCTGGACCAAAGCTGCACTTCCATATAAAAGGATGGGATATTATTAGCCAACGATGGTAAAAGATTTCTTGGACTACGCTTGAAGATGCAAGGCTTGTCAATTCCATGCGAATTTTATTCATCAACCTCCTGAAGTGTTGCACCCGACTGTTGTATTCTGGACATTTGACGCTTGGGGATTGGATGTTGTTGGACCACTGCCAAAGTCCTCTGGTGGGCACCTATACATCTTGGTTGCAGCTGACTACTTCTCAAAAAGGGCTGAAGTTGTTGCTCTTAAGGTTAAAGAAGGAAAATATTGCAAGTTTCATCCGAGTAAACATTATTTATCACTTTGTCATTCCTTGTTACATAATAACGGATAGTGGAAAGCCATTTGATAATAGGTTGACGAACAAGATTTGTGATCTCTTTGGCTTCAAGCAACGTAACTTTTCGATGTACAATGCTGCTGCCAATGGTCTAGCTGAGGCATTCAATAAGAATCTATGCAACTTTTTAAAGAAAGTTGTCTCCAAATCCAAACGGTATTGGAATGACCGTATGGAAGAAGCTCTATGGGCATATAGGACGACTCACCGCACGCCAACACAGGAAACTCCTTATTCACTCGTTTATGGAGTTGAAGCCATCTTGTCACTTGAACATCAAATACATTCGTTACGACTGCTATTCAAGAAGGGATCACTGATGAACAAAATGCTCGACTTCGGTTAGCAGAGTTGGAAGGTCATAAAAGAGTTCGTCCGAGCTTCTTTCAAGTAGGAGATCAAGTCCTTGCCGTACGAAGACCCATAATTACTTCTCATAAACCTGTAGGGAAGTTCACTTCAAAATGGGATGGGCCATATGTCGTACAAGAAGCTTATTCAAGTGGGTCTTACAAGCTGGTTGATGCAGATGGTATGAGAATCAGCCCTATCAACGACAAATTTTTGAAGAAGTATTATCCATGAAGTTGCAAGTCTTGATGTTCCTTGACGCACGAGCCTAAACTGCATGTTGCTACACTCCTGACCCGCAAGAGTATAAACTGTGTATGGTCTATAAATAAAAGAAAGTCTGCTAGGTTGAAAATCTCGAAAGAGGCGGCCTAGGCAAAAGTTAGGACATAAAAAAAATCACCCAGTCTGTACTACAGTATGACTTGATCCTCTTCACCAGGGTACATAGGCATCTTAGAGTTTCATTCTAAGTTCAGTCGCATAAGTTCAAAAGATACATATTGACCCAATTGTTGTCCGAGTGAAGTATGAAGGAATGTCAAAATCAAGCTGAAATGCCATCCTCTTGTGGAACTTTGATCCAATTTGATTTAAAAGGGGCATCCCTCCATGATAAATTGATATATTCAAGTCCGTCGGTACTCAAGTTGAAGTCCTCGAGATGAAATCTTCAACTCTGTCAGTCTTCAAGTTGAAGTCTTCAAATGCGTCGATCTTCAAGTTGAAATATTTAGGCACTCTAAGTCTGAAAGATGAAGTCTTCAAGTCAGTTGGTCTTCAAGTTGAAGTCTTCAAATTCTCCGATCTTCAAGTTGAAATATTTAGGCCCTCCAAATCTCAAAGTTAAAGTCTTCAAGTTTGTCGGTCTTCAATTTTCAATCTCCAAATTCGTCGGTCTTAAAGTTGAATTGTTTAAGCTCTCAGAATCTTCAAGTTAAAGTCTGCAAAGTCCTCCAAATCTTCAAAGTTTTCCAAGTATTCAAGTCGATGCCGTCTTCGAGTTGGAGATTTATCACTTTCCAATCTTAAGGTGGACAAATGAGTCCCTTTGCACCTCAAGTTGGCCTCTTCGCGGGTTTGTCCTTAAAAGGAACTATAACTTTCCAATCTTAAGGTGGACATATAAATCCCTTTGCACCTTAAGTTGGCCTCTTCGTGAGTTTGTCCTTAAAAGGAACTATAACTTTCCAATCTTAAGGTGGACATATAAGTCCCTTTGCACCTTAAGTTGGCCTCTTTGTGGGTTTGTCCTTAAAAGAAACTATAACTTTCCAATCTTAAGGTGGACACATGAGTCCCTTTGCACCTTAAGTTGGCCTCGCGGGTAGTAAAGCCACGCACTGTGGCCGTTTTGAGAGTAGTCTCTCAGATAGTCCAGCCATACACATCTCTCCGATAGTCAAGCCACGCACTATGGCAGTTTTGAGAGTAATCTCTCCGATAATCAAGCCACGCACTGTGACCGTTTTGAAAGTGATCTCTCCGATAGTCAAGCCATGCATTGTGGCCGTGTTCAGAATAATCTATCCGATAGTCAATCCACATTCTGTGGACATATAAGTCTTCCAATATTAAGGTGGATATATGAGTTCCTTTGCACCTTAAGTTGGCCTCTCCGATAGTCGGGCAAGAATGAGTACTCATCCCCTCACACCGTTTTTTTATGCGTGGATCTCGCTTAAACTACAAAAAAAAAGAGACAACAACGTAAACAAATAAGAAAGTACAAGAAAAGAAGAGACAACAACGTAAAACAAATAAGAAAGCATAAGAAAAGAAGAAGAAATCACCTTCACGTCAATGCTTCCAAGTCGTTAAAAATAAATTTAAAGTGGTTTGCAAATGCTGAAAGTGATGCTAACAGAATGAAGAGTATACCATATTTATAGACGTCAAAAGGCGATAGTTGAAAGGGAAGGGAAGTAACGATGTGGGAATTTTACAATTAGTTCTTGAGAAGGGTTTGGACTTGTTATAAATGGTGTCGGCAACACTTGACAATTACTGGTTGAACTTAAAAGGGATTTCAATACCAACGCAACTGTAAATTTATGACAATTAGGATTGCAAAACTTTAGAAGGATTCCAATAGTATTACGACAGTTAAACTTGGTAAGGAGGCAATGATCAGAAGTCTATTCAAATAATGAATTCTCACGTGAATTTCAAGTAGGATATCATAGTTGGATTATTAATGTCCGAAAGCATCTTTTACGTGATTATCAATTGGATGCTTGCAAAAATAGGTAAAATATAATGAAGATATTTGTTACCTAAATACTTCGAGCCTAGTCTTCTAAAGTTTAAAGATCTCGACGAGACTTAAAGTAGGGAGCATTTGTATGCATACAAAATTTATTGGATTTAAATCCATAAAATTAATTTGGACTATATTTTAAATTAAAGACATATTGGTCCAAATATATATTATGGGCTAATATAATTGGATTAATATATAAGTCTAACATGTGTGGGTTAAATAAATAAGTCTTAATCCATTGGGCTAGCCATTTAATTGGGCTAGCCCATTTAAATGGGCTAAAGTGATGAGCCCACTTTACTAAGCCTAAGATGACATCTTCCTGGAGGCCCAATTTGGTGCCACGTGTCAAATGATGTGGCACGCCAAGTCAAGTGGAAGAGCCAATAGGATCATGTCACGTGTCAAAATGACAAGGCATGCCCAGTCACACTAAAAGACCAATGAAATCGCGCCACGTGTGCAAGTATCACGTTTTGGCCAATCAAATGCGGCCATATCACACTTCAGTTTGATTGGTTAGAAAGAGTTTGTTCTTATCACAACTCTTCTCTTCCACAACTATAAATAGGGGTCTTCTTAACTCAGAAAACACACCAGAAGTTATAACAAGAAGCAAGAAAGGGCTCGTAGATCAAACGGTGCAAATTCCTCCACATGTTTCAAGCTTCAAGTTCAAGTTCAAGAAATCAAGCTTCAAGTTCAAGTTCAAGCTCAAGAACGAATAACAAATCAAGTTCAAGCTCAAGAACGAAGAACAAGTCAAGTTCAAGCTCAAGAACGAAGACCAAATCAAGTTCAAGTTCAAGCAATCAAGCTCAAGCTCAAGAACAATATCATCGTTCGTGCAACAACTATAAATTCAAGATCAAGCTCAAAGGCCCTTGAATTTATTTACTGTTGAAAAGAAGAATCAGAGGATTTATAGAGATTGTGCACTAAAATATTCAAAATTACATACTACGATTGTTACGATATTTTCGGTCTTGATTTTATTTTCTTGACGCAAATTTATTGCTACAGCTACATCTTTCTCTGCCTCCATTTTTATTTTTACTGGTCTTCGCGAATTCATGATTTGTTCATTTTTGCTCGAAGAGAGAGAAGGAAGAGAAAGAAAAAGAATATAATTGACGTATTTCATGTCTCAATGATAGGTAATATTAAATACCTATTTTGATTATAAAATATAAAATGTAGCTATTAATAATAATATTTTAAAATTATTTTGGTTTATAATGAACATAGTGTACTAGTTTGGTATAGCAGGTAAAATTTCCTACGGGGTTTACACGTTGATGATATTTACAAATTACAATACCCGCTTATATAATTAGCGGGTGTTTAGACATAGATTTGGTTAAACTTGAAAAAGAAGGTTGTAGAAATTGTATTGAAAAATAGCTTTTGAAAATTCAAGTTATGTTTGAACATACATTTTAATTGAATAAAAGTTAAAGTTTTGTGAGGGGAAAAAAAATACTCGCACCTAAAACTGGCCAAACTAATATTTGAAACTTGAAAATTTTTCTTTATTTTTTGTTCTTTCAAAAACGGGTCAAATTCCATGAACAAACAACATTTTCAAACCAAGTTTTATGTCCAAAAGAGGAGTTTTGAGTCGATGGATTTTGGGGACTTTTCAAGGGAACCAAACCGTCAGGAACTTTAAACTTTGTACCTTGACCTTGCATCAGATTTTGGTCCGTGATCTGTTTGTTGTACTTGTGAGTAACTGTGGCCACTATTTAGTGTGGTGGGGAGACGCAGGAAATAGCTCTGAAGCAACAGTGTAATTTGCAATTTTATATTCCCTAGGCAAGCAACTGGCTTGAAGGAATATGTCTGCTTAGATGTAAAATTAAGTAATACTTACTACTGACTACACGGTAATTGTACAAGAAAATGTATAAGATATAGGGAAGATATATCCATGGAGGGGGTGATGTTCTTCGGTAGTAAAGGTTTAACACAATTTGTCTAATTAATGATTGAAACAAATTATAGGAGGTAAAAGTCTAAGTGCTTCAAAAGAAAAATAACTTCAGAGAAGAAATCAACTTGGGTGGAGAATATTTTCCGTGGAGGAATATATTTCGAAATTCAAGAACTAAAAATAATTTGATCAAGGAAAATTGCACAAGGGTAGAGACGGAAAACATCTTTCACAAAGTGTTTATGCATGACAAAGTGTGAACTTAAGAAGAGTTGAATCATTTTCCCAAGTTTGAACAAGTATAAACGTCGGTGACATGCTTAATCCTATAATTAGTAAATAGTACTCCATATAAAGCAACAACAACCACCCAGTATAATCCCACTTAGTGGGGTTGGGGAGGGTAGCGTGTACGCACACCTTACCCCTACCTTTTGGTAGAGAGGCTGTTTCAAAATAGACCACAAGCATCCTTCCCTCCAAGAACTTCCCACCTTGCTCTTGGGGAGACTCGAACTCACAACCTCTTGGTTGGAAGTGGAGGTTGCTTACCATCAGAGCAAGCATAAGAATAATATTTTAGTGATACATTGAGTATTAAAGATAACTACAACGTCTGTATATATGTTCATTAAAGCAAGCGGTATAGAGTAAGACAAGATATTTGCAAATTAAAACGACTTTCTTTACTGGGATGGAAGCTAATTTTTCATTTTGCAATGGGTGAATTTTAGGAGGAGTGTTCGTTTGGTAGCAGCTAGAGTGCTTCTTGAATAAGCTTTTCAGTGAGACTTCTTGGGAGTCCCATGACATGATCAGCAGTTCCAATCTGTAGAGAAATGGGAAGAAAGACTATAATCAACAGATCGTGGAAAGCATAGATCATTCTATTCCCTGTTGTCAACCGAGGCTAGAAGATCACCAATAACCACTCCCATCAAAACTTAAATATATACTACTTACTATATGAGAGAGAGAAAGAGACGAACCACAGTATCAACAAAGGGCAATGTCAGTGGATGTTCAAGCATTAAACCACCAGCAACATTAAGTATTATTCCTTCCTCAATCTACACAATTCGCACTAGAAGTTAATGTTGGAGGTAAAGAACATCCCATATTTAAGGACACCGTCATATTTACCAGGCTATCAATGACCTCATCAGGTATCTCATGGAAATATACCTGCACTTAAGCAGAAGAACAGTATACTCCGTGTTAACTAATCATATTATGTGCAACAAAGTCAGCAAGAAGTTCTGTGAGCAACATCATGTTACATCCCACCATCAAGAAAGAACCAGTTCACAACAGTAATAAAAGGAGGGGCATGTAGAACATAAAACTAGCAAACTAACAATTCCAGGAGCTGTGAGACGGTTGTATTGGCGTTCCAATAAGCACAAAAAAACGGATGCATTTTGGCATCCTTATAAAATGGGATGGTCAGAGTAAAAGGAAAGTTTTCATTCAAGTTATGTCTATATAGGGAAACAGATTCATGGATGAAGAGAGTTAATGCTGATGGGCTTTAATTAACCAGTTTCCATCAACATTCACTCTTTTCGCCTGGGATAAGCATTAATATACTTATTTAATATCTATAGTTAGATTTCTGAATAGCTTCAAAATGGAACCTCGCCTTAAACCTTGCTCGCACATCACACACTTATGCATCAGATGCAGCAAAGCCTACGTCACCATTGTAACATATCAATTTAAGCAAGAATGTACTGTATAAATGCATATTTGTACTTCAAAAGTCTAACACAAAGGAATTACTTCACTTGGAGAAAAAGATATACCTCTGACCTTTCCCAAGCTCCTTTTCTTATCCCCTTTGTGAGGTTGGTCACCACAACAGATCCCACAACCGTGGCTTGACCACCAGAGTAGCCTGCAATTCATAACAACAAGAATGGTAATAATGCTAGTAAAGAAAAAGAACAACCTGACCAGCTGAGACACTGGATGAAACAACAACAACAACAACATTAACTAGTGTATTTCCACAAGTGGGGTCTGGGGAGAGTAATGCATACGCAGACCTTACCCTTACCTTGTGTGGGTAGAGAGGTTGTTTCTTATAACACCCTCGACTCATGCAAGCATAATCACAACATTCAAGGAAATGAAATATAGCGGTGAAGATTTCATGGAAAAGAAGCAGTACCAACAACAAGATAGTAAACAAAACAGAGCAAAAGCAACATCAGGTAATACTAAAGTACAAAAATAAGGCAAAACAAGAGTATACTAAAGATACCGGGTGAAACTGCTTAACCACAAATGCAGACATACTTTTGATGAATTGGCGCGCTTCTTCCTTACTTGACGGCTTTTCTCTAATAATTCCTTGGTACACCGCCACCTCGATACCAATAGATGTAGGTAAGATATAGCCAAAAAGATCTATTTTCATCCAAGAAAAAATTCATTAGACGGCTCAAGCACTCTATTTTTTGCAACATACTTTTTAACAGTGATATTGAATAAGATTGCCCATCACGGAGCAAGCCCGGAGCATCCAATTTTTAAATGAATCTTGAGACCAAAGCAAAAGACAAAAAAACTAGCTAACCACACAATATACGTCAATCTAAAATGGCATTACAATATGCATCAGCTGCTCACAACATTTATCTAACAAAAGAATTTACATCAAGCTAATGTGGACATTTTCTCCAGGACTTCTCCTACACAAAGTTACTTAGTTAAAATAATGTAATGCTATGTGCCGATATCTCCAACTACTATCGGAATAAATGAAACATAGCATTAACTGGTTTTTGGTGAGCAATTCAATTAATGAAATAACTATGGAAGTGGCTTAATTTTCTGCTAGATAACTTGAACTACATGTCATTAGCAATACCATGATACTTGAAGTATTCCCTAGCAATGTGGAGAAATAAACATACTGTGTCTGCAGTAATCAACAGTGTGGGATGAGTATTTTCCTCCAAATGATCAGTTGTTTCAAGCCTTGACATAATAGCATCTGCCTAAGAAGAAAGTCCAGTAAGCAAACATAAGACTTTTTCTTACAGTCCTGGAACATGATATCAATATATGACATATTATGTACTCGTCTCAATTTATATGGCATGCTAGAGTGTCATGGAATGGAAGGAAAGCAAATGAGTTGATTATAGTGAGCCGATTCAGAATCAGTCAAATGCCAACAGAAGAGAAGTAACAATTTATTGATAGGCCCCAACCAGAGGCGGATCTAGGATTTGAACGTGACTGGTGCCATAATTTCTTTTAATGTATACCTTGTAATGACTAATATGAAATTTGTTAAGAATGTTTATTCCGTTTTTTAAATAAGGAATCATACCTTAATTATAACAACACAAGTAAAATCAATATTTTTACTAGGAAATTACATCTTTTTTTATATATTAAAAATAAATTTACACAGGATAACATCTTCAATAAGAGAATTACATTAAGCAGGATAAGAATTTTTTTAAAAATATCTTCAGTAGATAAATTATACCCCACAAGTATAGAGTTAAATAAACTAGAAGTACGTTCTCAAAAATCAAAATCACAAATCTCATTTTTTAAAGCAATGCTTACAAAATTTTTGTTATAACTTAATAGTAAAGAGTTAAACAATATTTAATAACCATAGAATAGCATAAATTTTTATGATATAATAAAAAAAAAATTCTTTTAATCCCAATCGAAAATTCCCATTAAGACCCAAAATTTTCAGATATGAAAGAAGAAAACTCATAAATTTGAGATTAAGAAGAATGCTTATTTTATAGAATTTTATAATGTTGGAACCTCTTTTTTGAGTGTTCTTGTTAGAGATCACATATAAATAATAGAATAAAGAAAAGAAAAATACAAAAAATAATGAAACGATAAATAAAAAATTGGAAGGCAGCCAAAAAGGAAAATAATTGGTAAAAAAAGAAATAAAAAGCACACGAAAAGGGAAAGTCGGACAAGGTTCAAGACAATTTCCAACTTGAATTTTACACATATGAAAAACTTTCAAAAAGATCTACAAGTCATGGCACCTTTTTCTAGTTTACAACTTCAGGTGGTAGGATAAGATAGTTAGTCTAATTTAAGAAAATTTCAAGATAGGCATATAAAATTTTTATCATAGGATGCCATGCCACCCTCCGCCCCTGTCCCCAACCATCAAATGGCAATTTGATAACCCAAATAATTGATGGGCGAAGTGATTAAAGTTTCACTGAGAAACCAAAGATGTCAAGGGGACACTCAAGAATAAAACTCATCCAATAAAATTCGATTAATGTTCTAACCTATTCTAGCTACACAAAAATAGGTATTGGCATTAGGAAACTTCCACCAACTTCATTAGTAAAATTAACTGAAGAAGACATGAAAAATGTCCAAATAATTCAAGAAAGGAGGTGGCATACCTTTGCTTCTGCTAGAGCTACCACTAATTCCTCAGCATTTTCCTTCCTAATGCTCTTTTCGTCAATGTCAGCAGTCTAATCCACAAAACAATTTGATTTTAAGCCAAAATCTACTAGAACAGACAAGCCCTTTTTAGGAAACTTAGACCGGGTCCAGAACCTAAAGCGACCATAAAATTCGAGTTGTAGTGAAAATACAGAAACTTTTAAAAGCAAAATTGGACGTACCATAACTGTAAAATCATAACCCATGTCAGCTAGAATTTTCCGACGTGCCGTGGAGGAAGAACCCAGGATTATCTTTCAACACATGGAACCATTAGTAATTACTTCTACATTCAGTATATCACAGAATGGTAGGAATCAAACATGATACATTAACTTTCGGATAAGAATAGAGCATTGTGTTAATTGTTAAACCTCAAAAGCTTTGAGAAAAAATGAGAGCAAACCTTGAATGACAAGTTCTTCGGAGCCATTTGTTTCCCCGCCTCTTTCTCACCTATATCTAAGAGTGTACCGGTTAGCTTTGGAGAATTGGAGATAAGCAAACCAGAATATAAGAAGAAACAGAAAACGAGTGGTTTTAAGGTGGAAAAGGTAGAATGACTGGTTATTCGGGGAAGTCCAACCTTTTTTTTTTCATTTTCTTTTCCGCACAGGTAGGCATAACTTTTTGCAAGCGGCATTACATTTAAAAAAGGGAACAAATAGCCAATTAGTTACTGCCTCCTAGGGGTGTTCATCGGGCGGATTGAGCGGCTTTTTGCTCTTAACGGTTTGGCTTAACGGTTATCGGCTTTTAAATGTATTAATCCGTCAGCCACCCGATAAGATATCGGGCGGATTGGTATCGGGTTAGCTCTTATAGGGGGGTTATTGGGCGGCTTATCGGCCTAACATACATGTTTACTAGAATTTGATAAATCTCTTCAGGAAATTATAGATCAAACACCTATTCCAGTATACCTTCATATGAGCTAGCTTGTTAATGTATTTTCAGGACATTCATTTTATCCCTGAGGTAGTATAGCCTTGCTCTCCTCACTTTTTTCTTGTCCAGCACCTTCATCTCCTTTATGTTGGGCGAGTACCTGCAACTCATCTAGATCCCGAGATTAAAAATGCTTAGAAGTAGAAATAAATTTTTGTTAATCATTTTCAAGGGTTTTAGTTTTTTATATTTAATATATATAAATAAAAATAAATTTTATATATATACATATATAATATATTTATATTCTTAACGGGTTAACGGATTAGCCGTTAAGAAAATTAAATAATACATCCCCAAACCGATAAGCTGTTAATAAAAAAAATTCAATCCGTTCCCCGTCCGTTAAGCCGTTAAGCCATTACCAATAAGCCGTTAAGCTTCGGTTTGGATCGGTTTTCGGTTTCGGATCGGTTTTGAACACCCCTACTGCCTCCCTCCGTTCTAATTTATGTGAATATGTTTGATTGGGTACGTAATTTAATAAAAAAATAAAAAATTTTGAAATTTGTAGTTCTAAACAAATCTAAATGGGGCTCAGAATATTTGTGTGGTTATAAAAGCTTCTCATTAAAGGTATAGTTGTAAGTTTAAGCTAAATTGTTACCAAATTTAGAAAGGGTTCATTCTTTTATGAACGGACCAAAAAGAAAATAGGTTCACATAAATTGGATCAAAATAAGTATAATTTATTTTCTCCACAGTAAAAATTAAATTGAGCATTATCCCACTGCCTATAAGAAGTTTTTGTTTAAAGGTTAAAGGAGGTCAGGAATTCAAATCTTGCTCAACCTACTCTTTTTTCTCAAACAAAATAAACTTCAAAAATAGCCAAAAAAGAGTTAACAAGGAGGATCAATCCCTAGACCTAGAGAAAATAAGGTAGGAGCTAAAGCACTGGATCAAGAATAGAGCAGTGTTAAGTGGTGTCACTCTTGTCTATATATACATATTTGATAAATTTTTCGTATTATTTGTATAACATTTGGTAAAATGTTTTAATGAAGCGGTGTCATGTGACACAGCTTTACTATACGTGAATCCGCCCATGTACAACCGCGCAAGCACCACAGGCAAGACCTATGAACTCTGTCTCATATTATGTGTTTCTCTTTTATACGTTCTTTAAATAAGTACTCCCCCATTCACTTTTACTTGACATGTGTACTAAAAATAAATTTTCGTTTTTACTTGATACTTTACGCATATCAAGAGAAGATAAATTTTTTTCCCTGTCGTACCACAGTATTTATTACGCATTTCAAATTATTTTCTCAAATCCTATAAAATATGCATCAATTAATATAAGTATCATAGTAAATTATGTACTTCATTTATTTAAGGGGCATAAAAAGTCAAAAAGTGCCAAGTAAAAGTGAATGAAGGGAGTTTCAACCTTATTTATATTTTAAGGTATAATTTCTCGTCATTTAATATTTACTCATAATTAAAGTATTTATAGTCAAAAAAATTCTCTCGGCGCGCATTAACGTGGCCCTGCTAATGTACGCAATTCGAAGCCATGGGAGGGAGAGATTAACCCAATAGGAACCTTATAAAGGTTCCGTTCACTGACCAGAGATCAACGGAGGCTCGTAATGCAGTATTGGAGTTGTTTGTCTCACCAAAAGGGGTGAGAATTGAAGAACAAACTGAGACAGTTACTTCGAGGAACATGCAAAGTGAGCAGAGCAAGATGGATTCAAATCCAGAACTAAAAAATGCTAAGATGAAAGTAGTGATAGCTACACCTGTAGCTGCTAGAGACGAAGTTGGAGAATCTGGGAGCGGGAAAACTCAACCACAACTGAAGACGCCAAAACAACAATGAAACAGTGCCATGCAAATCTGGCACTACACAAATCCCCAGCGGTACTGAGCAAGTAGATAAGGTAAACGATAATCAATCATGGGAAAATGTGGTAATAGGGAATAAACTGGCAAGAAAAGGGATGAATTTACAATTTATTGCACCGATGATTCAAAATGGAGAAAAAAATTGTGAAATTAAATTGAGAGGATGTTGAACATGAAAATGCTAAATGGAGATCAGCCATTTTTCTATATGTAATAGGCGATTCACCTACTATAAGAGCAATGGAAATATTTATAAGCTCAGTGGGTAAATTCTCAACTAAACCTTAGATATATTATCATAATGATGATTATTTTATGGTTAGATTTGCTAATTTGGAAGAAAGGGGACAAGTGTTGTTTACTGGACCTCATGTTGTTAATAATTGATCCATAATAATGAAAATGGACATCTAACTTCAATCTGCATGATAAAGTTTTGAGAACCATCCCTTTGTGGGATTTCCTAATCTTCCACTCAATTGCTGGAGTATGAAGGCTTTAAGTAAGATTGGGAGTGCACTGGGAAATTCTGTGTATGTTGATGAATGCACTATTGGATCAGTCAGAATATCTTGTGCAAGAATGTTAATTGAGATGGACATCACTAAACCTCTCACTCGAAGTGTAAAACTACAAATCCAATTGGCAGAACAATTGAACATGAGATTAGCTATGATTGGGAACCAACATATTGTAATAAATATTTAAAGATAGGACATAATTACAATGAAAACAAAGCTCCACAAACTCAGAAGATGGTATACCAGGGGAGAATAAACAAAGGCAAACAAGTTTGGCTAATGATAGATAAAGATGGCCCAAAGGACAATAAGCAGGGGAAGAAACAAACAAAGCAGATTGAAATAACAAAACCACCAAAAAATAAGATAATGCAAGTAGATAGTGCTAAACAAGCTGATGAAGCAGGGTGGACAATTGTTACTGGTAAATTAGCAGCAATACTAGCCAAAACAAAGCAAGTTGAAGAGGAGAATCTAGTTGGAAATAATGGCTTCCAATACTTAGGAAGTGAGCAAGCAATAAATGATCTAGGAACCAGCAGTTTGCATATAGAAGCTTTGGGATGCAGGGGATATATCAGGACACTCAATTCTTACCAGCATGAGTGTGGTAACATGGTACGTTAGGGGGGGTTAAATAAAGCTTATAAGCAAAAGGAGATAAATGAGTTCATTAAGAAGAATTAAAAAGATGTGATAGTTTTAGTTGAGCACAGAATAAAAGAGCAGAAAGTCAGCAGTATCATGAAGAAAATTGCTTCTGGTTGGCAGTGGATATCAAACTTTAACTAAAACAATAAGAGCAGAATTTAGGTAATATGGGATCCAAGGATTTATGTGTTTGAGCCAACTGAGATAGATGAACAGATCATACATGGACATATTAGAATATTCTCAAAACTACTAACACTTGGCTTTACAGTTGTTTATGGGTTGCATACTATTAAAGATACATTGAAAATGTGAAAGAGGTTGAGATAGATACATTGTATGCAGCAAGGGCCTTGGCTAGCAATGGGTGATTTCAATGTTGTCTTAAATATCTAATATAGGTCACATAGTACTATGATATAGGATATGGAAATAAAGGACTTCAAGAAATTCATGGATGAAACAAGTATGAATGAATTGCATACTCTGAGAAAAGATTACACATGGACTAACAATCATACATACAACAGAATAGACAGAGGACCGGTGAATTCTAGTTGGATGTTGACAATGCCTAAATTGAAGATACAACTGCTAGAGCGTAAAGAGTAAGGAGGGAGCACACCAAATTTATACTGGTTCGCCACAACGTGTGGTTACGTCCAGTCTCCCGAGAGACTCTCTCGAGCTGCAACTAACTCCATTAAGCTTAAAGGTGCTCAACAAACCAATACAACTTGAGAACTCGAGTCACACGAGCCTCAACAATGTTTGGTCTGAGATACCGCACTCCAAGACTTCAACCGAAGGAATGAAACCTTCCTTCTTACAACAAAAAGGGATTAGACTTCCCTTCAAGTGTATACAAACACTTAGCACTCAAGACAGGACTCTCTTATAGAGTAGATATGAGTAGACTAAGAATGCTCAAGAACACAATAATTTCTTCAAGATTTTGGCTCTCAAAAGCTATGAAATATGAATGAATTGAATGCAATGAAAATATATCAGATTGTTGAAGAATTGTTTTAGAAATGAGAGGTTTTTGGGTCTATTTATAGCCCTCAAGGATCAAGTGACCGTTGCTCAATAGTTAGACAAGAATTTTGAATTAAAAGGCAGAATAATCGATTATCTTAATTGCATAATCGATTATATTACTTCAACGTTCAAAAAAGTAGTCGTTGGATGGCTAGGGTAACTAGATAATCGATTATTCTTCAAAGGATAATCGATTATTTAACCTCTCTGTAATTTCAAGTTTGGGCTGGATACACAGAATAATCGTTTATCAGATAACGATAATCGATTATCTGAGGTGATAATCGATTATCTGAAAGTGATAATCGATTATCAGAACCTTCTGTAAGTTGGGGTTTTGCTACATTAGCAAGATAATCGATTATTGGAACATGATAATCGATTATTTAACCTTGAAAACCAACCCAAAAATCAAAGTGTTCCAAATGAAAAACCAAGTGTTGGAAAAGCTTGTTTATGGTATAAAAAGTGAAAACCAAGACTTAGTTCTTAAAAACCAAGTCTCCAAGGTCATAAACGTCGCGTCACTTTGTCAAAGACGTTTTCCACGTTTTTAGACACGACCATAAATCAAATGTGATTTTTATGAAATAATGATTTGGAATATGTTTAATTATGCCCAGAAGTGAAAACCAATAATATTTCAAAAACCATTTTGGCTAAAATGAAAACATAAAAAACCATGACGATGTCTAGCCGACGGTCAGATTTTTGGTTTGGGCATGGTCACAAAATTTTGGTCAACAAAAATATTTATGATATGCATGATTTGATAAAATGATTTTAGAGAGAAGCCAAGACTTGAATCCATTGTCGGATCAATATCACAATGCAAACAACTCAATAATGTCTTCAATACATCTCTTGGTCTTGTTCTTGACTCTTCTTTACTTGGACTCTTCCTTGGTCCGTTAGCCATAATTCTCGCCTTGTTTGTTTATTGATATCTTCGTATTCACGACGATTTGGTATTTTGTCAACTTTGCATCCATGTCGGTTTGTCACGATTTGGCATTTGTCAACTTTGCATCCACGTCGGTTTGTCATTCATCAAAACCTACAAAAACGAACACGACTTTAGTTCAACGTCTTTGAAAGTGTGTTCCAACAATTTCCCCCTTTTTGATAATGGCAAACCGATATGGGGATATGCATAGGTGTTTAAACGTTTGTGCCAAATGCGTAATGAGTTCCCCTCAATTTATGCATAGCCCTTTTCTTCCCCCTTTTGACATTAGCAAAAATTTTATTGATTAAGGGAATAAAGATGGAGTACTTAATGGAAGCATTAAAAAATTATTCAAAACATAAACTAAAGAGAAAGAGAGTCGAGCTTGAGCTCTAAAAGCTTCTAGGAGCTGTCGTCATCTCCGTCACTCGCCGTTGCTTCATCATCATCATCATCACCGTCACCGTCATCGGTATTCGGTACCTCGTCAACATCTTCCATACCCAAGTGCCCATATTGAGTGCCACTTGACTCTCCCGGAAAAACGGCGGTGGCTTGAGCATAGGCGTTTGAAAAGCGGATTATCTGAATTTTTGTCAAAAAGCGGCATTTGCTGAACCACTGGATAATCGATAATGTCCTGTTTGCTAATCGATTTTCTGTATTTTTCCCAAACCGATGCTTTACAGAAGCCTGAGATAATTGAATATGTTGTTCTGGATAATCGATTATCCTGATTTTTGCACCAAATATTTGCAGACGCAGAAGCATTGAATAATCGATTATGGTAGTCTGATAATCGATTATGTGCTTCTGAAATTTCAGAAAATTTCCAATGCAACTCAAAATGGTTTGAATTTGTTCCCCCTGACTTTGTGGCCATTTTGAGACCTGCAAAAAAGAGTTAGACGTCTCCGACGCTCAAGTTAGTGATAGTTCAAATAAAATATTTCATAAATGCACGCATTAGATCATCGTGGAATCAAGTATTCCGAGTTCGCTACAAATGCGAAAAAATGACTCTTTCTCTAAAGGTTTTGTGAAAATGTCGGCTAATTGATATTTTGTTTCCACAAACTCAATCTCGACATCACCTTTGAGAATATGATCTCTAATGAAATGATGCCTAATTTCAATGTGTTTCGTCCTTGAATGAAGAACGGGGTTCTTTGTCAAGCTTATGGCGCTAGTATTATCACACCGAAGAGGGATATGATCAATACTAAGGACATAATCCAAGAGTTGTTGCTTCATCCAAAGGATTTGAGCACAACAACTCCCTGCGGCTACATATTCGGCCTCGGTGGTGGATAACACAACACTTACTTGCTTCTTACTAAACCATGATACTAAGGAACTACCAAGTAAATGGCATGTTCCACTCGTGCTTTTGCGGTCCAATTTGCAACCCGCAAAATCAGAGTCGGAATAGCCAATGAGTTGGCATGAAGAACCTTTGGGATACCAAAGTCCTACATTCATAGTGCCAACAAGGTATTTCATTATCCGTTTTACCGCAGTTAAGTGTGATTCCTTCGGATAAGATTGATACCGAGCGCATAAACAAACGCTAAACATAATGTTTGGCCTACTTGCGGTAAGATAAAGATGGGATCCGATCATACCTCGATACTTCTTTACATCTACTTCCTTACCTTTTTCGTCTTTGTCAAGGTGATCGGATGTGCTCATGGGAGTAGCCAGTGCTTTGGCGTTGTTCATCTCAAAACGTTTGAGCAACTCCTTGCAATACTTAGATTGACAAATGAAAGTCCCTTCTTTCATTTGTTTCACTTGCAATCCCAAGAATAAATTGAGCTCACCCATCATTGACATCTCGAACTCACTTTTCATCATTTTCGAAAATTCCTTGCACAAAGATTCGTTTGTAGCACCGAAAATAATGTCATCTACGTAAACTTGAACCAAGAGGATATCTTTGTTTTTACTCTTGATAAAGAGTGTTTTATCAACTTTCCCCCTTTTGAACTCATTGTCCAAAGAATTTTACTCAAGCGTTCGTACCAAGCTCGGGGAGCTTGTTTAAGACCGTAGAGTGCTTTCTTGAGTTTGAAGACATAATCGGGGGATTCAAAGTCTTCGAAACCTGGGGGTTGTTCAACATACACTTCCTCTTGAATAAACCTATTGAGGAAGGCACTCTTGACATCCATTTGGTATAGTTTAAAATCCATAGATGAAGCAAAAGCAAGTAATAAACAAATAGCTTCTAAATATGCTACCGGTGCATAAGTTTCTTCAAAATCAATGCCTTCTTTTTGATTGTAGCCTTTAGCTACGAGCCTAGCTTTGTTTCTAGTTATAATACCATTTTCATCAAGTTTGTTACGGAACACCCATTTCGTGCCAATTACGGTATGATCATTTGGTCTTGGCATCAATTCCCAAACGTCATTACGTTTGAATTGGTTAAGCTCCTCTTGCATTGCCAAGGTCCAATGCTCATCCTCAATTGCTTCGGAAATGGTTGTAGGTTCAATTTGTGATACAAAAGCCATGTGTCATACGGTGTCCTTAAGAGAGTTTCGAGTACATACCCCTTGTTCAATGTCACCAATTACCTTATCGAGAGGATGATTTCTAGACGTCCTCCAAGCTCTAGGCATCACCGTCTCTTCCTCTTGTGGTTGTTTCTCTTTTAAAGGTTGTTCCATGACTTCGTCTTGGACTTCCTTTGGGCTCTCTTTTTCCACATCGCCTTGAGGATTAATCTTCTCCAATTAATTTGCAAGATCATCACAAATATCCTTTCTCGCCAAGCGAGTATAATTCTTGGAAAATACAACATGAGGGGACTCCTCAATAGTTAAAGTGCGTTTATTAAAGACTCTATAGGCTTTCCTACGCAATGAATAACCGAGAAAGATGCCTTCATCGGATTTTGCATCAAATTTCCCCAAGTTGTCCTTTCCATTATTATGAACAAAACATTTACAACCAAAAACTCGAAGATGGGAGAGGTTTGGCTTTCTTCCCTTATAAAGTTCATATGGCGTTTTTATGAGTATCGGTCTTATGACGGCTCGGTTTAACACGTAACTTGCGGTACTCACGGCATCCGCCCAAAAATACCTAGGAATTTTTGCTTCATCAAGCATAGTTCTAGCCATCTCCTCGAGACATCGATTTTTACGTTCCACCACTTCATTTTGTTGTGGTGTACGTGGAGCGGAGAAGTTACTCTCAATGCCAAGTTCGTCACAAAAATCCGCAAAGAGATTTCGTTCGAATTCACCACCGTGATCACTTCTTATGGATGTAATTGTTGTTCTCTTTTCATTTTGAACACGTTTAAGGAAACTTTTGAAAACTATAAATGCCTCACTTTTGTGAGTTAGAAATAATGTCCATGTGTACCTAGAGTAGTCATCAACAATGACAAAGTCAAAGTAATTCCCACCAAAACTTTTTGTTCTTGATGGTCCAAAGAGATCCATATGCAAAAGCGGTAAAGGCCTTGTTGTTGAGACACCATTTTTCGATTTAAAAGAGGCCTTTACTTGCTTCCCTCTCTGACATGAATCACAAATGGTGTCCCTCTCAAACTTGAGTTTTGGGAGACCAACTACTAAGTCTTGTGAAACCAATTTATTCAAAAGGTTCATGTTAACATGAGCTACTCTTTGATGCCATAGCCACATATCGTCCTCTTTACTTATGAGGCATTTAGCAAAGTTTGATGAAGAGTTTTCAAGGTTAACCATATAAATATAATCAATTCTATCACCATGTAAAATAACCTTATTATCACTAAGGCGTTCAACCGTACATGATTTATAATTGAAAAACACACGATTTCCCTTGTCACACAATTGACTTATGCTCAAGAGATTGTGCTTAAGACCTTTAGCTAATAAAACATTATCAAAAGAGGAGGTTTCATCCTTACCAGCCGAACCAATGCCAATTATTTTTCCTTTGCTATTGTCTCCAAAGACTACATTTCCTCCTTTGGCGGGTCTTATTTGTAAAAATTTGGATGCATCTCCGGTCATGTGCTTGGAGCATCCGCTATCAAGGTACCAAAGTACACTTGATGCCTTCAAGCATACCTACATACCAAATCAATGAGATTTCGGTACCCAAGCCATTTTGGGTCCTTGGATGTTAGGTGCAAAGTGGCAGTGTGATTGTTTAATCGTGATATGCCTATGCCTAGTAAAGCAAACCGGAGCTATATGACCTATCCTATTACAATAATGGCAAATGACATTCGGATTATGCATTCTCCTAGGTTGATAATAGCTTCTAGGTGGTCTAAATTTATTTACCATATTTTGAGAAGCGTAGTTTTGATGCACTTTTTGAAAACCGTTTCTAGGTGTTCTAAAGTGCTCAACATTTCTCCTAGTATTTGTTATAGGTTGTCTAGTGTTCCTAGAATTATCATTTCTAGGTTGTCTATTAATATTAATTTTATCTTTCCTAGGTTGAGCCTTAGGTTGTTTAGGTTTTGGCTCAACTTTTTCATTCATATTAATATTATTTTTGAAACCTAAGCCATGTTTAGTAGATTTCAAATTGCCAAGTACATTATTGAGGTTTTTATGAGAAGTATTAAATTTGTTCAAAGTACCCTTAAGTTTTTCAACTTGGTCTTTAAGAGATTTGCAAGACTTGCAACTTTCGCTTGAGCCTTCGGGTTTGTCGGCGCTTCTTTTGCCAAAAACTTTATTTTCTTCTCTTAATTTTTCATTATCTTCGCTCAATTTTTCCAACTCCTTCTCCTTTGAAGAGAGTTGTTTGTTTAAATCCTTATTGGTTTTAGAAGCACTAACAAATTCGCCAAATAACTCATCAAAGGCGCCTTGCATATCTTCATAAGTATAAGGATCTTTAGGAGAAGTTTCACATACCTCTTCTTGTGCTTCCTCATGTGCCATGAGACATAAGTTGGAGGTTTCATCTTCATCTCCGTCGCTTGACTCATCCCCGGAGTTGCCTCCCCAAGAGATGTAGGCTCTTTGTTTCTTAACGGTCTTCTTTTCCGTCTTTGTGTTTGGCATTTAGGTTTGATGTGCCTAACTTCTCCACACCCATAGCATTTGGGTGGTCCTCCTTGCCCCTTTCCCTTCCGTTCATACTCTTTACGCATGAACTTGTGGAACTTTTTAATAACGAGTCCAAACTCGTTATCCTCATCGCTTGAATCCTCAATGACTTGAGGTTGTGATGTGGAGGCCTTGAGTGCAATGCTTCTTTTCCTTTGATCTTCCAAAGGAGGGTTAAGAATGGTGGACTCATACGTCTTTAGATTCCCCCAGAGTCCGTCTATAGTGACGTTGGTGATGCCAATCGACTCTTGAATGGCATCGACTTTGGAACGCCAGTCCGAAGTGAGGCTCCGCAGAATTTTTCGTACAAGCTCCTTGTCCGTGTACGTCTTCTTGAGTGCGTGGAGGTTGTTCACGATTTTTGAAAATCGTTCAAACATGTCGTCGATTTTCTCGTTCTCCTTCATACGAAATAATTCATATTCATGGGTTAGAAAATCAATTTTAGCTTCTCGGACTTGGTCCGTACCTTCGTAGGTGACCTCTAGCTTCTCCCACATTTGCTTGACCATGGTGCAACATGAAATCTTCCGATAATCATCGGGGTTTACTGCACAGTACAGCATGTTGATGGCCTTAGCATTGTTTTCCACCTTTTTGATGTCCTCTGCATCATATTCATTCTCCGTCTTTAGGACGATTTTATCCTCGACTTCCTTAGTGGGCAATTGTTCACCATTTTTGATGATTTGCCACAGTAGAAAGTTGTTGGATTGGATGAAGATTCTCATCCGCTCCTTCCAATAGGTGTAATTTGTGCCATCGAAGAGTGGTGGCCTCGTGGTTGATTGTCCCTCACCAATTCCAGCATAAAGATTGCGACTAGAAGCCATAGATCGTTTCTCTCAAACGGTTAAGTCTTTCAAAGATTATGGCTCTGATACCAATTGTTAGAATAAGTGCCCAACGCTAGAGGGGGGGTGAATAGCGTTTAACAAAAATCGCAGGAATAAAATCGAAGTAAATGCAGAAATAAAAAGAGTAAGGAGGGAGCACACCAAATTTATACTGGTTCGCCACAACGTGTGGTTACGTCCAGTCTCCCGAGAGACTCTCTCGATTTGCAACTAACTCCGTTAAGCTTAAAGGTGCTCAACAAACCAATACAACTTGAGAACTCGAGTCACACGAGCCTCAACAACGTTTGCTCGGAGATACCGCACTCCAAGACTTCAACCGAAGGAATGAAACCTTCCTTCTTACAACAAAAAGGGATTATACTTCCCTTCAAGTGTATACAAACACTTAACACTCAAGAACATGGCTCTCTTATAGAGTAGATATGAGTAGACTTAAGAACGCTCAAGAACACAATAATTTCTTCAAGATTTTGGCTCTCAAAAACAATGAAATATGAATGAATTGAATGCAATGAAAGTATATCAGATTGTTGAAGAATTGTTGTAGAAATAAGAGGTTTTGGGGTCTATTTATAGCCCTCAAGGATCAAGTGACCGTTGCTCAATAGTTAGACAAGAATTTTGAATTAAAAGGCAGAATAATCGATTATCTTAATTGCATAATCGATTATCTTACTTCAACGTTCAAAAAACTAGTCGTTGGATGGCTACGGTAACTAGATAATCGATTATTATCCAAAGGATAATCGATTATTTAACCTCTCTGTAGTTTCAAGTTTGGGCTGGATACACAGAATAATCGATTATCAGATAATGATAATCGATTATCTGAGGTGATAATCGATTATCTGAAGGTGATAATCGATTATCAGAACCTTCTGTAAGTTGGGGTTTTTCTACATTAGCAAGATAATCGATTATTGGAACATGATAATCGATTATTTAACCTTGAAAACCAACCCAAAAATCAAAGTGTTCCAAATCAAAAACAAGTGTTGGAAAAGCTTGTTTATGGTATAAAAAGTGAAAACAAAGACTTAGTTCTTAAAAACCAAGTCTCCAAGGTCATGAACGTCGCGTCACTTTGTCAAAGACGTTTTCCACGTTTTTAGACGACGACCATAAATCAAGTGTGGTTTTTATGAAATAATGATTTGGAATATGTTTAAATATGCCCAGAAGTGAAAACCAATGATAATATTTCAAAAACCATTTTGGTTAAAATGAAAACGTCAAAAACCATGACGATGTCTAGCCGACGTCTAACCGACGTCTAGCCAACGTCTAGTCGACGGTAGCTGACGGTCAGATTTTTGGTTTGGGCATGGTCACAAAATTTTGGTCAAAAAAATATCTATGATATGCATGATTTGATAAAATGATTTTATAGAGAAGCCAAGACTTGAATCCATTGTCAGATCAAGATCACAATGCAAACAACTCAATAATGTCTTCAATACATCTCTTGGTCTTGTTCTTGACTCTTCTTTACTTGGACTCTTCCTTGGTCCGTTAGCCATAATTCTCGTCTTGTTTGTTCAATGATATCTTCGTATTCACGACGATTTGGTATTTGTCAACTTTGCATCCACGTCGATTTGTCACGATTTGGCATTTGTCAACTTTGCATCCACGTCGGTTTGTCATTCATCAAAACCTACAAAAACGAACACGACTTTAGTTCAACGTCTTTGAAAGTGTGTTCCAACAGGACTTATGCAGGTCTATCACCCCAATTGGTTTAGTTAGGAAATTCTTTATATGAGTATGCCCCTATCCCGTAGGCCTTCCATCGTTGCAAGCCCCTTCCATTCAGCTCAATTAGACCTTCTGTAGAGGGAACTTCATACTTCTGGATAGGCTTGAGAAAGCCTAGAACAAAGGTGCCTAATAGACTAGCCAGGCTCAACGGGTAGGGAATCTCATCGTCAGCGAAGCCAGTAAGCAAGCCCAAGTCCATGCAAACTGTTTTCCCTTGAAATATACATAGTAAACCACTTTAAACTCGCAGTTAGCCTTGGCCCAACTCTGCCCGGGGGTTGGCCTTTAAGGCTTATTTCACTTCTTTTTTTCTTTTTCTCTTATTGCTAATTGGAACTCCAGCTCCGGTAACCTCCTGAACCTCATCCATTATGTCAAACCTTCTTCAATAAGGGGAAGATAGAAGGGAATTCCCTTTTTCAAGGCCCCTAACCTAGTCCTAGTTTGGTTCTCCAGTGGAAAGATTTGAGATACCTTCTCCTACCACATAAAGTAAGGGAGACTGACACTATGATTTATAGAAAGCGAAATAGTGATAAGGAGTTGCGGAAAAGTCCCCCAAAAAAGGAAGCGACTTTTCCCGGAAGAGCAAAGGGGACAGTCTTTGGCCCAGGTAATATAAAACCTGGCCTTCCCTTCCACCCAAGTGGACTATTCTCTCCTTATGGAGTCTAAGAAAAGAGAGATATCCTTGCGCAAGGCGAAAGATCGATGTCCTTCAGGCCAAGCAAAGGCTTCATCTAGTATCCCCAAAAGCAAGCAGAGAATCAGTTTATTCATGAAAGGATGGGATGGGAGTTGCCCGAGTCAAATACGAAACAACATATTTGGGCGGAGAAGGAAAGGCCAAAAACTTCGGCCTAACGGGAATGAGCAACGACGAAATGAGAAGATGAGGTGCCTCGTGCACCCCCATTTAGAAAGAGGGGTCGGCACCATCCAACCAGTGTGGTGGCAAACACGCTGTGCTCTAAGCTAAGTTGTTTACCTTGTAGACGTGGGGGGGGGGGGTACGAGGTGACTGATAGCATTACATTATAAGAATAGAAAGAGTCTAAATGTGCCTATTCCTTTGACACCTTTCCATGGAAACCGGGGAAAATGGATTATTTTGGATCAACCTAAGCCCGCTTATTCCGACACGGTAAAGCATTCCGTTAGATGGCGCATAGCAAGCAAGAAAGCTCAAAGACATCAGAAACTTTCTTGAATATCAACGGAGGGAGCCGCGAGGAGAGGACTTCAAGGGCTTGATCTACGAACCGCTACATTTCTTGAACGGCTAGTGCCTACATAACCCCTCTCCCTCTTTTCAAGGAAGTAAGTCTCAGATCCTATGTAGTTCTCAGTCCTTTTATTATAAATTCCTGACAAGTTCTTTTGTGGTCTTCAATCCAGCCCTGAAGTAGTCTGTGAGCCCAATCTTTTTATCCGCGGTGGTCTTCCCACTCTCTTAAAGCTTTTAATAGCTTTGTCTTTGCTATCGAAGTAGGATGTGGTTCGTCGGAAAAATCCTTCATAATCAGTTGGATCTTTGCAAGCTTCTCCGGTCCTGGAAGGAAGCCCTACTTTCCTTCCTTCCCCCAGCAGGCAACAACACTGGGAGGAAGACGATTAGGATCTCACGTATGGAAGCTGTCTGAACAAAGTCCGAATCCAAGAGGTACCTACCTAGAAACAAAAGGGAAACTCACCACTCACTGGTGAAAGAGGAGAGAGAAAGGACCAATTGAAGTCCCCAGTGACTAACCATGGTCCTTGATTGCGATTAGACACTTTCTTTAGCAGCTCCTAAAGACATCTCCTCTCAGATATCAGGTTTGAGGCCTTGGACGAGATAAAAAGCACTAATAAGATAAAGAAGGAAGGGGTCGATAGTTAGCTGCACATCAACCAATCCACTTAACGAGAATCAATCCCAGATAAAGTAGATAATGGTCTCGTGATTAGACAAAGAGTTCCATGTGTATAAAAGCACAAGGGAAGAAGGCCCCTAGTCCAAGTATAATAGCATAGGGGGTGCAAGGGTAATGATACTAGAGTGGTTTGGCACTCCTGGTCAGCTTTCTTTCATTCGGGCTTTCTTTCTTCTGCCTTTACGCAAGCCAATTATGTGTGGCGCTGAAGAGGAAGGCGTCATTACTGTACTACTATCAGCCATACAATTATGGCATCAATTGAAGATGAACCTGAAAAATGTGCACTCGGGATCGGGGGAGGCCTTAAATTAGTAGGGTAATAGCATAGCTATTATTGACTTGACCCCTATTACATTACTTAAGCCTACTCTTTCTTCAAGATACAAAATGAGTAGCCAAAAAAATTGGACTAGAGAATGCGATTGCATTATATGGTCTCAATTGAAGAGATCGAGCAAGCTCGAATTGACGTAACATGAAACCTATTAGGCCAAAAGCTCCATGGAGAGCAACAAAAGTCCACAGACCCCTCAATTGGCACCAACGAGTAAAATCTCCTTGTGCTTCAGGACCAATTGGACCAGAGAATGCGATTGCATTATAAGGTCTCAATTGAAGAGATCGAGCAAGCTTGAATTGACATATCATGAAACCTATTAGGCCAAAAGCTCCATGGAGAGCAACAAAAGTCCACAGACCCCCCGATTGACACCAACGAGTAAAATCTCCTTGATGTTCTCAATGGTGAATCGATCATTCGATATCCTTTTCCTTCTGCGATAGAATGGAAGAAACTAAGAAAGAATAAGAATAAGAAGAATTGCTTAAGTAAGGCAGTAGCTTCTTTTTTAGGTATACCGCTCTGCTCGTAGAGCAAATGAACATAAATCTTGCCCAAGAGCATTCAATATATCTTCTCTTCCTCTATCTACCCCAGCCTTGGTTCGGTTGGTCATGGGGCTTCTCTCTGCCAAGAATTGAGAGAAGATATTTCGAGAGCGCAAAACTCTAACTTGAGTAAGTGCCAACCAGGCAAAAGGGGTTTTAGAGCACTTTTTGCTTTGCTGCTCTTGCTTCTCTGGCTTCTGCTCCGGCTAAGGCATTCTTTCCACTTTGACTTGCCTTCCTTATCTTTCAATCTGGACTTGCATGTGTTCTGCATATGACTATTTCGAGTGATTGCTGCTATCTGGCTTGAGTTAAACAAGCAGAGAATGATCTTATGCCACCGGTGACCGGCTTGTCTATCTAGTATCTAGTACTAGGACTAGTAGAGTAGAGGCACTACTGGGCAGGGCTTCCTCGATCACAGCTTATTGCTTAGCTAACTGCCAGACAAGGATGCAAATCAACTCCTTATATAGAATGTAGATCGACACATTTAATGAAGTAGCCAGTACGGTAGACAAGCTACGTTCTTATTCTAGGACTAGAAGATCCTCTATCTATTAGCATACACGTACCGGCAGTTAGACTAGCACTCTCTCCCCAATAAGTCGCAGTAACTGGCTGTAAGAGAGCTGACTTTCTACTATCTATGTCATACCTTGGCAGGTGAATATGAGAGAGACTGTGCCTAACACATCTAATTGGAAGTGGAATGAAGATAATGCGCTTTTCTCTTTCATTTGTAGCTGGAGACGAGGGCTATTCCCAACTCCATGTCATGACACCTTTCGCTCATCCATTCCGCCCGTCCAGACGCGGCGCCCTTTCTCCACCCTTGTGGATTGTTCACAATTCATATTAAGGACCCTTTTCCAAATTTGAGTACCTTGTGTTCACAAAACATCTGACTTAGCAACCTTCTCTATATTAGGGCAGCCAAAAACGGTGAGCGCCTAGCGCGAAAGGTTGCTTTACTAAGTAAGATAAGGCAAGAAGCAAGGGCGCAGCAGCTGCACGAAGTTGCTTCTTAGCGCATCCGTTTTCTTGCTCGTTAGGGCTTGACCCCGCATAAGGCTCAAGTGGCGAAGGCCCTTTCCTTAGCGCTTGGTAAGCGCTTCGCTAGGCCCTAGTACTAGTGACTTTGCACCAGAAACAATTGAAGCCTTTTTTCGGCATCCCTTCTCAGACGTCTTATTCCTTGCCTTAGTAATGTGCAATCAGCTTCTTGACACCTTCCTTTATTCTCCTTCCTTTCCTTTTAGATCTGAGGTAGTACTAATTAATGCTTGAATTGCACCTTTTAGAAATAGGGCTACTCTTGGGTACGAAAGAAGGATATTCCCAGCCTGGGCACATTCCTTTGATATCTTTGTTTAGTAATGTGGTAACTTTACATTCTTTAAGCTTTAGGCGAACTAAACGATTGACTAGAATCAATTTCGGTCGTTAACTCCTCGCGCCGCTGCCACCATTTCTAGGACCAACCGACTCCTCACCTGCATAGGTAGCTTCGTAGTGTAGTCTCGGTCGCACATTCAACAATAGCATTCGAACTCATGTGCCTTCCAGACCACAGGTATTCGAGCCTACTGCGTACGATTAGCCAGCCTTGCGGCGGCAAAAGGGTTGAACATATACATGGAGCTATGTCAACTTACGACGCTTAGAGCTCACCTACTCACCCGTACGACTCTCGATAGTAGAAGAGAAAAGGAACATATCCAATGAGTCTGGTACGTAGTCACTCAACCTAGAGGGATAGGGAGTGGTATGAAGTGACTCGACCAACTTCAAATGAGTTTCTTCTTCTCCGCCTACTGACTGCTACTCAGCTAGATGCTCCTATTTCTTATTCGTAGATCGACTTAGATGTCTTTTATTTTCTCGAAAAAGTGATTCTATTGATGGGATTTGGTATGAGATCGATGATCTTGATGAGATTGATATTCCAATCTTTCTTCTTAGAACGTATTGATTTGACCCCATAAGTGGGACCAAGCATGTTGCCGCCTCTACGGATAAATAGCTAAATATCCCTGCTCTAAGTTCTTGAACCTGTTGTCTTTTACCAACAAAAACCACTAGTGGGTCAGCCGGTCTCTCGTCTATGGAATGGATAACACCTATACCCGGTTCCTTGTTTATTAACATTTAATAATAATGAAAGTCTTATTTTTTCTTTTTTAATTCACATTTGATTTTAATTCAAAATTACCTTTATTACTAAAAGGGTCTGAAGAAAAAGAGTTTGCTCATCAGAAAACTTTCTAAAGACTAACTTTAGCATAAGAAAGGGAAGCATGCATTGACAAACTCTAGGGATGGCTAAAAGGCCAAATCCGGCTAAAAACAAAAAGAAGAGATCAAGGAGAGGGAGGTCTTTCTCTGGCTTGCCAAAAACATTTAATATTGAAAATGTTGGATGTATTACACACGGGTGGAATTGCGTAACAAACGGCTTTCTTCATGAATTCAGTCTAGGGTTCCTCAAGCTCAGACGGTGCCATAGCCGGCAGGCACTGCCAGCCCATTCAATCCTCCTTGGCGTGGAAGGTCGCAACAACTATCTTTAGAATGTCCTATCTCTCTCTTCAACGCTTTAAAACGAGCTAGAAGGCTTCTCTTAAAGAGAAAAATAGGAGTTATAGTAGTTTCAGCTATTCGATTCAAATGAGTGCCCTCACTTCCTTTCCTTACTACGATATGCCCAAAAAAAAGAAAAAGAAAGTGCAACATATCAAAGAGCGATGACACAAATTATCAGTGACCTCCTACATAACATATGCGAGCCTTATGTGGACGATTTGGTAGTCTTTTCAAAAGAAAGAACCGACCACATCAAAAATTTACGCAGAGGGAACAACCTTAGAGTGATAAGAGTTCACTCTCCTTTTTGAACGCGACAAAACACGTCCATGTTGGGGGGGGGGCTGGCTTTCTGTCGAACCGGCTCCTATTTCAATCCGTGCTGGACCGATCGATATACCAATAATCAAGTCTTCAGTCAAATGGTGGAATACATTGCATCAACCTGGGAGCATTAGCCGATCAGGTACCTCACCTTAATTTTACGGAAGAACTATGTCCACCCTACTGTTGTTTGGGGTGAATTTAATACCCCATTAAATGGTGACGTGACAAAGAGAGTAGCTTCACTCTCCCAATCTCACGTGTAAGAGGGAAATATTATTGTTGTAGGTCCCATTTCGTTTACTTTCCTCTTTTCTTATTTTTTTTTCTTTTTGTTTTCTTTCACCACCTTTTTTTCTTCCTCTCAAAATTGCAAAAAATAATTTTTTTAACAAATTTTTTTTCAGAAAAACCTTTTTTTTTTACAAAAAACAAAATTCTTTTTTCAGTTATTAATAAAATATTTTCATTTTTTTAAAACTGAAAAAAATATTTTCAAAAAATTATTTTGAAAGTTTTTTTCTTCATTTTTTAAGGTTTTTAAATATTTTTTGTTTTTGTAAAAACTGGAAAAACAAACTTGTAAAAACGTTTTTTTGTTAAAATAGAAAAAAATATTTTTTTACAAAATATCTTTGTGTTTTAAAAACAAAAAAATTATTTTCAACAAAATATTTTCTTTTTTGAAAAATATTTAATTTTATTTTTTCCATTATTAAAAGAATTTTATTTTGTAAAAGCTATAAAAATAAATTTTTAAAAACTAATTTTTATGACAAAACAGAAAAAAATGTTTTTAACAAAATATCTTTATTTTTTAAAAAACTGAAAAAATTATCTTAATCAAAATATATTTTCGTTTTTGAAAAATATTATTTGTATTTTTGTAGTTTTTAAAATACTTTTATTTTGTAAAATCTAGAAAAAAAAATTTGTAAAAAACTATAAAATTGGGAAATAACATTTGATATTTTGTAAAAACTAAAAAAGTTATTTTTCAACAATATTTTTCTTATTAAAAAATATTATTTCTTTTTTCAGTTTTTAAAAGAATTTAATTTTGTTAAAATTGAAAAAACAAATTTGTTAAAACTATTTTTTGAAAATGGAAAAAATCGTTTTTAACAAAATATTTTTTTTAAGTCTGAAAAAAGTATTTTTCAATAAAATATTTTTCGTTTTGAAAAGTATTATTTTTATTTTTTTGCCTTTTAAAAGAATTTAATTTTGTAAAAATTGAAATTATTTTTATAAGAACTATTATTTTGAAAAAACTTAAAAAATCGTTTTTTAGTAGATTTTGACACGTGGCGCGCGTGTACTACACACAACCTCCACAAGACTGAGCAAGTGTTACCAATAGGGTATTAAATTTACCGTGTATGGGTCAAAACTCGACCTAACGATGATAATTGAGAATGACACATTTATTTAAGCCTATTTGCGATTAATTAATGGTATAACCATTTATCAACGAGATTATCGTATAGTTACTCAATCTGACAACTAAGGTTACGGCCTGACCGTCCTCATAAGGGTGTCCCCTCAATGTGGTCCCAACCCTTGGGCACTAGCTGACAGGTCTCCTGGCTATAAATACTGAGAGAAAGATCCCTAAAAGGGGGGCTGCTTCTTCTTCTTATTCACATCTACTTCTAAAAGAGGAGAAAATACTCCATTGTAAGGATCTGAAACTCTCCACGGAGAGGCGGACCAAATCCATCTTATTAATAAAAGATCACCATCCTCCTCCCTTTATGTAATATCTATTGCCTCTTGCATTTTTATTCTTTTGGTCTTTGGATGTATTACGATTGCTATGATTGACCCTCCATTTGTTTTTATTGTTTTATGCTTATAAAGTAAGTGAATACTTTGAGCTAAGCAATTTGGCGCCGTCTGTGGGGATTTCATAGCAGAATCGAGTACTTCATCCTTAGACCAAAAAGAGGAAAGAAACAACCCGACTCGGACAAGCCTAAGCGGTATGTCGGATCGTAGGAAGTCAAAACCTCGAGATGAGCTTGCTTTCACATCCCCACATCTCTGAGAAAAGGGAAGAAGAAGAAGAAGAAGATCCCCCATCCCCATGGGGAAAATAGGCCTAGGGTACCTCACCCTTTTTTTCACATGGAATCATGCCAAAACAGAGGATAGCATGAAAGCACCTCTCTAACCAAGATCTGTAATGGGGTGACCCGAGTGATCTAGTCGGAAATACTGCAAGCACGATTTAGGCCAGATCTAAAACCAGAAGCAAGCCTGAACCTCCAGCACGAGGCTGGTAATGCGGAAAAATTTACAAAGGTTCAACTACGGTTGAACCAGAACTCAGGCTATGCGCCTTCGATACAGGCTATGTGTCTTCAACTCAGGCTATGTGCCTTCAACATCAAAAAGATTCAACTACGGCTGAACGACTACACAGGCTACAAGCCTCTGCCCAAAAATCAACTACGGTTGAACAACTCAGGCTATGTGCCTTCGACTTCATATATTCAGGCTATGTGCCTTCGACATCAAAAAGATCCAACTACTGTTGAACGACAACACAACTACGAGCCTCCGCCCAAAAATCAAATGAGGTCGAACAACTCAGACTACGTGCCTTCGACTTCATTTATTCAGGCTATGTGCCTTCAACTCAGGCTATGCGCCTTCGCGCAACAGTTCAACTACGGTTGAACAACAATACATGCTATGCGCCTTCGATACAGGCTATGTGCCTTCGACTTAGGCTATGCGCCCCCACACAACAGTCTAACTATAGCTGAACCGGAACTCAGGCAATGCGCCTTCAACTCAGGCTGCGGGCCTTAAAATATTACAATGGTTCAACTACGGTTGAACTGGGATTCAGGCTATGTGACTTCGACTCGGTCGATGCGCCTTCGCACAACAGTTCAACTACGCTTGAACAACAATACAGGCTATGCGCCTTCGATACATGCTATGTACCTTCGACTCAGGCTATGCCCCTCCACACAACAGTCCAACTACAGTTAAACCTGAACTCAGACTATGCGCCTTCGACTCAGGCTACGCGCATTCAAATATTACAACGGTTCAACTACGGTTGAACTGGAACTCAAGCCATGCGCCTTCAACGGTTGAACTGGGACTCAGGCTATGTGCCTTCGACTCGGGCTATGCGCCTTCGCACAACAGTTCAACTACGGTTGAACAACATAATAGGCTATGCGCCTTTGATACAGGCTATATGCGTTCGACTTAGGTTATGCGCCTCCACACAACAGTCTAACAACAGTTGAACCAGAACTCAGGCTATGCTTCTTCAACTCAGGCTACGCGCCTTCAAATATTACAACGGTTCAACAACGGTTTAACTGGAACTCAGGATATGTGCCTTCGACTCGGGCTATGCGCCTTCGCAAAACAGTTCAACTACGGTTGAACAACAATACAGGCTATGCGCCTGATACAGGCTATGTGCCTCTGACTCAGGCTATGCGCCTCCACACAACAGTCCAACTACTGTTGAACAGGGACTCAGGCTATGTGCCTTCGACTCAGGCTACGCGCCTTCAAATACTGCACAAAAGTTCAACTACGGTTGAAAAACAATTCGGGCTATGCGCCTTTGCACACTAGTTTAACTATAAGTTGAACCAGGACGCAAGCCACACGCCCCATCACAAAAGTCGCAAGCTCGACCACGAACGGATCAAAACCAAAGACGCACATCCCCGAGGCTACAAGCCGGGCCGCGATCAGGTGAGGACGAGCACTCCCAAATGTCCAAGCACGGACAAACCCCAGGTCGGGCCAAGTGCCCCCCCCATTCAAGTAAGTACGACTAACTCACAACTAAAGTGTCAGCCCGCGTAAAGTTTGGCCCAAGTCGAACTACAAGGCTGTGTCTTTCATTACCACGGCCAGTAGTTCGACTAAGCCTGAACTGGGACTAAGGCTATGTGCCGCCACTGCCCAAACGCAGTTATAACCAACTCCCTTCACGCGGAAGAAGGTGAAAACTAAAAGCGTTTATTTACGGCCAAAGCCATCTGTACCAATTGCCTATTAAGGCAAAGAGTCAATTACACAATGGTCGAAACCACCTAACCAGTCGAGATCATTAAACACGCTCACCGAGGAAGCTACGAAGCAAGTCCCTTGTAAACGGGCACACACAAAAATATACATACCTATATATAACATAATGCACTCGACACAAAACAAACGGAAAAGAAGAAAGTATATTTACGACATTTACACGGGGTTGCCCCCAATTACATTGGCACAAGGCCGGCAAAGAAAACAAAAAAAAGGAAGAGAAAACTAAAGCTAAACAGACATTACAAATTTTCCCATATGCTCACTCGGCGCCCCCAGCGCCCCTTGCAACACTATTAGCGCCCTCGGCGCCGTCGTCACCTCCAGGCATGGACGGGTCAAAGCCGCAGTCAAGACGGGCTTCACGAGCCCTTTAACGTGCCTCATCGTAGGAGTCCTTAAACACAATGTCCGCCTCTCACATCCGCCTATACATATCGATCTGGGACTCGGCATACATCCAAAGCTCACGGGTAGGACCACAAGAAATGGCTTGATCTCTAATCCGCTGATTCTCGGCCTCCAAGGCTGCTATCCTATCCGTCTCCATATGGGCATCCTGATTACAGACAGCAATGCGCCTCTCTAAAGATCGTTCTCGGAAAGCATCGGCGGCCCTCTATAACTCGTGCACACTTTCCTGGGCACGGTTGATCGCCTGCAGTGCCTCAACCCTTGCCAGTGCGTCCTCTACCTGCCTCCTTAAAGTGGAGTCCTCAGACTCTAAGGCAGCCACCTGCCTGAAATAAGCCTCAGTGGCCTCTGCCGCTGCAGCCAAATTTTGGCGCTCCCTCTCCGCGGTCGCACTTCTCTCATCATCGGCCCCCTCGTTCGCCTGGCGGAGCTGCTCTTCAAGAGTGGTTACCTTGCTAAGGGTCTGTTGCATATGAAGCTCCCTTCGAGTTAACTCCTCTACCAACTCCCGGTTCCGCGGGTCACCCCTTATGTGTTCTACCAGATCACGGCACCGGTCGCGGTAATGGCGGTACTTAGCAAGAAGCCGTGCACAAACCGTCGAGCGGACGCTAGCCCGCCTGATGCTCTCTACCTCCAACAGAAATGACTACAGTAAACAAGAGCAAATTTCAGTACAAGAAAACGTAATGAGAAAGAGAGACTACCAAACATTTATATGTACCTTTATACTCTGGGCGGCTACCTCGCCCATCAACCCCACGTCCGAGATATCCCTGAAGGACGCACTCTCCGCATCGGAGCACATAACCCCGAATAGTGTCACCAGGTTCTTCTCATCAAGTAGCAGGTTCTGGTCTTTAGGGATCTCCAAATAACAAAAATCCCCTTCGGCCTATGCCGCTGGGCGGGTAAAGCCCTCCTGAAACGTGCGGATATCCTCAGGATCCATATCGGACTCAGAGTCGTCTCCCTCTCCCAAGGCGCCCCTTTCTTTCGCCGCTCTGGAAGTCGAGGCCTCCGCCGCCCGAGAAGTCAAGGCACCTGCATTCACTGAAGTCTCGGCGCCCGTCCTCTCCACCAAAACAGTTGCCGAGGAACTACCCTCCCTCTTAGTAACAGGAACTAAAAGTTGAATCTCCGAAGCGACTGTATCATCTTGGTTTAGGCCAACCGGGGCAACCCCACTAAATTCTCACCCTCTGGGGCAAGGTCATTTGCGCCCCCCTCCTCTGCCGACGGCGAAGAGTCCAAACAGATCACCTCTGGAGGGGCTGGAGTGAATGCCACCCTGCACCGAACCAGCGGCCTCTCATCCTCTTCCTCATCTTCAGTTGAGGACTGCTCCGCCCTGGAACGCACGGCCCCTGGAGATTCCTGAGCTCTGGACGCATACCATACCGGAGAATGCGCAGCCTAGGATTCCACTGAAGTCGCCCTAGGAACCGGGCGAGGCGCCGGCATTGCAACTAATCGAGCAGTAGCCCCCGGCCTGCGGAAAGCAAGCTGAGGAGCTCTTCTATGCTGAGGTCGTTCTGACAAGCCAAAGAAGAAAGGCTAAGTTTAAGAAGAAAGGTTAAGCTAAAGAAACTGAAAAGCTATGAAAGAAGAATAATAGTAGCAAGTCGAACTCTTATCAGCAACCGGCCTACGACCATGAACCTCACAAAAAGACGCCCACGTGCGAATCCATGTTGTAACGGGAAGCACGGTTTTGACCCACTCACGAATTCCAGTGAGCGGCACCAGTGGTACATCTCCCGTTATGGCACAAAAAAAGTCAAAAAATCAGTACACAATAACAACGAAAAGCAGAACGTTCAACCAAAAGAAGTCAAGGCCAGCGCAAAAGAAACTTACGTGCATGGTTCCACTCCTCTGGGAAATCAATAGCACACGTCACCAGGTATGTGGTCCTAATATAAAAGAAATACTCGTATGGGCGGGCAGCGACCTCGTCGTCAAGCTCCGCAGTTAAGCCGTCGGTCCCACGAGGGACCAACCTAATCTTATTACCATGCACCCTGTGAGGGGCGTACAGAGTAAGCACATGTCCAAGTGTGATTTCCCTCCGCGCCAACTCCGCATATTTGATCAGCATCGCCAATAATTTATAACAAGATGGGACGAGCTGACCACGGACACCATGTAGTAACGACAAAAATCAACCACCAGCAGGGGAAGAGGAATCCTGAATCCCAGCCTAAAGGGTAGGCGTAGAAAACATAATAACCTCGGTGGTCAAGATACACCCTGTCGCCGCTCCTGGCCAGGGAAATGTAGGCGAAGCGAGGGATACCACATTGCTCCCTCCACTGAGCAAGGCCAACTTCTCCCATCAGTGGGGCCTCATCTCCTAAGAAAAATGGCTACGACCATCTCCCGTCAAAGTAAAAATGGCTACGACCATCTCCTAAGAAAAATGACTGCGGCCATCTCCAAAGTAAAAATGGCTACGACCATCTCCTAAGAAAAATGGCTACGGCCATCTCCAAAGAAAAAATGGCTACGGCCATCTTCTAAGAAAAATGGCTACGGCCATTTCTAAAGTAAAAATGGCCATGACCATCTCCTGAATAAAACTGGCTACGGCCATCCCTTAAGAATAAATGGTCACGGCCATCCTCGAAGGTAGGGATACAATCGCTCTCCTGCCTAGACGGTTGTGGCAATTAGCAAAATCCGCCCATCGAGCTCGGCCTGAGCACGAACTCAATAAACGGAGGGACTATCTGTATGGGTCAAAACTCGACCTCAGGATGATAAATTAGAGTGACGCATTTATTAACCCTAGTTGTGAATAATAAATGGTATGACCATTTATCAACGAGATTATCATATAGTTACTCGATTTGAAACTAAGGCTACGGCCTGGCCGTCCTCATAAGGGCATCCCCTCAATGTGGTTCCAACTCTTGGGCACCAGCTGGCAGGTCTCCTGGCTATAAATACTGAGAGAAAGAACCCTAAAAGGGGGGCTTCTTCTTCTTCACATCTACTTCTAAAAGAGGAGAAAATACTCCATTGTAAGGATCTGAACCTCTCCATGGAGAGGCGGACCAAATCCATCTTATTAATAAAAGATCATCATCCTCCTCCCTTTATCTAATATCTATTGCCTCTTGCATTTTTATTCTTTTGGTCTTTGGATGTATTATGATCTGCTATGATTGGCCCACTATTTGTTTTTATTGTTTTATGCTTATAAAGTAAATGAATACTTTTAGCTAAACATACCCCAAACAAGAATAGGAAGGACATAGGCCGCCCGCAAAAGTTAAGATGTGTAAATAATTTTACTGGACAAGTTTGATGGGTAATTTATGTATTATTTCTTTTTTTATGATGACATGGTCAAGAGAGTACAATACATCAATGTAAATGATTTAGTAGTTTTTATGGGAAAAAAAATAACTTAACAATTTGTGCTACTTAGATCGTGAAATATTTGTTTACTTCCCTTTATCGATCTACAATGATATCTACTTGTCTAGGCATGCGTTTCCTTTTCTGTACATTGGATTACTACTGTAACATTGATTATGTAGGCCGTTTGGGACTGAGACCATTTGATTGGCCTGGCTGCTTAGAAAACTTCATGTACTATCATAAACATTATTTTAAGAGCGATCGAACTATATATGGAATAAGTTCCCTTTTTTTTTAAAGTACATAATAACTAGAAATCGTTCACCTTGTTACAAGTAGTCGAAAAGTTTCCACGCATTGATGGATTATCACAAGCAATATTTGTTGGACTTTAAAGCATTGGGCTTCAAAGGCTTTATGCATTGGATTTTAAAGTCTAAGAGTGTGAATAGGAAATGGTGGAAAATAAAATGGAGGAAAATAAAAATTTGAATTAAGTGAGCTTTTGTCTTGAACTTCATCCTTCATTGGTGAGGGACAACTACATTTGTACGTATATATATAGAATCACTTCTTAAAGCTCTTAAAAGGAGTTGAAGAGAATGAACTCTCGCGTTGTCGTCGTCTCTCGCGCAGCTCGATTTCGGCTTCGAATTTGGATTTGTCAAATGATCGATCGATAAGATTATTTTTGGACAAAATTTGTTTAATTAATTATTTAATAATTAATGAAATGTTAGTTAGTAAGTCGTTGACCAGGCGTGACCGCGAGGACTGCGCCTGAACACTGCTGCAGATTCTGTCTGAAGGCAACTCTGGCTGCGGTTCTGGCGTAACCGCGGTAAGACCGCGGCAGGACGCGTAAACTTCTGAACAGACACCTTTTCCAGAAAACATCACACCTCTTCCAATAATTTGCTCTAAGTTCTGAGGCATGGCTTCGTTTTTAATAAACTGAAAAATTACAGAACTTTCTTATTTCTGAAAATACTGCATTCTAATTCGCAGTCTCTCTCAAATTTGTAAGTGTAAATTTGCTACGTTCTTTGAGTTCTTTGGTATCCTGCAGATTGTATTACTACTGTTGTAGGAAGGTTTATTCCGTTTCATTCTTGGCAACGTGTGAGGGGGTTAAAATCCTTTAAGGACGCACAAGCAAATTGTAGACTCGGAATATTTCTTATTCTTTATTGTTTCCCAGTTGTTTATTCTTCTAACAGTTTTTCTGATTTTGTGTTTTAACACAGTAGCGTTCACAAGCTTAAGAAATTTTACACTAACATTTCTGTGTTGAAATATATATTAAACTATTATCTATATTTTGTATACTGCTTTTGAGACTAAAGCCTTCGTGCTTTCTACTCCAATAACTGTTCTATCCAATTTAAAGTATATAAAAACTTTGTTGGAATAATAAACGTACCGGTTCGAAGTATATAAAAATTGCACTATTATTATGTGTTGTATGGTTGGTTTTTTATTCGGTTTGAAAATATCAAAACTTCACTAACTTAAACAAAGTTCTGTTTTGTTTCAAACTCTACAGAAACATGACGAATGAAAACCAAACTAATGGAAATGTTGCGGGAATAGGTGCTACTCTTACGAGTGTTGCTGCCTCTCAAGCCGTTCAACTACTGCTCATGCTATGGCACCAACAAAAAAACTCGAAAAATTTTCTGGTATTGACTTCAAACATTGGCAAATGATCTTCTATCTTACTACATTAAGTTTGCAACGTTTCATCAAGGAGGATCCTCCGGTCCTGGTAGAAGGCACTCCGGATGATGAACGATTTGTTGTAACTGAAGCATGGAAACATTCTGATTTCTTATGCAAAAACTACATTTTGAGTTGTTTGGAAGATAGCTTGTACAATATCTATAGTGTCATGGAACCTTCAAAAGCGTTATGGAATGCGCTTGAGCAGAAGTAATTGCCACAACTGTGAAAAATTTGGTCATAAAGTCGTGGATTGTCGTACTCCAAAGAATGACACGAAGAAAGAAAAATCAATCTAACATGGTTAAAAATGCTTAAGAAATGTAGGACTTGTGTGCCATGCTGTCTGAATGCAACTTGGTAGGAAATCCTAAAGAATGATGGATAGATTCTAGAGCCACCTGCCATATTTGTGCTAACAAAGATTTATTTTCTTCATATGCCCCCGCAGGACCTGACGAGACAATCTTCATGGGAAATTCATCTACATCCAAAATTGAAGGAGTTGGCAAGATTGCGTTGAAGATGACGTCGGTAAAAAATAGTGACTCTAAACCAAGTTCTCCATGTTCCAGAATTCGCAAGAATCTTGTGTCTACCTCACTTCTTGTCAAGAATGGATTCAAATGTATTTTTATTTCTAATAGTGTTGTACTAAGTAAGAATAATGTGTATGTAGGAAAAGGGTACCTTAATGAAGGCCTTTTTAAGCTACATGTAATATCAAATCCTATCAATAAAGTTATTGCTTCTTCTTACTTAGTTGAGTCAAACACTCTATGGCATTCACATTTAGGTTACGTAAACTTCAAAACATTTAAAAAATGATAAATTTAGAAGTATTGCCAAATTCGATTGCATTAATTCCAAATGTCAAATATGTGTGAAATCAAATTATGTTAAGCATCATTATAAAGATGTTGAAATGAATTCAAGTCCTTTATACTTAATTCACATAGATATTTGCGATATGAAGCTAACACCATCTCGCGGTGAAAAAAATTATTTTATTACTTTTTTGACGACAACACGGGATATTGCTATGTTTATTTACTTAATAGTAAAGATGAGGAAATTGATGCTTTCAAGCAATACAAGAGTGAAGTTGAAACACAACTAAACAAAAAGATCAAAATGATAAGAAGTGATAGGGGTGGCGAATATGAATCTCCTTTTGAAGAAATATGTTTGGAAAATAGCATTATTCACCAAACAACTGCCCTTTACTCTCCACAATCTAATGGAATTGCGGAGAGAAAGAATCGAACATTGAAGGAGATGATAAATGCGTTGCTGATAAGTTCTGGCTTACCACATAACTTGTGGGGAGAAGTTATACTTACATCTAACCGAATAATAAACCGTGTACCTCATAGTAAAACATAGTCCATTCCTTATGAAAAATGGAAAGAAAGGAAGCCCAACTAGAAATACTTCAAAATGTGGGGGAGTTTAGGTAAGGTACAAGTTCCTAAACCTAAAAGGGTTAAGATAGGTCCAAAAATGGTTGATTTTGTATTTATTAGATATGTAACCAATAGCAAGACATATCGTTTTCAGGTTCATAAATCAGAAAATCCTGATATTCATGTTAATACGATAATAGAATCAGATAATGCTGAATTTTTTGAAACTATTTATCCGTATAAAAAGGAAAGTGAAGTGACGTACGAAAAGTCAAAATGACCTCGGGAGGAAATAACATATGGTAAGCATAATGAGAAATATCCGAGAAGAAGTAAACGTCAAAGGAAATCTACTTCATTCGGTCCAGATTTTCTGACTTTTCTGTTAGCAAAAGAGCCTCGTACCTTCAAGGAAACAATGTCTTCCTCAGAAGCACAATATTGGAAAGAAGTTGTCAATAGTGAAATAGAATCCATGGGAATTGGTTGATCTTCCTCCAGGTAACAAAATATTGGATTCTAAATGGATTTTCAAGAAGAAAATGAAAGACGATGGTACTATTGACAAATACAAGGAAAGACTTTTTGTTAAAGGATTTAGACAGCGAGAAGGTCTTGACTATTTTGACACATACTCGCCGGTAACAAGCATTACATCCATTAGGATGCTAATAGCATTAGCCGCCTTGTATAGTCTTCAAATCCATCAAATGGATGTAAAACAGCCTTTTTAAATGGTGATCTAGATGAAGAAATTTATGGACTAAAACAAGCACCCAAGCAATGACATAGGGGTGTATTCTTGCCCGGGCCCGGGCCTAAACGGGCTTGACGGGCCGGGCTTCACGGTCCCGGGATTCGTGTGCCGGGCCTGGCGGTCCTGGGCCTGGCGTTCCTACGGGTTGAGAGCGGCTCGTGACGGGCCTAAGCCAACAATGGTCCTGGGCTTGGCGGGCCGGGCCTGACGGGGGGGGGGGGGGGTTTATGGCAATATCTTGAATAGTAGTTATTAGTATAGTGTAGAATATATTTTATATGGTGTACTAAGTTATTAGTATAGTATATATAATATATATTTCATTGTATATTGTGTTGTAGTAATTAGTATATATTGTATATTATGTATATATATATATTTTTTTTAGCTTAACTGACTTTGTATTAATATCAAAAACAAATATACAATGTAGTTCAATGGTAGTAGTATGGACTTCTACTACATATCTATACAGTATTGCCCCCTATCTCACTCTAATTTCTTCTATTCATTTACAATGATTGAGCAGACTAATCTAAGGGTAAGGATTGAGCAGCTGAAGCTCATTCTTCCACCTATTCCTATTTTTTGCATGAATTAAAACTGATATCTCCTTGCAACAATGATCTTCATCAAATCTCTTGGCTTCAAATCTGATTGCATTTCGACTTCTCCATAGGATTGCAACTGTGGTCACAAATGCTGTGGCAGTAATGGCCTTTCGACAGTTTTTACTCTTGACTTGACTACATATCCATTTCAACTCATCTTCCCAGCATCTAATGGTCCTTATGTACCCCAGCCACTTTAGAATTCTACACCATATTCTGTTAGTATTAGCACATTCAAAGAATAGATGATTGAATTCTTCTTCAAAGAGTTGGCAAAATACACATGAGGTTGGAATGTGAATTCCCATATGTTGAAGCCTCTCTATTGTAGGTAGCCTTTGGTGAGCTGCTAACCAGATTGTAAACCTGTGTTTAGGAAGGGCAGAATGAACAAGCATAATATTCTTCCATGTTAACTTTGGGAGTTGAGGTAGTAATGCAGTATACATCTTCTGGATATGGAATTTCCCAACCAAGCACACATTCTGCATTCTGTCCAAGAGTCCTCCTTGCATTTGAGCATTCTCCATCACCATTGGTCGACAGTTAAGAATCTTTTTCACCACCCAAGAGGAGTTGGATGGAACAGTGACTAACTCCAAATTCCTATTCTTGGTATAATAAGTATGTATCCATTTAACCCATAGGCAATCTTTTTTCCTTGCTAGATCCCAGAGTAACTTCACTATAGCAGCTTTATTCCAAATATCCCAGAGTAATTAGTATATATTGTATATTATGTATATAGTGTGTTGTAGTAATTAGTATATATTGTATATTATGTATATATTGATATATATATATATATATATATATATATATATATATATTATGTATATATTGTGTAGTAGTAATTAGTATATATTGTATATAATGTATATATTGTGTTGTAGTAATTAGTATATTGTATCTTATGTATATATGTTATAAACTAAACAGTTTGAAATAGTAGGATAATATTGCCCAAAAAATGCATTTGTAGCAACTTGAAAATGTTCTAAAAAATCTAAAAGAATTTTAACATTCGTCCAATCTTAGGTAGTAAGCATTTCATCATCATCCTCACCACCAACCCGAGAATTAAACGTTGCATTAATTGGGTTTCTATATTCATACGCAACTACTAAACTTTTGTACATACAATTCCACCTAGTCGGGCAAGGTTTAAGAACCTTTCTTTCTCTAAGGCCATATTCATCATATTTTTTAAAATACTCTCTAAGTCTAGTTCTACGGTTTGAACAAATAGCCAATTAAGAGCCATTCGAACCTTTTCAATTTTTATGTATAAAAATCGCATACCATCACCAACAATTAAATGATAAATATGACAAATACATCTAACATGAAAAATATTACCAAATGCAGGATTTAGGGTTTTTGTAAGCACTTTTAGCAGGCTGTCTACTAAAAGTTGGAGTTTCTACAGGTGGGTGTGTCGGTGCATTACTTGAGTTATTGACATGACTAGTAGGTGTATCATCTAATCTGGTGCTTGGGTTTCATCATCATCATTATCATCCTCATTTTCCTCTAAGATAGGTTCATTAGGATAAAGAGCATTCATAATTTCATCATCTAATCTATCTCATACTGCAACATCATGTAGAAATTCACTATCGCTAAATTGAAAGGGTGATCACTATCAAGCATTACGGGAGGCGGAGTAGGACGTCTAGGTTGGCGACTACTTTCAACTTGCTTATCTTTTGTAGGTCGGGGAGCCGGGGGAAGGGTAGTATTATGGCCACTACTTTCACCGGTTTTATCTTTTCCTTTACCGAACATTTTTTTCAAAGAAATGGCATACTAATTAGAATGATGCAAACTAAACAACACAAAAATATATTATTAAAACGTAAGAGTTGAAACGAGTTTACCGGATTGCCGAACATCTTCTTGAAAATTGAAAATCATTGAACACTTGAAAACTTCAATCAACAACTTCACCAATTTTCACGAATTTTCAACAATAAATTAAGCAATTGTAGTAGAAATATTGAAAGGGAGATTGAGAGAGATTGAGAGATATTGATGAATTGGTGAATAAAAATGAAAGAATGAGGGGGTATTTATAGTTGAGAAATGGGAAAAAGTGTAATTATATAACGTTTGGGGTTGAATTAAAGATTGGGGGCCAAATGGCTATTTTACAAAGTTCCAAACGGCTATTTTTGAAAAGAGCCGTTACTGATTTAAAAAAAATTAAAAAAAATAGCCGTTGGGCCAGCCTGGGCCCCCCTGGCGGTCTCGAGCATGGCGGTTCAAAGATAGTGGACCGGCCCGTCACAGGCTTAATGGACCGGTAGGACTGGGACCGGTAGGACCGGTCCACCAGGCCCGCCAGGACCGCCAGCCTGGTCCGGTCCCGGTTCAGGCCCGGCCCGTTTGCACCCTTACAATGACATGCAAAATTTGAACAAACAATATTGTCAAATGGCTTTAAGATTAATGAATATGTTTACATTAAGAACGTTCCAAATCATATAGTCATTGTTTGTTTATATGTTGATGACATGCTAATAATGAGCAAAGACATTGCCGACATTCAAGCTACTAAGCGTATGCTTGCTAGTAAGTTTGATATGAAAGACTTAGGAGTTGCCGATGTAATTATAGGAATTAAAATCCAGAGGACTCCTCAGGGTCTAGCTTTGTCTCAATCACATTACGTGAAAATGGTACTTGAAAAATTCAAACATTTGGAATTTAGAAGTGCAAAAACTCCAATTGACTTAAACCATCATCTTGTAAAGAATAAAGGTGAAAGTATGTCTCAATTGGAGTATGCTCGTGTGTTGGGAAGCTTAATGTATATCATGAACTGTACACAACCTGATATAGCTTGTGCAATAAGTAAACTTAGTCGATTCACAAGTAATCCCAACAAAAATCACTGGATGGCAATGAAACGAGTTTTGGGATATTTGGAGTATACCCAAGACTACACTTTGCACAACAATAAATATCCTGCGGTTATCGAAGGATATAGTGATACAAATTGGATAACCGACTCAATAGAAATAAAGTCCATTAGTGGATATATTTTTACTGTTGGTGAAGGAGCGGTATCTTGGAAATCTTCCAAACAGACGTGTATCGCTCGTTCTACAATGGAATCTGAGTTTATAGATTTGGATAAAGCCGGTGAAGAAGCTGAATGACTTCAAAATTTCTTAGAAGACATTCTATTCTGGCCAAAACCTTTGGCTCCTATTTGCATACATTGTGATAGTGAGGCTGCAATAATACGGGTAGGGAGAGTTATGTATAACGCAAAGTCTGTTTATATACGATGAAGACATAACATGTTAGGCAACTAGTTTCTAGTGGAATTATCACTATTGATTATGTAAGATCAAAGGATAATATGGCAGATCCATTTACAAAAGGCTTAGCTAGAGTGGGAGTTGAGAAATCATCTAAGGGAATGGGACTATGGCCGAGTACAAGTCAACATGGCGATAACTCTACCTAGAATTTTGGATATTCCGAGATCTAGGTTAAAGGAGCTCAAACAAAGTTTTGATTGACCGGTTCAACATTGTCAAAGTAAAATATTTGGTCCCTTCTCGTGATGAAGATAATGTTCAGTAACAAGGATATAACTTTACACGTTCTTTAATGATTACCTAAGTTTGATGTGGTATTTATCAAATAGTATCAATCTAAAGGATTACACGTTTAGGAATCACCTATGTAAGTGAGAAGTGGAAGCTGCTTCAATGAGAATTCTGTAAGTCCAATTCTCTACGTACTTATGAAACAAGACGGTGTTCATGGTTGAAAAGAACACAATAACGAGAACCAAAAGACGGTTAAGGGTTGGTTGTGTGACATATGGTTGTCTAGGTATACAGTAAAGTTCGACGGTTCAAAGATATCAAATCTACCGATTAACTGAGTATATCCGACATATGTTCACTGCTGAAAGTTCAAAGGGAAACCTACTTATTCAGATGCAATTAATCCATACTTGCTAAATCACACAGCTTTCATCTATGATCATTCTTGTTACAGCCATTCCCATTCATGTGGGAGATTGTTAGACTTTAAAGCATTAGGCTTCAAAGGCTTTAAGCATTGGGCTTTAAAGTCTAAGTGTGTGAATTGGAAATGGTGGAAAATAAAATTGTGGAAATGGAAATTTGAATGAAGTGAGCTTTTGTCTTGAACTTTATCCCTCATCTGTGAGGGACAACTACATTTGTGTGTATATATATAGAATCACTTCTTAAAGCTATTGAAAGGAGTTGAAGAGAGCGAACCCTCGCGCCGTCGCTCGCTCGCTCCCTCGGCTCGGCTTCGACTTTGGATTCAGATTTGGATTCGGATTCAGATTTGGATTCAGATTTGGATTTGGATTTGGATTTAGATTTGTCAAATGATCTATCGATAAGATTATTTTTGGACAAAATTTATTTAATTAATTATTTAATTATTAATTAAATATCAGTTAGTTAGCCGCTGTCCGGACGTGACCGCGGTAGGACCGCGCCAGAATACTGCTGAAGATTCTGTCTGAAGGCCACTCTGGCCGCAGTCCTAGCATAACCGCGGTAGGACCGCGGCAGGACGCGTAAACATCTAAACAGACACCTTTTCCAGAACAAACATCATACACTTTTCAATAATTTCCTATAAATTTTTAGGCATGGCTTCATTTTTAATACACTGAAAAATTACATAACTTTCTTCTTTCTGAAAATACTGCGCATTATAATTCACAGTATCTCTCTCTCAAATTCGAAAGTGTGATTTTGCTCCGTTTTTTGAGTTTGTTGGTATCCTGCAGTTTGTATTGCCATTATTGCAGGTCGGTTTGTTCCGTTTCATCATGGGAGGACTTAATCCATTACCTTGGCAACGTGTGAGGGGGTTAAAATTCCCTAAGAACGCACAAGCAAATTGTGAACTTGGAATATTTCTTATTCTTTACTTTTTTCCAGTTGTTTATTCTTCTAACAGTTTTCCTGATTTTGTGTTTTAATACAGTAGCGTTCACAATACTTTGATTGTCTAAGGTTCTAAGCATATAACAAGCAGTAGTTGGTAAAGGTTTTCAAAAGGACAGACTCCATTTTGTTCCATCGTCAGTTCTTGCTTCACAAAAAGAGGTGATACTGCATGGAGTTTTAGGCTGTTCGAACTAAACTGCTTGAATTTATTTATGGTGGCGTCTTTAGCTCGGAGATGCACCACATGATTGCCTTCACGAAGTTATGTCGTACTAGAAGGACCTTCTGTTGATGCATTAATGATCTGCATGCATGAATAATGTTAGAACAAACTAAATGATCCTGTTGTATTGCATTGATGGCTTCTGTTGAGTCAGTTTCCACTTAACGGGAAAGAACTTGAATTTTATTGCTAGTAGGAGTCCACCGTATATTGCATGTAATTCTGTATGTAACGGAATTGTAAAACGTTTGGTAGGAACTCCATCATTTTAGCCATTACAGAGTATTAGTTGTGTATATTTCTTATTTTTTTTCTTTATATATAATTTCTATTTATTTTAATTATGTATTTTTATTTCCGAGTCAAACCAACAAAAAAGAATTGGCCATAACTCCACTATTTTTTACCAAATAAAAAAGTATAACCAAAATAATAAACTTGTAATTGTATACTTTTTTAATTCTTTTGATGCAATGATTAATTATTTCAACCGTATATTCAAGTAAACTCTGTAAAATAAATTTTTTTAGAGCACCATAATTTAGAGCTATATGAAAAAATATAGCCAAAATAATAAATTTCAAGCTATGTATTTTTTTTTTATAACTTTTTAGATGCCTTGACTATTTATTCCAATTTTGTAAATATTTATTTTCAGGTCAAATTCAAACAAAAACTAAAAAATATTATTATTTTTAGCCAAATAAAAAATTATCCTAAATAATATAGTTTTATCCAAGTTTTATTATAAATTTATTTGGAAAGAATTATCTAAAAATTTTAATTTATATTTTATTTTACAAAAAATAGCACATAGAAAGAAAAATTTATATGACAAGCGAGTGCATGTCACTTTGCTGGGATCAGACCATCCAAGGGAGTAACCACTACCGAATTCAATAACTAAGTATAGAGGGGTAATTAAGATGATAGATAGTTTAAGGATATAATCAATAATGGGTGCGAAGTTTAGGGGGTATTAAGGTATTTTGCCATTAATTATGGAAGAACTGGATTAAATATAGGGATTGCCTTTTAAAGCATTGACGATGCACAACATAATACGCTGTTTAAGCCTTACGCTGATAGTTGCTATTATAGACAACTGAACTCTGGTTAGCTTGCAGCTGATGCAACACTCACGGGCACAGGCGTTACTTCTGCTGCTTTGGAGCGTCCATTACCATTTGTATGGGATGGCAAATCGTCAAAGCCCCAAAATTTAGCAGTTTTAACATCTTCTTTAGCCATCAATCTTGAAAATTCTTCATGATCGTAATTCAATGTAGCTTTCCCCCCAAATTCTCTTGGAAGGTTCTCAGCATCGAAAAATATCTTCATCAACTCCGTGCTCTCTTTGTTATTCGGATACACAAACTTTATCTTCGCAAATGTTTTTGCATCAATAAAATATTTTACTACCTGCACAAGAAGGAACAAATTGTATTGACTTGTCAAAAAAAAGGTGGGTCCTCGGTCCTTAAACTTTTAATGAAGAGGGAAGAATCTAACCTTCCAAAATGCCTCGAAAAATCTAGGCGGACTATAAAGAACAACTATAGCAAGCCTCTCGGGGTAGTGATTCTGCAAAAGGTAAATGACATCGCGAGCAGTTTTAATGGAAATGTTGGTGTTTAATGAGCATCCGTTGAAGTCAATCAACCAAGACATTTGTTCTTGGCCTTCTGGTAAGTTAAGGATTGCATTCTCCAACAGGTAGACTAGATGACGAATGTTACCTTCTGGAGATGATGTATTCTGTTATCGATTTAGCAGAACAATGAGAATATTAACCATTTGATATCAGATATAGAATGGATTTTATTTTAAGGTAAGATATCAAAGAGTAATTAACCTGTTTCCCAGGTCTCATTATAAGTACGGGTCCGCCTAGTCGGTCACAGAAATTGGCTTTGGACACTTTGCCAGTTTCACCTTCATGTGCTACTTCATGCTGATAAAGTGCGACATCGCCATTTCAGAATCATACTCCACGATTATACCAAGTGACAGAAGCTAAGTTGACCGATAAACAAAAACGAAGTTGCTCTAGTAGATACTTAGTGCAGGCAATAATCAAACCCTTGGGGTTCAATACAGACAAGACTTACCCAACGAATTTCTTCAGGTTTATACGTAGATCTCCACTTGAGAGTGTCTTCAACCATTTTTTTTGCCTTGTCAAGTTTCCAGTTTCGTGCTTCTAAGAATCGCCTCAGACACGCATCGGTGCAGAACTGTAAGCTACGTCCACATAGAGGTCCAAGAGCATCCCTTAACTCGCTAACCTGTTTTGACTAAGAAAATTAGTTCCTGTTCTGTAACGTCAGAGTACTAAATACAAAGGCGGAGCCAAGTTTTGAAGTTTATGGGTTAGGAATTCTAATCATTTTTAAGTTACTGAGTTCTAGATAATGGCGAAGTGAGGAATTTCATATATGGTATTCATTATTTCCGATAAACGGTGTTCAATTTCTGTTATATACCATTAAAATTTAATATATATATATATATATATATATATATATATATATATATATATATATATATATATATATATATATATATATATATATGTGTGTGTGTATGTGTGTGTGTGTGTGTGTGTGTGTGTGTGTGTGCGCGCGCGTGTGTAATCAAGGATGGTCGGTTGACCACCCTCAGGGATATGTACCTTCGCCCCTGGTTCTAGTAATAATTTTTACATGTTCAATAAATTTCATCAAATAAATAGAGTGTTTAAACCAAAACTATTGGGTTTGGTCGAACCCGTAACACGCTCTCTAGCTCCGCTCCTGACTAAATACGTAATTACTAATTCAGCTGGTTATTTTTTATGGGACCGCGTGTACCCTCACCCCAACCCTGCATTAGTAAGATATTGTCCTCTCTGGGCCAAGCCCTCACGGATTTGTTTTTGGACATCTCCCAAAAGGCCTCATACTAATGGGGTTGTGTAACCATATATATGTTGGTCTCTTTTCTCCTTTTCATCCGATGTGGGATGGGATTTGCACCCCAACAAACCTCCCCTCAAACCCAGACCACACAATCACGTGACCTCCCCTCCAGCGAATATCCATTTCCGATCTGCCACCCATCTTGCACCGCCGCAACTACCACGTGACCCGCCGCCCGACCATCTGTTTCTGTCGAGAAGACTTTCGACACAAGGCATTTCCGCAGACACCTTTCCCGCTAGCCCCGAGATCACCTCTGGTCCAGTTTGACACACCGTCGAGAACTCCGCACGCGTCGGTCCGCTACTCCGCTCTCCGAACCTGGGCTCTGATACCACTTGATGGGATCGCGCGTACCCTCACTCCAACCCTGCATTAGTATGATATTGTCCGCTCTGGCCAAGCCCTCACGGATTTATTTTTGGACATCTCCCAAAGGCCTCATACTAATGGGGTTGGGTAACCATATATATGTTGGTCTCTTTTCTCCTTTTCATCCGACGTGGGATGGGATTTGCACCCCAACAAACAAATTCGGTTGTTATCTTTTGACAACGGTTGTGATTTTTTCCCGGTTTTAGGTTTCCACGTTAAATTCTTGTGTTGTTTTATTTCTCATTTTTTTTACAAAAATGGCGGAGATCTCAGGGTTTACGGGAAAGGGTAATTCCTTTTTTCCCAACAAGTGGTATCAGAGCGAGGTCGCTTAGCTTGAGGGGGGAATCTTAGTATGCTCTGTGGTCGCAGCTTTGGCTGATCTTCTACATCAGAAAATATTTTCTGGTTCAAGAAGCTTATAGGAGGGGATGTTGGTTGAATTGGAGTATCGAGGCTTGTGGTGAATCTGGCGGTTAGAATCAAGTGTGGAGGTACATGTCGAAGTAAGCTCTGGCTAGGAAAGACTTGGTAATTAAGTGGTCACGCCTGACCTAGCTCTCTTTCCTGGGAACTTACCTGGTGTGCAGTTCACGAGCTACAGACGAGGTTCTAAGCAAGTGTTTTTCATCCACGGATATTGGTTAGCGATACGGTTACAATGGGAAGCATCAAGTTTGATATTGAGAAATTTGATGGAAGAATCAATTTTGGCTTGTGGAAAGTTCAAGTCAGGGATATATTGATTCAATCAGGTCTACACAAGGCCATGAAGGGAAAACCAGAAGTAGGTGGAGCAGGTTCGGCAACAGGCTCCAAGTCAAGTGATGGTGTTAATATGGTCTTTGATAGGGACCCGCTGTTAATATGGTCTTTGATAGGGACCCATATGACCTTATATGACCCAAAGACATGTACATCCTAATGGCATGCCGCTATTTGCCATGGTGAAGGATGTGAGATTAATAGCGGAATTACACACGAGCATTGGTTTGGCAGGAATGCAAGGTGTGTGATGAAACAGTTATGTCGATAGCCGATGGACTTCCAAGGAGAGCCAATAGTGGAGGTTGCACCATAATAATCAGCAAGATGTTTTTCGACATGAGCCGAAGTGAAAATTTTTAGAATGGTTTATTCTAAGTGGCGATACTCTTTATGGTGGAGTATGACAGGTGTTCAGCAATGTGGAGTATGACGATAGCTGCTGCTATGATCATTTTTAATCAAGGTGGAGTTTGTTGGGATTTTGCTTAAAAATGAGAATGATCAATGTCCCACATTGGAAAAATATTAAAGAGTAGCTTGGAGGCTTGCCTATATAAGGGGGCTTAAGTTATGTTTTCAAATGTACCAAAACCAAATGTATTTCTAACACTTTTGTTAGGAGAAAGTACTAAGGTTTATGTGATTGTAAGAACTTTCATATAGTGGTCGGTTGTTGTCTTTTGATAACGGTTGTGGTTTTTTCCCGGTTTTGGGTTTCCGCGTTAAATTCTTGTGTTGTTTTATTTCTCAATCTTTCTCTTTACAAAAGAGGCGGAGATCTCGGGATTTACGGGAAAGGGTAATTTTTTTTTCCCAACAATTTTAAGGTGGAAATACTAGCCTAGTAACGGAGTACTGCTTAGTTTAACTTATAAACGTTCTATCTTTATTATACTATATGTCGCAAGGGTTAATTTGAAGAATACTTTAAAGTAAACAAGCCAGAAAAAGATATCACAAACAAGCAAGATTGCATTTTTTCTGCGATTCGCCTGTTACCTTTGCATCACGGCTAGCAGAATCATTTGCCTGACTCGTGGGGCAAAGCTTTCTCCGAAACATGGTTCCTGAATAATAAGTAAATGAGTTATACGTAAGCTCTGAATTCCTGCTTCATCGTTATTAAGAAAAATTTAAGAGTAGTAAATAAAGAGTATCCTCAAAAAATGTCAACTTTCCACATTTCATTTTTGGATAGGTTCCGTAGGTTTGGCAAAAACAAGAAGAAATAGGAATATATAGTTACCTTTCTTGAAATGGAGCTAGGAATTAGGTGTAGAAAGTTTTGCACTTGAAAGCTTTCCTGAAAGAGAGAAAGGCAGAGAGGGGAATACTTGGGATTCACACAGAAAATAGCAATTAATTCTTGAACTAACATAAAGTAATAAATGAGAGAGACAAAACCACGCATAGTTCTAGGGAAATCACGCAGAGTTGGTGATCTTTCATTTTACTAACTTTATTAAAGAGGGAAACGGCCGAATATTGGAATTTTGGCACGCTTGGAGTCTTCTCTTTTGGACGCCCAAATGGACTAGCATAATGTAATAATAACCAACTTAAGTTACCCCTCAAAGCTAATATGTACAAATTTGGATGGATCTAACAAATACTTTGAAGAAAAACCAACTGAACTGCTGACTAAGAATTGTTGGAAATTTCAACTAAAATTTTACGTAGTAGTTATTTTTCCTACACCTTGCCGTTATAGGACGGCTAAGATATACTACTAGAAATTCGAAAAAAAAAACGACTACAAAAAGCGATCCAAATTGATCGTTTATAGTCAAAAAAACGACCAAACACGTCTGGTAGCTATATTAACGGTCCCTTTTATTTAGGGACCAATGTTGGTTGCTATTTAGCGACCAACTCTGGTCTCTAAACTAAAAGGGCTAAATATTCCGGGTTTTGATTATAGTGACCAACTTTGGTCGCTATATTAATTTAATAATATAAATTTGATGACCAAAGTTGGTCTCTAAATATGAAATATATTTTTTTAATTTATTTATTAACCATTAAAAAGCGACCAACTTTGATCTCTAATCCAAAAATTATATTTTAAAATCTGAATAATAGAGACCAAAGTTGGTCGCTAAATCAAATGATTTAATTTATGTTTTAAAGATAAGCGACCACCATTGGTCGCTATATGTCCAGAAATTATATTTTTTTAAATAAAATAGTGACCAATTTTGGTCGCTACTTCGGGAAATCTGGATAGTAGCGACCAAGGTTGGTCGCTATTTCCAAGAATTTTTTTTTAAAGTGAAAAGCGACCAAATAGAGACCAAGATTGGTCGCTTTTCTTGGTATATTTTTGGCAGAAACTGCCTATTTTGGCAGCTACACCACCTGCCGGCTTACCAAACATCCTAAACAAGCATTTTATGCCAAAAACAACAGCAACAATAATTAAAAGCAACAAAGTTTAAAGTTCAATAGAACTAACACACTAAGCTAACAAATTAAGTTAACGGTTATTATAAGCCCATTCGAACTAAAGAGAACTAACACAATTGAACTATATTTATTTTGTCTAGTTCAAAGTATATAAAGTACTCAAGAAGTGTCTTTCAGAAACCTCGTCCGAAAGTTGGATTGCCTCTCTCGATTCATTAGGTGGTTGACTGTGTTTGAATTTCCCCACGTCTGTTGTGAAGCGAACCTATATGAAAAAATTATATTGATTTAGTATTTTAAAATGTATATAAAAGTAAATCAAAATACTTAATGAAAAGTAAAAAACTTATATGTATGTAGTCGAGGCTCGACCCTCCTTTCTGAATCAGTCTTTTTCTTCTTCTTTACAATACGAGTTTCATTGAATAACTCATCTTGCTTCATTGGCATCATAATGTTGTCTGGTGGCTTTGGTGATTATCCTAGTGGTACTATTACCCGGGATGAACTTTGATACAAAGAATAATTCGGATACAGTACCCGAGGGAGTATGTCTTTGATCAATTTTTGATCTCATTATATACAATGATAATGAGAAGGCAACGACATGTGTTTCAAAATAGTGATGGTATAAGTAAGATTTAATATATCCTAAGTAGATAAATGAGGTTATAGAGAAATTCTCTACTTTACTTTCCAAGAGTAAAAGAACTTTGATTGATAGTGACAAGGTTGATGAAGAAGGAAGGTTTTCCTTTGGTCGTCGCAATTCCCATAAAACATGGATCATAAGACTCTATGATGACAAAGATTATAGAAAGTTTTGTGCTCAACTTTCTTCCAAGTCTGATCCGTACAAGCTTAATGTGATATTGGTGATATTTCTTCGGATTCAGATAATGATTTGATCGAGAAAAGTATGAAAATGCTCTTAAAAAGAATTAAAGGTAAAACGTTTTTCTCGGTAGAGAAGGATGCTGAAAAACATTTTACATTTAATTCTTTTTAAGAGCATTTCTATACTTTTGTCGGGAAAACCATTATTTAAATCCGGAGAAATATCACCAATATCACATTAAGCTTGTACAGATCAGACTAGAAAGAAAGTTGACTATAAAACTTCCTATAATCTCTGTCATCATAGAGTCTTATGATCCCCATTTTATGGGAACTGCGAAGACTAATGGAACACCATCCGTCTTCATCAACCTTGCCACTCTCAATTAAACTTCTTTTCCTCATGGAAAATGAAGTACAAAATTCCTATATAAGCTCTTCTTTTATATACTTAGGAAATATTAAATTCCTACCTACACCATTACTATTTGAAACACATGCCATTGCCTTCTCATCATCATTGTCGCTAATGAGAAGAACAATTAAAGGTACATTCCACCAGGTACTGTTCTACTATATTCTTGGTGGAAGTTCCATTGCATGTATAATAACGTCATCAACCTCTTCTACAAAATCCTCCCACAATCTAAAATTCAAAAACATAAACTAAAAGTTCGATACATATCCTAAACCTTCAATTCATTTCCACAAAAGTTCAAGTCATATCCTAAAGATTAAATTTATATCCTACAAGTTCAATTTACAAGAACAAAACCTAAAAACTAAAAGTTATATTTATATCCTACAAGTTTAAACATAAACTAAAAGTTCAAGCCATATCCTTAAGGTTCAATACATATGCTAAAGGTTAAACTTATATCCTATAAGTTCAATTCACAAGAACAAAACCTAAAAACTAAAAGTTATATTCATATCCTACGAGTTTAAACATAAACTAACAGTTCAAGTCATATCCTAAAAGTTCAATACACATGCTAAAGGTTCAATTTATTTCCTAAAAGTTCAACTCATACCTAAAAGTTTCAATTCATATCCTAAAAATTCAACTCGTACATAAAAGCTTCAATTTATATCCTATAAGTTCAATTCACTAGAACAAAACCTAAAAACTAAAAGTTATATTCATATCGTACAAGTTTAACCATAAACTAAAAGATCAAGTCATATCCTAAAGGTTCAATACATATGCTAAAGGTTCAATTTATTTCCTAAAAGTTCAACTCATACCTAATAGTTTTAATTCATATCCTAAAAATTCAACTCATACATAAAAGTTTCAATTTATATCCTGCAAGTTCAATTCACAAGAAAAAAATCTAAGAACTAAAAGTTATATTCATATCCTACGAGTTAAAAATTCAAACCTAAAAGTTAGGATTATATCCGAAAAATTTAAGTCATACCCTAAAAGTTCGATTCACAAGAAAAAAATCATAAACCCTAAAAGTTTAGGGTTTGTTCGCTTCTAACAATTTTTTACCCCAAATTAGTAGGTAAAACCAAATATTTAGCTACTAATAATTATCATAGATTAAATTTAGCTAAGAACAGTTAACTTTTACAAATCAAACTAGAAGGAATTAAACAAATCAGTGTATTTCAAAAAAAACAAAGAAAGGAGAGAGAAACCTACCTGGAAAGGAGAAAGAAAGGAGAGTTGCTGCCGCCGGTGGTGGAGCTGCTGCAGTGGCGCCGCTGCTGGATGGAGACAGAAGGGGAGGGGGGTTTGAATGTGAGAGAGTGATGAAAGGGTTTGGGGAAATATTTTGAACAAAATAAGAGAATGGGAAGGGAAACCCATTTTTTACACTCTATTTTTACAAAGAGCAACCAACCTTGGTCGCTAATTTTAGTAGCAAAAGTGTATTGACTACTTTGACCAAAATAGTGACAAAAGTTGGTCGCTAATTTCTGACCGTTTGACCAGAATAGCGAGCACCATTGGTCATTATCTGCAAAAAATTAAATTACTTTTAATGAAATTTAAAATTTTAATATGTGCATATACACACACACACACCATATTCGATATAATATTAGCTAATACACTTATACTTAGTGCATAGTATAGAATAATTATATATATAAGCTATATTCGATAGAGTATTACCTATTACACTTATACTTAGTGCATAGTATAGCTGTGACGACCCAAATGGTCATCACCGAAATTCTTCCTTTTTCTATGATTTCGAGGCCTTGAAAACCTTGTTATTAGTTGCCACGATTGTGTGCACAGTCTGGACGCATAGCCGAAAAGCTTTTATGCTGAGACATGTGAATGGCAAAGTCATTGCCTATGCTTATACTGTCTATTGTGATGCTTTTATCTTTTACCTATGCTTATGCTTATACTGACTAATTATATCTTTAGCTTTTGGTCGCTTTTTGATAGAATTGTAGTAGTGGTTTAAGTTAAAAAGTTTCCAATTTGATTTATTTATTTAGCTGTCAATATGTCTTACACAGTATGTTGTTACTTGAAAAGTGTTACTAGTATAATAGAAAAACAAAGAGCGGTAGTAAATATGCCATCAAGTGTGAAATTACCACATTGAAAACTGATAAAATGATGGGTCGTTTATCTATTTTTGAAACTAACCGATATTCTTTTTCTTTAAAATTAGAATTAGAGGTGTATCGTACCGAACAAAAAATGGCAATTGCATGACCCTCATTTGATTAATCTTATTTAGTTAGACTTTGAGATAAGCCGTTTAGCGAATTCCACGGCCTTCTTCAAAGTAATAACGCGTTAGACTCTTTGGGTACGCGCTTTAAATAATATTACCTTCTTAAATCCGGATGCACATTGATGTGACCCAGATCCAAGTCTCAACAAAGTCGGGATGTGTCGACGATTACGTGTATACTGGTTGTGACGTGGTTAGAAATACGTTTTCGCGACGTTGCAATTCTCTCTTAAAATAATAACACCCTTTTTGCTTTAACTTTTGCTATAATTTTAACTTTTGCTTGAATTTTAACTTTTGTTTTAACTTTTACTTTTACTTTAACTTTAACTTTTGCTTTAACTTTTTGCTTTTGCTTTTACTTTTATTTTAACTTTAACTTTTGCTTTAACGTTTTGCTTTTTACATTAATTATTTCTTTAACTTTTGGCTTGTGCTTTCCCATTAAGATTTAGCTTTATTAAAATAATAATAATAATAAGAAAAGCGGTTAGAAGAATCATGACTTGCACTAAGTACATACTTGTTAAAATCAGATAAATAAGCCGAATATAACAGTTGGGCGGCCGTGCTAGAACCACGGAACTCGGGAATGCCTAACACCTTCTCACAGGTTAACAGAATTCCTTATCCAGATTTCTGGTACGCAGACTGTAATATAGAGTCATTCTTTTCCTCGATTCGGGATTCAACCGGTGACTTAGGACACCATAAATCTTCCAAGTGGCGACTCTGAATCTTAATAATAAATCAAGTTTCGATTGTCCTTTATTTTGAAAAACTCCCTTACTCCCTTGCGCCCTCGCGGGTGGAGTCAAAAGGAGGTGTGACAGATACAAAGAAAACAAACTAAAGCATAGTGCTGGTAAGTGCCTGGCCTAACCTCGGTGAAGTAGTGTTGAAGCTAGACAGGACCTGCCTAAAACAACCTGTGCAAATATATATGCAATAGGAGAGAATATACATAATTTAAACAGCTAAGAGGGAGGGGAGCATGCTGTGGGGGCGACAATTCAGATATAAAATCATCAGATAAAGAAATGAAACCGTGCAACAACAACGGATAAGGAACCACAGGAAAACTCCACATAAGAGATCAACACACTTAATCCATACTCGGTTGCGGCGTGCAATCCTATCCACTTATATTCAATATTGTTGCGGCGTGCAACCCGATCCATTCATGTTCAATATTGTTGTGGTGCGCAACCCGATCCATTCATTTAACAAACTATTGCGGCACACAACCCGATCCTTCCATAACCCTTCCAAGAACTCATACAAATAACAACCGCAAACCAGGGGCAGGGGAGTAACAATTAATGCAAGGAAATTCCGGCAAAGGAATACAACAACTCGACTAAGTCCCGGCAAGCGAATAATCACAACATTTCCTCTTTTAATTACTTCGTTCTCAATTATCAAATTCTAGTTCGAGCCAACGCTCCAATAATATATCAATCACAATTCTTCCTCGACCATTCACATTATATGAAACTTATACATTAAACAAGGAAGATGTATCGCAATAGCATAATCCAACACAATTAAGACCATGGTCATGCTAGACTCCGGTGCACCGATAACTGTCACCATGCCTATATACCGTACTCCATATTTAGCAATTAGAAAATAATATCCCAATCATATTCCCTCAAGAAAAAGTTAGAACAAACACTTACCTCGAAGGCTCCAAACCCAACTTAAGCCTCTAGTATAGCTCTACCCCTTGGTTCCACCACAAAACCGCTCGAATCTAGCCACAAATTACTTGAATGCATTAATAAATACTATTGGAACTAAACCTAATGCATAAAAAAAGTATTTACAAGGTTTTTCGAAAAAGGACGAAAATGCCAAAAGCCTACATGGTCGAAACTCGAGGTTCGGACCAAAACCCGGTTACCTATTCCCCTATGAATCCAAATATATGCTTAGTTTTGAAATCATACCTCAAATTGAGGTGTAACTCCCCAAATTTAAGAAACATAAGTTCTAACCAAAACCCCAAATTCCCATTTATGAAAATCTTTGGTTGAAGTTGGAATCATGATAAAAGTTGTTAAGGAATAAAGAAATTAAGTTAAAAATCACTTACCAATCGTTTTGGAGAAGAAGAGTTATTTGGAAAATCGCCTCTTGGGTTTTAAGTTTAGAAAAGTGAAAAATGACTAATAATCTCGAGCTTATATACCTTTATGAAGACTGGTGCGGACCGCACAAAATTGTGCCGCGACCGTGCCGAGGGAGGGAAACAAACTGGTCTCTGAATCTACCCAGCACGGACCACACTGTTTTGGTGCGCGGCCGCGATGGTTGACTTGGAATTTACTGGCCCTCTGAATAACTGGCGCGGACCGCGAAGAAGTGCACAGCGGCTGCGCGTCTTCTAGCACGGACCGCACGGAAATGTCCGCGGCCGTCTTGGGGGCTTGCAACACCTGATCCTGCAACCTGATACTTTTAAGTCTAAGACCTCCCGGACCCCACTCAAAACTCAATCGAGCTCTCGCGGCCACTAACCACACATACATATAATCTTAAAAACATCCTACAGACATTATCGTGCGATCAAATCGCCCAAATAACATCATATTCAATGAATCAAGCCTCAGAATCATCATTCTCATTTCAAGCCTTTCAAACTTCTAACTTTAGATATTAAGGTCCAAAACACATCAAATGACGTCAGATTTTGACCAAATTTTCCATGAAGTGCATAACACATATTAAGACCTGTACCGGGCACCGGAATCAAAATGCGGGCCCGATACCAATATTTTCTAACTCATTTTTGTTTCAAAATTCCATATCATTTTTCGAAAAATAATTTCTTTTAAAAATTCATTTCTCCGGCTCGGGACCTCGGATTTCGATTCCGAGAATACTCTTGAGTCCCATATTTTCCTACGGACCCTCCGAGACTGTCACAGTACAGGTCTGGATTTGTTTACCCAAAATATTGACCAAAGTGAACTTTAACAATATTAATATCAAAATCCTTCTAATCTTTCGTAGAATTCACATATCTCAACATAAAAGCTTTCTGGCTACGCGCCTGGACTGCGCACGCAATTGAGGCAACTAAAATGAGGTTTTCAAGGCCTCGGAAGCACGAAAAAAGGTAGAATTCCAGTGATGACCCTATGGGTCGTCACATTCTCCACCTCTAAAACAATTGTTCGTCATCGAACAGACAAAAGAAAGAAGTACCTGAGTCAGGAAATAAATGAGGATAACGACTCCACATATCAGTCTCGGACTCCGAGGTCGATGCCTCAGGAGGCTGACTGCTCCATTGAACACGCACTAAAGGAAAACTCTTCGACCTCAATTGTCGAACATGCCCGTCTAAAATAACCATCGGCTCCTCCTTATAATGCAGATCCTTGTCCAATTAGACGATGCTGAAATCTAACAAGTGCGATGGATCGCTGTGATACTTCCGGAGCATAGATACATGAAACACTGGATGCACAGGTAGCAAACTAGGTGGCAAGGAGAGCTTTTAAGTCACCTTTCCCACACGATCAAGAATCTCAAATGTTCTGATGAACCTAGGGCTAAGCTTGCCCTTCTTCCCGAATCTCATCACGCCCTTCATAGGCGATACACGGAGCAACACTCAATCACCAACAATGAAAGAAACATCCCTGAGCTTGCGGTCCGCATAACTCTTTTGCCTAGACTGGGCTGTACGAAGTCTATCCTGAATAATCTGGACCTTATCCAAGGCCTCCTGAACCAAATCCATACCCTATAACCGAGCCTCTCCCGGCTCAAACCATTCGACTGAAGACCGATATTGCCTACCACACAATGCCTCATATGGATCCATCTGAATGTTGGAATGGTAGCTGTTGTTGTTGGAAAATTCGGCTAATGGCAAAACCTGGTCCCATGACCCTCCAAAATCAATAACATAGGCTCAGAGCATATCCTCAAGAATCTGAATGGTCCTCTCGATTGACCGTCTGTCTGGGGATGAAATGTTGTTCTCAACTGAACCTGGGTGCCGAACTCTCGCTAAACCGCCTTCCAGAAATGCAAGGTAAGCTGCGTACCCCGGTCCGAAATGATAGATATAGGCACCCCATGAAGGCGAACAATCTTCCTGATATAAATCTCAGCTAATCTCTTGGACGAATAGGTGGCTGCAATGGGAACAAAATGCGCTGACTTGGTTAGCCTATCAACAATAACCCAATCTGAGTCAAACTTCTTTCGAGTCATCGGAAGGCTAGTAATGAAATCTGTCGTAATCATCTCCCATTCTACTCGGGAAGCCCAATCCTCTGAAACGAATCACGATACCTCTGATACTTATACTTAGCCTGCTGATAGTTCAAACATCGAGCAACCTATGCTACTATATCCTTATTCATACAATGCCACCAATAGTGCTGCCTCAGATCCTGATACATCTTCGCGGTGCCCGGGTGAATAGAATACCGAGAAATATGGGCCTCCGCTAAGATCAACTCCCGAATACCATCAACATCAGGCACACAAATTCGCCCATGCTACCTCAATACGCCATCATCACCTATGGTCACTTTCTTGGCACCTACACGTTGCACCGTGTCTCTCAGGACACACAAATGGGGATCCTCAAACTGCCGCTCTCGAATACGCTCCAATAATGAAGACGAGAAACTTTGCAGGCTAACACTCTTCTGGGCTCAGAAATATCCAACCTCACAAGACGAATCGCTAAAACCTAAACATCTCAAGCAAGCAATCTCTGGCTGACCGGAATATAAGCAAGATTGCCCATGCTGGCGGACTTCCTACTCAATGCATTGGCCACTACATTGGCCTTCCCCGAGTGATACAAGACAGTAACATCATAACCTTTCAACAACTATAACCACCTCCTCTGCCTCAAATTCAACTCTTTCTGCTTCAACAGGTACTGAAGACTCTTGTGATCAGTGTAAACCTCACACATCACACCATACAGGTAATGTCTCCAAATCTTCAAGGCATGAACAATGGCTGCCAACTGAAGATCATGAACTGGATAATTTTTATGGTAGATCTTCAACTGCCTCGAAGCATAGGCAATGACTTTTCCATTCTGCATCAATACTGTATAGAGCCCAATACGGGAAGCATCACAATAGAAAGTATAAGGACCTGAACCTATGGGAAAAACCAATACGGGTACATCTCTCAGCATAAAAGCAGCTGGTTACCTTTTACCTATCCCATCCATAACTCCAGAAAATCCTTCTCAATGGATCAATCCCAACAAAACCTACGCATACCATTCTGGAATGAAAGGCCATACCATCGACAAGTATCGCTCGTCGAAAGACAAGATTTAAACGTTGATTGATAACAAGGTCATTATAGTAAAGGAGCCCTCTCCCAATGTCCACAACAACCCTCTGCCTGACCACAAGGGTGTGGGCATCCATGTGATCAAGATTGAGGATGATTGGGACCCCAAAGGGTTAATTGGACTAATTGATGAAGAAGAACCTAAGAAGCCAGCGGTTACCCTTAATCCCATTGTTGTTCAAATCCATCCCTCTGAGGGTGATGTGGTAAATGTGTCTATGCCAGTCGAGTTTGAAGCGCCTTCTACAAAGGCGTCGAAACCAATCGAGGTTGAGTTGGGGGTCCCGAAAGCACCTGCACTATTTGAAGTTACTGTGTTACCTCCCAGGATGCCTATTCCAGTTTCCATGATAGATGAACCCATTCAAGTCGAACTCCATACCTTGGAATTACTCGGAGAAGACTAGAAGGAAAGGGAAAACACATACTAGAGAATCATTGTCGTATAGGGCATGACCAAGACAGGCAGGGTATACACCCCAGAACATTTAGCTGAGTCTAGCAAGCAAGCCTCTGGACGGGCTATTGAAACTGGACCCGATGACCGTTAGAGGAAGATACAGGCCAATGAGTACTCAGTCGTTGAGCAACTGAACAAAACACCAGCGCAAATTTCCATCCTGGCTCTTCTGCAAAGCTCTGAGACACATAAAATGCCTTAATGAAAATATTGAGTGAATCTTATGTTCCCAACAACTTAACAGGAGGCGAAATGGAGAATATGGTGGGGCAGGTACTGGAAAGCCATAGGATCAGCTTCTATGAGGATGAGTTACCACCAGAAGGGCTTAGGCACAACAAGGCATTGCACATCACTACGCAATGCAAAGATTATTTCATCACCAGGATATTAGTCGATGGGGGATCTAGCCTTAACATCTGTCCGTTAATAACCCTCAGGACATTGGGTAAAGGTCTGCACAAAATCAAAGATGGGGATATCAATGTCAAGGCTTTTAATGGATCTCAAAGATCCGCCATCAGAGAAATTAGCCAATGCCTACAGATGGGACCTACCTGGTTCGATGTTGAATTCCAAGTCATAGAATTGCAACCATCCTACAATTTGTTGCTGGGACGACCTTGGATCCACGCCGCTGGGGCTGCGGCATCAAACTTGCATCAAGTTGTAAAGTTCTAATGGAATCATCAAGAAGTGATCATTCACGGCGATGGTAGCAACCATATATACAGTTGCCAAACCATCCCGATGATCGAAGGTAGAAGGAGAATAGGTGGAGAATATACCACCACATCGAGCGAGTCAACGCCATAGACAAAGATAAGTGGTGGGATAACAAAATTGAGAGTATTTTGAATTGGAATGGGTATGAGTCCGGAAAAGGACTTGGCAAGAATCTGCAGGGCATCACCAAGCCTATCGAGTTGAAGAACCATGGTACCAATTTTGGCCTGGGGTATGAGTACAACTTGGAGGAGTTCAACCATTGGCCGCCACCATAGAACGGTCCCTACTATCCATTGGAACGCCTTATACCTCAGCTAGAGCAGACCTTTCAGCCAGATGACATTATATATGGATTAGAGGAAGCTGAGGCACTGACAACAATGAAGGACCTATTTCTGGAGGATGATATGGATTGCTGTGTTATCTTCGAGGAGGAAGGGGAGGAAGGCCCTTACATTCAAGCAGTGAACTGAGGGTAATGCCTCACCAATTGGTCACTCAGGATCACCAGCGCCCGGGGAGCTTTGGGGTAGCAAGGCTAAAACAATGCACTATGCATCACATTTTACTTATTAGTTGATTTTACTTTTCCACATTGTCTTTAATTTTGCAAAGAGCTCTGATGTTTCGAATAGCTATGAATTTAATCAAAATCATTTACTGAGTTTATTTTTATATCTCGATCTTATTACTTTTCCCTATCATTTACTTTATCTTACACAGCATTATTATCACATATCTTGTGATGTACTAATGACTGTGACTTGTAATGAGGCAGTGCAACAAATGGATGTAGATTCAGAAGAATATGAAATACTAGAAGAGGTTGTCTGATAAGTCGAGAACTTTTAGAATAGACCCAAGTCCAACTTGGATGAAACTAAGGTTTTTAATTTGGGAGACGCAGAGAATGTCAAGGAAGCACGTATCAGCGTACATTTGTCGCCATCAGAAAAGAAGGAGAACACAGTGTTCCTAAAAGAGTACGAGAACATCTTTGCATGGTCTTATGACAATAAGACCGATCTTAGCACATCCACTGTGGCTCACAAGTTGCCGACAAATCCAGCATGCCCGCCAGTAAAACAGAAGCTCAGAAAGTTCAAGCCGGACATGAGTCTGAAAATAAAAGAAGAGGTTACCCAGAAAGTCAAAGCCAGGGTTCTTAGAGTGGTAGAGTATTGTACATGGTTAGCCAATATCGTGCCAGTACCAAAGAAAGATGGAAAAGTTAGAGTCTGTGTTGACTACTGGGATCTCAAGTGGGCCAGTCCTAAGGACGACTTCCCTTTGATAAATATACACATATTGATTGACAACTGCGCAAAACATCAGCTGCAGTCATTCGTCGATTGTTTTGCTGGATACCATCAGATATGGATGGATGAAGAAGATGCGGAGGAAACGACGTTCATCACGCCGTGGGAGATGTACTGTTACAAAATGAATGGTTTTGTTTTGGCCAAGAAGATACTTCGAGCAGGGTATTTTTGGATGACTATGGAAAAGACTGTATCCAATACGTTCAGAAATGCCATCGCTGTTAGATAGATGCAGATATGATAAAGTACCTCCAAACGAGCTTAATGAAACAAGCTCACCATCGCCGTTCGCCGCTTAGGGAATGGATGTTGTTGGGACAATCGAACCAGCCGCATCAAATAGGCACAGGTTCATCTTAGTGGCAATTGATTACTTTACCAAATAGGTTGAGGCAGCATCCTACAAAGTAGTGACCAAAAAAGTTGTAGCAGATTTTGTCCAAGATCGTATGGTCTGTCAATTCGGGATTTCAAAATCAATCATCACCGACAATGGTTCTAATCTCAACAGTGACCTAATGAAAGCAATGTCTGAAATATTCAAGATTAAACACAAGAACTCTACGGCTTACAGACCTCAGATGAACGGAGCTGTAGAAGCAGCCAATAAGAACATCAAGAAGATACTAAGGAAAATGATTAAAAGGCACAAGCAGTGGCATGAGAAATTGTCATTCGCCTTATTGGGTTGTCGTACCACGGTCTGCACATCAACGGGGGCAACTCCCTACATGTTGGTATATGGTACAGAGGTAGTGATCCCCGCTGAAGTAGAAATTCCCTCCTTATGAATCATACAAGAAGCAGAGTTAGATGATGCAGAATGGGTAAAAGGTCGCTACGAGTAGTTAGCTCTCATAGATGGAAAAAGAATGAATGCAGTTTGCCATGGTTAGTTATATCAAAACAGAATGTCCAGTGCTTTCAACAAAAGAGTTAAACCAAGGAAGTTTATACTAGGATAGCTAGTATTGAAGAAAATATTTCCGCATCAAGATGAAGCCAAGGGAAAATTCTCTCCTAATTGGTAGGCCCCGTATATGGTTCACCAGGTTCTAACTGGAGGAGCCCTTATTCTCGCAGAAATGTATGGGGAAGTCTGGCCGAAGCCGTCAACTCAGACACAGTAAAAAGATACTACATTTGATCATATGTTTCCTTCATGATGCAATCTAAACTATGCCTGACCTGATTTCCAATTAAGAAGGGATACGTAGGCAGCGCTATGGGTTATGTCACATACTAATAAAAATTCCATTTTTCTCGCTATTGGAACTGGGGTAGAAATTAGAAGAGGACCCTCAAAATTCAAAATTCAGTTGTCAGCTTTCGTATCAGCACCAACCCAGTAAACAGGGGTAGAATTTTGAGGGGGGTCCTCAAAATTCTGGAATCAATCTGTGTTCAGTCACTAAGCATAGCCGTCAGCAGCACCTGCCTTTATAAACTGGGCAGAATTTTGAGGAGGACCCTTAAAATTTCGGAGCAAACGAGGTTGTCGTGTATTGAACCACGTTGAAGCTGTTGGTTCATCCGAAATAAAACTGTTTTTTATATTTATATTTACATTATATTTACTAAATCATATATAAATTTCATTCACATCGTTGTTGTTTAGCAACACTACCCCAATGATAAGTCAAAAGCCAGGAGATACGAACTAACCTTTCCCCTCTACAGAACTCACAATTTTTCTTTGGATGTAGGCACCTTGATCACAAATCATCTGATACGTTCACACTCGTGCTCTTCAGGGTTGATGCTTTAAAAACGAGAATTTATGCACATATTTTATTATCTACACCCAACATCACATGCAGCCACGATACCAAAATCAGCTGTCAGCTAAGAATATCGCATTACTATTCACTCCTTACATTTCCCGCATTTTGCATAAGGCTACTTGTCTGTCTTTTGAGACTAAGCTCTGTCTCCATCCTGTATTGCATATGGCTACTTTTCTGCCTTCCGAGGTTACACTCTACCTCCATCCTGCATAAGGCTACTTGTCTGCCTTTCGAAACTAAGCTCTGTCTCCATCTGCATCACATAAGGCTACTTATCAGCCTTTCGAGACTAAGCTCTGTCTCAACCTGCATTTTGCATAAGGCTGCTTATCTGCCTTCTGAGTTTAAGCGCTACCTCTATCCTGCATAAGGATACTTTTCTGCCTTCCAAGGTTATGTTTTACCTCCATCCTGTATAAGGCTACTTGTCTGCCTTTTGAGACTAAGCTCTGTCTCCATCTGTATCACATAAGGCTACTTATCTGCCTTTCGAGACTAAGCTCTGTCTCCACCTGCATTTTGTATAAGGCTACTTTTCTGCCTTCCGAGGTTAAGCTCTACCTCCATCCTCCATAAGACTACTTATCTGCCTTCCGAGGTTTAAGCTCCACCTCCATCCCACATAAGGCTACTTATCTGCCTTTCGAGACTAAGCTCTGTCTCCATATGCATTGCATAAGGCTACTTTTCTGCCTTCCGAGGTCAAGATTTACCTCTATCAGGCATAGGGCTACTTGTCTGCTTTTCGAGACTAAGCAGTGTCTCCACTTGCATTTTGCATAAGGCTACTTATATTTCCTTTTAAGACTAAGATCTGTCTCCATCTGCATCACATAAGGCTATTTTCGGCCTTCTGAGGTTAATCTCTACCTCCATCTTGCATAAGGCTACCAATCTGCCTTTCGAGACTACGCATTGTCTCCATCCTGCATGGCTGAAATATCACCACCAGCATTTATATTCTTACTTCAGCTAAAATATCGCCATCTGCATTTTAAGTTTGTTCTTCGAGGGAAAGTGTCACGACCCGGATTATTCCCACCATCAGGCGTCGTGATGGCGCCTACTATAGGATCTAGGCAAGTCAACCTTTTAAAATATTCCACAGAACATCAATCTAATACAATATAATAACTGAGATGATTTATTAAAGATGTGCAGAACACTTTTAACAATAACAATAGCAAAGTGCGGAAAATTATAACATGGCACTACCCAACATCTGGTGTCACTACTCACGGACTACTAAAAGAGTTCTACAAACATCTGTCTGAAAGAAAAATGCATAATAAGTCTATTTTGATACAATGAAAACAAACGAAATGAAATAGATGAGACAAAGGGCCCGCGAACGCCAGCGAACTACCTAGGAGGCTCTGGACTGAAGGCGCGCTCCCGAACTACTATTGCGGTCTGTAAGCAGTCTCCTCACCTGTGCACAAAAGAGCACAGAAGTGTAGTATCAGCAAAACCGACCCCATGTGCTGGTAAGTGCCTAGCCTAACTCCGACGAGGTAGTGACGAGGCTATATCGAACCTACCGCAATCAACCTGTATAGATATATGTGCAATAACGGAAAAATAACAAAATTTAAATAGATAATGGGAAGAGGGCATGCTATGGGGTGCAACAATTCAATTATAAGACCAACAACAGGAATGGAAACTGAATATTTAACATCAATAAAAGAAATCCAGTAAATCAACAACTGCACGGCACCAACCTTTGTGCTTTTACTCTCAATTCTCACCAAACTTTCAAATATAGTGCACGACATCACCCTTCGTGCTTTCATCACCAAAACTGTCAAATATAGTGCACGGCATCACCCTTCGTGCATTCCTAACATAACTCTCACATCAAGGCACGAAGTAACCCTTCGTGCTCAAATAATCAAGATAAATGGCACGAAAAGACCCTTCGTGATCAAATAATCAAGAAACATGGCACGGAAAGATCCTTCGTGTATAATTATCAAAACACGGCACGGAAAGACCCTTCGTGCATAATCTCTCTCTTGCTCACCCAATCAACGGTCACAACCAAATGGGGAAAGGAATATACAACAAGAGTAAATATCTCGGCAAGGGAGAACAACTCAACAACAATTCCCGGCAAGGGAAAACAACTCAACAATAAGTCCCGGCAATGGAAAACAACTCAACAATGAGTCCCGACAAGGGAATAATACCAAAACTACTTTAGCTCATTTTCTTCACAACTATCACTTAATAGTTCATTTTACAAGTAATTAACTCAATTGGTTCACTTCTTGCGAATTTTAAAAGCAATTATGACTCACGGTCATGCTAGACTCGGGCGCATAGGTAACCGTCACTATACCTATACACCGACTCCACATAGCACAAAGCAAATATTGTCCTAATCCTATTCCCTCAAGCTAGAGTTAAATCAAATACTTACCTCGAATCCGAAAATAGCAACTCAAAGCTCAACAATCGCCTTTCCTCTAGAATTCGACCTCAAACCAATGATATCTAACATAATTAGATTCAACATTATCAATAATAGCACAAGGATACAATTCCCTAGCTTAGAAATGCAATTTCTAACTTTTTTTCCAAAAATACCAAAATCTGACACCGGGTCCACGTGGTCCAAACTCGAGGTCGGACCAAAACCCAATCCCCCATAACCCCATGAGTTCAATTATGTAATTGGTTTTAAGATTCGATCCCAAATTGAGGTTGAATCGCCCAATATTCTCAAAAGCCTAACTCTACCCAAATGCCCTAATTTATACCTTCATTTTATGATTTAGGGCTAGAAATTTAATAGTTAGATGAAGAAAAAGCGAGGAAGTGAAGTTAAGATTACTTGCCCAGGGAGCTAAGAAGAAGGTAGATCTTGAATTTCGCCAATGGAGGATTTTAGTAGAGAGTTCGAGTGAAACAATGGAAGAAATCCGGAGTGAACACTATTTTGGAGTTTAAATAATTCGTTGGGCAATTACCCATTGCGTTCCGTTAACAGGGTCGCGTTCGCGAAGGGTTGGGTAGGTTGGGCATCGCGTTGCGTGGGGAGAATCGTGAATGCATAGAATAAAAGTTGGGGCTTCACAGTTGGCCTACGCGAACGCGTGGGCCATACGCAAACGCGCAGAATGAGTAGGCAAGGCTGCACGAACGCGGGAGCCTTCACGCGGACGCGTAGAGGAAAAGGCAAAGATCCAGGTTTTGTTATATGGGAACGCGATGGGCTATTCGTGAACGCGAAGGAGGGGAAAAGGAGGGCATCACGAACGCGACCAGAGGGACGGGAACGCGATGAAGAGTAACCTGCTGCAATTTTTTCTAAGTGCAAAACATCCTGAACCATCCCCGAAATCACTCCCAAGCCCTCGAGGCTCCCAACCAACCACACGCACTAACTCAATATCATCCTAGGATCTTGCTCGGGCGATCAAATCATAAAAATAATATCAAAATCAAAGAATCAACCTCAAAGCTCAAAATTTTTATTTCAAAGTTCAAAACTTCTAAAGTTTTCATTTTTAGTCCGAAACACGTCAAATAACGTCTGTTTTCAACCAAACTTTACAGATAGCGCTTAACACTCATTTAAAACTTGTACCGGGTGTCGAAACCAAAATACGAGACCGATGCCATTACTTTTGATCTAATCTCATTTTCATTTTTCCTTAAGCATTTTCAGAAAATAATTTCACGGAAAAATTCTGTACTCGGGCCTGGGACCTCAAATTTCGATTCCGGGAATACGTCCGGGTCCCATGTTTTTATACAGACCCTCCGGGACCGTCACATCATGGGTCTGGGTCTGTTTACCAAAAATATTGATCAAAGTCAACTATATCAATATTATTATTCAAATTCATAGTTTTTAACACAGAATTCAAGATTTCAACATCAAATGTTTCAAGCTTCGTGTCAAAACTGTGCACCCAAATTGAGGCAACCAAATAAGAGGTTTTCAAGGCCTCGAAAGTACAAAGAAAGGGAGAATTACGGTGATGACTCTTTGGGTCGTCATATCCTCCACCTCTAAAACAACCGTTCGTCCTCGAACGGTTGTAAAGAAAGAAGTACCTGAGTCGGGGAACAGATGGGGATATCCGCATATCAGATTCGGACTTCCAGGTTGATGCCTCAGGAGGCTGACCTTTCCTTTGAAGACGCACTGAAAGAAACCTCCTTGACCTCAACTGTCAAACCTCCAGTCTAAAATAGCCACCGTCTCCTCTTCATATGACAGATCCTTGTCAAATTGGACAGTACTGAAATCCAACACATGGGCAGGATCGCCGTGATACTTCCGAAGCATGGATACATGAAAAACCGGATGCACGGTTGACAACCTAGGTGGAAACGCAAGTCGATAAGCCACCTTCCCCACACAGTCAAGAATCTCAAATGTGCCAATAAACCTAGGGCTAAGCTTTCCCTTCTTCCCCAATCTCATCGCGCCCTTCAAAGGCGAGACACAGAGAAATACTCGCTCACCACCCATGAAATCAACATCCTTGACCTTACGATCTGCATAACTCTTCTGCCTAGGCTGAGCTGGCCGAAGTCTGTCCTGAATGATCTTGACCTTGTCCAAGGCCTCCTGTACTAGATCTGTACCTAATAACTGGGCCTCTCCCATCTCAAACCATCCGACTGAGGACCGACTCCGCCTACCATACAACGCCTCGTACGGAGCCATCTGAATGCTAGACTGGTAGCTGTTGTTCTAGGCAAACTCTGTTAAAGGTAAGAATTGATCGCACGAGCCTCGAAAATCAATAACACAGGCTCGGACCATATCTTCAAGAATCTGAATAGTCCTCTCGGACTGACCGTCCCTCTTGGGGCGAAATGTTGTACTCAACTAGACTTGGGTGCCCAACTCATGTTGTATTGCTCTCTAGAAATACGAGGTAAACTGCGGACCCCGGTCCGAAATAATAGATATGGGCACTCCATGAAGGCGAACGATCTATCTGATATAAATCTCATCATATCACTCGGATGAATAGGTGGTAGCAACTGGAATAAAATGTACTGAATTGGTCAGCCTATCAACAATAACCCATATTCACTGCTACAAAAAAGACCTTTAGCAGCAATACAAAACAGCTTTAGCGACAATAATTATAGCCGCTATGGCCTTTACCATCCATCAGTCTTTTGCCGCTAATGCTTGGGTCGACAAAGGCTTTAGCGGCATTTGTCGCAAAAGCTGGTAAAAGGTATGTTTTATTGCCGCTAAAAATTATTATCTTTAATGGCAATTGTTTTCGGCAATTATAATGGCTACTAAATTAAATCTAAAACGACCAACTATATACTTCATTAGTAGCTATTGTTATTGCTGCTATATTCAAATTAATTGCCGCTAAACGTTCCTATCTTTAACGAAAATTGTTTGTGGAAATTATAATGGCTATTTATTTCAAACCAAATGGCTAATTATACTCCTTTACCATCTATTTTTATAGCCCCTATTTTCAAACTATTTGCCTCTAAAAGTTCACATCTCTAACGGCAATTGTTTATGGCAATTATAATGGCTACTAAATCCAATCCAAATGGCTAATTATACTTATTTACCATCTATTTTTATAGCCACTCAAAATAATTATTGCTAAAAAGTCTACATCTTTAACGGCAATTAGTTTGCCCTTTTAGCGTCCATTTTAATAGCCTAATATATTTGACTAAATTGCCGCTAAAAATCAATATCATTAAAATTCACTAGCAATAATACCAATAAATTGGGAAAAAATTAATAATAGTTACTATATTTGTATAAAATATGACCCAAAAAATAAAATATATTAATACTAATTCAAAAAAAATGTAAGATATCTCATTAAATCTTAACAATCAAAAGGAAGTACTAACATAAATATCACAGTAACTTAAAACATAAAAGTATATTGTTTGGACTAAATAGCTAATGTCATCATAATAATAATAATCCTGAATGATGGTCTTCAAATGATTTTCGCAGCTTTTCATCATTTTGAAATCTTCCTGCCGCTAAATTATCGAACATTAGATTGTATGACCTGAAATTATAAAATAATTGTGTTAAAGGACCTGAAATACCATCACACACTATGATAAAAAAAGAAACAAAAGTGATTATCAAGCATTCAATTTTAAAGCTAAACACGTCTAAGTAATTTCTCAATGCAAAAAGAGCTGGGCATCAAGAAGTTCATACAGAAAAAGAAAATCTGGCTGGACAATAGAACATGCAAATTGAAGGTGGAAAGCAAGTTGTTATGCAAAAACGTGAAAATAGAATTGTTTTGGGTAATCATGTTGGTGATGTTTTAAATGTTGAGGAAGGTCCATATCCGTCTTCTCGAGATGTGCCTGCTAAGGTGGCTTTAGCAAGGAATTTTAATGTTATCAATCCAATTGTCGAAGCTTATGGCAAATTGACTAGGGCTGCACCAATTCTGTCAAGTGATCCTGGCTCAAAGAATGTTGCTAATCGAGTTGATGCAGCTGTGCAACTGACTGGTGAAACAGAATAACAAACTTCTAAACAGGAGTAGGTATTGCAAGGAGGAAAACAAATGGTTGATGTGAACAATGATAAGGTGGTGAATCATGCCAAGTGAAGTTCTTGCTAGTATTTCAAAGGGCATGATGCAAGAGATAGCTGGGATTGTTAAAGGTGGTGATTGTACTGCTGCTCCATTTCCAGTTGACGTTGGGCAAAAAACTAATAGTGTAGGTGTGGATAAATCTAGAGATAATGAGAGGTTGAAGGATATCCCTGCTGCTACAATTTTTTCAAGGATGCATTCACATACTGCTGGTGCATTGAGGGCTCCTACTGATCGAGATTTTATTGCAAAAAAATCTTGATATGGCTCAACAACAGGTTAAGGTATCTGGTAATGGGAAGGAGATGCAAAATACTGTGTTGGTGAAGGATTTAGCTGCTTTGGAAAAGGTTGTTACTGCTGATAAGGATGCAACTGGTGTGAAGTATTTGGATGGTACAATTGCTACAGATGTTGAGGCAGTGGCTAAAGATCATACACAACCTCAAGAACCTATATCTGTCAGCCTTCTGCTGGTGCACAAACAGCTTGTTTCATGACTGTAGATACGGGGCAAGCTTTGGTATCTAGTGTACATGACAAGGCTCCACTAGAGAATAATGCAGTAGCAAATCAAACTACTGTGGAGGCCAATGGTAAGGAGGATCGGAGAAAAAATAGTGTACTGGTCAGGAATGCTGTTGTGGGTGATCAGCAGTTTTCACAAATTGAAGGAGGGTTCAATGTCGTGAATCCAGTTGTACATGCTTATGATAAGCTGGTTAAGGCTGCAGCTATATTGTCATTTGGTACAGGCTCCAAGAGTATTACTGCACATGCTAAGGAAGCTGATCTCATTACGAAAAATCAAATTGATGTTATTGACAAAGAGGTACAACAAGAATGTGCACAATTTGATCGAGCTACCAATGCCAAATATCCTGCAGCATCAGCAGTTATAGGACAAAGTAAAAATTCAAATTTTGTAGGTTCATTGTTGGAGAGTAATGTTGCATTGAATGCAGCTGGTGTGAAAATTGATGCTGTGATTACAAAGGCCACTGCTGAAGTTGAGAAACCAACATATTTGAAAGGTACTTCTGTGCAAAAGAAGGTACAAGAATTGGAAGGTGAAGGTGCTTTGGTTCATATTGACAAAACTGGATGTGAACCAGCTATGCATACAGATTCTAATGATGTGTTCAAAGCAACAGGTGACCATGGGGCACTAAGTTATGGCAATAATAAGGCTGTAAATTTAGAGGCTCAATAACAAAGGAAACAGAGGAAACATAGATTGCAGGTTATCAGGAAAAACGTGCAGAAGAAATCTATGATAAACAAGTGACTGCTTAACCTTTTTTTTTAACTATCGCTAATAAAATAATATACATGTCAAATAAACAAATTAGACTCCATTTTCAATCAAATTTATATGAGACAGAAAGAAAAACTTTTACGATTCCATATATAATGCAAAGTACACGAGAAACTTGTAAGCTGAACATGCCACGCTGCTAGAAAACTATCTGCAAAAGGAAATGCAAATGAATCTGAAAAGAATGTCACCACTATATCTATACCTTCTCAAATAGTAGTTCACTAAGAACCATACAAGTGCAGTTCCCTATTTTGTACAGTTACACAATTAATAAAAAAATGTTTGATTATTGATTGTTTTGTAGGAAATAGATGGCAGCTGAATTTTAGAAGGCATTTCAACAACCGGGAAATCAATGTAGAACCAGTCAGTTACTAAATTCATTGAAATCTTATACTTTGGATGACAGTAAGATAGATTCCCTAAGATGGATGGTGGAGAAGAATGGAATCTTTTTTGTCAAGAGGTGTAACAACATGCTGCAGGAAAAGAGTGATAATTGGGAAGTGGAGTGGCTATGGAAGATGCTTTGGTCATTGAGCAACAGCAGAAGCTAATGTGTTGTCAAAAGTATATATCCTCTGGACCTGGTTAATGACTTTTTTAAAGTGACAGCAAGACAGGAATTGACATCCAAACTATAAGAAAAAAGTACCATATTCTCTCATAATTGAGTATTCAATTTTCTACTCATTTTGCAACTATTGTCCACTGTAAATGTCGCACTGAGACTTCTACTTCAAGTTATCGTCTATTCCAGACTTCTATCATTTTTGTTGGAGATGTTAAGCTTGACCGGATCATTAGTGGTGAGCATGATTTAATCTCAAGACTTTTATATCAAAATGCCCAGGACATAAACAAGTTGAACATGAGACTGTTTAGAAGCGCAAAAATGGGCAGAAACATCTAACAAAAAAAAAAGTGAATCCTAATAGAAAAAATTGACTTCTCCACTGTTCTATGTACAAAATGCACGAGACATGAATTATAAGCCCAAATACAACAACAAATTAATAAAAATCGAAGGAGGAAAACTCAAACAGTAGGGACGAAGGACAAAGATGAGTAGTTCCATGAGAAGGTTGAGCATTTTCAGCAACACTTGGCATTCTTGATGTTTGTGGTACTCGTTCATGTCCACTATGGACTCCGGGGATCTAATAAGTATTAACATGTTAAAGAACAATACTTGTATATGAATAGAATTTCAATTAAAATATCTAAAGTTTATTAAATGGAGTTACCTGTTCACCCAAGGCGCCATTGCTGCTTTGAGGCATAGATGTATTAGGAGCATATTTGCGCATTACTTGTCTCATTTGGAGTAATTCTGATTGCATATTCTCCTGATTTTGTTTCATAATATTCATTTCATTATTTTTTTTCTCCTTTAACTATATTATCTGTTATTCTAACCTTTGTATAACCTCACTAGAAGAATCATCTGTAGCAATATTTCCTAAGAAAGACCTACTACCCCATAGAACAGAAGGAGTTGGACCAAGCCCTAAACCACAAACATGCCCACTTTTTTCATTTCCCAACACCTGGGAATACACATCGTCTTCCCAAGCAACACTACCATGAGGTTGCTCAGTAGATCTCTCACTATTGCTCATCTTTTCATTTATCATTTCCTGACCATAGAATACACAATTAATCCACTATGGAATTCATAAATAGAAAAAAATTCACATTGTTTGACAGAGTCATGAAACCAAAAAAATAAAGAAAGAATAAATCTTACGATTGTCTTGACAGAATCATCATCCAGTGGCCTACCATTCTTATGTTTTTTATGAGTTAATAGGAATATTTCTGCTTGTGTAGGCTCTATCCCGTTTACAGCCTAATACAATAAAAATGATATTATATATGTTTGCATGACAAAAAAAAGGTTAAAATATTTTAGTTTGTAGTATTCAGAGGTTTACCTGCTCATTCATCAAGGTGATAATACTTTTTGATCCTCCTGTATGAGGCATCGTTTACTTGGCCCTATTGTTTCTATTTGCTAGGGTACATCTCTATCATTGAAATATTAAAATGATATCTTATAAAATTTAAACAAAAATTGAGCATACCTAAAATCAAAACTCAATGAAAATGCGTAGACTAGGAGAATTTTCGAGGTTGATACCTTAGCTTTATCGCAAAGCCAATACGAGACAAGACCACTCCATTGATCCCTCGGTATTCGACTTGGTCAATTTTTTGGTAAAGCGTCTTTAGTCTTATATTTTTGCACATAATCACCCTTCAAACTGCCCTTGTAATCTTTCCATTTTTTTCCTAGTGACTTTAACACTCACGCTTCTCCACGTTTTGGGATAGAAAACTTCTTCTGAAAAAATAAAAGCCAATATTTATAATATAACATCATGTATAAAGGATAGGTCATGTTCGCAAGAAAATAAAAATAAATAATAATAATAACAACAAATATTCCATACTCTCGCAAAATCCACCAATTTCTTCTTTTCTTCGTTGTCAAAATTTCTCCAATCATCTATATGTAGAGGCGTTATTCTGGAGTTCTGGCAATAATTCATAGAAAACTAGCAAGCTTTCGACCCTCTTTCCCAATGTTGGTTACGATCATTAAAGGGCACATCAATTGTCTTTCCTGGTGGAAGTTTCCAAATCTCTTTTAATAATGTAGGCCCACGAACCTTTTTTTCTTCTGTATTACCTAGAATGAAAAAGAGAACAGAACGTTAGGTAGTACAATAGCTATTTAGTGAGTTTTGAATAGCATATCTCCAGTACAATAGCTTTTTGTCTACTGGATGTACATTTCCGTAAAAGACGTATGAAGGTGGTTGTATGTACATCATGTATTGCATTTGCACTAGCATGTGTATCATTTCCACCCAGTACAAAGAGCATGTTGATTCCTCTTTCCTGACATATACCTCTAGTTCCATTCAACTTGATATTATAATAGTTAACAAGCAGGTAGTTCCAATAAACTTCTTCAAAAATAATCTGTACACTTTAAATCAAATTGGCCTTTGAAAATACTATGGAAGACCAAAGAACCTGTTAAGGTAGCCTGTTTTAGGTGGATTGTCTATAGGAAAGCATGCTTAACCCAAGACAATTTGCAAAGGAGAGGCTTTCCTTTAAGCAACAGATGTTACCTATGTGAAGAGGATTTGGAATCAGTCAATTATCGTTATATTCATTGTAAGTTTGCTAAGAATTGCTAGGAGCTTGTCCTAAATACGTGTGGTGTAGCTGGGGTTGTGCCGGCAGATGTTAAGATATTGTTGGATAGCTGGAACGGGGAGAGGACTGGAAGGATACAAAAGCATATCTGGAGAACAATCCCTTTATGCGTCTTCTGGACTATTTGTACAGAGAGGAATAATGTTTGTTTCAAGAATAAAAGGAACCACATCTCTAGAGTCAGGAACCTTTTTATGTAAAATCTATTTTTTTGTGTAAAAGGAGTATTCTGTGTTAGAATATACGCTTAACGCTAGAGGGGGGGGGGGTAAATAGCGTTATAATAAAAAACAATATAAACTTGCGGAATAAAAAATTGCAGGATTGAAATAAGTGCGGTAAGTAAATAATAAGGAACAAACGCACCGAAATTATCCTGGTTCACCACAACCTGTGGCTAGTCCAGTCCCCGAGAGACTCTCTCGAGATTCCACTAACTTCGTTATGCTTACGGGTGCTTAACAAACCGTTACAAACAGAGAACTTGAGTCACACAAGCCTCAACAACCTTTGCTCGAAGATACCACACTTTAAGACTTCAACCGAAGGAATGAAAACGTTCCTTCTTACAACCACAAGGGATTAACACTTCCCTTCAAGTGTATACAAACAGTTAGCACTCAAGACAAGACTCTCTTTAAGAGTAGATATGAGTAAAATAAATACGCTCAAGAACACAACAACTTTCGTCAAGAGTTTGGCTCTCAAAAACTTATGAAATGAATAGAAAATGATGAATATAAGAGTATGCAAGCTTTAGCAACAATATGATCAGTTGTTGTACTTAGAAGACTGATTTTGAGTTGTATTTATAGTGTTCAAAACCCCCACAACCGTTGCCTAATTGCCAATCAAGAATTGCTAATTTTGTGCTAAGATAATCGATTATCTGATTTGCATAATCGATTATTTTCCAATTGTTCAAAAATCATTCCCAGATTTTAAGCAGAATAATCGATTATCAAAATCGTATAATCGATTACCTGACAACGTTCAAAAAATCATATTCAGATTTTACTTAGCATAATCGATTATCAGATTGTGTATAATCGATTAACTTTCAGAGTTTAAAAATACTTTGTCAACGGTCATTTGCATAATCGATTATGCTATAAGGATAATTGATTATCTTTTGTATTTTGAAAACTTCGGACTACACTGTCTTAACATAATCGATTATCATAAAGTACATAATCGATTATTTTACAGTCTTGTAAAATTTGATAGACACTGCCTCAACATAATCGATTATCATAATGTGCATAATCGATTATTTTATAGCTTTGAAAAATCTGATGGACACTGCCTCAACATAATCGATTATCATAAGGTACATAATCGATTATCTTGTAGCTTTGAAAAATCTAATGTACACTGCCTTAACATAATCGATTATCATAAGGTACATAATCGATTATTGTTCAGCTTTGTAAATCTGGTGTACATTGTCTTAACATAATCGATTATCATAAAGTACATAATCGATTATCTTTGTCCAGATTTGAGAGGCATGTTTAAAAATCATTTTGGCTAAAATAAAATGTTTGAAAATCATTTTGCTTTAAATTAAATATGCATGATTTGATAAAAATGATTTTACGAGAGAAGCCAAGTCTTGAGTCAATTGTCGGATCAAGATCACAATTAAAGAACGACTCATGCATAACTTTATTTCTTTGCTTGATCATGATCTTTGTTTGTCTTGTGCTTGAACCTCGTTATGTGTCAATTGCGCGCTTGCGCTTGGACCTCGTCATATGTCAATTGCGCGTCGTTTGTCATTTATCAAAACCTACAAATATGAACACACGTTTCGTTTAGTGCCTTGAGAACGTGTTTCAACAATTTCCCCCTTTTTGATAATGGTAAGACAATATCGGGATATGCATATTAGATAATTCATAATGACGATCCAAGACAAGTATATAAATATGCAATTAGTTCCCCCTCAATTTATGCCAATAAATATTAAGTGCATAGCCCTTATTCTTCCCCCTCGAGAGGAATTGAACAAGAATGAAGTAGAGCAAAAATGCGTGAGCAAGAGCTCAGTCAAAATAACGCCAAGGACGGTGGGTGTAGCGGATTTTATCCTCCCCTTGCTGAAGATCAGACAATATGCTATGTCACGAAGACCATAAGAGGAGCACTTTGGTTGAGGTAGTATATCATTTATGTTGTATTCGGGATCAAAGACTTTCTAAAAGAGACCTTGCCTTCGCCTGAACCGGAAGCACACGAAAGAGGGGAGGCCGGGAACGTAGCCTCTTCAGAATCGTAGTTCCTAGGCGCATTCATTTCGGGCGGGAAGGACTCCGTCTCAAAGCCCTTTTGCCAGCTTAGCGCCTTGATGTTCTGTTCAATCAGTTGATTATGTCAATATGTCAAAACAGGGAAAAGAAGACCTGCTTTTGTTGACATTAGCAAAAAAAACATTAGTAAATAACTTGTTTAACGATTAACCAATATTGCAATTATAAAAGGGACAATATAATGTCAACATAATCGATTATTGATACTTGATAATCGATTATGTACTTAAGAGAAATCGATTATTCTTAAAAGAGATCGATTATTCTGCACCAGTGCTTTATAATTCCCCTGTCATTGGGGCGATACCTGCAAAACAGAATTAGGCGCCTCCGACGCTCAAGTTAGTAATGAAAAAAAATGCAATGCATGACTTAGATCAACGTGGAGTCAAGAGTCCGAGTTCACTACGAATTCGGAAAAAGGACTCTTTCTCTAAAGGCTTTGTGAAAATGTCGGCCAATTGAGATTTGGTTTCAACAAACTCAATTTCGACATCACCTTTGAGAACGTGATCTCTTATAAAGTGGTGCCTAATTTCAATGTGTTTTGTTCTTGAATGAAGAACGGGGTTCTTCGTCAAGCTTATGGGGCTAGTATTATCACATCTAAGAGGGATATGATCGATACTTACGCCATAGTCCGAGAGTTGTTGTTTCATCCAAAGGATTTGAGCACAACAACTCCCCGCGGCTACATATTCAGCCTCGGTTGTGGACAACGCAACACTTACCTGTTTCTTACTAAACCAAGAGACAAGAGAGCTACCGAGCAAATGGCAAGTGCCACTAGTGCTCTTGCGGTCCAATTTGCAACCCGCAAAATCGGAGTCGGAATAGCCAACAAGTTGGCATGAAGAACCTTTGGGATACCATAGTCACACATTTATAGTGCCAACAAGATACTTCATTATTCGCTTAACCGCAGTTAGGTGCGACTCCTTCGGACATGATTGATATCGAACGCATAAACATATGCTAAACATTATGTCCGGTCTACTAGCAGTAAGATAAAGAAGGGATCCGATCATACCTCGATACTTCTTGGTGTCGACTTCCTTACCTTTCTCATCTTTGTCAAGATGGTCGGATGTGCTCATTGGAGTGGCCATTGCTTTGGCGTTGCTCATTTCAAATCGTTTTAGCAACTCTTTGCAATATTTAGATTGACAAATGAAAGTTCCTTCTTTCATTTGTTTCACTTGCAACCCCAAGAAGAAGGTTAGCTCACCCATCATAGACATCTCAAATTCGCTTGTCATTAAATCAGAAAATTCCTTGCACAAAGCATTATTAGTAGCACCAAAAATAATATCATCCACATAGATTTGAACCAATAAAATATTATTGTTTTTATGCTTAATAAATAGTGTGGTGTCAACTTTCCCCCAAATGAACTCATTTTCCAAAAGAAATTTGCTCAATCGTTCATACCAGGCTCGGGGAGCTTGTTTATGACCATAAAGGGCTTTCTTAAGTTTGAAAACATGATCGGGAGATTTATAATCTTCAAAGCCTGGGGGTTATTCAACATAAACTTCTTCTTGAATAAAACCATTTAGGAAAACACTCTTTACATCCATTTGATATAAATTGAAATTCATAGAAGAGGCAAAAGCAAGTAATAAACGAGTAGCTTCTAACCTTGCTACGGGTGCATACGTTTCTTCATAGTCAATTCCTTCTTCTTGATTGTAACCTTTTGCTACAAGCCTAGCTTTGTTTCTAGTGATTACACCATTTCATCTAATTTATTTCGAAAAACCCATTTCGTACTAATTATGGTATGATTGTCGGGTCTTGGAACCAATTCGCAAACGTCATTTCGTTTGAATTGGTTAAGCTCCTCTTGCATTGCCAAGGTCCAATGCTCATCCCCAATTGCTTCGGAAATGGTTGAGGGTTCAATTTGAGAAACGAAAGCAGTATGTCCTAAGGTGTTCTTAAGATTGTTTCGAGTACTTACCTTTTGTTCAATGTCGCCAATTACCTTGTCGAGAGGATGGTCTTTGATTGTCCTCCACGTGTTGGGCAGTTTCGTTTCTTTCTCTAGTGGTGGCGCTTCCTCCGATGATTGTTCCAAGATTTCATCTTGAATTTCCTTTGGATTTTCCTTTTGTGCTTTGTCTTGAGGACTTATTGTGTTTAAAATACCTACAAGATCAAAACCAGAATCCTTTCTCGCCAAGCGAGCATTATTTTCGGAAAACACAATATGAGGGGATTCCTCAACAGTTTCGGTTCTATTATTGAATACTCTATATGCTTTGCTACGTGATGAATAACCAAGAAAAATTCCTTCATCGAATTTGGCATCAAATTTTCCCAAATTATCTTTTCCGTTGTTATGAATAAAGCATTTACAACCGAATACTCTAAGGTGGGAGAGATTAGGTTTCCTTCCCTTATAGAGTTCATAGGGAGTTTTCATGAGTATTGGCCTTATGACTACTCTGTTTAAAACGTAGCATGCGGTACTCACGGCATCCGCCCAAAATTGTTTGGGAATCTTCGCCTCATCGAGCATGGTTCTAGCCATCTCTTCGAGACACCTATTTTTCCGTTCCACCACTCCATTTTGTTGTGGTGTACATGGAGCAGAGAAGGTGTGCTCAATCCCGAGTTCGTCACAAAAGTCCGTGAAGAGATTGTGATCGAACTCTCCCCCATGATCACTTCTTATGGAAGTGACGGTTGTGTTCTTCTCATTTTGAACACGTTTAAGAAACATTTAAAATTTTGAAAGGCCTCACTTTTGTGAGCAAGAAATAGTGTCCATGTAAATCTAGAATAATCATCAACAATAACAAAAGCATAACGATTTCTACCAAGACTTTCAATGCGAGATGGTCCAAAGAGATCCATGTGAAGAAGTTGCAAAGGTCTTGTAGTTGAGACAATGTTCTTAGATTTAAAAGATGCTTTTGTTTGCTTCCCTTTTTGACAAGAATCACAAATAGTGTCATTTTCAAATTTCAAATTTGGAAGACTAATAACTAAATTTTGTGAAACCAATTTGTTTAAAAGATGCATGTTGATATGAGCTACTCTACGATGCCATAACCACATATCATCTTCTTTACTCATAAGACAGTTCACATACTCTGATGAAGAGTTTTCAAGATCAACCATATAGATGTTGTCAATTCTAAAACCACGAAGAATAATTTTAAAATCACTACGACGAAAAACTAAGCATTCTTCCGAATCAAGCAAAACAAGATTTCCCTTGTCACATAATTGACTTATACTCAAGAGATTATGTTTTAGACCTTTAACTAGCAATATATGCTTAATGGAAGAAGATTCATTCTTACCGACCGAGCCAATGCCGATAATTTTTCCCTTGTTGTTATCTCCAAAAATAACGTTTCCTCCTTCCTTGTGTTCTAGTTGAAGGAACTTGGATGCGTCTCCGGTCATGTGTTTGGAGCATCCACTATCAAGGTACCAAAGTACACTTGATCCCTTCAAACATACCTACAAGACAAATTAATGAGTTTTTGGTACCCAAGCTGTTTTGGGTCCTTGAGAGTTAGGTGTAAAATACTGTTGTGCTTGACATGCAGTTAAGTGTCTGTGTCTAGTAAAACAAGCAGGAGCAATATGTCCTATTCGACTACAATAATGACAAATGACATTAGGATTATGCATTCTTCTAGGTTGGTAGTAGTTGGAGGTACGAAAATCGTTTGCTCTATTTTTGACAATATGGCTATTGCGCAATTCTTGAAAATCATTTCTCCTACTGTTTGTTCTAGGATATGCAGCGTTTCTAGAATAATTATTTCTAGGTCGAGTGTGTCTAGATTGCGATTGTTGAAAGCCATTTCTAGGCGTTCTAAAATGTTCAACGTTTCTTCTAGTGTTTGGTCTAGCATGCATGTTGATTCTAGGATTGTTATACCTAGGTTGAACGTTTACTTTATTTATCCTAGGTTGAGCCTTGGGTTGTTGGGGGATGGCTTCAACCTTTTCTTTAGGCTCGTTTTTGAAACCTATGCCATGTTTGGTCGATTTCAAATTGACAAGAACATCATTCAAATTTTTATGAGAAGAATTGAACTTATCTAGGGTGCCCTTAAGTCCTTCTACTTCATCTTTTAGATGCATGCAAGAAATACAATTTTTACTAGAACTCTCGGGTTTGTCGGCGCTTCTCTTGCCGAAAAATTTGTTTTCTTCTTTCAACTTCTCATTTTCCAAAATCAATTTTTCCAAATCTTTTTCTTTCAAAGAGAGTTGTTTTTCAAAATCTTTTTCTTTCAAAGAAAATTTTTTCTTTACGTCTCTAACAGTTTCTGAAGATCTAATGAATTCACTATACAATTCATCAAAAGTATTTTGCATTTCCTCAAAAGAAAAGAAATTTTTAGAAGAAATTTGACATACCTCTTCTTGATTGTCTTCGTGTGCCATGAGACATAGATTTGCGGCTTCGTCTTCTTCATCGTCGCTTGATTCGTCTCCGGAGTCACCTCCCCAAGATATGTATGCTCGTTGTTTCTTGAAGGGTTTCTTCTCCTTTTTGACATTTGGGCAATTTGATTTAATGTGCCCGATTTCTCCGCATCCATAGCACTTTACTTGATCTCCTTGTTGTTTGCCTTTTCGTTCATACTCTTTTCGCATGAACTTTAGAAACCTCTTAATAACGAGTCCGAACTCGTTATCTCCGTTGTTTGAGTCCTCATCATTTTGAGGTTGAGCCATGCTTGCCTTGAGGGCGATTCTTTGTTTCCTTTGATCATTAAACGGAGGGTTAAGAATAGTAGATTCATAGGTTTTAAGATTACCTCTTAGTCCGTCGATGGTGACATTTGAAACGCCGATAGACTCTTGAATCGCGTCGGCCTTGGAGCGCCATTTCGGAGTGAGACTTCGGAGAATTTTTCGGACAAGTTCCTTATCCATGAAGGTCTTCTTAAGAGCATGTAGGTCATTGACGATTATTGAAAATCGTTCGAATATGTCATCGATCCTCTCGCTTTCCTTCATGTGAAACAGTTCATATGCATGGGTTAGAAAATCAATTTTGTGCAACATGATATTTTTTTGTAATCATCAGCATTTACAGCACAATACAATAAGTTGATGGCTCTAGCATTGTTTTGCACTTTTCGGATATCATCCGCATCGTATTCATCTTTGGATTTTGGAACCTATTCATTTTCAACCTTTTTGGTTGGAATTTGTTCTCCCTTTGTTACAACCTTCCATAGATGTAAATTATTCGATTGGATGAATATTCTCATCCTTTCCTTCCAGTACGTATAGTTTGTGCCGTCGAACAGTGGTGGTCTGGTGGAGCATTGTCCCTCACCTATTCCTGCATTAATGTCACGAGTAGAAGCCATGGATTGTTTCTCTCAAACGGTTAAGTCTTTCAGAGAGTTGGGCTCTGATACCAATTGTTAGAATATACGCTTAACGCTAGAGGGGGGGTGAATAGCGTTATAATAAAAACCAATATAAACTTGCGGAATTAAAAATTGCAGGATTGAAATAAGCGCGGTAAGTAAATAATAAGGAACGAACGCACCGAAATTATCCTGGTTCACCACAACCTGTGGCTAGTCCAGTCCCCGAGAGACTCTCTCGAGATTCCACTAACTTTATTAAGCTTACGGGTGCTTAACAAACCGTTACAAACAGAGAACTTGAGTCACACAAGCCTCAACAACCTTTGCTCGAAGATACCACACTTCAAGACTTCAACCGAAGGAATGAAAACGTTCCTTCTTACAACCACAAGGGATTAACACTTCCCTTCAAGTGTATACAAACACTTAGCACTCAAGACAAGACTCTCTTTAAGAGTTGATATGAGTAAAATAAATACGCTCAAGAACACAACAACTTTCGTCAAGAGTTTGGCTCTCAAAAACTGTTGAAATGAATAGAAAATGATGAATATGAGAGTATGAAAGCTTTAGCAAGAATATGATCAGTTGTTGTACTTAGAAGACTGATTTTGAGTTGTATTTATAGTGTTCAAAACCCCCACAACCGTTGCCTAATTGCCAATCAAGAATTGCTGATTTTGTGCTAAGATAATCGATTATCTGATTTGCATAATCGATTATTTTCCAATCGTTCAAAAACCATTCCCAGATTTTAAGCAGAATAATCGATTATCAAAATCGTATAATCGATTACCTGACAACGTTCAAAAAATCATATTCAGATTTTACTTAGCATAATCGATTATCAGATTGTGTATAATCGATTATCTTTCAGAGTTTAAAAATACTTTGGCAACGGTCATTTGCATAATCGATTATGCTATAAGGATAATTGATTATCTTTTGTATTTTGAAAACTTCGGACTACACTGTCTTAACATAATCGATTATCGTAAAGTACATAATCGATTATTTTACAGTCTTGTAAAATTTGATAGACACTGCCTCAACATAATCGATTATCATAATGTGCATAATCGATTATTTTATAGCTTTGAAAAATCTGATGGACACTGCCTCAACATAATCGATTATCATAAGGTACATAATCGATTATCTTGTAGCTTTGAAAAATCTAATGTACACTGCCTTAACATAATCGATTATCATAAGGTACATAATCGATTATTGTTCAGCTTTGTAAATCTGGTGTACATTGTCTTAACATAATCGATTATCATAAAGTACATAATCGATTATCTTTGTCCAGATTTGAGAGGCATGTTTAAAAATCATTTTAGCTAAAATAAAATGTTTGAAAATCATTTTGCTTTAAATTAAATAGGCATGATTTGATAAAAATGATTTTACGAGAGAAGCCAATTCTTGAGTCAATTTTTGGATCAAGATCACAATTAAAGAACGACTCATGCATAACTTTATTTCTTTGCTTGATCATGATCTTTATTTGTCTTGTGCTTGAACCTCGTTATGTGTCAATTGCGCGCTTGTGCTTGGACCTCGTCATATGTCAATTGCGCATCGTTTGTCATTTATCAAAACCTACAAATATGAATACACGTTTAGTTTAGTGTCTTGAGAACGTGTTTCAACATTCTGTAGAGTACTGTTTAGTATATGAAAATTTTAGACTCACTTGGAAATATGTAACTAGAGATTGTTGTAGGCTATATCTTGTTTAGTTGTAATTTGAGTACCTTCATGGTACCTTAATTAATAAACTTTTACCTTATAAAAAAAAGGATAAGATAAGAATGGTGAAAAGTAGATAGTTCCAGCAGGAGGTCAGGCAAACAAGCAGGTACAAATGGATCCAATCACTGGCAACAGTAGATGACAACTTCAAGACACACGAATCTCAGCACTTCAAAATCAATAAAATCTCTATTCTTGTTCAATTACTAGTCGATTGCGACCTCTAGTTTGCATAGTTCCTTTTCCAAAATAAAGAAATTATCTAGATACATTAAGTTATACTAGTACCAAATTTACTCTAACCAATCAGCAGGTCACACGCAAAATTGGAGGAAACATAGTTCTCATCTCAAGCTGTGAAAAAAAATATGAATAGAAATTCGTGCACACGAATAAAGCCTTGCAACAGAGATAGTTAAAGAGATAAAAATTATTGATGAACCTTCAAAAACTATTGTCTAGCGAAAACAACACCTTAGCACAAAGAATTCACTAAAATTCACCAATACAAACATGGAAAATCCATAGCTGACTAACATGCATCTTCTGTAAAATGACTCAAATTGAAAGCAAAAAAGTATATTTATTCAAATTTTTGCAGTAAATAAATCATAAGAAGTTCTTAAATAACACTTGCAAGAAAAATATTCTATAAGTTCTACCTATCTTGTTCAGAATCATATCATTTTCACTGTCATTTCCTCCCTCAACACTAGCTTTACCATCATTTGTAGAAGCTTGAGAATGTACGTTTGTATCAATTTCTATCCCATCGACACCACTTCTTACCCATCATTATACTCATCTTCTGGAACACGAGTATTTTCTAAGAGAGCCAAGTCAATGGCATCACTCTGCATTGATGACTCAAACTGCAAACTATTTTCCTCTCCCATATTAAAAATATCTCGAGGTTTAATTAACCTAGGGGAAAAAAATTCATGATCTTCAGGATCTTGTATAAATATTACTTGTTGGGCTTGTTATGCAAAAATAAAGGGCTCATGACGTTGACGAACGTCGGAGTCTGTAAGGCGTGAAAAATTCACAAGTGTGAAACCTAAGTCATCTTCCTTAACTCCTCTACCTTTGGTTACATCAACCCAATCACACTTACATAAGACAACCTTAAATTCTTCATAGTAGTTTAACTTCACAATATAATTCAATCTGCCATAATATGTGATATTTGCAGACTTTGGAGTATTGTCACTTGTGCTTGCATAACTTTCCATCTTTGAAACAACCATAACACCACTATTTTGTGTCACCAAAAATTCTTCACTTTGCTTCGTACGAAACCGATACCCGTTATTTACATCGAACACATTAAATCTTTTTGCAATGTAACTCGGCCCTTGTGCAAGGACTTTAACATCCTTTATGATGTTAGATGTGGCTTCAAGATCCTTTACCTAACCAAATAAAAGATACAACTATAAATGTGGATATCTGTACAAGAAAAATAATTTAACGTAACCAATGACTTAGTCCTACTACTTACTTTCTCCTTGAACCACTCATGAAATGTATCGAAATGCACACGATCAAGTTGATGTTGAGTCAAACAACGCTTAGGATGTGATCTCTTGATTTCTGCAATATGTTCCCTATTCATGTAACTCGCATATATCAATTTTGTTTCAATTAAGTAATATACATATATTAAATAATAGATATAACACTTACTTTTTATTATTCTCAACCAATTCTGACTCGCAATTGAAAAGCACATGTCGATGTGCTTGCAAACTTGTTTTCTCATCCAACTCAAATACATCTACTCCACCGTACGACTCCCCGACAGTTGGAAAATGACATTCTTCTTCACTAGTCTCATGCTCAATCTCATCAGTACATTTTCTTGAACAATAAGACCTTGAATCTCTACCCTCCAATATCGTGAGCAAAATTCCATACACTCATTTGCTATGTATGATTCTGCTACCGAACCTTCTGGACATACACGATTACGAATATATGATTTTAAAGTACCCAAATACATATGGAATAAAATAATGATATTAGTTTGATATTATAACATTTAACAACTAAAGATATATAACAAAGATTCAGTGATATTCTTGACACCTCTCAATTGGGTACATCCAGCGATAATGTACTGGCCGCGCACGTTTAGCCTCATTTGCCAAGTGAATTACCAAATGTATCATAACAGTAAAGAATCCTAGGAGGAAACGTTTCTCTATAGTAGAAAATGTTTGTGGAATTTTTTCTTCAAGTAAATTTAACTCTTCTACTTTTACACACAACACGAAAGAATGTACATAGTTCAATTAAAGTGCAACTGACTCTTTTATTTACTGATCTCCACAAGGCAAGAGGAAGAAGTTCTTGCATTATCACATGACAATCGTGAGTTTTTAACCCATATATCTTTCGTTTGCGAATGCAACGTGAGATATTAGACGCATAGCCATCTGGAAACTTAGCATTTTGTAGTACTTCATAAAACAACTCCTTTTCCTTTTGAGACATTGTGGAAAAAGTAGGAGGAAGATATGCTTTCCCACTAGCTCGATATTGAGGCCATCAACTTGGTCTTATTTTCATCTCCTTCAAGTCCAATCGAGCTTCTAAGTTATCTTTAGACTTTTTACCAAGAACGAATAATGTATAAATAAAGTTATCACACTTATTCTTTTTTATGTGAATCACATCAAGATCATGGCGCACCAAGTTAGACTTCCAATAAGGAAGAACGAAAAAAATACTCCTCTTTTTTCATGTGTTTTTCATCACTCCACTTACCCCTTCACTCGACTGGCCGAGAGTAAATTTTATACATGTAACTTGATTCAATACTAGTGACCCAGATACTGGACAAGGTGCAGGTCTTTTTTCGTTAGTACAATCAAATGATTTTGCATCATTTCGCTATTTGTGTCCTAACTTTAAGAAGCGCCGATGCCCCATATAACAAAACTTTTTTCCATGTCTGAGCCTTCTAGATTGAGTGTTTATATTACAATAAGGGCATGCAAACCGACCATAAGTTCTCCATCCAAAGAGAGTACCGTATGCTAGAAAATCATTAATAGTCCACATGAGAGCTGCTTGCATTTGAAATATCTCCTTAGTAGAGGCATTGTATGTTTCTATCCCAACATCCCATAATTCATTTAACTCTTCAATTAAAGGTTGCCAAAAGACATCAACATTATTGCCAGGAGCTTTTGGTCCAAGAATAAGTTAGGACAAAATAAAGGACTCTTGTTTCATGCACATCCATGGTGGAAGATTATATGGCATTACAATGACTGGCCATGTACTGTGTACAGTTCTCATTGTGCCAAATGAATTAAACCCATAAGAAGCTAATCCATGATGCACATTGCGAGGATCTCCAGCAAATTCGGGATATTTACTATCAAAATTTTTCCAAGCTTCAAAATCTGCAGGATGCCGTAGAACTCCATCTTTGTTGCGCTCTTCATGATGCCATCGCATTGCTTTAGAAGTTTCTGAAGACATAAACAATCTCTGTAGCCTTGGTTTTAAAGGAAAATAACTTAGAACATTGGCTGGAATTTTTCTAGAATCATTTTTCCATCTAGAAGCCCCACAAACTATGCATTCATTAACATTCTTATTAGCAAACTCTTTCCTAAAAAGCATGCAATCGTTGGGACAAGTATGAATTTTTTCATACTTTAAAGCCAAGCCTTCAACTATTTTTTTGGTCTCATAGAAAGAAGGAGGAAATTTTTCTCCTTTAGGAAGAGCATCTTTCAATAGTCCAAGCAAAGAATTTAAAGATTCATTTGACCATTTGAACGTGCCTTTTAAGCGATACATATACAGCAAAAAGGACATTTGCTAAACTTCTTACATCGAGGATATAGTTCTTCATTTGCCTCCTTCATGAGCTGTTTAAACTTATCCACCTCTGGATGAGGTTGATTTCCAGATGGATGAGCAGTATTCTCATGCAAGTTTTGATCCATTCCACTACTTTCACTAATGTCAGTATCCATGAACTGTGTAACATCTACAAACACATCATGTATCATTCCTCGCATATCATCGTCCCTTAGAGTTGAACGGCTTTGGTTATTATCTCCGGCATTGTTTGATCCCTTTAGAGACTCCCCATGGCAAAACCAAGTATCATATGATGGTATAATACCATTAACCACAAGATGATCATATGTTGTAGCCCGATTTACTTGATGTATAAGCACACACTCTATACAAGGACATGGAATTTTTTCTACCTGTTGTTTTTCAGAAAAGGCGTGATTTAAAAAATCTTCTACTCCCTCCAAATATTCTTTACTAACTCTATCACAATACATCCAACTTTTATTTTTAGGATTGTCCATGACGCTAAAGATATTCCTTTCTTTTTCTATAATTACTGCAAGAGCTACAAATTTCTTAGTAAAAAGGATAAATTAATAAATAAATAAAGGTAGTTCAAAATAAAAAAAACACATCCTATTAGTAGGTAATTCCATAGTTCAAAGATATTATTTTAACAATTGAAACTATCAAACATAAATATATTAAAACTATTATTTTATCAATTAAACTATTAAATAGTTAAACTATCTCTATTTCTTCTATAATTTTCACATATTGGTTCAATTTTTTTAGAATAGAATTATTAATATTATAAATTATACTTCTTCTATGGTTTTCATATATTGGTTCATAAATCTTTTAAGAATAGAATTATTATACTTATATTTTATAGAAGAACCATATAATATAATTTAAAATTTTCAAAACTTACTACTCTTATTTACTAATTTGTTTTTACTCTTTCGTTTATTGAATGTCAGTTTAACTAGTTTTAAAGCTAAATGGAATATATATATATATATATATATATATATATATATATATATATATATATATATATATATATATATATATATATATATATATATATATATATATATATATATATATATATATATATATATATTAAAAGTATACAATTATAATTTAAAAAATCTAATATAACTGCGATGAAATCATCCATTTAAAGTTTTAGTTAAAGACTACCTAAATCAAATAAGACAAGAAAGAGACATAGTAAATAAACTTGAAAAATTTCAACCGATTATGCAAAGCCTAAAAGGATGTGGACATTTTTAACAATAAAACGATGATTGCAATGACATGGGCCTACTACATGGGGGCTGAGTCGATATGGAATATTCCTCTATTTATAAACAGATCATAGTCATCATAGAACAAACATGTAAATGATAAAGAAGACAACCAAGTGTTGCTAGAGATAAGGTGTTACTCGACCTCCTAGACAAACACCCTAAGAGAATTAGGTTGCATATTGTGGATAGAGCTACTAGAAAAAAAGTGGAACATTATCAGGAGGTGACTTATGATAATTTACCTAAGTATTGCACGTTTTTAAACATCAAGGACATGAAGAAAGATCACGTCCTTTGATGAATGGCAAGGCAAAGGAAGTTGATGGAATTGGAAGTGGAGAAGGGGCAGTCCATGATGGACAATGTGCTGGTGACACAGCTAATATTGAGAAGTCAAAAGGAGATGCCAGGGACTATTTGAATGCTAAAAGAGTTGGACAAACTGCAGATGCTACAGGTTCAGATTTTGAAATTGAGCATACTGGAATACCTGAAGCTACTTTTGTTGGTGATGACTTGACTGAAGCTTCAGTGCAACTTGAAGTTGGAAAAAATATTGAGGGTGTAGGTGTGGAGAAGAAGAAGCAAGCTGGAGATAATAAGAAATTGAAGGATATCAAAGAAACTACTATTTTCACTGGTGAAAAGCTGGTTGATGAAATTTTGGTCAACCAGCAACTTTTGCAAATTGAAGAAGGAAAGCAAAGTGTTAATTTTCAAAATTGGAAACTGTTGAATCGAGCAGCTTATGGCACTCATGTAGGTGAGACCTCAATGATGGATAAGCAACAAGGGATGTCAACAGGAGAAACAGCAGTTCCTGTGAATTCCAATGGAACAGTACACACGCACCAGGTAATAATACAGCAAATTTAACTAAAAATTCCAAAGGAACAGTACAATACTAAAACAAATGGAATTGAGCAGGCTACATCTGCAGCTTTGACATCTACTGGTACTATGACTACAAAGGTTGATCTAGATGTACCTAAGGCTGGGCTTTCAATGGCCAAAGTTATTGGGCAGGCAAGGAAATCTACTACAAATCGCAACAACTATGCTACAAAGAGCAAGGACTGAACAGTCATGAATCGTACACCCACCAAAAATTAATCTCCTGGTCTCCAAAATCAGATTTTATCATCAAGGACCATTGGTGTTTCGAATTCAATTGATGCTTTGGTGAATGAACATGAGCAAGATACGAAGGAGGCTGGGAATACGATGCAACAGATTGGTGATGAGGCACGGCCAATAACTAGGAAAACTAATTCTTCAAGCAATGGAGTACAATAGCAAACTTCAAAAGAAATAGGTGCTCGAGTACATGTTTCGACAGAAATAGTTTTTTGTTGATGCAAGAAATGCACAACGACAATATCAAAGTGAACTATCAATCTAACAGCCTCCACAAATGACTTAGCAAACGCAGAAAAAACTACACTTCCACAAATTCACAGCTTATTTAAAAATCTACAGCCAAACATGAAGTCTTCAAATCAAAGTTTCCTAATATGTAAACAAGTGAGCAGCATCAATCCAAAATCCATTGCAAAATGATTGTAAAAAAATTGATTTAACAGAGGAAGAATAGAATCAATGAATACTACCAATCAATTTAACAGGGGAAGAAGATCCTATTTAAAAACCTTCAGACAAACATGAAGTCTTGCAATCAAAGTTTGCTAAGATGTAAAAATTCGAGCAACATCAATCCACTGTAAATAATTTCATATAAAGAATCGAGCAGCATCAATCAAAAATCTATTGCAAAACGATTGCAAAAAATCAATTTAACAGGGAAAGAACAGAATCAACCAGGACTATCAATTTATCAGAATCGAACCAATTTAACAGGGGAAGAATAACCTATTTAAAAATCCACAACAAAACATGAAGTCTTAAATTAAAATTTCCTAAGACCTAAATAATCGAGCAGAATCAATACATTGTAAATCAATCCATACAAACAATCGAGAAGCATCAATCAAAAATTAATTGCAATACAATTGGACAAAATCGATTTAATAGGGGAAGAACGTAATTGACGAGGACTGTTAATTTTCAAAACCGAATCAATTTAACCGGGGAAGAACAGAACTAATTTCATAAGTTCCCAATTTATCAGAGAAGTTACCTAGAAAAAGAATCGACAAGCAGGTGTTGACGCAACAACAATTAGGTTTCCGCGCGACTACATCCCTTTCTCTTCAAGGCAATATTGCTTTACTAAACTTTTCTAATCTGAGGGAATCGATAATCTCATCTTAGGTTTTCCTAAAGTTTTCAAATTGGAGGGAACTGATAAATCTGTCAAAAAGAATTTGGAGGGAAGATCATTTCTATTTTTCTGTCGAGGGAAAAGTTAAAAAAATTAAAAATTTAATTCAATTAGTAATTTTTAGTGGCAATTATTTTTTTATTGCCGGTAAAAGGATATCTTTTACTGGCTAATGGCTATGTGCCGCTAAATTTTCAGCTTAAAGAATTTATTAGTAAAAATTGCCTTATTGCCGCTAAATAATTACCGCCAAAAGTCTTTTTTGTAGTAGTGTATAGCATCAAACTTCTTCCGAGTCATTGGAAGGCTAGTAACAAAATCCACGGTGATTCTCTCCCACTTCCACTCAGGAAGCTCAATCCTCTGAAATAACCCACCGGACCTCTGATGCTCGTACTTAACCTGCTGACAATTCAAACAACGAGCCATATATGCAATAATGTATTTCTTTATTCTGCGCCACCAGTAATGTTGTCTCAAATCCTAATACATCTTCGCGGCGCATGAGTGAATAGGATACCAAGAGCTGTGTGCCTATGCTAAAGATCGACTCTCGAATAGCATCAGCATTAGGCACGCAAACTCGCCCTTGCAATCTCAATACGCCATCATCTCCTAAAGTCATCTCCCTAGCACCTCCCCACTGCACCGTGTCTCTGAGGACACACAAATTGGGATCATCAAATTGTCGCTCCCGGATACGCTCCATCAATGATGAACGAGCAACCATGCAAGCAAACACCCTACTGGGCTCAAAAATATCAAATCTCACAAATCTATTGGCCAAGGCCTTAGCATCTAAGGCAAGCGGCCTCTGGATGACTGGAATATAGGCAAGACTACCAATCTGGCGGACTTTCTACTCAATACAATGGCCACCACATTGGCCTTCCCCGGGTGGTATAAGATAGAAACATCATAGTATTTCAACAACTCCAACCACCTTCGCTGTCTCAAATTCAACTCTTTCTGCTTGAACAAGTATTGAAGGCTCTTGTGATCCATGTACACCTCACACGTCACGCCATACAAATAATACCTCCAGATCTTCAAAGCATGAACAATGGTTTCCAATTCTAAGTCATGAACTGGATAATTCTTCTCATGGATCTTCAACTACCTCGAAGCATATGCTATGACCTTGCCATTCTGCATCAACACTGCGCCAAGCCTGATACGGGAAGCATCACAATAAACAGTATAAGGCCCATATCCCGTGGGCAAAATCAATACTGGTGCCATAGTCATGGCTTTGTTGAGCTTCTGGAAGCTCGCGTCGCACTCATCTGACCACCTGAACTGGGCACCCTTCCGGGTAAATCTAGTCATCGAGGCTGTGATGGATAAAAATCCCTCCACGAAATGTGTGTAGGAGCCAGCTAACCCCAAGAAGCTCCGGATCTTTGTAGCTAAATCTGGTCGAGGCCAGTTCTTGACTGTCTCTATCTTCTTCGGGTCCACCTGAATACCCTCTGCTGATACAACATGACCCAGGAATGCGACTGAACTCAACCAAAACTCGCACTTCAAGAACTTGGCGTACAACTGACTATCCTTCAGAGTCTGAAGAACCACTTTGAGGTGCTGCTCATGCTCATCCTGACTCTGGGAGTATATTAAGATGTCGTAAATGAATACAATCACAAATAAGTCCAAATAGGGCCTGAACACTCGGTTCATCAACTCCATGAATACTTCCGTGGCATTGGTCAACCCAAACGACATGACCAAAAACTCATAATGCCCATACTGAGTACGAAACACTGTCTTAGGGACATCAGATGCCTTAATCCTCAGCTGATGATAACCAGACCTCAAATCTATCTTCGAGAACACCCTAGCACCCTGAAGCTAGTCGAACAAATCGTCAATCCCCAACAGTGGATACTTGTTCTTTATCATCACCTTGTTCAACTGTCGGTAATCAAGAACATACTCATCGACCCATCCTTTTTTCTTTATAAACAACACTAGTGCCCCCCAAGGTGATACACTGGGTCTAATGAAACCCTTATCAAGCTAGTCCTGAAGTTGTGCTTCAACTCTTTCAACTGTGGCAGGGCCATGCAATATGGCGGAATGGAAATACGCTGAGTGCTAGGAGCCAGATCAATACAGAATTCAATATCTCTATCGGGCGGCATACCCGGCAGGTCTGAAGGGAAAACCACGGGGAACTCCCGAACAATAGGAATAGAGTCGATAGATAGAACCTATGTGCTGGAGTCGCGAACATACGCCAAATATGCTAGAAACCCCTTCTCGACCATACGTCGAACCTTGACATACGAAATAACACTACGGGTGGCATGACCTGGGGTCCCCCTCCACTCAAGTCAGGGCAAATCTAGCAAGGCCAAGGTCGTTGTCTTGGCGTGACAATCCAAAATAGCATGATACGAGGATAACTAGTCCATCCCAAAATAACATCAAAGTCCACCATGTCTAAAAGCAATAAGTCGACATGGGTCTCAAGACCCTCAAATACCACCACACATGAACGATGTACTCGGTCGACCATTATAGAATCACCAACCGGTGTGGACACATATACAGGAATACCCAAAGCCTCACTAGGCATGATCAAATAAGGTGCAAAATAGGACGACACATAAGAATATGTAGATCCCAAATCAAATAATACTAAAGCACCTCTATCACAAACCAGTATAGTACTTGTAATCACAACATCAGATGACTCGGCCTTCGGCCTGGCTAGCAATGCATATCAATGGGGCTGGCCCCCAACTCCCTAAACTGTATCTCTGGGGCGATCCGTTATGGGATGACCCCTACCTTTGGCTGTCTGAGATCCACCTCTACGGTCTCTACCTCTACCCTATGATCCCTTAGCCCGCCTCTAGCTGGCTGGGCAGCCTGTGGATCAGCTGCTACCTGAATCGTAGGGCGAGGACCCTGCTGCTGAGAACTACTCGAGGCTCGAGGGCAAAACCTGGTAATATGACCTGGGTCACCACAACCATAACATACCCTCGGCTGCTGAGACTAATGGCCCTGTCGACCGGTTTGTCCTCCCCTTAAACTTTAAGTGGTAGTGCACTGATGGGGGCTGGTGGTGCAGTGACAGTCTTCTGATGCGAAAAATACTACTGAGGACCACCATCGCCTGGAGTGCCATGCGAAACCTGAAGTGCCGACTGGAAGGGCCTTGGTGGATGGCCTCTGTCAGAGGAATCCCCACCTCCAGAGGTACCACTAAATCTACCAGAATGTCGAGGCCTCTTGTCTGAACCCTGACTACCTCATCAAACCAGTGCCATCTCTACCTGATGGCCGCATTGGCCGCCTCCTGAAAGGAAATATCACTGACAACTCCCACACCCATCTGTAGGCGAATCGGCTGAATCAATCTGTCAATGAACCCCCGGACCCTCTCTCGCTTTGTTGGGAGTATCACAACTACATGGCATGGCAAATCAATAAATCCAGTCTCATACTGTGTAACTGTCATGGAGCCCTGCTGGAGGCGCTCAAACGGTCTACGAAGTGCCTCCTTCTGAGTGACGGGGAGAAAGTTCTCCAAGAATAACTCTGCAAACTAATCCTATGTCAAAGCTAGAGACTCTGCTAGTCCAGATAGGCAATAATCTCTCTACCAAGTCTTGGCGGATCTTGCAAGCCTGAAGGTGCAAATATCGACCCCATTGGTCTCCACTATACCCATAGTTCTAAGGATCTTATAGCAATTGAATAGAAAATCCTGGGGATCCTCCGATGAAGCACCGCTGAAAGTGGTGATCAAAAGCTTGGAGAACCGAACAATTCTTTATAAAGCATCCAAAGACATGGTCGTCCCATCTCCGGCCTGAGCTGTAATACCTATCTGAGCTGCCACTGTGGGTTGAACCACTGGAACCTGAGTCCGGGGAGCTACCTGCCTTGGAGTACTTATAGCAGGAGTCTGAACTTCTCATCCAGTATGAGAAGTTACTGGTGCTACTGGCAGCAAACCCGCTCTAGCGACACTATCCATAAAGCCTGATATGTGGACAAGAACATCCTGGAGATCCGAGGAAAACATAACCCCTCCTAGGACCTGAGCTGGGCCTACTGGTGCTGGTGGGGTTGGAACCTCCTCATCAAAGTCAATATGAGGTTCCACCTCTGGAACTGCTGCCTGGCGCTGAGCTCTGCCCCTGCCACGACCTCTAGCACAGACTCGACCCCTACCTCTCACGGGAGCTGCTACTGGGGGCTCGGGCTGTTGCGCAGAAAAAGAAGACGCACGTGTTCTCGCCATCTGAGAAAGAACAGATTAGAACAACAATCAATATTTGAGAAACATAGTCGCACGACATGAATGAACAAAGTGAAATTTTTTCTAACTCTGTAGCCTCTGGGATAAATATAGACATCTCCCTACCGATCCCTCAGACTCTGCCGAGCTTGTTCATGAGTTGTGAGACCCAAGTAACCTAGTGTTCTGATACCAACTTGTCTTGACCCGGATTTTTTCCACCATCAAGTGTCGTGATGGCGCCTACTATTGGAGCTAGGCAAGCCAACCCTTTTAAAATATTCCACAAAACATTTATCTAAAATAATATAATAACTTAGATAATTAATTAAAAATGTGCGGAAGACTTTTAACAATAATAATAGCAAAGTGCGGAAGATTATAACATGGCACTGCCCAGCATCTGGTGTCACTACTCACGGACTACTAAAAGAGTTCTAAAACCATCAGTCTGAAAGAAAAATGCATAATAAGTCTATTTCGATACAATGAAAACAAACAAAATAAAATAGATGAGACTCAAGGCCAGCGATACCTAGGAGTCTTTGGACTGAAGGCGCGCTCCCGAACTATTGATGTGTCCCTAAAGCTGTCTCCTAACCTGTGCACAAAAGAGCACAGAAGTGTAGTATCAGCACAACCGACCCCATGGTGCTGGTAAGTGCCTGGCCTAACCTCGGCGAGGTAGTGACGAGGCTAGACTAGACCTACCGCAATCAACCTATACAAATATATGTGCAATAATGGAAAGATAACAAAATTTAAATAGATAATGGAAAGGGGCATGATGTGGGGTGTAACAATTCAATTGTAAGACCAACAACAAGAATGGAAACTGAATATCCAACATCAACAAAAGAAAGCCAGTAAATCAACAACTGCATGGCACCAACCATCATGCTTTTACTCTCAATTATCACAAAACTTTCAAATATAGTGCACAGCATCACCGTTCGTGCTTTCCTCACCAAAACTGTCAAATATAGTGCACGACATCACCCTTCACGCTTTCTTCACAAAACTGTCACATCAAGGCACGGAATGACCCTTCTTGATCAAGTAATCAAGAAATATGGCACGAAAAGACCCTTCGTGCTCAAATAATCAAGAAACATGGCACGGAAAGACCCTTCGTGCATAGTTATCAAAACACGGCACGGAAAGAACCTTCGTGCATAATCTCTCTTTCTCACCCAATCAACGTTCACAACCAAACGGGGAAAGGAATATAAAAGAAGGTTAAATATCCCGGCAAGGGAGAACAACTCAACATCAAGTCCCGGCAAGGGAAAAAAACTCAACAATAAGTCCCGGCAAGGGAAAATAACTCAACAATGAATCTCGGCAAGGGAAAAATACCAAAACTACGTCTTTAGGTCATTTGCTTCACAACTATCACTTCACAGTTCATTTCACAAGTAAGTAACTCAATTGTTTCACTTCTTGCAAATTTTTAAAGAAATTATAACTCACGGTCATGCTAGACTCGGGCGCATAGGTAATCGTCACCATACCTATACACCGACTCCATATAGCACAAAGCAAATATTGTCCTAATCCTATTCCCTCCAGCAAAAGTTAGATCAAACTCTTACCTCGAATCCGAAAATAGCAACTCAAAGCTCAACAATCGCCTTTCCTCTAAAATTCGACCCCAAACCAACGATATCTAACATAATTCAATTCATCATTATAAATAATAGCACAAGGATAAAATTCCCTAGCTTAGAAATGCAATTTCTAACTTTCTTCCAAAAATACCACAATCCGACACCGTGCCCACGTGGTCCAAACTCGAGGCTCGGACCAAAACCCAATCCCCTATTACCCCAGGAGTTCAATTATATAATTGGTTTTAATTTTCGACCCCAAATTGAGGTTGAATCACCCAAAATTCTCAAACCCTAACTCTACCCAAAAGCCCTAACTTCTATCTTGATTTTATGATTTAGGGCTTGGAATTTAATAGTTAGATGAAGAAAAGTGAGGAAATGAAGTTAAGATTACTTACCCAAGGAGTTAGGAACAAGGTAGAGCTTGAATTTCGTCAATGGAGGATTTTAGGAGAGAGTTCGAATGAAACAATGGAAGAAATCTGGAGTGAACACTGTTTTGGAGTTTAAATAGTCAATTACCCTTCACGTCCGTGAACAAGGTCGCGTTCGTGAAGGGTTGGGCAGGTTGAGCATCGCGTTTGCGTGGGGAGAATCGCGAACGCGTAGAATAAAAGTTGGGGCTTCACAGTTGGCCTACGCGAACGCGCAGAATGAGCAGGCCAGGCTCTGCGAACGCGGGAGCCTTCACGCGGACGCGTAGAGGAAAAGACAAAGATCCAGATTTTGTTATATGCGAACGTGATGGGCTATTCGCGAACGCGAAGGAGGGAAAAAGGAGGGCATCGCGAACGCGACCAGAGGGGCACGAACGCGATGAAGAGTAGCCTGCTGCAATTTTTTCTAAGTGCAAAACATCCTGAACCACCCCCAAAATCACTCCCGAGCCCTCGAGGATCCCAACCAACCACACGCACTAACTCAATATCATCCTAGGATCTTTCTCAGGCGATCAAATTGTCAAAATAATATCATAATCAAAGAATCAACCTCAAAACTCAAAATTTTTATTTCAAAGTTCAAAACTTCCGAATTTTCAATTTTTAGTGCGAAACACGTCACATGACGTCTGTTTTCAACCAAACTTACATATAGCGCTTAACGCTCATTTAGGACTTGTACCGGGTGTCGGAACCAAAATACAAGCCCGATACAATTACTTTTGATCAAATCTCATTTTCATTCTTCCTTAAGCATTTTCAGAAAACAATTTCACGGAAAAATTCTGTAATCGGTCCTGAGACTTCAGATTTTGATTTCGGGAATACGCTGGGGTCCCATACTTTTCAACGGACCCTCCGGGACCGTCACATCACAGGTCCCGGTCCTTTTACCCGAAAGTTGATCAAAGTCAACTATATCAATATTATTACCAATATTCATAGTTTTTAACACAGAATTGTAGTATATCAACATAAAAATTTTCTGGCTTCAGACCCAGCCTGCGCACGCAAATCGAGGTAACTAAATAAGAGGTTTTTATGGCCTCGTAAGCACAAAGAAAGGGAGAATTACGGTGATGACCCTTTGGGTCGTCACAGAAAGATCACCACCCTTTGCATTCATTTGGCTTTAAGATTACCACCTTCTCATAGGCTGAAAGATCGCCAACCTATTCAAAGGCATCATAGTTCATAGGCACCATCTGCATATCCCGAGAACGCCATTTCATGGCCTGCGAATCTTTACTTTCATGCTCTTCGTGGCTCGGGACATCATAGTCCAAGGACGTCATCCTAACCGTCCAAATACCGCATGCATGGTCAAAACGGGAACTTTCATCATGATTAAATTATGCACAATATACACTATGTTGCTCATTTATAGGTACAACAGCTAGCAAAAAACCGTCTCAGCGGGAGCGCCCCTGCTCAAGTTCTCCGCAACCTATTCGACTTCATAGCCTTTCTCAAACTAGAAAATAGTGTCCATAGTTTTTCTAATCCCCGTCATTGGCTCCTGAACTACATATGGCCTGATTCTTGTAAAACCAGGGATATGTAGGCAGCTCAAAAATCAGAGCACGATCAAAATTCTTTTGCAATCGCCAATTTCGGTCAAAATTGGCCATCTTATCTTCACCCGACAACTCTTTCATCCTCCTCGAGTAAAGAGGGGCAGCTGTTGATACCCAATTTTTTTCTATGTATTTTTATATATACTCAAATACTTAAAAATAGTATATGTATGCATGCCCAAAGGTTTATTTTTTCTCAATTTTAAGGGCTTTAGAATTGACTTACTGTATATTTTTAACAATAAAAACTACAAAATTATTCCCAAACTATTATTTTTCCCGAATAACATATTTCATTCTCATATTTACAATAAAATATAAATAATATAATTTTTTTTATATTTTTCACAAATATATTCGAAATTTGTAAAGCTTAATTGCATGAAATTGCAATTATAGCCTATGTTATAATTAACCGTGTTTTATAATTATTAAATTTTTCCTATTATTTTTAATTATGTTTATATATTATTAATTAGTTATGTGTTTTCAATTTATTTTAAATCATTTATTGCTATTTGAATTAATTAAAAAGGGAAAATGGCTATTTTAAATCTGGCCTAGTACTATTTCCAATTTAGCCCAAAGTGCACCCTTAATTAACCCCAATTTAAACCCTTAATTAGAAGACCCAATTTTGGTTTTAACCCGCCCAAAACCCAATAAATCTAACCCGCCCGTCTCCCACTTTATATCTTGCCCGTTGATTGTTTTAATCAACGGCCCTCGTTCTCCCTTTCCTATTTAATTCCGCCCCAACCCCCACACCTAATCATTTTCCAAAACCAGCTGCCCCAAAATTCTCTCTTCTCTCAAACACTCTCTAAAGCCACTTGAAACCCTTGCCGCCTGTCGTCGTCTCCGACTAAACCCACCGGCGTCCATGGCTTCCCAGGCCATGGACAACCTATATCCTCTTCCCTTCACCCCAAACCATAATTGTTCAAAGCTTTCGAGGTCAGATCTTTAACAAACCTTCTTAGGTACTCCGCTGACCTGAGTTCATGTGGCTCCTCCGGCTCCGTTCCAGCGTGTTCAAGCTCTTATAGGCCTAGCCATGGCTCAGACATACTCAAGACCAGATCGTTCCAGGCCTTCGTGTTTCTAGGGTTTCTAAGAAACCCTAAAAAAGATTGTTTGAGGTTTTATCCTTGTTTTCTTATATCTGTAACAGATCGGTCTTCTACTCGATGTTTTAAGGATTTTCCCCAATTTTCCCTTTCATAATCAGTCTGCTCAAAATTAGAATTTTCAAAAAATCCTAAAACGATTCTTCTTCTTTTCCTTTCTTTTTGTAAATATGTGTGTCCATGTCATACATATGTGTTTTCGTCCATTTTTATGCATGTTTTTACTCCTTTAGTGATTCTACTGGTTATCTTGCATGACTTTCTACTGTTTCCCCTACTAAGATTGTTTGCCTTTAATGGAGTCGTTTGGTTTCTAAACTTTCTTCTTTTACTGCTTCCTAAATTTCTATGGCATCTCTTCTCTTTTCTGACTTTACTTGAGATCTGATCTTTCTCTTACGCTCGTCCTTTGCAACTTTGTCACTCTACTGCTTCTGATTGCTGTGTGTGTTTGTGTATTTCCTCAAGAAACTCTGAAAAAGTTCCCCATGCTTATTGTGAGAATTTTCTTTCTCTTTTCTGTGTCCTACTCGGACTAAAGCCTTGTGTTTGTGATTCTTGCGAGCTTTTGGTTCTAGGGTTCTACCCTAGAAAACCTAGGATCTCAGACTCATGTTAAGTTCATATATTGAACTGGAACTTGCTTTTCTTTTGCTTATGATTCTTAGACTGCTTATGCCGATCTATTCTTCCTTGCTTGATATTAGCATGCTTATATACGAGGGTTTCCTTCTGAGTTGATTCTATTAGCTTGTGATTGATTTCAATCTCCTTTTACTATGGCTCAATTGATTTGCTACTGATTTTTCAACTTAGCATTTTCCCCTATTTTCCTAACTAAGTTCATTCAAGGATTTTTAATTTCCAGCTGTTTGATTATAGTATTTTCCTTATTCTATCAAACCGTGTACTATATGTTTTCTTACTTTAAATAGACTCTGTATGCACTTACCTTTATTCTGCTACTCTGAAAAGGTTTTCAATACTCTCCTTTCCTTAATTACTCATTCCCCTTTGAAATCAAATCCCTTTGACTAAGGGAGATTTTATTTGATTGACTGAAATTTTATTTCCTTTCCTTCTTGCTTACTCATTTTTGCACTATAAAAAGGGACAAACATTTCAACAACAACATACAACACAGTTCTCAGAGTTCTTTTCTGCACCTTTGCAATACAAAATCATCTCTGTCTTTGAAATATACTAGCTATTACTCTCTTTACTACTACTCTCTCTACTACCACTTACTCTAATAATGTTTCTCTAGTAAGCACTCTACTCCTTTCTCTCATACTGTCTGAATATTTCTAGAATTCCTCTGAATTCCCAAGTACTTCCTGAAGTTTTCTGCTAACTGTCTGGCTGTCTACTTGTTGTTGTTTCACTGCCGTACTAAAATTGAAAACTTGTATGTACTTCTAAGTTAAATAACACTCTCCTACCATGTGTATTCACTTCTTTTCTTCTACACATTCTTCACTGTGTGTTTATGTTCTGTAGAATGTTCTTCTATGTCCTTGCATCTTCAGTATGCTATGCTTTCTTATATTTTCCTTAATATCGGTGTATGCTTCTATATGGAAATCCCTTCCCTCTATTCACTTTTGTGTGTTAGTACCATTCTAAATCATGGCAGCATATGATATTGATGTCCATGATCCAAAATCAGACTCTCCCGAGTCTCTACTCAAATGCTTTCCCATTCCATCTCCCCTTTATGTGCTGAGCTTTAACTTGGGTCTGGTAGTCTCCTAATCACCACTCAGACCCTAAGTGTGACTGCCTAGAGTCTGCTCCTATTTGTTTGACCTAAGAAAAGGGTCAGGGGTGTTCCAGCCTATGCCATGGTGGGTATGACCACCCTTTGCTATGGTTTCACTCTCACTTTGCACTCATTCCTAGTTCCTAAGTTCTACCCCCTTTTGGTAAGCTATTCTTAGGGACCCTGGAGTTCCCTATGAACTTGGATGCCTGAGGCTGGTAATTCCACACTTGCACTATTCTGTAATCGTATTTACTCTTCAGAGTGTAAGCATTACCTGGGCTCTTGAAGCTCTTTGGAACTTTGAAACACTCTGAATAAGTGAAGGCCTTGGATTCTGGAATCAGGATATAGTGGAACAAATGTTATTGGATATTAAGATTGAATTAGGCTGCTCGAATCTAGCTTTAGGTTGTGATGTATTTTTGTTTACCTTATTTCTTCTGGTTCTGTAATAATCTTATAAAAAAAAGGAACTCAGGGAAATATTAGTAAAAGGGTATGCGAGGGGTTGATATTTACTTGCATATGTTAAAGGGTAGTTACCATGCCTAGAGATATCATAGCTATAGGTTAAGCGTTTAACTTACCTATAGATCATGTATATAAGCTTTTACATTCCTTACATTCAATCATTTAGATATCATGCCTATAGGATTTAATGTTCAACCATGTTGCCAGTCATTAGAAATCATGCCTATAGGACCTAATAATCGACTAATTGCATATAGAAATCATGCCTATAGGGAACGTGCGAAACTTTAGGCAAACCGTAGGGTAATCAAATACTCTATTTCTTAACGCTTAATAACATTAACAAGTCTTAAGAGAAAATTAAGGTATAGATGTCCTGCCTATAGGGTTTCGGACTCGCCAAATCTGTGTAAGTAATAATTCGGCCACTGTCTTCAGCGTTTCAAACAAAGCGTCCAAACTTTCTAACTTGCATTTCTCATTTTTCTAAAATATTTTTCTCAACTCTCTGCCTAATTTTTATTCGCCTCATGGAGCTCTCTTTCAAAACAGTTTTCAAACTCATTCCCCTTTTAAAGCATTCTTACTTCTGAAACTCTACTTCACAATTCTGATGTATTTCTACTGAAACAATTTTGCTGATTTTTTAAGACTCGGAACTTTCTGTGATTTTCAAAGCTTCTATTTCAAACTCTTTCGCATTAGGTTCTTGATCAGTAAATTGTATAAAATACATCAACTTCTGAAAATTGGATCCGGGTTTTCTAATGCAGACTTTTTATCCAACTCTACGTGTTAAACTAGTCTGTCCGCCGTTTAATTGTTAATGACTAACTAAATATCTGCATGACATGCTACACTAGTTGCTATGTGATTCATGGGGTTTATATGAGCCTTTCGTGTGTTTGTTTCGTCCCTCAATATTTGCTACTTGTTTTGCTTGTCGCCTTAGTCTTTCATCCTTTAAAAACTTCATATATGTCTGTGTTTCCTTTCCCCTTTTTAGGATTAGGAGTCCTAAACCCCGGGACAGACAGGTTGGGACGGGTATTAGCATGTAATAAGTAAACGAGAATAATCGTGTTTAATACCTTAACGGGGTGGGAATGGTAGAATATGGATATGATGACTGGTACGCTAATATCCGTGTGAGAATGATTGTTGGGTATTGCACCAAAGTGATCCATATTATATTTTAACCTAGGACCTCTCTTCTTTAGTTATATGATATGATGTTTTCTTAAGAACTTCAATGTTTTCTTCAACTAATCTTTCCAAAACTACTTATGCTTTCAAAACCTTCAACTTATTTGTATTCCCTATGTGCCAACGTTGTTTGTTTACTTCTATTCTTCTTAAAGTCACAACTAAGTACGGCCGAGAACCACACTAGTGGATCTTGAGGGGTGCCTAGCACCTTTCCCTCGAGATAATCTCAAGCCCTTACCCGAACTCTAGTCTTCTTTCAAAAATCTTCTTTTTTTCTTTCATGTGTCCTAATGCACTATAATCATTAGGCGGCGACTCTTCAAAATCCATAACACGATTCCTCAAGAGGGAATAAGAGTTGTTTTGTCGATAATGTCGTAAACCTGATTTTTTTCTTTAGAAAAAGGGGGAGTCGACAAAGTGGACTTGGGGCTCGGGTTTTGTTAGTTTCGAGATTTTCGCTATTCTTTTATTATTTTTTATTGAGTATTGTTCCATTAGCATAATGTGATATATTCACTCTGATGTTCAACGCACGTGGAGGCTGATTTGAGGGGAAAACGTAACGCGAGCTAGAGTTTTCACCGATTCAAGGTGAGTAATGATTGTAAATGCTATCATGAGGGTTTGGAAACCCGGATTTGCACACCATCGTGTTGTATTGAGGTGACTTGCACACAGATAACGGGCGTGGGGTAGAGCACCATTGGGGATTGTGACCTTGTCCGTCCCGAGAGATATTTTTACTGTGTTTTCTACTTGAACTATGTTGAGAATCATCCTTATTTTGATTTGATTACTACATTTGGGTCTTCTTGCCAATTATTTGAATCCTTCAGGGATTGATATCACTGTGTTCACATAGTTTACATATCATTTGATCTCAGTCCAAGGTATTAAATACTGTTTTGCAAACTTAACCATCTTTCTAAAATTTGAAAACTTAAATGATATTTCTAATTGATATTTAGAGCTGAGAACTACGGTATTACAAATGCCCAAGGGGCCTATGATGACTTCTGGACTGAACATGGATCGGTCTGTGTGCCGCACTAGTGATTTTGGGATAGTGGTAACAGTGGCACTATAATATGCATTTTGGTCAGGTAATAATGACTTACCAGTCAGGTAACAATGGCTGACCAGTGGTAACAATGGCTGACCAGTGGTAACAATGGCACTGCAATATTAATTTTGGCCAGGTAACAATGACTGACCGGTCAGGTAATAGTGACTGACCGGTCAGGTAATAGTGACTGACCATGAATTTATTAATGCCACCAGATGGTTTAATATTGTGCTGCCGCTGTAGGAGCCCCCCCTCGCCCTCCCCCCGGAGTCTATACACACCCCCAGTGAGCTCCATCGACGTTTAATATATGGATGGCTCGGGTTGCACGCCGCAAAGGGTAACAAAGTGTACCTTCACATGCATTGCGTTGCACTCATGCATTTTTCCCTATTTGTATTAATTGTCATGACATTTCAGCACTCTGATTTCATTGGCTTCCATGATACTTCTTGCACTAATTAACTGATATCCCGATGTTATTTGTTAGCGGAGTGCAGTGCCCGAGGGGCAGACTTTTGTGCTGGCTTGCAATACTTGTTTCGCATTCATTTTCTTAACTATTGAAAAAAGATATTTTCAAAAGAGGTTTTAAACTGAGCCCAGATATTTCTAAAGATTTCACGGTTTCACTAGTTTCTCAAAGAGTTACACTGTACTTTATAGCATGATGACTTGCTTTACGTGGTTTCTTGTTGCTTAGTTATTATTTACCTTTATTACTCACTGAGTTGGAGTACTCACTTTACTCCCTGCAACTCGCGTGCAAATGTAGGTATTGGTCTACCCGGTAGCGGGTTTGAGCTAGTTGGGGATTTTGCTATTGTAGCCGAGCAAGGTGACCGCCAGCGTTTGCGGCACCATATTTCTTCTTTTGATTCTAAATTTTCAATCCATGTATTATAGGCCTTATAGTTGACTTAAAGATCCTTCTAGATGTTCGTGAATTGTGACACCCCGGTCGGCTGTATCGGGATGGTTCCCTATTTTATTAATTATCTCCCGCACATATGATAATTTGTTAATGTTTTAGACTTATTTATGCTATGTAAGTATTAAAGAGGTATTGATGTCTGATGGCTGGCCTTGTCTTCACGAGAAGCGTCATCAGGACTGGGTTTGGGAATTTGGTCGTGACAAGTTGGTATAAGAGCCTAGGTTACTAGGTCTCACGAGTCATGAGCAGGTTTAGTAGAGTCTTGCAGATCGGTACCGAAATATCAGTATTTATCCTTGAGGGGCTGCGGAACCTTTAGGAAAAATTTCACATTCTTGAAATCTTATCATGAGTCCTTGCTTCAGCTTGAAAGAGTAACTCTTGAAATTCTTTCCACGTGTTTGTATGCGCGCATGAGCGCTCAGTATCAAATGTGCCTTGATGTCTTGTGATTTCCTAATCAAGGGGCAAGACGTGATCTCTATTAGTTGATTATTGGGCCAGTCTGAAGGACTTGAGGCCCGATCTTTGCCTATTCTAGTACTGCGTGATGTTTCTATATGACCTGGAAGTCTTGAGGAGGATATTCTAGGTGAGAGGTGGAAAATTAGGTGTTTGAATTCCATTGTGATTCGAGTTATAACCCGAGTTATGGGTGCGTGAAGAATCTTTTCATGTTTCTAGTTGAGAGTGAAGTAAAAAGTTTATGTTGCACCATAAGTTTAGACTCGGAAAGACTAAGTGACTATGTAATGTGTATGTCGGTGGAAGGTGTGCAGGAATGTTATATAGAGGTGAAGCAAGTGGGTTATTTCCTGCAGAGTGTTCTGAAGTAGCGTGAATCCTTATGTGTATGTTGATGATCTCATGCGTGATGGAAAAATATGTGTTGAATTTGAAATTTCGGGTCACTTAAGAGAGAGTGGGATTAATTATTGCAGTAATAAATGCGAGATTTGCAGAAGATATACCGTATTAGATGATCTGTGTTTTCACTACACGATAAATGAATTTATCTTAATCTTACTAAGGTATTGGGGCATCAATAGAGTAAAGTATTATGAGTTAGTGAATATATCTTCATTTATGGCTTCGAGCCAATTTGGGGAGTTTTCTATTGATTATCTAATTGCACGGTTATGTGCTATGTTGGTTCTAACTTGGGCCTTGCTAGCGAATTAGCTATGGTTAGAGTAAAGGAAACTTTTGACTAGGGTTATATTACGCTTCATAGGGTATGAAAATTTCGGAATATCTAGAGTTGTTGTTGGCAAGGAATGGTTGGTGCTTAGTGCAGGAAGTTTCCTGGTTGTAAGGGGATAAGGATCTCATTCTGCGGTATCGGAATAATAATGAGGCGCGGGTGGTTCTGTTTGTTAGGTCAGAATAATTGCAATTTAAATATAGTGAATGATTGCATATAACAATTGGGTATTTTAAGGTTTTGCATGTGATTAGAAACTAAGTTTCATTGGAAGATGTCAAGAATTGTGGTACTTTTCTATATAAATTATGGGATTCTATGTATTAGTATTAAGAAGGTAAAGGTAACGGATTTAGATTCGCGGGAAGTCCCTTTAATGTAAAGTATTTTGATCGTGGTGCTCTTGAGAATAACTGTGAAAGTATTTAGCGGCTTACAGGTTCAGTCAGTGTGGTTTATGCTTGGTTCTCGTGTGGTAAGCCTAGGTTGAGAAATTGTGGTGCTACCGCATGGAGAAATATCAAGTTGAAGATGAATCGGAAGGAAATTTGGACAGATGGAGTAGCTTGATGGTAGACCGGATCGACATGGCAATGATATGATTAATTCTATGTGTGTGTTTGAGGTAATGAGTTTGTACAAGTATTTTACAGAAATTCTCTTAGGCTTCATGGCTTTCTTAGCTTGGTCTAGTTAGAATGATTCAGTCCTGGCGGATTAGTTGGTTCAACGGAACAGGAAGAGTTCTTGTTGGGTTTTACCGTGGTTTGGAGATGTATGTCTTCTGTGGCCTTTGTTCTAGACGGGATCAATGGAAAGATCTTGACTAGTTTAGTGCATATATGTATATGGATCAGAAGGAAGGTAAGGTTTTCATGTATCCTCGGATGGCATGTTATATGCGGTATGTAGTGAAGGACCGAGACTTGCAAGTGTAAAGTTACAGTTCAGATATGAAAGGATGTTCATGAAACTCTTATACAGTGGATAAACTCATATGAGCATAGTGACTTGAGGCGTTTCATGTGTAACAGTTTTTGGAAAGGAACACGCATTGTAGAGAGGCCACGTGGAGATATTACCTTTCGGGATAGATTCAGGTGTTCTATTTCTATGATGTGAGACGAGGTCTCAGCCTTGGGTTGCGATGGCACTAATTAACTTGAGGTACAACTCTTTCGTTTGAGTCATTTTTCATGATTTGAGTATGTTTAGACCGTTTCTAATTGGGGCACGTATTATGAAACGTGCGGCTTAGGCCTGTATTGAGGCATCATATCACCAGAGTGGTGTGTTGGACTCAAGGTGATCATCACTAATGAATATGAACGCATTTGATTTCGGCTTGTTTGAAGGATAATATCAAGGTTCGGCTCGGAAATTTGCTATGGTAATTGTCGGAGGAGAAGTGGCTTCATAAATGGTTGGTCTTATTTATGGTTTTGGTTTATTGCATATTTCAGTATCGTTGGTAGTATAAGAATGTTTTGGAATGAGATTTTAGTCGATAAGAGGTTACCTACCGGTATTTGAGTGTTGTGGGAAACTGCTATGGATAGAAGTTATCATATAGAGTATTTAGGTTGTGTGGTATATCATGTGATTGCACTTGAGGTTGCACGTATGGGTTATTACAGCTGGTTTGGGCCCATTCTAAGTATAGATGTGAGGTTCTGATCTTGTGTATGATTTCGGAAAGTGCAATGTGGTTCTAGGTTTATGGTCAAGATGGATTGTGAGATTTCAGCTGAGTTGTGTTATCGGACCTATGCAAGATAGGGTGACGTGGGATCACCCCGGGTATATGCTTGGTATGGTCATTCAATTATTGGTTAGCTTCTAATATAACTCTAGGTACGCTCGCGGACGAGCATTTGTTTAAGTTGGGGAGGATATGATGACCCGACCCGCCGTCTCAGGAGTTACTGCCTCGTTTCCCCCATTGTATGCCTCTTCATGTTTCGCTATCGGTATTTGGTGTGTTAGATTTGACTTGGATTGGTTTTGATAAGAAATGAGACACTTAGTCTCTTTAATGAAGGCTTAAGTTGAAAAAGTCAACCGGACATTGGCTTATGAGTAAGAGGGATCAGATGTAATTTTTGATGATTCGATTAGCTCCGAAGGAAGATTTGTGACTTCGAAGTGCGATCAGAGTTGATTTTGGAGGTCCGGTGTGGAATTAGGCTTGAATTGGCGAAGTTAGTATTTTGGCGAATTCCGGTTGGTAGGTGAGATTTTGATCTGAAGGTCAGAACGGAATTCCCAGAGTTGCAGAAGTTTTGTTAGGTGATTTTGGATTTGTGTGCAAAATTCAGGTCATTCGGAGGTGTTTTGGTCAGGTTTTTGATCAGATGCGTATTTCAAAAGTTTTTAAGAAACTTTGGCTTGAATCCGATGTGAATTAATGGTTTTAGCATTGTTTGATGTGTTTTGAAGATTGTAACAAGTTTGAATAATATTTTAAGATGTGTTGGTACCTTTGGTTAAGGTCTCGGAAGCCTCGGGATAATTTCTGGTGATCAACCGAACTATTTTTGGACTTAAAGATTGCAGATTCAGCTGTTTGTGTTGCAAATGAATGGTTGGTCTGGAATTTAGTCTTTGCAATCTCACGGCATAGGGTAACGTTCGCGTAGTTCTGAAAGGCGAAGCTTCGCGTTCGCGGTGGGGATCACGCGTTCGCATAGAACGAAGTTAAGGCCCTGAGTATTTATTCATCGCGATCACGACCATAGGGACGCATTCGCGTAGTTGGAGGTCCTGAAGGTTTGCGTTCGTGGGCTGGGAGCCGCGTTCGCGTAGGGATAAATTTTGGTCAGCAGTTTCTGTTCATCGTGAACGCGGGGGTGTTGACTGCGTTCGCATAGGGTAAAAATGCACTTGAGCAGAATGGTTTTATATTATTTCATCCACGAAGCTTGGTCCATTTTCCTACATTGTTAAGCACCTTGAGAGCCCTTTGGTAGAAATTGAAGAGGGTTTCGACGGGAATTGATTGGAAGTGAGTCCTATGGCCTAGAATCATCGTTTTATTGAAGAATCAATCTATAAATTCGTGGAAATTTGAGTAAAATTGGAAGAACTATGGCTTGCCTTTTGAAATGAAAATTTGGTATTTGAGGGGCATTTGAGCTCTGATTATGATAAATTTGATATGTATGAACTTGTGGAGAGACAAAGAAAGCGGTGATGTGAAATTTTTAATTTTTCGAGTGGGTCCGGGGCTCAGGTTCTTCTAGTTTCACGATTTTCCTATTTTTCAATCGTTTTTTATTGGGTGTTGTTCCCTTAGCATATTGTGATGTATTTACTCTGACTTTGGTTAGATTCGACGCGCGCGGAGGCCAATTTGAGGGGCAAATGCGTCGCGAGCTAGAGTTTTGACCGGTTCAATTTGAGAAATGATTGTAAATGATATTCCGAGGGTTTGAAACCCCATATTTGCACACCATCGTGCTGTATTTAGAGTACTTGCACGCCGGATAACGAGCGTAGGGTAGAGCACCAATAGGGATTGTGACCTGGTCCGTCCAGAGAGATATTTTTACTATGTTTTCTACTTGAACTAAGTTGAGAATCATCCTTATTTTGATTTGGTTGCTACATTTGGGGCTTCTTGCCATTTATTTGAATCCTTCAGGGATTGATAACACTGTGTTCACATAGTTTACATATCATTTGATCTTAGTCCCAGGTTTTAAATATTGTTTTGCAAACTTAACCATCGTTCTAAAATTTGAAAACTTAAATGATATTTCTAATTGATATTTCGAGCTGAGAACTACTATTTTACAAATGCCCAATGGGCTTATGATGATTTTTGGACTGAGCATGGATCGGGATGAACACTGCAGCAATAACTTTGGGAAAGTGGTAACAATGGCACTGTAATACGCGTTTTGGTCAGGTAACAATGACTGACCAGTCATGTAACAATGGTTGACCAGTGGTAACAATGGCATTGCAATATGCGTTTCGCTCAGGTAACAATGAATGAAAAAGAATTTATTTATGCCACGAGATGTCTTGATATTGCGCTTGGGCTGTAGGAGCCCCTCCGGAGTGTGTACACACCCCCAGTGAGCGCTCGACATTAAATATATGGATGGCTCGGGCTGCACGCCGCAGCGGGTACCAGAATGTATCGTCATATGCATTGCATTGCACTCATGCATTTGTCCCCATTTGTATTAATTGTCATGACATTTTAGCACTCTCATTTCATTGTCTTCCATGCTACTTCTTGCACTAATTACTTGATATCCCGGAGTTATTTGTTAACGGAGTGCGGTGCCTGAGGGGATGAATTTTGTGTTGGCTTGCACTACTTGTTTTGCATTCATTTGCTTAACTATTGGAAAAATAAATTTTCAAAAGTGGTTTTAAATTGAGCCCAGATGTTTCTAAAGATTTCACGGTTGCACTGTTTTCTTGAAGGGTTACACTGTACTATATAGCAAGATGACTTGCTTTACGTGGTTTCTTGTTGCTCAGTTAATATTTACCTTTATTACTCACTTAGTTGGAGTACTCACTTTACTCCCTGCACCTCGCGTGCAAATGGAGGTATTGGTCTACCCGGTAGCGAGTTTGAGCTAGTTGAGGATTTTGCAATTGTAGACGAGCAAGGTGACCAATAACTATTATGCTTACATGTTTTATACCCATTATTGCCTAAGATTTATGAGTGAATTGCCATAAATTAGACTCAAAATGCTTACAAGTTGCGCTTGGTTGCAGGTTTGAGCAACAAGATGACAGATGTCAAAGTTCGTCTCAAAAAGGAGTGAAATTTGCCAAGTGTCAAAAGACAAGTGATGTGGGGAACTAGTTGACCTGCGCGGTCTCCACTGATGTGCCACGCGGTCGCGCGGAAGAGTTCAGAGACTGATCAAATCCCAAGCCAACATGCACGGTCCGTGCTCATTTCTACGAGGTACGTGACAATGAGAGTTCAGAGACTTAGGAATTCAAGGAAAAGCCCACACGGCCGCACACCAAATCAATGCGGTCCGTGAGGATGAAGTTTAGAGAGTGTTGATTTTTTCCAAGGTGTACACGCAGTTGCGCCCCATTTTTACGCGGTCCACACCTTTCAGCCAGCGCGGCCCCGCTGCCTTTTTGTACGATCCACTCTCCCATCTTCGGAAGTGAGATGTAAATACCAAGACCCCTATGCAGCCGCGGGGCATTTATGCGCGGTCCACGCCAGACCCGTAGAGATATATTTGTCCAATTTTTCCTGTGTACTATAAATAGAACATTTTACTTGTTTTAGGTCAGGTATGAGATATCAGATAGCATCTGAGCTCATGACTATAAATTTAGCCTATTTTGGGCAATTTCATCTTGTATTAATATGGATTTGAGTAGATTAACTTTGTAGTTAATTATATGTCGATTTTATCTACTATTTCTTCAATTTCTGTTTCTATTATGTCTAGCTAAACCCATTAGCTAGGGTTGTGGCTTAACCCTAGTGTGGGTAATTAAAGGGTGTGATTGTTTAATACATGAATGTTTTTGGGTATTTGTTATTTAAGTTAATCTTATGTTTTCATTAAGATTTAGTGGGTGCAAACACTAAGTCTAGCTTAGTGGGTCTTGACTCTTCTTGAGGAAGAGAGTCTATGACCCCAAAATTAATTCCAACAAGGAGTTGGGATGGACCCATGAGAATTGTAGTCCTAATTAATGGGTTAAACCGCGAGAGAGTAATTAACCAACTTGAACCCTAAGTTGCTTGGGAAAATTGGCCGACCCAATTGATGTCAAGAGAGTCAGTCGGGCAAAATCACTCTCTTTACCGAGAGGTGTGAGAGTGGGTGCAAAAGTGCAACGGTTATAGCATATGTCACATAATCATCATTCTTGCATTAGGAATCTCTACCCGTTAGTTGACCACCTAAGTAAATGCCACGACCCTAGTGCCTTTCTCTATATTGCATACTACCTAGAATTAATATCATAGCATATCTTAATTTAAATTTGTAGTTGGTAAAATTTAGTTATTAATCAAAAGAAAAAAAACCAAAAATGTTAGAAGTACAATTAGGAGCTCAAACACACTCCAAGACCAAATAAATACTCGACTTCATTCTAAGCTCCCTGTGGAAATTGACCCCGATGTCACTATTGGGTAAAAGTATTAGCGCCCTATGTTTCGTAGGTTGAGTCCGTTTGCGCCCTCTGTTTCGTAGGTTGAGTCCTTTGCGACAAGTGACCGCCAGCATTCACGGCACTAGATTTTTTCTTTTGATTCTAAATTTTTAATCCATGCATTAGAGGCCTTGTAGTTGACTTAAAGATTCTTCTAGATGCTCGTGACTTGTGATACCCCGGTCGGGCTGTATCGGGATGGTTTCCTGTTTTATTAATTATCTCCCGCACATATGATAATTTTATTAACGTTTTAGACTTATTTATGCTATGTAAGTATTAAAGAGGTATTGACGTCTGTCGGCTGGCCTTGTCTTCACGAGAGCCGCCATCACGACCGGGTTTGGGAATTTGGTCGTGACAAACTTTCTGCCCCAAAAAACAAGAAGCGATAAATAAGTATGTATATGTAATTTCAAGAGGAGTGTGATGGCTGAATGTCGTCATTATAAGCCGTCTAGAGAAGCCAACAAGAGTTTGACAAGAAACAACAACTACGACATCCAAGTAAAATCCTACTTGTGGGGTCTGAGAAGGACAGTGTGTACGGAGATCTTACCCTACCCCGAAAGAGTAGAGCTCGACTCAGAAGAAACAAAGAGGCAATATCAGTACTGCTACAAAAATCATAGGAAAAATAACGACAACATGAAACCAATAGAAATGATTGCCAGTAAATAGACACAACACTATGAGAAACGAAAGAGTAGCAAAACACAACATTTCCACTAACTATCTTAGACAAAAACCCTACCACACTAGTCCCACAAAGGTACGAAGTAAGGTAAGACTCGACTACCTCCTAACCTAAAACCCTAATACTCAACTACAACTTCCTACCAAGGCTATGTCCTCAAAATTCTAAATTCTCGACATGTCCTACTTGATCACCTCTCCCAAATACTTCTTATACCGCCTTGTACCCCTTCTTGTGCACTCCACAACTAGCCACTCACACCTCCTCACCAAAGCATCTAGACTTCTCCTCTGTACATGCCCCAACTATCTGAGCCTCGCTTCCCGCATCTTGTCATCAATGGGAACCATGCGCACCTTCTCCCGAATATCATCATTCCTAATCGTATACATCCTAGTGTACCCGCATATCCGCCTCAGTATCCGCATTTTTGCTACTTTCATCTTTTGAATATGAGAGTTCTTAGCAGGCCAACACTTAGCCCCATACATCATGACCAGGTTAACAACTGCTTTATAGAACTTACCTTTGAGTATCAGTGGTACTCTCTTATCACGTAGGACACCAGATGTTAACCTCTACTTCATCCATTCCACCCCAATACGGTGTGTGACATCCTTGTCGTTCTCCCCTCCCTCTGGATAACGTACCCAAGGTACTTGAAGCTGCCTGTACTTGGGATGATCTGTGATTCAAGCCTCACATCCATGCCCACTTCCCTTGGCACAACGTTGAACTTACACTCAAGGTATTTTGTCTTCATCTTGCTTCGCTTGAAACACTTAGATTCAGGAGTCTCTCTCCAAACCTCCATCCTCTTGTTAACATTGGTTCGCGACTCGTCAATCAGAACTATGTCATCAATGAATCGCATACACCATCAGGGTCGTACATAGAGTTCTTTGCAAGCGTTGTCGATATTTAAAATAGTGAATAAATGAATAAATATAGCAGTGATGCTATATTTTAAAAACGATTCAAATTATATCAACAAAATGAAGTACAACTACAATACTATAACCCTTGCTCGAACTTTCTAAAATGTATGCATAAAGCCTCATAGAGTACTAAATTTTTTTTATACATGGCATCACACAACTACTCAAATTTATATATAAGTTTTAAGCAACTAAAAATAATTTTTTTATTGTGTAGACATGTTTTTGCCGATTCTTTCTTCTATATTAAATGCATTTTCAAATGTTCAACCTAATTTTGAAATCTTAAAATTTCTTCAATATAAAGCAAAGGAAAAAAAGTAGTAGCAAATAGCTTATAACGGAAAGAGTATACACCATGCTTGAATTATATTAAAAGGCTCATTGCACTGTTAATGGTTAGCATTTAAAAAACATCCATTAAGGGGTTGAGTTTGAACCACTTACCTCTCACTCAAAATTTGATGCTTAACCACTGGACCAAGACAAACATTTGGACAAGCATTGTCATTTCAAAATTTATAGAGCTTCTTTAAAATATTATATACCTAATACATAATGACCGGCCGGTCATTTTTGGAATTTACACCTATTTTCCCATTAACTGCTTTCCCTAAGTTCATTTCTACTATTTTGGTTTGCCGGGAAGTTCGATATTAGGATTCGGAGTATTTTGGGACTCTTAGTCCTTAAATGCGAGCTTAAGTGTTGGAAAGTAGTTTGTAGTTGGAACAGTGTGAAGACGACCTCGGAATGGAAAATCGATAGCTCCGTTAGCTCCGTTAGGTGATTTTGAGGTTGGGGGCGTGTTCGGAGAGTATTTTGGAAGCCCGTAGATCATTTAGGCTTGAAATGCCGAAGATTGTATTTTTTGAAGTTTCCGATCCGATTGCGAGCTTTTGATCTGAGGGTCAGAATGGAATTCCGGAAGTTTCTGTAGCACCATCATGTAATTTGGGATGTGCGTGCAAAACTTCATGTCAGTTGGATGTGTTTTCGATAGATTTTGATCGAAACCACAGTTGCAAGAAATTAGAAGTTCATAGGGTTGAATCATCGATTTAATCGGGCTTCCGGTGTTGTTTTAGGTGTTTTAAGGATTGGTACAAGTTCGAATGAGGCATTTTGGGGGTATTGGTGCTTTTGGTTGAGGTCTCGGGGACCTCTGCATGATTTCGGATGGTTAACAGAGAAAAATTAAAGTGTTGCAGCAGATGATATTTCACTCTTCTGGTATTTTCGCTTCCCAGCTTGGGAAACGCAGAAGCGGCTTCCTCGTCGTAGGTGCGAGTTTTGGAATTTGGGGAGTTCTCGTAGAAGCAGATTTTGTTCCGCATGAGCAGTGACCGCAGAAGTGGATCTTGACTGCAGAAGCAGTCCTGGGTGACTCTGAGATTCTTCTGGGAGAAGCCCTTGTTCCGCAGAAGAGGGACCGTAGAAGTAGTCCCTTGTTCGCAGAAGCGAAAATGACTGTTCAAAAATATAAAAAAATCGAGGGTTAAGTTTCAAAAGTTTGAAAATCAATTGAGAGCTCGGGTAAAGGCGATTCTGAGTGGGTTTTGAAGAGAAGATCATTGGGTAACGTTGCTTTGATTACTTCTAGTTATATTTCATCATTATATAGTTAATTACACCATTAAAATTCAAAGTGAGGATCAAAAATTCGATCATTTGGGTAAAACCTCATTCGCTAAACTATTGAGTTTTGAGGGGGCATTTGACCTCCTATTTGGAAGATTTTTATATGGTTAGACTCGTGAGAGTATGAGGGTTCTTAAAAAATCAAAATTATTTGATTCCGAAATATTGGTCTGGCGGGTATTTTTGTCATTTTACCTATTTTGCGCCTTAGTTTGAATTTTAATAATGGAATCACTTGCTTGCGATGTTATTTACGTTATATAATTGAATTGAATAGATTTCATCCATTTGGAGTCGGATAATTGTGGAAAAGGTGTTGTTCCTTAGTTGATTTTGTACCGGTTCGAGGTAAGTGGTTTGTCTAACTTTGTGCGGGGGACCTTCTTCCCTTAGGACTTGTTATTTGATGATTGAGTGCCTTGTACGTGAGGCGACGAGTGCGTACTTGTGCTAATTTTTGAACACCCAATTTTTATTTAAATGATCAAGTTGCTATTTCTTTATTACTTGCCTTGTTATTTGCCATATAGCATGTGGTAGCCTAGCAAAAAGTATGCTAGTTGATTTAATTGGTCTAATGGCCTAAATTGCCTTGTTGCACTACCTGAAGCATGTTAGGCTAGATTCCTTGTTGCCTTGGTGTTTAATTCCATTTTCTGATTATTCTCTGGTTGTGGTTGCGCATTCATATTTGGGACTATGGATGTGGGATTCTGGTAGCTTCCCCCTAGTTTGTTTACTTTGGGACTGCGGGTTCGATTCCCGAAAGATCCCCCTGCACATTTACTTTGGGACTACGAGTTAGATTCCTTGTAGATCACTCACACATTGGCTATTGGACAACAAGTTGGTATCCCGGGAGATCCTTCAGACATACTTGTGAGATGGACTACAGAACGGTATCCCGGAAGATCCACTAGATAGTTGAGAAAGGACTACAGAAAGACATCCTGGGAGATCCTCAGGGCATCACTGATACTGAATTGTATCTCTCCGTGCTTATTTCTTATTTCGCTATTTTTTGTTGACTTGTAGATTTTGTCTTATTTCACTATTTTTCCATTATTTTACCTGTTTTCATACTGCACATTATTATTATTATGTTTATCTCAGTAGGGACCTAACATTCCTCGTCACTACCCGACCGAGGTTAAGCTTGGCACTTACTGAGTACTGTTGTCGTATACTCACGCCTCTTCTCCGCATGTTTTTCGTGTGCAGATCTAGGTACTTCTTATCAAGTGCCCTATTAGTGAGGAAGGAGGACTGCGGAGACTTCGAGCTAGATATGCTGCTTCCGCAGACCGATGAGTCTCCATCTTTACTCTATCAGTAGTACTTAGCCTTCTTATATTTCTATTGTTAAGCATTCTGGAGTTTAGAGCCTTTAGTATACATTTCTATTGCCTGTGTTGCCCGTGAGTTTCCGGGTTTTGGGATTTCTTTTGTCTTGTGATATTGAGTTGTATATGCCGAGCGGCATCCGATACAATTTCCTTTAGATATTTAATTTGGTATTTTCTACTTTTTGCAATTATTATGTTTTCCGCAAATATTAGGCTTACCTGGTCATTGGGACTAGGCGCTGTCATGACATGTTCACGGTTGGTGAACTAGGGTCGTGACAAGTTGGTATCTGAGCTCTAGGTTAATAGAAGTCATAAAACACATGCCGGCTCGCTAATCGGTACGGAGACATATGTACTTATCTACGAGAGGCCATGTAACTGTTTAGGAAAAATCTTCACTTCATTAAATTCCTTGTCGTGCAATATTTTGACATCAATTCTAAACCTTCTATCTTCTATACTCTCACAGATGGTGAGGACACGTGCTACTCGGGATGATCAGGCACACGCGCCCCTTGCTGCAGCCGCTAGAGGATGGGGCGGAGGCAGAGGCGGTGGACGCGCACGTGGTGAAGCCAAAGCACCTGTAGGAGCTGCCGCGAAGTTATTGCCAGCAAATCCAGCCAGAGTTCAGGCACCTAGCATGCCTACCACCACTACTCTAGCCTTTGCAGGAGATATTAGCTCAGTTCATGTATATGTACACCAACTTGGCTCAGGCGGGGTTGCATCCCCTCGCTGCAGCCACATCCCAGGCCGAGGGAAAGGCCCAGACTCCCGCAGCTCGCACTCCTGAGCACAGAGTGCGGATGGAGCAGGTCCTAGAGATCATTCATGTACCACCTGCAGCGCCAATTCAGCCCGAGTCTGGGTCAGCTATATCAGAGGACGAGCAGCTGACGCTTGAGAGGTTTAAGAAATATAAGCCTCTTGTGTTCAGCAGTTTAGCATCGGAGGATGCCTTGGGATTTTTAGAGGAGTGTCATCGTATTATTCGCACTACGGGTATAGTATAGTCCAATGGGGTTTCATTTACCGCCTTTCAACTTCAGGGAGCCGCCTATGATTGGTAGCACACTTATGAGAAGACAGTCCAGGCGAGGCTGCTTCACTAACTTGGACCCAGTTTTTGTTGAAACACGTTCTCAAGTCGCTAAAACTAAACGTGTGTTCATTTCTGTAGGTTTTGATAAATGACAAACCGACGCGCATGGAACATTGACATATGCCAAAGTCCAAGAACATGAGAAACAAAGAGCAAGATCAAGAATAACAACAAAGTTATAAATGAGTCACTTTATAGTGTGATCTTGATCCGACAACTTATTCAAGTCTTGGCTTCTCTCGTAAAATCATTTTCATGCATCGTTGAGTTAAACCAAAATGATTTTCAAACATGTTTTTCAAATCTGGACATAAATAATCGATTATGTATTTCTTATAATCGATTATGTTAAGACAGTGTTAACCGAAATTTTCAAGACAGCAATATAATCGATTATGTCTTACTTATAATCGATTATGTTAAGACAGTGTTAACCGAAATTTTTCAAGACAGCAATATAATCGATTATGTCTCACTCGTAATCGATTATGTTAAGACAGTGTAAAACCGAATTTTCAAAACAACAAAAAAATCGATTATACGAGATTGCATAATCGATTATTCACTGACCGTTGCCAAAGTATTTTTAAAACGCTGAAATATAATCGATTATACACAAGGCAATAATCGATTATTTGCACAGAATCTGCATCCGATTTTTGAACGTTAACAAATAATCGATTATGCAACTTGAATAATCGATTATTCTTCTTAAAATTCGCATATGATTTTGAACGATCTGCAGATAATCGATTATGCAGATCATATAATCGATTATGCAAGCACAAAATCAGGAATTAGTGATTGGCAATTAAGCAACGGTCTTGGTGACTTTGAGCACTATAAATACACCTCTAATTCACGTTTTTAAACACAACAACTGATTATAATTCTTGCATAAAGCTTACATACTCTTCTCTCATCATTTCATATCTATTTCATAATTTTTGAGAGCCAAAATTCTTGAATAAATTGTTGTGTTCTTGAGCGTATTATTTTTACTCATATCTACTCTATAAAGAGAGTCTTGTCTTGAGTGCCAAGTGTTTGTACACACTTGAAGGGATATTCTAATCCCTTCATGTAAGAAGGAAAGGTAGTTCCTTGGTTTGAAGTCTTGAGGTGCGGTATCCTCGAGCAGGTTGAAGTCTTGTAGAGTGTATATCTACGAGCAAGTGTAACGGTTTGTTAGGCACCCGTAAGCTTAACGAAGTTAGTGTAAAACTCGAGAGAGTCTCTCGGGGACTGGACTAACCACACGTTGTGGTGAACCAGGATAAACTCGGTGTGTTCTCTCCTTACTATTTTAATTACTCCACTTACGTTATTCCGGCAATTTTAATTCCGCAAATTTACATTGATTTTTATTAAAACGCTATTCAACCCCCCCCCCCCCCCCCCTTAGCGTTAAGCGTATATTCTAACAATTGGTATCAGAGCCTAACTCTCTGAAAGACTTAACAGTTTGAGAGAAACAATCCATGGCTTCTACTCGTAACGTTTATGCAGGACTAGGTGAAGGATAATGCTTCACAAGGCCACCACTATTCGATGGCACAAACTATACTTATTGGAAGGAAAGGATGAGAATATTTATCCAATCAAATAATTTTCTACTGTGGAAAATTATCAAGAATGGAGAGCAAATTCCAACCAAAAAGGTAGAAAATGAAACGGTGCCAAAATCGGAAGATGAGTGTGACGCAGACGATATTAGAAAGGTGGAGAACAACGCAAAAGCCATCAACATGATGTACTGTGCTGTAAATCCTGATGATTATCGGAAAATCTCATGTTGCACCACGGCTAAGCAAATGTGGGATAAATTGGAAATTACCTACGAAGGTACGGACCAGGTAAGAGAAGCTAATATAGCTTTTCTAACCCATGAATATGAACTTCTTCATATGAAGGAAAATGAGAAGATAGATGATATGTTCGAACGATTCTCAAAAATTGTTAATGATCTTCATGCTCATAAGAAACTTTCACGAATAGGGAACTTGTCCGTAAAATTCTTCGAAGTCTCACTCCGGAATGGCGCTCCAAAGCCGACGCTATTCAAGAGTCAATCGGCATTACAAATGACACAATCGACGGGCTTAGAGGTAATCTCAAAACCTATGAATCTACTATTCTTAACCCTCCTTTGGATGATCAAAGGAAACGAAGAATTGCCCTTAAAGCAAGCACGGCTCAACCTCAAAATGATGAGGATTCAAGCGACGAAGATAACGAGTTCGGACTCATTATTAAGAAATTTCACAAGTTCATGCAAAAGAAGTATGAACGAAAAGGTAAGAAACAAGGAGACCAATTAAAGTGCTATGGATGCGGAGAAATCGGGCATATCAAATCAAATTGTCCCAATACCAAAAAGGAGAAGAAACCCGTCAAGAAACAAAGAGCATACATCTCTTTGGGAGGCGACTCCGGAGACGAATCAAGTGATGGAGAAGGAAACGAGACCGCAAACTTGTGTCTTATGGCACACGAACAAACTCAAAATGAGGTATGTACTACTTCTAAGAACTATTTCACTTTAGAAGAAATGCAAGATGCATTTGATGAGTTGTATAAAGAGTTTATTAGCGCTTCTAAATCTATAAAGGATTTAAGAAAACAAATTTCTTCAAAAGAAAAGGATTTTGAAAAACTAACTCTTGAAAATGAGAAATTAAAAGAGGAAAACAAGTTTTATGGAAAAAGAAGCGCCGATAAACCCGAAAGCTCAAATAAGGATTGTACTTCTTGCAAATCTCTAAAGGAAGAAGTAGAAAGTCTTAGAAGCACTTTGCACAAATTCAATTCTTCACACAAAAATCTCAATGAAGTGCTTGTAAATTTGAAATCCACTAAGCACGGTATAGGCTTTAAACACGAGCCAAAAGAAAAAGTTGAGTCCATTCCTAAACCACCTAAGACTCAAATTAGGCAAAATAAAATAAATGTCAACACTCAACCTAGAAATTTTAATCCTAGAATTGCAACTCATCCTAGAACAAATGCTAGAAGAAATATTGGCATGTATAGACCACCTAGACAAGATTTTCGAAAACTACATCAAAACTATATTCCTTAAAATAGAGTGAATATTGGCATGTATAGATCACCTAGACAAGATTTTCGAAAACCACATCAAAACTATACTCCTAAAAATAGAGTGAATAAATTTAGACCCCCAAATTATTATCATCCTAGAAGAATGCACAATCCGAATGTCATTTGTCATTATTGCAATAAAATTGGACATATTGCTCCCGCATGCTTCACTAGACATAGACATTTCACTGCAGGTCAATCACACCACCATTTTGCACCTAACACACAAGGACCCAAAATGGATTGGGTACCAAAATCTCATAAATTTGTTTTGTAGGTGTGTTTGAAGGGATCAAGTGTAAATTGGTACCTTGATAGTGGATGCTCCAAACATATGACCGGAGATCCATCAAAATTCCTTCAACTAAAACCCACGGAAGGAGGAAATGTTATTTTTGGAGACAATAACAAAGGAAAGATTATCGGCATTGGATCGGTCGTTAAGGACGAATCCTCCTCCATTAAGCATATTTTGCTAGTTAAAGGTCTTAAACATAATCTCTTGAGCATAAGTCAATTATGTGACAAGGGAAATCTTGTATTGTTTGACTCCGAAGAATGCTTAGTTATCCGTCGTAGTGATTTTAAAATTATTCTTCGTGGTATTAGAATGGATAATATCTATATGGTTGATCTTGAAAATTCTTCATCAAGTTTTGTGAATTGTCTTTTGATTAAAGAAGACGACATGTGTTTATGGCATCGTAGAGTAGCTCATGTAAATATGAATCTTTTAAACAAACCAGTTTCACAAGATTTAGTAATTGGTCTTCCAAACATGAAATTTGAAAAAGATTCTATTTGTGATTCATGTCAAAAAGGGAAACACACAAAAGCCTCTTTTAAATCCAAAAATGTTTTTCAACCACTAGACCTTTACAACTTCTTCACATGGACCTTTTTGGACCATCTCGCGTTGAAAGTCTTGGTGGAAATCTTTATGCTTTTGTAATTGTCGATGACTACTCTAGATTTACATGGACGTTATTTCTTACTCATAAAAGTGATGCCTTTCAAGCTTTTAAAAGTTTTCTTAAACGTGTTCAAAATGAAAAGAACACAACCATCACTTCCATAAGAAGTGATCATGGGGGAGAGTTCGATCACAATCTCTTCGCGGATTTTTGTGACGAACTCGGTATTGAACATACCTTTTCGGCTCCACGTACACCACAACAAAATGGAGTGGTGGAACGTAAAAATCGATGTCTCGAAGAGATGGCTAGAACCATGCTCGATGAGGCTAAGATTTCCAAAACGTTTTGGGCGGATGCCGTGAGTACCGCAAGCTATGTTTTAAACAGAGCTGTCATAAGACCGATACTCATAAAAACTCCATGTGAACTCTATAAGGGAAGGAAACCAAATCTTTCCCATCTTAGAGTCTTCGGTTGTAAATGTTTTATTCACAACAACGGAAATGATAACTTGGGAAAATTTGACGCGAAATCTGATGAAGGAATTTTTCTTGGTTACTCATCGCGTAGCAAAGCATATAGAGTTTTCAATAATCGAACCAAAACTGTTGAGGAATCTCCTCATGTAGTATTTTGTGAAAATGATGCTCGCTTGGCGAGAAAGGATTCTTGTGTTGATCTTGCAGATGCTTTAAAGAAAATCAATCGTCAAGACGAGGTACAAAAGGAGGATCCAAAGGAAGTTCAAGATGAAATCATGGAACAACCTTCGGAAGAAGTACCACCACAAGAAGAAGAATCGATGATGCCTAAGCCTTGGAGGACGTCTAAAGACCATCCTCTTGACAAGGTAATTGGCAACATCGAGAAAGGGGTAAGTACACGAAATCTTCTTAAAGACACTGTAGGGCATATGGCTTTTGTTTCTCAAATAGAACCTAAAACCATTTCAAAGCAATTGGGGATGAGCATTGGACCTTGACAATGCAAGAGGAGCTTAACCAATTCAAACGTAATGATGTTTGGGAATTGGTGCCAAGACCCGATAATCACACCATAATTGGTATGAAATGGTTTTTTCAAAATAAATTAGATGAAAATGGTATAATCACTAGAAACAAATCTAGGCTTGTTGCTAAGGGCTATAATCAAGAAGCAGGAATTGATTATGAAGAAACCTATGCACCCGTAGCACGGCTAGAAGCCATTCGTTTATTACTTGCTTTTTCATCATCTATGAATTTCTAATTATTTCAAATGGATGTCAAAAGTGCCTTCCTCAATGGGTTTATTCAAGAGGAAGTGTACGTTGAACAACCCCCGGGCTTTGAAGACTTTAAATCTCCCGATCATGTCTTCAAGCTTAAGAAAGCGCTATATGGACTTAAACAAGCTCCTCGAGCTTGGTACGAGCGCTTAAGCAAATTTATTTTGGACAATGAGTTCGAAAGGGGGAAAGTTGACACTACACTGTTTATCAAAAATAAAAACAATGATATTCTATTAGTTCAAATTTATGTCGATGATATTATTTTTGGTGCTATTAATGATTTTTTATGCGAGGAATTCTCTAAGCTAATGACTAGCGAATTCGAAATGTCAATGATGGGTGAGCTAAACTTCTTCTTGGGGTTGCAAGTAAAACAAATGAAAGAAGGAACTTTCATTTGTCAATCTAAGTATTGCAAGGAGTTGCTAAATCGTTTTGAAATGAGCAACGCCAAAGCAATGGCCACTCCAATGAGCACATCCGACCATCTTGACAAGGATGAGAAAGGTAAAGAAGTAGACACCAAGAAATACCGAGGTATGATCGGATCCCTTCTTTATCTTACTGCAAGTAGACCGGACATCATGTTTAGCATGTGTTTATGCGCTCGATATCAATCATGTCCGAAGGAGTCGCACCTAACTGGGGTAAAACAGATAATGAAGTATCTTGTTGGAACTATAAATGTGGGACTATGGTATCCCAAAGGTTCTTCATGCCAACTTGTTGGCTATTCTGATTCCGATTTTGCGGGTTGCAAATTGGACCGCAAGAGCACTAGTGGCACTTGCCATTTGCTCGGTAGCTCTCTAGTTTCTTGGTTTAGCAAGAAACAAGTAAGTGTTGCGTTATCCACAACCGAGGCTGAATATGTAGCCGCGGGGAGTTGTTGTGCTCAAATCCTTTGGATGAAACAACAACTCTCGGATTATGGGCTTAGTATCAATCATATCCCTCTTCGATGTGATAATACTAGCGCCATAAGCTTGACGAAGAACCCTGTTCTTCATTCAAGAACGAAACACATAGAAATTAGGCACCACTTCATAAGAGATCACGTTCTCAAAGGTGATGTCGAAATTGAGTTTGTTGAAACCAAATATCAATTGGCCGACATCTTCACAAAGCATTTAGAGAAAGAGTCCTTTTTCCGCATTCGTAGTGAACTCGGAATTCTTGACTCTACGATGATCTAATTCATGCATTGCATTTTTCTTTAAATAATTACTGACTTGAGCATCGGAGGCGCCTATTTCTTTTCTGCAGGTATCGCCCCAAAGACAGGGGGAATTTTCGGGCGCTAGTACCAAATAATCGATTATTGACTAAGAACAATCGATTATTTCTAACATCTCGGTTTGCAGGAATTTGGCAATAATCGATTATCATATATTACTAATCGATTAAGTAGAGATTCAGTGTTACAGGTTTTATAATAATCGATTATTTAGTACTGCATAATCGATTACCTTTTATCGTCTCGGCTTTTCGTCATATCACTGGACTGAAATAATCGATTATCATATTAACCAAAATCAATTATTCCCCGAGTCCGGACCCTCATAATACTTCTGTCTTCAAATAATCGATTATCACCTATCGCATAATCGATTTCTTCTCTGACTACAATTCAAAATATTGGCAATAATCGATTATTCAGCCTCCATAATCGATTAGCAACGGTCCGTGTTTAAAATTTTGTTACCGTTTTTTGAACGTTTGGCTTGGCAAATCTGCAATTTTTACTCAATAAATGCCCTCAAATCTTCACGTCTATAAATAAGGGTATCCATCCTTCAAATTTTTTCACTTCAATCTCACTCTTAGCTTCAAATAATCTTCCAAAGCCTTCAAACTTTTGAAACAGCTCCTATTTCTTCATAGAAATGGCAAGCAAGCACTCTAAACGCTCTCGTTCCGGCAAACATATTGCCTCCTCTTCCGCCGCTTCTCCACCCGTTTTCCACTATAAAGACGGCTCTTATTTGCGTTTTGATACTCAACCCGAACTTCTTCGATTCATTGAAAAATTTGAGAATCGAGAAATCCTTCCGCCTCGTTTCTCAACTACTCGATATCTTCGAAATAACGCACCCCCATCAACAGAAAATATTCTTATACAAAGCCAACTCATTGACTTTCTATATCTTCAAACTCCTTACATTCACCCTGCTCTAATCCGTGCCTTCTATTCAAATCTACAGAAGGACGAAGATGGTGACCTTGTCTCTAGCATCAATGGAGTTCCAATTTTTGTAAATGAGGACAACTTGCAACTCCTCACTAACCTTCCACGACATGGTGAAGACATCTCTCTCTACACTAGAGAAGCAGGCGCTTTATTTGATGAACAACTTCTTTTCCACCAAATTGGTATTGGCGACTGTCCGGAGAATTGTCGCCCAACCATTACGCACATGCTCCCAGAATATCGTCTAATATTTTATTTCATCACCCGAGTTCTCAAACCCCGCAAATTCAATCATACCACTCTCTCTCATGAGGATTCAAAACTCTTGCATGCAATTATCACCGGGGCTCGCATCAATTGGTGCCAGTTCGTCATGACTCACATGTATGATGCAATTGGGGACGATAAGCCACTTCCATATGCTTTTGTCATAATGGCTATTTTTGAAGCCTCCGGTATCGACACCTCCGTCGGTCCTCACAAAAAGACAACAAAGCATTGGGAAATTCAAGAATCTTCATTTCCCAATATTGGTGAACATCCTCCTCCTCCTCCTACTCAAATATGTCGTCCTCAAGCTCCTACTCTTCAAACCATTTCGGACCAACTTGCTTCTTTGTCAACCTCAGTGACTCGTATTGATCAAAACGTCACTCGTTTGACATATGAGCTTCATGGGTACTTTGATCATGTCAACTATCCATATGCCCAAATTGTTCTTCCGGATGGAGTGCCGGATGCCGAGCCGGATGATGACAATGAATAATAAATTTTTTATATGTATCGTTTGAATTACATTCTGTCTATTTTTCTTGCTTTCTCATGTATGTTTAATATTTTTAATGGAAGTTCATTATTTTTGCTAATGTCAAAAGGGGGAAGAATAAGGGCTATGCACACTAATACATATTGGCATAAATTGAGGGGGAACTCATAAATTGAGGGGGAACTTATACTTATGGGGGAACTTATACTTATCTTATGCATATCCCAATATTGGTTTGCCATTATCAAAAAGGGGGAAATTGTTGAAACACGTTCTCAAGTCGCTAAAACTAAACGTGTGTTCATTTCTGTAGGTTTTGATAAATGACAAACCGACGCGCATGGAACATTGACATATGCCAAAGTCCAAGAACATGAGAAACAAAGAGCAAGATCAAGAATAACAACAAAGTTATAAATGAGTCACTTTATAGTGTGATCTTGATCCGACAACTTATTCAAGTCTTGGCTTCTCTCGTAAAATCATTTTCATGCATCGTTGAGTTAAACCAAAATGATTTTCAAACATGTTTTTCAAATCTGGACATAAATAATCGATTATGTATTTCTTATAATCGATTATGTTAAGACAGTGTTAACCGAAATTTTCAAGACAGCAATATAATCGATTATGTCTTACTTATAATCGATTATGTTAAGACAGTGTTAACCGAAATTTTTCAAGACAGCAATATAATCGATTATGTCTCACTCGTAATCGATTATGTTAAGACAGTGTAAAACCGAATTTTCAAAACAACAAAATAATCGATTATACGAGATTGCATAATCGATTATTCACTGACCGTTGCCAAAGTATTTTTAAAACGCTGAAATATAATCGATTATACACAAGGCAATAATCGATTATTTGCACAGAATCTGCATCCGATTTTTGAACGTTAACAAATAATCGATTATGCAACTTGAATAATCGATTATTCTTCTTAAAATTCGCATATGATTTTGAACGATCTGCAGATAATCGATTATGCAGATCATATAATCGATTATGCAAGCACAAAATCAGGAATTAGTGATTGGCAATTAAGCAACGGTCTTGGTGACTTTGAGCACTATAAATACACCTCTAATTCACGTTTTTAAACACAACAACTGATTATAATTCTTGCATAAAGCTTACATACTCTTCTCTCATCATTTCATATCTATTTCATAATTTTTGAGAGCCAAAATTCTTGAATAAATTGTTGTGTTCTTGAGCGTATTATTTTTACTCATATCTACTCAATAAAGAGAGTCTTGTCTTGAGTGCTAAGTGTTTGTACACACTTGAAAGGATATTCTAATCCCTTGATGTAAGAAGGAAAGGTAGTTCCTTGGTTTGAAGTCTTGAGGTGCGGTATCCTCGAGCAGGTTGAAGTCTTGTAGAGTGTATATCTACGAGCAAGTGTAACGGTTTGTTAGGCACCCGTAAGCTTAACGAAGTTAGTGTAAAACTCGAGAGAGTCTCTCGGGGACTGGACTAACCACACGTTGTGGTGAACCAGGATAAACTCGGTGTGTTCTCTCCTTACTATTTTAATTACTGCACTTACGTTATTCCTGCAATTTTAATTCCGTAAATTTACATTGATTTTTATTAAAACGCTATTCACCCCCCTCTAGCGTTAAGCGTATATTCTAACAGATTTCGGATATATTTCTGAGTTTGTTCCCCAGAGCGTCAGGGACAAATGGGGTGCAGAGTTTGAGCACTTGCGCCGGGGTACTATGATAGTTTCAGAACATGCCATCCATTACACCAAGTTGGCCAGACATGCACCGGCTGTGGTTGCTACAGTTCGTGAGAGAATTCGCAAGTTCATTGAGGGCCATGTCCCACCCATCAGATCTAGGTTCAAAGATTTTACTTATATGTGTTAATCCTTTTCTTTTATTTTTATTTATTCCTGGTTTATTACTTAGTACGTATAATTGTTTTGCTTTGATAGTTAGTACTTTACTTCCTGGTAGCATTTCTATTCCATTAATTTTCCAATAAATCGTTAATGCTTTGTCTATATTTTGTTCCGTCATGCTTATATTAAAATCAGGTTTAAATAAAAATTTAGCTTTTTGGTATATTAGATTTCCGGTTAGTTGTGTTAATATAGATTGTTCTATAGGATGAGTTATTCTATCATCTGCTAAATATATTTCTATGGCTCGAGAGTTGGAGATGGACATCTCTTTTCAGTAGGTAGTGAGCATTGCTATGAGGATCGAGGGTATGCTTGCCAGGGAGCGAGGGGAGAGAAAGGCCAAGCGGTTTAGAGAGTCGAGCCACTACTCTGGTGCCCGTACTCAAGCAGCAGGTTGACATGGTAGGGGTTTTGCGGGTCGCCCCATTCATTCAGCTCTTCCAGCAGCCAATAGTGCTCTAGCTCCACTTATATCTCAGGAGCCTTATTATGCGCCTCCAGTTTCTAGCGCGCCTCCTACGCGGGGTACTTCCAAAGGTCAGTCCAGCAGACCAAGTCCTAGCCAGTCACAGCCGTCGCGTCCTCCCAGAGCTTGTTTTGAGTGTGGCAATACATTTCATATGAATAGGGACTGCCCCAGACTTGGTAACGATGCATCTTCACAGTCTGCTCAGCCACAACGTGCTTCTCAGAGTTCTCAGGCCATGATAACAGCTCCAGCTTCCACCCCATCTGCCGAGCCAGCTAGGGGCGGAGGTCGGGGAGATAGAGGTCGCCTTCGCGAGAGGGGTCGGGCCAGATATTATGCTATTCATGCTCGCACCGAGGCCGTTGCCTCCGATTTTTTCATTACATGTATTATATTGGTTAGTCATAGAGAGGCATTGGTTCTATTCGATCCAGGCTCTACATATTCTTACGTGTCTTCTTATTTTGTTCCGCATTTGGGTATAGCCCGAGAGTCCTTGAGCTACCCGTTTAAGTTTCTACTCCCGTGGGAGATTCTCTTGTTGTAGACCGCGTTTATCGGTCGTGTTTGGCTATTATTCGTAGTTTTTAGACAAGAGCGGATTTATTATTACTCTGTATAGCTGACTTTGATATTATTTTGGGCATGGACTAGTTGTCTCCCCATCATGCTATTCTTGATTGTCATGCCAAGACCGTGACGCTGGCTATGCCAGGTATTTCGCGTATTGAGTGGAGTGGTACTTTTGATCACACTCCCAGTAGAGTTATCTCTTTTCTTAAAACTCAGTGTATGGTTGAGAAAGGGTGCTCAGCGTATTTAGCTTATGTGAGAGATGTCAGTGCTGATTCCCCCTTTTGTTGATTCTGTCCCAGTGGTACCGGAGTATCCCGATATGTTTCCAGCTGATCTCCTGGGTATGCCACCGGATATAGACATCGATTTTGGTATTGATTTGCTGCAGGGAAGTCATCCCATTTCCATTCCTCCATATCATATGCCTCCTCTTGAGTTGAAGGATCAGCTACAGGAATTGCTTGATAAGGTTTTATTCAACCTAGTGTTTCACTGTGGGTTGCTCCTGTCTTAATTGTGAAGAAGAAGGATGGTTCTATGTGCATATGTATTGATTATCATCAGTTGAACAAGGTTACAGTGAAGAACCGATATCCCTTGCCTCGTATTGATGAATTATTTGACCAGCTTCAAGGCGCACAGGTATTTTCTAAGATTGATTTCCGCTCAGGTTATCACTAGTTGAAGATTCGGGAGACGGATATCCCAAAGACTGCTTTCAGGACTCGGTACAGTCATTACGAGTTCCTTGATATGCCCCAGCAGCTTTTATGCATTTGATTCATAGTGTATTCAAGCCCTATCTCGACTCGTTCGGCGTTATTTTCATAGATGATATTCCTGTATACTCCCGGAGTTGGGAAGATCATGAGCAGCACCTGAGGACAGTGTTTCAAACTCCCATAGAGAAGAAATTATATGCAAAGTTCTCAAAATGTGAGTTTTGGTTGAGTTTGTGGCATTCCTAGGCCACATGTATCAAGTGAGGGCATTCGGATGGATCAGAAGAAGGTGGAGGCTATGCAGAGTTGGCGCAGGCCCTCCTCGGCTACAGAGATCCGCAGTTTCCTTGGCTTGGAGGGTTATTACCATCTTTTTTTGAAGGGGTTTTCATTGATTGCAGCCTCTATGACTAGATTGACCTAAAAGGGTGCTTCATTAGTGGACAGATGAGTGTGAGGCAAGCTTTCTGAAGTTGAAGACAACTTTGACTTCAGCCTCTATTCTGATATTGCTTACTGGTTCGGGGTCCATTATAGTTTATTGTTATGCCTCACACGTTGGAATTGGAGCGGTGTTGATGCAGGACGGTAGGGTGATTGCCTACGCATCCATACAACTAAAGATACATGAGAAGACCTACCCTGTCCATGACCTTGAGTTAGCTACTATTGTTCATGCCTTGAAGATCTAGTGCCACTATTTGTATGGCGTGCCCAGTGAGATTTACACGGATCATCGGAATTTACAACACTTGTTCTAGAAGAAAGATCTGAACTTACGCCATAGGAAGTGGTTCAAGTTACTGAAAGATTATGATATTACTATTCTTCATCATTCGGGCAAGGTCAATGTAGTAGCCGATGTCTTGAGTCGCGGGGCGGAGAGTTTGGGGAGTTTGGCATATTTACCAGCTTTAGAGAGACCTATGGCGATGGATGTTCAGGCCTTAGCAAGTCAGTTCGTGAGATTGGATCTTTCGGAGCCCAATCAGGTTCTAGCCTGTGTGGTTTCTCGGTCTTTATGGTTCGATCACATCACGGAGTTGCAGTATGATGACCCTCATTTGCTTGTCCTGAGGGACACAATTCAGCATGGCGACGCTAGGGATGTGACTATTGGAGATGACGGGGTATTGAGGATGCAGGGTCATATCTATGTACCCAATGTTGATGGTATTCGGTAGTTGATATTGACAGAGGCTCATAGTTTGTGGTAGTCCATCCATCCGGGTGTCGCAAAGATGTATCAGTACTTGAGGCAACACAACTGGTGGAGGCAGATGAAGAAGGACATAGAGGGTTTTGTAGCTAGATGAATCAACTGTCAGCAGGTGAAGGCTGAGCACTAGAGACCGGGAGGGTTACTTCAGAAGATGGATATTGCGGGGTTGAAATGGGACAGGAACACCATGGATTTCGTAGTTGGTCTCCCTCGGACTACGAAGAAGTTCGATGGCATTTTGGTGATTGTGAATCGGCTGACCAAGTCTGCTCACTTTATTGTACTACTTATTCATCGGAGCGGTTAGCACAGATTTATATCAGGGAGATTGTCCATCTGCATGGTATTCAAGTTTCTATTATTTAGGACATAGGTACTCAGTTCACATTGCAGTTCTGGAGAGTTGTTCAACAGGAATTGGGTACTCATGTGACAATGAGCACAACATTTCACCACCAGACGGACTAACAGTCCGAGCGCACTATTCAGTTTCTTGAGGATATGCTCTGTGCGTGCATGATTGAGTTCAGAGGGTCTTGGGATCAGTTCTTGCCACTGGCGGAGTTTGCCTACAATAAGAGTTATCAGTCCAACATTCAGATAGCATCGTATAAGGTAGGAGAGGCAGATCCCCGGTGGGTTGGTTAGAGCCGGGTGAAGCCGGGATATTGGGCACTAATTTGGTCCAGGATGCGGTAGAGAAAGTTAAGGTGATTCAAGACATACTCCGTACAGCCCAGTCCAGACAGAAGAGTTACGTGGACCGGAGGGTTCGCGATGTTTCCTATATGGTTGGTGAGCGGGTTCTGCTTCGGGTCTCGCCTATGAAGGGCGTCATGAGATTTGGGAAGAAAGGGAAATTGAATCCGAGATTTATCGGGATTTGCTTATGAGCTTGCCTTACCTCCCAGCCTGGAAGGAGTTCATCGGGTATTTCACAAATGTTTCTATTATTTTACCTGTTTTCATGCTGCACATTATTATTATTATGTTTGTCTCAGTAGGGCCCTGACCTTCCTCGTCACTACCCGACCGAGGTTATGCTTGGCATTTACTGAGTACCGTTGTGGTTTACTCACTCCTCTTCTGCGCATGTTTTTCATGTGCAGATCTAGGTACCTCTTCTCAGGCACACTATCACTGGCATGAGGAGTGCGGTGACTTCGAGGTAGATCTGCTGTGTTCGTAGACCAACGAGTCTCCCTCTTTACTCTATCTATAGTACTTAGCCTTCTTATATTTCTGTTGTTAAGCATTCTGGAGTTTAGAGCCTTTGGTATACATTTCTATAGCCTGTGTTGCCCCTGAGTTTCCAGATTTTGAGATTTGTTTTGTCTTGTGATATTGAGTTGTATATACCGAGCGACATCCGGTACAATTTTCATAAAATATTTAATTTGGTATTTTCTACTTTCCGCAATTATTATGTTTTCCGTAAATGTTAGGCTTACCTGGTCATGGGGATTAGGTGCTGTCATGACATGTTCACAATTGGTGAACTAAGATCATTACATAATATGATATATATTTAATGAATTTTTCAAACAAAGTGGTATCGAATGACACTGCTTGTACTAAGGTGCCTCCGTCCCTGTACACCATGGCACCTTCCCTTGAATATGGTATGTTAACGCGTCCATTACCAGGACAAATAAGAATGGACTGAGCGCAGAACCTTGGTGTAACCCCATAACAACCGAAAAATGCTCAGAGTCGCCTCCTGCTGTCCTAACCCGAGTCTTAGCCCCATCATACATGTCCTTAATCGCCCTAATGTAGGTAACCGGCACACCTTTTGTCTCCAAGTATCTCCAAAGATCTTCTCGAGGAACCTTGTCATATGTTTTTCTAGGTCAATAAACACCGTGTGAAGATCCTTCTTCCTTTCAATGTACTGTTCCACCAACCTCCTAACAAGGTGTATAGCTTCCGTAGTAGAACGATCTCGCATGAACCCTAACTGGTTGTCGGATTCATACATCGGCATCCTCATACTCGGTTAAACCAACATCTCCCAAACTTTCATGGTGTGACTCAGTAATTTGATACCCCTATAATTGTTACAACTCTGGGTATCACCTTTGTTCTTATACAATGAAACAATCGTGCTCCATTCCACTCATCCAGCATCCTCTTCTCCTTAAAAATAACATTAAACAACCTAATAGCCACTCCAAACCTGCTCTCCCCACACAGTTTCAAAATTTCACCGGAATTTCATCTAGCGTGGTCGCTCTGCCCCTACTCATCTTACACATAGCTCCTACGACCTCCTCAACCTTGATGAGCCTGCAGTACCAAAAGTCATGGTGATCCTCGGAATGCTCCATTCACCTAGCATAATATCCTGATCCCCTTCTTCATTTTGAAGTTTATGAAAGTGAATATGTCACCTCCTCCTATCTGGACATCTTCCATCAATACTCTACCATCGTCGTCCTTGATGTATCTCACTTGGTCAAAAACTCGAGCTTTCCTTTCCCTCGTATTGGCCAGCCGGAATAACTTTTTCTACCCGCCTTTTCCCTCAGTTCCTCTTAGATACGACCATAAACCGCAATCTTAATCTGTCAAAAAAATACATACAAAAAAATGTTGATTTTCAGCTATTCCCTGTCAAATTCCAATTCTTTGTTCCACCGAATTACAATACTGATTGTACATTCACCCATTCTATCGATATCCTCCTCAACGAGCAACCGCCAAACACACCTTTCTCTTCATTAATTCTCATAATCATATTATTTGGTGTAACATCCCATGTAGATAAACTCTCAAAATGTACTAACGTGCTCCCTCAATTTCAATTTATATGCACACCTTTCTTATAATTCATACAAGAAAGAATGACACACACTGTCAAAATGTACTAACGTGCTCCCTCAATTTCGATTTATATGTTCATACAAGAAAGAATGAGACACACTTCTATATTCGAAAAGAAATTAACTTTAAACTTTTATTCATAATAAAAATTTTTTAATAACTACATAATGTTATAGCCCAAACAAAGAAATCAACCTTTAAGCGTCTTGCGAACTCACTATAAAATCAAACTGCATCACGTTACCACTCGAGTTCTAATAAACCAACTTCCCCAGAAGATGACAAAATTTGATACTCTAGAAAAAAATTACTCCACAGAGCAATACACAAAGATACGCGATCTCGATTTACAATTTGGCAAGTACAGCCTTCCTAAAAATGTAAAAAATAGGAATAACATATGAATACCCTGTCCTCTATCAATTTTGCCTTTGAAGTCCTTGGATAAAGAGGTTCAAAATAAGTGTATCATTCATCCCCGAATGCAAATGTTTTTGCCACAACTCTACGCAACCTCTTGTCACATTGTCCCTCACATATTTTGGCTAGTAATCATGATGCTTAAATGCTCGCCCTGAGGTCCCGATCTCCTGGATGAATAGTACAGGATCAAGCTGGTGTATGACTTGTTCTTTATGTTCTTTGCCTTAGATGAAATCCCTCAGCTCACACAGGGTTATGTTGTCAATCAACACAAACACAGCAGAATCTTTTTCACCCCCCAGTTGTTGTTTCTTTGTATTCTTCAGTCAGATTATCCGGGTGCAAAGTTGAATTTTCCGCACTACAAGCCTGATATTTCCTTCACAATTTGACATCTCAATCGCTTCCTCAGCAGTACAGCTTCTATTTTCGAGGCTGGCCTTAACTCAGTTTAGACTGCTCCTATTTCTAGAGTGCTATTATTAGCTATTTTTCATTACAATTCCTCGGTAGCTATTTTTCATTACAATTCTTCGGCCATTCATCTGTTTGAAGTCCAAGAGACTGATCCCACTGTTTTATTATCTTATGTTGAGGTTGACTAAGCAGCATTACTTAAACCTGTTTGATGGGCTCTCTGTTTCTGCTGCTGTACTAATACATTGTGACACCCAGATTGCTTGCCAGTTCATCTGGGCTGCCCCTCATATTTTCCCTAGATTCTCTGATCAAATTGACCAGCTGTTGTTGCTGTTGTGTACGAGACATCTGCACCCTCGCTACACAGGAAAAGAGACCTTCCATCTTGTACTTGCTCACTGTTCTCAACAATGGATTTTCCAACAATCTACTACTACCAAAGCACAGCAACAGAAACCTCTGCCTATCTACAAACTTTTTTACAAGCCTACAATGAAACACGTAAAAAGCAACCCGAGTACCTGGTGCTAACATTTACAGTACTAGAATGGATAGCTGAAACAGCAAATTAAATTGATTATAACATACATCCTCAAAATCTTAAGATATGCAGAAGCATCACTATAATTAAGTTGTTCTATACAACAGCAATTTCACCTCCACTTATTTGAACAGAAAACTTGATCGCTATCACTAACCTTCAAATATCATACTACCGCTAAAGTAATTCTGGCATATCCGCTGTATTGGCAAAAGCTAATTGGAACAATAGATACCAATGTCAGCTCTCCACGAATCGGATACCAATTTCATTTCAAGTTTAACAGACAAAATCTTACTACAGCAAAGAAATTTCAAACCGACAACGAGAAATCAGAATGATGACCGCCATCACAAAATTTACAAAGTGTGAACTCTCAAGTTTTCGGTTGCAGAAAGTACTAACGATTGCAGACCTCCAAATAATATTTGATATTCTCTGAGATTCATCGCAATTCTTTTTCTTTTGTTCCAAAGATTCATCGCGAATTCAATAGAGCTTATAATAATTGTGAATGATAAAGTAGAGCAAGGACGCCTCTAATGCAGAAGTACAGATAACTAACATTATCGAAAGGAAACTTAAATCAATACCAGTTTGGATACGCTATCAGCAGATAATCCGCTCGTCATCAAAATTTATGTCTGTAGATCACATCTTTATATATATTTGTAAACCATAATAGCTTTATCAAATTGTAGAAGCATCAAGTCGAAAGCACTATATATCATTTAGTTTACTGTCTTGCATTATTAGTTGTGAATTTGGGCAAAATCAAAATTACAAGCCTACAATGCATACCTGAGGTCCAGCTGCCAGTGTACAAACAACCGACTTAGAAGTTGCTTAGCTGATTAGATAGATGAAGTTCACATGGATCCCATAGCAAGCAATTTCACAGGAAAATTGGTTTATTAGTTTGGGGTTACAACTGTGATGAAATTCATGTTCGACACATTGGGAGATAGGAGATCGCATTCGTCATCCCTTACAGCACAACTGCACAATCTTGCAACATATATTAAACCCAAATTAGGTGTTGCTTCCATTGCAATGAATTTAGAATAATTCTGCTAAGCATAATAATATTGCTAGCTCTTATTTTTCTGACAGATATGCATTATAATATATCAATTGCAAGTTAAGTAGGAACGTCTTGTCTTTGGGTTGCTTCAATTGACAATACTTGGAATAATTCTAGTAGGCATGCATCAAAATATAAGCTCGTATGGCCTTAACACTATGCATTATAATCAATTGCAAGTTCAACCAGAAACGTGTTGTGTACCTGAGATGGGCTGCGAACTAAGGATATATAGCTCGTTGAGAATTTGCACTTAGGTCAGACGATCAATTTATGCATCTACGCAGCGTAAGGAGCAGAGAAGAATTAGAGAAGCGAGAAAACACACACACACACACACACAAAAAAAAAGAGGGTAGAGTTTCCGGGCCAAAAAGTTCCCGTGCTATCTCCACCGCCAAAACCCGCAAAAACAAATCTTTATTAAAATGAGTGACCTGCCATGAGAGCGCACCCGACATGGCAAAGGCCAGAGTTGTAACAGAGAGTAATTTAAAAGGGACTTGACCCCCTGAGATTAGGCCTTCTATGTCCCCCTTATACCTATTACATCTTCATTCAACATGAGCAAATTCCTACGGATGTTCTCCACGCTTCTGAATACATAACCTTGATTGACATCTTACAATATGGAAAATCCAGCAAACCCCGCAAAGAATTTTATTAATTTGTCTGCATTCAAGCTTTTTGAGCCAAAAACTTTCCTGAACGGCAAACCCCGGAAACAATTGAGCATAACAGCGGAAACCTCCAGCAATTGCCAATCAAGTACCTACAAGATAAGCAAAAGAAATCTATGTAACCATGATTCTTACCAGAGGCAAAGAAGGCAGGAGAGACCATGTTATCAGAGCAGCCAACGCGACAGCTGAGATTGTAGAATCTCAATAGTTGGTGTTGTAGTTGAGGGAATATAAAGCCTATATATAATAAGATGGTAACCGACTAAGATAAGAACTTTTTGCGTGGCGGCGACAGAATCCTAGGAGGAAAATATAACCGACCTAGATAAGCTGTACGACGTACGACGTTTCATTTGTGGCGGTTGATCCAATGATTAGAACAATCTGGATATGACCACTGGTTCTGTGACATGTGGTGAACTCGCATGTCCTCTTCCGAATTGAAAGCTTAACCGCAAGCAAGTACAAGAGCAGCCCACACATGACATAACTAAGCCAGCCCATCAGAAGCCTTTAACGTTAGGCCTAAGCTCCTAACACTTGGCCCATCTATTCAGGCCTAAAATGCAGAAAATAATTTTATTGGATGATTTGCATATATACCCGCTTATGGGTCATGTTTTAATTTATGCTCATTTTGAAAAAAAAATTACAAACATACCCGTTTTTTTCGCATAATTTCATCATACGAGGTTCAAGTAGCAAAGCCAATCACGCAAAACTTCAGCATTTTAGTAGACGGGCCTGAAGTAGCAAGTGTTCTGAAGTTTTTGTTTGTAATTGCTAAACTTAAACATAATATGTGAAGTTTTGTTCTCTATTTGCTGAAGTTTTTGTTTGTAATTGCACTAAATAAGCTGAAGTTTTTGTCCTGGATTCATCAGTTTTGTCATTAATCTTTTTCAAAAACTTCAGCAGAAGATACTGCAATTATTTAGTTCATTTATAAAAATTTGAGCACTAAATAAGCTGAAGTTTTTTTTTCCTGGATAAGCTTTTCAAAAACTTCAACAGAGATGCTGAAGTTATTTAGTTCATTTGTAAAAACTTCAGCTTATTTAGTGCTGCCGTTTTTATAAAAAGTGAAAGTTTTATAATTTCTTGTTTATTACCAGATCAAGAAAATACTTATATAATTTCTTGGGCTCCTTCCCCAGTTGATCAGTTTTAGTTTCAAGAAAATCAAGAATGTGAGAAGAACAATATTTGGAATGGGAACGAGCTAATAGAGGCATTCTTTGTTTTCCTCATGGCTACAATAGTTGAATCAGATTTTCGTACATAGAGAATCTTGTAATTTGATGGCTGTAGAAATTCGGCCATTGGATTGTTACTAAGTGGTACAACTACAGTGTCATATATTTCTAAAGCTCGTTCAATAAAATTTAATGACTCAGGGAAATCATAGGAAAATACAAAGTCAAAAGTCATCAGGATTCAACATATATCTGTATTACTGTATATTCATGGCAACACCAACAACAGCAAAAGAAAGAATAAGAAGGACGAGAAGGAGAAATGGGGCTTAAGTTGTTTAAAAAATGGGTACAAGTTAAAACTTTAAAAAAATATGTATATGTTAAATAGGGGCGACCAAATAGGGTGCCCCGTGCAATTTTTACAATTTTATTTGAGTAACTTCATTTGTAGCCAACCGGGAAAAACTAATGACAATAGCTAGCCACAAAATAAACAATACAATTAACAACCCAAAACTAATTAAAAGGCTAGCCCTCCGGTACCTTTAAACCCAGATCTCTAGTACTACTTTTCCTCCTCGCATTCTCTTCTGCATCTTCTCCAGCTTCTCCTCTTCTTCTCCGTCCTGTTATTCCTCCCGAAGCCCAAACCCTGAGATCGATTACTCCTTTGTGGCTTCGCTTGTAATTCCTAACCAAATCTTTGCGATCCCTGACGGTCGGTGACGATACAGTTTTAGGAACAACGTCGGGTAAGGATGCTAACAATCTAGACGAATCCGCTTGGAAAAAGGGGTCGTTAACTAATATATTTTTTCAAATTGAAGGTGTCACAACCCCAGTCCACTTCCTTGAACATGTCGTGGCGGCACCTAGTCCCTACGACTAGGTAAGCCTAAAAATGCGGAAATAATATAACTTGCAGAAATAAATAATTAAAACTGAACATCTAGAAGAAAACTGTATATAAGTACCGTTTGGCATATACAACGGAAGATCATGCAAACCTACAATGACTTGCCAAAACCCGGAAACTTACGGGAACACAAGCTAATAGAATATAATACATTGCTCTAACTCTAGAATGTCTAAAACAATAGTAAGAAAGGAAGGCTAACAGCTAAAAGATTGAATAAGATAGAGACTTCTTGGTCTGCGGATGCTATGTACCTCGAAGTCTCTGCTAGATCTCTCCGCCTCGAGGGTACTATGCCTGGGTGGAGGTACCTGGATCTGCACATGAAAAACATGCGTAGAAGGGGCATGAGTACACCACATCAGTACTCAGTAAGTGCCAAACCTAAACTCCGTCGAGTAGTGACGAGGAAGGTCAGGGCAATAATGAGGTTCAAAATAATTATAAGTTTGCAACAGTATGAAATAAATAGAATAAATGAGAATAGCTATGAAGTAAGACAGGTTATAAGAGGCAATAAATAATACACAAGGAAACAGGTAACACAGAGTAAAATAGCTCAATACTAGTAGCAACAATAAGGATCTGCCAGGATACCGTCCTGTAGTCCTTTTCATCAACTGTCCAAAAGGATCTCCCGGGATATCGTCCCGTAATCCATCATATGTATGTATATCCGAAGGATCTCCCAGAATATTGTCCCGTAGTCCAACGATCAGGGCGCAGGGATCAACCGAAATTCGTTACGCATTCCCAAAGTAAATGTGCAGGAAAATCTTTTGCGAATCCAACTCGTAGTCTCAAAGTAAACAAACAAGGGAGGAGCTACTGAAATCCTAAATCCGTAGTCCCAATGTAAATACATAGCCACAACAAGAAGATATCTGAGTGTTGTATCTCCAATACTATTTTACAATATCTTGCCTTAAAGGCAAATTGTAGCAGATTATACATCGACGAACTTGGTACTTTCCATTAGGGCCTCGACACCGCATCATAGAAAAAAGCTCCATCACACTTGCAAATATCATGTCTCAATACTTCCACCGGCCCAAATATGACTATCCTTAGTCCGACTGCCTTTCCCTTGCCGGGAATAAAATACTGAATCTATTGATTACCCGCTGAGTAAACTTCCCTTCAATTCATTTACTGCCCTGAAACATGGGCAAACATCCTACCATCACAACAACACTACAGAATAATCGCTCATAAGCATCATGAAAACTTGTGCTCAACCTCAAGGCTCTTAGAAGTTCTGTTATTGAGCTGAAAAATGGAATACCCTTCCATAAAGCGACTATAATAGTCCAATCAACAATACCGGGAAAATCATCCTGCGTCACATTTGTAGTGCCATTTCAATTCTTCAAATTCTCGATTTCTAGCAAGCGCTTGCGTCACGTAAGATTGAGTAAGAAGGAATCAAAGGCATAAGCCTCAAAGGAATCGAACCGCACGATAAGGAAATCAAGAAGGGAAGTACTCCTAACAGCCCTGTAGCCTTCCAAGGATAATTACAGACGTCTCCGTACCGATCCGCGAGACTCTACTAGACTTGCTTATGACTCGTGAGACCAATAGGAACCTAGTGCTCTGATATCATGTTGTCACGACCCAAAATTCACTAAGGGTCGTGGTGGCCCCGGACACCTTTGTCAAGCCAGCCAACTCAAATACTTTAAGTTAATCTCATTTTAACACTTTTGAAATAAAGGATTTTTCCTTCATTATTTAGAAATTTTAAAGAATAACGTCCCCAAAATCTAATTTAAATGCTAAACAGTTATTATAATACCTCAAACTATCCCAGAACCCCGTGTTACAATTGCATGAGCATCTACTGATAAGAAAAATAAAATACAACATCCGCCCAGGATACAGTGGGCGAAAAGAAAATACAGTACAAAGGAAGGGACTTCTCTAGCTACGGCCGTCTCGAATGATGCAGTTTACCTAGTCCCAGAATCATTTGTGTTGCTATGCCTAGTAAGCCACAGGAGTCACATATACATGTGCAACAAAATGCACAGCAAGTGTAGTTTGAGTACAAAAAAATAACGTCTACCCAATGAGTATCCCGCCTAATCCCGAAAGGGTAGAGATGAGATGGTCAACTTGACACTCTCTAATGGTCTAATAATTTTTCATCCTTAATAAATATATTAAACGGTGGATTTATTTTATAAATATGATTTTAATCCAAATAGAGGAAACAAGTAAACACATAATTATTTCATAGGAAATTTCCATAGGTTCTCTTTATTATTAACAAATAAATTCGAGCCAGGATAAGGTAGTGACAACTTAAATAAGTTCAGTACAACAACACAAATATGCAAAAATCATGCCGAGGTCGACGGCCCGCTCCAACAGAAATGTAAATTGTGCACTGCCGAGGGTCGAGCGGCCCGTACCATAGATGCATATATTTAATCTGCCGAGGCGTTCGGCCCGTTCCAGAAATAAACACATACCCTACTCGCAAATCATGTATGCGACACAGGTACACATAAGAATACATGCTCAATTAGTCAAATAAGAGCTTATCGGGGAATATTTATTCAAGTAAAAATAATTCTCCTTTAACAATTTTTAAGAAATGAAGCTTAACCCCTTTGAAAATCATTTACTAATTTTAATGTAAATTAGGCAATTCAAGCCATCAATGGTTTCATATTAATCCAAGTGTAACATGCTTTTGGGTCCTAGACTAGCCGGACAATAGCATAATAGTAGCTACGCACGGGCTCTCATCACCTCGTGCGTACGTAGCTCCCATAAATAGGAGGACATAATCAATTTAGCTCACCTATGGGGTAAATTTCCGCTCACAAGATTAGAAAGGAGACTCACCTCGCTCCGAAGATCCACGACCGGCATTCTACATTTTTTTCGAAGACTTGCACCAACGCACAATGCTCCAAAACTATCCAACGATCATTCAAATCTATTAATATATGCTTAATTATACTTTACAACCCAATTTATAATCATTTCTAACCCCAAACGAAAAGTTGACAAAAATGCCTCGGGCCCACGTGCTCGAAATCCAAAATTTCTCGCGGATAAAGTTTACACATGAACTTACGAACTCAAATATATAGTTTTCTCTTAATTCCGCACTCAAAATCGTGGCTAAAATCCAAGATTAAGATTTTCTAGGGTTTTAACCGAACCTTCATATTTGCTCTAATTTCCATGTTTTAAATCCATATATAAAACATATGGATAGGAGCAGGGTGGTCGAAGTGGAGGCTTGCTTCTGGGGTCCTGTGTGACAAGAAAATCCCACACAAACTCAAAGGGAAATTCTACAGAGCCGTGGTTAGACCAGCGATGTTGTACGGGGCAGAGTGCTGGCCCGTGAAGAACTCCCATGTCCAGAGAATGAAGGTTGCTGAGATGAGGATGCTTAGGTGGATGTGTGGGCACACCAGGCTGGATAAGATTAGGAATGAAGTTATTCGACAGAAGGTAGAGGTGGCCCCAGTGGACGAGAAGATGCGGGAAGCGAGGCTGAGGTGGTTCGGGCATGTACGGAGGAGGGGTCCCGATGCCCCGGTGAGGAGCTGCGAGCGGCTGGAGATTGCTGGTGGTCGGCGGGGTAGAGGGAGGCCTAAGAAGCATTGGGGAGAGGTGATTAGGCAGGACATGACTAAAATGCAGGTTACCGAGGACATGACCCTCGATAGGGGAGTCTGGAGGTCTAGAATCAGGGTTGCAGGATAGGGGCTCTTAGAGTCCTTCGTTCGCCTCACCCGGGGTTGGGTGTGGGATAGTAGGGTTACCCATCGATGTCTAGTGTTTTAGCCTAGGTCCCCTCTTGGTTGCGACGGTATTTATGTTCCTTATGTTTACATAACCATTTACGTTATTTCTGCAGGATTACTTATGCTTTGTTTTGTTATTTTGTTTTGTCTTGCCTTGGTTACTAATTTTGTCTTTGTTTTCCAATGCAGCTTTTCATTCTGTTCTATGCGCCGAGGGTCGCATGGAAGCAGCCTCTCTGCCCTTTTGGGTAGGGGTAAGACTGCCTACATATTACCCCTCCCCAGACCCCACCTGGTGGGAGTATACTGGGTAGTTGTTGTTGTTGTTGTTGTAAATCCATATATAAGTGGTATATTCAACTCAAAAATGATAGGGGTAATTTACCTCAACATTAATGACAAAATCCTCTCTTGAATCTCCCCAAAAATTGCCCAAGCCATGAATAAATGGGAGAAATGAACTCAATCCCACGATTTAAAAATAGGTTCTACTTCCAGTCATTTCCCCTTCTGCGGAAGCCATGCCGCATCAGCGGTTCCGCTTATGCGGTCCAAAGGCTGCTTCTGCGGCTCCTTCCCATGTTGTCCTTTTTTGCTTCTACGATGCCTCTTCCGCAAATGCGGTTCAGCTTCTGTAGAGTTTTGACCGCATTTGTGGTCCTCAAGGTTGGACAAAAAACCGCTTCCGCGGCTCCTCGTTCGCTTCTGCGGTGCCGCTTCAGCAGTCAACCAACCGCAGAAGCAAAAATACCAGCAACCAGATGCCTTCAACCCTCTTCCAAATTCCAATTTCGATCCGCTAACCACCCAGAATTCACCCGAGGCCCCCGGCACCCCAACCAATCATACCAACCAGTCCCAAAATACATTATAGACTTGCTCGAGGCCTCAAATCATAGCAAACAACGCTAAAACCGTGAATTACACCCCGATTCGAGCTTTATGAACTTTGAACTTTCCAACTTCTACTTCCAATATTTAAACATATCAAATCACGTCCGATTTATTCAAATTTTGCACACAAGTCATAATTGACATTACGAAGCCATTCAAACTTTCAGAATCGGATTCCAACCCCGATATCAAAAAGTCAACTCCCAGTCAAACTTCTCAAAACCTTCAAATTTCTATCTATAGCCAAATGGTTGCAAAATGACATACGGACCTCCGAATTAACTTCCGATCGTGCTCACAATTCCAGAATCACCATACAGAGCTACTCAAGTCTCGGAATCCCAAACAGACATCGATAACACTGAGATGCACTTCAAGCCAAACTTAAGGAGTTTCTTCCAAAATGCTAACTTCCACAATAGGCGCCAAAATGCTCCCGGGTTATCCAAGACCCGAAACCGGGCATACGCCCAAGTTCGAAATCATCATACGAACCTGCTGGAACTTTCAGAATTTTGATTCCGAGGTCTTTTACTCAAAAATCTAATCCTAGTTCATTCTTTCAACTTAGCACATCTGAAATGGGAATTCCATTTAAATTAACTTCGATCTTCCTGAATTTCAATTCCCACCATGTACTAGTCATAAAAACCTGAAATGAAGTTGCTCATGGCCTCATACTACTGAACGATGTGCTAGGGCTCAAAACGACCGGTCGGATCATTACACTTACATTAATGGGTTACAAGTAAAAAGGAATTTAGAATTTCTACCCAATAAATATCTCTAAAAAAAACCCTCAAAATCTCACTTAAATCCGAGCTCTCAAGCTTGAGTTTTGTTAAAAATGGCTAAATCCTCGGTTTTGAATTTTTATAACTGCCTAGATAATTAATGCATCGCGAACACGAAGGAAGTCACACGTTCGTGAAGAAGGAAAAATGAAAGCTGCTAAATTGCTCTTCGCGAACATGTGGTATAGTACGCGAACGCGAAGGCTTGGACTGGAAAAGCTACACGAATGCGAGATATGGCATGCTAATGAGATGAAGAAAATAGGCACAGCCCACAGCGTTAAATAACACTACGCGAACGCGAGGGCTGGCTGCGAACGCGGAGGAGGAAAATGACAAAGCTTTGCGAACGCGGGAGAATTTAACATGAACACAAAGAGGAAACTGGTCCTCCTCCAAGATTAATTTACGCGAACACATTTAGGAGGATGCAATCGCAAAGAAGAAAAGGGTCTACAACAGCTGAAGAAATTTCTGCAATGTTAAACAACTCCAAAATGCCCCGTTGAGCGTCTCAAGCACAACCGAGATTCCCGGGACCTCAAACAAACCTACGAACATATCCTATAACATCATTCAAAATTGTGTCAATACTTAAACTACCTAAAAACGTCTAAAACTCGAATAAATCAAGGATTTAAGCCTAAGAACTTCAAATTCTCTCAAAATACGTTTTCGATAAAAAACCTAACCAAAGCACGTCCGAATGACCTGAAATTTTTCACACATATCCCAAATGATATGACGAAACTACTGTAACTTTCGGAATTCCATTCAGACCCTCGGATCAAAATCTCACTATCGGACCGGAAACTTTAAAAATTCAAACTTTGGCATTTCAAGCCTAAATTAGTTACGAACCTCCAAAATATATTCCGAACACACTCTCAACCTCGAAATTATCTAACAGAGCTAATGGAACCATCAAATTTTCATTCCGAGGTCATCTTCATACTAATCAAACTAAGGACAACTTTCCAACACTTAAACTCTCATTTAGGGACTAAGTATCCCAAAACTCAAAATCGAACATCCTGACAAATTAAATTAGCAGAAATAGACCTGGAAAAAGCAGTTAATAGGGAACCGGGACGTTAATTCTCAGGACAACCGGCCGGGTCATCACAGAATGTAAAATTAAAAAGAAGATTTATTAACTAAGAAGAAAAAAACAAGTGAAGAGTAAAAGGCACTGCCTATATTTACAACCCATTTATTTAAGGCGAAATACATAAATAGGCCCTTCAAGTTGTCCTCAACGATCAAATAAACACCTCAACAGAGCCCTTTTTTATATTGACACTTCAAGTGGTTATTAAGTAGATCAAGTAAACACATGAGTGCAGCAGAGCATATACATGAGTTACACTTGCCAATAACATGTCAAGTGAACCAATTAAAAAATAACATGTTTAATCACCATAAAAACTTGACACATGTAATTTACCGCAAAAAATGCATTTAAAGAAGGAAAAATATGTTTTTCCTAAGCCAGCCCCCCTCCCCCATCTTCTTCCGCTCATCCCCTTTTCCCAAACCTACCCAACTGTCCCCAATAATTGATAATTAACAATCAATTTCCACCAATAATTTATCAAATTGGGATGGTGTAAATGTCTCAAAATCGATTTAAGAAGCACCAGCAAGTGTGTTTTTCCAAATTGAAAGAAAAAATATGAAATTCTTGAGGATTTGAAGGAAAGTGGCCACAAGTTCTTGTTGAGTTACTAGCGAAAGAAAAAAATAGTTATTTTGGAATGGGTTGTTTTGCCTAATGACCTAAAGCTTAAAAAAAAATTCAATTGAAAGAAAAGGTCACCAACAATAGAGGAGGAAAATTGAATGATTTAAAACCTGTCTCTAATATCAAATCGAATGATTTAAAACCTGATTTATCAACAAAGAAGAAAGAATAAAGGTAAAAAATTAAGCTCCGCCTCCATTGACCCCTTTTAGTTTCATATGACTTACTTGGGTTGTTTTATGACACATATAGAAAGACTTCGAATCTCACCTCTAATGATTGTCATGTTCACTACTTAATTGAACAAGTAATATTTTTTATGTGTTTATATATATATATATATATATAAGGGGCGCCACCCTGAATCAATCAAAAAGCTTGTTGATTTAATTGAAGGGAACTAAGACAATTAGCTTAGTTAGCGTTCCGGGTCTTTCCACTCGCACAAGTAGTTTCCACCCCCTCCCCCCCTGGTATTATCACTACTGGTACATGACTCCGTCGCCCTTGTCACAACCTGAATTTTTCACCCTCGAGAGCCGTGATGGCACCAACTGGTGAAAGCTAGGCAAGCCAAATTGTTCGAATTACTTAACGTTTTCTAGTTTTAAACCATTATCAGTGATGAGTAGATATCATACAAATAGCGAAAATAATTAAGCGGAAGACAATATCTGACAATTTATCTTAATACAAAACTGTGGAAGTCTAAATAGAACTCTACCCATAATTTGGTATCACAACTTCACAGACGGTATAAAAATACTACATATAAAGTTTGAAAGATAAAATATACGTTATTTCTAAAATGAGTAAAGGAAACATGATAAAGGAAGATAAGAGGTGACGCCAAGGCCGTGAACGTTGTAGCACATTTACCTTGGGTCTCCACATCAACGATTCGCAAAGCCACTAATGATCAATTATATGGATCTATAGACAAAACTTTACAGAAGTATAGTATGAGCACACCACGGTGGTACCCAGTAAGTATCAAGACTAACCTAGATGGGGTAGTGACGAGGAACAATCATGAGAGAAAATCCAAGTACAAACAGTATAACTAATGAAGAGAGAATGCGGATAGTAACAAACGGAAACCAAGTAAATCAGATACCCAAGCAATTCAACACTGACGTAACAAAGACGGAGAAAAGTAAGAATACATCCAACCTCACAATCACTCATTCCTCACAGTCACTCACCACCCGGCACTTGCACTCAGTATTCGCACTCAATAGGTACCTGCGCTTATTGGGATGTGTACAAACTCCGCAGGGGCTCCTTCAGCCCAAGCGCTATAACAAGCCACCTCATGGCATAAATCACTCAGGCCCTCAGCCTCACTCAATCATAAATCAGTAACAATATGTTGCGGCGTACAATCTGATTCCATAAATATCCTCACAGATCAGTCCATCGGCTTCACTCGGTCATAAATTAGTAAAACATGCTGCGGCGTGCAACCCAATCCCATAAATATCCTCACATATCGGCCCTCGGTCTCACTCAGTCATCAATATCTCCAGTCTCTCGGGCTATCAAAAGTCATATAAACATCCCAAACAAAGGTAATGTCATGTATCAACAATGAACAACAAGAGACGGAGGCATAATAATCAAGAAAAGCTATGACTTAGTACAAAACAACAATTAGCAGCTAATTCAATAAGTACACGGCCTCGCAGGTCTCAACTATGATCACATAAGTCCTAAACATGATTTATAACAATAAGTACATTTAATTTCTATAAAATAGAGGGAACATGTATTAACCAGTAGGTCAATTAATTCCACAGCCTCACGAGATGGGCCAAGTCACAATCCCTACGGTGCACGCCCACACGCCCGTCACCTAGTGTCACGACCCTAGTTCACCAATAGTGAACCTGTCATGACGGTACCGAGTCTTCGCGACTAGGTAAGCCTGACACATTGCGAAAATTCAACAACCTTTACGAAAATGATAAACAATATTGAATAACACAAGAAAATGTAGTGGGTGCCACCTGGCACATACACTTCAACTCAAAACAATGTAACAACCTCAAAGACCCGGAAACCCACGGGCATCACAGGCTAAGAGTAAAAACATAATATATGTCTGTAACATCCGGAAGTGTCTATAACAACTGAATACATGAAAGGGAAATGCTAATTAAAAGGTAGAGTAGAATGAGACTCTTCAGATCTGCGGACGCGGCAGATGCATACCTCAAGTCTCCAAGTGAAGCTCTGAATTCACTGATAGTGCGCTCGACCAGAAGTACCTAGATCTGCACAACAAAAGTGTGCAGAAGAGTAGAATGAGTATACCACAGCGGTACTCAGTAAGTGCCAAGCCTAACCTCGGTGGAGTAGTGATGAGGAAGGTCAAGACCCTACTGAGATGAACATAGATATAATATAAGATAAATAGATAGTAGATAATGAAGTAAATTCTGAATATCTAGCAAGACCATAAGTAAAACGGAACAGGATACAAATACAATCTACTAACACAAGAGAAATCACTCAAAAGTCAGGATGCCACATGGAGCTCCGGAATTGAACCCGCAGTTCATTCTTACCAATATCTGAGGATCTCCCGGGAACCGAATGTGTAGTCCATCATAGCAATAATAGAGGATCTCCGGGAATTGAACCCGCAGTCCATCATACCAACAACAGAGGATATTCTGGAATTGAACCTGTAGCCCATCATACCAATAACAGAGGATCTCCGGGAATTGAACCCGCAGTCCATTACACCAATAACAAAGGATCTCCAGAAATTGAACCTGCAGTCCATCATACCAATAACAATTGATCTCCGGGAATTGAACATGCAGTCCCAATTGTAAACACATCACAATAATTCAATATGTAACAAAAAGAAACCAAGTACAAGCAACCAGTAAGGATCTAGAGCCTAGCATGATCGCAAAAGGAAAGATATTGCAATTTAGTGAATTAAAACAAATAAGTTACTAACATGCTTTTCCTAAGCTAAAACAAGTGAAATTGCATTTATAATAGTTAAATGCGTGAAGAAACATACTCTAAATAAGTCAAGTAAGGTGAATTTCAACAATTAGCACACGTACATGCTCGTCACCTCGCGCACAAGGAATTTAAACAACAGTCAAGAAATCCTAAGGGGAGAGGTCCGCCACAAATAGACAAGTCACTTACCTCGAACCAACACAAAACCGCTAAGAAACAATGCCCTTGCAACGAGTATCTGACTCTGAGTGGCCCAATTCTATTCAAACCAATTACATATTGTAAATAACATCGCAAGTAACTAATTACACTGTTAAAATTAAAGCTAAGGCATAAAAATTGGTGAAATGACCAAAATATCCCTTAGTCCAACGTCTCAGAATTGAATAATTTTCACATTTTCAGAATCCTCGTACTCTCACAAGTCTAACCATATAAAAATCTCCGAAATCAGAGGTCAAATGGCCCTTCAAATCATCAAAGTTAGGTCTAAGAACTTTACCCCAATTTTCATTCAAAATCTGAAATTAAAGCTTGAATTTGAGATTATATTAGTGGGTAATAATCATAAGGGAGTAAGGAGTCGTTACCTAATCGTTGCCTCTGAAAATCCCTCAAAAACATCTCCCAAAACCGAGCTCTCTAGCTTGAATTTTTGTAAAAATGGAAGAACCCTCGTTTTTGAAAAGTTTATAACTGCCCAAAACATTTGCACATCGCGATCGCGTGGAGGAGCATACGTTCGCGGAGAGAAAAATTCAAGTGGCTAAAAAATGGCCTTCGCGATTACGAAGGGTAGGCTGCAAACGCGAAGAGATGAAATCGGACACTACACGAACGCGACGCGTTTCACGCGATCGCGTAGAAGGAAGGACAAGGGTGTTCAGAAATGGCCTACGCGAACGCGTTGGCAGGGATACGAATGCGGAAGAGGTACTGGCTGGGCTTCGTGATCGCGGGGTGAGGGACGCGATGCGATGAAAGGGGAGGGGAAAACTTTGCGACCGCGGGGGGTTCTTCGCGATCGCAAAGAAAGAATCACTGATCTGCAATTTTCTGCTGCAATTTACAACTCCAATTGCTCCGTTGAGCATCTGAAACACACCCGAGACCCCCGAGACCTTAACCAAGCCTACGAACATATCTCATAACATCATTCAATCTTGTACCGATCCTTGAACCATCTATAACAATGCCGAAAACGTAAATTAAGCAATGATTTGAACTTAAAAACTTCAAAACTTAACTAAACTTGCTTTCGATTCAAAACCTAACCAAAACATGTCCGATTGACCTGAAATTTTGCACGCACATCCCAAATGACATGACGGTGCTACAGATACTTTCCAATTCCCATTTCGACCCTCAAATCAAAAATTCACTATCGGGTCAGAAACTTCAAAATTCTAACTTTCGGCATTTCTAGCTTAAATGAGCTATGTACATCCAAAATACATTCCGAACACGATCCCAACCCTGAAATCACCTAACGGAGCTAACGGAACCATTAAATTTCCATTACGAGGTCGTCTTCACACTGAGACCATTTTCTAACACATAAGCTCTCATATAGAGACTAAGTGTCCCAAAACACTCCGAATTCTATTACTGAACATTCCGGCAAACCAACATAGCAGAAATGAACTTAGAGAAAGCAGTTAATGGGGGAACGAGGCATAAATTCCAAAGATGACCGGCCGGGTGGTCACATCCTCCTACACTTAACATTCGTTCGTCCTCAAACGAGCATAGAGAACATACCTGAAGTAGCAAAAAGGTGAGGGTATCAGTTGCGCATATCCCGCTCGGTCTCCTGAGTCGCCTCCTTGGCCGGCTGAACCCGCCACTGAACCTTTACCGAAGCGATATCCTATACCTGAACTTTTGGATCTGCCTGTCTGATATTGCCACTGGCTCCTCAACATAGGACAAGTAATTGTCCAACTGGACTGAAGTGAACTCCAATACATGAGACGGGTCACCGTGATACCTCCGAAGCATCGAAACATGAAATACCGGATGAACCCCGGCCAAACTGGGAGGTAAGGCAAGCTCATAAGCAACCTTTCGAATCTGCCTCAAATGGACCAATGAACCTCGGGCTCAACTTCCCTTTCTTTCCAAACCTCATGACGCCTTTCATAGGCGAGACCCGAAGCAAAAACCCGCTCACCAACCATAAACAAAACATTATGAACTTTCCTATCCGCATAACTCTTCTGTCTGGACTGCGCCGCCGGAGTCTGTCCTGAATAACCTTAATCTTCTAAATCACATCCTGAACCAAATCAGTGCCCAATAGCCTGGCCTCACCCGGCTCGAACCAACCCACCGGGGATCTGCATCTACTACCATGTATGGCCTCATAAGGCGCCATCTGAATACTGGACTGATTACTGTTGTTGTATGCAAACTCAACCAATGGTAAGAACTAATCCCAAGACCCTCTAAACTCAATTGGGCACGCACGGAGCATATCCTCAAGAATCTGTATAGTGCGCTCAGACTTTCTGTCCGTCTAAGGTTGAAAAGCCGTACTCATGGTCAAACGGGTACCCAACGTGTGCTGGACGGCTCTCCAGAACCGTGATGTAAACATTGAGCCTCTGTCTGAGATGATAGAAATTGGATTTCCATGTAGACGGACAATTTCCCTGATATAAATCCCTGCTAACCGCTTCGCTGAGTAAGAAGTACACACTGAATGAAATAAGCGGACTTGGTCAGCCGATCCACAAAAAACCCAAATAGAATCAAACTTCCTCGCCCTCAGAGGAAGACCAGTCACAAAATCCATGGTGATATTCTCTCATTTCAACTCCAGAATCTCCATCTTCTGGAGTAAGCCTCCCGGTCTCTGGTGCTCAACCGTTACCTGCTGACAGTTGAGGCATCTAGCTACAAACTCTACTATGTCCTTCTTCATTCGCCTCCACTAGTAATGTTGCCTTAGATCCTTATACATCTTCACGGAACCCGGATGGATGGAGTACCGCGAGCTATGGCCTCAATCAATATCAAATCCCGAATATCATCAACATCGGGCACACAGATCCTCCCCTGCATCCTCAATACCCCATCATCTCCAATGGTCACATCCTTAGCATCGCCATGTTGAACTGTGTCCCTGAGGACAGGCAAATGAGGGTCATCATACTTCCATTACCTGATACTATCAAATAATGAAGACCGAGAAAACACATAGGTTAGAACCCGACTGGGCTCCGAAAGGTCAAACCTCACGAACTGACTGGATAAAGCTTGAACATCAATTGTCACAGGTCTCTCTGAAGCTGGTAAATATGCCAAATTTCCCCAAACTCTCCCCCCGGCGACTCAAGGCATCGGCTACCACATTGGCCTTGCCCGGGTGATAAAGAATAGCAATATCATAATCCTTCAATAGAACCAACCATATCCTCTAGCACAAGTTCAGATCCTTCTGCTTGAACAAGTGCTGCAAACTCTGATGATCCGTCTAAATTTCACAAGGCACGTCATACAAATAATGACGCTAAGGCGTGAACAATAGCACCTAACTCAAGGTCATGGACAGGGTAGTTCTTTTCATGTACCTTAAACTGTCTGGACGTGTAGGCTATCACCCTACCATCCTTCATCAACACCACTCCAAGTCCAACTCGTGAGGCATCACAATAACTGTATAGGACCCTGAACAAGTAGGCAAAATCAGAATAGGGGCTGAAGTCAAAGCCGTCTTGAGCTTTTGGAAGCTCACCTCACACTCGTCAGACAACTGAAAAAGAGCATCCTCCTGGGTCAATCTAGTCATATAGGCTGCAATCGATGAGAACCCCTCCACAAAACGACGTTAATACCCCGCCAGACCAAGGAAACTGTAGATCGCTATAGTTGAGGAGGGCCTGGGCCAACCCTGCACGGCCTCCACCTTCTTCGGATCTACCCATTTGCCCTCACTCGATAGCACGTGGCCTAGGAATGCCACAGAACTCAACCAAAACTCACATTTTGAGAACTTTGCATGTAATTTCTATTCCCTCAAGATCTGATGCACTGTCCTTAGGTGCTGCTCATGTTCTTCCCCACTCCGGGAGTATACAAGAATATCATCTATGAAAACAATCACAAACAAGTCGAGATAGGGCCTGAATACACTGTGCATCAAATGCATAAAATCTGCTGGGGCGTTGGTCAACCCAAATGACATGACAAGGTACTCGTAATGACCATACCGAGTCCTAAAAGCACTCTTCGGGATATCCGGCTCCCAAATAGCTGGTGATAACCTGAGCGCAAATCAATCTTAGAAAAAACTTGTGCTCCCTGAAGCTGGTCAAATAGATCATCAATACAAGGAAAAGGATATCGGTTCTTCATTGTAACTTTGTTCAACTGACGATAGTCGATACACATGCACGTAGAACCATCCTTTTTCTTTACGAACAAGACAGGATCACCCCATGCTGAAACACGGGGTCGAATAAAACCCTTGTCAAGCAGTTCCTGTAACTGATCCTTCAACTCCTTCAACTCAAGAGGAGCCATACGGTGAGGAAAGATATGGGTTGAGTGCCCGGCAACAAATCAATGCCAAAATCAATGTCCCGATCGGGCGGCATGCCCGGAAGATCAGCAGGGAACACATCAAAAAAAGCCCGTAGCATTGGAACAGCGTTAACAGAAGGGTTATCAACACTGACATCTCTCACATAAGCTAAATACGCGGAGCACCCCTTATCAACCATACGTTGTGCTTTAAGAAAGGATATAACTCTACTGGCAGTGTGATCAAATGTACCACTCCACTCAATACATGGAATTCCTGGCATAGCCAACGTCACGGCCTTAACGTGACAATCAAGAATAGCATACTGGGGCGACAACCAGTCCATGCCCAAGATAATATCGAAACCAACCATGTCAAACAATAAAAGATCTGCCTTGGTCTCAAAACCACGAATAGTAACCAAACATGACCAATATACGCGGTCCACAACAATGATCTCCCACGGGAGTAGAAACATGAACAAGAGAGCTCAAGGTCTCTCGGGTTGTACCCAAATGCGGAGCAAAATAAGAAGACACATAAGAGTGAGTGAAGACTAGGTCGATAGAATTGGCACACCTCTATAACAAACCATGAAAATACCTGGGAAGACAGGATCAGATACAACTCCCTCAGTACGGGTAGGTGGGGTAGCATCCGGGGCTGTACCTGTGGCCTGAGAACCCTGTGAGGCACGCTATTGCTGAGAAGTCTGAGAAGGCGTAGCGCTCCCAAGTCTAGGACATCCCTTAACCATGTGGCGTGCCTCACCACACTCAAAGAAACCTCGTGACTGACGTGGTAGTAGGAATTGTGCGATACAGGTACTCCATGACCCTTGAACACCCGAAACTCTGTGGAAACTCTGAGGCGCAAACTCAATTGGCTGACCCACAAAACCTATACCATAAGGCACCGTGCCTCCAAAATAAGGACAAGTATATCTCCCTGGCCCACGAGGTCTACTCGCTCCTATATACTCTCCCTCTTGACCTCGTCTGTTCTCTACTCGGCGAGAGGTCCTCACCATCCGCTGCACGGGAACCACAGACTGTGTTGAATGAAACTTGAACCCTTACTAATAGGAACTCGCTACTCTCGAGTGGGGGCGGTGGGAGTCGGGATTCCTCCCCCGATCTGTGAAGTAGTCGACATAACTTGAATCAATCTCGCCTGGATCAATGTACAAACATGCTCAAGAACTATGCCAATGCCTCCTGCACAGCTCGAGTAGTGGTGGTTGTGCGCGTATCAGGTGCCTGAGTCCTGGTTGGATCCGCTGGTAGTTGGTACCAGAGCTCTAGGTTCATAGGAGTCACGGGACATAGGCCGGTTATTTAGAGACTCGCTGATCGATATGGAGACGTTTGTACTTATCTACGAGAGGCCATGTAATTGTTTAGTAAACATCTTCACTTCATTTGACTTCCCTATCGTGCGAGAATTTTTAATACCACTATTCTAAACTTCTGCTTCATATTCTCTCACAGATGGTGAGGACACGTGCTACTCGAGACGATGAGGCACCCGCACCCTCTCCTGCAGCCGCCATAGGCCGGGGCCGGGGTAGAGGTCGAGGATGCGCATGTGGTGTAGGGAGGTCACCTGCGTGGGCTGCCGCCGAGGTGCCATGCTTTTCCTAAGCTAAACCAAGTGAAATTGCATTTATAACAGTTAAATACGTGAAGAAACACAGTCTAAATAATTCAAGTAAGGTGAATTTTTAACAATTAGCACAAGTACACGCTCGTCACCTTGCGCACAAGGAATTTAAACAATAGTCAAGAAATCCTAAGGGGAGAGGTCCCTACACAAAGTTAGACAAGTCACTTACCTCGAACTTGTACAAAACCGCTAAGAAACAATGCCCTTGCCACGTGTATCCGACTCCGAGTGGCCCAAATCTATTCAATCAATTAAATATGATAAATAACATCGCAAGTAACTAATTGCACTGTTAAAATTAAAGCTAAGGCGCGAAAAATAAGTGAAATGACCAAGATGCCCCTCAAGCCAACGTCTCGAAATAGAATAATTTTCACATTTTCAGAAAACCTCGTAATCTCACGAGTATAACCATATAAAAATCTCCCAAATCGGAGGTCGAATGCCCCTTCAAATCATCAAAGTTAGGTCTAAGAACTTTACCCCAATTTTCATTCAAAATCTGAAATTAAAGCTTGAGTTTGAGATTAGACTAGTGGGTAATAATCATATGGGATTAAGGAATCGTTACCCAACCGTTATCTCTGAAAATCCATCAAAACATCTCCCAAAATCGAGCTCTCTAGCTTGAGTTTTTGTAAAAATGGAAGAACCCTTATTTTTGAAAATTTTATAACTGCCCAGAACATTTGTGCATTGCGATCGCGCGGATGGGCACGCATTCCCGGAGAGTAAAATTCAAGTTGCTAATAAATGGCCTTCGTGATTGCAATGGGTAGGCTGTGAACACAAAGAGATGAGACCGGACAGTACGCGAACGCGATGCATTTTACGCGATCGCGTAGAAGGAAGGACAAGGGAGTTCAAAATGGCCTACGTGAACGCGTTGGCAAGGACGCGAACGTGGAAAAGGAACTGGCTGGGATTCATGATCGTGGGGTGTGGGGGCAATCGTGATGAAGTGGGAGGGGAAAACTTCACGGTCGCGGGGGCTTCTTCGCGATCGTCAAGAAGGAATCACTGATCTGCAATTTTCTGCTACAATTTCAAATTCCAATTGCTCCGTTGAGCATCCGAAACACACCTGAGGCCCCTGGGACCTCAACCAAACCTGAGGACATATCCCATAACATCATTCAAACTTGTATCAATCCTTAAACCACCTAAAATAATGCCGTAAACACAAATTAATCAATGATTTGAATTTAAAACCTTCAAAACTTAACAAAACTCACTTTCGATTCAAAACCTAATCAAAACACGTTCGATTGACCTGAAATTTTGCACACGCGTACCAAATGAAATGACGGTGGTACAGTAACTTCCAGAATCCCGTTCCGACCCTCGGATAAAAAATTCACTATCGGGCCGGAAACTTCAAAATTCTAACTTTCGGCATTTCTAGCCTAAATGAGCTACGGACATCCAAAACACATTGCGAACATGCTCCCAACCCTGAAATCACCTAACGGAGCTAACAGAACCATCGTATTTCCATTCTGAAATCGTCTTCACACTGTTCTGATTACAGATCATTTTCCAACACTTAAGCTCTCATTTAGGGACTTAGTATCCTAAAACACTTCGAATTCTATTACCAACATCCCGGCAAACCAAAACAGCAGATATGAACTTAGGGGAAGCGGTAAATGGGGGAACGGGGCATAAATTCTAAAGACGACCGGACGGGTTGTCACACCTAGCGTGTGCGTCACCTCCAAAATAATCATACGACACAATGTCCAGGGTTTCATACCCTCAGGACCAGATTTATAACCATTACTTACCTCAATCCTAGTAAAAATCCTACTCTAAAATGTCTTTGTTTCTCAAATCGACCTTCGAGTCCCTCGAATCTAGCCACAATCATTCGATTTAGTCAATAAAAAATATAGGAATTAAGTCCACATGAAATTCTATATTTTACATTAAAAATTCAAAGTTGCACTAAAATTTTGTGCGTGGGGCCCACGTCACTGAATTCAACAAAAGTTGTGAAATATAAAATCTCATCCATCCCCGAGTCTAACCATGCCAAAATTACTAAATTTCGATAATATTTCTACCCTCAAATACTCAAATCTATCCGAAAGAATTTTCAAACTCTTCCAACTAAATTCACAGATATGCCAAAACTAGTAATAGATTTGGGTAATCTAACAAAAATAAAGTTAAGAACACTTAGTCCATTGTTTTTTATGAAAATCTCCCGAAAATCGCCTCTTCCCGAGTTCCAATTTGGTATAAATGAAAAATGAGATAAAGTCCCCTTTTCAAAACTCAAAATTCTGTCCAGAAAATTTCGGGTACTGTTCACACGCCTATCACTATGCAAAAATATACTAAATAGACTGTCGCTATTCAATTTATATACAATAGACTTTTATATAACAAAATATATATAAAATAGACTCTAACTATATAAAATATATACTAAATAGACTGTAACTATACAAAATATGTTGTCACTATACAAACTAGACTGTAACTATACAAAAACATACAAAATAGAAATCTCGGGATATTTGATGTAATATGTTTGGGCCGGAGAGCCATTTTGTGTCATGAGCAAAACCATGGGCTATTAAAATTTTGAGGGACTATAGAGGATAATTTTTTAGTTTTATTTCTTATAGCAAATTATTACATCCTATTTATTATAAATCAAAACAATTTCAAAATATTATCACTTATAGCTACATGTCTTTTTTATAGCAAAATAGATATATATTTTATACCATATCATTAATGCGTAAATTATGCCAGTTATACTCTCTCTCTTTCTATCTCTCTCTCTCTCCCTCTCTCCCTATCTATTGGCAAGATTCACGATCATCTCTCTTCTCCCTCAAATCTCTCTCCCTTTTCCATGAAGGCAGTCATCGTAGCAGCCATTTTTAGTGGCGATGCTGGACTTTTTGAAGCGAAGAGAATAGATCTGAAGCAAAGAGGAGTATGCGAACAGATCTAGCCATGGCTACGGATTAAGCATTTAGAAATCTAAAGCAGAGTCGCCGGAGGAAATTTGAGGCCCGAATTTTTGTTCATCTCCATTTTTTATTTTAATATAATGAGTACAGTATTTTACTTGACCGAAAAACGTCATCCCCGACGAACTTTTTTCTCTTATTTGCTATTGGGTCACAAACAATGATGAGTCACACACAATGATTCAAATGCACTCAAATACATTATAATTTAATATAAATATATTATTTTTTCAAATGTATTTATATATTCCGAAGGTCTTAATTTTTTTAGTACAACCAAATATCATTATTTTTGTGATTTCTTATTGTTTGAATATAGTCGAAGTGCATACGGTGTATTGAATACAATGTATAATAATGAATAATAAATATATTTGAATTGAATACAATGTACACAGTCAAATTGAATAAATTGATATACGCCCTTATTCTTGATTTTTGTTGTTGTTTGAATACAATTGAATTCAATATCGTGAAATTGAATATAATTCAATATTGTGCTTTCTATTATTAAACACATGTAATCACTATTTTTTAGGCGGATTACCTTAGTGTATTAATAAATATATTTGTGCGAATATATGAAATAAAAAAATAAATAGTCATAATCAGGGGCGGAGCTAGAGTGTCGCTATCGGGTTCGACCGAACCTAGTAGCTTTGGTTCGAACCTTGTATTTGTCTTAAAAAGTCCAATAAATATATATAAATTATTAGTTTAGAACCCAATAACTTAAAACAATTAGAATCCCGACTCCATAAACTTGAAATTTTGGCTCCGCCTCTTGTCATAATCCCTATTTTTAGGCGGATTACATTAATATATTTATAAATACAATTGCGTGAATACATTGAATACAACACACTAAAATCGCAAAATTTAGTAAAATTACTTCTGTTGAATTAAATTAAGAGTGATATGCTAACTGATTCTCTTACTGTTATTAAAGAGCTCGACTCCATACTTATTAGGTCTGTAGCTGTATTCATGAATACAATAGCGTGAATACAACAAACATAATCTTGATAGCAACAAAATATTTGTCATAGGAAGTAAATATGCATATGATAGACTATAGAAAATTAATAGCCACTAAATTATAGTAATTTCTGAAAATTCCTCAAGAATATAACATTTGCACCATATTTTGTGAGATGTCTACATAAATAGCCGACCAAACTCATTATTTACATTATAAATCGGTATACATTTATACACTAGTGTTTGCCCGGGCCCAATGTGAACAAAGATATATTGTTATCCTTCCGATTTTGACTGTAACATATACATGTTGCTTTGCGACAATTTTTACCAGAAAAATACTATAAGCACCCAATTAGACAATCTGTGTGTTGTCTAACGCTCTGCACTATTATGTCATTAATTAGCCATATAAACTGAAAGTTGTCTTCACAAGTACCACATCTTATTCAAAAATTTTTAGATGTTGATAATGTTCCAAAGCTTTGTGCTGCAAGCTCAATATTATCACGATCCCAATTCGATCGTGATGGTGTCCATCGCATTGCTAGGCAAGCCCGACCAATCCTCAATAACGTCCCGAGCTACAAGCTCAAATCCTAAATTCAAAATCATTAATAACGAGAGAGAAAATCCGAAATTTAGCAATTATAAATAAAATATCCCAACAACCAGTAATAGCAAACTCCCACAGATCTGGGGGTCATGAGTCTAGAGCCTCTACCAGAGTAACGTAATAACACAAAATAGTATCATAATCTGAGTACGCAGAAATAATAAAAATACAGAAGTAGTGGAGGATTCGGACCTGCAGACGGCAGGCAGCTACCTCGACAAGCTCCGAAAGATAGTTTGAAACTCCGTTGCGAGATCAACTCAGCCCTGAGGTACCTGGATCTGCACACAAGGTGCAGGGAGTAGAGTGAGTACTTCCAACTCAGTGAGTAATAGCAATAAATAACGACTGAAAGTAAGAAAATCCGGTAAAATCACTATACAATTCTATTACTAGTAATAAAGGCCAGTGGATAGGTACCAAACATGGAAAAGAATCTGATACATACTTCCTTTCCGTCCGACCAGTTACTAACACTGCTGCGGCGCGCATCCCAATCTAACACCATATCTATTTATGTATGTATACTGTTGCGGCGCGCAGCCTAATCCAATATAATATATAAGATGCTGCAGCGCGCAACCCGATCCAATAAATATAGTCGACTGCCCTCACTGGGGTGTGTACAGACTTCGGATGGGCTCCTTCAGCCCAAGAGCTATAATACTGAGGCGTGCAGTCTAATCCATATATCACTGCGGTGTGCAGTCCGATCCATATATCACTGCGGCGTGCAGTCTGATCCATATAATATACTACTGCTGCGTGCAGTCCGATCCATATAATATACTACTGCGGCGTGCAGTCCGATCCATACATATGTGTATGCATATACTGCAGCGGTGTGAGGCCCGTTCCGATGTATATCTATCAATTAGCCTCACTATGTGGTCCTTGACCCCACTCAGTCATTATAGACTTGGCCTCTCGTGCCCACTCAGCAAAGACAGGCTATTCAACCCTAGGTATGACTCATTCAGGGTGCCAGTTACAAAGCCCGGTTTATTTCATGATTTACAGTCAAAAGTCAAGACAGTTGCTACGTGTGGAATGGGTAAAGTGAGGTCAATCAGCTCAACATACTCCCTAGGAGTTCTACAGATTGGCACAAGGCCCCAAACATGGCAACTAGCCCAAATTATGCGAGTACAAGCTCAGTCTCAGTCCAGAAATACAGTAAGTCATCAGTCAGGATGGACCAAGTCCGAGTCCCCAGTAGATACATCACCACGCATATCACAAAATGTGTGTCTCATCTTAACATAGCACCGCATAGTGAAAATACGGGGTTTCAAACCCTCAGTATATCATTCATAGCCATTACTCACCTCGAACCCAAAATCCTAGCTTGCCTTGCGCTTTCCTCGCAAATCAACCTCCTCGAGTGTGTAATCTGATAAAAAACACAAGGAATATGTTATAATAAGCGAATGGGACATAACCCAATGGAAAGAACTCGAAAAATACCGAAAAACACGAAGTTGGCAAAACCCGAGCCCCGAGCCTACTTCTCGAAAAATTAAAAAATTCACATCACCGGAATCCTCATCTCGCCATGAGTCCGCACATATAAAGTTCACCAAAATCGGAGTCCAAATTGGCAATCAAATCCCATATTTTAATTTAAAAAACCAAGCCCTAAATTCTCCAATTTCCACCCAATTTTCAGAGATTTAGATGATGATTCTTCAATAAAATCACGTAATTAGCTCATAAAACTTACCTCAAGTCGAAACCTAGGTGAAATCCTCTTACTCTCTCGTGCAATAGCTCCAAAATGTGCTCAACAATGTTGGAAAATGAGATTATCTCGCGGATGATATGTTATAAAACCCTTCTGTCTGTCTAGGGATTTCCTCTATGCGATCGCATAACTTCTTTTACGATAGCATTGAACAAATCTTCCAGACCTCCAATTTGTCCTATGCGATCGCAACACATACTACGCGATCGCATTGCTTCAGGACCCCACACTACGTGATTGCATAAGACCCCTATGATCGCAGAGACCAACTTCCTCCACCTATGCGATCGCATACCCATGAACGCGATTGCATAGAACAATTTCCAAGGCCTCCCCAAACCTTCTATGCTGTTGCACTAGCACTCCTACTATCACATTGAACAAAAGTCTGCAACAGTTATGACAGCAAAATCCGATCTCCTAGCCAACTAAAAATAATCTGTTTGAACCTCCGAAAACACCCCGTGGCCCCCTGGACCCCAACCAAAAATACCAACCCACCCCCAAAACATCATACGAACTTGCTCCAATCATAAAAACACGACCAACAACACAAAAATCATCAATTCACGATGGATTAAAGCCTAAGTTAAACTAGAACTTCTGAAACTCACATTCGATCAAAAACCCGACCAAACGATGTCCGATTGACCTGAAATTTGCAGACATACCCAAAATCACCTAGCAAAGCTACAGAAACTCTCGGAATTCCATTCCAACCCCCGGATCAAAATCTCACCAATCAACCGGAATTCGCCAAAACTCCAACAGCCAATTCAAGCCTAATTCCACACTGAACCTCTAAATTTTGTTCCGTTTTCACTCCCAAGTCATAATTCACCACCCGAAACTAGCCAAATTGTCGGAAATCCAATTTGAGGCCTATAACTCATAAGTCAACATCCAGTTGACTTTTTTAATCTAGCCTTCTCTTAAAGAGACTAATTGTCTCAATTCCGACCAAACTCTGAACGAATCACTTCAAACACCACAAACACATATGATGAAACATAAAGACACATAAAAACGGGGAAAACGGGGGCGGTAACACACGTGATGATGGGCCGGGTCGCCACATCCTCCCCAACTAAAACAAACGCTCGTCCTCGAGTGGGTCAAGAAATATACCTGGAGCCTCAAACAAACAGGGATATCTGCTTCGCATCTCCTTCTTGGTCTCACAAGTGGCCTCCTCCACGGGCCGAACTCTCCGCTGCACCTTCACCGAGGCTATGTCCTTTGATCTCAACTTTCGAACCTGACGACCCAAAATAGCCACTAGATCCACATCATAGGTCAAGTCCTCATCCAACTATATCGTGCTGAAGTCTAATACATGAGACGGATCCCCAATATACTTCCTGAGCATAGAAACATGGAACACCGGGTGAACCCCCGATATGCTGGGTGGCAAAGCGAGCATATAGGCCATCTCCCCAATCCTCCTGAGTATCTCAAAAGGTCCAATGAAGCGCGGACTCAGCTTCCCTTTCTTTCCAAACCTGATCACGCCTTTCATAGGCGAAACCTTCAGCAAAACCTTCTCGCCCACCACATAAGATACATCCCGAACCTTCCGGTCTGCATAACTCCTCTGACGCGACTGAGCCGTGCGAAGTCTCTCCTGGATAACTTTCACTTTCTCTAAGGCATCCTGAACTAGCTCTATCCCCAGTAGTCTAGCATCGCTGGGCTCAAACAGCCAACTGGAGATCTACACAGTCTCCCATATAAAGCCTCATATGGTGCCATCTGAATGCTGGGCTGATAACTGTTGTTATAAGCAAACTCTGCAAGCGGCAAGAATTCAGCACAAGAACCCCCAAAATCGATAACACAGGCACGTAACATGTCCTCTAATATCTGTATAGTACGCTCAGACTGTCCGTCTATCTGAGGATGTAAAGCTGTGCTCAACTGAATCCGAGTGCCCAACTCCCGATGAAAAGTCCTCTAAAACTTGGAAGAAAAATGAGTACCTCTGTCTGAGACAATAGAAACTGGAACCCCATGCAACCTCACAATCTCACGGATGAAAATCTCTGTTAACCACTCCGAGGAATAGGTAGTACACACCGGAATGAAGTGCGCAGACTTGGTCATCCTATCCACAATAACCCAAATAGAATCAAGGTTCCTTGAGGTACGAGGGTGACCACTCAAAAAGTCCATAGTAATCCTCTCCCATTTCCACTCGGGAATATCCATCTACTGAAGTACGCCACCAGGTCTTTAATGTTCATACTTGACCTGCTGACAATTGAGACACCTAGCCACATAAGTCACAATGTCTTTTTTCATCCTCCTCCACCAATAATGATGTCTCAAGTCTTGGTACATCTTCGCGGCACCCAGGTGAATAGAATACCGCGAGATGTGGGCCTCTTCTAATATCAACTCTCGGAGCCCATCCATATTGGGCACGCAAATCCGGCCCTGCATCCACAACACACCATCATTATCAATAGTCACATATCTAGCATCATCATGCTGGACCCTGTCCTTCAGGACAAGAAAATGCGGGTCATCATAATGGCGCTCCCTGATGCGATCATACAAAGAAGACTGAGAAACCACACAGGCCAACACAGGACTGGGCTCAGAAATATCCAACCTCACCATCTGATTAGCCAAAAGCTTGAACACCAACTGCAAGGGGCCTCTCCCTAACTGGAATATATGCCAAGATACCCAAACTCACCGCCTTCCGGCTCAAAGCATCGGCCACTACATTCGCCTGCCGCGGATGATACAATATGGTAATATCATAATCCTTAAGTAACTCAAGCCACCTCTGTTGTCTCAAATTGACGTCCTTCTGCTTAAAAAAGTGCTGAAGACTGCGATGATCCGTGAACACCTCATAGGACACGCCATATAGATAGTGCCGCCAAATCTTCAAAACATGAACTATATCAGCCAACTCCAAGTCATGAACGGGGTAATTTTTCTCATGAGGCTTAAATTGATGCAAAGCATACGCAATAACGCTACCTTCCTGCATCAAAGCACACCCAATCCCAACTTTCAATGAATCACAATATACGGAATAAGAGCCTGAAGCTGATGGCAATACTAGAATCGAAGTTGTAGTCAACACTGACTTGAGCTTTTGGAAGCTCTTCTTGCACTCATTTGATCACACAAATGGTGCATTCTTCTGCGTCAACTTCGTCAAAGGCGAAGCAATAGATGAAAATCCCTGAATGAAGCTGCGGTAATAACCCGCTAGACCGAGAAAAATCCAAATCTCAGAAGTTGAGGACGGTTTGGGCCAACTCTGCACTGCCTCAATATTCTTTGGGTCAACCTGAATACTATCACTGGACACCACGTGTCCTACAAAATCCACGAAACTGAGCCAGAACTCATACTTGGAGAACTTTGCATAAAGCTTCTCCTCTCTCAATCTCTGCAATACCACCCTCAAGTGTCGCGCGTGCTCCTCCTGGCTACACGAGTACACCATAATATCATCAATAAACACGATCACAAAAGAATCCAGATACGGCCGAAATACATTGTTCATCAAGTGCATGAATGCGGCTGGGGCATTAGTCATCCCAAATGACATGACCAGAAACTCATAATGCCCATATCTCGTCCAGAAAGTTGTTTTGATGATATCAGAATCTCTAATCGTCAGCTGGTGATAGCCTGAATGGAGATTAATCTTAGAGAATAACTTTGCCCCTGAAGCTTGTCAAACAAATCCTCAATACGAGGTAGTGGATACTTGTTCTTCACTGTCACTGTGTTCAACTGTCTGTAATCAATGCACATTCTCATTGTGCCATATTTCTTCTTTATGAATAACGCCGGTGAACCCCACAGCGACACACTCGGGCGAATGAACCCCATATCTAGGAGTTCTTGCAGCTGCTCCTAGATCTCCTTTAACTCTGCTGGTGACATACGATAGGGAGGAATAAAAATGGGCTGAGTGCCCGGCACCAAATCAATACCGAAGTCTACTTGTCCGGCGGCATGCCCGACAGGTCTACTGTAAATACATCAGGAAATTCCCTCACCACGGGGACCGAATCAAGACTAGGAGCCTCGGCTCCAACATCCCTCACAAAGTATAGATATGATAAACACCCATTCCCAACCATCCGCTGGGTTTTAAGAAAGAGATTACCCTGCTGGGTACATAATCAGTCCTACCACGCCACACGATCCTCAGAATACTCGGCATAGCCATTGTGACTGTCATGGTGTGACAGTCTAGAATAGCATGGCACGGTGATAGCCAATCCATGCCCAGAATAACATCAAAATCTACCATGCTCAATAGCAGCAAGTCAACTCAGGTCTCTAGACCCCCAATAGTAACAAGACAGGACCGATACACATGGTCCACAATAACAGTATCACCCAACGGGATAGATACGTGCATAGGTAACGCAAGACACCCTCGGGTAGTCCCCAAATGATTAGCAAAGTAAGAAGATACATAAAAATATATGGATCCAGCATCAAATAAAACTGAGGCATCCCTGTGGCAGACTAAGATAATACTAGTAATAATAGCATCTGAGCAACAACGTCTAACCTGCCTTGAATAGCAAAACAACGGGCCTGACCACCACCAAATCGGCCTTCCCCTCTAGGGCGACCCCTAACTGCCTGACCCTCACCCCTAGCTGACTGGGCGGGTGCTGCAGACACTGGGCTAAAAGATGAGGGATGCCCCTCTGCTAAGATAAACTGGAAGAACGACGGGGACACTCCCTCCGTATATGCCCAAACTCACCACACTCATAACAACTCCCTGGAACTGGAGGCTGGGACTGAAGGGAACCCCTCGCACCAGTGTGGTTGGCTGAGGAACTCGATCGAGAAAAACCCTAAACAGATGGGGCATGAGACGAACTCTGTGCTGGAAGTGAGCTCAGAGATGGCTGACCCTACTGGGAGCCCTGATAACCCCGACCAGAAGATGAGCCACGGTACTCTGACCGAGTTGGTTGTGGAGCCCTAAAAGAACGACCCCTACTCTAATCAGACTAGGTCCTAGATGGAGTACTACTGGAGCCACCTGATCTACGAGGCCTTTTGGCCTCCCTCTCCTCTCGCTCCTGACGGAGAGCCGTCTTAATATCGTGGGCTATGTCCACCGTCTCCTCAAAGGTGTGACTCAAGACCCTCTCACGAGTCATAAGAATACGGATGGGATAAATGAGCCCATCTACAAATCGTTTGATCCTCTACTGATCCGTCTGAACCATCCACGAAGCATATCGTGCTAACTCTACAAATCCCATCTCATACTGCGTCAGTGACATATCCCCCTAACGAAGACACTCAAACTGCCTGCGTAACTCCTCCCTCTGAGATCGAGGCACCCACATCTCCAGAAAGATAGTGGAGAACTCCTACCAAGACAATGGCATTGTATCTGTCGGCCTACGCCGCTCATATGCCTCCCACCAGGTAAAGGCTACTCCTGAGAACTGAAAAGTGGTAAAAGACACCCCACTAGTCTCCAAGATCCCTACTGACCTGAGCATGCGTCGACACTTGTCGAGAAACCCCTGGGCATCCTTGCATAGAACACCGCTAAAAGTAGGAGGTGAAAGCCTGCTGAACCTCTCCAGACGATGCTGCTCTGGCATCACTAGCACCCCATCACCCTGAACTGGAAAAACTGGCTGAACAGGGGCAACTGGCTAAACTGGTGGTGCCTCTGGGGTCTGCAAACCCGGTGCACCATGCTCTGGAGTGTGATCTGTGGGGGTCTGATGACCACCCCTGGCCTGAGATGTAGCTGCATTAGTAGCTGAGACTGCCTGGGCTAGGCCAGTGCAAACCGATAAGATCTGAGCCAGGGCCTCCTAAAGGCCTAGAATCACAATAGGCATTGCTGGTGCCTAAGCAGGTGCTGCTTGATCCTCTACAGGTGGAGGCTGATCCTGAATGGGGGCAACTGGTGGGTCAACTGGTGCTGCCCCTGCTGCTCTACCTAGACCACGACCATGGCCGCGTCCTCAGCCTCTAGTAGGTGGCAATGGTGGTCGTCCGCCACATCCGGTCGCATGCGTTCTCGCAATCTGCGAGAGAATAGAATGCAGAAGTTTAATTCTCGGATCAACAATTTGCACGACAAGAATGTCAAGAATATGAAGTTTTTCCTAAAGGATATGCATCCTCTAGAGGATAAGTACAGACGTCTCCGTATCGATCCGCGAGACTCTACTAAGCCGGCTCAAGACTCATGAGGCCTAGTAACCTAGGCTCTGATACCAACTTGTCACGACCCCAACCTGGTCTTGATAGCGCCCAGCACATTGCTAGGCAAGCCCAATCAATCGTCAATGATGTCCCGAGCTACAAACTCAAATCCTTAATTCAAAATCATTAATAACGAGAGAAAAATACGAATTTTAGCAGTTATTGATAAAACATCCCAACAACCAGTAATAGAAAACTCCCACAGATCTGGGGTTCATAAGTCTAGAGCCTCTATCAGAATAGCGTAATAACACACAATAGTATCATAATTTGAGTACGCGGAAATGACAAAAATACAGAAGTAGTGGAGGAGTCGGGTCGTGCGGACGGCAGGCAGCTACCTCGACAGGCTCCGAAAGATAGTCTGAAACTCCGCTGCGAGATCAACTCAGTCCTGAGGTACCTGGATCTGCACACAAGGTGCAGGGAGCGCAGGAAGTACAGTCAGTACTTCCAACTTAGTGAGTAATAGCAATAATAACAACTGAAAGTAAGATAATCTGGTAAAATCACTATACAGTTCTATTACTAGTAATAAAGGCCAGTGGATCGGTACCAACCAGGGAAAAGAATCTGATACATACTTCCCTTTCCGTCAGACCAGTTACTAACACTGCTGCAGTGCGCAGCCCGATCCAACAACATATCTATATATGTATGTAGATTGATGCGACGCACAGCCCGATCCAAAATAACATATAAGATGTTGCGATGCGCAGCCCGATCCAATAATTATAGTTGACTGCACTCACTGGGGTGTATAAAGACTCCGGAGGGGCTCCTTCAGCCCAAGCGCTATAACACTGCGGCGTGTAGTCCGATCCATATATCACTCCAGTGTGCAGTCCAATCCATATAATATACTACTGCGGCGTGCAGTTGGGTCAATATAATTTACTACTACAGCGTGTAGTTTGATCCATATACATGTGTATGCATATACTGCTGCGGTGTACAGCGCAGCCCGATGTATATCTATAAAGTAGCCTCATTACGGGGTCCTTGACCCCACTCAGTCATTATAGACTTGGCCCCTCGGACTCATTCAGGGGGCCAGTTACAAAGCCCGGTTTGTTTCATGATTTACAGTCAAAAGTCAGGACAGCTGGTATGTGTCCAATGGGTAAAGTGAGGTCAATCAGCTCAACATACTCCCTAGGAGTTTTTCAGATCAGCAGAAGGCCCCAAACATGGCAATAGCCTAAATTATGCGAGTACAAGCCCAGTCTCAGTCGAGAAATACAGTAAGCCATCATTCGGGATGGACCAAGTCCGAATCCACAGTAGATACATCACCATGCTCATCACAAGACGCGTGTCTCATCTTAACATAGCACCGTATAGTGCAAATATGGGGTTTCAAACCCTCAGTATATCATTCATAACCATTACTCACCATAAACCGGCCAAAATCGTAGCTTGCCTTGCGCTTTCCTCGCAAATCGACCTCCTCAAGTGTTGAATCTGATCAAAACCACAAGGAATATGTTATAATAAGCGAATGGGACATAACCCAATAGAAAGAACTCGAAAAACACCCAAAAACATGAAGTCGGAAAAACCCGAGCCCCGGGCCCACTTCTCAAAAATTTATAAAATTCACATCACCAGAATCCTCGTCTTGCCACGAGTCCATACATATAAAGTTCATCAAAATCGGAGTCCAAATGGGCCATCAAATCCCAAATTTTCATTTCAAAAACCAAACCCTAAATTCTCCAATGTCCACTTAATTTTCAGAAATTTGGATGATGATTTTTGAATAAAATTACGTAATTAGCTCATAAAACTTACCTCAAGTCGAAACCTAGGTGAAATCCTCTTACTCTCTCGTCCAATAGCTCCAAAATGTGCTCAACAATTGTGGAAAATGAGATTATCTCGCGGATGATATGTTATAAAACCCTTCTGTCCGCCCAAGCATTTCCTCTATACCATCGCATATATTCTCATGCGATCGCATTGAACAAATCTTCCATACCTCCAATTTTTCCTATGCGATCGCAACACATACTACGCGATTGCATTGCTTCAGAACCCTACACTACGCGATTGCATAAGACCCCAATGATCGCAGAGACCAACTTCCTCCACCTATGCGATCGCATACCCATGAACGCGATCGCATAGAAAAATTTCCAAGGCCTCCCCAAACCTTTTATGCGATCGCAATAGCACTCCTGCGATCGTATTGATCAAAAGTCTGCAACAATTACGACAACAAAATCTGATCTCCTAGCCAACCAAAAAAGATCCGTTTGAACCTGCGAAAACACCCCGAGGCCCCGGGGACCCCAACCAAAAATACCAACACACCCTAAAACATCATACGAACTTGATCCAATTATAAAAACACGACCAACAACACAAAAATCATCAATTCACGATGGATTCAAGCCTAAGTTAAACTAGAACTTCAAAAACTCACATTCAATAAAAAACCTGACCAAACGACGTCTGATTGACCTAAAAATTTGCAGGTATACCCAAAATAACCCAACGAAGCTATAGAAACTCTTGGAATTCCATTCTGACCCCCGGATCAAAATCTCACCTATCAACCGGAATTCGCCAAAATTCTAACTTAACCAATTCAAGCCTAATTCCACACCGAACCTCCAGATTCAGTTCCGTTTTCACTCCCAATTCATAGATCACCACCCAAAACTAGCTTAATCGTCGGAAATCCAATCCGAGCCATATATCGCATAAGTCAACATCGGTTGACTTTTTCAAACTAGCCTTCTCTTAAAGAGACTAATTGTCTCAATTCCAACCAAACGGTAACCGAATCACCTCAAACTCCACAAAGACATATGATGAAACATAAAGAATCATAAAATGGGGAAACGGGGGCGGTAACACATGTGACGACAGGCCGGGTCATCACAAATATTTTCAGCTAAAGGACTCCCCTTTTTTTAAGGAAGGACGAACATCAGAACCACAAATGGATCCTGAAAGAATGTTAAAAATGACTTCCAAAATGACTAACAAATCGAATGCTCGACCTTGTTATTGCTATAGAACTTTACCTGTGAGCTTCAGAAGGTGAATTTCTCACCCATTTCTTGTCAACATTGCCAACCTTTGCAATTCATTATCCATGGTATCCACATCCACAGCCCATTGATACGTCAAATAATAAAAAATTATTGTTGTCTGTTGTCATGACCCTAGTTCACCAATTGTGAACCTGTCATGACAGCACCTAGTCTTCATGACTAGGTAAGTCTTATCACATTGCGGAATTTAACAGTGCGGAAATAAAATAATAAAAAATGTATACGGTGCCACTTGGCACAAACACTGATGCACACCACTTCTGAAAAATAACATCCCAAAATCCGGAATCCCACGGGCAACACAAGTCTAAGAGAAAGTAAATACAGCTCTAATGTCTAAAAAGTCCAATACAACGGAAATAATAAGAAAAAGTACTGCTAACTAAGGTAGAAAGGACAGAGAATCTCTGGTCTGCGGATGCAGTAATATACCTCAAGTCCCCGATAGAAAGCTCCGAACTCACTGACGATACGCCTGGCTAGATGCACCTGGATCTCCACAACAAAAGTGTGCAGAAGAGTAGCATGAGTACACCATAACGGTACTCAATAAGTGCCAAGCCTAACCTCGATGGATTAGTGACGAGGAAGGTCGAGGCCCCTACTGAGATAAACATAAGAATTAACATGAAATGAAATTACAGTAGAAAATACGTAAATCTCGATAATCTAGCAAAACAATAAGAAGGACGGAATAGGCTATAATACAACTCTACAAAACAAGAACAATCACTACAGGCTATTTGTCATCGAGGATCTCCTAGTATCCCGAGGATCTCCCGGTATCCTCATCATACACACAAGGGATCTCCAAGTATCCCGAGGATCTCCCAGTATTCTCATCATATAAGCAAGGGATCTCCAAGTATCCCGAGGATCTCCCAGTATCCTCATCATATAAGCAAAGGATCTCCAAGTATCCCGAGGATCTCCTAGTATCCTCATCATATACACAAGGGATCTCCAAGTATCCGAGGATCTCTTGGTATCCTCCAGTTAATTAGTCCTGCCGTGGAGATCTCTTAGTATCCGCCAGTTATTTAATCTAGTGCCGGGGATTTCTTGGTATCCTGCATTTCCAAGCCTTGGAACAAAATATGAACAGAGGGAGATCCCGTATGTCGTCCTGTAGTCCCAATAGTAAATACACCACAACAAACCAATATTTAACAGAAGAAAGAGAAATGTGAACAACAAGTAAAATCGAGAATCTAACATGCTTCACAAGAAGGACAAATATTGCAATTTTGTCAATTAGAGTAAATAAGCTACTGACATGCTTTCCAAGAAAAGACAGATATTGCAATGTAGTCAAATAGAGCAAATAAGTTACTAATATGCTTTCCATAAGTCAAAACAAGTGAAGTTTTATTTTTTTAACAATTTAATATGTGAAGAAGCATAGTCTATATAAGCCAAGTAAGGTAAATTTTCAACAACTAGCACACCTACATGCCCGTCACCTCGCGCACAAGGCATTTAAACAATGGCAAAGATATCCTAAGGGGAGAGGTCCGCCACACAAAGTTAGGCAAGTCACATACCTCGACTTGGTACAAAACCGCTAAGAAACAATACCCTTCCCACGAGTATCCGACTTCGAGTGGCCCAAATCTATTCAAACCAATTACACATTGCAAATAACATCACAAGTAACTAATTACACTGTTAAAATTAAAGTTAAGGCGCAAAAATAGTTGAAATAACCAAAATGCCCCTCAGGCCAACATCTCGAAAATCGATTAATTTTCACGTTTTCAGAACCCTCGTACACTCACGAGTCTAACCATATAAAAGTCTCCCAAATCGGAGGTCAAATGCCCCTTCAAAACTTAATAGTTTAGCCAAAGAAGTTTTACCCAAATTATCCAATTTTTTATCCTAAATTCGAATTTAAATGATGGATTTAACCTCCAAATGATGGAATATAACCAAAAGGGATCATAGAAATGTTACCCAATAATCTTTTCTTCAAAACTCATTTGAAATCACCTTCTCCCGAGCTCTCGATTGATATTGCAACTTATGAAATTAAACCCTCGGATTTTCTCTTAACACACAGCGATTTCCGCTTTCACGGACCAGGGATCGCTTCTGCAATCGCGCCTTTGCGTTCAAAATGCCGCTTCTCCGGCTCCCTTTTATCATGCCAATCTCCGCTTCTGCGGCTATATGACCGCACCGCTTATGCGGCCAAGCAACCGCTTATGCGGTATGACAAACAGTTCCACGGACCGCTTCTGCGGCTCAGGACCGCTTATGAGGTTGCCGCTTATGCGGATCCTTTTCCGATTCAGCAGTGCCAAACCAAACACCTAATACCGCATCCGTGACTCCAATGCTGCATCTGTAGAAATCGCTTATGCAGCTCCCCTTTTGCAGGTGCGGAAACAACAGAAGCAACAGCCACATCCCATGCAAAACTCTCCATTTTCTCTGGTTAACCACCCGAATTCACCTCGGGGACCCCGGGACCCCAACCAAAAGCACCAATACTTCCTAACACCTCATTTGAAGTTGCTAGAATCCTTAAAACTCCACCATTAACATTAAAATCCCCATTTTTCATGAAATTAAAGCCTAAGTTCCATCAAAACTTCCAAAACTCGCTTTCGATCAAAAACCTAATCGAAACACGTCCGATTGTCCTGAAAGTTTGCACGCACGTCCAAATGATATGACAGTGGTACATCAACTTTTGGAATCGCGTTCCGACCCTTGGATCAAAAATTCACTATCGGTTCGGAAACATCAAAATTTTAGCTTTCGACATTTCTAGCCTAATTGAGCTACGGACATCCAAAACACATTCCGTACACACTCCCAACCCCGAAATCACCTAACAGAGCTAACGGAACCATCGGATTCCATTCCAATTTCGTATTCATACTGTTCCAATTACGGGTTATTTCCCCACACTTAAGCTCTCATTTAGGGACTAGGTGTCCCAAAACACACCGAATTCTATTACCAAACATCCCGTCAAATCATAATAGCAGAAATGAACTTAGGGGAAGCAGTTAATAGGAGAACGGGTCATCAATTCCAAAGACGACCAGCCGGATCGTCACTTCCTCCTGCATTTAAATATTCGTTCGTCCTCGAACGAGTATAGAGAACATACCTGAAGTAGCAAAAAGATGAGGGCATCGGCTTCGCATATCTCGCTCGGTCTCCCAAGTCACCTCCTTGGCTGGCTGACCCCGCACCTAAATCTTTACTGAAGCTATATCCTTTCACCTGAGCTTTCGAACCTTCCTTATATTGCCAGTGGCTCCTCAACATAGGACAACTCATTATCAAACGAGACAGAAGTGAACTCCAACACGTGAGATGGGTCAACATGATACCTCCGGGGATTTGCATCTTCTACCATATAAGGCCTTGTAAGGCGCCATCTGAATATTGGACTGATAACTGTTGTTGAATGCAAACTCAGCCAATGGCAAGAACTGATACCAAGACCCTCTAAACTCAATCGCGCACACACGGAGCATATCCTGAAGAATCTAAATAGTGCGCTCGGACTGCCCGTCCGTCTGGGGTGAAAAGTTGTACTCATCGTCAGTCGGGTACCTAACTCATGTTGGAAGGTTCTCCAGAATCGTGATGTAAACACTGAACCCCTGTCTGAGATGATAGAAACTGGATTGCCATGCATACGGACAATCTCCCTGATATAAATCCCTACTAACCGCTCCTCTAAGTAAGAAGTGCACACTGGAATGAAATGAGTGGACTTGGTCAGCCGATCCACAACAACCCAAATAGAATCAAACTTCCTCGCCGTCAGAGGGAGAACGGTCACAAAATCCATAGTGATATTCTCCCATTTCCATTCCGGAATCTCCATCTGCTGGAGTAACCCTCCCGGTCTCTGGTGTTCAGCCTTTACATGCTGACAGTTGAGGCATCTAGCTACATCCTCTACTATTTCCTTCTTCATCCGACTCCACCAGTAATGCTCCATCATATCCTGATTCATCTTTGCGGCACCCAGATAGATGGAGTACCGCAAGCTATGGGCCTCAGTTAATATCAACTCTCGAATACCATCAACATCGGACCCTGCGTCCTCAATACCCCGTCATCTCCAATAGTCGCATCCTTAAAATAGCCATGCTGAACGGTGTCCCTGAGGAAAAGCAAATGAGGGTCATCATAATGCCGCTCCGTGATATGATCAAACAATGAAGACCGAGAAACCACATAGGCTAGGACCCTACTGAGCTCCGAAAGGTCCAATCTCACGAACTGACTGGCTAATGCATGAACATCCATTGACATATGTCTCTCTGAAGCTGGTAAATATGCCAAACTCCCCAAACTCTCTGCCCAGCAACTCAAGGCATTGGCTAACACATTGGCCTTGCCCGGTTAATAAAGAATAGTAATATCATAATCCTTTAGTAGCTCCAACCATCTCCTCCGCAAGTTCAGATCCTTTTATTTGAACAAGTTTTGTAAACTCCGATGATCCGTATGAATCTCACAAGGCAGGCCGTACAAATAATGACGCTAGATCTTCAAGGCGTGAATAATAGCAGCTAACTCAAGGTCATGGACAGGATAGTACTTCTCATGCACCTTCAACTGTATGGACGTGTAGGCAATCACCCTACCATCCTGCATCAACACCCCTCCAAGTCCAACTCATGAGGCATCACAATATACTGTATAGGACCCCGAACCAGTAGGCAAAACAGAATAGGGGCTGAAGTCAAAGCCGTCTTCGGCTTTTGCAAGCTCACCACACACTCGTCTGATAACTGAAAAGGAGCACCCTTCTAGGTCAATCTAGTCATAGGGGTTGCAATCGACGAGAACCTCTCCACAAAACAACGGTAATACCCCGCCAGGACAAGGAAACTGCGGATCTTTGTAGCTGAGGAGGGCATGGGCCAACTCTGCCCGACCTCCACTTTCTTCGGATCTACCCGACTGCCCTCACTCGATACCACGTGGCCTAGGAATGCCAAAGAACTCAACCAAAACTCACATTTCGAAAACTTTGCATATAATTTCTTTTCTCTCAGGGTCTGAAGCACTGTCCTCAGGTGCTGCTCATGATCTTCCCGACTCCGGGAGTATACAAGCATATCATCTATGAAAACAATGACAAATGAGCCGAGATAGGTCCTGAATACACTATGCATCAAATTCATAAAAGTTGTTGGGCCGTTGGTCAGCCCAAATGACATAACAAGGAACTCGTAATGACCCTACCGAGTCCTGAAAGAAGTCTTCTGGATATCCGACTCCTGAATCTTTAGCTGGTGGTAACCTGAGTGCAAATCTACCTTAGAAAACATCTGTGTGCCGTGAAGCTGGTCAAACAGATCACCAAAACGAGGAAAAGGATATTGGTTCTTCACTGTAACTTTGTTCAACTGACGATAATCGATACACATGCGCACAGAACCTTCCTTTTTCTTCAAAAACAAGATAGGAGCACCCCATGGTGAAACACTGGGTCGAATAAAACCCTTATCAAACAATTCCTGTTACTAGTCCTTCAACTCTTTATACTCAGGAGGAGCCATACGGTAAGGAGGAATTGATATGGGCTTAGTGCCCGGCAACAAATCAATACCAAAATCAATGTCCTGATTGGGTGGCATGCCCGGAAGATCAGCTGGGAACATATCGGGGAAGTCCTGTACTACTGGAACAGAGTCAACAGAAGGGGTATCGAAACTGACATCTCTCACATGGGCTAAATATGTTGCGCACCCCTTCTCAACCATACGCTGAGCTTTACGAAAGGATATAACTCTACTGGGAGTGTGATCAAAAGTACCACTCCACTCAATACGAGGAATACCTGGCATAGCCAGCATCACAGTCTTAGTGTGACAATCAAGAATAGCATACTGGGGAGACAACCAGTCCATGCCAAAGATAATATCAAAATCAACCATATCAAGTAATAAAAGATCTTGTCTAGTCTCAAATCCATGAATAGTAACCATTTACGACCGTTATACACGGTCCACAACAACGGAATCTCCCACAGGAGTAGAAACATAAACATGAGAGCTCAAGGTCTCTCGGATTGTACTGAAATGTAGAGCAATATAAGATGACACATAAGAATAAGTAGAGCCCGGAATGAACAGAACCGATGCCTCTCTATGACTAACCAAAATAATGTGATAACCGAATCGGAAGCGACAGCCTCGGCACAATCAAGAATGGCATAAAATCTGGCTCGGCCCCTACCTCGAGGACGACCTCTATCTCCCCGATCTCTGCCCTTGGCTGGTTGGGCAGGTGGGGTGGCAGCTGGAGCTGGAACAAGGGCCTGAGAATCCCACTGGGTACGCTGCTGCTGAGACTGCTATGGAGGTGCACTCCTCCCGAGCCTAGGGCAATCCCTCACTACATCGCGGGTATCCCTACACTCATAACAAGCTCTGGGAGGGAGCGATGGCTGTGAGTGACTGGACCCACCCCTGCTACACTGACCTCTGGAGGTACCCCGCACAGGAGGCGCACTAGAAACCGGAGGTCCATAATAAGGTTCTTGAGACCTGGGAGGAGCTGGAGTACTGCTGGATGAAGGAAGAGCTAAGTGAACTGGGTGACCCGTATAGCCCCTACCATGACGTCATGCTCCTGACGTACGGGTTCCAGAAAAATTACCAGACTCTCGAGACCTCTTGGCCTCTCTCTCCTCACACTCTCTGGCATGCATACCCTCTATCCTCAGGGCTGTACTCACCACCTGCTGATAGGGTATATCCATCTACAACTCTCGCGCCATGCCAGACCTGATGGAAGGAATAAGACCCTCAAAAACCTGCGAACCCTCTCACGAGCAGTAGCTACCAAAGCAGGCGTATGCCTGGCCAACCTGGTGTATCGGATGGCATACTCAGAGACCCTCATAGGGCCCTGGCGCAAGTGCTCAAACTCCGCGCGTCATGCATCTCGGGGGCTCTGGGGAATAAACTCCCTCTGAAGCATATCTGGAAACTAAGTCCAAGTTAGGGAGGTAGCCTCATCCGGACTGCCTAGCTCAAAAAAGTGCCAGTCCTAGGTGGATCCCCGAAGCTGGAAAGCGGTAAAGGAAACCCCACTCGAAGCAGTAATACTAATGGTGCAAAAAATGCGGATATAATCCTCCAAAAACCATCAAAGCATCATTTGTAGCTAGTCTGCTGAAAATATGAGGGTCATACTTCTTGAACCGCTCCAATCTACGTTGCTCATCCTACGAAGCAGGTGCCCCATCCTCGGGCTGAACCGGTACTATAGGCTGGACAGGAATTATATATGGAATCGGCCCCATGTGCACCCTCTGCTCCGGAGTGCGAGCTGTGGGAGTCTGGGCTCCTCCCCCGGTGTGGGACGTAGCTGCAGGAGGTGGAAGCAACCCTGCCTGCAACATCGTGGTATACATGCTCATAAACTGTGTCAATGCCTCCTGAACAGCTAGAGTTGTGGTGGTTGTGGGCATCTCTGGTGCCTGAGTCCAGACTGGGTCCACTGGTGGTACCTCGGCGGCAACTTGCACATGTGCTCTAGCTACTCCCCGCGCACGTCCACGGCTCCTGCTCCGGCCATTGCCCCTAGCTGCTGCAAGAGGGGTGCGGATGCCTGATCGTCCCGGATCGTGCTTGTCCTCACCATCTGTGAGAGAATAAAAGACAGAAGCTTAGAATGGGTGTCAAAAACATAGCATGACAAGGAATTCAATAAAGTGAAGATTATTTTTCCCAAACAGCTACATAGCCTCTCGTAGATAAGTACAGACGTCTCTGTACCAATCAGCGAGACTCTAATAAACCGGCCTGTGTCCCGTGACTCCTATGAACCTAGAGCTCTGATACCAACTTTTCACGACCCTAGTTCACCAATTGTGAACATGTCATAACGGCACCCAGTCTTTGCGACTAGGTAAGCCTTATCACATTGCCGAATTTAACAGTGCGGAAATAAAACAATAAACAACGCTAAGTAGAACATGAAATGTATACCGTGCCACTTGGCACATACACTGATGCACACCACTTCTAAAAAATAACATCCCAAAACCCGGAATCCCACGGGCAACACAGGTCTAAGAAAAAGTAAATACAGCTCTAATGTCTGAAAAGTCTAATACAACGGAAATAATAAGGAAAAGTACTGCTAACTAAGGTAGAAAGGACAGTGACTCTCTAGTCTGCTGATGCAGCAGTATACCTCAAGTCCTCGATTGAAAGCTCCGAACTCATTGACGATACACCTGGCCGGATGCACCTGGATCTGCATAACAAAAGTGTGAAGAAGACTAGCATGAGTACACCACAGCTCAGTAAGTGCCAAGCCTAACCTCGATGGAGTAGTGACGAGGAAGGTCGAGGCCCCTACTGAGATAAACATAAGAATAAATATGAAATGAAATAACATTAGGAAATAAGAAAATCTCGACAATCTAACAAAATAATAAGAAGGACAGAATAGGCTATAATACAACTCTACAAACAAGAACAATCACTACATGCTATTTGTCATCGAGGATCTCCTGGTATCCCGAGAATCTCCCGGTATCCTCATCATACACACAAGGGATCTCCCAGTATCCCGAGGATCTCCCAATATTCTCAATATATAAGTAAGGGATCTCCAAGTATCCCGAGGATCTCTGAGTATCCTCATCATATAAGCAAGGGATCTCCATGTATCCTGAGGATCTCCCAGTATCCTCATCATCTACACAAGGGATCTCCAAGTATCCCGAGGATCTCTTAGTATCCTCCAGTTAATCAGTCCTACCCTGTGGATCTAGTAGTATCCGCCAGTTATTTAATCCAGTGTCGAGGATCACTTGGTATCCCTCACTTCCAAGCTCAGAACAAAATACGAACAAGGGGAGCTCCCGGGATGCCGTTCCGTAGTCCCAATAGTAAATACACCACAACAAACCAATATTTAACGGAAGAAAGCAAAATGCGAACAACAAGTAAAATCGAGAATCTAACATGCTTCACAAGAAGAACAACTATTGAAATTTACTCAATTAGAGCAAGTAAGTTACTAACATGCTTTCCAAGAAAAGACAGATGTTGCAATGTAGTCAAATAGAGAAAATAAGTTACTAACATGCTTTCCCTAAGTCGAAACAAGTGAAGTTTCATTTTTTAACAATTTAATATGTGAAGAAGCACAGTATAAATAAGCCAAGTAAGGTGAATTTTCAACAACTAGCACAAGTACACGCCCGTCACCTCGCGCACAAGGCATTTAAACAACGACAAAGATGTCCTAAGGGGAGAGGCCCCCCACACAAAGTTAGGCAAGCCACTTACCTCGAATTGGTACAAAAACCGCTAAGAAATAATACCCTTGCCACGAGTATCCGACAACGAGTGGCCCAAATCTATTCAAACCAATTACACATTGTAAATAACATCACAAGTAACTAAATGCTCTGTTAAAGTTAAAGCTAAGGCGCCAACATAGGTGAAATAACCAAAATTCGCCTTAGGCCAACGTCTCGGAATCGAATAATTTTCACATTTTCAGAAACCTCGTACTCTCACGAGTCTAACTATATAAAAATCTCCCAAATCAAAGGTCAAATGCCCCTTCAAAACTCAATAGTTTCGCCGATGAAGTTTTACCCAAATTATCCAATTTTTTATCCTAAATTCGAATTTAAATTATGGATTTAACCTCAAAACGATGGAATATAACCAAAAGGGATCATAGAAACGTTACCTAATAATCTTTTCTTCAAAACTCACTCGAAATCGCCTTATCCTGAGCTCTTAATTGATATTTCAACATATGAAATTAAACCCACGGATTTTCTCTTAACACACAGCGATTTCCGCTTTCCCGGACCAGAGGCTGCTTCTGCGATCCCACCTTTTGCGGTCAAAATGCCGCTTCTGCGGCTCCTCTTATCATGCCAATCTCCTCTTATGTGGCTATATGACCGCACCTGTGGTCACCGCATATGCAGCCTAGCAACCGCTTATGCGGTATGACTAATAGTGCCAGGGACCGCTTATGCGGATCCTTTTCCGCTTATGCGGTGCCAGAACAAACCCCTCAGACCGTATCCGCAACTCCACTGCCGCGTCTGCAAAAACTGCTTATGCGGCTCCCCTTCCGCAGACCCGGAAACAACAGAAGCAGCAGCCACATCCTATTGAAAACTCTCCATGTTCTCCGGTTAACCACCCGAATTCACCCAGGGGCCCCCGGGGCCCCAACCAAAAGCACCAATACTTCCTAACACCTCATCCGAACTTGCTTGAATCCTTAAAATTCCACTATTAACATCAAAATCCTCGTTTTCATCAAATTAAAGCCTAAGTTCTATCAAAACTTCCAAAACTCGCTTTTGATAAAAAACCTAACCAAAACACGTCCAATTGACCTAAAATATTGCACGCACGTCCCAAATGATATGACGGTGCTATAACAACTTCTGAATCCTGTTTCTACCCTCGTATAAAAAATTCACTATCGGTCCATAAACTTCAAAATTCTAACTTTTGGTATTTCTAGCCTAATTGAGCTACGAACATCCAAAATACATTTCTGACACACTCCCAACCCCAAAATCACCTAAGGATCTAACAGAACCATTGGATTTCCATTCCAAGGTCATCTTCACACTAGTCCAATTACGGGTCATTTCTCCAACTTAAGCTCTCATTTAGGGACTAGGTGTCTCAAAACACTCTGAATTCTATTACCGAACATCCCGACAAACCAAAATAGCATAAATGAACTTAGAGGAAGCAGTTAATGGGGGAACGGGACATAAATTCTAAAGTCGACCGGCCAGGTCGTCACACCTGTATAACAGTATCTCCAAAAATTCGGTGAAATTCAAAACTTATAACTCCTTTAACGATTCTTTGAAGCTAAATCTTACATCAAATGTTGGTTATCCCCACTGCCTGTCACCAAATACTAAATCGATCCAGTGGTGGAGATTTGAGTTTGCCTAGAAAAATATATGATTAGTGATGAAGATGAACATCTCTTCAGTAGTTTCTTGCATTTTCTAACAGAGTAAAAGATGTTACCTGTCGTTGGAACTCACATTACTGAGGAGTTGACTTTATTTTTATCTTTTAGTGAAATTTTGATATACATCCACCTTTCTCCAACGACGAATTCACAAATCGCATAAAGATACATAGCAGAAGAGTTACCTAGTACAAAAAGGTATTAAAAGAATAATATAATTATAACCGAGTTATAAAATAGCAAACATAACAAAGTCTGATATAGCTGCTAGAAATGAAAAAATATGAACAACCTATCGTAGGATATTATAGGACTAATGTTGGCATTATTGGGTCAGCATCCCATCACCTGCAGCAGCCCACTAAGAAGCACCTGAAGTAGTCCAACAAGAAGCAGCTCAATATACACTAATACATTTATATTTATTTGTATAGACATTGTATAATACACTTTGACACAGTAGCCCTTCTAGATTTTTCTATTTTTGTACAAAAGCAAAAACAATGTACAGATACAGGATATACAAAATAAGAAGTCGGTTTTCATCTCTCTCTCCTTCTCTCTCATCTCTCCGCAATCTCTCAAATTTTCATCGTTGAATCCATGGATTTCAGTGAGTTTTCACATGGTATCAGAACAACGATGCCGATCCTGATCACTTCCGTCTTCCCCGTGATGTTAGTCTCACCAACCTTTGCTAGATTGTTCTTCGTTCTTTGTAAAATCTAGGGTTTTCTGAGTTTTTTTTATTTATTTTTGCTGGTTTTTATTTTGCAGTCCTTAGTTTCTTTGAGGTTAATACTTCTTCGACTTCATCAGTTTGGTATAGGATTAAACCGATTCCTAAAATTTCTGTATTCGCGAACAGCTAGAGTTTAATTCTCACAAATTTCGCACTCGATAACACTTTTCAGTCACAAAAATGGTCAATGTTGGAGATACTTCTGATTCTGGTGCCAGTAATTTCATACTTGATCCCTCCAGCCATTTATTTCTCCTGTCCTCTAATATTCCGGGAATCTCCTTAGTCAGTAACCCTTCAGGCACTGGTTTTGGGGGATGGAGGCGTAATATAATAGTCTCCCTATCGGCTAGGAATAAGATAGGTTTTATCGATGGGACGGTTCCTAAACCTCCAGAAAATTCCCCTCAGTTTAGGCAGTGGGATAGATGTAATAATATGGTTATCTCTTGGCTCACTAATTCTCTCATGCCAGAGATAGCCGAGAGTATTCAGTATTCTGACACTACTCAAAGCATTTGGAACCAGCTTAATAGTATATATGGGACAGTCAATGGTACTATGATATTTGAGATTAAGCAGGGGTTAGCATCTACTAATCAAGGTTCTCTGGATATAGCATCTTACTTCAACAAGTTGAAGAAACTGTGGGATGAACTAAGTTTCATGCGTGCATCTCGTGGTAATACTTGTACATGTGCTGCTAAATTTGAGCTTCAAAAAGAGGATGATGAGAACAAATTGCATCAATTCCTCATGGGCCTTAATGATACTTACGCCGGAGTTAGGAGCAACATTCTGATGTTGCAACCTCCTCCAACTCTGGAAAGTGCGTATAACATCTTACTTCAAGATGAGACAGCAATTTTACCTACCATCTCAATTTCGTAATGATTCAAGTGCCTTTAATACCCACTTCACTAACAAATTTCCTACAATGAGTCAACAGAGTCGTCATCCCAAGCAATTCAGTCAGAGAGTCACTTTTGATTTCAACAAGACAAGTTCAGTATGTAGATATTGCAAGAAACCTGGACATGTAATTGAAAGTGTTATAAGCTCCATGGATTCCCGTCAGACTTCAAATTTACAAAGGGAAGGAGGACTGCGGCAAATGTTGAAGTGCAGGGGTGTCCAAATCTTGCTGAGCCTCATAACAGTGCTGATAGTGCTCATGGATGCTCTGACTCAGAACCCTTGATCCCTGGTTTAACGAAGGATCAATACTCACAGCTTATGCTGCTGCTTCAACAGACACAAATTTCAGAGTCTCAACAGCAACCCAACATTATGGAATCTGCCAACTTTGCTGGTATTTTTTCTCCACCTGATCGTTTAAAGAATGTATCTTATGGTGCTTGCATGTTAACTAAAATCAGTCAATGCATTTGGATTATAGATTCAAATGCCTCTGACCACATGACCTCTAATAAAGAACTTATGTTTGATATTAAGCCTTTGGTAATTCCATATTTAGTTACCTTGCCCAATGGTTATAAGGTCAAGGTTACATGCACTGGATCCATACAATTTCTTTGTTTCACTCTACATCATGTCCTTTATATTCCCAGTTTTCATTACAACCTTGACTCTGTGTCCAAACTTGTCTGCCAGTTAAACTCTATTGTCCTATTTACTAAGTTCTCTTGCTTGATACAGGCCCCTTCTCTGAAGAGGCCACTGGAAATTGGTAAATTGGATGATGGGCTTTACAAGCTTGTGCAAGCTTCTTCTTCTACCCCTCCTCAATCTCATGATCCTTGTAAATACCATTCTCCATTAACTGCTGATTCTGTTTCTTCTTCTCATTGTACATATCATTCTGAATTGAATAAAATGGAGATGTTATGGCGTAACAGACTAGGACACATACCTTTTGTTAGGATGAGAGATATCTCTCATATACCATGTAAATTTTCAACTAAACAACCCTTCATCTGCACTGTTTGCCCACTGGCCAGGCAATCTAGATCGCCTTTTCCAGACAGTTCTATTAAGACAACACATGCCTTCCAACTCATCCATGTGGATACCTGGGGCCCTTATGCCACTCCTACTCATAATGGCTGTAAATACTTCTTAACCATAGTTGATGATTTTACTAGAGCCACTTGGACTCACCTTATGGGGTCCAAAAGCAATGCCTTTCCTCTTATCAAGGCCTTTATTGCCATGATTAAGACTCAATTTCACTCTGTTGTACAAACTGTCAGAAGTGACAATGCTTTTGAACTTGGGTCTAGTGGTTCTGGCAGCAACTTTTTTGCTGAAAATGGAATAATTCACCAAACTTCCTGTTCTCACACACCACAGCAGAATGGTGTAGTTGAGAGAAAACATAAATATCTACTAGAAACCTCAAGAGCCCTCCTTTTTCATTCCCAACTGCCCATTAGATTCTGGGGAGATTGTGTCCTTACTGCCACTTATCTCATAAATAGATTTCCCTCCAAACTTCTTGATAACAAATCACCTTTTGAATTGCTCTTTGAACAAGTTCCTTCTTATAGCCACCTTAAAACATTTGGTTGTCTTTTTTTTGCTTCAGTTCCCAAACAGAATAGGGATAAATTTCAACCCAGAGCTGATCCTAGTGTTTTTCTGGGATATCCTCTAGGCAAAAAAGGGTATAAACTGTACAATCTAAAGACTAAACATACCCTAATTTCCAGGGATGTAGTATTTTATGAGGATGTATTTCCTTTTACTTCCTCAGGAACTGCCTCTCCTGTTTCTCTTCCCATTTTTAACCCCTCTTCTGCCTAGACTCTTCCCACTGATGATTCTTTGCACACCACTTCTCCCATTTCTTCCTCCCTTGACCCTCCTGTCTCCTCTTCTTCTCCACCTTCTTCTTTCCAGCAATCTTCCCCAGCACCTGTAATACCTGCTCCCAGAAGATTCAGTAGGACTCATGTTCCTCCTGCCCATCTCCAGCAGTATATCTGTAATCTCCCTCCATCTCTTTCTGGCACCGGCTCTTCTTCCACTTGCTTTCACAGTTTGGTTCACAGTACAGAGGTGGAGCCTACTTCTTATAAGCAGGCTGCCTCTATTCCTGCCTGGTAGGATGCAATGACCAAAGAATTGAAGCTCTGGCAGCTAACCATACTTGGTCTATAGTTCAGCTTCCTCCTGGTAAAAAACCTATTGGCTGCAAATGGGTTATAAAATTAAATATAGGGCTGATGGATCTGTGGAGAGACATAAAGCTAGATTGGTTGTTAGGGGTGACACTCAAGTTGAGGGTGTGGATTTCACTGAAACATTTTCTCATGTTGTCAAGTTCTCCACTATTAAGTCTTTAATTGTTGTGGCTTTTAAACAGTCTTAGTCTCTTTTCCAACTTGATGTGAATAATGCTTTTCTCCATGGTGATTTGGATGAAGACAATTCATTATGCTTCCTCTTCTTCTTCTCCCTTAGTCTGCCTCCTTCATAAATCTTTGTATGGCTTGAGGCAGGCTTCCAGACAGTGGTATGCCAAGCTGTCCCAAGCCTTATCCTCTAGGGGTACTCTTCTTCTCTCAATGATTATTCTCTTTTTCTCAAGAAATCTGCTTCTTCCATTGTCTTATTGGTTGTCTATGTTGATGACATTATCCTTACTGGTACTGACTTGGAAGAAATTACTGCTTTAAAAGCTTTTCTGGATCTTGAGTTTAAGATCAAAGACTTGGGAGTTCTCAATTACTTCCTTGGCATTTAAGTCAGTTACCTTTCTGATGGGCTTCTACTTCACCAAAGGAAATTTATCACTGACCTTCTCAACACATATCACTGTTTACACCTGTGACCTGTCCCCTTGGTCATACTGCCAAACTCAAATTGGATATGGGGGACCCTCTTCCCACTCCTGAACCCTATAGAAGTTTGGCGAGAAAACTTAATTTTCTCACTCACACTAGGCCTGGTTTGGCTTTTGCTGTGCAGCACCTTAGTCAATTCCTTCAGAATCCTTCTTCCTCTCATATGCATGCAGCTTTACATACTCTCAGATACCTTAAAGGCACTCCTGTTGGGGTCTTCATCAGCAACACACCTGATCTCTCCTTGTCTGCATACTGTGATAGTGATTGGGCTTCCTGCCCAGACACTAGGAGATCTTTTTCTGGTTTCTGCATTTTATTAGGTGGTTCACTCATTGGTTGGAAAGCCAAGAAGCAGCCTGTGGTGTCTCTGTCTTCTGCTGAGGCTGAGTACAGGGCCATCAGTAAAGTAGTTAGTGAAATCACCTGGCTCACTCGATTGTTGTCTGATTTTGGTGTTCTTGTTTCATCTGCTGTGCCTGTTTTTTGTGATAATCAAGCAGCACTCCACATAGCCAAGAATCCTGTTTTTCATGAAAGGACCAAACACATTGAGGTGGATTGTCATTTCATTCGAGCCAAACTCCGTGAAGGCCTCATTACTTTGCACCATGTTTCTACTGCTTCTCAACTTGCTGATATTTTTACTAAGCCCTTGACAGGTCTTCTGCATCACTCTATCTTGTTCAAGCTGGGTGTTCACTCACCCTCCAGCTTGAAGGGGATGTTGGCATTATTGGGCCAGCAGCCCATCACCTACAGCAGCCCACTAAGAAGCACCTGAAGCAGTCCAACAAGAAGCAGCCCAATATACACTAATACATTTATATTTTATTTGTACAGACATTGTATAATACACTCTGTCACAGTAGTCCTTCTAGATTTTTCTATTTTTGTACAAAAGCAAAAACAATATACAGATACAGGATATACAAAATAAGAAGTCGGTTTTCATCTCTCTCTCCTTCTCTCTCATCTCTCCGAAATCTCTCAAATTTTCATCGTTGAATCCATGGATTTCAGTGAGTTTTCACAACTAATGAAGATAAAATTGTGTACTTAGGTAAACCAGTCTGAGACAAGATGATTACACCCAGATGTAGCCAATTTAATGGAAGTTCATGTAATTTTTTGATGTGCCAGTAATGCCCACAAATTCTGATCACATTTATACCAAACTATAGGTTCAAATATGTATTTGCCTGCGGTTTCAAATACTTGTGGACTAATAGGTGAATCACACAGCATCTTAATTTGTTAGCCAACTGGTAATACTTCTGATACTCTAACATGCCTTTTTTAATTCTTCTTTTGTCAAGAGCCGTCACTGCAGACTCCAGCTTCAGTACTGTATAGAACACCATAATATTAAGTCAAGTCTTCTGGAATAAGTTAACAATGTTTTTCGAATTCACATCGATACAAGTATAAAAAAAAGGGAGCATCTACACTGCTCTCCTAACAAAAAATTCTCCATTCACATAGCTTTTGAAAAGAAAGGCCATTCAATTTAAATGTATACAAGATCGACATAATTACCTCACTGCTACTAATGAAGCAGCTTCAGTCTTGACCATTATAAAGGCTTAGATGAGATTTTGAGCAGCAAGAGTCCACTCAGGCGTCCCAGATATAATGATAATAGTCTCTGTTGCTCCAGGCCTGGGATCATTTATAGCTTTTGCATCAGAAATCTACAAAATAATTATTCAAAAGTGAAAATATTTTATACAACACTAAATCAGTATTTTGCATAAATGAGACCAAGTACAGTGATGTGGTAATATTTTTTGAAACAAAAAATGGTGGAAAACACAGAAACAAAACATGTAGAGAAAGAGAACCAGAAATCTACAACAGTAAAAAATTAAGAACAAAGAACACTAATAGTAATCAAGAAGGTAGAAAGATGTACCAAAATGGTGAATTACAGTATGTATATAGAGTTGAAATTTTGATAGCTTTTCTTTCTTTTTGCACGCATTTTCAATCTCTCACTCGATTACATAATAACTGAGGTCAGAAATCTCATTACGATTTTCAAATAGCTTTACAATGTATGAAACCTTTCTGTCATGAACTAAGGACAACTCATGGTGACCATTTCAACATTTCATATATAATACTTCTCTTTCGTTTGTTTTTTCGTTAAAGCACATGAAAGTATATTACGGTGTGAATAGTTCTTATGTATTTATCTTTATTTTATACATTTAATAAATATATCCATGTAACTTGTGCTATCAGAGGCGAAAAGCGCAGAAAACTTTAAGGTATGTTGAACCTTTAAGCTCAAAGCGCAAATAAAACGTCAAACTTTACTGAAGAAAGAAGTAAATGAAGAAAAAATATAAGAATATTTGTGTAGTTAAAGTTCCATCTATAACCATAATGTTGTATCAAGTGAAAATCAAAATAAATACTACTCAAGTTAAAATATTGAGTGGAACTAAAAAAGGGAACACCATTTGACATATAAAAACCACTTCATATATATGGTAACATAAAAGACATTTTTAACCTAATTTATAAATAGTAAGATAGAAGGGAAAAAAGGGAACACAGTACTGGAAAAGCCGCAGACATCCAAGGAAGAATAAAAGCAGCATAAACTCTCTAAGCCCGGCAAAGGCGAAAGCACTTAGGCGGCAAAGAGGGAGATTATATATTTTTCTTATTGGGCATGGCCTTGGTAAAAACCAATGAGAAATAAAAGGTAGAATATAAAAGAGGAAAAAAAGGTGTAATGCCATGCAATCCATAGATCATAACTTACATATTTGTCAAAAGTATTCTCCGCCTTCTCCATGGATTGCAGGAAGGACAGATGGAGGTATAACTACTTCCACAGTAGAGCCTGTGATCACAGCTGGATGACTTCGTCTATCGTGTAACCAAGACATACATATATTATCAGTATATAATAGAAATGGCAGTTCATAAATGAACGGTAAAACTTGAAGGACAAAAAGGACAATGAAAGTAAGAGTTTGGTCATGATCAAGAATGTACTGACCCTTGAAATTCACCAATACTTGAAGGACCTCCTGCATTGTCTGGGAAGCTCATACCTTCACCCAGTTTCTGTAATACAGCTCAAAAAATTAATATTTTTATGATATTTATCATTTATTATCAGAATATTTTTTCCTAGCACAAAGAGATGTGCTCTAAGAAAACTCTGACGCTCAAATTAAATTACATTGTGAAAAAAACCAGCGCATGGTTATAAGTACATTAGGTGGAGCAATGTAGATATAAAAATTAACCAATTTCGATTTTAATAGTAACAAGAAACTTGAATGGTAGAATTAACTGTATAAGAAATTTTTTTCTGAAAACCCCATGGTGCTGAAGATGCCATTATGTCGGATATATGCGGTGGAACGCCCAGCTATGAAAGTTTTGCATAAAGGGAGGACGATCATCAAGTAGATGGAAACCACCATGCGGAGGTAGGACACCAACCGCATCAAACTTTTGAAATGATGGACGGATATTTGAGATGAAAATTCTCTTCTTCCCATGTGTGAAAGGAATGGAGTTATCTTATCAATCAAATAAATAAAGGAAACATATACAAATGCTTTTAATATGGCAACATCATTATCCATCAACACCCCTAGAGAGTGATTATGGAATTTGGGGTGACATTGATAAACTACTTTGTCATCTGGATCAACTGTCGATTTTATAGAACTATTCCATTTTTGCCGCTCAAGTTCTTTGGTGCGGCGTTGTAGTAGCATTGCCTCTTTTTTATCAGGCGATCTTTGGCCATACATATCATGTCTTATGACATTCTTGTCCGAGTTTGTATTCTCTGCATATGGCCGTTTGTTCTTATGGCACGGATACATTTTTTTCACAATCTTGGTATAGCAAGATAACTGCGTTTACAACATTCAAACCAAAAAAAGGGTGGCAGCAGACTCTCAGTAACAAATTTTATTGTTCATTCTACTGGGAGGAATGTAAATAGGGCGGGGCAGGGTAGGACGGGGCAGGTCAAGCATTTGTTGAAACGCGTTCTCAAGTCGCTAAACTAAACGTGTGTTCATATTTGTAGGTTTTGATAAATGACAAACCGACGTGAACGGAACATTGACATATGCCGAAGTCCAAGCACAAGAGAAACAAAGATCAAGATTAAGTAAAGCAACAAAGTTATACATGAGTCGTTCTATAATTGTGATCTTGATCCGACAATTGATTCAAGACTTGGCTTCTCTCGTAAAATCATTTTTGTCAAACCATGCATCTTTAATTTAAAGCAAAATGATTTTCAAACATTTCATTTTAACCAAAATGAATTCTAAACATGTCTTTCAAATCTGGACAAACAAAATCGATTATGTACTTTATGATAATCGATTATGTTAAAGCAGTGTACACCAGATTTTACAAAGTTGTAAGATAATCGATTATGTACCTTATGATAATCGATTATGTTAAGGCAGTGTACACCAGATTTTACAAAACTGCAAGATAATCGATTATGTACCTTATGATAATC